>CM044309.1:47665000-50065000 GCA_024291935.2 Okapia johnstoni
AGAACTAGAACAAAATATTTCACACTTCATATGGAAACACAAAACACCCTGAATAGCCAAAGCAGTCTTGAAAAAGAAGAATGGAGCTGGAGGAATCAACCTTCCTGACTTCAGGTTATACTACAAAGCTACAGTCATCAAGACAGTATGGTACTGGCACAAAAACAGAAATATAGACCAGTGGAACAAGATAGAAAGCCCAGAAGTAAACCCATGCACTTATGGGTACCTTATTTTTGACAAAGGAGACAAGAATATACAATGGGGAAAAGACTGCCTCTTCAATAAATGGTGCTGGGAAAACTGGACAGCCACATGTAAAAGAATGAATTTAGAACACTTCCTAACACCATACATAAAGAAACTCAAAATGGATTAAAGACCTAAATGTGAGACCAGAAACTATAAAACTCTTACAGAAAAACATAGGCAGAACACTCGATGACACAAATCAAAGCAAGATCCTCTATGACCCACCTCATAGAGTAATGGAAACAAAATCAAAAGTAAACAAGTGGGACTTGATTAAATTTAAAAGCTTTTGCACAGCAAAAGAAACTATAAGCAAGTTGAAAAGACATCCCTCAGAATGGGAGAAAATAATAGCAAATGAAACAACTGACAAAGGATTAATTTCCAAAATATACAAGCAGCTCATACAATTCAGTACCAGGAAAACAAACAACCCAGTAAAAAAGTGGGGAAAAGACCTAAACAGATATTTCTCCAAAGAAGACATACAGATGGCTAACAAACAGATGAAAAGATGCTCAACATCGCACATTATTAGAGAAATGCAAATCAAAACCACAATGAGATATCACCTCACACCAGTCAGAATGGCCATCATCAAAAAGTCAACAAAAACAATAAATGCTGGAGAGGATGTGGAGAAAAGGGAATGCTGTTGCACTGTTGATGGGAATGTAAACTGACACAGCTACTATGGAAGACGGTATGGAGATTCCTTAAAAAACTAGGAATAAAACCACCATATGACCCAGCAGTCTCACTCCTACATATATACCCTGAGGAAACCAGGGTTGAAAAAGACACATGTATCCCATTTATCCTGTAAACATGTATCCTGTTTACAATAGCTAGAACATGGAAGCAACCTAGATGCCCATCAACAGATGAATAGATAAAGGAGGTGTGGTACATATACACAATGGAATATTACTCAGCCATAAAAAGGAATGCAGTTGAGTCAGTTCTGATGAGGTGGATGAACCTAGAGCCTATTATACAGAGTGAAGTGAGTCAGAAAGAGAAAGATAAATATTGTATTTTAACGCACTAAGCAACATCCCTCCCTTTTCCCTCTTTTATTTATTTCTCCCTATTCTTATTTTTCAATGATCTGTTACTCTACTTAATTATTTTGGTGCTCAGATTGTCTTAGATGTGGCCAGTAGAGGTCCTTGGAGCTGTTCCTGTATTCTTGTAATATGTTCCATTTTATTAATTGGGGGGGAAGGGGCACTTAATTTGTGGATTAAGGAGATTTTCTCAACTCATTTTGTACCTACTATACCTCAGCCCTAAAGTCAACCATTTCTTCAAGGAATCCAAATTCCTTTTCATAAGAGAACAGTATTAGAGACAAAATGCTAGTATGATAAGCTTTATTTTTAATCTTTTACCATTCCTTAATGTAGAATTTCTAAAATTTTTAGAGCTATCAGAAATCTTCCACTAATTAGAGCATGAACCCTTTCTTATGTACATGGAATTTTACTGGGTCTTGAAGGAGATACAGGAAGATAAAGGAAGGGAGAAATATGGAGACAAGAAACTAATGAAGAGCTTTGAATTCCACCCCTAAAAATTTTAAGTGGGGAAACCTCAACCTTGAATTTCAGGATATAGGTTTTTAGAAGGTTTAAGCTAAACATATTATGAAGAAATGTCATCCCATGTGCTTTTGTTCTATAATCTGTATTAGCATTTCCCCAAGTTTGTTTGGTGAAAACTAGTTTTTTAAGTTCCTCTTTGAGAAAGGCACTGTGGTCAAGTGTAGGCAATAGTGCTTACCAAATATTAGCAAGTTAAAGGCTCTGTTGAGTCCTGCATTAGAAAGACAATCGCTTAACTTTAACCCAATATTGCCACATTTATTTGAAGCCCTCCCAATAATACCTGTTATCATCATTCAGAGCATTATGTGAAAATGCTCATTTGTATATTTGAAGTGGCTACTGAGCTGCTATTAAGGTCTGTTCTCTTCTATCCTTTTCTCCTCCAAGCCCTCAGAGCAGCCTTCTGTGAAAGCTCTTAGTAAATTGCTTTGCAACCAGTGATTTGCTTATCAAACATTTCCATTTGACAGAAAGGTCCTGGAGGACAGATGTCTGTTGTTCTCAATATCTGCCATTTCTGCTACAGTACCTGGTACTTAAACAGGCATTCAAAAAAATATATATATAGGCTGTTATATTGGAGCAGGGACTTGCCTAAGAGATATTAAATTCACTTGAAATGTGATCTTAGTTCAGAAGTTTCTCTTCCCTCAGCTTTATCCCCACTCAGTGAATTATTCTTTAATTTAACCCTGGAAACTTGGTGATTACTCTCTTTTATCCTTAAAGAATAGATAACCAGTCACAAAACAAAGCAAACCATAGCCTATGAGTGACAGTTCATTTAACACCTAGGACCAATGAAGTTTTAGGACAAACAAGGTCCCTACTCTCATGGAACCATATTCTAGTGGATGAAGATAAATGAAAAGAAAGTGAGCAAATAAATAAACAAGAAAGTTCCCTAGAGCCTTAAGCATTTTGGAGACAATAAAACAACATAATAAGATAGAGGGGAAAGAAAGAGAAGCTGAAGCTGAAGCTCCAACACTTTGGCCATGTAACGCAAAGAGCCAACTCACTGGAAAAGACCCTGATGTTGGGAAAGATTGAAAGCAGAAGGAGAAGGGGATGACAGAGGATGAGATGGTTGGATGGCATCACTGACTCAATGGACGTTAATTTGAGCAAACTCTGGGAGATGGTGTAGGACAGGGAGGCCTGGCGTGCTGCAGTCCATGGGGTCACAAAGAGTCAGGCACAACTTAGTGACTAAACAAACCAAGAGAAGAGGGCTAAAATTTTGAGGATGAGAAGAAGCCAAGACTGTGAAAATTTAAGGGCTGAGAATCTGAGGAGGGAACAGTAGGTGCAAAGGCCTTAGGGAAGGATGAAACTTGGAGGGTGAAACACCACAAGAGGCCCCATGACGATGAAGCATCAGCATCACACGACATATATGATTTTGAATAATATATCCATATAAAGGAAAAATCAGATTTTTTTGTTGTTTTGTACAGATTGTTGTAATAACAATCTCTGTGGCAGTGAAAGAGTCACAACAGAAAGACAAAACATAATTTATATCATTATATGAAAGGGTAAAATTTTTAACACAAAGTAGCTTGCTAGTCTCAAAGGAAAAAAATAACTTCAAGTCATGTCTGCTTTTTTTTTTTAATGAGACACTTTTGGTTCTGATCATTTGGAATATTTGTCAGCATTCCTGGTGAAATTTAGTACAATTTAAGCAGTTTTAATGTCCAGATGAGCAAGGTCCATGTAGCACTCCCCAACCTAGATACCACATGGCGAGCTAAGTTCCTCAAGACAATGTTCCCTGGGTTCCAAGGTCACTTGCCTTTGATCTCTATTTTTAAGGTATGAATCTGACACACAGGAAACAGAAGTACATAGCTTTGTCCCGAGCCAGGAATCCTGTGAATTTATCTCAGGCAGGTTGATTTGGCTAGGATGTTGAAAAAAATTCTCTATTTTCAATCAAGTTACTCCTTGCAAACACCTCTGGGTAATCATTAGGGAGATATTATTATTATTTTGCTAATTAGTCAAAAATCATTGGCTTTCCCGTGGCTTCTTCCTGCTGAGCAATCATTTGATCTTGCTTATGTTGACAAACACGCACGTCACCGATTCTGCCTCATTTATCATTTGACAAGGACGATGTTTGCTTCTTCGTGTGTGAAATAAGGAAAACTGAGTGTTAGCAAACAGGCCACGGGAACTAGGCAACAACTCAAACTTATTTTCTTGTTTAGAGATAAATTTAAAAAGAAAGAAACAAACAAATAAACAAACTAGTTTCTGTGTGTACTGGCAAGTACTAAGAGATGTCATACCACTTAAGAGTAAACCAGATCACAACATGAGGAAAATTGGTATACTTAATATTGAGAGAAGGACAGTTAATAATCTAACAGAAGACTGAAAAATCTTATAAAAGAGTCAAAGATTGGGATATTCTTTTTTCTGTTTGAATTAATAATCATCAAACATATGTTCAGCTAGACAAAAGGTAAAGAGGACCTTCTCTTTGCCTCTACTTGGTTAAAATATAAGAAAAATGTTACATTCCCTGTAAGACAGACTTTTCAGTTCAGTGTGACGATCATTTGAAATTCCAATCAGGCTACTTAGCTTCTGTTGCTAAAAAAAATTAAATCAGGGACTAAAATAAAGTGCCTAATAATTGCTTTGGGAAAAATATATTTGCTTCTATAGAAGAATGCATCAGATAGAACTTAGCAAAATTTCGTGATTGGGGCGGCCCTGGACAGTTAATGGGATCAAAAGCGTGGTTGACTGACTGATTCTTTATGCAGAAATCATCATCATGATAAGAAAAAAGAAGTGGATACAAGGGTTTCAAAAACAGGGCATCTGGACGTGGCTAAGGGGGCAGATTGGGACAAGAGTGAGGCGAAGAGGAGACTATACATCCCAGGTTAGAATAAACTGGGAAGATGAGTTTATTTTTAAAATGAAGAGTTGATTTGGGAGCCTGATATTCCCAAACGGTGTCCCAGTTCTATGTCGTCTGTAATCTCAGGTGGATTAAAAATCACCTTGTTCATCTGCAAAATGAAATAGACATTTCACCCAGATATACTGCAACTAAGCTTCAGACCCCAAAATTCTTATAAATGCTGGTGTGGCACCTCCTCTAAGAAAATGGAAAAAAATTCACAGATAAAAGATTAAGTGACTGCTGAGATGTGAGAAGCACAAGTCAAGAAACATCCCCTATATATTCTTATGTTGGTTTTTAAAGTATATGTTCAGCGACGTGGATACGATAATCCATTAAAGGGTCTGGTACATTTTATTAGCCGTGAAAACTCCACTTACCTAAAATTCCTTTTAATTTGTACTAAATTTTGCACATGGCTTTTATTTATGAATGTAATTTATATTAGAGAAACACAAATTACACTTTAAAACACCTTTCTTCCTTTTAAAATTTAATATACTACAGCTTAACTTCTGTAGTTGTTAAGAGGCAATCAGAATTCAATAGTTTAACCCCTTTCTTAATTAGCATCCCAACAAATGTTAGATTTTTCATCAACCAAGAAAAACATTATTTAAAAGATAACAATAGTCCACAGTTAATTTGCTTGGCAACTTTCAAGAGGTTAACTATGCTATTGCCCTTTTATACAGGAATTTTTAAAGGTAAGACCATTTTTGAGTTTATGTGGCATATGGAATCAAGGTGGCCTAGATGCCATGCTTTAAAGTTGGAGAAGAGTTATTAGCTAAAAAAAAAAAAAAAAAAAAAGTTAATGTGAGGTGCTATGCAAACCACTGAAAGTACTTTTCTAAGCCATTTTAAAAAAAAAAAAAAAGCAAATTTACTATGATGAAAGATTAAGCAGGAACAAAAACAAAAATCTTTCTTTACTATTACATCTCCAAAAGACACCAAGTCTAAATTGTTTAGGTACCATTTAAGCACTAACTCAAATGCTTTCAAACTTTGTTAAATGGTGGAGTTTGGCTTGCCACAAAATTTGTGTATGTATTTTATGTATTTAATTCCACCCAAAAATTCTGCCAGAAAAACAAAGAGCCAGAGCTCTTATTTCCCTAGCTGACTGTCCAGGACACATTTTTTACCCCTTCTTTTTAACCCAGGACTTTAGAGATAAAATTAACTCCTGAAGAAGAATATAAGGCTTTCTGCAGAATGTTTGACAACTTTACAAAGAGAAAAATCAGTATTTTAGTCATTACTGGCAAGTAAAATATTATAACAAAGTGCTTGTTCTCATCTTTAAATGGATGCATGATATTAGCAAACAGAATATTCAAGGCTTAACTCAAATGATTAAAAACTGTCGCTGTCTCATTAATATAGGATTTTAAGGTAATGAGACAACGGCTCATTGGTTCCTTATGTGAATAATGTGATCAGATGAGGGGGGAAGGGGAGTGAGGCTAAAAGACTATGGAATCATACAAGCTTATTTCCATTGCCCATGAGGAAAATATATGGAACAGTGTCCTATTCTCTTTTCCTCCCCCTGAAAAGGATTTTGAAATGTTGAAAATACCCTTTTTCAGGCTGTTTATCAACAATGATGGCTAAGAGGTACCCGGAAGAAGAAATTATGCAATGTGCTTATTAACTTGGATTATTAACAGTTTGACTGCTCATATTTCTTTTCCACTTCAAATTATAAGGGTTATATTTTGAGACTGATTATAACTGTAGTATGAGTGTCCAGGTGTGGTGAGAAAAGGGACATGCATACACACAGAGAGGGTACCTCTGAGCTACTGCCTCAGTTTCTATTAATATCTATCATCAACATATCGTCTCACATTTGCCTATTTGAATAGCGTCTTTGTTCCAGACCCATGAAATTATTTCACAAACTCTACCCATTAAGTCCCATTACCATTGTTCTTTTCTTAAGAATTATCTCATTTTCCAGATCCAAAAGTGAAATCACAGGGGAAAGTGAATATTCCAAACAAAAACTAAAAGTGATTAGAAAAATCTCACTCCTTACTTATTATTTTTTCTCCAGTTTTTGTACCATTTCTTATTTCTCTTATGAGTGCTGAAAACTTCACACACGCAGAAGAGCCTTTAAACCAAGTTACACGAACACTGAAACTGCTATGTGAAAAAAAATAGAAATATACCACATTAACTTGTAGTAATAATTTCATGGTTTTTCAGCATGTCATCTGTTATCAAAATTGTGGAAAAACATCCAGATTAATTTGTTCAATGATAGGATAGCACTGCGTTACAATACAAGACTTTTCTTTCTTTGTGTTCCAAATTCTATAAAATAGAGCAAAAATAAACAAAAGAAATACACATGATTCGTACACAGAGTGTACAATCGATGTATTTAAAAAGCAGAGTTTGTCACATAAAGGTAATCAGTGCTTTCCTAGAAAAACTGACTCAAAAGAAAACCTAAATCAATTTTCAGTAGACAATGGAACAATTAAAAGGCTTCCTTCTGAATATGTCTCTGGCACTGCGGCTTGGGATGTATTTTTAGGGTTAAGTGGGCCACAATGGAGGCTCCTGTAATCCCCCTCATTCTAGGAGGCTGTTTGCTCCAGGGCTTGGGCTGGCCCATCTTCCCTCTCTGGGTTTCTGCCACTGCCTCGTCCTGCCTCCCTGCGTCCAACATCAAAATCACACATCGTCAAGAGGAAGAAAGCCTGTGCTTCAGCAGTCATTGTGAGTGATGGCTACACACCAGGATGTTGGTGAAAGTGCCGGAGAGTATTACCTCCAATCACCCGCAATTATCAGAGAAGCCCCCCTGAATTCCACCCTTAGTCCAAGCCCTGGGAGCGGGGCTGTGGTGGCGAACAGAGGCGTACTCTGGAAACCATTTCATCTTCAGATTTCTATACCATGCATTTTTAGCCTCTTTTTTCTTGAGGACTAGAAAAATACCACCTCCCATTTGTTTCCCAGGGAATGTCGCTAATCTGTTCTCAGCCTAAAGAATATCCTTGTCAAGAGTGGATGCTAAAATCCCAACACAGACAGTGAATATTTTTGTTCCGTTTTAATTAAATGCTGAAAACCCTCAAGGCATCCACAGCATTCATTCTAAGAGTTATTTATCTAGATAAACTGTATTAGTGTAGGTGAGAGATTATCATTTTATCACATTTTATAAATTACACGTGGCTACATGCCTGCGTATCCGTCTCCGTTTCCAGGAGATACTGTATTTGTTTAAAAAAAGAAAAGAAAACCAAAAGCAGCATTTTATTTTTTTATATACAACAGTGTTCAAAACTATGCACTAGCACATTTTATTTACCATGTAAGTTATGTACATAATTCTGCTGGGTAGAGGTATAGTTGGAAAAGAGTGCTATTTCTAACTCACCTGAACAGGCTTAAAATTGCACAAAGATGGACTTAGGCTTAAAGTTCTTGATAAGGAACTAAATATACTTTCACAGCCTGCACGCATTCCTAAAGGCAGATCCTGCTGCGGCCTCCTCTGTAAGCTATGCCGTAGGTGTTTGCGTATCTGCATAAGATGCTGCAGTGGGATGGAGGGCTTGACTCCTTTCCAGAGTGAGGGAGGCTTCATGATTGGTCCAATTGATCACTGCAGTCGCTTGATATTACATAAAAGGTTGGTGTTGAAGCATATGGATTGGATAATAATCAGAGTTGTTCTGACATGGTCTATTTAATAATTCAAAAAGGAAAATTTGAAAATGATTCGACACAAAGCTGCAGCGCCCGGTTGACACTTTATTTATAGCAAATGCTCTTTGTGTAGTTCGTGAGCTGTGCAGATTGTCTGTTCGATGGAGTTCTTTTTTCCTGAAGCATCAACATTCCAAATCAACATCAGCAAACAATCAGACGTGTCACCTGTCACTGCGACAAGGGGTTGAAATGTTCAGCTTCTCTATACGCTGATGTGGCAGAAGAAACCAACCCACAGGAAAATCAGCATTTATGAATGTGTCCGAAATGCACAGAATAGGGTTAAAGGCTTGGTGGATGTGGTTAGTTCACTTGGAAAGAAAAAATACAGGTAACATTTGATGTGGTCAGAGTGTTTCTGTTGAATGTATTTGTATCACTGGAAAAAATTCGAGGGGTGGGGGGTGGGGGCGGTAATGCCGTCAGGTGAGTAATGCTAACCTGCTCTCAGGTGAGCTTGGGGTCAGGCTGTTTCAAAAGCTGGGAAATAAAAGCCAGAAGTGCGTGGTTCCACATGCTAAGCCCAGACCCTTGATAAAGCTCTGAGCATGATGGGAGACCAGGCAGGTTGCCACATCCTCAACCGATAGTTCCTCCCACGATGCTCAAGACTCCTATTGGCAGGTGCCCTCGCTAGTCACTCTTTGACCTCCATAGCATAACTGCTCTCTCTCCATCTGTGTACCTCACTCCCCTCACCTGCAGCATGGAAATAGCACTATGATACATCCCAGGCTTTCTTTCTGGCTACTCTAATCCAAGAAATGATTCAGATAGACTTACAGAATTTTTTAGATATGCCTTTAAATACTAAATAGTAACAACTTAAGTTTTCAAAAGTAAAGTCAGTCATTACTGAAATGCAAAAAATATATTCTCATCTTACTTTGTACTTGTGTACTTATATTTTTCGTCTCAAAAATTAATCACAGCCTATGGGCAAGTCCACAATTCATAAGAGCAACCCTCACCAAAATGTTCTGACTCCATCGACAAGGGCAGGTCACATGTTGCCATAACCACATACCATTTTAAAAGCTGGATTTGCTTCCTAATGGTTTTCCTTGAAAAAAAAATTATCCAAAAGATTTTAATCTTGGAGGAAAGCTGCCATCTTTAGTATCTCTTCTAATCTTTTGTATTTCATCCTTGTAAGAATTGATACATGAAGCGCTGACATATATTCAATCTCAGAACTAATTTAAATAGACACAGCCCATAATTCCTAGCAGCTACATCAAAATGTACTCACCAGATACCTGATTGTCAAAGGTAAATGTTTTTCAACATACAAAATAATTGTGTGAACATTTTCTCTTCCTTGCACATGGATCTAAGAAAGACAGATGACAATCAACATGCAATGAATAAACTGAAAATAAAAGAAATTACCTGACACGAAAAGATGGTCAAGTAAGATCATGCACATTCAAAAAGGCCCATCTTTCTTGGCTTCAGTGTTCTTCATTTCAATTCCAAAAATACAACCCATCACTATTGTCACTGGTTACAATCAATATTTGACCCTGATCTATCCAGTCCCCCGGCCACTGACAACACCCATTACTTGGTCTGTTCATCTCTCAAGTGAATGACAGGCAAAAAAATCCCTGCATTAGTTTATTTCATATTAGCCATCTAACTTCATCCTGAAAAGTGTTTTTTAAAGTAAGTGTCATTAACTCCATTTTATTGATGATAATCCTAAACTCTAGAAAGTTTAAATAACTTACCTTGGGTCAGACCTCTGATAAAGTGGTGAAGCTGGGTTATCAACCGTGAGCTTTAGAATCCAAGTTCCTAACCAAACGACAGATAATAAATGACAAAAAAAAAAGAACAATGTGCATGCTGTAAATATGGCTAATCAGCATCTTCTATGTATATAGAGGGCAGTTAACTCAATTATTTGTTATCTAATAACTGATTTAAATAATGGTTAATAAGCACAATCATGTTGTCAATTATGATTCATAGAACTGAACCTATTCTATGAAATAATAATCACCAGAATATGACAGAAGAGATGGGTGATTTGTCAAAGGCTTCCTAAACCACTCTCCCCCAAGATAAAAGTCAGTAACATGGAGATTATTTAATGACATCAAAGTATTTCTCTATAGGTGCTTATCTCATGGGCAGGCCTATTGTTACTTTTCCTCAGAATGCTATTATTTTTTATTTTAACCTGGTTTCTAAATAAAGTGGGAAATTAGAGATCATCCCACCTCACCAAGATCTAGTCTAATTCTTGCTGTTTCCAGACCAATGAGAAGCCTATTAGGCAGTCCATCTGAACCTCTTTTCAATTCTCTATCCACCATAAGAATGGTGTCTTTGGAAGTTATCTTGATGTACTCAATACAGACATTCCTATATTGGATAGAGGTTTTCACATAATATGGGTTTTTTTTAATTAAGTACCTTTTATATTTATTGTAATAGATGGCTAAATTAAGGGGGAAAAAACCCCTATCAATGCTTTCATAACCTCAAATACTGGATTCCAAATTAGTTGAAAGAGCACAGAGTTTATGGGAACAAGACCTGAATTCAAGTTCTGCCTGTGCCATGTACTATATTTCCAGAGCCCTATGTGAATGTCAGTGGCCTCATCCTTACTTTTTTATCGGATTCCTTTAAAAGTTGATTAAAACAGTTTGCACTAGTGCATGATATAACTGTAAATGTACTATGAAACTGAAAATGGCATCAATATTTCTTAATTTTAACTCATGCAAAAAGAGAACATAATCAAGTGACCATGTGAAGTTAACATCTTTACAAACTCAGATAGTTTTTGCAATTATTTTCTTACAGAGAGATCCAACTCTTCTTCAAACTAAAATCAGGAGACCTCAAGATCTGAAAAAACCAAGAAGTCTTGTCTAAGGTCCCTCTCAACCGCAAATGAAACTACAACCCCTGTTATCCTCATTCATAGTCTCTGTAGTTTATCTTCACAACAATGACTGAAGATTCTTTTTCAAAAATTAAAAAAAAAAAATTAGACTATTGGTTTGAACTAAGTCTTGGCCTATAAGAATCTAAAGTAGTTCCCATATTTTCTGCTAATCTGAGAGCATTTAATAAACCATACCCCATCTGTTTTGGGCTTTCCAGGTGGCACTAGTGATAAAGAACCCACCTGCCAATTGAGGAGACGTAGAGATGCAAGTTTGATCCCCCGGTCAGGAAGATCCCCTGGAGGAGGGCATGCCAACCCACTCCAGTATTCTTGCATGGAGAATCCCATGGATGGAAGAGCCTGGGGGGCTATAATCCATAGGATTTCAAAGAGTCAGACACAACTGAAGTGACTTAGCATGCTCACACACATCCACTCTGTCACCCTATGCCGCCTCGATTTACCTCTCTTGGTATCCAGGATATCCAAGGTATACACCCCCTTCAGTATCTTCAACACCCCCCCAAAGCAAGCTCTTTTCAGTATTTGTCCAAATATTTCTGATTCCATTCATAGAATAATTTCTACTCTCAGCTATTAATGTAAACTTTTCTGTCCTAGTTGTCTTCATCTTTATTTGTATAATCATTTGATGACTGTCTCCCGAGTTGGACTGTCAGTTCCATGAGGGACCACATCTATTTTTCTCATCACTGCATTCCTGGCACCATTACATAAGTTCTCAGTAAATATTTATTGATTGAAATTAATAAATGAGAATGAATAGAATCTAAAGGAGAGACAGGAAAGCAGGATACAATACAGGTAACTGTTGATGGACATTAGTTTCTCTTTAGGTGTCTATGCTTCAAAAGTGGTTTTCTTCCCTTTTTCCATCCTACTTGATAGGAGGAGGAAGGAGAGGAGGAAAGGGCTGGGGGGTGGGAGAAATAAAACAACTTAAAGGTTGATATTTAGATTGCATTGCGTTTTTTAATGAAACATCTACTATTTTCCTCAGAGAATTATTAAATGTCATTTATATTTAGTATATTTAAGTAGATAGTCAACAAACAGGCCTTACACTGGGTATATATCAGTAAGGAAACACTGAAAAAGACTATAGGAATTATTTAAAGAGCTAGAATTTCTGAAAATACATTCAGACTTTTTATCATTTTGTGTTAAGCTTTAACAAGTAGGAATACTATTTATTGGCCTGAAGGTGGGAATCATTTTGATCCCTGTTCTGCTTTGAAGAATTTCCCAATTTCTGGTTGGAGTGAAATGAAAATCTGGAGCAGCAAGTATATGCCCTTTCTCTAGATGACAAAAACACCTACCAAAGGGCACAATGGATTCTAATATCATGGGGAAACGCATCTGCCATGCGGTCGACTTTCATTCTGGTGAAATGGTTTGGGGTCAGCGCACAGTTGCAGCTCTTAAATGCAAATGCTGCCTGATCACAAGGAATGACATCAGCGCCTTTGATGAGAGGGTAGAATCAATACAGAGGTCAAAGGTGCACCACTGGGAAAAGAGCTGCAATCAGGCACAGGGATTCCCTGAGATTACAATTCCCCCTATGAGATAAGGCAATTGCAAGAGCCTTCTTTACAAAGAGGGCTGGAGGGTTCTCTACCTATCCCGCAGAAAGGACCGGCTGGTGATGGTTTCTCTCTACCCACACTCATCTCTGCCCTGACTTGATTGAATGATGTTGCAAAGTTTGCCAACAAGATGCTGACACATAAGACTGAACTTTCAGAAAATCAATACCAAGTAATTGCCCAGGCCATGCTGGAAGATAAATTTATCCTGCACATTATGTACCTTCTGTTCTAGAGTGTGGTGAGCCTCAGGAGCCCAGGGAGCTAAGCTGTTGTTATTGGGCATAATATACCTTTATATATCATCAGGCAGTGCCAATCATCTCCTTCCCCACTGCTCCATACCCAGAGATCCCATCTCGTCTATATTCATTTTTTTGTTCCAGACTAATTCCCCAAGATGCTACACTGCTGTCAGTTCTTGGATGTCCCTTACCCGGCAGCCAAAGGGAATGCTTAGGAATGCATCTCTTGTCCCTATACTAAATATCTCCCAGTGGTGGTATAGTTTGATCAGTTTAAGAAACAGATCACAATATCAACCATGCTATATTTCCCATAAAATCTTGTCCTACAGAATGCGCTTCCCAATTTATTTTTCTACTGAATGGATAAGTGATGAGGTGAAACAGATAACAGATGCCCTTTGTTATTGTAACATTTCCATAAAATGATTTCTGCATCCAACAGTTTTAAAAGTCAAGGTATCAAACCAATTATAATATAGCATATACATTTCTTTATACTTCAGTGGCAAGAGCTGTTTTGTTCTATCAATTAGAGCAAGAACCCATACAATTCTTCACATTTCTAACCTTAGTTTTCCCCTCCTCTAATTAAAACAAAAAAATTTATCTTTTGGGTCATAGCTGTGTGTCTTTTGTATTATTGGTTCCAAAATGTGATTTCAAGCTTAGACAACAAAGCAATGACCTAGCAAAAAGCAGTTTGGTTGCCAAATGTATGAACTTGTAATTCCTACCTCATACACTGTCATTTTATTATTGCGTTAAGAAAAATAGATAGCTGAAAATATTTCAATAAAAATAACAGACATGCCTATTCAAAACTCTTCAGATGCTAAATTCCTGCCAACCTTGTTCATCTCAAAGATATCATATTCCCATTTATAGAAAAATCTACCACATAATATAATTTGGAGATGCAGACAGAACAGGGGGGAAAGCCAGGAATAAAAAGAAACAATGTCAAGGTATTTTAGCATGAAATTGGCTTGAATAAGAGGGAAAAAAAGAGCAGGGAGTTTATAATAACTGGTGCTGGAATGCATATTCACCGCCTTAGAAATATATTAATTTTGCATGATTGTTCCCTTGCACTTTATGACAGAAAGCAAGGCCCTGTTAACATCAGTCCAGCACCATCTTTAATCACATTAATTCAGTAACACGTTGTAATTGGAAGATGAAAGACTAGTGCTTTATTTACATAAATATAAACGATACATGAGCAATTCCTGGATTGAACCAAATCAATACACACTGCATTGTCATGTTGACCTCACTAGCCTTGAGGTCAATAAATGTGCAAATCCTCTGAATAAAATCCCATCAAAACCAGAGGCGAGTCTCCTAGTCTCCAGGGATGTTTCCACCACCCATTTATCTACTAGTCAGAGGCTAGCTGATGAATATGTGACAATGCTAGATGGATGAAACGCAATATTTAGAATTAAGGGGAAAAAAGACCAGCCTTGGTGACTCCCTGGCTAATATCTAGTGTGTATCGTTGGCTGCAGCTGGTAGAGGCTAGTTAGCTGGCTCTTACTCACCAAATGAGTGAACCCCAGATGGATGTGCTCAACTGGTATGTCCGCCTAGTGTCCTGACTTGAGGACTGAGAATGTAATTTACTAAAAACTGGAAACCTGGCAAAAATATGCTATATCCACAGCATCTCAATAGAATTTTCTGTTTCGCCACCAAATTGTGCTTTTATGCCAGGATATTGCAAACTTGTGAAGAATATGTCTCTTGCCCCTATAAACAACTCACAGGGCAATCAATTAGTGAACATCACCTAAAACTGCCTTAAGAAATTGGACAAGACTAAGGTATAGAGAGGAAAAAACTACCCTTCTAGTAGCTTATTGAAAAATAAAGATTGCTCTTACACAGCTACTCATAAATTATTATCCATAGTATGCTATTTTCAGTATCCAAACATCAGAATAAAGTCAACAAATATGTATTGATTACCTACAAATCCAGATTATTCATTAGAACAAAGTTTCAAGATCATTTACTCTCTGAAAGTGATTTATCATCTGATGGTAGATTAACAAAATGTTAAGACTGAGAGGGGTAAAAAGATTCGTGGGAAAATATACCAGAAATATACATATATAAAATATAATGCAAAAGAAAATATTGTCTGTCTATCTTATCTCTGAGGCAACTTGAAAAGGAGTTCACTTTTGAAAGCCAAAGAACTATCCACATTAAGAAAAATAACGTGTATTTCTGACTGCATGAAAACTAAGAATTGAGGATTAATTTTTAAAAAGATGGGCAGTGGAAGAGAATTCAAGAGCAGTGTTTTCGATGAAAAGAAACGCTAATACTCATTTTTGAGAACACTTGACATTTAAAATATTAAGATATTGTTATTAATTTGGTACAATAGTGGAGTTATAGTTGTTTTTATCTTTTTAGAGTATATATTAAAATTATAGGAAAAAATAATATGTCTGAAATTTGCTTTAAAACAACCCAGACAGAGAGAAGAAAGTTCTGTTTATGAAACAAGATTAACCATAAATTGATAACTGTTAGAGGTAGCTGAAGGACTCATGAAGTAGATTCATTATACTATTCTCTCTACTTTTGTATATGCCTGAAATTTCATACAATATTTACATGGATATACAAAATATATTTATATATGCTTTTAAATATGCATAAATTATAAATTTATATGTATGTATGCAGTCCATGGGGGCACAAAGAGTCAGACATGACTGAGCGACTGAACAACAAAATACAAGTGTTAAGCTTGTATGTATGTATATACATACATAAATATATTAGAAACACCATAAAGTAAGCTTATCTCTACTCAACACTGAACACTGGTTCTCCAGGTTTTCTGCTGAAAGTCCTGATGTCTGCCCCTCTCGCTGAAATATTTGCTGTGCTGTGCTTTGTCACTCAGTCGTGTCCGACTCTGCAACCCTATGGACTGTAGCCCACCAGGCTCCTCTACCCATGGAGATTCTCTAGGCAAGAGTACTGGAGTGGGCTGCCATGCCCTCTTCCCGGGGATCTTCCCAAGCCAGGATTGAACCCAGGTCTCCCGCACTGCAGGCAGATTCTTTACCACCTGAGCCATCAGGGAAGCTTTAATCCATCCTATATTGACTCTATGTCAGGTCCTGTGTTAGGTTTTGAAGATTCAATGATCACTGACAGGTTTCTGACTTTATAGTGCTTAAATTTGACAGGAGACAGGCATTTATCCAGCACACAAATAAGCAAAAGACCTACATGTTGTGATCAGAACTCTGAGGAAAGTAAGTAGAGAAATAAGAGAGAGAGAGAACTGGAGGAAGACACTTAAAGAGTGGTGATCAGAGACTTCCTCATTATGGAGGGGACATTTGAGTCCAATAAGTGAGACTGCAGCAGCCACGTATAATAGATGCTGGAAAACATTTAAGGCAGAGAGATTAGCTCAAGTGATCATCCTAAAATAAGAATGAGTGTGATACGTTTAAAGAACCAAAGGTCAGTTTGGTTGGAATATAACACTGACCATACTTGGTGATGGAGTACATGTGGGGCATGAGAGAAACACAGACTCGACTTTTATTTCATCTGTCTATCTATCCATCCACCTGCCTGCTGATCTATTTATGTGCTGTGCTGTGCTTAATGGCTCAGTCATGTCTGACTCTTGGCAACCTCATGACTGTAGCCCACCAGGCTCCTCTGTCCATGGGATTCTCCAGGCAAGAATACTGGAGTGGTTGCCATGCCCTCCTCCAGGGAATCTTTCCAACCCAGGGATTGAACCCAGGTCTCCCACATTGCTGGCAGATTCTTTACCATCTGAACCACCAGGGAAGTGATCTATCTGTATATGTTTATGTAACATATACCCCTTATACCATAGATATATATTATCCTGATAGAAATGTGCATATTTTATATCATAAATATACATGTAATTTTAAATTTAAAATATCTTTTTATTATTACAAAGACAATACAATTTCCCTGGGGAAGAATTAGAAAATAAGCACTTATAAAAAAGAAAATATGCAAAAATAAGGAAATTAAGGTGAAAGAGCCATAACCTCTCCACAAAAAAAAAGCCACAATTACCATATTATTCTTTTAATCCTCTCTTTCCATATTTTGGGATAAAATAATATAAAAAAAAATGCATACAAATTTTAATCTAATTTATTCACTTAACAATATAGTGTGAATAGCTTCCATCTCAACTATTTATTACACATTACATTGTGAGGATAATTTATTTAACCCATCCTTCAACATTTAGCATGTAGATTACTTCTATTTTTTTCACTATTAATAGTAACACTGAGATGAACACTCTTATAGAAAACTGCATAAATCTTTAATGATATCCTTATGATACAATTCTAAAAGTGGAAAGGCTCAGCCAAAAATCATACACACCTTTCAAGGCAAAGTGCTTACTTTTGCTGGAAGAAATGTGCATCAAAAGAAAAATAATTATCTCCACATTATTCAAATCTCATTTCTGTTCTATTTTAATTCTAGATCTTCAAAATTCTCCTGTCTGCAGACTTAAATCCTTACATAGGACTTATTCCCCCAGGATGGTATATAAGTACAAATTCACACAGACAGACTTTGATATTTCTTTTAATAAGATGTATTGAATTCATCCTTCACATAAAGAAAAAAGAGTGGGAGTGAAGGTGTTTGTTTTCTTCTCTTTTACTTGGGGACCATATTTAAACTATGTGATAAATCCTAAATTAAGTTAGACTCCAGCAATTAGAAATGGAAAGAAACTTAGAATTTCCTTATTCTTGCTCTTCACCCCTATTCAATGGAATTTGTCAGTGTCCCAGTTAAAATACGGTGCTCAGAAATGAACATGACTTTGTTTTCCATGATCTGAATATTGTATTTCAATTAAATGTTGCCTACAATGGGAATCTTTGTCTACATCTTGCTTTCAAAAAATAAAGAAATTTTTATTTTTACTGGTTGGCTTTCTTTGTTTATTTTTTGTTTTGTGTTTATTTATTTATCTTCATTGGAGTATAATTGCTTTACAATGTTGTGTTGGTTTCTGCCATACAACATCATGAATTAGCTATATATATATGTATATACATCCCCTCCCTCTTGAACCTCCCTCCACCCTTCTAGGTCACCACAGAGCACCAAGCTGAGTTCCTTGTGCTACATTAGCTACTTTACACATGGTCGTGTGTATACATCAATGCTACTCTCTCAATTCATCCCACCCTCCCCTGTGTCCACAAGTCCATTCTCTACATCTGTGTCTCTGTTCCTGCCCGGCAAATAGGCTCATTAGTTCTACTTACTTTCACCTAATAATTTCATCTTCTCAAGATTTCCATCCCTGGGTCTGCAGTATACACACTCAAAGCTTAATGCTTATTGTTTTGAAACATTTTGGAATTCTTTCTCTGGTTAATCTTTTGTTTCTCTCTCCTTTTTTGCTTCTTTTCCTTTTGTGCAGCTACTCACATGTTTTACTTGTGTGAAACGTGTGTATTCAGGGCCATGCTTTCTGGAAGGGTGAAGTACATATGACACCGGGTAAGAAGAGAGTGAACCACCCGTTCTCCAGATTTGTTCAAGACTCTTCTCTAGGACTTGCCCAAAGACAGTCGCCCTTGTTCACCATGGATGAAGCAGCCCCACTTAAAAGTAGGGTACACACTGGCTTTTAAAACAAAAAGTAGCATTTTGTTGGGACAAAACCATCCTAAAGTTTGTCATTTGGAACAAAGTTAATTGAGCTCCTTGGGCATGGAGAAAGAATTTACATGTATTTACATGCTCAGTACTCTCAGTAGACTGAGAGTTCCTCAAGTCAGGGGTTCCAGTTTATTGATTCTCCTTTCTCCAGCACTCTGTAAAGTGCCTGGAACAAAGGGTTACTAGAAATATCTGTTGACTGGGCAATTAATAAGTAAATGGATGGATAGATTTCATGGCACAAATCATTTATAGTATTTACAGGGTATGAAGATCAGTTTTCAAATTTGATATTTCAGGTTAAATTAATGTATGTAAAAACTGCCTGACTCTGCTTTTCATACATAGAGAACTCTCTACACAATTACCTTTATTTTAAACATCTTACTCTTAAATTTTTTTAAGTGTAGCTACTGCATGATATTATATAATTTACAGGTGTATAATATAGTGATTCACAATTTTTAAAAGTTACACTCTCTATATAGTTATAAAATATTGGCTAAATTCCCCATGTTGTATAATATATTCTTGTAGCTTATTTAAAACAGTTGAAATGCACAAGCTTATGCTTACTTCTTTAAGACTATTTAAATTTCTCTAAAAAAGTACTCATTGTAATACAAAGTTAACATGCTCACAATAGTTACCTTATTACTTTTAAAGTTTTTCAGTATTAAATTTACTCATAAAAATATTATTAAAATGTACAATTTTTCCTTTTAAATTTTTAATTATTTAATTTGGAATCCAAAAACATTTCCCCAAATGTTATTTGCTATAAACTACTTGACCTGTTAAGTGTTAAGTAATTCTGATTTATTTTCAAGTTGTTAAGTTCTTTTGAGTAAACCAAGGAGACACATTCTCTATTAATATTTTTTCCTCAAAATTTCAGATCATATTCAAAATGAGAGTGAAAACAAATAATGCAGTTTGCTTTTGAAATTATTTGTATATACTACCAAGAACATTCTAATAATTCCATCTTTTCTTAGGTAAAAATTTTTATTCGGTTCAAAGAGATACCCTCTGCACTGCAGAAAGGTTTCATTTTGTTTTGGCGGGTCCTTCTGCCCTCTCTGACTTTTTTTCATAGGCAGGAACTTAGTCTCTTATAAATTTACAGCAATCAATCAACCTCCCCCACCCTTCTCAGTTTATGTGAAGTGCCCCCAAATAAGTCTCTGCTTGGAGTGGACTGTGATAAGCCTTCTCTTAGGGATCTTTGTTTTCAGCCCAGATCTCTGCTTCCCAGCTGTAAAAGTTTACCTGGCTTGCTATTTCAAACTCAATGCATTTCACTACAACATCCTTTATAAAATTATGGGTTAGATTATGTGCCATCTTATTCTTTATTGACATTTCCAGAGTTCCATAGCCCAAGGATGAAGGATGCAAAAGAGCAGATAGTATCACTGCTTGGAGTTGCAGGTGCAAGTTGGTTAATTATGTTGATAAGTGTGGCTAAGATTTGAAGTTTGACCTTCTAGCTTTTCCATATCTAACACAAGATGATAGGTTTATAGTTTAGTCAGATCATGCTCACCAAGAATGTTCACAATTCTAAATTCTGCTGTATGATTTTAGTGAATGAACTCTTATAACTTTTTTAAAAGTCTGAATCGAATATGTGCATGCATGCTCAGTCACTAAGTCATGTCTGACTCTTTGAGACCTGATGGACTGTAGCCTGCCTGGATCCTCTGTCCATGGAATTCTCCAGGCAAGAATACTGGAGTGAGTTATCATTTCCTGCTCCAGGGGATCTTCCTGACCAAAGATCAAATCTCCATCTCCTGCATTGCAGATGGATTCTTTACCACTGAGCCACCTTGGAAGCCCTGGCTCAAATATAGTTGCTATAAAGTCTTGAGATGGATTATGTGTGTTAAGAGAAATAGATATATTTCCCACCTTGTCTCCTCCATGCCCCAAATTCATTTTATAGGCAGAACTTTTCTGCATTTGGAATGATCCCTGTGCAGTAAAAGATGATTGCTTCTGGTTGGTATGGATGACTAAGCGCTTGTTTCCTTATCTACCTTGCTCCTCCAGGTTCATCCCATTGACACTGTGGATGGGGCAGGTACGACCCCTCACTTAGACTTGGCTGTTGTTCAGTCACTCAGTCATATCTGACTCTGCGATCCCATGGACTGCAGCACACCAGGTTTCTCTGTGTTTCACTGTCTTCCAGAGTTTGCTCAAACTCATGTCCATTCAGTCAGTGATGAGTCAGTCCCTCTTTGCAATCAGCATGGTCTTTTCCAATGAAGTTTTGGAGCTTCAGCTTCAGCTTCAGCATCAGTTCTGCTAATGAATATCCAGGGTTGATTTCCTTTAGGATTGACTAGTTTGATCTCTGCAGACTTGGCTACAACCACAAAATCACAACTTTCTTAGGTGAAATGATCACATTTCCAGATGTGAATCTAAAGCAGCCTTTCATTAAAATGATGTTTCACTGCAACTCCAGGTTCTGAGGAAATTTTCTAGTGTTCTTGTCACAAAGATAACAATTTGACAAACATTTTTCTGTTCCCATAAAAAAGTTACATGTTACAGGAAAAGTTTTTGTCTTCCAAAATCTAGAGGGAAAGATTTCCATTTTCCTGTTTATACAGGGAGGGGGCAGACAATTGTATCCCAAATTCCCCTACTCCCAACTCTGACCATAATACTGCTGGAGTTAAATGTACAGAGGTGCCATGATAACCTATTCAGTTTCTTCTGTCTCTGCCTTTGGTGGCAGTAACTCCCAATCCCAATCCCTGAGAAACAGCCTGTCATCACATCTATTCCAAACCTCAAGATGTGTGGAGTGGCAGTGGGGAGGTGGGGGTGGGATGGAAATTGAAGGGTTGAGCATTCATGGTTGATAACCTTTGAAAACACAGTGTCTCCAGATGCATAGAACAGTCCTGTGGACTCTGAGGGAGAAGGTGAGGGTGGGACGTTCTGGGACAATAACATTGAAACATGTATATTGTCATATGTGAAGCGGAACACCATTCCATGTTCTATGCATGGTACGGATGCTCAGGGATGGAGCGTTGGGATGACCCAGAGGGATGGGAAGGGGAGGGAGGTGGGAGGAGGGTTCGGGAGGGGGAGCACATGTGAACCCATGGCTGATTCATGTCAATGTATGGCAAAAACTACTACAATATTGTAAAGTAATTAGCCCCAAACTAAAATAAATAAATAAATAAATAAATTTTAAAAAAAGACAAAAAAAAAAAAAGAAAACAGTGTCTCATATTTTCTATACAGAGCTCTCATCCACAAAATCAAACTAAAAGCCCACTGAAGGAAAGACAAGCCTGCACAGTGTGTACACAGCATAGGAAATCAATACCTACTTCTGGAATAAAAATTTAAATGAATTCACCATTTCTAGGGGCTTCCCTGGTCACTCAGTGGTGAAGAATCCACCTGCCAATGCAGCAGACCTGTGTTGATCCCTGGTCCAAGAAGACCGCACACGCTAAGGAGCAACTAAGCGAGCACACCACAACTACTGGACCTGTGCCCTAGAGGCCAGGAGCCGCGACAAGAGAAGCCACCACAGTGAGAAACCCACACACCTCAACTAGAGAAAGGCCCCCACAGCAACAAAGGTCCAGTACAGCCAAAAATATAAACAAATAAATAAAAATTATTTTTAAATCGAAAAATAAATTAATTCACGATTTTTTTTAAGACCTGCCAGAATCAAATGAGAGAGAAATTCAAGCTATAATTTAATCCAAGAGGAAATCTTCAACTTTTTAAAATCAACAAAAAGAGCATTTCAGAAAAAGGCTTGTTACTAATTATATTTTGCTGACATATGCCAATTACATTCAGCAATATTGTTCTCCCAGTCTGTTGGGTCACGTAACAGCCTGAGAGAACAAAGATGCTGAATTAACAATTGCAGTGAAAGCTTTCAAGAATCTCTTACTCAATTAGATACTGACAAATTTACCTGTAAGTCATAAAATTTTTATGCAATTTAAATAGTTTCATAAAGTACATGACTTCATACAGTTAACACAATAGCAATGAGATACTGAGTCCATTTTTATGTATTTAGAACATTCTCATATTTAAGTGACTTACTAAGTCAAATACTTATGTATATCTTTAGCCATTTCATCACATAATGTGTGTATTAAGTTGTCTCTTCAAGTCATTTGAAGCTAACGTAGAAAATGTAATTCACGAATTCAATGGCCTTCCAAGTGATGTCCAGTTGCTTCATAATTACAAACAAATGAATTAACCTTCAGAAGGCCAGTGGAGATAGATGTTAAAGCAAAGATTAACCATACGTACCAAAATTAAGGCAACAGATTAATGTTTTTAAGTATTCATGATTCATAAAAAACATCAATAGTCTGATTGAGGTATCAGAAATAAGCACTACTATATGCATTGCAATGTCATTAGGGATGCATTTTGCTTTCAGAACACAATTACTTTGTATTACATTATTAATTTAGAAAAAGAGGAGAGTGTTTCCATGGCCATTATACAGATGGAAAAATAGAAGTACAGAATTAGGACTGCACTATAAAATATTACATAGAAAATCTCACACAGACTGAAACGTGCTCCAAGAACTTCTCCAGATTCTGTATTAATCTCTCCCCTCTGGTGGGGCATTCAAGGATTATTCAAGCCTTAAGAACACATGAGAACGACAATCTTAAAAAAATCTAAGATCAGGATCTTTTTATATATATATATATATATATATACATATATCTTAGGTATTTCTTTGATTGATTGATTGAATAATTCTCCCTGTCAGTACATATATAAGTACAAACTCCTTGAGAACAAGAGTTTTATTTAGCTTGTTTACATTACAGTCCAGCAAACATACAGGTTTCCAAAAACAGAGGCTTTCTACAAAACCTTTCTTAAGCTGAAAGGGTGAAAGCAAAGAAGCCATTACCTCAGGTCACATCTTGCTAACAGATGCACAAAATAAACAGAATTAAAACACAAATGCTCACAGATATGGTTCAAAGCTATGGTGGCTGGGTGCGGAGATGCTGACTGTGGTTCCCCGGGAAGGAGTTTGGCGGTGCCACACTCACCGTTCCGGGTGCCCTCTGCTTCTGTAACCGCTGGCTACAAAATAAATGCTAACCTAGATTTTTGCTTTTTGCCTTTTTTCATGGAAGCAACAATCTCCTTCCAATGTCTTTGATTTCTTTCAGTTAGCAAAAACAGATACTAGTGTAGGTCTTTCAAAAAGCGGGGGGATACCTATATATCATCTCTAATTGAAGCAAGCTTTACTAATTCCATGAGAAAATAATTATAGCAGATTTCTTGCACTTAGCCTATAGGCTGACTTTACTTAGCGTAAAAACCGTGTTGAGCAAGGAAGATTCTGACTTTCCTTAAAATTTTATTTTTTAATTATTTTTCTTTTAATGTTATCAAACAGCCACCTGTCAAATAATTTTCACATATTATAGGGTATTACTCAAACAAGAATAATTACACAGTCTCATAAACCCTTATATCCTAAAAGTATTTTCTGTTTTAAAAAATGCATTGCCATCAAGATTAGCCGAGATTTCCTCTCCATAATCATTTCTTAAACCACAGATGCTGACTGCTGGTTCAGAAGTCCTGTGGTCAGGGTACCCTCTATTTAGTCTCATTTACATGCTCTCTTTGCCCTCTGGTAGATAGGAATAGCTTATGGGTGACATTTATACAAATGTATAAAGTACATCACACTAAAAAATAGAGCTTAATATTATTGTGAGGATGTCAGGCATAGGAACACTATTGTCATAATACAAAGCAACAAATTTTGCAAAAACCTAAGGATATGTTCGTCTTTTACCTTAAAACTTTAGGGAGCCCTAGAGTCTGAAAAAAAGATGAACTCAAGTCTGAATATCATGAAATAGTACCCCCCAAACCTAACCAGACGAAATAAGATACAAGAATAGGGAATGTACCACCATGCAGCAGAATAATGTTTATGGGAACATGAAACAAAACCGTATTGTTTGCTCACAACAGATCTGGGGCTGTATCAGTGAGTCGACTGTAAAACAGAAAAGGTGCTAATAGGATACGGGCCAGAAATAGAAATTAAAATTAAAGGTGATGTTTGGCTGAGAGGCCCATTTAGGTTGTGTGGAGGGAGAACAGATTAAAAGGGAAAAGAAAAAAGGATTGTGCTCTTACTTCATCAAAATACTACCTTATCAGACACACACACAGACAACCTTGCAGTAATTTTCAGGGTTAATATGAAGAAATTTCTGGCCAAGATTCCCTTCTAAGTAATACACACATATGTATACACATGTGCTCAAGAGCACAGACAACGGAACACACACACACACTGCAACCTTTTTGCAGTAGCTTGTATTTTCTGTTGCTTCAATAATTAATTGGTACACAAACAAATCAGATGCCTTCAGTCTTTCCTCTGCAGATCAGAGAAACCGCCTCATCTTCAAAATGTTTTCTATCTCCCCATTATTAAATCTATACAGTGCTAATGTTACTGAAAAGCGAGGAAGCGGTGGAGGCACATAGTGGTCCCTTGAAAGCGTTCTGGCCACTGGGTTTCTGAGGCTGCCCCTTAGGATGAGAGCTTAGCTCCAAGTATCAGCAGAGAGAAAGGGGGAGAGTTTAGGGCACATTTATTTATACTCTTCAGAAATACTTTCAAAACATGCAAGACAAAACATCACCAAAATTACTGCCGGGTACTTCACCATTATGCATTCTTTGTTGACAATAGGGCCACCGGTGCTGTGAGTGAGTGTGTGTGTCTGTGTCTGTGCGTATGAGAGAGAGAGAGACAGACAGAGAGAGAGAGAGGATCATAGGGAGAGAGAGGAAGAGAGAGAGCGCGCGCGATCGCTGGGTGTGATGGGCGGGGAGCCGCGGTGGGGGAGGGGTATTATTAGTCAGCAGCAGCGGCACTGGATGGAGCATTTAAGTCTGCCAATCCATTTCGAATGAACGTGGGTTCAGGAATAAAGTGCAGGCAGAACCAATCTGCCCTGAAGAGAAGAAAAGCATAAAATATTGCACAAAGAGAGGAGAATTTCCAGGGTGGCTTTAATAGCTTCCCAAACTGGCAGGTGCAGGAAGCAAACCATGAGCTTTGTGTGCTGGTCTTAGAAAATATTATTGTTTGGGGTAAGGGGGGCTTCGTTTTCATTTAACCATACAAAGCAATACTCACAGATGCAAATAATGCTGATCTAGGCCTTGCTGTAAACAGGATGGGTACAGGACTTTACGACTTCTGTTTTGCATTTTACCTGTGCAGATGCATTGCTGATATTATATAAACCGATCTTTAGATATGGGTGACTTTTACCTTTAGTGGAAATGGAGTCTAAAATGTAGCCACCTTATCTTTACTCGGCATTTTATGGTTGCCAATGCAACTATCTTTTAAATAAAAAGGTTGAAATAGTGAAGGTTAACTACCACCTGCAAAAGTTACCTAAATATCGGGACCCCATGACAAAAATGGATGATTATTTTAGCCAAAGATACTTGTCTATGTGGGCTCCACACCTACTCTGTCCTCTACAGGTTCAGGGCACCTGGCCTGTAACTTTACACTCATCACTGGCAAGTAAAAAGAAACCAAACAAAATAATTCTCCGTGTGTGTGAAGAGGGAAATATTCTGGAAGAATTTACATGTAAGAAAAACTTCTGGAAATACATGCAAAATCTTACAATATTAAAACAGCCACCCTATGAAGCCAAATTGTTTGCTGCTATTAATCATTATTAGAAAATCCATTGAAAATCAACACTCTTGCTCCAGATAAGTTTCATTTTAAACAAAATAAAAATTAGAAAACATATTTACCCACGGTGAAAACTGTATCAAAACGATCCTTTATTAACAAAAAAAAACCTCAGAAAGAAATACAAATAATTTTTGAATCTTCCTTTTTTTAGAAGTCTCTCTTCCCCAATTCATAGAAAAAAAAAAGAAATATAACTGATAATCAAACCCTTCTACATCAACAGTCCAGTTGCCATTGTGTTTATTCTTTTTAAGCAAAATATTTTGTAAATAAAAAAAACGTTGAGAATGCTTTTATGGATAATCAAACCAAATTTTATTTGCTTGGTAACAGATCACACTAAGGACATATGTTATGAACACACAATTCATAAACAAGGATTTACTCTTCATAAACACACTATTAATAAACACGGGTTTGCTTATTAATGTAATCAGATCAAAGTTTCATATATAGCAAAATCTTAGCGGGTCAAAGCCATTATAGTGAAAATAATTATAAGCCTTTTGCAGAAATATAAATTATACAGACTGTATTAATATACTATTACTATAAACATACACCCATTATACATAGGTTATATACTAATGGTTTACACAGAATATTAAATTGTAATCTGCATCTGTATTCAAGAAAATCTAGAAGAAAACATTTAGGTAGTGAATACAGGCATTTAAGATGCCAATATTTCTAAATGATATTTAGAGAATATTTTAAAGGGGTGTTTTTGGTTATTTTAGGTAAATGCATTTTAGGAAATATAATCAAACTTCAAATTATTTATTTAAATTGAATATTAGTTATGCCAGACACATCAAAGTATATCAATATTTTCAACTATACACAATAAGATAGGTTAAAAATTTTAAAAGCTGTCTGTTCATAGAATATAATGACCCCTACATTTCAAAGAACACTGAAAGAGACGAGATTAAAAATTAGAAGACAAAAAAACTATGGTCCAAAAGTAACTTGTTTTAGTTTATTCTTTGTTTACTTTGATGCATATATTGTAAGCTTCTTTGATTTGAAAATAGATTTAAAAGCTAGGCCTAACATGAAAAAGTAATCTGCATGCTATGCCTAAGTAAAGAAATATATTTCACTAGAGCTTATTCTTATGTTTTTGCACTTCACCTTTCTAAACAGTATCACTTATCTTTGTAAAAATATTTTACTAACATTTTGCATTTTGCATGCATACAAATATATATTTTGCATATTAAATATTTACAAGGCATTTTATGTACATACCACAGCTCCTTACACCAACACTAAATCATTTGCCAACAGCAAAGATAAAATGTCTCTGAAGAGAGAATGAATACAGTTGCTCCTTTTTTCTTTTAAAATGTAACTGAATGAGGTAATATTAATAGTACTTCAAGGCATGGAATATCTCTAATTTGCCTATTTTCTTATTTAGAGAGAGTAAAATGTATTTTCTCTTTTGAAAAGAACATCAATTCAGAGAATTATGAAATTCTGTCTTAGAAGAGGAGACCTTACATTTAATCTTCAGATGATTCTTCCAGTTCAACTCAACTGACTCCATTTTTATCGGTTCTATTTTTAAGGATAATACAAAATTTACTATAGCAACCTAAACCCAAGTAGTTTTCTCTCACTTTCTCCACCTAAATCAAACCCACAGAGCCCTCTGTTGGAAGGACTTCAGATTGCACTGCATTGCCTTTATTTGGAGCACGGAAGATGTTAGGAATGTTAACCTTTTTTATCTTATGCTAACAGTTTTTATTTCAGAAGGCATAGGACACAGGGTTACAAGCAGCTTCCCAGCACAACAGAAAGCATTTTGTGTCAAAATAGTAAAATATATAAGCACATCATACCTTTGTTCCAGAAACTCCAAACTGTGCTGCATTAGTTGGGGAATGATATTAACGCAAGTGATTCTACTCACTACCTTCTTTGGTCAGTAAAACACTTGGATGCTGTTTTCACAAAAGGGAGTTAAGCCAAGCATCCTTTGGAGCAGCCTGTAAGAGTGATCTAGAGGTAAGAGATACATTCGTTCGACAGGGAATCATTTAAATGGGTTCTAGGAGTTTTTAAAGTATTAAACTATTTATGCATTCATTTGCAACAACAATATTTTCCTATGTTTAAAAAAAGAAGATTAATGAACTGCTAAATGTTATTTTTTTTAATACAAGCCTTTGTGCTTAGCACATTTTTAATATCACAGTGGGAAGGAAAACGGTTGGTATACCAGGGTGCCACCTTTCTGGGATAGCTCCATATGCTGCAGACACCCTCAGAGTCTCCTATAGGTTTCCTCCACTTATCCGGACTCCCATTTGGTTTCAGCAGCGGCATTTGTCTTATCACTTCCCACCATCCTTATGGCTGCATCCCTGAGCTTCAACCTCATTTCCCAGAGAAGGGTCCTCCGGATCTGGCGAAGCTTGGCTTCCTCTAACAGCACCATGACACATTATGCTTCATCTTTTATAAAAATCATTGTTGCTCCACATGCTAATGGAATGACTTGTATGGGTAATGTGGCTGACCTCTTGGCTCGGTCAAGAAGCATTTTGGTTGGCATTGAATAACTAATTTTTTAATGCATTGTGTTCATGAAAGTTCCCACTCAAAGCATGTGGCAGACTGCCAGATTCGGAAAACTGTAAAGATGACCCCACAATTTCTAAAATTCTCAATTCCTATGAAATGAAAAAGCATATTTCAATCATACTTGGAGGCCAAAAAAAGAGAAAAGGTACCTGCTTGTCAGTTTGTCTTCTCTCAAGAACCCTTAGCTTATATGATATAGATTTTTAAAAGTCAAACTAATTCACCTCAGAAAAGGCTTTTCGCTAGCCCCAGGCAAAGGGCACTAGGTCTGTTTTTTAAAAGACTCAATCATCGACGGTGTTTAAGAAGATATCAGAAAGTAGGCCTTAGGAATCTTCTCTACATGAAAAGAAGTGCTGATCTTCTTACCCCTAAGCCAAACTGAAGCTTTTCTTCAGTACTTATCCAAGTATACCTCTTCTCCAACGAAACTAGTGGAAAGTTTATAAAATGCATACCTAGATAGATAACTAGATACCAGTATGTACCAATATATTTTGAGGGAATGAAGGAAGAAATTTAAGCCAGAAGAAAAACACTTAGTCATGAAAATAAGCAATGGTCCCTAAGTCAAGATTTAGGAAGGGAATTTGGGAATAATCTCAAAAAAAAAAAAAAATCAAGACGGCTGCTTTGCTTTCACCCTTCCGGCTTTAGCTTTCATGGGACTCTGTCCCTTAATAACTCTTCTGTTCATTTGCTGCAGGCATTTATGTCTTTTACCTCATTTTGTAAGGGCAAGGAGAGGAAATGGAGGGGATGGTTGTGAAGGAGGATGTGACATTGGTAAAGATGGGCAAAACCAACCCAAGGTGTTTGAGACGATGAAACTGGGGTAAAGGAGGTCAAAAGACTGAAGTGAATTTCAAAAATAATTCCAAGACAAATCCACAGAATTAGAAATGGGATTTGGAGGGAAGGCCAGTTTTCCTCAACTTGAATTCATTTGCATAATCCTGAAGAATTTTCTTCAATTACTATAAGATAAGGCTTCCAGCTCTACAGAGAAAGGTTCTCAAAATTGCAACTAAATGAAGGAGCAAAGTCTTCAACCAAAAGCAAACTCAGGGGGCCAGTATATATCTATCAGCTGATTCTAGCCTCTTGGTCTCAAATTCCTGAGCTCAGAGCACTGAACCTGGGAAGAAAATATTTCCCTGGTGATCAGAGCCACCTCTGCTGTTTCCTGGGTGACGAGGGAGACGTGTCTGTGGCCAGAAGGCAGAACCGCCAAGTCACTGCAGCCAGACGATTTGCACCAACATCTTGGCAGACATCGATGTCACTGTGAACTAGACAAGGCATTCTGAACTGGTGGGCCTCCTGGGTTAGGCCTCTAGATAGAGTTTCTGCCTATGATTTTTTACTGATTAGGTTTCCTGGGTTGACTCTGAGCCTGAGAGTCAAATGGAGGTGCCTGTTTAACATTTGCATTTTTGTACCTGAGTGTTCTCATTTCAAGAAAAGACATCACTTTGCGAAGATAAAATAAAGAATCATGTTTCCCATATACATTACCACTTGTAAAATAGATAGCCAATGGGAATTTGCTGTATGACTCAGGGAACTCAAACCAGGGCTCTGTAACAATCTAGAGGGATGGGATGGGGTGGGAGGTTCAAGAGGGACGGGACATAAGTATACCTATAGCTGATTCATGGTGACGTTTGGCAGAAACCAACACAATATCATAGAGCAACTATCATTCAATTAAAAATAAATAAATTTAACTATTTTTAAAAAATCATGATTCTTTGTTGGAGGACACACATGAAGTGCTTATATGTGAGAAAGCATCACATGCTAAAAACAATTTTCTTAGCACCACCCTAAACTCCCAATACTGGGGAGCAAAGACTGTTCATCAGTAACCAAAGTAAGAGTCACCAGTGCTTCTAAAGACATGGTTGCCAGGTATATGTTGAGACTATGATTTCAACTGGCCATTGTATCATAGCCTCTGATATTAATTTCTATCTGTCCTTGCCCCTGGTGACAAAGGTAAGCATTCAGATTTTCCATATTAATAGAATTCTACAAATACATATTTTAATGTATTTAATAAAAAAAATTTATATATTTTCTTTCAGGGGGCTTCCCTGGTGGTTCAGTGGTAAAGAATACACCTGCCAATGTGGGAGATATGGGTTCAATCCCTGGGTCGAGAAGATTCCCTGGAGAAGGAAATGGCAACTCACTCCAGTATCCTTGCCTGGGAAATCCCATGGGCAAAAGAACTTGGTGGGCTACATACAGTCCATATGGTTGCAAAGTGTCAGTCCTGACTTTGAGACTAAACAATAACAAACAATATATATTCAACATCTTTAAAATCAGTTTCAGGATTGGATGAGTTCCCTGGGTCTCTTCTCTTTCAGTGAAAATATTTAGCAAAATCACTTGAGGAAATACTCAAACCATCAACAAGATGTATAATACTATTAGTTTTCAAATGGGCTGAATTTCAGCAAATTAGATCAAATTTGATAAAAGTTGATAAAAAGAAAAAATCCATTTTGAAAACTCTCTTAAAATCATAATCTTAGAAATTGCTTTATCCAGAAATAAAAGCCCTAAAGATTTGCTTTCTTCCACTAAGAGAGTAAAAACGCATTCAATAGGAAATCTAATTTTAAATGGCAACCAGATAAACCTCTAAAAATGAATAAAAAGTATGTCTCAGTGTTTCTTAAGTCTATCTAAATAAATATCCAAGGAGAACATTACTATTTAAACTGCTTCCTTGTCTTGTGAACTCTAAATCAAACCAAAGCAATAGCATCCCAGAAAAAATGCTCATCAGTAAGAATTCTAGACAGAGCTGGAGGCAGTACCCCTTCACTGATGGTATGTGATGGGCTGCTGATCCTAGCTCTAGAAGTGTTGTATTAACAGTCCTTGGAGCCTGGATTAATGTTCACTAAAATGACTTTCAGGTTAGGCACTAAACTTTCATCCAGCATCCTCATATTCTGTAATTTTCTAAATTGTAGAAAAAACAAATATATCTTTAGCTTTTACACTATCAAGAGAATTCGGTCTCTATATATGAGAGCAAAAGGTTAAACTGGAAGAGAATGCAAAAGGGCCAACCTTCCCACCTCTAAGTTCGTTCCCTCTCCGAGCCATTCTGGTATTTTATCCAGCTGATCTCTGTTAAAATGCTTTATTCATCTGTTCACTCTTCTCTTTAAAGCCCTCGGTGATGCAAGGTCAAGGGCAGAATCCTTCACTTGGAGTTTAAGGTCAGGTTGCCAGATAAAATATGGGATGCTTAAATTTGAATTTCAGATAAACAAACACATTTTTTTTAGTATAAGTATGCAGTATTGGAGATATAACTTAGACTGAAAAATTACTCTCTTGTTTATTTGAAATTCACATTGATCTGAGCATCCCAAATTTTTATTTGCTAAATCTGGCAAAGCAGTCCTGTCACCACACTCTGGTCAGCTAATTTCCCCACAGTTGCAGAAGCAGCCCTCTGCTCCAGCTAGACTAGGGGCTCCGTGCTCCCCACACCTGCTCCCGGCCCCATGCAATTCTGCCCAACACACCCTCGCCCTCTTTTCTCCACTTGATTAAAACTTCTCATCTTGAAGACCCAGTTTAAACGGCATCACTTCCATAAAATCTTTCTCAATCACTCCAGTCAATTTCTATAGCACATCGTCTTTCACATTAATTCCTCAATTGTCTCTGCCCTGTAGTTCATCCCCCATTGGTAGCTTTTTTTTAAAAAACCTATTTCTCTCTCTCTCTCTTTTTTTTTTTTTTTTTTTGGCCATGCTGTGTGGCTTGTGGGATCTTACTTCCCTGACCAGGGATTGAACCCCAGTTCTTGGCAGTGAGAGCCATTAGACCACCAAGGAATTCCCTGTTAGCTTTCAAATTTCATTTAAAACCTGGAGTCGGCTTGAGCTTTTCTTCCCACTTCGGCTCACACCGTTAAAGAGTTTATATTTGCTGTTTATCATGTGCATTTGCTCATAGGCCCAGAACACTGCCTTGAACAAAGCATACTTTCAGGAAGAGAAGCAGAGGTGAACAGGGACACTGGCGGCGAGGGGCCACAAGGTGCTGGAATCTTCACATGTTATTGTAAAATAACAAATCCTTACAACAGACTGGCATCATCTTCTTACAACTGAAGAACCCAAGGCTCTCAGAAAGGGTAAGCAGCTTGCCCATGAGAATAATAACAGAGGCAGAATCTGAACCCAGTGTCTGACTCCTGTCTCAGTGCCCCTTCCCCGCCTCCATGAATGCCCTTGTCGCTTGCTGCTGCTGCTCGGCTGCCTCTGCTAGGTTTTCAGGGTGGGTTTGGACGGCTCAGGCAGTGCAAGTGATGAAGAATCCGCCTGCCAATGCAGCAGAGATGCAAGGGACGCAGGTTCAACCCCTGGGTTGGGAATATCCCCTGGAGAAGGAAATGGCAACTCGCTTGCGTGTTTCTTGACTAGAAAATTCCCAACAGAGAGGAACCTGGTGGGCTACAGTCCAGGGGGTCGCAAAGAGTCAGACATGACCAGAGCATGCACACACATGGAAAGGCTTGGGGAAATGAAAAATCTAGGCAGGGCAGCTGAGGTCAAGTAGGCAACTAAGGAACCTTGTAGGAAGCATGGATTGCAGCAGGGGCGGGGACTCTGTCATCTTGGGAACAGCAAGAACAGCTGGGGCAGTAGAAGAGAAAAACCCAGTGCATGGGGTGAAGAAAATTAAGTGGAACAGGAGCAGAGCTGACTCCACATTTCCTGGTAACTGCATGTTTGCAAGCAAACAGCAGTCCGGAGCCAGCCCGGGCGGAGAGGCTGGGCCCACGTTCTCCCTGTGGGCTGAAGCAGTTGGGGCCCTGCTGCATCACAGAACTGCCTGGGGAAAGCAGGGAAGGAGAGAAGCTGCAGGCAGAAGCCTGGAACTGAATTCCCAGCAGAAGCTAGGCGTTTACATGCGGTAATTGCCTGTAGGTCAGTAGATTCTTAAACAGCATGAAAGCTATCGAAAGGTCAGTGAACATTTTTAAAAATTTCAGTCCACATCTGTGCATCACATTGCATGCTTTGCTGTGCAGAGGCTCAGCAAGGGAGAAAAGTGGTGATTCTAGGGTCTGCGAGCCTCACCCTGACCTGTGGAAAATACCATCTATGAGAGAAAGACACCTTCCTTCACCCGCCCGGGCTTTTGGAAGGCTTATCTGGTGATAAATTTCATTTCTGCCTCCCTACTGTTCAGAGGCCTCTGCCGTCAGCGTGAGTGAGATAAGAACAGAGGAGCTAGGTTTTCTCCCTCTCACTTTTGTGTATTTCTGACACGGAGGCCTCTCTTTTTAACATATTTTGTGTAGTTAAAGGGGAGCCATTTGGAAGAAGAACATTCCAGTGTACCTTCACCTGCCCATTGAATAGCCTCAGTCGCTAAGAGGGAACGCAGACTGTGCTTGTCAGGATAAGCAATGATTCTCCTACGAAACCTAAGACATTATTATCAACTCAGGATCAATAGACATTACAAAGCAGCATTGCTTTTATTTTCAGCTTTAACCTTTGAGAAAATCAAGGCTTCAGAATGTCAAATCAGGTCAGTGTATCAGCGGTTGCAGACATAGATACAATTAGGGCATCTGGGTGCAGCCCAACAATTATAAATCTTCTTCATCATGTGCCTTAGTTTCCCATGCTGTGTGGTGGCCACACAAATAAAGTATCTCATCGAACAGAGCTTTGGCCTTAAAGTTTATCAAAGTGCATTTTCAGTTCACAATTACAGGATATTCCACTTTACATATGGGAAAACTAAAGTCACAGGGCTTATAAACCCTGCGTTCACGCATGCTCAGTCAATTCAGTCATGTATGATTCTTTGTGACCCCACAAACTATAGCCCACCAGGCTCCTCTGTCCATGGAATTTTCCAGGTAAGAATACTGGAGTAGGTTGCCATTTCCTTCTCCAGGAGATCTTCCCAACCAGGGACTGACCCTGGTGTCTTGGGTCTCCTGCATTGGCAGGTGGATTCTCTACCACTGGTGCACCTGGGAAGCCCTAACCCTAGATTTGGATTCAACTAGCAGTTGTATAGCCAAGAGGAGTGGCTAAAGCTGAACTAAGTGCAGGAGGTATTATTAGCATCAAAGATGTAAAATCTATAAAATATCAACCAGCTAAACAACCCTCTGTAACTGACGAAAGCTTGGTGAGTTAGAGACTTCCATTCAGCCATAACCCTGCAATCCCCTTACGAAGGAGACACTCAATTTCTGAAGTACCTTAGATCTTGTGTACTATTCCTGCTAAGGTTGTTTTTTTCCTGCCCATTTGTCACTATTTCTCATGGCCCACGGGTTCAGACTTGGGGGATGGACAAGGGAGTTTTCGAAGTAGGACAAAAGTGAATAGCAGTATTAGGAAGCCAAGCTCCGTGGCTAAAGCTCCAGTTTGTTATCTGTTTTAGAAGCAAGACAAATCCTTCAGACATTTCAAGGGCACACAGATATCCTGAAATACGTAATCTTGCTAATAAGAGACAGCAGCCAGCCAACCGCACTGGCTGGCAAGGGGCCACCAGAGGCAAAGTGATTCTCTTTGAGCTATACTGTGGGTCAGGCCCTCTCTCTCTCTCTCTCACTATTACACACACACACATACACACATAAAAACCCACATATACACTCATTGTGTGCACATACCACTGAGGTCAGGGCTGTGACAGAATCTGAGATCCAGGGAAATTCATTCTTTAAAATAAAAAAATATGCTTATGGATACCTTTATGAATTTATGAATATCATATATATTATGTTTATGAATATCATATTTCTGATATCTATGAATATCATAAAAAATTATTTCTGTAGGTATCAGGAGATCCAAGTTTGATCCCTGGGCCGGGAAGATCCCCTGGAGAAGGGAATGGAAACCTACTACACTATTCTTTCCTGGAGAATCCCATGAACAGAGGAGTCTGGCAGGCTACAGTCCTCGGGATAGCAAAGAGTTGGACACAACTGAATATGCACACACCTGCACAGTACTAACTATATATTTGGTACTCATTTTATACCAAAACACATCCCATGAGAGTTATCTTTGAGGGTCACACTACCACTTGCCCTGTCAGCAACATTGGATGCAGATTTTTATTCCCTCCTTCTTGAAATCCATCCTTCCTTTGGCTGCTGGAAGGGCACTTTCCCTCCACCTTGCTGGTTCCTCCTTATCAGCCCAGCCTCCAAATGTGGACATGAGCTCAGTCCTTAGAGAGACTTCTTCTCTTGTCTGGCTCAGAGATGTTTTCTTCCGATTCTGTGGTTTTAAACACCACTTCACTTCCAAGACTCCCAAACTGATGTCTCCAGCCTGGACTTGTCCTAACTCCAAACTCATATCCACCTGAATACCCTACAGTATCCTTGGATCTCTAATAGAGAGAGAGCTAATAAGATCAAGCTCCCAATATCCCTCCTCCCTGGTCACCAAATTTGCTCACGTCACCATCTTTGCCATCTCTCTAAGTGGAAAATCCATTCTTCCAGTTGCTCCAGCCCAAGATCCTCAAGTCCTTCTTACGTCCTCTCTTTCTCTCCACCCCACATTCAATCAACAGCAAATTCTATCAGTTATACTCTCAAAATATGCGTAATTTAACTCTGTCCACCACTACCACCCTGTTTCCATCTCCTGCTTTGATTCTTGCAACACTATACTAATTCATCTCTCTGCTTCTACCCTTGCCATCCTGGGTAGTACAGAGTCATTCTTTTAAAATGTGTTAGTTCATGTCACTCTCCTGCACATGTTTTTCATTTCCTCCAAATTCATTCGGACTAAGCCCATGTCCTTATGCTCTGTGTTTGCCTTGGTCCCCAAGGACATAGGTGATTGGGTCTCTCTGACCTCATCTATTATTTTTTTCACCTCATTCATTCATCTCCAGCCATGCCAGCCTCCTTGCTAATCTGTGATCATGCCAAGCACATTTTCACCTTTGAACATCCTTGGAAATTTCTTTTCTCACATACATACACTACTTTCTCCCTCTTTGCTCAGAGGACACTTTAATAGTGAGACTTTCCCTGACTAACCATTGTATAAAATAGTATTCCCTACCCCAGCCCTGTGCCAGCATCTGCTCAGTTATCCTCTCTCTCTGGGGTCATCATATAATTCACCAGCCAAAAAGACATTTACATGACTGAAAGGAGGCACTATTAGTGACACTTACACGTCGCACATATGCCAGGACTTTTCCAGGCTCTTGGATGCTCTGTTGCTCAGTCGTGACTGATGCTTGGCCATCCCATGGACTGTAGCCTAACCAGGCTCCTCTGTCCACAGGATTTTCCAGGCAAGAATACTGGAGTGGACAGCACAAATGGTCCAGGGTACCTGTCAACTCAGCATAGTGTTTACTCAGGTGCTTATTTATTGTTTGCTTCTCTTCAGTGGAATATTATCCAAGACGTCGGAAACTTTTATTCACAATTACATCTCCAATGCCTAGAAGGTAACCAGCCAAAGTTTACTGAATGAATGGATCATTTACTGATTGAATCATTTACTGATTGAATGGATAGCTGGATGAATCAGTATGCCCTGTACTGAATTAAATCCATGAAAACCTGTGCTATACCAATAATAATTTAAAATACTAGCTAAAATTTTGGAATACTTACCGGGTAAATGGCAGGCACAAATACGATGGATACTGTATACACATCCTCATGGACCCTTGCACCCAATCCCTTACTCCCCTGTTACAGACTGAAGGATGGTGCTCAGGGAGCTGAATGATCTGCTGGTGCTCATGCAGCTAGAACGTGCTGGCTGAATGATCTGCTGGTGCTCATGCAGCTAGAACGTGCTGGAGCTGCACTTCAAACTCAAGTCTCGCCAGCTCTAAAATGCTTTTGAAGGTCACCCCCATGACCTGTGAACCAGTCTCTCTGCTATGATCTGTCTCAACTCCATCCCTGCGTCTATCTTCTGGGCGCCTTCCTAACATCAGCCCTCCACCTGCCAGGCTTTTCCATGGACTCTCCTGCCTGGCCCTCAATGTTCCCTGGGATGGAGTGAGCTTGCCTGCCTCTGGCCCTCACCTGATGCGCCTCCTCCCACTCTGCCCAGGATACTTGCAAGTGGGCGGCAGCTGCAGCTCTTGATTTCTGCTCTGATCCTCAGCAGCATGAGATTTCAGCCTCCTGCTTATGCTAAGACCCCTCTCTTTCCCCTCTTCCCCTTTGTCCCATATTCTTCAGTCTGCCCCATCCCATCCTATTTCTCCCATAATATTTCCCAAACGTTATGTCATTTAGTAAAAGTCAAGCTCTCTCTCTCCCAAACTGGAGAATGTGCAGTTACACCCGTTCATTGTTTATTACAATGCACTTTAATAAAGCTCTTTCTACGTGGTTATTAGAGATTCAAAGGAGATTGGACCTTACCTAATTCCTCCTTGTATCTTAGCAGGGCCTACCAGAGTGCTCAGCTCCTAGAAGCAGCTAAAACCGGTATTGATTTTGCTAGATGTGCTGTGCGTGGATTGTTTAAGAAGCAGTTAGAGAGGCAGAGCTGAGGCTCCAGTTAGAAACTGTAAAGCATCCACGTGTCGATGAAAAATACATGTGTAAGTGAAAATGAGAATTTTGAGAAAATAAATGACAAGCTAGGAAGCTTTAAGGAATGCTGTATTTAAGGTAGAAGTAGAAAAACTGAGTAATTTTTTAGAAGGGCTTGGTACTCATAATTCTATGCAATATGTAAATATATACACCCTGACAGAGAATTGAATGAATAAAGTGTGTAATGATAGGAATCTCCTCCCTTTTCATGGAGTACCTGGGACTGATTTTTTGGCCTTGATCATTTAGCTTCCCTGCAGAGGGGATTTCAGAGCAGACTCCATAAGGCATAAGAAATCATATATAAGAAATTTGGATGCTACTATGTGTAGCTCTAGACCTTCAGTCTAAGAGGGAAAACTAGATAGTGGCTCATGACCTAGAGGTCATGCCTTTAGGCTACTGTGCAAATTTGCTTGATCCACAGACCTATTTGGGGGAGGGGGGAGGGTCTTAAACAAATTAAAAATGAAAATTTAAATAAGATGTTAAAATGAAGCCCCACACAAAATAAATCAGTTTCTTTGATATTTTACCAAGCACTGACACAATAAGCATTATATATAGGTTTAGGATAAGTCATAAAAAATCTTGCAAGTGAATGCATTTTATTTGCAACTTAATTTGCAGATCAAGCATGAGAACAATTTCTGGATTTTTGAAAACAGACCACACAAATCTCCATTATGCCGGGACACGAGGCAAAGTTGCCAAGGACCATAAACCACTGTTAGCCTGACTTGCACCCATACCTGAGCTATAAATTACTTCACAGGCAATTATATCACTGAGTTAGTCTGTCCTCCTGCAAGGTTACTGTTAAAAGTATTGTCCCACGGATCAAGCCAAGGTTTAAAGTGGGAAATGTGTGTGTTTGACCAGGTTGTTAAAAGTATTACACACAATCAGGGTGTGTTCTTGGCACAATCGTCACAAGTGCAGCTGGTGCTTTTCTGGTGTCTCTGTGAAGACTCCCTCGCATCTCTTTCATTAGGAAGCGGATGGTGGCATCTCCCAGGTGTGTTGCTGTACAAAGGGCATTCGTTCTACCAGGGCCCAGGCATTAAAGATAAAGGATCCCAATTACAGTTGGAGCTGTGTGTGTGGATAAATGAGGCAGTGAGGGAATAATCTTCTTGTGCTTCCTGAGTAATCCTGCCCTGAATTCTTGAATGCTTGTATAGGCGTTTCAGCCAAGAGAGAAACAGAGCCTTGCGTTTCCTTGCCTTGAGAGACAATGAGATACCCCATGAACGTTCTGCCTCCTCCTGCTTATAGACAAGTCCTTTAAAATGCTGAATTCCTAAGCCAGTTCTACAGTGAAGATATATAGAAGTATATCTATATAGTAGATGTTGTGGGGCAGGATTATCTATACTTTTCCACCCTGGAATATTCACAGCAGTCTTCATTTTAAACATTTAAAACATTAACATTAACATTTTAAACATTTAAACATTTTCCTTCTTGAGAGGAAACTCGAGGCAAGTAAATAGCAAAAGCCAGCCCCTAGTGAAAGCTTACTGTGGTCCACGAACTGTTCCCAGCTTTGTATTTATTAACTTTTTTAATCCTGATTAGCACAGCTTCCCCAATGGCTCAGTGGATGAAGAATTTACCTGCAATGCAGGAGACATAGGAGACTCAGGTTCAATCCCTGGGTCAGGAAGATCCCCTGGAGAAGGAAATGGCAACCTATTCTAGTATTCTTGCCTGAAAAATCACGTGGCAGAGAAGGCTGGCGAGCTACAGTCCAACAGTCCATGGAGTCACAAAGAGTCGGACACGACTGAGAGACTAAGCACCATGCACAGCTATTAGTATCTGAATTTTATAGAAGAGGAAACTGAGATACATTGGATTACATAACTGACCCAGGATTACACAGTAAATGCAGGGCTGAGATTTAAAATGCAGGTTGTCTAACTCTAGAACTTTCCTCCTGAGCACTTACATTCCGAAGCTATTACATCTCCTTACTTAATAAGGTTTCAATTAAAACCCAGTATTTTCATCTACTGTAATAGCTGTTGCTTCCTCTTCTTTAGTAGATTATTTAAATTCTCACCTGAATCTGTCCTAAGGCAGCCAAATGCTTTTAAAACGTATTTTACTTTTGAAAGGGCAGAAGGATACAAAACTTGTCAGTGGTATTTCTGGACTACAGGACAATGAGTAAAAGAGGTAAAGGGAGAAGAGGGGCATTTATAAAAGTGCTGAAATCTACTGAGTGACTCTACAAATTGAGGTAAGATGTTCAAGGCTGTATTAATTTCCTAGGACCACCATAACAAAGTATCACAACCTGTGTGGCTTAAACAAGAGAAATGTATTGTCTCAAAGTTCTGGAGGCTGGAAATCCAAAATCAAGGTGTTGGCTGCATTGGTTTATTCTCAGGTCCATGATGAAGAAATCTGTTCCAAGTTGCTCTCCCTAGCCTTGAGATGGCTATTTCACATCCTCTTGCCTCTGTGTGTGCCTGACTCTACGTCCAAACTTCCCCTTTGTGTCAGGCATAATGGATTAGAGCCTGCCCTAAAGACCTCATTCTAACTTAAAATGAGGGTCTCTATAAAGACCTACCTCCAAGCAAGGTCACATTTTGAAGCCCTGGAGGTCAGACTTCAACATATAAATTCTGAAGGACCACAAATCAACCCATAAGAAAGGCCACAGAGTTAGTAAGAGGTAAGAAAGGCTGGGATTCTAATTCAGAGTCTTTAGATGCCAGAAGATGTTCTATTCATTATCATGCTACTTTGCATTTGAAAGTGAAAGTGTTAGTCATGTCCAACTCTTTGTGACCCCATGGACTGTAGCCCACCAGGCTCCTCTGTCCATGGGATTCTCCAGGCAAGAATACTGAAGTGAGTAGCCATTCCATTCTCCAGGGGATCTTCCTAACCCAGGGATGGAACCCAGGTCTCCTACACTGTGGGCAGATTCTTTGCCATCTGAGTCACTAGAGAAACCCAATTAAAGACTCACAAGTAAAGTCCAACACCAAATTGTGCAGTCTTCAGTAATTTGGGTGAGGCTCTAAAGTGGTAAAAAAAAAAAAAAGTATATGAAAAGGTTTTCTTTCTGAAAGTAAATATCTTTAATTTCTCTCTCCAATATCCCTTTCTTCCTCTGGAAATAATACTAATACCTCAGTACCTCCCACTGGGGAGCTGACCCTCCCCTCTCTATGTTCTCATGGCTGAAGATCTCCTACTGCCAAACAAGGGTGGACTCAGTTCTCATCAGCACCTCTTTCCCTTGGGTCTGAAGACTGTAAAGATATGTGATCCTTGATTTCCTAGAGGCAATATCCCCCCAAAAGAGAAGCCTGAGATCTGATTCTCTGATCATCAACACATGAAAGCCAAGGAGAGACAGAAAGATGGGGGGAAAAAAGACAGAACAGACCAACGGATAGAGTGGCTGAGGTCAGTTACTCCTTTAGACCCTGACTTTATTTCCCCTGAGGCTAGATCTACCCCAGCCTGGGCATGGATGGGTTGTATGAGTCAAGGAATGATTCCCTGTTTTTTCTTTTTCTTTTCTCAAGATAGTTTAAAGAATATTTTACTCACTTGCCACCAAATAATGGTTGGAAGTGAATAAATCCTGAATCTCATTTTTATATATGTAATTGCATCACAGAATTTATAATGTATGAAGTACCATGATAGGAAGTAACATTTCAGAAGCAGAATTCATATAGTCCTATTTCAGAAACTAGTTTAAGTGTTTGAAAGGTCATAAACTCTATGTTTTCCATTTGCACCATAATCAGTTTGACTCATAATTTCACACAGTAACCCCTAGAGCAAACCATCAAGATGGTTAATTCATTTTAAGATGAAAAAGTGAAAATTAATAAAAGTAAATATGGGGGCTGCTATCAAGCTGCTGCTACTAATGGATATGTTTTTCATCTCATCATTGCAAATCATATTTTAGATCAGTGACACAAAATATTCTATATAACATTTTAAATAAAACTATATTGCATTCTCTGGAATAAAAAAAGATTTCAGAACCCATTGCCAAATACAATAAAACAACTCTTCATTACATAAACATCTTTATTACTTAGTCATATTCTTCTATATTAATCTTGAGCTTATTTACCAGACTGGTGCTTTAAAAATTAGTTGTAGAATCTATATCTCTGCAGATAAAACCAACAATGTTTTCTGGAGAAATAGCATCTTCCTCAGGAATGAAAGGAAAAGAAATGACTAGAAACACCAGGTTTAAAAAACTGAAAAGTTCAGATTTCAGGTGAGAAACTTGATATCTGCAATACAAGAAGACTTTAAATTATATATAATGTCACACTTCTCCCAGGAGTATTCCTCCTGCCAATGTCATATAAAGAAAAAGTTCATAAATCATATGTGCATACTGTGTGCAAAATGTTGTAAGAATATTTCACCTGCTTTGAAGCAACATTAATTCTAATGGCTAAGAAAAAAATAAGACATAGAGGACAAGAACCATTTGAACCTAATTTTGTATGTTCTTGGAAGTGAATATACTGTCATTGTTCGATAAATATTTATTCAGTGGCTACATTCATATAATGGATCATCTTTAACAGAAACATATTCCGAGATGCTATAGAATAAATAATTTTTACATAGACAATATGTGTGTGTGTGTTAAGTCACTTCAGTAGTGACCGACTCTTTACGACCCCATGGACTGTAGCCCACCAGGCTTCTCTGTTCATGGGATTCTCCAGGCAAGAATGCTGGAGTGGGTTGCCATGTCCTACTCCAGGGGATCTTCCCGACCCAGGCATCAAATCTGCATCTCCTGCAGTTCCTGCATTGCAGGAAGATTCTTTACCCACTGAGCCACCGGGGAAGCCCATATGGACAATAGGTGGATATAGATCCAGACAAACGTGGATACTGACACATACGTAGATATGCAGATGCAGATATAGGTATAGCTATAGAAACGTGGGCACAGACATACAAGGTACCGGTTATTTATAGTTTTCTGCCTGGAGTAGACATCTGTTATTTCTGTCTCTTCAGCATCCCCTTCCTCCCACTGGAAATAGCACCTCATTACCTTCCATTGGGAACAGAGCCTCCTCCACACGTTGTGGTCAGCTGCAAATCACAGCACCTCCTCCCACAACCAGACACAGGGTGGATTCATGAGTTCTCACCAGCACCTCTTTCCCTGGGGTCTAGGAGCTATCAATAAACGGTCGCAGATCTCCCAAAGGTAAGCCCTTCTTCCCAAAAAAGAAGCCTGAGATGTGGGGCACCACTCTCATAGGCCATATGGAAAGCCTTAGAGATGGACAGATAGAGAGAGAGACAGACCTGGTATGACTTGAGGCTCCATGGCATTCATCTGTTATACTTTCCAGATTGTAGAAAAATACAGGAAAGGGAAGAGAGAGGTGATGCTTGCAGATTCCAAAAAGGAATTTGAGTCTTGATGTGAGAGAAAAAAAATGTTTTTCCCAAAATTTGGATTCAAGAGTATTCTATGAAGCATAAAGGGTGTTAAACATTGAAATAGGATATCATAAATTTTTTTCTTACCAGGAAGTATATAAATAAAGATACACTCTCTTCCTCAATCAGACTTTAGATAAAATCAGGAACTTTTATGTGAAAAGCAAAACTCAGAACTGTAACGATGCAATGGTTGGGGCAAGACTAGATACACAGATGTCCCACCATTCAGTGTACTTTCTACAGAATTTTCCTAAAGGACATGAAGATACAGGTGCAGCTAATTTAAAAATAAGGTGAGTGACCATGTAGATGTCTGCCTTGCAAAACTCAAAAAGGCGAACTGCTTTTTAAAATAAAGAATCTTCAGCATTTGATGTTGGCTAGATATAAATAAGGAAGGAGAAAAGAACCGAGATAATTCACACAAACTCTCTGGGATTACCCAAGTAATCAAATAATCCAGGAACGAACTCTTTTCTGGAAACCCCCACCCCAAATGCTCTTAGCCTCTGAAAATAGTACTCTAATTGAGATATGAGCCTTCATGAGGTAATTCAACAATATGCTTGTGCCTCTCTCTTTCCTATCAAATGAAGAAACATAAAAATAGTTGTTCAGAGTTAAATTATTTTACCCAGAGTTACCATTCTCATCCCCAATGATCTGGTGCTTCATAAATTATCTAAGTGGACAAGCAAACTACAGTTTAATTTCACCAACAATGGCTGTGGTTTGCTGTAGCCTTGAAGTTAGACATATTAAAGGAAGCTAGAGAAATGTAACTCTAAAATGTTTAATTACAATATGAGTTATAATTGTCATATTTTAAAAATATAATGTGTCTGGTTGCATCATGGTTTTGAAAGGGAGCCATTTACTAAGTCTTTTGTCTACCATGTCTATTGATTTATTCCCAATACACTAGAGAAGAAGCGTTTACACTGGTTTAGGGAATTTTCAGTGGCAACTTCCCCTTAACAAACTCTCAACTCTTCCTTCCAAGCACAACACAGAAATGACCAGAAAGAACAGATGTACTTTGAGGGAGACACCAAAAGCATCATCATGAGTAAAGTATTCATTTATATCAGAAATCAATAACACTATTCAGTACTTTCAAGATTTCCCTGATGGTCCTACTGCACTTCCAAGGTAGGGGGTGCAGCTTCAATCCCTTGTCAGGGAACTAAGCTCCCACATGCCACGAAGCCAGCAAAACCCAAAACAACAACAAAAGCCATAGTATTTTCACATGATAAAGAGTTGCACTATCAGAAACTGAGACATTCTCAGTAATCAAGAAGATTATTCAGGATAGAAATTTAAGAACCTTATCTATACGTAATAAACACACTCACACAAATTCATAAAAGATTTTGTTATCCTCAACTATAAAAGACAAGTAAATATCACTTTTAGTGTCACATATATTTTATAGGCTGGTATAACATATCATGGTCCTAGTTCCACTACTGTTTTGCAGACATTTTTCTTATTATTCTTTTTTTCATTCTTTGAGGAAAAAAAAAAGAAGGATAAGGCAAAGTGAAACTAATTCATTAGCTTTAAAGAGGTAGTACAAAGTATTTCTGGGCTTCCCAGGTGGCACAGTGGTAAAGAATCAGCCAGCAATGCAGAAGAAGCAAGAGATTCGGGTTTGATCCCTGAGTGGGGAAGACTGCCTGGAGTAGGAAATGGCAATCTGCTCCAATATTCTTGCCTGAAAAATTTCATGGACAGAGGAGACTGGCGGGCTACCATCCATGGGGTCATAAAGAGTCAGACATGATTGAGCGATTGAGCATACATAAAATATTTCCATCAAAGAGAGAACTAGAGTCTAAGTGATTGTCATAAAACTGTTTCACATATTAATAAGCTTTCTTTCTAAAGTTTGTAAATCCTCTTCTAAAGCATATGTTGTCAGAACCATTTTCAAATCTCCACGAAACTTTAATAATGTGCTTAAGTGTTTAAGGATGCTTGGATGTTCCTAGGTAATTATTAGGATTTGAGGAAAGGCTTATTTTTGCTCTTGGGTCAAATAGAGATGTATTTAAGCTCAAAATATGAATATGAAGTGGCGATGGCTAGGAAATGGCAAGTAACTTCTCTCTTGAAACAACCCCACTATCCCTGCCAGAGACGTCAGAAGTAACACTACATACCATTCCTGTTGGACTGCTGCTATACCCGGTCTGCCAGCACACAGTGGATCCTAGGAGAATGACTGACAGCACCAACCACTCCCGAGGCCACAGACAGGACCTCACAGATCCCAGGGTAGGGGTCCCAGCCACCCATGAAGCTATCCCCCCAAATTCCACAAGGACAAATGACTTCACAACACAGCTCTGAACACCTGCCTGAGACAATCTCATGGAATCTACTCTAGCTCCTTATATAGGTTAATGTTAAGTTTAAAAACAGAAAAAGTAACATGACAAGTTTTAAGACAAAAATCTATCTCAGGCAAACAAAGTCCAGTGGTGGGCAATTCAAGACTGATAGGTGGGGAATTCCCCGGTGGTCCAGTGGTTAGGACTCTGCACCTTCACTGCCCTGGGTCCCCGGATTCAATCCCTGGTCAGGGAACTAAGATTCTACAATAAATAAATAAATATAGAGTCAGGATTCTGAAAAGATATATTTTAAAAGGAACTTACAACCCAGTAACAGCAACAAAAAAAATAATACGAAATGAAAGACTGGCACATGGATCCTCCTTCTATATTTTAGCTCTGCTATTTATTCTCAGCATATGACTTTACTTCATAGTCCCAAAGAGCTGCTCCAGATCAGCCCTCCTATCCACATTCTAACCAGGAAGAAAGAAGAGAGTTTAAAATAAAGTTTGACCCTTACTCACAAGGATACTTTATGGAAGTTATATGTATCACTTCTGCTTACATAATAAAGCAGAAGTGCCAAAACATAATCTTTTGGCCAAATCTATCAAGGAAGCCTTAGGGATGCAGTCTTAATCAAAGGTAGCCAAGGAAAACCAGGGGATTCTATTGATAAGTTAAAAGAAAATAGCTATTATTAATGGATGAATAGCAGTCTCCATCTTTCTTTTCTCTTTGAAAACACTTTAGAATTCAAAAAGTTAAAGGAAGGATGCTATTACACAATCAGATATCAATAGCCAGTGCGGAAAATATAAAGATGGGGAAAGATCATAAGTACAGTAATTTCAGGTTTCTCACTTGAGCATCAGGATACACTATAAAATTATATTTAAACAAATAAGCCTGTAAAAATCTATTATGACAAGATACTTTACAAAAACAAGAATTTGTCATGGGCAAAACCCCACTGAATCTATGTGAAGACAGATTTTTAAAAATTATAAATGCAGAAAATTATAAATTTTATCCTGTTAGAAAAGAACAACAATGAATCCTATAACCAAGAACAAGACATTTCTACAAATTCTTTGTTAAATTGTTGTTAATTATTAGAAATTACATTTCTGTAAAAATGAGTAGATGTTAATGTTATCTGTTGGACGATCAACTTAAGATCTGGGGCAGATAGAAACATTGAGTTTACATAGTGACCAAAAATTGCATTTTCTCCAGCCTTGCAGTTTGGCTTTCATTTTTTAAAAAGTCTCTTTAGAAGTAAGTCACTTGAGCAGAAGTCTTCATGGCATACTATTTGAGTGTCATCCACATGACCATGTTGATAGTTTATGAGAAAATTAATTTTGCCAATCCAGGTACATTCTCAAATTCAGAGTTCAAAAGCCAGAAATCAAAATACACCAAATTATAAGACAAAGCAAATACATATTAAGATGTCAATATGCCTGAAATATGAATACCATCTAAGGCTAGGATCTTTCAAAATAATATTTCCATTGAATATTTCTTAACGTCATTATTTCTGGTCGATGTCCCATTAAGATATGGCCTGTCCTAGTCTCCCTTCTACATCCCTAATCTCTCTTCCAACACTTCATTCACTCTTTTATTCCTCAAACAAATAGCTACAATTTGAACACTTACCATTCAAATCCCCTGAGAAATGGCACGGATGAATCACACCATCCTTGCCTGCATAGAAATGACTCTGTGTGAGGGGTGGGGGTGCAGGGGCGGTATGTGTGCACTCGCGCAGAAGCTTAGAGAGGAAATTGACACAAGTATTATAAATATTACATAAAGGGAAAATATGGAACTATGTACTCCCTCAAAGGAGCATCTGATTGACTCGTGGTGGTGGTGAAGTAGGACAAAGGGGTAGGACGCACTTCTCAAAGCAAGTGACATACAGACAGAGCCCAGAAGGTGAACAGAAACAACTGGAGAAAAAGAGAAGACAATTTCAACTTGAATACAGAGAAAGAGTTGAAAATAAATTCATGGTCTGATGCTCCAACTGATCAATAGAGCTTTTTTTCCCAGCTACTGCTAACTGAATATTGGAGGCATTATTTACATTCATTCAACAGATATTTTTCTGAGCCATCGTTGTAAACTGAGCATTGTTCTGGGCAGTGGGTGTGCACAGAAGGGAAAAGAGGAGATGAGACCCCGAGATTCTATCTCTAAAATGTTTTCTGTTGATTTTGAAAGTCTTAAATTAAAATCATTAAACACTGATGCAAGGATGAAAGCATTCTATTACTATTCATCAGAGTCACTGCCTCACACTGGTACCACATCCTCCCTGAGGCAGTCACCTCTAGTGGTTATGAATACAGACTTGGCAGCCAGATTGCCTCAGTTTCAATTTTCACCCTGTCATTTATCCGTTATGTGAGCCAGACTGGGATAATTAACCTCTCTGGAATTCCGTTTTCCCATCTGTAAAATGAGGGTAATAATAACAGCTCCTACCTCACATGGTGGTTTGAGGATTAAATGAGTTAATACACGGAAAGCATTTAGAACAGCGTCTGCTCCATTGTAAGCAGTCAGTCAGGGCTGCATATTATTATAGCTGAAAATTCCAGCATAATCATCCTGGAGTTCAATTCACTCTATGTTATTCTGAATAAATAGCATTCTGTCAGTCTCAGGGCTTTTATATAGCCTTAGACAAGTCACTTAAACATCATTAGCCCGAGTTTCCTCCTCTGCAAAGTGGGGGCAATAATACCAACCTCACAAGATTGTCTTGAGGGTTAAATGAAATAGCAGATTTAAGGGCCTGTAGGCTGAAAATTGCTATGCAATTGTTGCTTGTTGTTATTATCGTGCTCTTTTTAACCTTCATCCCCAAATTGGTAAGTGCTTCTCTCCTTAGGAGGAAGACAAAAACGAACACACATGACTTTGACATAATGTTTCCTGCTCTTCAGATAGTCCAGAGCTGATAAAAACAAATGCCTCCAAAGTGAGGACTAGAAACTAACTTAACATCAATTTATAAATTTAAAAGCTCATGTACCTTCAATATATTGGCCACCTGATGCAAAGAGCCAACTCACTGCAAAAGGCCCTGATGCTGGGAAAAATTGAGGACAGAAGGAGAAGGGGCCAACAGAGGATGAAACGGTTGGATGGCATCATCGACTCAATGGACATGAGTTTGAGCAAACTCTGGGACATAGTGGAGGACAGGGAAGCTGGCGTGCAATAGACCATGGGGTCACAAGGAGTAGGACATGACTGAGCAACTGAACAAGAGCAACAACATACCTTCAGGGATGAAGAGGAGAACAAATACCTTTTTTAGTTTCTGCTTTGAGCAAATGCATTGCAAATGCATTCTTATATGAATGGACATCTGCATTGTCTTTTATTCAAGCAGTGTTTGGACAACTGAGAATCCAATGCGCCCGCAGCCCCTCACCTCCCGGTATCATGTGAGCCCCACCTTGCACCCACTCTGAGAGCTTTCTGTGTGCTGGTTTCCCATGAGGGCAGCCACACCAGCTTTTCCTTTGAGAAACACACTCCAAAGAGAGATACTTGGAGGAGAGGAGAGAGCTGACCTGATGGGCCCAGGAATCGACTTGGATTTACTTCACTGCACCATCTGGTCGTTGGACACTGACTGCGTATCTGGCAATGTATTGAGTGTCTGTGAAAATGTGCCAAAGTGAAGTTGATAGAACCCCAAGTCCCAGGGGACTCACAGACTCTCGTGGGTGAGATGGACATAAATGCAAATGACACAAGTCAGAATGTGGAGTGGGTACTAAAAATAAAAAGTGTGAATGAAGTCTGGAGGCTCAGAGCCAGTAGATCAATGAGGAGGGTACATTAAAACACGTTTCTGGCTTCCCAGAAGACAGGGAATCTGAGCAGAGACTAGAAGAACAAGCAGGCTTCTTGAAAGAAGAAAGTAAGAGATAAGAACACCAGGTTGAGGAACAAAGTAAGCATGTAGATAAGCAACCCTGAATGCTCATTGGAAGGACTGATGCTGACACTGAAGCTCCAATACTTTGCCACCTGATGTGAAGAGCCGACTCATTGTAAAAGACCCTGATGCTGGGAAAGATTGAGGGCAGGAGAAGAAGAGGGCAACAGAGGATGAGGTGGTTGGATGGCATCATAGACTCAATGGACATGAGCTTGAGCAAACTCTGGGAAATACTGGAGAACAGAGGAGCCTGGGGCGCTACAGTCCATGGGGGTCATAAAGAGTCGGTCACAATTTAGCGACTGAACAACAACAAAGCACAGAAACACGGAAGAACAAAACAAGGAGAGGAATAAAGGGACTGGAATCTGGATGGAATCTGATGGGTATGAGAAGGAAGAAGGGAATTAAGGTAAACAAACGTTAGGTCCAAAATAGAGAGACCATAGACAGAGTCATGAGAAGAAACTGGAATTTTCTGGGCAGATTTGGAGCAGTGGCGTGGATGACCCACATCTGAATCTGCAAAGCTAAATCTCTCTGCTCTGGACAAGAAGCCCTAGGGATTCATTTCCTTCTAAGGAAGGGTCACCATCAGCAAGCAGAATGTCCGCTCATCAGCTTGCCAGACACAAGCAGGCAGGGCGTGCCCAAACGCTGCAGTAAAGACACTGCGGGACTTGGAAGCTGGAGAAAACATTAAAAAATCATACTGTTCACTCACGGGACAGTGTTACTACCTAGAAAACTGACAGTATGGAGATACCTAGTGTTAGTCACTCAGTCATGTCCCACTTGTTGCAATCCCATGGACTGTAGCCTGCCAGGTTCCTCTGTCCATAGGATTTCCAAGGCAAGAATACTGGAGTGAGTTGCCATTTCCTCCTGCAGGGGATCTTCCCGACCCAGGGACTGAACCCAGGTCTCCTCATTGCAGGCAGATTCTTTACCGTCTGAGCCACCAGGGAAGATACCTGGTCATTTAATTACATTCTAATAACGCTTGCTTTCTCTGGCATGTACATATGTGCGTGTCTGTGTGTATTCATATTTATAAGGAGGCCCGTAACTGCACTGGATTATGTTATTCCTTTCACTTCAGGTGGAGTGTCTGCATAAAATGGAAGCAATTAATTTCAAATGCCTCAGTCTCCAAGGAGGAAGGCCAGCTTACTCTGATCAGCCCCAAGGGAGTAGCTGGCTGCGTGCTGGCATTTTACAGTTTTTATTGTGCTTTTCCTGCCTGCTCCTAGCCCGAGAAGTTCTAGAATTTGCCTGTGATTTCCTGCCATCTCTTCCCCAGGATTCCTTCCCAGAGGAACACACAGAAAGTGGGGCGGAATGATAGGCGAGAAACAGATTGCTGAACTGGCTCATTCCACAGCTGTCTTATTTTTTTTTCCAAGTAGTTTAGACAAGGGGAAAAGAAGGCAGTCACAAACTAAACCACCACACAGCTTTTTATAATCCTCTGTTCATACTCTCTTCAAAAGCGGGTGAAAATTAAGGTCCCAGTGATTTCAGTTGAGCCCAAGTCAGGCAAGCAGGCAGATGTTGGCTGATCAACGGTGTTTTGAAAATTTTGCATGGAATTTAGAGCCTGAGAACGAGGGCCTGCCTCTCCCAATCACTGGTGTTCTTTTCAAGCTTATCTTATTCATTTTTGAAATTTGGAGAGGAGGAGCTACTTTCATGCCTGTTTTACCAACTAGGAAATCATAGTTCTAGAAGGTGGAGCCAGAGATTGACAGTTGGTATTCTTGGCTTTGGGCTACCCAGGTGGCATTAGTGGTAAAGAACCCACCTGCCAGTGCAGGAGATGCAGGAGACTCAGGTTCCATCCCTGGGTTGGGAAGATCTCCCTGAGGAGGGCACAGCAACCCATTCCAGTATTCTTGCCTGGAGAATCCCACAGACAGAGGAGCCTGGTGGGCTACAGTCTATGGTGTGGCAAAGAGTCACACACGACTGAAGCAACTTAGCACACGCAGCATTCTTGGCATTCTTCCTATTTTGTCTAAGAAACTGGCATAGTTCCAGCACAGTGAGGACATCTGCCTGTCATTATTCATGATGATATCAGTACATGTTTATTGAACAGCTACTATCAGGAATCAGAAAGACATAGTCCAGTATTTTTAAAAGCCACTGTATTTCAGGAATGTTTATCCTAGAATAAGAAATATAACACTAAGAATGAACTTATTTACAGAACAGAAATAGAGTCACAGATGTAGAAAACAAGCTTATGGTTATCAGGGGATGGGAGGAGGGATAAATTGGGAGACTGGGACTGACATATACACACTATTATATATAAAATAAGGCTTCCCTGGTGGCTCAGTGGTAAAGAATCCGCTGTCAATGCAAGAGACCACTCGCAATGCAAGAGACTGGGGTTCGATCCCTGGGTTACAAAGATCTCCTGGAAGAGGAAATGGCAGCCCACTGCCACTAAGCTCCTCTGTCCATGGAATTTTCCAGGCAAGAATACGGGAGTGGGTTGCCACTCCCTTCTCCAGGGGATCTTCCCGACCCAGAGATCAAGCCCGCATCTCTTACATCTCCTATATTGGCAGGCAGATTCTTTACCACTGAACCACCTAGGAAGCCCCCTAGTGCACTTGATCTTAGCCAAAAGGCCGAGAAGCACTCCCACTATGGGGCAATAACTCTATTATAATTTGAGTAGGCAATGATGAACAAAACAGACAAGATGTCTTCCTTGGTGGAGTCAAGTAGAAGGTCTAGAAATGAAACAATGAATCGCATATGTAAGTGCAAACTGTAAGCTGTGATGATGCTGTGTGGATCAGGAAGAACTATGTGCCCAGGAGAAGCTGAGGGAGGGAAAGAGCTGGGGAGGAAGAGTTCATGGAACACTATTCTGAGAAAGGGAGATTTGATCTGAGACACAAGGGGAGTTAGTCAGAGGAAGAGAAGGCAGCAAGTATGACAACAGGGGACAGAGATTGGTGTGATCAAGGCACTGATGGCAGTAATGGACCTGGCAGGAGAGCACTTGGGACATGAGAAACGCAGCCAGACATATAAGCTGCAGCCTCACAGAGGAGTCTGCACATTTTTCTGATACAAAGGGACATCATTTTAATGGTTCCAATAGGAGACAAATGTAATCCATTTGCATTTTTAAAAACTCAGCCTAGATGCCCTATGAATAATGACTTGGGGAATCCAGAAAGGGTGCAGGAAGAGTGGACAAGAAATGTTTTGCAGAAGGAGATGGAGAGCAGATTGAAGAGAGAGGAAGTGATGTGATGATCTTTTAGGGCATGCTTCCTAAAGAAATATAGATTTCTGGGACATTTTAAGTACTCATTTGAAATGCTATTGATACATTTGAAGGAAAACCTGCCTGTCGAGTTTGTTATTTTCACCAATGGCAATCCACTGCTCAGATGTAGCCACAGGGAGACAGATGGTTGGATTTATCCTGGTTTGGGATTTTGCCAAGAAATATTGTGGATGGAAAACATGGTGGATGAAAACTGGGGCAGATCAACTGAAGGCTTTTTGCAAGGAAGTGATAATAACGATTTACCACTGAATCCTCATGGGATCAGATGGCAAGGAGCAAATGAGGAGGAAAATAGATGGCAGAAATCTATGGAATGATGCTTCCAGGGTATATTTCAACAAGTTAATTAGGTGGAGGCTGATGGCAGAGAATAGGCCTTTTCATTTATATTATTTTAAATGTAATACCCTTCTATGTAACACCCTTCCTGATTAAGGCAACATCCAGAACGTGACTATGGGAGAAAGATGGGCAGTGGGAAAGACTCACGAAAGATCGGTGGTCAAGGAACTAGGCCGTCTTTGTAATCCAGAATCCGTGATAAACAAGGAGTTGGTTACCAAGAGATTACTGACAGCCCACATACTGAGGAGTGACAGGTGGTTTTACCAGATGGTATAGGGTTCAAAGTAATAGGATGGAGTTGGATTTTTTTATAACGTGGGGCAGAAATAATGGCCAGAATTGGCAATAGGGATGGAAGAGGACACCAACTCCATCCTCAGCCCTGAGTTACTGCAATTTGAGAAAAGACACAATGAACCTCCAAGTCTTTGTGGAACAACTGGGTGCCACTTAAGGATTCAGGAGGTGGAAGCAGCATTTAGAGAAGCATCAGGGAATCTAGGGAAGACTAGTGACTGTGGACAAGAACTCTGAAGGCAGATTGTAAAACTCAAGTGTGAGAAGGGAGAGAGGGTTGGATTAGATTAGAGGAAGGAAAAGGATGCAGTTGAACAATAAGACTTATCTGTTTATATAACTCCTTAACCCCTAAACAGTGTTTGAAGACCAAGGATTTTGTCTTACTTCTTTCTCTATCTTAGAATAATATTTGAACTATTGGGTGCTCAACAAATGTTTGTGGAGAGAGTAGGGCATGATTGCTAAATGATAGTTACAGAGTATAACTTTGATGCTATTCAGGGGGAAGAATTCTATGGTTTACAAAAGCTATGGAGACAGTGCATGTGCACTGTGTGATTTCGAGCAAAAACACAACTAAATGAAACAATATGAGAAAAACTTTGGAGGGAAGACTATCTGAAAGCAAAAAGAACAGATGTAGTCTATGGTCATCAAAGATATGGTTTAAGAAATAAAGTTCTTCAACACTGAAGTGGAAATTTCCACATATTTGATGAAAGGGAGGAAAAAAGGACACTCAGCAAATGCCAAATCTATAATCATCTGAAATAGTATCTTCCTCCACAGACACTTGGCTAGAAAGACCTGAGGATTTAGTTCCTTTTCCATCCTGGAAAGGCTAGATGCAATTCTGATTTATTTCAGCATCACTTCCTATGTCATAGGAAGGTTCATGGAGAAGCAGTGGAGTAACAACTCCACTGGAGTAAAAACACAAATGGAGTAACAACTCCTCTCTGTCTTAGGCTGCAGGCTTCTCTGCTCAATAAGACCTAACAGGGCAGTTCGCTTATGAAGACTGCTTCCCAGTGAATGGCTGGCCTCAAGGATGGGTCACTCAGAAGATAAAACAGAAAATGTCACTTTCTAGGTTAGTGCCAACAGATAATCTGGCCAAGTGTTAGATGTCGTGGAAATTATAAGAGGGATTGACATCAGAGGTGTGACCTACAGCTGTGTCCCTGTGCCCACACACCTGGGTGGGTTCTGCCAGAACCACAAAGGGACACAGGATACAATGCCTCAGAGAGTCTGCACTCCACTATAGAGAAAACTGATTTAAGGACAGGCTCTAAGATACTGCAAGGAAATCAAACTAGTCAATCCTAAAGGAAATCAGTCCTGAATATTCATTGGAAGAACTGATGCTGAAGGTGAAGTTCCCATACTTTGGCCACCTGATACAAAGAACCGACTCATTAGAAAAGACCATGATGCTGGAAAAGATTAAAGGCATGAGAAGAAGGGGATGACAGAGGATGAGATGGCTGGATGGCATCACCAACTCAATAGACATGAGTTTGAGCAAACTCCAGGAGACAGTGAAGGACAGGGATGTCCGGCATGCTGTGGTCCATGGGGTTGCAAAGAGTTGGACATGACTGAGAGACAAAAACAACAACAACTAAGATACTAAAACAAAGGGAGTGGGTGTGGCTGCTGTGAGAAAAAATTCAAAACTCAAGATTGAAAGACCTGAGGGCTGGTCTTGCTATCATTTAGGTTCTCGAACTCAGTCTTGACTAACACAGACTATTTCACCTTCAAAATTAAGTGGTTGCCAACAAGGACCTACTGTATAGCAGAGGGAACTCTGCTCCATGTTATATGACAGCTTGGATGGGAGGGGAGTTGGACGAGAATGGGTACATATATTTATGGCTGTATATATGTATATGAGTTAGAGCAAACTCGGGGAGATAATGAAGGACAAGGAAGCCTGGTGTGCTGCAGTCCACGGGGTCACAAAGAGTAGGACACGACTGAGCAACTGAACTGAATTGATACATCTATATATATGTGTATGGTTGCAAAGAGTCAGACACGACTGAACTAACACACACACATATGTATGGTTGAGTCCCTTTGCTGCCCACCTAAAATATCACAACATTGTTAATCAGCTATGCTCCAATATAAAATAAAAAGTTAAAAAATAAAATTAAGTTGAAATTAAAAAATGAAGTGGTTGCATGGAATGATTTCCAAGGTTCCTCAGATTCCAAAATTCTCTTAGTTTGAATGTATACTAACAAAGAAATTCTTTATCTATTAGGAATAATTGGAGAAGCAGGCGTTATCAGAGTTAAGCGGAGCTGGTGAAGGTGCTCAAGAAATGTCTGTGAAAAAGAGATGCTGATTAGAGGGAGAGTTTCATGTGAGCAGTTATGCATGAGTGAAGACTTGAAGCCAAGAAAATTCAGGCACAGAAAAAAGTGGAGAGGTTTGTATCAGATTAGTAAGGGGAAAGAGTGGCTTGCCCAGTAACTCACTCTGCGGGTGTGATTTAGGGTTGAAGTTGATTTTTGCTCCCAGTCGAAGCAACTGGGAGCCACTGTTGAGCTCTGAGAAAGGAAGTGATATGGTGAAAGAAACCACTGAAGACAAGAAAAGGAAGGACCCTTGGAGAAGCCCTGGGGTGGAAGAGAGACATCTTCCTCCCATCCCCTCGCTGTGTCTGACCCTGTGACCTGTGTCTCTCCCCTCCTGCAGCCCAGTGACCTTCCTGGGGGAAGTAAACAGAGACCAGGTCGCGCCTTGGCACAAACGCACAGGCTAGAATTCGAGCTTCCTGCCACCTGGATCGTAGCTGTTTTGCAGTGAAGCCTGCCCACTGCCACTTCCCTCACGGAGGTTTTTTCCCCCCATTGTTTCCACGTCTCCAAGAATAGAATGTGTCTGCATTTCATGGGCGCAGCCTCTTAAGTGATCCAAATAGAGGGTTGGAAAACGGGCGCGTATCACAGCTGAAAAGTGTCGCGTGTCACCAGAATTAATAGGAGAGAGGCCCCGTCTTCCCCTCTCCCTAACAGAAATCTGATGGAGATCTGGCGGGGGGCTGCGGGGGGGAAGGGGGAGGGGGGTGGGCAGAGAAGGGCGAAGTCACCGGGGCCAGCGCTCCATTAGCATTCCAGCCACAGGCTGTCCCATGGGGGCAGTGCCTCCCGCGCACACGCGCGCTCAGGATATCAGTGTGATGGATCTGAGCGCGGGCCTCTCCGAACACAGTGACCATCTGCTAGGCAAAACAGAGGGGTCTGACAAGCAGAAGCCATTCAGCCCCGTTGTTGGGCCACATTATTACATATTTGACAAGGGTAATGAGGGGCTGTCATTAACCTTACATGACAGTTGCCACAATGACACACTAAGGCAAGGACAAAGAGCCCGAGTCAGTAAAAAGGCACCTACTTCTCATTGAACCCTGGAATTATGTGACGCCATTATTCCTGACGGAGTCTGGCAGGCCTGGGGTTAATTTCCATTTCTGTGTCTGCTTGTTCTCTTTTTAAAAATGTACTCCTCGTATGGCTAAGGCAACTGTTGGGACGGCGCTGCATTATTTATCTCAACACACTGAGCTAGACGCAAGGACAGAAAGGGGCTCCCGGAGGGGAAATAAAAGAAACAAATAGATTCCACGCGCTCCACGATGGCCAGAAACAAGGCTTCTGAACTAAGCTTGTGATGGTTAAGGTAACTCTCATCTAAGGATGACAAATCTTGGAATTTTCTGCTGGACTTTTACGTGATTTAAAGGAGTATGTTTATTTGGAAATAGGACTAGCTAACTACTACAATGGGTAGTCGAATCATCAACTCAAGAGACATGAGTTTGAGCAAACTCTGGGAGATAGTGCAGGACAGGGAAGCCAAGCATGCTGCAGTCCATGGGGTCGCAAAGAGTCGGACACAGCTCAGCAACTGAACAAAAGCAAATTACTACCATCTATTTTCAGACTAGAGATAAACCTGGGGTTGGTGATGGAGGGTGGAGGAATAAGAGAGTAGTTTTGACCATTAAACACGATTTTTGAATTTAACCTTAGAAATCTTGGCTTCCCCGGTAGCTCAGTCAGTAAAGAATCTGCCTCTATGGGGGAGTCCCAGGTTAGGCCCCTGAGTCGGGAAGTCCCCTGAAGAAGGGAATGGCATCCCACCCCAGAATTCTTGCCTGGAGAATCTCATAAACAGAGGAACCTGGTGGGCTACAGTCCATGGGATTGCAAAGAGTTGGATATGACTGAGCCACTAACACACAATTAAGAATCTTATAGTTGGAAATATCCTTAAGAGTATGGCATGCTCTTTGGTTTTAATTTACAGAAGGGGCCACCAAAATCACGAGATGGCCCGGTTCCTCCACCTCCACAAGTCCCCCATGCTGAAGAGGTGACGGCCACCTAGTCTACATGCTGCCCTTTACTTTCCAGAATTATGCTTCGTCCCAGCTTTCTCTCTGATCATTCAGCATTCATTATCAAAAGGGAAACTAAATTTTCTCATTTGATCATTTAAATCTGCTAGTCCTCTGAAAGGTATGCCGGCTCGCATGGAGTCTGCAAGGCTGCTGTTCAAGAGTTCTGTCTCGTAATTCAGGAAGCTGGTTCTGCATAAGGTGGCCACTCGAAGCGTTTCTCTCCTTAGTTCGTTGTCTGCCTGACACCTGGGAGCCACTAAAGTAATGACGGCCAATTGGATGCTTTAAGTTAAGAAACTGTAATCAAGATGGTCCAAGTCATGAAGCAGTAAATATTTAGTAGAAAATATAAAGATCTGGTTTGGGTAAAATATCTTATAGTTTTAGGTTGCTGTTGTTCAGTCGCTCAGTCATGTTCAACCCTTTTGTGACTTACTGGACTGCAGTCCACCAGGCTCCTCTGTCCATGGAATTTTCCAGGCAAGAATACTGGAATGGGTTGCCATTTCCTTCTCCAGGGGATATTCCCTGACCAGGGATTGAACCTGTGTCTCCTGCACTGGCAGGAGGATTCTTTACCACTGAGCCATAAGGGAAGCCCCATAGTTTTAGGTACCTCTTGTCTAAATGACACAAAACTGTGACAGTCAAGAAACTTCAAATATCCAGCTATATGGGTCTAAAATTCAACCTCTCCCTTCTGTCACATATGCAAAATAGAAAGATGGATGATTTAATTTTTATGTCAAGATCTGATTTTCATCTGGCTCAAACCTGAGACAAGGCCATCAGGTGGTCCTGTGACTGTGACCAAGGGGTCTGGGGTCTTGCTCTGTCACTCAACTAGCAGGAGATACCAGGAAATTGCTGTATTTCTCTTGGCTAAATTTCCCCAGCTTCAGAGTGCAGAGATTAGATGTGATACTGTCAAAGGTCACTAGCTCTATTCTGGTCAAACACTTCCAAGTCCACAGCAGAAAAAAGCGTTTTTGCTGATTTTCCAGAATGGACCAGCAGGTCTTTCTGAGTTTAATCAACTCAATACATGGATGAGTTTAGGTGATTTGGGGCTGAGGGGCTGAAGAAAATGAAAAGAATAAGAGCCATCCCACACTCCTGCAATCCATGTGTATCTCACATAAAAGCATAAAGTCTCCAGAAAACTCATCAAAAGACCGAATTAGGCAAATACATGGGCGGTGGAGGTGGATGGTTGTAGAGCTGGTGACCTTTGGCTGAGACAGGGCTGGAGCGGAGGCAAAAAGGAGAAGTCAGTGCAGTGCTAGGGTGGAGGGCATTTCTCTGCAGACTGTTTCATACTCTCTCTCTGCCACACAGGGCTCAGTAAATGAACATTTGGAAATGTTAGTATAGGAAATACAGAGACCGTTGAAACACAAACCTTCTGTCTTTCTAGATACCAAACTTCACGATAGCAAAGCATCTTTCTCAAAACATTACCAGTTAAAAGTAAAAAGATGTTTGGGAAAAGCCAAGAGAAAGGAGAAATCCAAAATGGGCCAGTCTTGACACCAAGAAAAGAAAATATTTAGATTTGACCTTGAAAGTCTGTTGCTATGTTAATAGCCTCTTAAGCTAGATTGGTGGTGATGTCTTGGTAAGCTCTTTGGCTCAGTTAATTGTCATGGTTACTGATTTCTCATAATTTCCCTGTGTGGAATCCTGACACACAATCGCAATTTAAAAATCAAAAGGAAAGAGTTTAAAAACACTGTGAATTTAAAATCAGAGCATTTGTAAGATGTACTGGTTATACTTAAAAGTGTTAATTTTTGCTAGCAAGAACACCTGTTCTTACTCATAATTCATAATTTCACAGAGTCAAAGCAAAGAAGTAGCTAGTTTAGAATGGACTAGGATAAAATCTCATTTAGAAAACCAAATCAGGTTAGGAAGTACTAAAGATACTATAAAAGGTAAAAAATTTTCCCCTCTCCAATCCATTTCCCCTTCTGCAGACTCAGTCACTAGTAATAGATTCTTTTCAGAAAAATGTGAATACATATATCACTATTTATAAAAGGATGTAGTATATATATTATTTTCACATCTTATTTTGTTCATTTAATTATATTTCTTGGAGAATTTTTCTTCATCGTTGTATTTGAATCTCCCCCATTGTTTTAACAGCTTCACAGTACACCAATAGGTTTCTCATATGTGTTTAGCCAGTTCCTTATTGATCAACAATTATATTGTACCCATTCTTTTTTTGCAAAACTACTCGAACTTATACACATATTCTTAGGAACACATATGTCTGTATAATATGACATCAATATGTAAAGTGTGTCTGTATAATAAATTCTTAGAAATGGAATTTTCTTGTAAAAAACAAGTAGACTTTAAATTTGGATGATACAAAATCCTCCTTGAAAAATTTTGTATCAATTTGCATTTCCCTAAAAGTGCATGAGCAATTATTGTCCCATCCTTTGTCTATAGTGTAGTATCAAAGTGTTTGATCCTTGCAAAGTTTATGTAAAAAGCATCTCCTAGATTTATTTTATTGTGATTTTTTATATTAGCACTTCTTTCAAATTTATAAGATAATCATATTTCTCTATTAACTATTTTCTTACCATTTTATTTTTTTTTATATTTATTTATTTGTCTGCATTTGGTCTTAGCTCTGACCTGGAGGATATTTTTAGTTGCAGCCTATGGGATCTAGTTCCCTGACCAGGAATCAGACCCAAGCCTGATGCACTGGGAGTGCAGAGTCTTTGGCACTGGACCACCAGGGAAGTCCCCTGCCCATTTTAAAATTAGATTTTTTTATTATTGATCTGAAGGGTTATTATATGTTAATGAAGTTCAACTTAAAAGTCCTATGTCTTACATATCACAAATATTTCCTAGCTTGACTTTGTTTAAGGTATTTAATACATTTATTTTTAACTTTATGTGATTATTTTGTTTAAAACTAATATCATTTAATTTTTTATTATTTTCAGAAAGAAAAACCTTTCCCTCTCCATTATTTTTTTTTTTAATTTCCATTTGCTTCTTGTATTTTTGTGGAATTATTTTCTAGGATGCAAGGTAGAAAACAAGTTAATTTTAACATTTGAATTGTTGACAAACCTAGAATTCATTTTAAGACTAAGAATGAAGTAAACATCCAGATTTTTTTCCCTTTAGTGGCAACTGATTAAAAACCCAGTTCTATCAGATTCTAAATTACTTTATGGACCTCAATACCATTCCATGGGTCTGGCAATTATTCTGCACCAGTACAAAATATACTATATTAATACATTCTTGTATTTGGCAGATTTAGTGTATCCCCATAACTTTTTATTTTTCACTATGAACTATTTCCTTCTTATTTCTTTAATGGGTTTTAGAACTAGCTTTACTAGTTCTAAAAATAAGTCAAAACTAGTAAATTTTATTAATGTGATTCTACTTAATTTATAATTAATTTAGGGAAAATTTGTATCTTTACTGAATTTTCTTATTCCAGAAAAATCAGTTTTTCATTTATTCAAGTTTTTACTTACATCATAAATAGGGTTTTTTAAAAATTATGTAGGTCCTGCTTATTTCTTACTAAGCTTATGACTAAGTCTTCATCTTTGTGCATGATATTGTAAGTGCAATACTTTCCTTATACCAGCTCACTCAGTGTCTAGATTCTGGAAAGCTACGGATTTTTATGTTAAAGAGGTAGTTAGAAAGCAAGGGGTGTCCGTAGCCTGAAGGAGGCGGCCAGGTGCTCTCGCTCGCTCTCTGCTCCAGTCGCTGCTGGGGTGGGGGTTCCAGGCGGTGCGACGCCGCTGCACTTTTTCTAAGTGGTGGCCAGCGGAGGTTTCCCACAGCCGACCCCCATTCCAGTGGCGACTTCCTGTTTACCTCGGAGGATGCGCCCGGCCGCCAGAGCTGAAGCGAGCGCAAAGTCCAAAGTCAGCCCCCAGTGCCGCCAACTTCCCCGGGATCCCCTCTCCACGCCGGAGCCTCCGCCAGCCTTGGGAGTGAGGCGCCCCCCCCCCCAACCAGAGCGCACCCTCTGCCAACTCGCCACCCAGGAGATCCACTGCCCTCGGCTGCCCTGCTTGGAGCACGTAGCCTTCGCCAAGTGGCCCAAGAGAGAAGTGAGACACCAAGGTGTTTTGCAGATTCTGCGCACTGGCAGGTCTGCTGAGGTCTCCTGCGGGGCAGTGTCCATACCCAGGGGGTGAAGAGAATCCCCAGTGAGATGCAGAAGCCTTCTGCCCCTCAACCACTAACTTCACCACAGACCTGGAAGAAACTGCCATCCTCAAAGACTTGGAAAAGACTGTCCTGGAACCTGAGAGGAGGTTACAAACACCATCCTGGTGGTGGCCTGAGCAGATTATTTCAACCCCAGTGTTGCTCTGAACATTGCAGTCAAGATTCCAGAAGATTAGGACTGCTAAATTAGTACAGGGAGAACAAAATGGTAGAGGAGTAGGTGGATGGGAAGTACATCTCCACAGATACGTCAGAAATACACCTTCAGACACAAAAGTGCATGCGGAACACCAGCTGAGAGCAGACAGGAGTACCTGACCAGTGGAAAAGAATATATAGAACCATGCAAACCTTGAGATCAAACCATGAGCCTTTGGAGTGGGAGAACTGACTCCAAGACCCTAGACTACCAGAGAACTAACCCTAGGGAGTATCAAATAGTGAGAACTCACACAAAGGAAACCACTGGAATACAAGACCCAGCATCACCCAATCACCAGTAGCACCCTATTTGGATGCCTCATCTAAACAACAAATGAAACAAAACTACAAACCCAGTCATCAGCAGACAAGAGTACCACCTCACTCAGCTGTGCCCATCAGAGGAAAAACCAACCAACAAACAAAAACTCAGCACAAATATCATCCTATACGAAGCTCACACAAACCACTGGATCGACCTTAGGAGGGCAGAAACCAAAAGGATGAGAGAATTCAACCTTCTTCAAGGAAAGAATTCAACTTTCTTGAAGCCTGGGAAAAGGAGATCTCAAACACAATAACTTAAAAAAAAGAAAAGGCAGAGAAATAATGCACAAATGAAGGAACAAACTAGAAACACAAAAATCCAAATAAATGAAGAGGAAACAGGAAAATTACTTGAAAAAGAATTCAGAATAATGACAGTAAAGATGATCAAAAACCTTGAAAACATAATGGAGAAAATGCAAGAATCAATAAACAAAGACCTAGAAGAATTAAAGAATAAGCATACAGAGACAAACAAAGAGGAAGACTTGTAAATATCTATGCACCCAACATAGGAGAACCTCAATACATAAGACAAACACTAACAGAAAGGAAGGAATCAATAGCAGAATATCTGAAGCAGAAGAATGAATCAGTGAGCTGGAAGATAAAATGGTGGAAATTACTTCTGAAGAGCACAATAAAGTAAAAAGAATGAAAAGAGCTGAGGACCATCTCAGAGACCTCTGGGACCATATCAAACACACCAACATTTGAATTATAGGGGTCCCAGAAGAAAAAGAGAAAAAGAAAGAGTATGAGAAATTTTTTAAAGAGATTATAGTTGAAAATTTCCCCAACATGGAAAAGGAAACAGCCAATCAAGTCCAAGAGGCACAAAGAGTCCCACACAGGATAAACCCAAGGAGAAACATGCCAAGACACATACTAATTAAACTAACAAACACTAAACACAAAGAAACAATATTAAAAGCAGCAAGGGAAAAGCAACAAGTAACATACAAGGGAAACCCCATTCACTTAACAGCTGATCTTTCAGCAGAATCTCTGCAGGCCAGAAGGGACTGGCAGGATATATTTAAGGTACTGAAAGGGAAAAATCTACAACCAAGATTACTGTACCCAGCAAGGATCTCATTCAAAATTGATGGAGAAATCAAAAGCTTTTCAGACAAGCAAAAGTTAAGAGAATTCAGTACCACCAAACCAGCTTTACAACAAATGTTAAACAGACCTATATAGTCAAGAAATACAACAGAAGAAAAAAGATCTACAAAATCAACCCCAAACAATTAAGAAGATGGCAATAGGAACATACATATCAATAATTACTTCAAAAATAAATGGATTAAATGCTCCAACCAAAAGACACAGATTGTCTGAATGAATACAAAAACAAGACCCATATATATTCTGTCTACAAGAAAGCCACTTCAGACCTCAAGACACATATAGACTGAAAGTGAGAGGATGGAAGCAAAAGAAAGCTGGAGTAGCAATCCTCATATCAGACAAAATAGACGTTAAAATAAAGAAGATTACAAGAGATAAGGAAGGACACTACATAATGATCATGGGATCAATCCAAGAGGAAGACATAATAATTGTAAATATCTATGCACCCAACAAAGAAAGGCAATGCCAAAGAATGCTCAAACTACCGCACAATTGCACTCATCTCACATGCTAGTAAAGTAATGCTCAAAATTCTCCAAGCCAGGCTTCAGCAATATGTGAACCGGGAACTTCCAAATGTTCAAGCTGGTTTTAGAAAAGGCAGAGGAACCAGAGATCAAATTGCCAAAATCTGCTAGATCATCGAAAAAGCAAGAGAGTTCCAGAAAAACATCTATTTCTGCTTTATTGACTATGTATGCCAAAGCCTTTGACTGTGTGGATCACAATAAACTGTGGAAAATTCTGAAAGAGATGGGAATACCAGACCATCTGACCTGCCTCTTGAGAAACCTGTATGCAGGTCAGGAAGCAACAGTTAGAACTGGACATGGAACAACAGACTGGTTCCAAATAGGAAAAGGAGTACAACAAGGCTATATATTGTCACCCTGCTTATTTAACTTATATGCAGAGTACATCACGAGAAACACTGGGCTGGAAGAAACACAAGCTGGAATCAAGATTGCCGGGAGAAATACCAATAACCTCAGATATGCAGATGACACCACTCTTATGGCAGAAAGTGAAGACCTAAAGAGCTTCTTGAAGAAAGTGAAAGAGGAGAGTGACAAAGTTGGCTTAAAGCTCAACGTTCAGAAAACTAAAATCATGGCATCTGGTCCCATCACTTCATGGGAAATAGATGGGGAAACAGTGGAAACAGTGTCAGGCTTTATTTTGGGGGGCTCCAAAATCACTGCTGATGGTGATTGCAGCCATGAAATTAAAAAACGCTTACTCCTTGGAAGGAAGGTTATGACCAACCTAGATAGCATATTTAAAAGCAGAGACATTACTTTGCCAACAAAAGTCCGTCTAGTCAAGGCTATGGTTTTTCCAGTGGTCATGTATGGATGTGAGAGTTGGATGGTGAAGAAAGCTGAGTGCCGCAGAATTGATGCTTTTGAACTGTGGTGTTGGAGAAGACTCTCAAGAGTCCCTTGGACTGCAAGGAGATCCAATCAATCCATCCTAAAGGAGATCAATCCTGGGTGTTCATTGGAAGGACTGATTTTGAAGCTGAAACTCCAATACTTTAGCTACCTCATGCGAAGAGTTGACTCATTGGAAAAGACCCTAATGCTGGGTAGGATTGGGGGCAGGAGGAGAAGTGGACGACAGAGGATGAGATGGTTGGATGGCATCACTGAGTCGATGGACATGGGTTTGGGTAGACTCCAGGAATTGGTACTGGACAGAGAGGCCTGGCGTGCTGCAATTCATGGGGGTGCAAAGAGTCAGACACGACTGAGCGACTGAACTGAACTGCTGCTGCTGCTGCTAAGTCGCTTCAGTCATGTCCGACTCTGTGCGACCCCACAGACGGCAGCCCACCAGGCTCCGCTGTCCCTGGGATTCTCCAGGCAAGAACACTGGAGTGGGTTGCCATTTCCTTCCCCAATGCATGAAAGTGAAACGTGAAAGTGAAGCTGCTCAGTTGTGTCCGACTCTTAGCGACCCCACAGACTGCAGCCTACCTGGCTCCTCTAATGCACCCAACATAGGAGCATCTCAATACAGAAGACAAACATTATCAGACATAAAAGGAGAAATTAACAATAACACAGTAATAGTAGGAGACTTTAACACCCCTCTCACACCAATGGACAGATCATCAAAACATAAAATTAATAAGGAAACATAAGTCTTAAATGATACATTTGATGAGATGGATCTCATTGATATCTTCAGGGTGTTCCATCCAAATGCAGAATACATCTTCTTCTCAAGTGCACATGGAACATTCTCCAGGATAGACCACATCTTGGGTCACAAATCAAGCCTCAGTAAATTTAAGAAAGTTGAAATTGTATCAAGCATATTCTCTGACCACAATGCTATAAGACTAGATACCAATTACAAGAAAATAACTGTAAGAAACACAAACACATGGAGATTATACAACATGTTAATAAATAACCAACAGGTTACTGAAGAATTCAAAAGGGAAATCAAAAAATTTCTAGAAACAAATGACAATGAAAACACAACTCAAACCCTATGGGATGCAGCAAAAGCAGTTCTAAGAAGGAAGTTTATAGAAATACAATCCTACCTCAAGAAAGAAGAAAAACATCAAATAGACAGCCTAACTTTACAACTAAAGCAACTAGAAAAAGAAGAAGAAAAAAAGCCCCGAAATTAATAGAAGGAAAGAAATCATAAAGATCTGAACAGAAATAAAAAGAAATGAAAGAAACAATAGTAAAGATTAATAAAACTAAAAGCTGGTTCTTTGAGAAGATAAACAAAATTGACAAACCTTTAGCCAGACTCATCAAGAAAAAAAGAGAGAGGAATCAAATCAACAAAATTAGAAATGAAAAAGGAGTGGTTACAACAGAAGTACAATGGATTATAAGAGTCTATTATGAACAACTATATGGCAAGAAAATGGATAACCTGAAAGAAATGGACAGATTCTTAGAAAAGTTCATTCTTCCAAGACTGAACCAGGTAGAAATTATGAACAACCCAATTACAATCACTGAAATTGAAGCTGTTATCAAAAATCTCCCAAAAAACAAAAGCACAGGGCCAGATGGCTTCACAGGAGAATTCTATCAAACATTTACAGAAGAGCTAATGCCTATCCTTCTAAAACTCTTTCAAAAAATTGCAGAGGAAGGAACACTTCCAAACTCATTCTACAAGGCCACCATCACCCTGATACCAAAACCAGACAAAGACAACACAAAAAAAGAAAACTACAGGCCAATATCACTGATGAACATAGGTGCAAAATCCTCAACAAAATTTTAGCAAACAGAATTCAGCAGGACGTCAAAAAGCTCATCCACCATGATCAAGTTGGGTTTATTCCAGGGATGCAAGGATTCTTCAATATATGGAAATCAATCAATGTGATATACCATATTAACAAAATGAAAGATCAAAACTATATGATAATCTCAATAGATGCAGAAAAAGCCTCTGACAAAATCCAGCACCCCTTTATGATTAAAGCTCTTCAAAAAATGGGCAGAGAAGGTACCTACCTCAACATATTAAAGGCCATATATGATAAACCTACAGCAAACATTATTCTCAATGGTGAAAAACTGAAAGCATTCCCTCTAAGATCAGCAACAAGATAAGGGTGTCCACTTTCACCACTGTTAATCAACATAGTTCTGGAAGTCTTAGCTACAGCAATCAGAGAATAAAAAGAAATAAAAGGAATCCAGATGGGAAAAGAATAAGAATGCTCTCACTGTTTGCAGATGACATGATACTGTACATAGAAAACCCTAAATATACTATCAGAAAATTACTAGAGCTAATCAGTGAATTTAGCGAAGTTTCAGGATACAAAATCAATACACAGAAGTCACTTGCATTTCTATATACTAACAATGAAAAATCAGAAAGAGAAATTAAGGAATCAATCCCATTCACCATTGCAACAAAAAGAATTAAATATCTAGGAATAAACTTACCTGAGGAGACAAAAGAACTGTACACAGAAAATTATAAGATACTAATGAAAAATCAAAGATGACATAAACAGATGGAGAGATATTCGATGTTCCTGGGTAGGAAGAATCAATATTGTGAAAATGACTATTCTACCAAATGCAATCTACAGATTTAATGCAATCCTTATCAAATTACCAATGGCATTTTTCACAGAACTACAACAAAAAATTTCACACTTCATATGGAAACAGAAAAGAGCCCAAATAACTACATCAGTCTTGAGAAAGAAGAATGGAGCTGGAGGAATCAACCTTCCTGACTTCAGGTTATACTACAAAGCTACAGTCATCAAGACAGTATGATACTGGTATGAAAACAGAAATATAGACCAATGGAACAACACAGAAAGCCCAGAAATAAACCCATGCACCTATGGGTACCTTATTTTTGACAAAGGAGGCAAGAATATACAATGGGGCAAAGACAGCCTCTTCAATAAATGGTGCTGGGAAAACTGGACAACTAGGTGTAAAAGAATGAATTTAGAACACTTCCTAACACCACACACAAAGATAAACTCAAAATGGATTAAAGACCTAAATGTGAGACCAGAAACTATAAAACTCTTAGAGAAAAACATAGGCAGAACACTCGATGACATGAATCAAAGCAAGATCCTCTATGACCTACCTCCTAGAATAATGGAAATAAAAACAAAAGTAGACAGGTGGAACCTAATTAAACGTAAAAGCTTTTGCATAGCTAAGGAAACTATAAGCAAGTTGAAAAGACAACCCTCAGAATGGGAGAAAATAATAGCAAATGAAACAACTGACAAAGGATTAATTTCCAAAATATGCAAGCAGCTCATACAACTCCATACCAGAAAAACAAACAACCCAATCAAAAAGTGGGAAAAAGACCTAAACAGACATTTCTCCAAAGTAGACCTACAGATGGCTAACAAACACATGAAAAGATGCTCAACATTGCTGATTATTAGAGAAATGCAAATCAAAACTACAGTGAGATATCACCTCGCACTGGTCAGAATGGCCTTCATCAAAAAGTCTACAAACAATAAATGCTGGAGAGGATGTGGAGAAAAGGGAATGCTCTGGCACTGTTGCTGGGAATGTAAATTGATACAGTCACTATGGAAGACGGTATGGGGATTCCTTAAAAATCGGAATAAAACCACCATGTGACCCAGCAATCCCATTCCTAGGCATATAACCTGAGGAAACCAAAATGGACAGAGACACATGTATCCCATTGTTCACTGCAGCACTATTTACAATAGCTAGAACATGGAAGCAACCTAAATGCCTATCGACAGCCGAATGGATAAAGAAGTTGTTGTATATATACACAATGGAATATTCAGTTCAGTTCATTTCAGTCGCTCAGTCGTGTCCGACTCTTTGCGACCCCATGAACCGCAGCACACCAGGCCTCCCTTTCCATCACCAACTCTCGGAGTTTACCCAAACTCATGTCCATTGAGTTGGTGATGCCATCCAACCATCTCGTCCTCTGTTGTCCCCTTCTCCTCCTGCCCTCAATCTTTCCCAGCATCAGGGTCTTTTCAAATGAGTCAGCTCTTCGCATCAGGTGGCCAAAGTATTGGAGTTTCAGCTTCAACATCAGTCCTTCCAATGAACACCCAAGACTGATCTCCTTTAGGATGGACTGGATGGATCTCCTTGCAGTCCAAGGGACTTTCAAGAGTCTTCTCCAACACCACAGTTCAAAAGCATCAATTCTTCGATGCTGAGCTTTCTTTATAGTCCAACTCTCACATCCATACATGACTACTGGAAAAACCATAGCCTTGACTAGACGGACCTTTGTCGACAAAGTAATGTCTCTGCTTTTTTATGCTGTCTAGGTTGGAATATTACTCAGCCATAAAAAGTAACATATTTGAGTCAGTTCTAATGAGGTGGGTGAGCCTAGAACCTAGAATGATAAATACCATATTCTAACACGTATATACAGAATCTAGAAAAATGGTACTGAAGAATTTATTTACAGGGCAACGGTGGAGAAACAGATATAGAGAATAGACTTATGGACATGGGGAGAGGGGAGGAGAGGGTGAGATGTATGGAAACAGTAACATGGAAACTTACATTACCATATGTAAATTAGACAGCCAACAGGAATTTGCTGTATGGTTCAGGAAACCCAAATAGGCACTCTGTATCAACCTAGTGGGGTGGGATGGGGAGGGAGATGGGAGGCAGTTTCAAAAGGAGGGGATATATGTATACCTATGACTGATTCATGTTGAGATTTGACAGAAAACAGCAAAATTCTGTAAAGCAATTATCCTTCAACAAAAAATTAATTAATTAATTTACAAAAGGGGCAGTTAGTCACATTGATGATTTTCCTCCTTTTTTTTCCTAGCTGAATTTTAGATGATTAACTCAGACTATCTAGAAATACAATAACGTCATTGGTATATAAAGATAATTTCTCTTGTGTAATTGCCATTTTTGTACCTCTGATTTTTCCATCTCTTCAAAGTGGTTGACAGTTCATGAAAATTTTTAAATGAGAGCGGTAAGAGTGGGCACTCACCACTACTATATTGCTAGATTATATTTGCTAATATTTTATATTAGACTTTTATATCTATATTTGTAAATGAAACTGGTGTATTTTCCTTTATCTCTCAATTTCTGCCACATTTTCTTTGCCAAAGTAGACCACTTTCTTCATGGTGTCTTTTAACGAAGAGTCATATTTTAACACAATCTATCAATTTTTTCCTTTGAGATTAGTAATATTTGTGTCTGCTTTAAAAATATTTCTTTGCTCCCAAACCACTGTCTCCAATAATTTCTCTGAAAAGTTTTAAAGTTTAGCCTTTTAGATTAGATCTTTAATTCATTTAGTATTAGTTTAAGGTATGGTGAGTGCATGCATGCTCAGTCACTTCAGTCATGTCTGACTCTTCGGGACCCTGTGGACTATAGCCCACCAGGCTCCTCTGTCCACGGAATTCTCCAGGCAAGAATACTGAAGTGGGTTGCCATGCTCTCCTCCAGGGGTTAAGGTAAGGTGTGAGGCAGCAATTCAAGTTTATTTTTTTCCTCCAAATGGATAATTGATTATCTCACACCATTTATTCAATGGTTTGAATTTTTCCTATTTCTGCTGCTGTCATATGTCCAGGATCTATGTATGTATCTAGCACTGACTAGCTCTTCTCATACAATGTTGCACAGAATCAATGACAGTGAGTATCTCTGCCTTATCCCTGATTTTAAAGGGAATGCTCTTATTATGGTTCCATCAAAAATAACGTCTGTCAACCAAATTCTTTTAATGGTCAGAAGACCTGAACAAATATTTCACCAAAAAAAGATATATGAATGGCAAATAAGCACATGAAAAGATTTCACAAATCATCAAGAAAATACAAATTAATGCAAAATATTTTTATATACCCACTATTTTTGTGCTCAGTTGCTCAGTTGTGTCTAACTCTTTGCGATTCTATGGACTTCAGCACACCACAGTCATACTTGTTTCTTAAAAAGATAATCCAGATAAGGACTGGAATGAAGTAATCTTAGAGATGCAGAGGCCCCAGAGAAGAAAGCTATTAAAGAAGAGAAAGGAAAGCTTGAACCATAGCAGTAAGAAGTGGGGGGAATGAAAAAGTCACTACTGAGACAAAAATTGGTAGAATATGGTACAATGATTAAATGTAGGATATCAGGATTCCATAATTAACCTATTAGTAGCACTGTCCTAAAATACCAGACACTGAAATATACATTTCAAAAAAGCAAAATTGTATAAATTGTACAAATTTCATATTAGGAAAATATTAATGAAGTTAAGTTCCAATCAATTTTGAACATTCTTAAAAGATGATTTCGGTTTTTTGTTTTGTTTCATTTTATCAAATATTCAGATAAACATAATTAAATCTATTGACTTTTTTCCCATTTGTAGTAGATATCACACAATACACTTACAATGCAAAACTGACATGTTGGCTCAGGAAAAAAATACATCAAGAAAAAAGAAATTACAGGAAACAATTTTTTAGGTCAAACAGATATGTCACCTGTGTGCAGATATCCTAAAAATGGAATAGAAATTTCATACATTTTGAACAGGAAGACTTGATTTGTTTAATGAGGTTAGCATATCTTGGCAAGCTGAAAAATATATAAAATATCTCTTCTTGAATTTAGTCTTGACACTAAGCATGTGTTTTCATGACAGGTAGCAGGTAATCATTTTTTTTTTCCCCTTTACTTTGCTCTTCATCTCTGGTTCAAAATGTTTGTTTCTGCTATACGTATTGAGAAGCATCATCTAAACTGAAACAAATCTTCCCCAGTCATTGGATTTTGCTTCTTCTTAATATCTTCTTTGCTCCTGTGTCAACAAACATCACAGCCAGTTGCACATTTAGGGCTAATACAATTCAGTACATTATATAAATGTTTGCTTGTGAAGCCTAACTTGAATATCTTTACCTTGATTTCCACTCAAAAGGAAAAGCATATTGAATTAAAACTAGGACTGCTTTCTAAACTGTGCACCAGATATCTGATGAGTCCACTTGGATGGTAACTGTTTCAATGCCATTGCTTAGGGATCATCAGTAAACATCCCCAGTTTGTATTTTTATTACTAGATAGCACCTGAGTCCTTGGGATCACTGAGCCTCTTTCAACAAAATTAAGTAAGCATCATGGAAGGCAATAATGTCCTAGGGTCAGCCTCCTGGAAACCACACAAACTTCCATTTTCCGGGACCAAGGGTCAAACTGAGAACCAAATTCCCACGTAAATAATTTCTACAAGAGGATGGCTTTACCAGGACCCAAATCCAGCTATTACCGCGAGTGGCACATTCCATATAAATACTTCTGGCTCTTCCACTGACCCACGTGTTACTCTTTGATGCATAATTAATGTTGAGGTCAGAGTTGTCATATTCCATACTTCCTGCTTTGTAGTTATTGGCTTTCCCAGTGGCACTCTCAACCGGGAGACACCAGCTCTAAGTGGTCACACCTAATTTGGAGGGAATATGTCTGTATTAAAGAAAACCTGCCTCCAGGGATAAGGGCTGAATTTGCAATACAAAACCCTGAACTTCCACCCATTTCAACCCTGGGAAACTGATATTTATCTTTTCTGAATTTAAGTTTCCTCTAATAAATGAGATGTATAGTAACCCTGTCCAACAAACATACAGGACTTTTGTGAAAAACGAGTAAGTTAAAAGTTGCGAAAGCACCTTGAAAATAATGAAGCATTTGTAAAAGCAAGAATGGCATATGAAACACTTCTCCAAAAGCAATGGTGCCTGTTTGTGCTCTTTCTGACTTCAGACTAGCAGTAGACTGGCTATTGGTATTTGATTTAAATGGATCTCCTCACTTTAAAAGGAGAACCATCAAAGGTGGTTCAATCTTATTTCCTGGGGACTTTAAAAAAATTGCGAAAACCATCATAATATTGTAAACTAATTATCTGCCCATTAAAAAATAAATAAATAATTTTTATCCTGTAAAATCATGTGATAGGATAGAACTTCACGAATAACCTATCTGCACATGTACTGCATATGCATTCTTGTAAAAATGTGTTAAATTCACACACATACACCTAACTCCAAATGATCATAACAGAAAAAGTCATTGTTGAGAAAATTCAGTCAAGATTGCTGTCTTGGAGTGTTCTTAAAAATTCAGTTTATAGTCTACAGGAACTTGAATAGAATTTGTATCCTACTGTTGTGTGGAAATTGTGTAAATCGTTGAATTGGTTCATGGTGCTTTTCAAGTCTACCATATCCTTCTACTTTTCTATGTATTCATTCTATTAATTTCTGAGAGTTTGATGTTGTAACTCAAACTTATCTACTAAAAACTTATCTACTTAAAAAAATAATTGCAATATATAGTGGAAATGTATGTAACTTTGTTCTGTGTTTTCCTCCAAGTCTTCTATAAATGTGTTATCATACTTTCATAATTTAAAAAAGAAAAAAGAAAAAAATTCAAAAGCCATGTGTGTGTGTGTGTGTTGGTGTGTCACATGGTCTCCAAAGTAGATGCTGTTGACCACCATGAATAGCTGAACATGGGGCTGCCCACCTGGCATGCTCAGGCTGGCCCACACCCTGCCCCCTGGGCTAGATGCCAATGCTTCAGGGATCTCAGGTGGACCCCTGCCCAGGAAGGGATCCTGGGTGTGGCTTCCACCTTCAAGCTTAAGGCTGATGCACTTTCTCCATCTCAAGTCCTCCAAGTAGCAGCTTTACTTAACCCACCTCTGTGTCACTTGAAATCTGGAGACAGCTGAGGAGGCCCTACAAAGACTTCCCCCACACCCTGACATGGGCTGGAGGGGTGGGACTGGGTGAGGGCAGGGAACACTCTTAATGTGCTAAAAAGCCACTGCAAACATAGCACTAAAAACATGTCACTTTCCGAAAAACAAAAACTAGTTGAGCATGAATTCTTTCTGCAATGTTGCATTGACCCACACTCCCTCTGTACAGAGCCACAACAAGCGAATGCAGTCACCCATCTAAATGTTTTGAGACCCCAAGAAAGTACCATCCAGGTATTGATTTCCTTTTCTAAGGAATTGAGTTTGTCCATTTGGAAACTGTCATGATAGGAAAGCTCGCTACGGAATTTAGCCATGATAATAGTTCTCACCATTCACCATCCTACTCTTTTGCAATCTGACACCTATTTTGTTAATGAATGAAATAGGTCAGAATCTGAGCATTAGCTCAAATTCAAATGCCAGAACTTCCGGTAACTCAACATATTCTTTATAGGATTACTCAGGGTTCCACTTTCTAGAATTCTCAGCATGGGGACATGAGAATTATCTATTAAAGCAGCACACACCACTTTAACCATAATAATTTCAGAAAGTGAAATCTCCAGGAATCACAGTCCTGTGTTAAACCAACAAAGTTTATGGAAGGAGTGAGATCAAGGTGCTCAGGAAGCCAAGGTGTCTTAAATGCCCTAAGATTTGAGTCCTAGTCTTAGTTATACAACTTACTTACCGTGTGACCTGTGAAAACTCACTGAAACCTCAGAATCCAGATTTGTAATACAGAGATAACATCTTTCTTGACTGCTTCACAGAGGAATGCATTTGAACACTCTTTTAAACAGTAGAGCCCTATCTATTCACAATTACAATGTACCATAGTATTATTTTTAACATCACGGTGATGATGCCATTTTTTTAAGCTTATTTATTTATTAGCTGTACCATGTGGCATTTGGGAACTTATTTCCCTGGCCAGGGATTGATCCTGTGCCTTCTGAAGTGGAATTTTGGAGTCTCAACCACTGGACTGCCAGGGAAATCCCTACAATGTATTATTAATTGAAGATCATGGTATGGGGTGTTTTCATGCCTGTTGCCATTGTTACTGTTGTTTCTTAAAAGGCACATTAGGAAGTGTTTTTTGTCTGTAAAACTCTAGCTGTGATAATTTATCCACATCCCCATTCTTCACACTCTGTATGAACATAACTCAATGTTTCTTCACATGCTCTGCAAGATAAGCTTAGAGCTGTAAATGGGAAACAAAGCATAGGCTTGGGAGATGGAATAGTACCCAAACTTCCTCTGATGTAACAGTATTTATATTGGATATCAAACAAGCAAATGTATAACCACTAGACCACAAGTTCCTTGTCTTTTGTATGGGGCTGTGTCCAGCACCTACAATAGTGTCTGGCACAGAGAAGCCAATAAAACTTTTCTGAATAAATTAAATAATCCTCTTTTAACTACTGCCATTGGTACAACCATCTCTAAAGGTCAAATATTTTTTAAAAGCATCATTATATGGCTCTTCTCAGAGGTGTTGTATATGTAGTATCTCAAGCCTGCCAAAATTCAGGGTTTCCAAAACAACAGCACAATGACCAATCTGTTTGATAAATGTTACACATAATATTTATATATGTTTTATATACAGTCAAATATATTTTTATATATTCTCATAGATATGATTTGGTGCTTAGTGGTACTTAGAAATAAAACACTTTTACTAACTAAAATGTTCGTGGCATAAAATGTCACAATAACTGGAAGGTTTTGCTTAGCAATTACTAAACAGGAAGAATTGTTCATTTCAAGCTTTATTGAGATCATCCTGATTTGAATTTGAATTTGTTTTTCCACCTCTTTAAGGAAATTATGCTATAAATATAATGAAGTCTTTTGTGTTTGAAAATCTTACAGTGCCTGAATATTGTCAACATGAATATTGGCTTTTATTGTGCAACACAATAAATGAGAATTTGGGTTGATTTTGTTTTGATCCCAGAATGTACACGATATTTTCTTTGGAGAATAAATCCCTTTTATCAATTTGTTTTTATGATATTTTGCCTCTTGTTTTAAGACTGAAACTGTAAGGTACAGAAAAAAGAAGAAAATAATAACCTATCCTCATTGTGGAGACTTCACAAAACGATTTTGATAAGTACACGGCTTACTTGGTGCATTTTTACAGCTCCTAACAATTTTTGTTTTCTCTGCACTCTGTCACTTCATGTTACAATTTACAGGAAAGAAAGATGAGCCTCAAATCTCCTATTTCTGTGTTACCACCTAATTGTTTAGAAGCTCAGGATTCACCAAATTAGTAACAATATTATTTTATTATTTCCACTGCATTGGAACAATCATGATTTTTTTAAATGAATATCCAAAAAAGACAATATGGTTAGCAACAGATTAAAAATTTGGAATCTTAGATAAGGTGTTGAGGTTTACGAAGCATCCCACGGCACCCTGGCAGAAATTATTTGTGTCAACTCTGCCAGGTTGAGAGAACACACTTTTTTTTTTTTTTAAGACTGAGATCTTGTGGTGGCACTGTCATTTTTACTTTTAAACTGAGATTAAAATATTGTATTATATTTCTTTGGGATTGACTCCAAATATATGCTTGTTCAGATATATGTAGCCCAACTAACTTATTCAACATCATTTACTTAATTCTCCCCAGATTGCCTGGAAACTTAATCTGATGTGTATCTGCCTCTTGAGCAACAGCATTGTGTGTGATTAACTAGGAAATTGGCAGTCTGCCTTTGTGGACGAACAGGTTTTCCTTCGTATGTTCAGGAATCAAATCAGAACCAAAATTCAGATTTGATCTGGTAACCAAATATATGAAACTTTCAGGAAGTAAAAGTGACAAATTATTTCTTCCTTCTCACCACAACCACTCTGGTCCAAACCTATAGCATGCCATGCTAGAGAATTCTGACATCCTCCCACCTGGGTCTCTCCAGGGTCTCAGAGCCCTCACATCCATGCTCTAGATCATTCATTCTGCAAACACTTGTGGAGTCTTTAATGAGTGTCAGCAATCTTAGGGACACAAAGATCATAAGACACAGCCATTGCCCAGGCTTTTAATACAGACTCCAGGGAAAGGTAGTATGAACTCATTTTTTTTCAATTTATTTATTTTTAATTGAATACCTGCTTTACAATATTGCTTTGGTTTCTGCCATACATCAACATGAATCAGCCATAGGATTATATATGTCCCCTTCCTCTTGAGCCTCCCTCCCACCTCCCACCCCTTCCCGCCCCTCTAGGTTGTTACAGAGCCTCAGTGAACTCAAACATTTTTTGAACTGGACCTTCAAGAGAAAGAAAGTGGAAAGGGAATTCCAGGGGAAGGGTACAAAGTGAGCTAAAGTGTTAAGGCAGGAAAGATGGGCCATCACAGTAAACAGTGCAGCCATGAAGCCCAACATCACCTACTGGTGACAGAGAAACATTGCTTTCATATGAGAATATCTAGCTCTGCCACAAGTGCTGGCACACAGCAACACAGTGACAAGAAAATCTTACCTAAAAAGAACCCAGAGCCCTTGCTCATAATTGAGTCATGATGATCTAGTGCTCAGAATTACCCAACATCATCAACAGTATGGATTATTTAATAAAATACAAGTTGGATTGTACAGCTGGGATGTGGGAAGTTCCTCCATCTGCTCTGGGAATCCCCTTCTTGAGACACTCTTGTTGTTGTTGTTGTTCAGTCCCTAAGCCGTGTCTGACTCTGAAACCCCATGAACTGCAACACACCAGGCTTCCCTGTCCTTCAACCACTGGCTTCAACCAGAACTTGTAGTTTATGTTTCTGGCTCCCTAATAAAACGTGACTGCCTCCAGGCCAGGAACCATGTCTCTTCATCTCTGTATCCCCAGAGAATAGTGCAGACACCCTGCGCAAGAGGAGAAGGGGGCAACAGAGGATGAGATGGTTGGATGGCATCACTGTCTCAATGGAGTTTGAGCAAACTCCTGGAGATAATGAAGGACAGGAAGCTTGGTGTCCTGCAGTCCATGGCATCTCAAAGAGTCAAACAAATCTTAGAGACAGAACAACAACAACCTTGCACAACACACTGTTAAATGTCACTAGTGTTTTTGAAGCATATATTGGGCCTTGGGATTTAGGAAAAGGTTGAACTCCACCAGTGATCAGGTCATGCAGGCCCATACAGGTCATGTTAAGGCATTTGTGGACTCAAGGAAAGTGATCTCAACTGTTCTTTCCATATGTGACCCCATTTCATGTTTCAGTAACACTTTCAAGCAGTTATTATTGTGAAGGTGTGTGTGTGTGTGCATGCATGCTCAGTCATGTCTGACTCTGCAACCCCATGGACTGTAGCTTGCCAGGCTTCTCTATCCGTGGAATTTCCCTGGCAATAATACTGGAGTGGGTTGCCATTTCCTATTCCAGGGGATGTTCCCAACCCAGGAATCAAACCCACGTCTCCTGCGTCTCCTGCATTGGCAGGTGAATTCTTTACCACTGAATCAACTGGGAAGCCCTAAGAAAGTGTGGGGTCCTGTAAAAACAAAACAGAATCCTCCCTGGAAACCAGTCAGACTTGAGTTTGAAACCAGGCTGTCTCTCTTCCAGGTCAAGACATTAGGCAAATCTTTTGACCTCCCCACGTTTTTATCTTCCCATCTAAAAACTGGAGCTGGTAATAATTTAAAGTTTACAGGGATCTTAAAGGGATTAAATGTCACAATAAAAGTTAAAGATACAGTGCATGATAGATGCTCAATAATGGCAGTTGAAATTTATTACTCATCTACATGAAAGTGTTTAAGGAACATGAAGGCAGTTGAATATGAAAATCCTCACAATTTTAATTAGTCAAAGAAGGACTTCAGTTAGGATAGCCACATAGCTACATGTACTTCTTTTCCTATATTTTCCCATAAACTCTTTCTAGAAGGTCCACTTCTTGTATCTTGCAAAAATCCTCTTAGTGTTGACCACTAGAACCATAATGTCTGCTACAAGCTTAACAACTCCTTTTACAAACAAAGATAGACTATTCATTTAATACACAGTCTGTCATTATAAACAAACCTTTCTTTTCTCTAGCTGCTCCACTCATAGGTTTCCAATTCAGAGAAACCTCCTCTCCAAGCCATGGTGTTGCTCATACTGATCTCTGTCTACAGCTATATTGTGGTTAACATAGTTTCCCAGTCAAATGTTTATTTCTTAAATGAATCACATAGACTTCTAACCTGTAAGCCAATCCTAAGTTAGAACATAAATGAGAACGACTCCCCCAAAACTTGTAAGAATCATATGCTGCAAATGATGTCAAGCAAGGGCTGGAAAACGCAACTCGAGTCCATGGCCTTCTCCGCACTGCCAGTTACAGAACAGAGACGTTTGCAGGTTTCCTTGTGCCAGTAAAACATGGAAGAGTCAGCTTCTGTAATAGGATCATTGGCTAAAATGAAATGAGTCAATCTGATCAATCGAAACTGCACATGCAGCAAAGAGCTCTTAATGGATCTTAATCTCCATTAGGCTGAACTGGAGGAAGTTGCAGGGGAAGCCGAATCACATTTCAGCCATTTATAGCAGCAACGTGGTCCATGAGCGGCTTTCAGGGAATGGGAGTGCTTAGCCTGGGGAGCTCTGGGACAACCATCAATGGGATGGTACACTCTTGCATCATCGGTGTCCACGAAATGCTCTGGAGGCTACTCTGGAGAAGTGTCTCCAAGGCTCATGAAAATTTTAGCAGAAACTCAGGGTGGCTCAACCAGAAGAACATTAGCACATGAAGCTTTTCTGTCATGTGTAATTAAATGTGGTTTAGAATCCCTTAGACATGATTTATAAAACCAAAAGGAATAGTTCCAAGTTTGTTACCAGAGGCCCATGAAGAGCACGCGATGAGAAAAAGAGCAAGGATCAAGTTTTCCAGAGGTAGGCATATTTTGCCCACTACACATGAAAAAAAAAAAAAAAAAACCCTAATGTTTGGATGCCCAGAATGTGAAACTGACTGCCTCTCAATTTAATATATAATAGGGAAAGCTCCATGTGGAAATTTGAAAGAAAAGGAAAATTGCACACAATTTAGAAGACTACCCATTGTACATGTACTTGGAAATTACAGCACAATATCTCCTAATTAATGCTGATTGAGTACTTTGATTTCAAAAATTGAAAAGCATAATACATGGACATCGCATTACACAATCACACACCCTCTCCACAAAGTCCTTGAAGTCAGAGACCAAATAGACAAGCCAATAGCAGATTACTGCATTGCTTTTTTTTTCTTTTCTTACTCTAAGTGAAGCTTTGTGATTATAAACTCTGAAGTCCAGAATTAATAAAAACTGAAGTGTCTTGTGGGATTCCCTGATAGCTCAGTTGGTAAGAATCCACCTGCAATGCAGGAGACCCTGGTTCGATTCCTGGGTCAGGAGGATCCCTTGGAGAAGGGACAGGCTACCCACTTCAATATTCTTGGTCTTCCCTGGTGGCTCAGCTGGTGAAGAAAATGCCTGCAATGCAGGAGACCTAGGTTCAGTCCCTGGGTTGGGAAGATCCACTGGTGAAGGGAAAGGCTACCCAGGCCAGTATTTTGGCCTGGAAAATTCTATGGACTCTATAGTCCATTGAGTCTCAAAGAGTGAACTGTCTTGTGCTATGGCATGCGTAATTTACCCTAAATATTTGGGCTGCTTAAATGGAAACATGAGGATTTTTTTCTGTAGGTTCTGTGACATGTCACTACTACTTCTATTACAACCGCACTTCATCACCATAGACCATGGTTGCTTATTTTCATGTCTGACTCACAGCTTGATCTTACCTGGATGTTAAAAAGCAGAAACATTACTTTGCTGACAAAGGTCCATCTAGTCAAAGCTATGGTTTTTCCAGTAGTCATGTATGGATGTAAGACTTGGACTATAAAGAAAGCTGAGCACCAAAGAACTGATGCTTTTGATGCTTGTTGGAGAAGACTCTTGAGAGTCCCTTGGACTGCAAGGAGCAGTTCATCCTAAAGGAAACCAGTCCTAAATATTCACTGGAAAGACTAATGCTGAAGCTGAAACTCCAATACTTTGGCCACCTGATGTGAAGAACTGACTCATTGGAAAAGACTCTCAGGTTGGGAAAGACTGAAGGTAGGAGGACTAGGAGACGACAGAGGATGAGATGGTTGGATGGCATCACCAATTTGATGGACATGAGTTTGAGCAGGCTCTGGGAGTTGGTGATGGACAGGAAAGCCTGGCGTGCTGCAGTCCATGGGGTCCCCAAGAGTTGGACACGACTGAGCGACTGAACTGAACTGATGGCACTTTCAAAACAGACAGTCTAATATGAAGTTCCTACCACACAGAGTAGGGACTCAAGATGCATTGTTGAAGTAAGACATTAGTGAAAAGCGTTCCCAAAAATAATGGAAGCAAGTACCTAGCTTCCTTAGGTACCGTACCATAAACAGTCTGGGTCCTAACACTTTAGATAACCTTTCTTTCTGTTTCAAAAATATCACTCTCACCTCCTTGGACTATCAGAGTGCCTTACCTCTAACACCTTGCAAACATGTTTAATCATCTGAGAATTGAGGGGACAGAAGAGAAAGTACTTTTGGTAATGAAATTATTGATGGCACAATACATTTCTAATAACTTTCATTGAAATTATCTTACTATTTATTACAAAAGTAGGAAGGTTAAGTGAGAATTTTCCAGTTTTTAATTAATCTACTCTTCTTGAGTTGATGGTACTTAACTCATCCTGTCTTTTGGGAGAAGTTTCTTCTTTGTATATAATCTTGATCATAGATAGGATTAAATCAGCTCTATTATACTATTACTTAGAAGAGGGAAAAGAGAATTTACCATTTCTGGTTTAATGAATATGACTGTCTAAGACCCAGAAAATACACATTTTATTTGACATCACCAAAAGATCCTTAAACCAACAATTTCTTTCAGTAGAAAGAAAAAAATTCTAGACTGCAATAATTACAATAGATCCCCGTGGGAGTTTTTGGGCTCAGCTGTAAGGAGCAATTAAGTGCAGGTTCTGAGACATTGCGTGACTCTTGTGAAAGGAATGTGGAAGTGCCTGTCTCTACTGATGACTGGACAAGTCACTCCATTCGGCCTTCGTGGTCTCTGCATTTTGCAGGTTCCAGGAACTGGCCCATCTGGGAGCTTGGAACTCCATCCATTCTAAAATATCTGATCAATCATTAACTACTAGAAAAGATGACCCCAGGAGAAGGTCTCTTATCAAGGAATCTCTTAAGAACTTAAGTAAACTCAATTTTTAAAAATTATGTATTGTAATTAGGTTCAGTCGCATAATCCCCTTAGGAAGAGTGTGAAATAGAGTTTGGACATAATTCTCTCACTGTGATCAGTTTCATAGAGTGTTTTATCTCCAGGAAATATCAGATCAAAGCAATTTAAGACAATTTATAAATTTCACCAATCCAGGACAGCAGCAATATCACCTTGTGGGTATGGGCAGAGACCAGGGAAGCCTGACCGCCCTGGTTTGAATCCAGAATTCTGCAGTTACGAGCTGTGTTAAAAGTCTCAGTTCTTCAGATTCCCATCTCTAAGATGAGAATAATAATTTTTTAAAAAGTATCTTCCAGGTTTAGGGTACATAAGATCAATGAGTTTATATGTATAAAGTCCATAACACAGTGCCTAGCAACTATATCTTGATATTAAAGCTAAAATCAGAAACAATAAGACTGTCTTCATGCACATGTAAATGTCAATGTAAGTGATGCTAACCACGGTTATATCCTGATTCCCTCCCCGTCTTATTAATTTACATCCAGCAACTTGCTATGACAGTAAAGAATCTGCCTGCAATGCAGAAGACCCAGGTTTGATCCCTGGGTTTGGAAGATCCCCTGGAGAAGGGAATGGCTACCTGCTCTAGTATTCTTGCCCGGAAAATCTATGGACAGAGAAGCCTGTTGGGCTACAGTCCATGGGGTCGCAAAGAGTCGGACACGACTGAGTGACTAACACTTTCAACTTGCTATAGCTAATAGACACAGAGAATACATGACTTACTACCCCCCATTTCCTCCTGTCCACACACACACTACAAGAGATTATACATTGATGGGGTTCAGGTTTTTTTTTTCTTATTTGCTCAGAACCCAGGTCTCCCTCATCAGCTCCCCCAACCCAGAACCTGCCACTTTGACATGTGAATTACTTTGAGCTGAAGACAACCAAGATTCCCCCCAAAAAACTCAGGAGGAGCTTCTACCTCCCCCGTAAGTGCCTAAAAGAAATTTAGATAGAAGGACTGGTACAGGTAGAGAACTATCACCACAGATATCTCCAAAAAACATGGACTGGGAGTGGTGAGCTGGAGGGAAGCTTGGCAGAGTCTGGAAATCAAAGTCCTCTCTGTGTCCCACTGTCTCTGTCTGAACTGGCAAACATTTGTTTATAAAACGTGTGCTTTTTTTCATTTTCCAGTAAATCACCCTTCCCCCTTTTGAAGTCCCAGACCTCTAGCCCCTCCTCCTTTGCTCAAGATGGCATATAAGCCTTAATTGTCTGACTGCCTTTGGGTCTCATATTCTAGAGGGCCCCTGCATGCACATAATCAAATGTTTTTTCCTGTTGTTAACCTATGTTAATTTGATTATTAGACCAGCCAAAGAACCTACAAGGGAAGAATGGAAAAGTTTTCCTCCCCTACAACTTCTTTTTAAAAAATTCTGGGGCTATGTTTTATCTTATAAAATCAATTTACTTCCTAGTTACTTTCAGGAAATGCAAATCAGTATCAAACATCAAACATAAAAGTAAACTCACTTAAGTGAAAGGCATTTCCTAGCATTAATTACATTTCAATTAATTCCATCAATTTTAAGTGACTCCACATAATGCATTAATTCTTCCAAGTCTAAGAAAATGCCTTTTACAGTTAATTTTACTCTGTCTATCAGGATGTAGTTCCTTCATAAGGTGGTCTATTGGTAACAAATGTCTTTAAAATCACTTCATGTTAAAATGAATTCCTTCATGTTCTGTAGTACTGTATTCTAAGATTCTAGCCAACTGGTTATGCAAAAGCTTGGGAAGATTTACAGCTCTTCTTAGGGAAACCACTACCTTTACTGCAGGTGTCTCTGCAGCCACTGGAGTAGGTTCAAGGAAGGTAGGTCGCCTGCTTGTGTCTGTGTGTAGAGTCACTCAGTCGTGTCTGACTCTTTGCGACCCCATGGACGGCAGCCTGCCAGTCTCCTCTGTCTATGGGATTATCCTGGCAAGAATACTGGAGTGGGTTGCTATTACCTCCTACAAGGGATCTTCCTGACCCAAGGATCAAACCCTTGTCTCCTGCATCTCCTGCACTGCAGGCAGATTCTTTACCGCTAAGCCACCAGGGAAGCCCATAGTCCCCTGCTTAGAAGAAAATAAGAACTGGGTTCTTAAGCAGCTAGATGAGAATATCCACTTTGCTGCTTACACATTTAGTACATAAAATATATGGCTTTTGGTTAACCACAGAAGCAAGAACACCTGCTCTACATTTAAAGAAACTGATCACGATCTAATTGTAAGCCAGGACCACCTAGTGGCTTACTCAAGTCATCCTGTACTGAAGAGAATGTTCAAATGGGCATCTGACCCTCTACTAAGCTCTATCCCCATATTAACATACATGATCACAAGAGAAAATTACTCAGCCCTTGATGATTAATTTGCATATTCTGCTAAATTACAACATCTAAGCTTCTGAGGTCAAAATAAGAATCACTCTTTTGAAAAGTGTCTGTGACTTCTGAAAAATTATAATTGAGAAAAGACATCTGCATGTTATCTAGAGTGCTTCAGAAAAGCACACACAAAATAACACTCTCCCTTGAATTTACTTCAGGAAAACGTTGCTTACTACAAATCCTGTATGTAGTTTCTTTGAGCTAACAATGAGAACTGTGTGTTTAAGTGTTTCCCTGTGTGCCCTGACCATTAGGAAGCAGTGGCTTAATTCATGAAAAGTACCAGTGCTGGGCAAACACTCCATTACATTCACCTCCTATTATTATTATTAATAATTACAACCTTACTTAAAGTGCCAGGTGACATTTCCTATTCACTATAGATGGTCTCTGTTCCAGTTTTATACTTAGTTATCCTGATCTGTATTATTTAATTGTATCAGTTCAGTCAGTTCAGTCGCTCAGTCGTGTCCAACTCTTGGGGACCCCATGGACTGCAGCACGCCAGGCTTCCCTGTCCATCACAAATTCCTCAAACTCATGTCCATCGAATTGGTGATGCCATCCAACCATCTCATCCTCTGTCATCTCCTAGTCCTCCTGCCTTCAATCTTTCCCAGCATCAGGGTCTTTTCCAATGAGTCAGTTCTTCATATTAGGTGGCCAAAGTATTGCAGTTTCAGCTTCAGCATCAGTCCTTTCAATGAATATTCAGGACTGATTTCCTTTAGGATGAACTGCTTGGATCTCCTTGCATTCCAAGGGACTCTCAAGAGTCTTCTGCAACACCACAGTTCAAAAGCATCAATTCTTTGGTGCTCAGCTTTCTTTATAGTCTACTCTCAACGGATTTTGGTAATTTGATCTCTGGTTCCTCTGCCTTTTCTAAATCCAGCTTGAACATTTGGAAGTTCACAGTTCACATACTGTTGAAGCCTGATTTGGAGAATTTTGAGAATCACTTTGCTAGTGTGTGAGATGAGTGCAATTGTATGGCAGTTTGAACATTCTTTGGCATTGCCTTTCTTTGGGATTGGAATGAAAATTCATCATTTCATTGGAATGAAAACTGATGCATTAATTGTATCAGCTACCTCAAAACAGGCAAAAATGTAAGTTCAAATTAAAAATTTTAAACCAAGTAGGAATTCAGCATAGTATTTGTGATTCTAACAATGGTATTTGTGAATACAATCACGTGATTCCAATAATTTGTGACCTCAATAATGTATTTTAAACTTAAAAATTAGTGCTGCGGCTTCCCTAGTGACTCAGTGGTAAAGAATTCACCTGCCAATGCAGGAGACACAAGTTCAATCCCTGGCCCAGGAAGATCTCACATACCGAGGAGCAACTAAGCCTGTGTGCCACAACTACTGAGCCTGTGCTCTGCAATAAGAGAAGCCATTGCAGTGAGAAGCCCACACATCACAACAAAGAGCAGCCCCCACTATCCACAACTAGAAAAGCCCTTACAGCAACAAAGACCCAGAACAGCCAAAAATAAGTAAATAAAATTATGTTTTAAAAAGGCAATTAAAAAAAAACAATTAGTGCTGATGAGGGAAGCATAAATAAGACTGAGATTGAGAAGGATGTTGATTTTTCTACCACAATGAGTATATTGGCCTAAATTCAGTGTGTAACTATAATTTTCAATTTATAGTTAGGAACACTGATGTATTCAGTCATGTCCAACTCTTTTGTGACCCTATGGACTACAGCTCACCAGGCTCCTCTGTCCATGGGATTTCCAGGCAAGAATACTGGAGTGGGTTGCCATTTCCTCCTCCAGGGGATCTTCCCCACCCAGGGATCCAACCTACATCTCCTGAGTCTCCTGCATTGGCAGGTGGGTTCTTTACTACTAGTGCCACCTGGTCAAATTAATTGGGAGCTGTGGAGAAAGGCTCACACAGTGAACAGAAAGTTCAAACTATAGAATGTATAAATAATGTAGTCGCATTACTTTAAAAATCATGAAAGCAGAAGCAAGTCCAGGTGGGAGATGGTGACAGGCTGAAGGAAGTTCATGTGGTGGCAGGGCTGAGTGCAAGGAATGTCTCAGCAAACAGCAGGGTACCTGGGTGCGGGAGGCTGAATGTCCTTGCTCTGAACTCAGTGAGGCAATAGCAGAAAGATGCACTAGTACAGGCTGGTTGGAACCGAGATGGAGTCATTCCAGATTTCGGGGGGTGGGGAGGTAGTCTCTATCCAAGCTGGAAATGCAACCTTTTTAGGACATTATATAAATCTTTATAATTTGCTCCCATTTCAGTCACTGTAAATAGTCCTGAAATCATGGGCTATTGAATCAGGAAGAAACCCCATGGACCATACAGCCAGAAATTTCATTTTGCAGCTGAGGAGACTGCAGTTTGGAAAGGTTACCCAAGGCCACACAGCTGGTCAGCTAAACAGGCAACACTTAATATCAGGATTTCTAATTCTCAGTTCAGTGTTTTATACCCTGCTGTCCTCTTTGATAGGATACCAAACATCCTTATTTGTCTGAGACTCTCCTGTTTTAAAATTGAAAGCCTCACATCCCAGGAAACCCGTCAGTCCCAAGCAAACCAGAGTGTTCAGCCACCTTAGTGAAGATATGAATTATTATTCACATTCCTATAACCTTCAAGAGAGTAGTTTTCAGTACTGGCCATAGCTAAAATTCTCCATGCAAAAGTTTGTCCAAACAGCTCCAGAATAAAGACAGGTGACTTTATGCCATCATGATAGAAATAAGAAGGAAGAACCTCTTCATTTTTTATCTCATTTATGACAGGAATGAGTTTCCCAGGTGGCACTAGTAGTAATAACTACTAGTAGTAACCCGCCTGCCAATCCAGCTTTGATCCTTGGGTTGGGAAGATCCTCTGAGGGAGAGCATGACAACTCACTCCAGTATTCTTACCTGGAGAATTCCATGGACAAAGGAGCCTGGCAGGACACAGTCCATAGGGTCGCAAAGAGTCAGACATGTCTGAAGGGACTTAGCACACAGGCATATGTGACCGGAATACCTGTTGTTAGTCCCAGGTCATACTATTGACAACACCCCCAGCCCCTATCATATTGGGGCTATCAGATCACTGGTAAAATTTACAGAGTGTCTGCTTTTCCCAACACCAACTATTATACATCTAGAAAAATATATCAAATGGTAAAGACAGAATGGGACATGATACAAGTCAATTTTGCTCTTCCCCATTATTCCAGAAAACTCTCCCCCATTATTCCAGTTGAGTGGCCTAAGGAGGATCAGGCAAACAGATACACAGACTTCAAAGAAATTAAACTTTCTGCTTCCCTCCAAAGTCACCAGAAGCAGGAAGTAAGCCTTCTTGAACACTCCAGCTGGAGCCCCCTTTTCCCTGGGGAAAAGGCACAGAGGATATCCATCAGTCAGCAGCAAGAGACTCAAGCAGAGGATGGTAACTTCCACCCAGAAGGCCATTCAGGCTGCTCAGTGCTGGTCTGGCCCTGCCCTTCCCTGGGGTCCCGCCAGCCAGCACAGTCTTCAGTAGCAAGCCTCTTCTTCAGAATGACTGCTTCCATCAGAGACGCAGCCTGACGGCCTCATCCCAAACAACTCCGAGTGTCCGAGCATCCACTTCCAACTCCCATGTGGAGGGTACCAGGAATTTTCATTTCAGACTAAGCTGCCCTGAATCTGTGAAAAAGGAAGGCCTCCCGAGAACACAGACAGTGAGGAGAATAGCACATCACGCTTGACCCTGGATTCACCATCTGACACAAAAACTTTCCTTTTGGGAAACTAAGAGGTCATGTTTTCTTTGCCCTTTATTCCCCTTTGTTTTGAAGGAGCTTGTTAAAATAATAATAATAATAATTTCTTGAATCAACTCCAGTCACACTCAAGAAACCACAATATCTTACTTTTTACTTTGCTTTTTAATTTTTTAGAAAACCTCTTTTACTTAGTCTGCATACGTGTTAAGTCACTTCGGTCATGTCCAACTTTTTTGTGACACTATGGTCTGTAGCCTACCAGGTTCCCCTCTCCATGGGATTCTCTAGCTGGAGTGGGTCGCCATTTCCTTCTGCAGGGGATCTTCCTGACTCAGGGATCGAACTCATGTCTCCTATACTGGCATGTGGGTTCTTTACCACCAGCGCCACCTGGGAACATGAAGCTAAAGGGTATGGAATCAAGCCTTCTACGTAAAGGTTGCTTCTCATAGAAAAGCCTGTGATTCCTGACAATGATTCAGTAAAGGTGCAGCACATTACATAGCTTCCTCTAAATTTCCTTTTTCGAAAGTCGGTGGGAGCCTGAAAAATGGCAAAGGTGTGCATGAGCCTCACTCGAAATAATGTAAATTATAGCTAATGCACTTTCTGTGAATAGGAAAGATATTATAATCACAATTGGAAGCCTCTGGCTCCATTCCCCCCAGATCACTGTCAATCTCCCCTTAGAGTACTCTCATCTCTGAAGCTTTCTGGTTGACTCAGAGCAACAGAGGGAGCCTACCTTCCCCTGCCTTTGCAGACTGACTTTTCCACAGAGCACCTGATGAGATTCATCAATGTACCTCGCCCCAAGGGTTCAATTTTGTGTTGTTGTTGGGTTGTTTATTTTATTTTTTTTATTTTGCTTTTGATTTTCTAAATTAATTGATTTATTTTTAACTGGACACCTACCAATTAAATTGGAAGAGACACTGATGCTGGGAAAGATTCAGGGCAGGAGAAGCGGTTGACAGAAGATGATATGGTTTGATGGCTTCATAGACTCAACAGACATGAGTTTGGGCAAACTCCAGGAGATGGTGAAGGATGGAGAAGCCTGGAGTGTTGCAGTCCATAGGGTCGCAAAGAGCAGGACATGACTGAGCAACTGAACAACAACAAATTTTTAATTGGAGGATAATTGCTTTACAATACTGTGTTGGTTCTGCCATATATCCACATGAATCAGCCATCGGTACACATACGTCCCCTCCCTCTTGAACCCCCTTCCCACCTCCCACCCCATCCCATACCTTTAGGTTATCACAGAGCATCAGATAACAAGTTTATTTTAGGAAGTCTCTCTGGAAAGAGTGCTGAACTCAAACCATGAATACTGGCATCCAGTTCTATCACTCATTGCCTTGAACCTGAGTTCCTGAGCCTCTCTGTACGCCAGCTTCCTATCCAGAAAATGGCAATAATGACACAATTACATAGGTTTATGGGAGAATCACCACAGGACAGGTGAAGGTGCTGACACACAGTAGGTACTTCAATATTTATTCAGTGCCTCAGAGGAACAACCACCTGAACATCAAATACTTTTTGTGCCTTATCACCATAGTAGGTTGGTAGAGAAGGGCTCAAAGACAAGACGTCAACCTCAAATAGAAATAACTGCCATCTGTTGAGCACCTATTAAGTGCCACAGGCTAAGTATTATTTTTTTAAGATTTTTTTTTATGGACCATTTTAAAGACTTTATTGAATTTGTTACAACTTGTTTCTGTTTTATGTTTTGGGTTTTTGGCAGAGAGGCATGTAGGATCTTAACTCCCTGACTAGGGGATCAATCCCCCACCCACTGCATTGGAAGGAAAAGTCTTAACCACCAGACCACCAGGGAAGTTCCTACATGCTAAGTATTTTAACATACATTGTCTTACTTAATTCTCATGACAACTCTATAAGGCAAACATGATTATAATGTTTCACAAAGAAGAAAAGAAAGTTTAGAGAAGTTAAGTAGATTTCCCAAAGTCACATAAGTGGCGGTGCTGGACTAGCATATAGGTCTGTCTGTCTGCATACTGCCCTCCAGTGCAAGCTGAGAAAGCCCTAAGCGCACGCACAGAGAGACCTGATCACATGCCGGAATGTCCCACGTTCTCACCCAGAACTCAAGGGGTTAAAGAGAAGATGACAAAATAGTACAAACAGCTGGTTCCAAGGTGCTAGTTGCTCTTCTGTGATACCATTTTATTTGTCCTCTGCAGCTGTACCAGAAAGTTTTTGTTCTCTGAAGGAAACATTGAACTGAAAAGATAATTGGTATTCAAGACACACATGTTTCCTACCAGCAAATGAGAAGAAAGCACAACAGTATTCTTGAAGGATGCTGATTTTTTTGTGTATTTTGCAATTCGGCATTTTCAAAAATGACATCTGTTTTGTGAGTGACTAAAAACTCTGGAAGAAGAATCTGTAAAAGGAAATAAAATTGTGTTTCTGAGCAGTTTACTCCCTACTGCCTTCAAATGATATTTGTTTAGTTAGCCCATTTCCCCCCAAAACATTGTCAAGGCAGAAGTTTTCCCATTTCCTACCCACATTTCTGACAGGTTTGAAATGATGCTCCAGTGGCAAATGTTTTCAAAGTTTCTTTCAGCACTTTTTTGCCATATATCAAATCATCCTTTCTTTTGAGCACTCAAGAAAACAAATTTGTGCCTTCTAGGAGCATAAATGAATATAATGCAACGTGTTTATATTGCACATTCTAGGAGGAACTCAAAAGTATTTTACTATCTTCGCTTTTCTAGGCTGTTTATTTTTGCCGGTGCATCAACAAATACAAAAGTTTGAGGGATCCATTTCTTATTCATTCCCATCTCTTTGATTTATCACTTCCTATTTCATAAATTTCTAGTCTCTGCTGCACACAAATAAAAAGATGCAGTAACTCATGTAGTTTGTCAGACAAATCCCAGTTTTGGAGAAGAATGAATATTAACTAAGGTCATCTAAGGAAGTTCCCGCTGCAAATGGTACTGTGTCAGTCTGAACCCCTACCTTCCCAAATCAATATGTGGCCACTTTCCAAGAATCACCTCCCTAATCCAAAAATACTTGACAGCTTCCGTGTTATAACCGGCAGAATCAGCACACTTCAAGGTGGGCGGGAACTCTCAGGCTGTAGGTGTGAGTCTTTCTCCTCCTGCCTTTGCTGAAAATTTATGGAGCCATCCATCATAGAGAAATGAAATATAAATGAATCTTTGGGAACTTTCACGAGGCAGAAATCTCCCAAGTTGTCCTGACGATTTAGTTCTCATTTATCTAGGCCCATAATTCACAAACCACAAGTCCTGTTTGTTCAACGTTTCTTTCCCAGAGTTTGTATGTGTCATTTTTGTGGTGATATCTTAGTCACATACACGTCAACTCGCCTTTAGATTTTAGGCCTTGACTTGCCAAGCACACTGGCCTCAGTGTTTTCTTTCCTGCACAGTCCTTCTGGCTCTTTGCTATCTATTGACATCATGTGCTCTCTGTGCAAGAAATAAAGCAAATATCCCTAGACTGCTTCACACAGAGGATGGCTCTATCATTACAAAGTGTGGAGAGATCAAAGCTAAGACAGGGAAGAAATAATACACCTCATTCTTGGAGTCAACATTCTCACTGGCAAAGGACAGATAGAAGGCCATCACCAAATGCTGCTCACAGTTACAGAAATGCATATACAATAATAAAAGTAGTATATTTGTCAGGAAACCCATAGACATGGGAGTTCTGCCATACCTAATGATCTTGGGGTCACGAACTAGGTTAGGCATCATTCTCCACCTTTTTAATAAGCTCCTGACATCACCATGAGCCCCTTCATGTGACAAAATAGACCGATGCTGAAACTGAAGCTCCAATACTTTGGCCACCTGATGAGAAGAACTGACTCATTGGAAAATACCCTGATGCTGGGAAAGATTGAAGGCAAGAAGAGAAGGGGACAACAGAGGATGAGGTGGTTGGATGGCATCACCGACTCGATGGACATGAGTTTGAGCAAGCTCCAGGAGTTGGTGATGGACAGGGAAGCCTGGCGTGCTGCAGTCCATGGGGTCGCAAAGAGTCAGACACGACTGAGCGACTGAATTAAACTGAACTGCATACTCAAAAGACCTGAATTCCCCATGGATTTCAAGGAGGGTATTTAAAGGCAAAGTGAGAGAGGGGAGTTGTGTGTGTGGGATCAACTTGTGCATAATTCTCTGATTGGTTGATGGTTCCTGGTTTAAGATTGACTTCCTCAAGAAAGTGATGACTTAGCTGGGTTTTGGGGGAAAAAATGAGTAAGAAGGAGGAAGAAAAGAGGAACATGCTCTGAACAAAGGCAGCAGCTTGGGCAAAGTCAGGATGAAATGTTAATAATCTTCAAAGATACTAAATTAGTAAGTATGAGATAGTCCTGGGAATTAGCTTACTTAGCAAGCATCACCTGAGTAATTCTGATGCAGGTTGATACAGAACCATACTTTGAGAAACATCATTTCACATTCCAGTTCTTGAAGAACTTGCTTAGAAATATTTGATAGTGAGTAAAATGCCTCATTTGGCTTGATGAGAGAGGACAAGAATCTTGTGTGGACAGGTCCTTCCTCCACACCCCTACCCAAGTGATCAGTCCAAAATAAGAATCTGATCATGTTACCTCTCAGCTTATAATCCTGCAGTGACAGCCAGAGAGGATACCCAGTGACTTTAGTGGAGCATCCTTGGCCTCATATGAACTGACCTTCCTTCCTGGCCTTGCCTCTGGTCTCACTGCTCTAACTCTACCAATTATATTAAGCTCCACACCTTCCACTGCTTTTTATAATTGTTACAAAATTTCTAAAATTTAAAACATATAGAAAACACTATTTACTGAAGATATTCAATTAAGTAAGGTTATTGTGCTTATGGGAAGCTCTGGTGGCTCAGTGGTAAAGAATCTGCTTGCCAATGCAGGAAATGCAGGTTCAATCCCTGGGTCCAGAAGATTCCCTGGAGAAGGAAGTGGCAACACACTCCAGCATTCCAGTCTGGGAAATCCCATGAACAGAGGAGCCTGGTGGGCTACAGTCCATGGAGCTGCAATGCTAAAGGGTCTCAAAAATACAGGTAAACCAAGAGTTCAAAATTCTGAGAAACTGTTAGAAAATATCACATGCAATGATGAGACATCCCACACAATGAGATAATAATGATGAACACAGAAACAAAAAGCATGCTAATCTCTACTCCTAATCTGTACACATACATATATGCACACGCGCGCGCGCGCGCACACACACACACACACACACACACACACACACACGCTTCATACCACTGGAGGACATCCTGGAATCTGTGCAACAAAATATTCAGTGATAAAGACATTTTCTTCCTGGCACATTAGGGAGAGAAACTGAGACCAGACAGCTAGTAAGATAAGACACACTCTCCCTTCAGGAGCACATGCCACTTTGGCAAACACAAATATCACTCACTCACACACACATGTACTCAAGCCTGTGCATAATTCTCTTGACAACTCCAACTTATAACATTAGCATATGAATGCCGAGGCTTACAGTGATATTCACCCACCAAATGGAGTTTATAATATAAATGCAATGAAAAGTATCTGAAAGATTACTCTTCGCTCTGAATTGAGTCTGTCAGAGCCTGTATGTAAAATATATATAATATCTGTAGAGAACCCATTGTAAATATATTCTTCCTGCATGCTCCCATGGAGAAAAGCTGAGATGGTGAAGACAGTACTAAATTCATACTTCCTTTCCAACTAATGCATAAAATAAATGGCTCCAATTTCCTAGCTTTATGCATGTGTACCTCCCCCTGTTTTCAATATTTCATGTTTATTAGGCTAAATGTGATTTTTTTCAAGGTCTCTGTCTTCATTTTATTTTTGTTAGATGTCCTTTTCCTAGCTGCCAAGAATTATTCACAACTGCAGGAGAAAGATTGTACAATTGGACCCATAATCTACTCACACGAGAACCAGAAATTATTTAGTGTATGTGACATGCCTTTCCTGTTAGATTATAAGCTCCTTAAAGGGAATGACATTGACTTGTTCCTCTTTAAAGTCATGCCATCTTTTAAGCTGTATGCCTAAAAAAGCAGCAATGTGTCATCTCATGTGATTCTGCAGGTTGCCTGGGTGATTCCTCTTATGTCTTCACTTGGTTTTGTTCATGTGGCTCCATTTATCTTCAACAGCTGGCTGCACTGAATGCTTCTGGCTTCACTCACAGGCCTGGCAGTAGGTGCTAGCTGTCAGGTGGGCTCTGTTGGTCCTCTTGCACATGACCTCTCATCCTTCATTTGGGCAGACAGGCTTCCCTATACACTACCCCAGAGCAAGGCTGCAAAGTATCTTACGGGTCATGCAGCATCACTTCCACCAATTTTTATCAAAGAAAGCCAGAGGGCCAGTCCAGGTACAAACAGGGGAAGCAGATGCCACCTTGTGCTGGGAGGGCTGCCAGTCAGCCAGAAGAGGGGCAACAAGCAGGCTGAGGAGGCTTTGCAGCCATCTTTATCAATAAGTTACCACACCAACACCCTGGAGGAGGAAATAGCAACTCACTCCAGCATTCTTGCCTGGGAAATCGCCCCATGGACAGAGGAGCCTGGCAGGGCTACAATCCATGAGGTCGCAAAGAGTCTGACACAACTGAGCAACTAAACAGCAATGAATCAGAGTGTAATTAGGACTTCCCTGGTGGTTCAGCGGTTAAGAATCTGCCTGCCAATGCAGGAGACACAGGTTCAATCCCTGGGTTGGGAAGATTAAGGAAATGGCAACCCCTGGAGGAGGAAATGGCAACCCACTCTAGTATTCTTGCCTGGGAAATCCCATGGACAGAGGAGCCTGGTGGGCTACAGTTCATGGTGGTCACAAAAGAATCAAACACAAACAACAACAAATACTACACCAGCACAGGCCTAGGAAATATACGGCAAAGAAAAACTACTTGGGGAAGTTTCATTCATTCATCCACTTCTTCACTCACCTATTTAACAAACAGTTCTCAGGTGACTACAGTGTTAAAGCCATAGCTTTGTTAGGCTCTGGAAATAGAAGGAGCAATAAGGCAGAACTAGTTCCTGATCCTGTGGGATTTATAAATAATAAATAAATGAGTGAGTGAGTGAAAAGAAAGAAAGGTGATAGGCAGCTGAGTAGAGTTTGCAGAGATTCAGCTTCAAATTCTAGGATCCCTTCTTAGTTAAAGGTTCATGACTCTCTTATTGGAGGTGGGGAGCCTCAGCTAGGATATAAGTTGGAGCAGGAGCTGTGAATTTCCATTGAAGGCAACACAGGCTATAGGAGCCAGAGGACCCTGCTTAATTTTAAACATGAGAGACTCCTATTCCACTGTATCAGCTGAGGAACAGCATTAAAAAAAAAAACAGAGCAGACTGTAATAACAAAAAGGCAAGGAGAACCAGTACCTTAAAACTCTCTGGTTTTAAGAGAACCAGAAAAGAGTGAAATCTGAAAATTCAAGGAAAAAGAGTGTTTTAAGAAGTTAATCACCAATGCCAAATGTGATAGACTGATTGAAAAAGAACTTACTGAATTTGACAATGTAGAAGGTGATGTACAAAGGTACAAAATGATGTCCTCCACAAGGCTCCTGCAGCTAGTGTTAGCTGAGTAAATAAGTTTAGAATGTGTTCATTGTATTTATAGATGACTCTATGTTGAAAAGGACTAGTAATAATTTAAAAGACTTCATAATGTCAGAGCAAACAGTTAGTTTTTAAATGGTCAGCTTAAAAATACACACATATGTCTCAGACAGGTACAAGGCATACACATAAGTACCAAACATAAATCTATAACTGTGGGAAATAACTAGACAAGCATATGTAAAAGAAGAAAAATACTTGGGAAATATATCATTTTCAAGTCAATAAAGCTGCTATTTCCTTAGCTACTTGTCTCATGTTACTAGGATGATTTAGTAAGATGTCAACACATGACCTCTAAAAAAATGATTTTTGTACTATATGTTGATCGATGCACAATACATATAAGGGGAAATGAAGTGACTTAGGATCAGTTAACTGCTTTTATTGACTACGTGGATTATTGCATCAGGTCCAATGTCATACACACACTAAGACATCGCAGCCATTTCTCTTGCTCCAATTGTTTACATTCTATTCATTTTCTAAATTTTCCAAAAATTTCAAGTTTAATTTCTCTGTGATCTTTGAGTTTTCCTACAAATAACTTGCTCTCTACAAATTAAACACCCTTGGAACTGTTTTTTTCTACATTTTGAAGACTTATGAGGAAGATGAAGAGAAAAGAGAAATAGAAGATGCCACATCAGTGTAATAATGACATCAGAAGAAGCCCCTTGGAGGATGAGGCTCACTTGGCCTGGACCCCAATCCATTCTTCAGCTGCTGGAAGTCTGATGATTGCCCCACAGTTCCTGCCAGTCTTCAGAGATTATACCAGAAGGTCCACTTGCATCATTCTTACAGTCTGTCCTGTTTTCTTCCACACATTACTCTGGCCATGCAACTCTGCCCTTCCACCAGTTTCCACTATTCCAAGTCCTTCATCAGTTTTTAAAAAAAATTATTCAAGATACATGAGGTTTTTGGGATGGGTCACATCAGCCTCCTGCCACATCTCCCTCCTTCTACTGTCTTCTTCCTCCCCCCTCTGAAACACACCCTGGACCTCCCCACTGCCAACCCCCAACACCACCCCGCTGCAGCATGCTCTGCCTCAAAAATGTAACAGACCCCCAGGGAGAAAATCTAGCAAAAAGAAGTTAGTCTTTATTAAAAGCATTAGACGTATTCTCCACGTGTCTTATATAAGCGTTCAAAGACAAAGCCTCCAAGAAAGTATATCTAGACGACTAGAAAACGTTGAAAATCTGGAAAGGGAAATTAAGAGGTCATGTGCATCTTACATTTATCTCCTAAGCCCTCAGGTATGTAAATGAGTCAAGAAGTGAAAAACAGCAGGTCAGGTACCCACTTCTTCTTATGGAAATGTTATCACAATTTAACAAATAGAAAAGGGGCTTGCCATCATAAGCTAATGACTTCAAACTTGGAAGTGTGTGAATTTCCAGACTTTAGGAAGAGCTCATTAATCCTCTAGCCTAAGAAAAAAGTTCATTCTTGTCTCTCACATAAACTAGACTCTCCCTTATCCTTTCCCATGTCCTGTTCTTATATGCTTCAGGAACTCCTCCCTACAGTTTGGTCTTATTTTGTCCTATAAGCCAAGCCTTATATAAACTTTTCTGTAATGCATTTTTTACCTCTATCTTTTGAAAAAGACAGACTAAATCTCCATAGTCACTTTTCTCTATCCTCTAACACTCCACCAATTAGAAATGTAATGGTTTGGGATACTAGGATATAAGATATGATTTTGAAAAGTCTTCTATTAGGGTAAGAATTGCTATCTCAGCCAAATTTTTACATGCCATTATTTTGAGAAAGTGTGATATTATAACCAGATAATAAGTATCTATTTAGGGAAAGGCCTGTGCTGTTTTTTTGAAGCCCTAATACCTTAGCTTTCAGAAAATGAAGTCTTTCCTTCCACTCTTTTATTGTGTCCCTAGTTACATCTTCTTCCTTCTCCTGAATATTAGTGTTTCTAAGATTGCAACCACAGAGAAGTGAGCTTCTCACTCAGTGCACTATCCTATAACCTTATCTAAAGGTGTGAGTGTGTGTGTTGTGTAGTGTAGTGCATGGTAAAATCTAAGGCTCAAGGGAAGTAAAAGGCCTGAAAAATAAATTTGAGAAGCATCAATCGAAAGAACTGAAGTCAAATAGACTGTTTCCTCTAATAGAAGAAAAGTACATGAGAAATCGGTACAGTATGTGGGAACGTGTGTTTGCATGTTCAATCACATAAGTTTGTCCACATATTTGATGACATTGTGACATGTGTGCATTCTCTGCAAGTGGCTGTACTTCTGTGTACTTTGTTATACAATACTGTAAGTAGCACAGTGTCTTTGTTTCAGGTCCAGGATGTATGGAAGCAAGCATAAAAGCAGTGGTGATGTGGCTGGTACTAAGAAGCACCAGAAATTGAAGGCCTAGAGAAAGGATGCATAGAGACAAAAAGAAGAAGTAACTAAAGAACCGAAGAGATTCACTATGCAGGAAATGGCAAGGGGATTTTCTTTATTTGAGGAGGCACTGTTAGTTTTTGAAACACAGGACTTGAACATAGAACCGTACAAGAAGTTTGCAGCAATCATTCAGAATGCAGTCCAGTGCTACCATGTCATCCATGATGAGGAAAATAAAGCTACTACCTAGACATCACAGGATTGTTGTTTCAAGAGGGTAGACAGAATTGATTCCAACAAGGAACCAGACCCATGCCATCATCGTCAGGTGTGAGTGTAACTGCAGCTTGCCCTCTGCCTCCTATTGCTGATGATTCTTCAGCTCTACCATCTCCCCTGTCCTCTCCCTCCTCTAATCAGTAACTCTTTTTGTTTACTCAATGCCAGCTCCTATATGCCAGCTATTGTGCTGTACTACTGTAATATTCAAGGTACTGTCATCTCCTGGGAAGCCACTAAGAAAATAACTCAAAAATGTATAGTAAATGAATGACAAGGTATTAAAGTGGTTTACTAAAATAACCTAGAAAATATTTAACACAAAAGAAGGTAGTAAAGGGTAAATAAAGGACAACAAAAATAGGTATGAGACATGAATTCAAACAGCAAAGCAGCAGAAATAAGTTCTTTTTTCACTGGTGGTGGTTTAGTCGTTCAGTCGTGTCTGACTCCTGCAACTCCATGGACAGTAGCCCACCAGTCTCCTCTGTCCCCGGGATTTCCCAGGCAAGAATACTGGAGTGGGTTGCCATTCTTTCTCCAAGGGATCTTCCCAACCAAGGGATCAAACACAGAGCTCCTGCATTGCAGGCAGTCTCCTGCATTGCAGGAGGATTCTTTACTGACTGAGCCACCAGGGAAGTCCTCTTTTTCATTAGTAAATACTTTAAATGTAAATGGATTACACTCTCCAAAAGGCAGAGATTGGCAGAATGGCTGAAAAGGAAAAGATAAAGATATTGCATCTAAAGAGTAAACCAGAAGAGAGTTGCAAAGGCTGTATTAATATCAGACAAAATAGATTTTATGAAAAAATTATATGAGACAAAGAAAAACATTATATAATGATGAAAGATTAACCCATTAAGAAGATACAATGATAAATGAGTATGCACGTAATAAGATACCCCCAAATCACATGCAGCAAAAACTAATAGAACTGAAGGGAGAAATAGACGTTTCAACAATAATAACAGAAGACTTTAATATCACACTTTCATTGATGAACAGAATAGCAAGACGGAAGATCAGTAATGAAATGAAAGACCTTAACAACACTTTAAACCAGTTTGAGCTAATAAACTTCTATAGAATATTACACTCAATGACATCAAAATACATGTTCTTTTCAAGTGCACATCTTCCAGAGTAGGTTGTACTTTAGGCAATAAATAAGCTTAAATAGATTTAAAACAATTGAAATTATACAAAGCATATCTCTGGCCACTATGGAATGAAATTAAATATTAAAAACAGTAGAAAACTTGGGAAATTCACAAATATATAAAAATCAAACAGCATATTGCTATATAATTAATGGACCAAAGGAAAAATCACAAGGAAAATCAGAAAATTCTTTGATATGAATGAAAACAAAAACACAGCATTCCAAAACTCATGGTATGCAGCTGAAACAGTGGTTAGAGGAAAATCTATGGCTTTAAATGTCTATATTTTTTAAAGTAAAATATCAATCCAATAACCTAATTTTTACCTAAAGAAACTAGTAAAGGAAGAGCAAATTAAATTCAAATTAGGCAAAAGAAAAATAATAGTGAAAACTAATATAAAATGTAATATGAAAATAATTGAGATAATTAATGAATCCAAAAGTTGATTCCTAAAAATAATCAATAAATTTGATAAAATATTAAAAAGATTGATCAGAAAAAAATAAAGAGGATGAAAAAAACTAAAATCAGGAATGAAAGAAGAAACATTACCACCAACCACAGGAGTAAAAATGACTACATGGGACTATTATAAACAACTCTGTGCCAACAAATTATCTAGATGAAATATCAATAATACTAAGAAGATGCAAACTACTGAAACTGGGAACAGAAATAGAAAATCTGAATTCATTTATAAAAACTAAAGGGATTAATTCAGTGACAACAAAAACAAACAAAAAAGAACAGAAAACAAAACAATAAAAACCTTCCTACAAAGAAAAGTCCAAGTCTTCACTGGTGAATCCTACCAAACATTCACAGAAGGATTAATACTATTTTTAATAAACATACAAAACACAGATGAGGAGGAAACACTTCCTAACTCATTTTATGAGGCCAGTATGACCCTGACACTCAAACCACACAAAAACATTAAAGGAAAGGAGAACTACAGAACAATATCCTTTATGAATATAAATGTAAAAATCCTCAACAAAATCTAACTCCACCAAACTATAAATAGTATTATATGCCATGACCAAGTGGGATTTATCCCAGGAATGCAACGCAGTTGAAACATATGAACATCAAGCAATGTAATACACCATATTAACAGAATAATGGACAAAACCACATGATCATGTATGGCATGACCTAGCGACTGAACAACAATTCCCTGTAGTACAGCTACAAGTTTGCAGCTAAAAAACACTAGAAGCCTGATAAATTCTATTTTGCGTAAGTCCATCAAAAAAGACAAAATTTACATGTTGTCATAATTTTATATATCCTATTATCAAATATGTATTAGACAACAGCTTCTGTTTTAACTGTGTCCATAAGAACAAACTCATTTATTGCAATTATACATGGATGATTGAAAAAAATTTCCACAGTGTAGCTTCTAGGCCTAGGATCTATAGTGTATGTCATATTGATATATAATCTCTGATGCTGGAATTGTGTTTTAATGCAGGTGAGTAGGACCAGGGGAAAGAGAAAGATTTCTGGAACTCAATTCTACATTGGTCAGCTTGAAAGAACTATACATAAATGTGTCCAGTTATAACAACTATACATGAAGTGACTGTACACCACATAATTGTCTCACTGAATTCAAACTAAAAACATTCCCAACTCAGTTCCTCCTTAGCTCAAATCCACAGCCATTCCAAACATGAGGAAAAACAGCAAAGGTTAAGTCAAAGTGGAAAAAGACAGTAAAATTATCTCACATTTATAAAATATACAAAATCATATGACCATATGAATAAACTGCTAAGCCCCTCCTACAGCCTTGAAGGGGCCCAGGCAAGAGAGAGACTTGAAATTAAAGCTTTATTAGCTTCACAATACACACACCCCTGGCTTCAGGGCATCTCAAGGCAGAAGAAATTGGCAGTTTCACCCTGAATTCTTTGAGTCTACTGTCCACTCTAGTAAACTATCAACTTTGTCCGATAGCTTGTTGCATAAAGGAGCATAAATTCAGCTCAATGGGGTTACAGTACCATTACACTCATAATTCCAACTCTGAGAATCAAGCTTTTGAAGGCTAGTTGTTTAACCCAAAGACATCCAGAGGACAACGGAAAAGACTCAAAAGAGGAAGAGTTATTAGAACTTGGGTGTTTAGCATGTTAGAGATGGCACAAAGAGGAAAGACCTTTTGTAAAACGTGAATGGGATTGCCACTACGGATGAAAACTTAAACTTGCTCTACATTCTTTGGAGCAGAAGAAGGGCTAGGGTGTGGTTTGAAGACTTAATGCAAAAAAAAAAAAATACATAAAATATCTCATGAATAATGTTTATGCTGATTACACATTGAAATGGTAATATTTTAAACAGGATTAAATCACATGCATTATTTTCACCTGTTTCTTTCTACTGCTCTCATTTGGTTACTAGAAATTCTAACAGTATATATATATATATATATATATATATATATATATATATATATATATATGACTCACATTATGCTTCTACTGGATAGCTGGTCTAAGGGTTCAGTGCCACTGAGATAATCCCTAAGCCCTCAAAGCTACTGCAATTTTACCAAGAGCTGAAACACCAAAGCCATTTCATATTTAGGCCGCTTTTACTTGAAATTCTCTTTTCATGAATTTAGCGCATTTACTGTATCTGTTTCATTGGTGTCACTTGTTTTTTTCTTAAATCAGGAAAATGAGCTCCTATAGTGTTCAAAAATAGCCCAATAAAGACATATTACTGTCTCTTTGCTCAGTAGGAGTAGATGGGTCATAACAGGATGTCTGACACTGGCAGGTTTATACAGTAATTTTTTTCTTATCAGCTACTTAATGAAACGAATTTCTATCATAGCATCTTTTAAATGTTAATACTGTTACAGCTGTCTTCAAAGACCTATTTTGAACTAAATATGTTATCAATCAAAATACTCATTAAAATTCAGCACAAGCTTATGCGAAGAGCGAGATTAAATCATTGAGGCATCTGGGCCTCTTATTTCACTAATGTGACCTCATTATATCGTAATTTGTTATTACAGAAATTTAATTTTCTGATGCCATAGAATTACTAAGGGTCTTCACATTTCCCAGATTTTCATTCACCCTAACTGCAAACTTTTTGATCATTTACTGGTTGGGTCCTTGTGGGTAGTTTCAAGGTTTGTACTTCTGACAGACTACAGTGTGCAGCCAAAGAAAGCAGTGCTCCCTGACACTGGAGGGAGGCGATGTTCCAATCCCTGAAGGGGCCTGGAGAGGGTGTTCTCTCTAATGAGATAAGAAAATACCTTGAATTGGCATTTCATTTACAGCAGCCACCATTAACAAATGGGGATCCTGACCTTCACACTCTCCACCTTATCTCTTGTTGGAATCGTCCCTCCAAGGATGTATGATGGAGTCAGAAGCACACAAAGGATTGTTCATGGGGCCGAGTAGCTCCTCCATCCACCTCAGAGAGTTATGAGGACCAAAGAGGGTGACAAATTCCTAGCACAGTGCCTGGAAACAAAGTAAATTCTAAATTCATCCTATTTATCTTCCTCTACCCACCCACCCTCATATCACCTTAATCTAATCATTCAACCAAACATGCTACTTGGTTTTCATGTGTGTGAGTGCCCGCATGCATGTTCAGATGTGTCCAATTCTTTGCAACTTCATGGACTATAACCCACCAGGCTCCTCTGTCCATGGGATTCTCCAGGCAGGAATACTGGAGTGGCTTGCCATTTCCTTCTTAGGGGATCCTCTCGACCCAGGGATTGAACCTGTGTCTCTTGCATCTCCTGCATTGGTAGGAGGATTCTTTACCACTGTGCTACCTGGGAAGCCCATTATCCCACGGCTTAAGGAGAACCCAAGAAAAACCAAAAGAAGAGACAGAACATCCTGACTGTCAAAAATCAAGAATATGGTATTCAAAAATTTGGTCCATTTTTTCATATAAGGACAATTACCAAAATACCATGATGTAGAACACTCAGAATTTCATCTGAAAACTTTGTCACCTTAAGTCCATACACCTATACCTATGTCCAACACTACTGTCAATTATAACAAAATGTTCTTTCTTTTCATCTCTAATATTGTTTCTCCTTGTTACCTTCTCACTTAAAAAATAATTTCCAGGTTGCCTAATTGCCATGACCAGGGATGAATTCTGACCAGATCCCAGAACGCAGAATAGTCCCACTGTGATGGCCACTGATAGAGTGGCTTCATTCCTGGTGTGCACACAGAAAGACTCAGAAGACAGGACATAAGTTGCCCAACAAATTAACAGTCTTTTAGCCTCAAGTTATTACAACACATCTTTTATGACAGATATGAGCTGTCAGGAGGTGGATATTTCACTTTACTCTTCAATTCCATCTACTGGCTCTTCTACTATGCTCCTCTTCCAGCACCCTGTCTCAGCTACCCTGGCCTCCTTCTCCTGCTTCCACGGCCAGCCTCCTACCACAGTAGGGCTGCACACCCTGTTGCCTGAAGGTAGAATGTTCTTCCCCCAGGTTGCCACATGGCTCACTCTCACACGCTACAAGGGCCTGCCCAACTATCTCCTTTCAGTAAGGCTTTTCCGATGAACTAGTTGCAAATGAAATGGCAACCCACTCCAGTACTCTTGCCTGGCAAATCCCATGGACAGAGGAGTGTGGTAGGCTACAGTCCATGGGGTCAAAAAGAGTTGGACATGAGTGAGCGACTTCACTTTCACTTTCACTTTTCAGTTGCAAATGAAACTCCTTCTCTTCCCAAACCCACTCCCTCAATCCACTTACCTGCTCAGTCTTCCCAGACAGCATCTATCACCATCTGATATCCTCCACATGTCACATGCTATTCATTATTGTCAGTCTCCCAGGTTCAAAGGTGAGGTTCACAAGGGAGGGACTTCGGGCAGTTTTTCTGTGGCTATCTCAAACACTTACAAGTGTGTTTGGGACAAGGATACTGGGTAAGTGAATGGAGAAAGCATGCAGTCATGGTTTTCTGTCATTTTGTTATGGGTTTCCCAAATGGTGCTAGTGATAAAGAATCCGCCTGCCAGTGAAGGAGATGCAAGAAACATGGGTTCATTCCCTGGGTAGGGAAGAACCCCTGGAGTAGGAAATGGCACCCCATCCAGTATGTCTGCCTGGAAAATTCCATGGACATAGGAGCCTGGCAGGCTACAGTCATTTTGTTGGAGTGCATCAAATAAGTGGAGAAGGCAATGGCAACCCACTCCAGTGTTCTTGCCTAGAGAATCCCAGGGACAGGGGAGCCTGGTGGGCTGCCATCTATGGGGTCGCACAGAGTTAGACACGACTGAAGTAACTTAGCAGCAGCAGCAGCAGCAGCAGCATAAAATAAGAGTTAGTCACACAAGGGACATTATTTTTAAATCCATGCAGTACATAATTTTGGTGACTTGCCTTATACATACATGTCTATTTGTAAACATGAATACACTGCAGTCTACATTGTTGGGGTTGTTGCGGTACACATTCTTCAGGCCCTGAGAAAAAACAAAGGGCTCTGAACTCACATTACCTTCAGCATGACTCAATAACAGATGACAGACTACTTTCCCATTGTTTTCTGTGAAAGAAAGAAAGAGAAATATGTAGGAGAAAAAGACATTCTAGAGTGAAAAGAAATGCCTGAGTCAGCTTGGCACAACTGCTCCTCAGTGCAGCAGGAAAACCGAGGCACACTAGATGGATGGTGACCCGTAGCTTCAAGTCCCTCCCAGGGAACAACATTTGGCTCTCACGTCCCCAAACTTCAGCTTTGGATATTCCACAACCAACATAGGAGAGAAACTGTGGCTTCAACATTAAATAAAGAAAATGAAATGCCTCAAAACAAAAGCATAATGTTTCTTCTCAACACCCCCTGTTTTGCCTTCTGTTATTATTTGAGATCAAGCCTTAATGCAAAACTCAAAAAGAAAAAGTAGACAATTCTTTGCAGATAACTCACAGTTCAATAACTTGATAATTATTCATTTCGGCTTAAAGCATGCTTGTAAATATCATTTCAGATGAAGCACTGACTTGATTTTTAATCAATGAAAACTGACATTTGTTGAAAAGGCTTTCTGAATAATTACCTTGCATTCTTATTACTAAAGCGGATTTAACGGAAAATCAAAACAAACGATATTAATTACACCATAGCCTCATTATATATTAATAGGTTCAGAAACCAAACACTGAGTTCTTATAGAGCTGGGTGTAATATTTATATGAAGCTTTATGACAGAAGCCAGCTTAATTCTAATGCATCCATTTCAGTGCTCTGACCTTCGCTCTCTGGAACCAGGAGTTTGATCTCAACTAGGAATCCATGCATCCGACATCAACATTTTGGGATCTTGACTGATGACCTAGCGTGTCAAAGGAAGTTGACTTTCTCATGCCAAGGGACATGAGTTGCCTGACTGATCACCTTTCTTTAACTCAGAGCCATTACTGAAACACTGCCCTTCTGATTGCTGAATTTAGAACCTCAAGCAAAGGAACCTTACTGTGTAACTCGGCATTAAGATCGGCTGTCATCTTTGTGTCCAGCAAGCAACTCTGATGGTACAAGCAGGAGCCTGAAGATGAGGACAGTATCACAGGAGAAAGGATTTCCAGTCCAGGTCTTCATCTCCTGGACTAACTTCTCAACCATCACATCTTTACACTCATGTTCAGCTCTATCCTGGTTCTTTCATTGTAATTAGAAACAAGCAAGTGGATCCCTTAAAAGGGGGGGGGGGCACTTTTTAAGTTGTACAATACCTCCGAGGATCAGTTTTTGCATCTGTAAATTAAAAATAAATAGCTAGTTGTTGTAAAGATTAAATAAAATAGAATTATTATGAAGATTAAATGGACAACCCCCCAAAAAGTGCTAAGCAACATTCCTGGCATGCAATAGGCTGTCAAATATGTTATTAGAGTCATTATTATTAAAAGACCCTTCCAGTTTGGACGTTCTATAACCATTCAGACACAATATGGAAGACCTACTGGGAAAGTCTAACGAGACTTATTACCTCTTCAATGACATTATCAGCACAATATCCTTCTGACCTCCAGGCTTGCTAAAAAACGACATGAACAGAATGGACAAGCACAAAGAATTGAGTAAAGTTTGGACATAAAAGACTTCCCTACCAGAATACAGACCACACACAAAGCAGGGAGAGTCCAGACAAACCACAATCCTTGAGGCCAATGATTGCAAAATTTGAATCATTCATTCAGCAAAAATGAAATGTGTCAGTAAGTGTCCTAGGTACTGAAGACGCCACAGTAGACAAAACACATGTCCATGAGTGGATGTTCTAGCTGGAAGAGAGAAATGGGTGGAGTCAAAAGGAGAGCAAAGGTGACTCAGTGCCTCCACCCTCCAATCAGCCTCCTCCTCAGAGCCTTACCTGATTTCTCTGTGTCTCCACTGAGCCTGTCAGTCAGTATCCGCCTGCCATTGACATGTTTCTTTCATATAAATCCTTAAACACCCCCTTGTCTGCAGTTCCAATGACACTTTCCTCAGTCAAGTCTATGTCCTCTCTAGTCTTGGTTACAAGAACAGCCCCTTAGCAGAACTTCCCATCACCTGTCTCCACAACCACTGAAATGCCATTTTCTCCCTTGAAAAAATTCAACTCAGCCTTCAAGTCCCAACTCACTTGTTACCTCTTCCATGAGGTCTTGTTCAAAAACGTCCTCACCTCACATTCCAACACAGGCAGGACTAGTCATACATGCTCCATAATTTCTTAATTTGGTCACCCTCCCAATTATAGCCCAGCTATGCTGTAACAGAACCCACTGACTCATGTGATAAATATTTATTAAAATCTGTACCCTTGATCTGGCACTATTGAAAGCACTGGAGTTAAAACAGTAAATGAAACAACTTAGGCCCCCATCTCAAGGATCCAGGGATATTCCCTCTCCTTGAGGTTGGAGGTCATGTCTTATTACCTGAGTGCCCTGGGCACATGGTTTGTGTTCAGGCCTTACTGAATGTCAGCCTCATCATCAGAATTTTATTCAGAGAGAACATGTGTTGGGCAGGCCCACCCCACCAGATTCTATGCCAGAATATGGCACAGAATTCCTCAGTGTGGGGAAGGTCCCTCCTTCTGCTCTCTAAAACGGAGGAAACAGTTACACATCCCAGAAGAGTTCTTAGTGTTTACTCTTTCATCCCATTACTTTTAATTATATGGGGGCAAAAAAATCTGCCTCCTTTCATAGCAAACCCAAATTCCTTTTATCTATAATTTAAGGTAAAATTGATCATTTTCTATAATCCACAAGTATTTTCTTTAAACATTATGCTATTAGTCATTCAAATAAAATAATCCCTAGATTTTCCTGTCACAAGAATTTTTATCACTATATCAGATAATATAAGCACATAAGTGTGGCAGAATGAAAGAGGAAGCCAAGATCACAAGGCTCTATGAGGCTTAAAACTTTTATTTACTCAACTTAAGGGGGCTTCTGTATAACCATAACATATCTCATTGTTAGATATGAGAAAGAATGGGTGTTACTGAAGGAAGTGCTACTTTCATGGAATATATTTTTAATAAGATAATTTATAACTAAAATAAGATATATTAGTGTTATCTTGGTTAGTTTGGGTTGCCATAAAAGAATTCCACATATTGTGTGGCATAGATAGTAGAAATGTCTTTCTAATGATTCCAGAGACAAGAAGTCTAAGAGCAAGCCCATGGCAGATCCAGTATCTGGTGAGAATGTTCCTCCTCGTTTGCAGATGGTCGTCTTTTCATTGTATCTTCACTGGGTGGAGAGAGAGAGTAATCACTTTGCTCATCTCTTCTTATAAAGGCACTAATTCCATTCTTGAGGGCTGCACCCTCATGACCTAATTACCTAAGGCTCCCCCTCCAAACACCATCACATTGGGGATTTAGGCCTCAACATATGAATTTGGGGAGGACACAAACCTTCAGTTCACAGCAAATATTATTAGTAACATAATAAAATAAGCATGAGGAATTATAAAAGCACCATATAAATTATGAGGGTTGGGCCTAAACAAAACTTAAAAGTAGTGGAATAATAATGGCTTACATTTCAAATAGATCATCTTTGGCCAGACCATCAGTTAAGTGAGTACCTGAACTGCTATCTGCCTCATCTTACTGTACTTTGGCATCATTCCATAAACAAATATTGAGAGAACTTATGAGAACCAGGACTTTGAATCTGGCTCTTCTGTTTAGTTTAGGATTAATTCGTTCATTCTGCGCATTCATTGAACACTGTTGACATTGATTATATGCCAAACATTGTATCCAAGGCCCTGGGAATGGAGAATTAAAGTATCATCTGTCCCTTTAAGGAGCTTATAGTTTGGCATGAAGTCAGACAAGCAAACTCTTATAACCCAATGTCACAAGAGCTATGCCTAAGTTCTGACTCTGAAATCTCTTAGGACAGGCACTCAGCCTTGATGAGGGGATAAAGGAAGGCTTCTGGGAGGAAGTCAGAGCAGCACAGAAGGAAAGTCAGACAGGAGCCAGAAGAGTGAAAGCACAGAACCCTAGAGAAGTATAAAGTGGTTGTACCAAATTACTAATGTGGGTGTAAATGGGGAAGAGAGAGGTCAAGGATGGGAGAACTGGTCACTGCATCACATGTTATTGTTTAGTCACAAAGTCACTGCATCACATGTTGTTGTTTAGTCACTAAGTCATGTTCGACTCTTTGTGACCCCATGGACTATAGCCCACCAGGCTCCTCTGTCCTGGGATTTCCAAGGCAAGAATACTGGAGTGGGTTGCCATTTGCTTCTCCAGGGGATCTTCGCAACCCAGGCAGTGAACCTGCATCTCCCATGTTGGCAGGCAGGTTCTTTACCACTGAGATACCAGGGAAGCCCATTGCACCATATGGTTGCCCTTTATGCATATTCTCAGGAAGAATTTCAGCCTTAACATCAGGCCATGATGCCTCTCCTGAGGTATTGGATGATGTCATCTTGGGAACATGACAAGGCCTGCACACTCTCTGCCAACAGGACAGAACGTTATTGGCATGTTCCATTCAGTACCTTGTCCAGGACTTGGCACAAAGCAGGGGCTCAGCAATTTTAGTTGAATTAATATTCAACTTGGGGGATATTAGACTTGTTTCATCTTACCTTCCAACATGATTTTCTTGTCTGATGTTTGCATCTTTATCTCTATAAACCTTTAAAAGGAGATGAGCTATAAAGAAGATAGGTAATGACATTTAAAAACACAAATTAGTTTATTATCTAACTCCATAGGTAAGTCCAAAATTAAAGTATAATTTTAAAGATTAGAAAATTAAGAACTTGGCGATTCTGCCAACATGGTATGACAAGGACTGGATTCACTCAAAAGGCCTCCTGCCCTACCACCAAAAATACTGGGGAAAAGAAATGAAATAGCATTCTTTAAGGCACCAGACATCAGGCATTGAAGGGTGATAGTCTTGGAAGACTAGAAATTAACAAGGTGACCTCTGACACTGCTTGAGGTCACTTCCTTGAGAGACATTTCTGGGCCATGGAGAAGGAAAAGGGAATCGGGCAGAACTCAGTAGACTCCCTGAGTTGAGGAGGTGGAGATGAAAGTTCAGAGAACAAAATGGCTAGAATTAGAAGAACAAAGCACAGGAGAGAAGAAAGCTGCACAAGAAAACTCCAGTGATCTGCAGAGGGAGGATCCCCTTGAGTGTTCAGCAGAGCACTGCCCAGCTCATGCATGGAAGGAAATTATTCCAGACCAGGGCAAGAACCAATCAAGGGAATTAAAGGAAAAGTACCCAGAACTCACATGGGGCCAAGAATAGTGCTGACCTCCCTCCTCTACCCCCTTCCTTATCCAACTGGAATCCCTCCAGATTCACAGGACATCAGGTAGAACACTCAGAAGGGTCCTGCCTCAGGGATAGGTTAAAATTAACTCTACACAAAATACAGCCGTGGACTCACCCAACAAAGCTTAAAAGCAAGACTTGAAAGGATCAAACTGTGTCTAAATAACTTAAAAGTGTCCCAGAACAAATTTCAAGGAGATGCACAGGACTAGAAGACTACTTGGAGCCCCAGAAGGACAACATTCACATCCCATCAAAAACGAACAGGCATGTAAAAAAGTTACAAAATGCAATTCATGATGAGGATAAAGTGACCCAGAACTAACACTTGTCAGAAGACAAGGACATGAAATTAGTTACTACTGTATTTTATATGTTCAAACCGCTGAAGGAATAGAGAGGGATGGATAAAGAGAAAAAGATCCAAGTCAAATTTCTAGAAATGGAAACTACAATGACAAAGGATGAAGAATAAAATGGATGGGATTAACAGTAGATTTGAAAATGGAGGAAAAAAGTATTTTCAAGAATTTGAAGACATAAACAATGGAAACAACCCAAAATGAAACACATGGAGAAAAAAAATGACAAAAATATGAACAGAGCACCAGTGAACTGTGTAACACCTTTGAATGGCCTAACATATGCGTAACTGAAGTTTTCAAAAGAGAGGAAAGACAGCAGAGGGGGCAGAAAAAATATTTGAAGCAATAACAGTCAAATTTTTCCAAACTTGGTGTAAATCATAAACCCACAGTTGCCAGAAGCCATTCATAAGAAACATAAAGAAAATGACACCAAAGCACATCATAATTAAATTGCTAATAATAAGGTAACTAAACCTCAGAGCATTAACTTAAAGCCCTTTTCAGTATACAAGTTCACACTGGGTCCATTCACAATGAGCAGACTATTCATATCTTAAAGAGGTCACAGACATGAACTGGCAAGGACTAGATCAGAGGTGAAAGCAGGAAGGAAAACACTACTTAGGAATAAAAGCAGAGATGCTACCATAGAATCCTTAATAAAATAAGTCAACACTTCAAGCACTTCGTCAAGGTCGAGGAGGCCTTGCCTCTGCAGGCAGTGAGTTCTGCCAAACACACTGGGTGTGGAGCCAATACCAAGGGCCACAGTGTGTGCTTTCATTTCACTGTGTCATCACCCCATTTCTTCAGTCTGCCTTCTTCTCGGGCCTTAATTTTCAGCTTCTTGGGATTATTGTCTTTGTTCAGTGTGGGGTTTTCCTTCTTCTTCTCTTTTTTTTGGGGGGGGGGGGGGGGGGGGGGGTACACTGGAATTTCAGTTTGTGAAAAATAAACGCTAGGTTAAGTGGGCTGTGTTTCATTTCCAAAGCTTATAAGACAACGAGGTTTACCAATGATCTCTTCCTTTTCTGTTCTGAACCTGTAAAGTAGAAATCCCCCTACTCCCTCATACACTTGGAGATGCTGATTCAGGATTTGCCTGGTAAGAATCCTTCTTCATTTGTGTTTCTTAAGGTATCTTTTAGTTTCTCACCTTGATTTTTTTGCCTATTTTTTAATTTCATCTATTTTCTTTTCTAAATAATAATAAATTAAGAGAATGAGCGATAAAATTTTGGAATTAAATGTATTATTGGGCTAAGCACACTTTTAGAAGTTTGCCTCCTGGTCTTCTCTCCCCACTCTACAACTCCCAAATGTTTTTACTCAAGTTGAAGCACTTGAAATATGCTTTAGATTTTATTCAGCTAACAATTATTTTACTCTGTTATACACAAACACTAAGCCAGACCTACAGCAGGAATAAAGATGAATAGCACTGACCCTTCCCCTAGGAAGTCCATAACCCAGAGGCAGTGAGCCAAAACTAAACAAAATCCAAAGTGAGTGAAAGTGAAAGTCATTCAGTCGTGTCCAACTCTTTGCAATCCCATAGACTGTAGCCCGTCAGGCTTCTCTGTCCATGGGGATTCTCCAGGCCAGAATACTGGAGTGGGCAGCTGTTTCCTTCTCCAGGGTATTTTTCCCAACCCAGGGATCTAACCCAGGTCTCCCACATTGATTCTTTACTGTCTAAGCCACCAGGTAAGCCCAAGAATACTGGAGTGGGTAGCCTATCGCTTCTCCAGCAGATCTTCTCGACCCAGGAATTGAACCGGGGTTTCCTGCATTGCAGGCAGATTCTTTACCAGCTGAGCTACCAGGGAAGTCCAACAAAATCCAAACCAAACAACAATAAGTACTTTTGTTATCAGTGGGTATTCTTTTGAGTAGTTTGTTCAGATATAAAAACACTGCAAGTTACAAAATCCCTGTTCTAAATCAACTCAGTCTTGGTTGCAGTGGCATTCAGACCTGGCCTCGTGAAATCATGCACATATATGTGTGCGTGTTTCCAACAGTGTTTTTGAAATTACAGTCTTTTTAAATTTTTTTGCATGTAACTCTAACCATGGGCTTCTCTGGTGGCTCATGTAACTATAACCATGGGCTTCTCTGATGAAGATTCTGCCTGTAATGCAGGAGACCCAGGTTCAATCCCTGGGTCAGGAAGATCCCCTGGAGAAGGAAAGGGCAAACACTCCAGTATTCTTGCCTGGAGAATTCCATGGACAGAGGAGCCTACTGGGCTACAGTTCATGGGGTTGCAAAGGTCGGACACGACTGAGCGATTTTCACCACCATCATCTGCAGCCATACAGCAAAAGCATGATATACCCCAACAAGCAAACAAACCAAAAAGCCCTTTATTAGGGCTACATTAAACCTATAAAACTTAGAAAACTGGTAGTAATCAGCAGGCCATGAAAAATGAACTACTGACAGCTCAGAACATTCTAATTCGGCAAATAAGCAAGTTATACTTGTGTATCTGCTTATTTTTTTCTATTTATAGAAGAATTTGAAAGAACAGTGGTCCCCAGAAAATACGATAATACTTGTTCATAAAAACATTAACATGATGTGTGGTATTGAGAAAGATGTAGTTACGGAGGCAGACCATCCAGAGAAGACAGGACAATTTGCCTTAAAACTCCTTCTTGACTGTTTCACTTCCTTGAAAACTGCAAAGACTAAATAACTAGCTGGAGTGTGCACTGAGTAAAGAAAGCGAGGAAGGTGCCAAGGCAGGCTACTAAATTTCACATTCATTCATCTTTTCCGTTTTTCTGCACAGGCCCCAGGCAGGCAGATAACGCAGCCAAGAGAACCTGGGCAAAGATGGCTGTGAAGGCAGGGTGTGTGGCTGCAGGTCCATTTGTCAGACTCAACCAGGGAAAGACAGAGCCTGAGAAGGCAAGAAAACATGGGTTCTGTTCTCTGATCTTGAAAGAGGAGCTATCATTTCAAGGGGAACATGAATGTCTCAGAGCCACAAGAAAAAAGCAGCCCAAGTCAGGCAAAAGAGCCACAAATAATGAGGTAACTAGGAGATACCTGGGGAAATGTATTTGTTGTATCCCAAAGTAAGAAGAAAATGAGGAAAATAGCTTTATTTCAGCTCCTGAACTGTTTTATGGGTGATTTCCCTAAAAGATTTGTTTTTTCCTCTGAGGATTTAAGCATCCACGCTCTCCCATAATTTTCTCATTCCCATCCAGACAGCAGTAGATCCTCACATTCCTGCAGGTAAAAGCTCTGACACCCCGCTTCAGCATCTAAGTTTTCTTTCTTTTGTTACAGATGCTCTGCCAGCGAGAGAAAAGATTCTTTCTAGAAAGAGCAGAATAGCAAAGGGATGAATATGGGGGGGGGGGGGGGTGGGGGTGGGCACGGAGAAGAGTCGGGGGAGAGAAAGAGACAGAGGTAGGGAGAAGGGAGGGGAGAATAAAGTAGCGCAGGGAAAGGAAGCTGGAAGCCCCAGGCTCCCAGGTCCTCCTAGGTCTATTGTTGCCTTTCTCCGCGGTTGGCCTCGCTGAGAACCGCAGCTCAGGACACCATCCGCTGACGCTGTTGGTCCTGCCCTTCAGGCTCTGGGTACCATTGTGACGCAGCCCTGAAGTCAGCTGCCCTGTCAGCTCTCATCAGCAGTCTTGTACAGGCGGAATGAAATCATTTCTATTGACCCCCTGGCATATTTATAGGCTCTGTCTTTCTGCTGAGACTGGTGGTTATCACTTTCCCCTCCCCCGGTGCTGTGTTTATTCGCGCCCGTGTGAGGGGAACGTTCATCAAGGGACCACGCGGCCCTCTCCCAGGCTGCCAAACCTACCCAATTACTGAGGCTAGAAGGGACCTGGGGAAAAAAAAAAAAAAAAAAAAAAAAAAAAACACCCTCTGCAGGGCCTGTTCTCTGGTTTGTACCCTCTAAAAATAAGACTTTCTGACTCCGCACGCTTCCTCGGTCCAATCTGCACACTGACTTTGAACGGGCAGAGCGCTCATTTATTCTTCGTTGGCTGTGTCTCCAAGACCCCCCTTTTCTTGTTAAACAATGAGCGAGAGACGCTGCGTTTCCCTCTGGAGGGGTGGGGACGAGGCTGCGGGCAGAGCCTCGACTCCTCGGTCTTCTTGGCAGCCTCTTCCAATGCGTGAGTTAGGCAGACCTGCTCTGCTGCAGGGCGCCCAGCACTCTGGTCCTGTGCTGCCCTCTATCTTCCCGTTTCTTGCTAAAGATGTTGCAGTTTCTTTTAATAAGTGATTTGGAAGAAAACGTTAAAATTAGGAGGAAAATTGTGTCATGTGATTTAAAGTCATGAGCGCTCCATCTAGACATTCCCTTAAATGTTGATGGACGAAGATGGCAAATTGTTTTTAAGTGTGTGTCTCTTAGGCTTCCCTGGTGGCTCAGTGGTAAAGAATCTGCCTGCCAATGCAGGAGATGCAATTCCATGCCTGGGTTGGGAAGAGTCCCTGGAGAAGGAAACGTCTACCCACTCCCGTATTCTTGCCTGGAAAAATCCCATGGACAGAGGAGCCTGGCAGGGCTCCGTGGGGTTGCAAAGAGTTGGACACGACTTAGTGACTAAACAATGACAACAATGAATGTGTCTCTTAACACTTATTAATTTACTTAAAGCTTTGGGTTTTTTTTTTACCAATACTTTCATAATTTCTATTTTCATTGATGTAGTTTATTCTTCAGATTAAAAAAAGAAGTAACAATATTATTGGACCTACTATCTTTGCCTGCAATGTTTTTTGAAGCTCATTACAATGGAACATTTATGAATTAGGATTTATGTTATGGGAGGCAGAGATTAAGAACAGCAACAAAACCTGCCTGGGACACACAGAAAACCTGGATTCTTGGCCAAACTTTGCTTCCACCTAGAATCATGACCTTGTAAGTCATTAACCACTCTGGGCTTTAGCTGCTTTATCTGTGGTTCTGTCTAGAGCTAACACTTCCACACTTACAAGCAGGGAACTGAACAAAGGAAGCCTGGCCAATGACCACTTGATTAATAACCAAGCCATTTGTGAGAATGAGGGCAAAAGTTGATGTTTCTCCTGTCCCCAGGGACTAATGCATAGTGGCCGGTGAGGCTGCAGCAGTAACATACAAAGCTTAAGAAATACACCTAGGCCAAGTATCAGCTGTAGACGATGTGCTGGTCCCTATTTAAAAGTAAAAGTGAAAGTGTCAGTCGCTTAGATGTGTCTGACTCTTTTCGACCCCATGGATTATAGCCTGCCAGGCTCCTCTATCCATGGAATTCTCCAGGCAAGAATACTGGAGTGAGTAGTCATTCCCTTCTCCAGGGGATCTTCATGACCTAGGGATTGAACCCACGACATCTGTGTCTCCTGCACTGGAGACAGATTCTTTACCATCTGAGTCACCAGGGAAGCCCTCTTAATGTACAAAAATGTAAGCCAATAAAAGCCTCTAAATTCAAACCACAACTTGAAGGGTTTGGAATGGTTTTCTACATGAAGGAAAGAAAAGAGAGAGAGAAAGAGAAAAGGCAAGAGAAAGAAAGGGAAGTAGGCAGACAAACAAACTACAAACTCTGTAAAAAAAAAAAAAAAAAAAAAAAAAACTCACTAAGGCATGGAAGAAGACTTGGCTTGGAAGGAGATACCACAGTTGTGAACTTCTTATGACTCAGTTCATCATAATTCTCCATGACAAAAGATATTCCAAATTCCTGTGTTTTTCAGCTCAGTAGAGAAATGAACACTTTCTTCTTTAGGCTTGTTGTTGTTGTCCAGTAGCTCAGTCATGTCCAACTCTTCACCACCCCATGGATTGCAGCACTCCAGGCTTCCCTGTCCTTCACCATCTCCCAGAGCTTGCTCAAACTCATATCCATTGAGTCGGTGATGCCATCCAACTATCTCGTCCCCTGTCATCCCCTTCTTCTCCTGGCTTCAATCTTTACCAGCATCAAGGTCTTTTCTAATGAGTCAATTCTTCGAATCAGGTGACCAAAGTATTGGGAGTTTCAGCTTCAGCATCAGTCCTTCCAATGAATATTCAGGACTCATTTCCTTTAGAATTGACTGGTTGGATCTCCTTGCAGTCCAAGGGACTCTCAAGAGTCTTCTCCAACAGCACAGTTCAAAAGCATCAATTCTTCGGTGCTCAGCCTTCTTTATGGTCCAATTCTCACATCCATACATGACTACTGGAAAAACCGTAGCTTTGACTATACAAACCTTTGTCAGCAAAGTAATGTCTCTGCTTTTTAATATGCTGTCCAGGTTTCTCATAGCTTTTCTTCCAAGGAGCAAGTGTCTTTTAATTTCTTGGCTGCAGTCACCATCTGCAGAGATTTTGGAGCTCAAGAAAATAAAGTATCTCACTGTTTCCATTGTTTACCCATCTATTTGCCATCAAGTGATGAGACTGGATGCCTTGATCTTAGTTTTATAAATGTTGAGTTTTAAGCCAGTTTTTTCACTCTTCTCTTTCCCTCTTATCAAGAGCCTCTTTAGTTCCTCTTCACTTTCTGCCATAAGGGTGGTGTCATCTGAGGTTATTGATATTTCTCCTGGCAATCTTGATTCCAGCTTATGCTTCATCCAGCCTGGCATTCCACATGATGTCCTCTGCATATAAGTTAAATAAGCAAGGTGACAATATACAGCCTTGATGTCCTCCTTTCCCAATTTGGAACCAGTCCGTTGTTTCATGTTGGGTTCTAACTGTTGCTTCTTGACCTGTGTACAGGTTTCTCAGGAAGCAGGTAAGGTGGTCTGGTACTCCCATCTCTCGAAGAATTTTCCACAGTTTGTTGTGATCCACACAGTCAAAGGCTTTAGCAGTCAATGAAGCAGAAATACATGTTTTTCTGGAATTCTCTTGCTTTTTCTATGATTCAAGAGATGTTGGCAATTTGATCTCTGGTTCCTCTGCCTTTTCTAAAACCAGCTTGAACATCTGGAAGGTCTTGATTCACGTACTGTTGAAGCCTAGTTTGGAGAATTTTGAGCATTACTTTACTAGCCTGTGAGATGAGTGCAATTGTGTGGTAGTTTGAACATTCTTTGGCATTACCTTTCTTTGGAGTTGGAATGAAAACTGATCTTTTCCAGTCCTGTGGCCACTGCTGAGTTTTCCAAATTTGCTGGCATAATGAGTGCAGCACTTTCACAGCATCATCTTTTAGGATTTGAAATCGCTCAGCTATCCATAACCTCTACTAGCTTTGTTCATAGTGATGCTTCCCAAGGCTCACTTGACTTCACACTCCAAGATGTTTGACTCTAGGTGAGTGATCACACCAGCGTGGTTATCTGGGTCATTAAGATCTTTTTTTTATCTTATTTAGGCTAATGCCTGTTTAAGCAAAATTTTAAGATCAGCAGAAGAGGTGTTATAATGGCAACCAAAATGGGGGTGTTAACAGGAATGAATTGACAGAAACCACAATGATAGAGATCATGAAGCACAGACACTGAATTATGAGGAAGAAATAGTTTTGAAAAGAAATTAACATCACATGGGGTACTGACTCAGAGGGAAAGAGTGAGCAGTAATCTAAAGGTTCCACTTCCTCACTGGGAAAGGGTACAGTGATCCAGGTTATTTGTATAAATGAGTCCAAAATGTCCTGGATTGATATTGGACCATTCAATGTAATCTCATAAAAATTCATGGCATGCCTGTGAGTACAAAAGTCCCAAGTGGAGCAGAAATTGGTGCAGGAAAGTAGGCACAGCCCAGGAGGCATGTCCCAAGATTAATAAAGACATGATACAAACACTCAGGAAGTAAAGACCACAGCAGGGGTGGATGATCTGCTGCCTAAAGCACAAGGAAGAATGGCAGGTGTATAAGAGAGGTGAAAACACAGTGCTTTATAATAACTTCCAGCGGGAAATAAAGAAATGCACTGTGGCCTGATTCTATTTCATAAATTCTTATTTTCCCTATAAGTGTATATTTTCCTTTGCAGAAATAAAGAAGTCATTTTTATTTCGACTAAATATACCCAGTTCACCACATCTTTTCTTTTCTAGAGTATCTTTCTGCATGAGAAAAGGACTTTTTATGCATTGCCAGCTAAGTCAAAAGGAGTTTACAAATAGCCTGCCCTTCTAAAGACCTTGCAAACTAATTTTCTGTGATGAGCGCACAGAGCTGTGTGGTCAGAAAACTGCTTTATATACCTCCCAGTGCTGAAGAGAAGACTTTGCTTTCAAGTTCTAGCCAAGACTCTAGAAATAGTTACAAAATAATCATTTTTTACTAAGGGATATAATTCTGAACTTAACTTCAAACACTTGTTAATGTCCTGTTAAATTTACCTGTCATTTAAAAATTTAATAATTCCAACCTAGTGTTTATTTTAAAGAACAGAAAACCACATGGAGACTGTTAAAGAAAACATTACCCAGTGCACAAGCTGGTTGACCTGGAAATTCTAATACCCTTCATATAATGCCACCTACGGGGAGGGGGGGAGGTTTGCGGGGGTGCTTCTCAGGTGGTGCCAGTGGTAAAGAACTTGCCTGCCAATGCAGGAGACGTAAGAAACCTGGGTTCAATCCCTGGGTCGGGAAGATCTCCTGGAGGAGAGCACAGCAACCCACTCTAGTATTCTTGCCTGAAGAATCCCGTGGACAGAGGAGCCTGGCAGGCTATGGTCCACAGTGTCACATAGAGTTGGACATGACTGAAACAACTAATATACACACAAAAAAGATACCCCTCATAGGAATCTAATAAACCTGGTTGGTTAGTCAGAGGTGCACCAAACACCTAAATATTTTGAAATTTCAGGTAATTGATTTTCAATTTTCTTTACTTATAACATTTTCATGGAATTACAGCTGAGAGCCAAATTCCAACCATCCAGAGCAGATGAATTAGCAAACGCATTAACAGTTAATCAAAAAATGTGTTTTGCACCAGCCTAGAGAGATCTGTGGTATCATAATAAACATAGACCCTGGGATCAGACTCCTTGGGGTCAAATCCTAGCTTCCTCCATTCTCCAGCTGTAAAGCCACAGATTACTAACCTCAGAACTTCCCTGCAGGGGAGGCTGTGATGATTAAGTAAAGATTTGTAACACATGGAAACATCCTTCAGGAATATGTATGTGTGAGCTATTGCTATAGCCCAGATTCAACCAGCATTTCCAGATCTTTCTATTCCTCCAATTACATTTCCCTAAACATGTACCCTGCTACATAGTTAAGCTATTAATGAAAAATTTGTTTATGTTGCCAAGCCTTGTGAAATTCCAAGAACAAAGTTCAGCCAATATTTTAGAGAATGGCATCTGTAATAACAAAGTTCTCCATGTTGACCAAGGAAAAAGGTGAAAAAGGGGGTAAGTGATGAACTTAGGGAATCTGTGGCTCTGTCAAAAAAATTTTATGCAAAAATGACTGTGCCTCTATGAACATTGTTTACAGGAAATTTCCACTGCTTTCAACAGATGTGAGAAAAGATTCAAAAGATGAATAAAAAGCCCATGCATGTAAACCAAAATATCACTCATTTTTTGGATTCAAGGCAACCTTAGAATTCAAATAACCTAATCCAGGTACTTACCCTTGATCTTTATGTGCCTGCCACCATTTTATGTTACAAGGCAATTATTGTATTTATGCAACTTGTTTTCTTTAACTTGCAGTTAAAACACAGATATGCAACCTATAATCGCACACCATCTTAAAAAACAAGGTTATTGATGCTATGTTGAAATTAATTGTTACTTTCATTTAGAATTGTATTGCTCCCTTGTCTACTTCAAATGGCTTTGGGAAAAACATCCCATGAAGACATAGAGGGACATTAGGAAAAACAAGGACTTTGGCGTCAAACAGACATGAGTCTGAATTCCAGCTTCCCCTCAGAGGGGACATGAGAAACCTGCCCAAAAGAATGGCTCAAGGGTTCATCAGTACCACTTTTCTAGATTCCATATATATGCGTTAATATACAATATTTATTTTTCTCTTTCTGATGAACCTTTTTTCAGGGCAAGAATAGAGATGCACGCATAGAGAACGGACTTGTGGACACAGTGTGGGGAAAGAGAGGGTGGGATGAACTGAGAGAGCAGCGCTGACATATACGCACTCCCGGCTGTAAAACAGCCGGTGGGAAGCTGCTGTATAGGAAAGGGAGCTCAGCTCGGTGCTTTTTGATGACCTAGAGGAATGTGGTGGGAAGAAGGCTCAAGAAGGAGGGGATATATATGTACTTATAGCTGATTCATTTCGTTGTACAGCAGAAACTAACACAACATAATGAAGTAATTATCTTCCAATAAAAAATAAATGAAAGAAAAAGGAATGGCTTGGGGGAATGTTGGGAACCACATAACAGGCAAAGTACGAGACCCAGGGACACAGCAGACATGCAGAGCTGGTTTTCTTCCCCTTTCCTTCTCTTTCTTGCCCCATAAGAGTGAGTATTGCAACACTGAAAATGGCACTTATGCCACAGACTCCATCAAAATGAGTGTAATCACCTCTGGTTTTATTCATTGCATTCAGAAGCATATTTCCCATGGAAGGAGAAGTAACAATAAATAAATAAATAGCTGTTAATGTTTATTTTAAGAGCAGCAATTTGTTCTATAATGAATTCATGTTAATAAAAAATTTAAAGTGTACATGGAGATCGTAAGAATTATCAGTGTAATATTACTGAAAATGACCAATTCTCAGTCAGTTATTTTGTGCACCCTCAGTGGAAAGTTTTGCATATTTATTTTTAAGTTCTTTCTACATAAAGTCATATCTTTCCCATCAGTACATTCTTTTTTAAAGAAATAGATCTTTAATTCAAAAACATTTTCAAAAATATTTCTAACACTCAAGTGTTGGGAAAGATACGTGGTTAAAAAAAAAAAATTAGTGACTCAAAGTCTTCATTTTTTGCTTTCAACCAAACTCGTCTCCTCGGGGACCAAACTTTCAAAGTTGCCTCAAAATTTAAATCCATGAAGAAAAACTGATTAAAAATTTTTGGACTATCTTGAGTCTTCAACAGTATTTATTATGATAATATAAAGTAAAAGCATGCGTGCGTGCTCAGTCATGTCTGATTCTCTTCAACCCCATGGACGAAGAGGACCCCACCAGGCTCCTCTGTCCATGGGATTTCCCAGGTAAGAATACTGGAGTGGTTGCCATTTCCTTCTCCAGGGCATCTTCACTACCCAGGGATTGAACCCAGGTCTCCTGCAGTGTAGGCAAATTCTTTACCGTCTGAGCCACCAAAGGATGGAGATACAAAAGTTAAAAAAAAAAAAAAAATTCTTGCCCTCATATTTCACAAGCAAATGGGGGAAACTATATACTAACTGCAGAAAGGGTTCACATTACATCACATGTGACTCTGTTTTCTCTTTTAAATGGATTTCCTCTCATGTTTGTTACTCTATTATTTAACACAGGACTCAGTAAGTGGCTGCATTTTGCCAGCTCCATAAATGGCATTAGCCCTGGAGCAAAGTGGAACATGCCAGATCCATGTAGTTTTGATGTGACCCTGATGGTGCAAGCCCTCTATTTCCAGCATTTCAAAAGGCCGGTGGGGTCCCTCAATTGTTATGATTGACTAATGGTATGGAACTGGTATTGACAATAGGGCAACAAGAAGAAAAATCCCCCCATACGCTGGCTGTGGAAGATGGGCACTGCTAAGGCCCCACAGTACTGCCTCTGCCACCTGAGGGAACAGAGACAGAAGGGGAAGAACTGGGGACTGGCTCAGCTGTTTCAAAGTAAAGGAGACAGATCTGGACAGCCACATCCCAGTTCAAAGTCAGTCGCTCCATGATGGAGGCGTAGTCTAAGGAACCCGCCCGAGATCTAAAGACAGCTTCCCCAGCTCTGCACTACAGGGGGCTAAGAGCTCACCTGCTCGCCATGAACCTCAACTCTCATCATCCTTCTCAGGTGAGTCTGTGATGAAATACAGGTCTAATGAGTAGTCAACTTTTAGTATCAGAATGCACTCCTGTCTCTTTAAATGCTTACAAATCATGTGATGTAACTGGTTACTTAGCACACGTCAGGTTTATTCTCAGGACAAGGCAATGACCTACCTTGAATGACACGGTTTCAACTGTTTCTTAGGCCTGAGTACTATTTGCAAAATGCTTTAGGGACTTCCTTATAAACAGAGTCTGGAAAGCCAAGGTAAATCCATGTTTATAGCATCCAAAATCTCAGCAAATATTCTAGCTTGTGAATGATGAATCGGCAAGATTTCATTATCTTCCTCTAAGAAAATGAGAGGTATCGGGTCCTGCACAAACCCTACACAAGTCCTGGGAACTCTGACACTAAAAAGTCTCCCAGGATTTAAAGGGCTGTATGTGGAGAAAGGTCCAGACCGTGAGGAAGCACACATTTATTTATTTTTTTAATAAATTTATTTATTTTAGTTGGGGGCTAACTACTTTATAATATTGTAGTAGTTTTTGCCATACATTGACATGAATCAGCCATGGGTTCACATGTGCTCCCCCTCCCGAACCCTCCTCCCACCTCCCTCCCCATCCCATCCCTCTGGGTCATCCCAATGCTCCATCCCTGAGCATCCGTCCCATGCATAGAACATGGAATGGTGTTCCAGGAAGCACACATTTAAAGGAAAGGGACTTCCCTGGTGGTCCAGTGGTTAAGACTCCATACTCCCAATGCTGGGGGTCTGGGTTCGCTCCATGATCAGGAAAGACCCAGCACAGCCAAATAAATACAAGAAAAATAGAAAATACCAGCACTTTCCTCTGAAATATGTTCTATACCTTGTCCCAAGGGAAGGAGCAGTTGTCTTCATCACATACGATGTAGCATGTTCTACCTGTCCTTCTGATAGAGGGGAAAAGGACTTAAATCTTTATATTCATCATCCTTTCCCTGCCCCATTGAGCATTCTTCTACCATCTCTTGGAACCCTAAGTCTCTGGAACTCCTTTGGTTTCCAACAACCAGATCTTTTTCCTAATCTTCCTCAAATCCATGCTTTCTTGTATCCCATTCTGCTTTTCTAAGGGAGCTTAGGATACAGAAAACAATCCAAAATTTGATGACATTATTATTGAACAAAGCATGGGGAAACACCTTGTTCTCTCAAATGGAGGGGAAATGAAATATCTATGAAGAATAAGTTTGCAACAGCGGGTGATGTCATTTGGCCTAGCCACTCTCTTTAATAGACACACTTTCAGGCATATGACAAGATACTAACACATGTATGAAACCGTTCATGCAATACTGCTTCTAATAGTAAAATATAGAAATTAACCCAAATGGCCAAGAAAAAAGGAGATTTGTTTTATTAAATTATGGATTATCCACACAGTGGAGTACCTGGCTACTATAAAAGATCGATGAAGTTTCTTCTGTACCGACAAAATGACGTCTAAAGAAACAAATAACAGTGTAGCATAGTCCGTGTACGGCTGTACTATTTGATTTTTTTTTTTTATGCAGAGGGAGGGGAGCACTGATTTTCCTTGCTATCTGATCTTTCAGTCTCAGAAGAGTCCCTGTAACAACTGCCAAACTGTTCTATTCAATATTCCCCATCTAAATTGAAGAACTGCTCTAATGATGCACACACAAGCACTCGCAAGCATTATGCACAGTTCCAGGAAGATCAGAGTGATGGGTGATTACTTCTCAGGTGTTCTCTGCATAGAGTGAGTCTAGGCTGACGCTGCCTAGGCAAGTTCTGCATCACTGTCCTTGCCTTCCCTCATCTGAAGTGAAAACATCTCCTAAAAGTAGAGAAGGAGAAAATAGCTAAGCCTAAGAGATACAGAAGTGTCCACCCATAAGAAGAAAAGTTTGAAATGATAAAGGTGATGGAGAGAGGAGATCTCAGCGAAATGTAGGTTCTGATTTACTGCTTTTGGGTTTGGGTCTGAGGGGCAACATGTCTAACAAGACTTCAGGTGATGTCAGTGCTGCTGGTCCTCCTATCTTGAGTGGCAAACTTTGTTACCATTGTGTACTGCATGTAAACACGGTCAGTAATGTCTTCATTAAGTGTTAAATATTTCTGTTCTTGGTGTTTTATGCCACAGACATTCTTGCTCAATTAATATATCACAATTGGAGAAATAAATTGAGGTTTCTGATTGCCTGGGAATGTATGATTTTTTTTCCTTTTAAAACATTATCAGCTCAAGCTAGCCAAAAATTTGCAATCCGGTAGGTTTTCGGAAATATATGTATATGCACGCCTGTATGTTCATTAGCTTTGATACAAGTAAAATAACTCTGAAAAGCTCTAGAAGAATAACAGGTTTAACACAGAGCACATGGGAAACATGAATAGCATGTGAAGTTTATTATATTTCCTTTTAATGCCTCTTGAATTTGAGTCATATAAATACATTATTTATTAATGAATAATTTTTTAAAGTTCCCCTCCTCCAATTTCAATGACCTCTTGAAACTGAAAAAAGAAAAGAAGGAGAATTCATGCATATCTAGACCTACAACAAGCTTTTCCATGAAAGACATGGTGCTGGACTGAGTGCCCAATTTGGAATACCTTCAAATCTACATACAGAAGCAAATAAGGAGTGAATGAGAGTTTTGTATTTTTTGATAGCTTTTTGAAAAACACTTGTTAGAATTATATAAACACAAAAATTTTAAAACACTTTATAAAGAAGGATATAATGGAAAGAAATGGTATCCTATCCACCACCTATCCATCTAGAATGGATCCACAGGAGAGACCATTTTTAATACTTTCTTCCTATGATTACATCGATGTTGACATATAGTGTGTTTACACATCTATTTATAAATTCAGGAATTATACACGTGAAGTATCAACTTCTTGCTTTGATGAATCAGAATTATGCTCATTTTACATCTCTCCCATCTCCTCCCTTCATCCACTTACAATGATTATATCACCATTTGGGGGAATTTACATGATTACCTTCATGACTATAAAGAATGTGTTTTCTTCTCTACTTCTTATTCTATCAACTGATACAGTCTCTCTTGAATCCTCACTGTCTTATGAAAATATTCCTGCCTCCATCCTTCCCTTTAGCAGTCTCTCTACCATTGTTCCTCCAAACACTGGGATCTACATTTTACATCTCCAAGGTGATAATATTTACATTCTGTTTTCAATCAATCATAAACATGGCTGAGCACCAAAGAAGATGCTTTTGAACTGTGGTGTTGGAGAAGACTCTTGGGAGTCCCTTGGACTGCAAGGAGATCCAACCAGTCCATCCTAAAGGAAATCAGTCCTGAATATTCATTGGAAGGACTGATGCTGAAGCTGAAGCTCCAATACTTTGCCACCTATGTGAAGAGCTGACTCATTAGAAAAGACCCTGATGATGGGAAAGATTGAAGGCAGGAGGAGAAGCGGATGACAGAGGACAGGGTGGTTGTATGGCATTACCGACTCAATGGACATGAGTTTGAGCAAGCTCCGGGAGATGGAGAAGGACAGGGAAGCCTGGCATGGTGCAGTCCAAGGGGTTGCAAAGAGTCAGACACGACTGAGAGACTGAACAAAAACAATGTCTATATTTTACCCTAAAAGGGGTTATCCTACACATTGAAATTTCATGCAGTGTTCACTTAATTATGCCCATAAAACTATCATTCACTGTATAACCAAGTAACATATATTATTTCTTGAACAAGTTTTTATATTTCCTAGCAGTCCTAACTGGTTTCTTATTTTCCTTCTGTTACTTAACTTTTTCATAATTTTAAGACCTCATGATATTTTCCTAGTATTTTCATTCTTCCTCTGTAATATCCAGTCATATTTTTCCATAGTCTCTTCTATCCCAGAGCCTGTCTGCTGCAATCTGTACCACAGTCTAGGCTTAGAACACAATTCTGTTCCTAAACTTACCTTCTGTCTGTCTTTTTTTTTAAGATTTTTTTTTGAAGTGGACTATTTTTAAAGTCTTTATTGAATTTGTTACATCGCTTCTGTTTTATATTTTTGGTTTTTTGGCTGCAAGGCCTGTGGGATCTTAGCTGCCCAACCAGGGATCAAACCCACATCCCCAGCACTGGAAGGTGAAGTCTTAACCACTGAACCACTGGGGAAGTCCCTAAACTTCCCTTCTTGTTATCCTGGGTTGCATTTGAGCAGGTCTGCCAACAAGAGGAAAATCTCCTGGCCAACAGATTTTTCCAGCACCTACAATGAGAAACTCCTCAGCCTAACCCCCTAACTTGATGATTCTAATAAGACAACAGAGAACTTGATTTTAATTTAGTTATTTAACTCATGCCAGTTGTGACTTATTCTGTTTCATACTGAAAGAATGTACTTTATTTTTCTTTCCAGAATTATTTGACAGACGTTCAACAGAACCTCTTTTTTATATAATAAAGAGCACTTAATTGTCAAAGCAGTAAAATATTACCCATGGACTAATGATTAAGATTTTACTATATTTTACTTAAGGTGCTCTGATTCTGAGACTCTGAGTCTACTTCCTGTGAGTCTATGAAATGGGGTAGGGAAAGATGGTTGGGATGATTTACCAACTTGATTAACTTTTTCTTCTTTTTGACAAAGTACTGTGCCATTATGTACAGCCCTTGATTCCATTTAAGTATCTGTGTGACAAATATTCTACAGAGAGATAAGAACATGATTTGAGTAATAAGTCTAACTCAGCATACACAGAAGTATGAAATCCTCAGAATTAATGGAATGCATAAAAGATGGACAGTCTAACTTGTACTTCTCTTATAATGGTTCAATTTATTTCAAATCCTAGTCTTTTTATGCAGAGGTCAATGTCTTAAAGACATTTGATGTACGAATGGCTTATTTTATTCACTTTAATTTTAAAAAATCTGACCTTGAAAACTTAATTTGTTTACAGAGCTCACAGTCCTATCTTTTATATTCGGTTAGTGAACATTTACTAAATGGTTAGGATGTATAGGTTTATCTGGTGCAGTACTAGGTTCTTGGAAGAATCAAAAGACTTAAAATACTAATACCTCACTCCTAGAGATGTTCTAGAAGCATAAATATGAATTTGAAACAGCAAAAAAAAATTCAAAACAGGGACTTCCCCAGTGATCTCTGATGGCTAAGACTCTGTGCTCCCAATGCAGAGTCGCAGTGCACAGGTCAAAGTTTGATTTCTGGTTGGAGAACTAGATGCCACATGCCACAACTAAGAGTTTGCATGCTTCAACTAAGATCCCGTGCAGTCAAATAAATAAATAGGAATAAATAATTTTTTAAATATTCAAAACAGTTAATAATCAAGGGCTATACTGTGTGGCCGGAGAAGGCAATGGCACCCCACTCCAGTACTCTTGCCTGGACAATCCCACGGACGGAGGAGCCTGGTAGGCTGCAGTCCATGGGGTCGCAAAGAGTCAGACACAACTGAGCAACTTCATTTTCACTTTTGACTTTCACGCATTGGAGAAGGAAATGGCAACCCACTCCAGTGTTCTTGCCCGGAGAATCCCAGGGATGGCGGAGCCTGGTGGGCTGCCGTCTATGGGGTCGCACAGAGTCGGACACAACTGAAGCGACTTAGTAGTAGTAGTAGTAGTATACTGTGTGGCACAAAGGACTGTGTGGCACTTAGTGAAATCTGAAGAAAAGAGAAATGAGGGCTGGGGTACCCATGCACAGCTTAGTGAACAACGATGGATTGCAGAGTCACCAGTGGGTTATTTTGATACAAACACTTCATGCCAATTTATTGACTATGAAATACAAAATTGTCCCCTGCATCTGAAACATTATTTAGCTTCTTGGGGTATGTTCTCAGTCTCTGTGTGTGATGGAAATAAGATAAAATGACTCATGGTTGCTTTGGTAAGTTGACTCTAAAAGTCAATATTTACGTGTGTATATGACTTTCAATATTGCCTGTTATTCTGACTAAAATTCATGCAAGCAGAACTCTTTATTCTCTTCAAGTACCTTGCACTCAGAAGGCACAATCATTTTAGGAGATGTAGTAACAGCATCCTGTGACTAGCCTAATGCAACAGAGACGTCATCACTCAAGGCAGTCCAGGTAGGCTTATTTTAAATATTAGTCCTGTGGCCAAGAATTTATGATAGAGGATATTTCACTTAAGGAAATAGATATTTCCTGGAAACTTTGAAGACTGAAAAGCAGAAGCACTGAGTTAAACCATAAGAAACTGCCAGTTCTGTAAGTCAAAATGTCATGAATTTCCTATGGCTGGTCATAGAGTAGGAGACTCTTCCAATTGTGTTTTTCTGGTAGTCACCACCTATAGATCAGACTCCATCCCCCTCCCCACAGAATTAAACCTATAAAAGAAAGGCCACTTTTATTTCTAAAGTTGGGGGCTGGTAAATGATGTTTGGAGCTATCAAAACAAGAAATTGACCCTTTCTAAATTCCATGAAGTTGCTTTGAAGTTTCCTTTGTAGATCTCTTAGCTAAGAATAAATAGGTTAACAATGTGTATATTCAGTTTCAATAAACTGAATAAAATCACTAATTCTTGGCCTTTTAGACTTTCATACAAGAAATAAGGAAAAAAGGACAGAGAGAGAGAGATATCTGTCAGCCTTGACCCAGAGTTCTTAAGACAAAGAGGAATAATATACTGTGGTCTATTCAAGCTTTGGCTTCTCCACAGATCATTACAACTAAGATGCCAATTAACACTAATGTGACAGTGGCTTGTGTGACGTGGACAGCTGGCCACTCAAAAATACACAAGGACCACCTGCTCATATAACACAGGCCACCACACAGGCACCAGATGGTGACGGCATTTGAATGTTATTACTAGAGTCACTTTCACCTCAGCTCTCTGTTTGAACTGGACATTTAGGAGAAAGCTGTAAAATTTGCGTTTGATTTTTAGAACAATATGGTTCTCTATAAACCTCACATGGATGACTTACTTGGGGCCAAAGGATCATCACTGGGCATCAGTGGCTCAGCAGAAAGTTCTGCATCATGTGGCAATTAGAAGCAATTGGCTTAACCAAGATGTATGGTTCCTGCTGAGATACCCTTCTGGAAAGCTTGGAGAAGAGAAATGCAGAAAAATCATCGACAGGGAAAAAGCGGCTTGAGATGCTGGAGGTGGGGGTTGGTAAAAAAAAAAAAAAAGTGAAAAATGGTTGTCAGAAGAGAAAAGTGCCAAAGTAGCAAGAGAAGCCAAAACATGCACAGTTTTTGGCTGCATATCCCAAGCCCTTGAAATTTGCTCCCGGCTATACAGATTTTCAAGGAAAAACATTCTATAAACTTTTAGACATGCTTATAGCTCACAAAAAAAAACAACAAAAAAAAAGATGTAAACACAACTTTTTTTTTCAATAAATAGGCACTAGGACATTGAAAGAACATTCAAGAGTTTAAATCATTTCCACAAACTGTGGGAAATGTTCTGGGAAACTTACTGATGTCCCAAGCTTGGCAGAATAGTTATGAGGTAAAACCTGGTTAGGGCTTCCCTGGTGACACAGCAGTAAAGAACTCGCCTGCCAATGCTGGAGACACAGGGTTTGATCCCTGGATCAGGAAGATCCCCTGGAGGAGGAAATGGCAACCCACTCCAGTATCTTGCCTGGGAAATTCCATGGACAGAGGAGCCTGGGGGGCTACAGTCCATGGAGTTGCAAAAGAGTCAAACACGGCTTAGCAACTGAACAACAACAAAAACTTGGTTAGCAAATTCTGGAAATAATTTGTACTTTGGACGAGAAGTCCATGGTTGTATTTCATAAGGAAGAAGAGCCTTGGGATAGCATAACCAAATCCTCAGTCAAGTTAACAACACTGTCTAAGGAGCTAGGGACCACATGTAAAGTTATTTAGCAAATTATGAAACAATCAAAAGAACACAGCGATTCCACTGTTACTGCATTATAGACTGATGTGATCTCTGCTTATCCATGAAAAAATTAAATTCCATTTCCCTAACAACATAGGTAATCCTTGTTGAAAGAGCAGCCAGATGTCCAATAAGATTTCCTGAATTTCATAAGGCAGCAAATTTAGCAGGTGGTCCTAAGTCTATAAATCAAACTGTTAAGGCTTCTTGGGGATGAGAGGGATGTGGGTTCCCAACTTAGGAAAACAGGATCAGTGTGGGAAAAAAAGTTGGAAAAAATAGAGAGAAAACAAAAGGAAAGAACAAAGAAAAAATATTGGTAAAATTTGACAAATACATTTCTCAGTATTATGTCAAACATGTTTACCAAGCAGCACAATTAATAAAAAATATTCTGTACTAGAGTCCCTAATTATTATTCCACACAGGACAGAACATCTCTTCATTATCCCTTTTTGAATTGATTGTGTACATCAAACAGTCGAGATATAAATAAAATATGCCTGCATGCATAATACCCTCACATTAAAGCTGGAGGCAATTAACCTATGATTTCTCATTAATTAAATTAAAATAACCTTCTAAAAAATGCCTAAAATCAAAACAGATTTCTTTCAGTTTAGATTTTCTCCACAGTGATGCAGAGAAGCTGTTTACCAAATTTATCACACCAATAAAAAAAAAAGTGCTGCTTCTGATTTTATCCCAGACTTGTCTCTAGCTTTCTCCTGAGGTTCCAGTCTCATTTAGCTAAATCCGATTACAATGTTAGGGTTTTACTTTTTTTCCCACTGTGTTTAAAAATACCTGTTGTCATCAAGATGTTTTTTCTTATTAAATTGTCCAAACAACTTCTCCCTGAGTTGGATCCATATCAGATAATGGAAAGCTGCACATTATTTGGTTAATCTGCTGAATTTAGAGAGTTGAAGCTCATAAATGAGATAGGAGAGGGAATAACAGGGCCTGAGTCCAGGGCAGCCCTGAGCAAGGCTGGGACGTTCTCACTGACTCTTTGTTCAAGAGATGCGGGATTGCTCTCTGGGTCGGGAAGATCCCCTGGAGGAAATGGCAACCCACTCCAGTATTCTTACCTGGGAAATCCCATGGACAGAGGAGCATGGCGGGCTACAGTCCACAGGGTCAAAAACAATCCGACATGGCTGAGCTCACACATACACACACACACACACACACACACACACACACACACACACACAAGCTGTTTCCAATTCTCCCTCTCCTTCCCTGATTCCCAAGTTACATCAAGTTGTTAGGTATTCATATTTCAAATTTCAGTCGTCTCCCCTCTACAGAGTATTTTCATTATAAAACAGGTATAAAAGGATATGTCTCATCAAGGAATACATCCTTAATAGTAGAAAATTTTTGCTTTGCTTTTCTATGAAGTCCTTTGCAGTATCCCCTAAAATCCCACTAGATGGAGAGACTACACAGTCACAGATCAATGCCACCTAAAGCCTGGCCTTATGAGTATACAATCAGGTGCTAAAATTTTTCTTAAACTTCATGCACTGATTGATCAATCCCTTCTCCAATGGGCAAAGTTTACACATATTTCCACTTTTTCTCATTCTCTGAGGATCTAACACAGTGTTTTCTCATGATAAGTCCTCAATAAATGATGCTGTGTTGAACTGGGTTTAAGCCTGGGTTCATTCCTTTCCCCCAGTCAGCTCCCTATTTCCACTACCACAGGCTGTTACTGACAGCCCTTGTCTTCAGGACCCATGGATCAGAAGTGGGGGGAATGTCTTTGTCTTTTGTCACCTTTTCTTAGACGACTCATTGGAAAAGTCCCTGATGCTGGGAAAGATTGAGGGCAGGAGAAGAGGGCGTCAGAGGATGAGATGGCTGGACAACATGAACTTGGCAAACTCCAGGAGATGATGAGGAACAGGGAGGCCTGGCGTGCTGCTGTCCATGGGGTCTCAAAGAGTCAGACACGACTGGGCAGCTGAACAATAACAACAACAACTTAGTCCTTTTATTGATTTCCTCATGAGCTGCTATCATTTTTTCCTGCAAAAGATTGGACTACCTTTTTCTTGATTCCAACCACCACAGCCTAATATAGACATATTACTTTGCCTTTATAAAATTAAAGCTTTCCCAGACAACCCTCTAATTCCTCTTAATTGTTCCTCTACAATATACACAACCTGTACCCTTTAACAATAATTCTTCCTTCAGCCTTGTTTTGCCCTTGACCTCTTCCTCACACACCTACAACAGCTGTAAAGCACACAATGTCCATTGTCTATTCAACAAACAGTATCACCTTCCCACCTAGCAGAGCCATGGATTTTGTGTTCTAAAGGAGGGATAGAGTCTGTACTCTTACAAGAGAATGGCCCCTGCTCTGCTCTCTGATTGGTCTAAACTAGCGAATGGTCTAGGGAAAGGCACTTGACCCAGTTTCTGTCCCCAGTGAGCTCTAAGGGAAAGTTGCTGGGGAAGATAATAATATCCCAAATAAAATGGCAAAGCTTCATAAGGTCAAAATATTATGCCTCAGTCTCTTCCTTACAGCTTGGAATGTGAATGTAAGGTTGTGATGCCTAGAGCTATACCAATAGGTAAGAATAATAGATCAAAAGAACAGAAAACCTCGGGTCTCAATGGCATCACTGAGCCGGGAACCCACTCTTTAAGACTTTTGGCTAAAGAATAAGAAATTTATATTGAATATTTTTAATTTAGTTGAAAAGGATCAAAAGAAATTATTTTACTATACAAGGTGAATCTGCAAGAGTGGTTCTTCGGTGCCCGATTTGGGAAACCACTGGCACAGAAGACCATGAGTCCTCTGAATACTGTGTAGCTTCATGATAAATTCTTTAGGAGGCTGATAACATGTAGGATTTAATGTCAGGATACACACAATCTCCAACCCAAGAAAGGCATCTGAGAAATTCACTAAGCACGTATTTAAACAATTGGATATGTCATGTGTGTTCTGAGAAGTCCCTGAAGAAGTAGAAGCTTGACAGGATACAATGGCATTGGAGAAGCTATTATAGTCAATTCTATGAATCAGGTACCCTGATTCCCCAAGGCAATCTTTACAAGAGCAGGTCAATGGCTTGTGTTTAAGGCTTTGTTTTAAAAATGATATGAGGGATTTGAGAAAATGGTTTCCTTTTAGTTACAATATCTTTTAATATAATACATTAAAATTGGATAGGTGCTACTGATACAAAGGTACATTTTGACAAAAGAGAATTTTATGACAAATAAATCTTAAAATGAAGTACTAATTCAATTTTTACTGCAGATCATCATAAATATAATGAAAAAGCCTCAAATGGCCTTAAGTATGAAAGTAATGTGACTGAGATCTGTACATATGATTTTTAGTCACTTCAATGTAGTCATCTTTTACATGGTGTGAGAATGTAATGAAGTTTGATTCTCTTCCATGCAGCAGTCCAGTTTTCCCAACACCTTTTATTGATTAGACTATTCCCCTCCCCATTGATCATTCTTAGCTTCTTTGTCAAACATAAACTGACCATATATGCAAGGGCTTATTTCCAAGCTCTTGATTCTATTCCATTGGTCTCTGTGCCAGTACCATACTGTTTTTTGGTTTTTTTTTTTGACTACTGTAGTTGTTTTGCCTCTGTTTCAGCCTATCAATAGTGACTTTATCAGCTAGGAATGCCTGAGGGCACTGGGGCCCATACTATTTGTGGTGAGCACCCACAATGTTGTGACTGGATCACTCTTACATTTTTCATTATGATTATAAGACACACTTCAGCAACAACCACCAGGGAACTAAGAAAAAGCAATACACCAATCCTTCAGGGTTCCTGGCATGTCTGGAGCCATACCACAAACTCACAGGACTACTGGGAGGAAAGAATGCACAGACTTGACGTTCTGCCTTTATTGGGGCCAAAGGTAGGAGACCTAGGATTTAGTAGATTCACAGATTATTGGTAAATTTAAAACATAAGAGCAGGAAGTTAAGTACAGGAAGGGAAAAGCAAGTATTCAGTTATCTAGGCCACCCAGAGCTTTCTAAAAGGTAAACTTCATGGCTGAGGTAGCCTGGCCATTTATTTATCTTGTTGTATGGTGGCAAGGTGTGTATTCGAGATGAGTGACTTTGGAATGGATGCCTTGACATGTTTGTGAGTTGATTTTCCACAGTGTGTACTTTGATTCTCTTCTTTTATCTTTTGTGAATCTACTGTAGGTTTTTGCCTTGTGGTTATCATGCATGCTAAGTCACTTTAGTTATGTCCAATTCTTTTGTGAACAGAGGGACTGCAGCCCATCAGGCTCCTCTGTCCATTAGATTCTCCGGGCAAGAATACTGGAGTGGGTTGCCATTTTTCCCTTCAGGGTATCTTCCTGACCCAGGGATCCTGCATTGGCAGGTGGGTTCTTTAACCACTAGCACCATCTGGGAAGCTCCGTGGTTATCATGAGGCATATATAAAACATCTTTTACATTTAATGTCTATTTTACATTGATAAAAACTTAACTACAATCACATATGTACACACACATACTATATACCCATACATACAAAAACTCTACCCTTTTGCCCCCTCCCATAATTTTATGTTTTTGATATCATAATTTACCTCTTTTTACACCATATTTTCATTAACAAATTATTGCAGCTATGGTTATTTGGGGGCTTCCTTAATAGCTCAATTGGTAAAGAATCCACCTGCTATGCAGGAGAACCTGGTTTGATTCCTGAATCAGGAAGATCTGCTGGAGAAGGGACAGGCTACCCACTCCAGTATTCTTGGGCTTCCCTTATGGCTCAGCTGGTAAAGAATCCGCCTGCAGTGTGGGAGACCTGGGTTGGGAAGATCCCCTGGAGAAGGGAAAGGCTATCCACCCCAGTATCCTGGCCTAAAGAATTCCATAGGCTGTATAGTCCATGGGGTCACAAAGAGTCAGACACGACTGAGTGACTTTCACTCACTCACTCACATGGTTATTTTTAATACTCTTGTTCATTCATTTTCATAATAAAATTAAATGGTTAACACTATACCATATTACAATATTAGGGTATTCTGAATTTGCTTATTTATCCATCTTTACATGAGTACTGTATATGTTCATGTTTTCATGTTACTAATTAGTGTCCTTTCATTTCAACTTGAAGGACTTCTCTCAACATTTCTTGTTAAGGCACTTTGAATGCTGATGAACTCCCTCAGCTTTTTTCTGTGGAAGCCTTTTATCTCTTCTTTATTTCTGCAGGATAGGTTTGCCAGGTAGAGTAGTCTTGGTTGGCTTTTTTTTTCCTTTCAGCATTTTGAACATATCATCTCACTCACTCTTATCCTATAAGATTTCTACTGAGAAATCCACTGAGAGTCTTAGAGGAGCTCTAAGTTACAAGATTTTTTTTTCTCATGCTGCTTAAAGATTCTCCGTGTTTGATTTTTGTCAGTTTTATTATAACATGTCTTGAAGAGGATCTCTTTAAGTTGACTTTGTTTGGTGACTTATGAGCTTCATTAATTGGATATCCAAATCTCTCCTCCGATGTGAGGAGTACTAAGCCATTGTTTCTCTAAATAGGTTTTCAGCATTCCTTTCTTTCTCTTCTTCAGAACTCCAGTAACTTATGAATTGGTATTTTTTTCAATAAATTTATTTATTTTAGTTGGGGGCTAATTACTTTACAATATTGTAGTAGTTTTTGCCATACATTGACATGAATCAGCCATGGGTTTACATGTGTTCCCCATCCTGAACCCCCCTCCCACCTCCCTCCCCATCCCATCCCTCTGGGTCATCCCATTTTTGATGGTGTACCACAGATATGATTTTCTTCAGTCTTTTTCACTTTTTTTCTTTGCACTCCTCTGATTTACCACCAGGTGGAGAAGTAGCCGTGTGTGTGTGTGTGTGTGTGTGTGTGTGTGTGTGTGTGTGTGTGAGGCATGCAAAGTACTAGAAGTGCCCGTGGGCCAGTTGGGGGATCCACAGATGAGGTGTTTCTAGTGGCTCATTAGCAGGCTTCTTCACGGGATCCCTGACACAGTTAGGATCTGTGTCCATTTAATACCCCACCACCCAAGAGTTCTGTATGCTGATTTCCCTACCTCCGCTTGCCCCTCGGCCATGTAGCTCACAATTCAGCACTCTGGATGGGGTGGCAGAGCAATGAACCTTTTGGCAGCATGCTGCCAGAGACAAGAGCTGAGGACAGTATTTCTTGGCCCTAAGTTGTGCCACCCAGAGAGAGTGGTGACACAAAGTCAAACTGTTCCTTCTATCCATTCCAGTGTGTCCTAACTTGTATTTTTTGTTCCAATGGAGTACTGGAGCTTCTTCTATGGAAACGTGGACTTCCACAAGGACTCTCTGTGAGTGACTAAGTCAGTGTGCTCCAGGGGCTGCCAGATCATGGGCCAACGGGGGTTGGAGCCAGCTAACAGGCTACTGAGGCGTCCACAGCTGGGACCCAGGTCTGTCTATTACCTGATGTGCTGGTAGATAAGACTTCTCCCAGACTCCTTGGCATATAGTGCTGGATCCACAGTGCATGGCTCCCTCATAGGCACTTTTGTCCATGGATAGAAGATGAATTTTTATTGTTGAGGGAGAAGAGACAAAAATGAAGGCCTTCTTGGGCTGCCATGATGCTTATGCTGCATGTGTGCTCAGTCATGTCTGACTCTTTGCACCCCCACAGACTGTAGCCTGCCAGGCTCTGTCCATGGGATTTTCCAAGCAAAATATGGGAGTGGGTTGCCATTTCCCACTCCAGGGGATCTTGCCATATCAGGGATTAAACATGAGTCTCCTGCATCTCCTGCATTGGCAGGCGTATTCTTTACACTAGCACCACCTGGGAAGCCCTCTGACCATTAGATTTTAATTGACTCCCTGTGTTTATCCTCCTTTGGGAAAAGAGTGTCCTGACTATACAAATATAAGTGTTTCAGTTCAGTGTCAATTATATATCTTGTTACACATATCAAATAACTCAAGTCAAATCTAAATAGTGAGCACATACAAAAAAGTTGTGAACAAAGATGAAAAAAAGGGCAAGTAGTGCAGCATAAAGGAAAATAAGAGCTTGAGCTTTAGAATCAAAACCTGGAATTCAGTTCTAGCTGTGCCAGTCTATAAGCTGTGTGACTTTCAACAAGTCACTTGATCTCTCAGAATCCAAGTTTTTTCATTCACAAATCTAATATTAATAGCGGATTGTTGGGAAAATTAGCAAGGATGCATTTCTAACCCAAATATCAGTAGTGATCACCCTTTCCTTTCAAGCTATGATCTCTGAAAGCTCCAGTCCCCAGGATGCTTTGAGTCACAAAGGGGCTTTAACTCTACAGTCCTCTCTCCTCAATTCTTGTTTCTGATAAATCTTTGATCTTTTTCACATTCTGCCTCCTGTATCTTCCTCTTTTTTCAACCTGTGCCACCTCACTGAGAGCACAATGCCTTTTCTCTGATTTTTCCCAATCTTCCAAGGCATTTATCCCGAGAAGACACTGTCAGAGTATTTGTGCATGTGTGGTCATTCAGTTGTGTCCAACTCTTTGTGACCCCATGGACTGTAGCCCGCCAGGATCCTCTAACCATGGGATTTTTCAGGCAAGAATAATGCAGTGGGTTGTCATTTCCTCCTCCAGGGGATCTTCCCAACCCAGGGATTCAATCCGAGTTTTCTGTGTCTCCTGCACTAGCAGGTGGATTCTTTCCCTGCTGAGCCATCAGGGCAGCCCTGACAGAGTATTCACGGACTTAAACATAAATATTAGAAATATTGTGGGTTACCTCCCGTTCCCAATCAACTTTCCTACTAACGTTGCTCCCTCTCTCAACCTTTTCTTCATATCTCCTTCTCTAACTCCCAATCACCAAAATTTGCTTTATTTCATTTGAAAATCAGTGTGTCAGCTTTGCTTCTCACTCCCAAGAACATTCTTGTTATGCCCAGAAAGGTTGATTTTAAGAATTTGGTGGGCAGCATTTAGAGTAATGTTTACTCTCAGCTACATTCCTAAAATTCCTGGAAGAGCAGACATTCAGTTAGTGCAGCGGTTACTATTGTGTGTATAAATCCCCAAGGTAATGACCTAGAAATGTTATTCTCATTTGAATATGCAAATTCTTTTATGTTTGTTAAAAATCTGGCCCCATTATTTTATGCCTGCCCCTTACAAATCACCATTCCAGAGGCCACAGAGGGTAATCCGGTGCTTTTGGTTTTTAGAGTGCTGAAAAGTAACTCACCATCATTATATTTTTAATTAATTATATATCAACAAATACACATTTATTTCCTTGCTTTGTTCCAACAGTCACCTAATTTTCTGTGCTAGTCGTATTCTGTTGTTGTTGTTTAGTCACTCAGTCATGTCCAACTCTTTTGTGACCAGATGTACTGTAGCCCAACAGGCTCCACTGTCCATGGGATTTTCCAGGCAAGAATACTGGAATGGGTTGCCATTTCCTCCTCTATGGATCTTCCTAACTCAGGATTCAATCCCACGTCTCCTGTTTTCGGCAGGCGGATTCTTTACCACTGAGCCACCAGGGAAGCCCATTAGTTGTGTTCTGCTTTGGTCCTTAGAATATCACCTCTCTGTACTCTCAGCCTTCATGCCTCCTTTTGCCTTGCTGACACCATCCCCACAACCAAAGTGTATCATGTAATCTAGGCTTAAAAAAACAGTACATTATACTCCATAGATTCAGGTCAAAAACAGGTCAAGGATGGGCACACTACCAAAGTCAAGTGAATCAGACCAAATGAGACAATTCTAGGGGCTTTTCATAAAGTCAACCACAATGGTTAATGCTATGTATCAATTTGACAGGGATGAGGGGTGCCCAGATATCTGATTTAACATTATTTGTGTGTGCCAATGAGGATATTTCTGGATAAGATTAACATTTGATTGGTAGACTGAGTAAAGCAGGATGCTCTCCCTAAGGCAGGGGGCCTCATCCAATCCAAGTCCTGAATGGAACAAAAGGGTTGATCTTCCTCTAATAAAAGAGAATCCTTTCTGCCAGGCTGCCCCTTTGATATCCAACAACAGCTTTTCCCCTGCCTTTAAACCTTAATGCTAGCTCTTCCTGAGTCACAAGCCTGCTGGCCTGTGGACTGGAATGAAACCATCAGCTGTACTCCAGCTTGCCAACATACCCTGAACATCTTGGGACTTGCCTGCCTCATGTGAGCCAGTTCATATATATATGAATCATTTCTCTGGAGAATCCTAATACATCAACCCTACAAGATGGACCTTTTATAGATATATCGTTGCTGTCAAACAAGCAGATAATTCTGAATATAAAGCCAACACAGGAGAAGCCTGCACTGAGAAGTAGAAAGAGAAAAAAAGATCCTTGTGGCCTTTACTTGAGCCCTTGGTCAAGCAAAATTTGAAACCAACTCTATCTCTGGGATTTTTCTGTTACAAAGCAGAATAAACTCCTCTTTTGCTTAAAGGAACTTCTTAAAATTCTCCAAGCCAGGCTTTAGCAATATGTGAACCATGAACTTCCAGATGTTCAAGCTGGTTTTAGAAAAGGCACAGGAACCAGAGATCAAATTCCCAACATCTGCTGGATAATCAAAAAAAAGGAAGAGAGTTCCAGAAAAACATCTATTTCTGCTTCATTGACTATGCCAAAGCCTTTGACTGTGTGAATCACAATAAAATGTGGAAAATTCTGAAAGAGATGGGAATACCAGACCACCTGATCTGCCTCTTGAGAAACCTGTATGCAGGTCAGGAAGCAACAGTTAGAACTGGACATGGTACAACAGACTGGTTCCAAATTGGGAAAGGAGTACATCAAGGCTGTATATTGTCACCCTGCTTATTTAACTTATATGCAGAGTACATCATGAGAAACGCTGGGCTGGAAGAAGCACAAGCTGGAATCAAGATTGCCGGGAGAAATACCAATAACCTCAGATATGCAGATGACACCATCCTTACAGCAGAAAGTAAAGAACTAAAGAGGCTCTTGATGAAAGTGAAAGAGGAGAGTGAAAAAGTTGGCTTAAAGCTCAACATTCAGAAAACTAAGATCATGGCATTTGGTCCCATCACTTCATGGGAAATAGATGGGGAAACAGTGGCTGACTTTATTTTGGGGGGCTCCAAAATCACTGCTGATGGTGACTGCAGCCATGAAATTAAAAGACGCTTACTCTTTGGAAGGAAAGTTATGACCAACCTAGACAGCATATTAAAAAGCAAAGACATTACTTTGTCAACAAAGGTCCATCTAGTCAAGGCTATGGTTTTTCCAGTAGTCATGTATGGATGTGAGAGTTGGACTATAGAGAAATCTGAACTCCAAAGAATAGATGCTTTTGAACCGTAGTGTTAGAGAAGACTCTTGAGAGTCCCTCGGACTGCAAGGAGATCCAACCAGTCCATCCTAAAGATCAGTCCTGGGTGTTCACTGGAAGGACTGATGTTGAAGCTGAGACTCCAATACTTTGGCCACCCGATGTGAAGAGCTGACTCATTTGAAAAGACCCTGATGCTGGGAAAGATTGAGAGCAGGAGGAGAAGGGGACAACAGAGGATGAGATGGTTGGATGGCATCACCGACTCGATGGCCATGACTTTGAGTAAGCTCCGAGAGTTGGTTATGGACAGGGAAGCCTGGTGTGCTGCATTCCATGGGGTTGCAAAGAGTCGGACATGACTGAGCAACTGAACTGAAATGAACTGATGTCTTGTAGCAGAGAATTTTAACTCATAAGCTCATTCATTAAATTGGGTATAAATTAACTCAAAGAAATACATAGTCATCCAAATAAAACTAAACAGAAACACATAGACACATAATTAATAAATGGAAAAAGCTTACACAAAATCACATGTAAATAAACCATGCAAAAATACATGCAATTAGTTTCTAGAGGAAAGGTCTAAATTCAGGACCTTCCTAATGGTTAAAAATTGATAGCTGGGAAATTCATAATTGCCATGAAATTAAAGATCAACTGCATAGGAAGTCCCCAAGTTTCCTGATTTAAGAGGAAAAATTTTTATTGAAATATAATTGATGTACAATATTATGTCAGTTTTAGGTATACTACATAGTGATTTGACATTTACATACCTTAGATAATGATCACCATGATATGTCTAGTAACCATTTGTCCCCATACAATATTATTAGTATATTATTGATCATATTCCTTGTACTGTATATTACATCACTGTGGCTTACTTATTTTATAGCTGGAGTTTTGCCAAAGAATGCTCAAGCTACTGTACAATTGCACTTATCTCACACGCTAGCAAAGTAATGCTCAAAATTCTCCAAGCCAGGCTTCAACAATACGTGAACCATGAACTTCCAGATGTTCAAGCTGGTTTTAGAGAAGGCAGAGGAACCAGAGATCAAATTGCCAACATCCGCTGGATCATCGAAAAAGCAAGAGAGCTCCAGAAAAACGTTTACTTCTGCTTTATTGACTACGCCAAAGCCTTTGACTGGGTGGTCACAACAAACTATGGAAAATTACTAGAGATGGGAATACCAGACCACATGACTTGTCTCCTAAGAAATCTTTATGCAGGTCAAGAAGCAACAGTTAGAACTGGACATGGAACAACAGACTGGTTCCAAATCAGGAAAGGAGTATGTCAAGGCTGTATATTGTCACCCTGTTTATTTAACTTATATGCAGAGTACATCATGCAAAATGCCAGGCTGGATAGAGCACAAGTTGGAATCAAGATTTCCAGGAGAAATATCAATAACCTCAGATACCCTTGTGGCAGAAAGCGAAGAAGAACTAAAGAGGCTCTTGATGAAAGTGAAAGAGGAGAGTGAAAAAGTTGGCTTAAAACTCAACATTCAGAAAACGAAGATCATGGCATCTGGTCCCATCACTTCATGGCATCTGGTCCCATCATTTCATGGCAAATAGATGGGGAAGCAATGGAAACAGTGAGAGATTTTATTTTGTTGGGCTCCAAAATCACTGCAGATGGTGACTGCAGCCATGAAATTAAAAGACGCTTGCTCCTTAGAAGAAAAGCCATGACCAACCTAGATAGCATATTAAAAAGCAGAGACATTACTTTGCCAGCAAAGGTCCATCTAGTCAAAGCTATGGTTTTTCCAGTAGTCATGTATGGATGTGAGAGTTGGACTATAAAGAAAGCTGAGCGCCCAAGAATTGATGTTTTTGAGCTGTAGTGTTGGAGAAGACTCTTGAGAGTCCCTTGGACTACAAAGAGATCCAACCAGTAAATCCTAAAGGAAATCAGTCCTGAATATTCATGGGAAGGACTGATGCTAAAGCTGAACCTCCAGTACTTTGGCTACCTGATGCAAAGAATCAACATATTGGTAAAGGCCCTGATACTGGGAAAGATTGAAGGCAGGAAGAGAAGGGAACAACGGAAGACAAGATGGTTTGATGGCATCACTGACTCGATGGTCATAAGTTTGAGTAGGCTCCGGGAGTTGGTGATGGACAGGGAAGCCTAGTGCTCTGCAGTCCATGGGGTTGCAAAGAGTCAGACATGACTGAGCAATTAAACTGAACTGAACTAAAAGAACACTTAAGAGAAGATCTACTCCCTTAAGAAATTTTTAAGTTTATATTACAGTTGACCCTTGAACTATGCAGGGGTTAAGGGCACTAGCCCCCTGAAGTTGAAAATCTGATTATAACTTTCGACTCTCCACAAACTTAACTATCAACAGTCTACTGTTGACTGGAAGCCTTACCAATAATACAAACTGTTGATTGATACGCATTTTGTATAACATGTAATATATGTACTATTGACTATATTTTTATAATAACATAAGCTAGAAAAGAGAAAAAATTACTAAGAAAATCACAAGGAAGAGAAAATACATTTACAGTACTGTACCATATTTATTGATACGGTAAGTTTGTGTCATCTTTTTGCAAGATGAATTGTCTGTCAGTACCTACATTAATATTGCCTTATATGATGCAAAACATTATATGCTATATGTATTACTAACACTAGACATTAGAAATTAAAAGATAATGTGAAAGAGAAACTCAGATTTTGGAGCCCAACAAAATAAAATTACCTGCAATGCAGGAGATGTGAGTTCAATCTCTGGGTCAGGAAGATCCTTGGAGGAGGAAATGGCAATCTACTCCAGTATTCTTGCCTGGAGAATCCCGTGGACAGAGGAGCCTAGTGGGCTGCAGTCCATGGGGTCTCACAGTTGGACATGACTTAACAACTGAACAACAACAAGTAACAATTCATGCATTAATAACAGCATTTGCAGAAGCAGTATAATTATTTTATAATAGCATACTGTAATCAATGAAATTGTTTCACAGTAACCTAGCCTATACACTAGTGAATGAATCATTATAATATTTTTATGGGTAACACTTTACCACCGGAGTAAGGTTCTTCCCCACCCATTAGAAAAAATGACCTGTTTCTCTGTTTGCTAATCCCTACTATTTGCTGCTTCATAGTGTGAGACAGGGCAGGACTTCAAATGTGTTTCTCATGTGGGCTTACAGAATGTGAGCATTGAAAGACATCTACTCCAGGATCTTCCTCTGTGCAAAACAGATGAAATATGGTATATCACGTTTATAGACTGTACTAAATACAATCAATATCAGAGGAGTAATATGAGCGATCTTCTTTTAGAAATTTCATCTTGACAATGGGGGTTGGTAAGATATCGAAGGAAGAGGGACTGAAGGAGAGCAGTAAAGATGTTTTGCCACAGTTTAGAGGAGACATATTGTGGGTCTTACTAAGAAGGACATGATGGGAATTCACAGTAGGTCAAAATTAAGGTGTTAATGACAATAAGGTAAGGAGCGGAATGGATGGCAAGAGTCAGAGATGCTGACTATGATGTGAAGATTGGTGATTTTAGGGACTATGGTGCCTGTAGTTAAGGCAACAAGTACAGGTGGAACAGAGGATTTTTTTTATGAAGAAAGGATGGCATATGACACATTTGATTCCGAACATGTTGCATTTGAATTTTCTTCAAGGAATCCATGTGGAACTTTCCAGAAGGAAGTGTAAATCTGGGTCTGGAGCTTAGAATAGAGATTGGAAATGGTCATATACATTTGGCAGCATATGGTCCACTCTAGCCTTTCCACTTTGAATATTACTTGCAATAAAGAAAACATGCCAAATAGAATGTGCATTTCTTTCTTTCCATGATCCCCAAAATAGAGGTTATCTCTTTTTTCTTATTCCTCGCAACATACTGAATTTCTGAGAGAAAGAAAAAAATCCCCCAAGATTACATACTAAGTAATTTCATTTGTATAACACTTTTGAATAAATGGAGACCAGATTAATGGTTTCCAGAAGTTGGGCAGGGGGTACTGGAGGGAGGTGGGTGTGGTTATTAAAGAGGCAACATGAGGGAGTCTGTGGTGAGGGAACTGCTGTGGATCATGATGATGGTGGTGGTACCCACCAACATGCACGTGTGATAAAATTACATATAATGAAACATACACACACATGTAAGTACAAGCAAAATTGGGCAAACAGAAATGCAAACTGATGGATTGATCAGTGTTGATATCAGGCTTGGTTGTGATATTATATATTCATTTTCAAGATGTTACCACTGAGAAAACTAAGTCAAGGGTAAATGGGATCTCCATATCACTTCCTATAACTGCATGTGAATCTACAATTATCTGAAAATAAAAAGTGGGATTTTTTAAAAATAATGAGGCAAGATTATTTTGAAAGAAAAAATAGTACTTTCTCCTTATTTTTCCTCCATTTGTTTCCTTGATTTAGGAAACATTTGTGGCAAGCTGGTGGAGTCAATAGGATTTAAGGAGAAAAAAAAAACCCAAGTCCAAAAATAATTTGCCCTCATTTAAATAGAGTAAGAGAACTTGAGAAAAAAGCAAAGAGAAGAGAGAAAGAGACAGACTGAAGAGTTCTTAGACAATACTGGACAACTGAGATAAGAATTAGGGATGTTTCAACAAAGGTCCTTGTTGGTATGAGCAACACTGCTTGAGGAATGAAAAGTTACGTGACAATTAAGCCATGGTCCACAGACCATTCAACCTTCTCTAAGGTGGGAACAACCTATCTCTACCCTATGCCAGCTGTCCACACTACCAGTGGCCAAAGAGGGCATTTCTTGGTCAGCAGTCAACATTTTAACCAGTGAGTGTGCAAAGTAATAGAAAAGTACCCCCCAAAAGTTCCAGCATTTTTATAAACCAAACAAAGGAGTCTCAGCCCAGCTACATGCTTTTCTGTTCCTTTAAGCATTCATCATGGGTGTGTGCTAGTCACTTCAGCATGTACAACTCCTTGTGACACTGTGGAGCACAGCCCCCCAAACTCCTCTGTCCATGGGATTCTCCAGGCAAGAATACTGGAGTGTGTTGCCATGGCCTCCTCCAGGGGATCTTCCCAACCCAGGGATCAAACCTGCATCTCTTATGTCTCCTGCATTGACAGGTGGGTTCTTGACCACTAGTACCACCTGGGAAGCCCAAGCATTCATCATAAGCCTATGCTGTCCTATGCTGTGCTTAGTCGCTCAGTCGTGTCCAACTCTTTGCAACCCCATGGACTGTAGCCCACCAGGTTCCTCTGTCCATGGGGATTCTCCAGGCAAGAATACTGGAGTGGGTTGTCATGCCCTCCTCCAGGGAATCTTCCTAGCCCAGGGGTTGAACCCAGGTCTCCTGCATTGTAGGCAGATTCTTTACCAGCTGATATACCAGGGAAGCTGTCATAAGCCTATATAAAGCCTATTATTTTTCTATTGTTCCATATGCTTTTTGTTGTGTAAACCTCCTTTCAACAGTAAATCCTCCTTTAGAGGATTCCTTATAAAATTGGAGCTCAGCAGAGAGACTTCTTTGCAGTCACACTGATTTCTTTATATACATATAACTTTCATAGCACATGGGAAATGTATTTTGTTTTCTGAAATTCTATTTGGGCAATGGCACCCTACTCCAGTACTCTTGCCTGGAAAATCCCATGGACAGAGGAGCCTGGTAGGCTCCAGTCCATAGGGTCGCTAAGAGTCGGACACGACTGAGCAACTTCACTTTCACTTTTCCCTTTCATGCATTGGAGAAGGAAATGGCAACCCACTCCAGTATTCTTACCTGGACAATCCCAGGGATGGCGGAGCCTGGTGGGCTGCCGTCTATGGGGTTGCACAGTCAGACACAACTGAAGCGACTTAGCAGCAGCAGCAGCAGCAGCTACCTATTTTAAGTCACATTCTTCTCTATAATCACCCACCAGTGAACTACACTTTCCTCTGATTTTGTTTTAATTTGATTTCCTCAACACTAACTTATATGTCTGGTTAGTCTTGGAATTACTTTTTTTTTTCTTTGTTATGAAATCTGAGATGTCTTGTATTACTTCTACATCATCAGTGAGTTCCTCTTTCCTGACAAGAATTGGTTCCAAAGTTCTGCATGTTACAACTTCTGTCTTCTTGAAGAACAAAGTCTCATCAAGGCAACTGAAGAGTTTATCAAAACCATGATTTCAGCAGAGTAAGGCTTTCAGCAGATGTCTGGAGAGTTCACCTTTTCCTATCACAACTAGATCATGTCGCTGCACCTGCTTTATAATTTGTGTGAGAAATACATCACTCCCTTCCTCTCATGGCCCAGCCCTCCACAGTGATACTACATCTGTTTCCTTCTCAATTTACCCTTAACCAGATGTTCTCAACTGTGTTTCCAAAATCAGGTTTATTAACTTCCATAGGAAACTCTGATACTCTCCAGCCATTGCTGGGAGTATTTTTCTTGTCAATGTTTTATGTCATTCTCATTGCCATTTATGGTATTGGTGGTTGTTATGAGCACCTGTGTATCATTTTGTGGTTTAAAAAAAAACACAAAATTTATTTTATTACTCTATGCAATAGTAGGTAGGTGCCTGCAGTCATAAGTGTCCATCATAGCCCACTTATCTACTTTTTCCCAAGAGTCAATAAGCCCTCCCTCCTCTAAAGGAGAAAGCTATTGACACATTATAGCTGTAATTATTGATGATATCAAAATGTAATAGAGTTCTTTGAGGACATTTTCTTCTTTCCCCTCAATTTTCACTTTTTAAAGGCCTTTGCAAACACTTTGGTGAGGGTTCCTGTTAAATATTTTCTTTTCAGGCAACTGCCCAAAGAGTCAGAATGGGCTGAATTTCATAAAATGATAAGAAGGATCATTCTCATCTGGATCACTGTTCAACTTGTTTGACAGTGAGCATACAAATTTAAAAAAGAGAGAAAAAACGTTCAGTGGCACTAGTGGTAAAGTATCGGCCTGCAATGCAGAAGACATGAGTTCAATCACTGGATCAGGAAGATCCCCTGGAGGAGCGTATGGTGACCCACTCCACTATTCTTGCCTGGAGAATCCCAAGGACAGAGGAGCCTGGCGGGCTATGGTCCCTAGGGTCACACAGAGTTGGAAATGACTAAAGTCGCGCACACACGTCAAATGAGTCAGAATGGCCTGAATTTCATAAAACGGTAAGAAAAACCATTCTCATCTGAATCATTGTTCAGCTTGCTCAACAGTGAGCATGCAAATTTAAATAAGAGAGAAAAAAAGCTCAATTCTCCTTGTGGTTCAAAGTAACTGATTCTGAGAGAGACAAAATGAGGACAAATCATATTATATGAGTGAGGCAGGAATGTTTTCTTCTTTTAGCCGCAGCACACGACTTCCAGAATCTCAGTTCTCTGATCAGGGTTTGAACCAAAGTCACAGCATGGAAAGCTCTGAATCCTCACCACTAGGCCACCAGTGAACTCCCCAAGAATTTTTAAATAAAAATGTTTTCATTGTTTTTGGCTCCCTTTCTGTGGGTTTTTTTGTTTACATTTTGCAGCATGCTTTATGTTGCTGCTGCTGCTGCTAAGTCGCTTTAGTCATGTTCAACCCTGTGCGACCCCACAGACGGCAGCCCACCAGGCTCCCCCGTCCCTGGGATTCTCCAGGCAAGAACACTGGAGTGGGTTGCCAGTTCCTTCTTCAATGCTTGAAAGTGAAGTCGCTCAGTCGTGTCTGACTCTTAGCGATCCCACAGACTGCAGCCTACCAGGCTCCTCTGTCCGTGGGATTTTCCGGGCAAGAGTACTGGAGTGGGTTGCCGTTGCTTTCTCTGGTGCTTTATGTTATGTTACTCAAAATGTAGACAAAAAAGCCCATAGAAGGGAAGCCAAAAACAATGAAAAAATTTTTACCTAAAAATCCCTGGGGGCTTCCCTAGTGGCTCAGAGGGTAAAGCATCTGCCAGCAATGAGGGAGACCCAGGTTCGATCCCTGGGCCAGGAAGATACCCTGGAGAAGGAAATGGCAACCCATTCCGGTACTCTTGCCTGGAAAATCCCATGGACGGAGGAGACTGGTAAGCTACAATCCATAGGGTCGCATAGAGTCGGACACGACTGAGTGACTTCACTTTCACTTTCACTTTATGAGTAACATCCTTGTGCAAGCTCCTCACAGATGTTAATGATCCAGAATGATAAGCTTTCATTAGAATCTCCACTCATAGCTGCTTCGTATCATTCCAAAAGACAACCCCATATATTCTAGTTCAATGCTTGTGTATATAACACAAAGTGATTTTTGTAGTTTTGCTTGGGTTATTCATATGCTTGTTTTAAACAGTATTTAAAACTAAAACTAAAAAAAAAAAAAAAACTATTCTGTTAGTACTCACAATCCCATAACAGGTGTCTCTTTTGATCCTGTCATATCGTAGTAGGGGTACAAGTTGTAAAATGAGGAACTTGATGACATCTCGATATGGGGGATTGTTTTCTTCCAAGGAGGAGAGTCCCATTTAAGAAAGTCACAGAACAACCTGATGACAGGAAACTCAGTAGCCTAAGTAATCAGACAGCTAGGATGTAAATCTTACTTAGCAAGTCCAAGTCACCTGCTTTCACGTGTGGCCAAAACACAAGCAGAGGAGAGAAACAAAAAACTGAAAAATATAAAAGATGAGAAATATAAACACAACATAAATTGTTATGAATGAATACCAGGGGAAGCATCAAAATCAACAGTGAAGTGCAAGGTAAGAAATACAACCACAGGAGACAGAAGCATTGCTAGAGAAGAAAAAGAAAAAGGAAACATCAGAGAGAAAAAAATACCACGGAGAGGCAACAAAGCCATAGTAACTTAAGATTCAGAACATAACACTTTTCAATATTTAGTTAGTACTCTTTTTAACTGTATAAAACAACAATAATGTATAATGTTAATGGAATTTAAAGTATATTGTGACATAGAAGCAAACTAAGTATACATCAACAGATGAATGAGTAAAGAAGATGTGATATATATATATACATATATATACAGTGGAAATATACAGTGGAAGGAGAAGGAAATGGCAACCCACTCCAGTGTTCTTGCCTGGAGAATCCCAGGGACGGCGGAGCCTGGTAGGCTGCCGTCTATGGGGTCGCACAGAGTCGGACACAACTGAAGCGACTTAGCAGCAGCAGCAGCAGCAGCATACAGTGGAATGTTACTCAGCCATAAAAAAGAATTAAATAGTGTCATTTGCAGCAACATGGATGGACCTAGAGATTATTATATTAAGTGAAGTAAGTCAAGGACAAATACCATATGATACCACTTATATATGAAATCTAAAATAAGATATAAATTGACTTATTTATTAAAAGGAAAAAAAAAAAAACAGACTTACAGACATAGAAAACAGATTTATGGTTACCAAAGGGGAAAGGGGGTAGGGGAAGGATAAATTAGTAGATCCAGATTTGCATATACAAACTACCATATATAAAATAGATAAACAATAGGATCCTACTGTATAGCATGGGGAACTATATTCAATATCTTGTAATAAACCATAATGGAAAAGGATATGAGAAATCACATATTGTGAGGAAGAAAGAAATATGCAAAAATATGACAAAATTACACAAATAATAAATAGAGTCAAAGTAATCTAAGATTCTTTTATTATTTAGGAGAAAAGTAAAAGTTTTATTAACATTAAAACTTGATATCACAAAACCTCACCAATTTCTAGGAGCAATCACTAAAAGAATAGCAAATGAGTATAGACTTCCAAATTAATAAGGGAGTGGTAGAAGAAATTAAATGATTTGAAAAAATACTCAAGTCAAATGAAAGAAAGGGAATAAGATTAGAGAAAAGGCAGAACAAATCAAAAGCAAACAGACGGCAGATTTAAAATCAACTGTATTAAGATGCACATAAAATGTAACTGGATTAAAAACTTTCAATTAAAAGACAAAGCCTGTTAGCCTAGATATAAAATGTATGGTGTTTTAAAGAGATATCTAAAGCATACGAAAACAGAAGGGCTAAGGATGTAACAAGATATGCCATGCAAACATTAACCAAAAGAAATGAGGTAGCATATAAATACCACACAAAATAAAACAAAGAAGAAGGTACTAGCGAAGATAAAGAAGCTCCTTTATAATGATAAAATATTCAATTTACCAGGAAAATATACTAATTCTAAAATATAGCCATCTAATAGGATAACTCCAAAACAAAACAAAAAGTAACAGAAATACACAAAAAAATTAATTCATGATGAAAGTTTAAAACATGATTAAAATTAAAGAATCTTAATATACCTCTCAGAAGAATCAGATAAACATCAGTAAGGATGTAGCAGATTTGAACAACACAATTAATACACCTGAATCAGGACTTCTCTAGTGGCTCAGTGGATAAGAATCTGTCTGCCACTGCAGCGGACACAGGTATGGTCCCTAGTCTGGGAAGATCCCACATGCCATAGAGCAACTGGGCCTGTGCACCACAGCTGCTGAGTCTGCACTCAAGGGCCCAGAAGCTGCAACTACTAAAGCTCATGTGCCTAGATAGAGCTTGTATCCAGCAACAAGAGAAGCCGCCGCAATGAGAAGCCCACACAGCTCAACAAACGGTAGCTAGGCCCTGCTCACAGCAACTAGAGAAAGCTTGCACAGAACAACAAAGAACGAGTGCACTCTAAATGAATAAATAAAAATTTAAATAAATAAACCTCTTAGAGAAGAGCTAACACCTATCCCACTCAAACTCTTCCAGAAAATTGCAGAAGATGGTAAACTTCCAAACTCATTCTATGAGGCCACCATCACCCTAATTCCAAAACCAGACAAAGATACCACAAAAAAAGAAAACTAAAGGCCAATATCACTGATGAACATAGATGCAAAAATCCTTAATAAAATTCTAGCAAACAGAATCCAACATCATATTAAAAAGATCATACATCATGACCAAGTGGGCTTTACCCCAGGAATGCAAGGTTTCTTTAACATCCACAAATCAATCAATGTAATACACCACATTAACGAATTGAAAGATAAAAACCATATGATTATCTCAATAGATGCAGAAAAAGCCTTTGACAAAATGCAACATCCATTTATGATAAAAACCCTCCAGAAAGCAGGAATAGAAGGAACATGCCTCAACATAATAAAAGCTATATATGACAAACCCACAGCAAACATTATCCTCAATGGTGAAAAATTGAAAGCATTTCCCCTCAAGTCAGGAACAAAGCAAGGGTACCCACTTTCACCACTACTATTCAACATAGTTTTGGAAGTTTTGGCCACAGCAATCAGACCTGAAAAAGAAGTAAAAGGAATACAGACAGGGAAAGAAGAAGTAAAACTCTCACTGTTTGCAGATGCCATGATCCTCTACATAGAAAACCCTAAAGATTCTACCAGAAAATTACTAGAGCTAATCAATGAATATAGTAAAGTTGCAGGATATAAAATTAACACACAGAAATCCCTTGCATTCCTATACACCAATAATGAGAAAACAGAAAGAGAAATTAAGGAAACAATACCATTCACCATTGAAACAAAAAGAATAAAATACTTAGGAATATATCTACCTAAAGAAACAAAAGACTTGTATATAGAAAACTATAAAACACTGATGAAAGAAATCAAAGAGGACACAAACAGATGGAGAAATATACCGTGTTCATGGATTGGAAGAATTAATATAGTGAAAATGAGTATACTACCCAAAGCAATCTATAGGTTCAATGCAATCCCTATCAAGCTACCAATGGTATTTTTAAGAGAACTAGAACAAATCATTTCACAATTTGTATGGAAATATAAGAAACCTTGAATAGCCAAAGCAATCTTGAGAAAGAAGAATGGAACTGGAGGAATCAACCTGCCTGACTTCAGGCTCTACTACAAAGCCACAGTCATCAAGACAGTATGGTACTGGCACAAAGGTAGAAACATAGATCAATGGAACAAAATAGAAAGCCCAGAGATAAATCCACGCACCTATGGATACCTTATCTTCGACAAAGGAGGCAAGAATATACAATGGAGAAAAGACAATCTCTTTAAAAAGTGGTGCTGGGAAAACTGGTCAACCACCTGTAAAAGAATGAAGCTAGAACACTTTCTAACACCATACACAAAAATAAACTCAAAATGGATTAAAGATCTAAACGTAAGACCAGAAACTATAAAACTGCTAGAGGAAAACATAGGCAAAACACTCTCCAACATAAATCACAGCAGGATCCTCCATGACCCACCTCCCAGAATATTGGAAATAAAAGCAAAAATAAACAAATGGGACCCAATTAAAATTAAAAGCTTTTGCACAACAAAGGAAACTATAAGCAAGGTGAAAAGACAGCCTTCGGAATGGGAGAAAATAATAGCAAACAAAGCAACAGACAATTAATCTCAAAAATATACAAGCAACTCCTGCAGCTCAATTCCAGAAAAATAAAGGACCCAATCAAAAAATGGGCTAAAGAGCTAAACAGACATTTCTCCAAAGAAGACATACAGATGGCTAACAAACACATGAAAAGATGCTCAACATCACTCATTATGAGAGAAATGCAAATCAAAACCACAATGAGGTACCATTTCACACCAGTCAGAATGGCTGCTATCCAAAAGCCTACAAGCAATAAATGCTGGAGAGGGTGTGGAGAAAAGGGAACCCTCTTACACTGTTGGTGGGAATGCAAACTAGTACAGCCACTATGGAGAACAGTGTGGAGATTCCTCAAAAAACTGGGAATAGAACTGCCATATGACCCAGCAATCCCACTGCTGGGCATACACACCGAGGAAACCAGAATTGAAAGAGACACGTGTACGCCAATGTTCATCGCAGCACTGTTTACAATAGCCAGGACATGGAAGCAACCTAGATGTCCATCAGCAGACAAATGGATAAGGAAGCTGTGGTAATATACACATGGAATGTTACTCAGCCATTAAAAAGAATACATTTGAATCAGTTCTATTTAGATGGATGAAACTGGAGCCCATTATACAGAGTGAAGTAAGCCAGAAAGGAAAACACCAATACAGTATACTAATGCATATATATGGAATTTGAAAGATGGTAACGATAACCCTATATGAGAGACAGCATAAGAGACACAGATGCATAGAACAGTCTTATGGACTCTGAGGGAGAAGGTGAGGGTGGGACATTCTGAGAGAATAGCATCAAAACATGTATATTATCATATGCGAAACAGAACACCATTCCAAGTTCGATGCATGAGACAAATGCTCAGGGCTGGAGCAATGGGATGACCCAGAGGGATGGGATGGAGAGGGAGGTGGGAGGGGGGTTCAGGATGGGGAACACATGTAAACCCATGGCTGATTCATGTCAATGTATGGCAAAAACCACTACAATATTGTAAAGCAATTAGCCCCCAACTAAAATAAATAAATTTCTTAAAAAATAAATAAATAAATAAATAAACCTGAATCAGTGGGTGATACAGAACATTCAACTTCAATAACTGCAGAATATACTTTCTTTTCAAAAATACATGAAACAGCTTTAAAGAGAACAATATACTCGACCATAACAATTACAATCTCAGAGTATATTCTCTGATCATGATGTAATTATGCTAGCAATTGACAAGCAAAAGATATTCTAAAATTCCCCATATAGAACAAATGGGTCAAAGAAGAAATCATAAAGATAATCAGAAATTCTTTGAACTTATGGGTAACTAAACTCGTATATATACAAACTTGTGGAACTAAGGGGGGAGAAACAGGATTTAGAAGAAAATTTCATTTAAAAATGGCAATAACCTTGCACAAAAATTTTTGAAAATTTAGATAAAATTGACAAATTATTAGGAAAGCACAACTTAAAAAGCTGACATAAAAACAAATACAATGTCAAACATCCCCACAAAGAAAACTCCAGGCCTAAATGGTTTCACCAGCAAGTTGTTCTAAATATTATAAGAAATAATTCTAATCTTATAAAAAAAATCTTCCAGAGACCAGAAAAGGAGTCACTTTCCAAGTAATTTTTACAAGGTCAAGATAACCTTGGTCCCAAAACTCAACAAGGAAAAATTGCAGGCCAATCTCACTATGAACAGAATTTCAAATATTCTAAATAAAATATTAACAAATTGAATCCAGCTATACAGAGAAATAATACACGATGACCAATTTTGACTTGCCCCAGGAACTCGAAGTTGTTCTAACGTTAGAAAATCAATGTCATTTAGTGCATTTACTCAATATTATGATGATTTGCACAAAGGCAGAAAAGGCATCTGATAAAATTCAACATCTTGTCAAGATAAATATTAGCAAACAACCAAGAAAAATCAAGTGTTTTATTTAATGATGAAACATTAAACATTTCTCTCTCAGATTGGGGACCAGGACAAGAATGACATTGTTATTTCTGTTCAACATTATGCTGGAGGTCTTAGACAGGGCCTTAGATGAAAACAGAATGAAATGTAAATGGATTAGAAAGAAACACAACTTTCACTATTCATATATGATATGCATGTACACGTGCGTGCTCAGTCCCTAAGCTGTGTCCAACTCCTTGTGACCCTACAGACTATAGCCTACCAGGCTCCTCTATCCATGGGATTTTCCAGGCAAGATTACTGGAGTGGGTTGTCATTTCCTTCTCCAGGGGATCTTCCCAACCCAGGGATCTTCCAGAAATATTGTATTATTTCTCTGCATAGCTGGATGCAGTTTGTTAATATTTTGTTTAGAATATTTGAAACTCTGCTCATAGTGAGATCGGACTGCAATTTTTCTTCTTTGTTGATCCATGTTGGCAGATGGATTCTTCTACCACTGAGCCACCTGGGAGGCCCTGATATGTATGTGTGCTGCTGCTGCTAAGTCACCTCAGTCGTGTCTGACTCTGTGCGACCCCATAGACGGCAGCCCACCAGGCTCCCCCGTCCCTGGGATTCTCCAGGCAAGAACACTGGAGTGGGTTGCCATTTCCTTCTCCAATGCATGAAAGTGAAAAGTGAAAGTGAAGTTGCTCAGTCGTGTCAGACTCGTAGCGACCCCATGGACTGCAGTCTACCAGGCTCCTCCATCCATGAGATTTTCCAGGCAAGAGTACTGGAGTGGGGTGCCATTGCCTTCTCTGGATATGTATGTGTAGCAAAACCCAAAAGATTCCACCGATGGTTAGATTAATGAAGATGTAGCAAGCTAACCTGATTCAAAATCAATGTACAAAAATCAGCTGTGCTGGTAGCGTTCTGCTTCTTTACCTGGGGGGGGAACTGCTACATGTGCATTACATTCTTAGTGATTTGTTAAGGTACATACATGTTGTGTGCACCTTTTTTATTCCCTCTTACCCATTGCTAGTGGCTCAGAAGGTAAAGAATCTGCCTGCAATACAGGAGACCTGGGTTCGATCCCTGGGTCGGGAAGATCTCCTGGAGAAAGGAATGGCAGCCCACTCCAGTATTCTTGCCTGGAGAATTCCATGGACAGAGGAGCCAGGTGGACTACAGTCCATGGGGCTGCAAAGAGTTAGACACAACTGAGCAACTAACACTTACACTTTCACACCCATTGCTAGCACACTAAAGGTGTCTTACTCTTCCTGATACATCCTACCAGCTTGATAGAGAGGAGGAAGGTAGTTAGCACTCAGCCTGAAAAGCAACAGTATACTTATACGAAAACATTTACAGCCTTACTTTATGGACAATTCTGATGCTCACAAGCTGGCTTAATTCCATTCTTATTTTACTGTTTAAGTTTCTTTTTTAAGCCATCATCTCCTTTATATCATTTACAATAGATCCTGTGAAACTATCACAGAAGCTATTTGTCCATCAAATCGTACTATTTCCCTTCTAGACATTTTACCTTAAAATAGACATTCACCTGACAATTCTATGTACTTAGCTTTCCATCAAATAGATCTGTATATTATACTTGGGCCCTTGATGCGTTGATCTGTACATTAGCCTTTCCCTGAAGGAAAGGGTCATTCAGAAGGAAGGAGCAGTTTGATAAAGCCTGTATAGCAAATCACTGTAAACAGAACTGAAACGTTTTCTTAAAGACAAAGTTGAACAATTTCTTTTCAACCACTGATCAAGGGATAAAAAAGAAAATAAGCTGGATATAAATTTATAGGCACAAACAAGAACGATTTGGTTCACTTATTGTTAGTTGCACTGCACATTGTTAAAATCCACTGGAAGCCCAAAGAGCCATTAGCAAAGTCACAGGATCCCCGTTACCGGGTCTAAAAGCAGAATAGAGAAGCAGGATTAGGCCTCATGTAGGGATATGGTTTAGAACTCTGGCAAAACTCCCATGCTCCTGGGGTACCTGCTTCCTCTTACAGAAACATCATGCACTTTAAAGGCCTGAACCACTTTTCATCTAAAAAAATACCATCCACTACTGCATGGTTATTGTAATAACCTATACTATGTGTTCATTAGTCTTTAAAAATACAAACACTGACATTCTTTGCCTTACCTGTTATGTCACAAGAAAGCATAAACGTATCTGTCAAGTAACAAAAGAATTTTGTTAAACATCCCAAAACTAATCTGTTATTATTCTGCCTTTTGGCGGGGAGGGGCAGGGGAGGGGAGTCAGAAAACAAATTCATATCATTTTCTATTAACCAACTAAAAATAGAGGGTAAAATGTAATTTCACTAGAAAAATGAATAAGTACTTGAAAACCATCACGTTCTATAAAGGTCTAGCTTTTGGAAACTGTAACCCTGTCATTAAATTATTTCCCCAAATCCATTCACACAGTCATGTGCTGAGTCTAAGAGGAGGAGGAAAGATCATTTTTTTCCCCAAATTTGGTATCTGGCTTTCTAAAAAAAGACAAAGGCACATTTTATCATCCTGGAAAAAGTGACTTCAGTGAAGCAGATAAAGTGTCTAATAAGGCCTAATTATCTCATGTTGTGATTCTTTTTAAATCACTTTTAACCTCAGGAAGAATTTTAATTATCTTGTATAATAAAGTCTTTCCTTATTTCACCCCCTTTAGGAGAAAAGACATATTAAACCTTATTTTTGTCAAAAGATAAGAGCAGTATTAAGTTTAAATTGATGTCATTATGAAATATTCGATATCAGGATTACAAATTTCAACTTCAGTAATTATTCCATTGGTCACAAAAGGACTATCATTCCACCACCAACGCCTAGAAAGAGGCCATCATTGCTACAGCAGAGCTGTAATACGCCAGGGATGGTGGATGGGAGAGAAAAATGTGTTTTTTTCTATTCTAGAAGAGTCTTGTGAGTCCAAGGTTAAATTATTGAAGCAGTTTGGGAGGTACTTTTTAATATGATTTTCAAAAAGTTTTCTCCTCATTATCAACCCTTTGATAAACACTTCAAAGTTTCTGTGAGCTTCTCTATTGGGAAAAAAAATATTAATTCATGAGTTCTTCCCAAACATACACTCACTTCTCTCATTGGGATTCAAGAACTCAAGAAGGAAACGTTATGCAAGGTCTGCATATGGAGAGACAAAGTTTCCTTTCCTCTTTGTCCTGTTTCTCCTACAAATGCAGCCATTTCCTGATGGGCACAGAACCTCCATCTTGCCATATGATTCTGGCAAAAGGGACAGCCTCTGAAATTCAGGGAGGGCCTCAATAGCGGGGTATAAAGAAAGCTGAGCACCAAAGAATTGATGCTTTTGAACTGTGGTGTTGGAGAAGACTCTTGAGAGTCCCTTGGACTGCAAGGAGACCCAACCAGTCCATCCTAAAGGAGATCAGTCCTGAATATTCATTGGAAGGACTGATGCTGAAGCTGAAACTCCAATACTTTGGCCACTGATGCGAAGAACTGACTCATTTGAAAAGACCCTGATGCTGGGAATGATGGAAGGTGGGAGGAGAAGGGGACAACAGAGGATGAGTTGGTTGGATGGCATCACCAACTCAATGGACATGAGTTTGAATAAGCTCCAGAAGTTGATGATGGGCAGGGAAGCCTGGTGTGCTGCAGTCCATGGGGTCACAAAGAATAAGACATGACTGAGTGACTAAACTGACTGAACTGTACCTCTTCCATCCTAATCCACACAAAATAACAACAGTGAGCACTGACTAGATGCTCGGCTCAGTGATGGATCCTTCCCAACACATTTATCTCATGCACCTTCACAACAGGGCTTCCCTGATGGCTCAGAATGTAAAGAATCTGCTTACAATGCAGGAGGCCTGGGTTCAATCCCTGGGTTGGGAAGATCCCCTGGAGAAGAGAATGGCCACCTACTCCAGTATTCTTGCCTGGAGACTTCCATGGACAGAGGAGCCCGGCAGGCTACAGTCTACGGGGTCGCAAAGAGTCAGACATGATGAGCGGCTAATACACACACATCTTTGCGACTCCACTCCTTTCCCTAATGAAGAAACAGCCCTAGGATGGTTCAGTGGCTTCTCTAAGGTTTCAGGGGTAGTAGGTGATGGAATCTGAACACGTCTTTGTTTTCACTTACAGAATCTGCTTATATAACCACCACAGTAGTTGGAATACATTCCTTTATTTTGACAGAAGGGAGGTAGCTGCTTTCTTCCCTTCTATAAGGATGTATAATTTGTATATTCATGATGCCCTGGAAAAGCGTGAAGTTTTTCATTGATTTGTATCTTTATGTAGTGATCCCTGACCTTTGCCACAGTTATGTACTAAACCTCATATTAAAGCTCATGCTACAGAATTCAAAATGGGCAGGTGGCTCAGCAGTAAAAAATCCGCCTGCACTGCAGAAAACACAGGAGACTCTGGTTCCATCCCTGGGTAGGGAAGATCCCCTGGAGGAGGGAATGGCAATCCACTCCAGTATTCTTGCCTGGAGAATTCCATGGACAGAGGAGACTGGCAGGCTATAGTCCATGGGGTCGCAAAGAATCAGACACGACTGAAGCGACTGAACACACTCACAGAATTCAATTACATCAAATTTTACTTAAATGAACTCATCTTGTCTTTGGCTCACTACACTAGAATTCTGTGTCTTATTCTGGTCAGATCCCATGGGCAGTGCACAGGAGATGGGAGAGGTCAGCTTCGTGCATTTAGGGGCCCAAACTCTCAGGGGCTCTGACGTCTTGTAGTCACCTCAGGTGCCAACCTCCAGCCTGGGGTCTTGCAAAGAAAAGTAGGAGATGACAGGAAAAGGTTTTCTGAGTCAGGCAGAGAAATACCCAAAGAGAAAAAGGGAAGAACTGGCTGACCAGCTAGTCAGTCTTGTTTACCTTAGGTATACACAGTAATATAAATTAGATGAAAAACTGTTGGATCAGGTATGGGTATTCTATGGCATGAACTGGAACTTTATTTTTTAATGTGATTGTTTCTTTTTACTGTGTGTCAATTTTACTAACCGTTGTTTAGTCTGTATTTGTGCTGAGACCCTTTAAATGCTCTCTAGAAGAAAAGAGAAATTATTATAATTAATAATCAATATTAATAATATTATTGAATAATAATATTGATGTTATTATTGAATGATAACATTCAATACTACTATCAATAATATTGAAGTTATTGATATTTAATAATAATTTCAATATTATTATTCAATATCATTGAATAACAATATTCAATACTCTGGAGACACCTGGGAGAAGAGGGACCCGCAGGCAGTCCTCTCACACACTTTCTATTCTAGCAGGAAGACCGGCTATTAAACAGATATGCATTAACTGTGATCCCAGTGAGGCCTGTGAAGCACAGCTACAGCCAGAGGGGATGGCCTAGTCCCAGGATCAGAGAACGCTTCCTGGAGGAACTGACACTTAAGTCCTGAAGGATGAGGGGATTTCTCTGCTAAGAAGGACACAAGTAGGGAAAGGAGCTATTTGAAGGCCCAGAGGTAGGAGTGCAGGTGGTGCATTTGAGGAAGGAGCCAAGGGCTTGTGCAAATGCGATAAAGAGGACAGGACACCAGCAGGAGATGGGGTTCCTAGATGGTTCATATAAGGCAATCGTGGGCCCACAACTAATCGTAAAACATTATCCAAGCATCAAGGGCTTTGTCCAGAACAATCAAAGCCGTGTCCTCCAATCCACTTCTTTTAAAAAAATCCAAAGCATCAGGTGCTGTGCAGAAGTTGTCCAATGAATGTCAGTCGGATAATAAATCAATTAATCAAAAATGTAAGCTGTGTATAAAATCTACCTTTCACACATGAGAATCTGTGCTTTGGTCCATTTGCTGCAATATTGCAAAATCATGTAAGTGTCTGGGCTTCTTGAATTTGAAAAGGCAGCTTAAAATAATTATTGAATTCTGAGCCTCTGTTCTCTCAAATTAATTCCCAGTGCAGCATACGTGCTCTTAACCAGCTTTTCTGGTTTTCTGTCTAAGTAACATCGGTACCTTTGTATGGAATTAGTCAAGGCTAGAGTTGGCTGGACCCAGGTGTCATCTAGCCCAGAGTACTCAATTTGCTAAAGAATCTGAGACCCCAAGAGAAAAAAAAGGCCACAGAGCCAAGCAGAGCCGAGCAGACTCTGATGCCCTCAGTCTGAGCCAGGTCTCCTAGGGGCATCAGTCTCTTCATCTCTCTCCACTTTATCAGTTAATCACTTAGTGAAGCGCTACTAGGATTCTATTCTAAGAAACCACACCTTGAATTTTTATAACAGAAATCATCATTTCATTTTGTATTTTATACTTTCATTTGTTTATGCATTATACATGCCGAAAATTATTTTTTAAAATGTTGAAAGTCCAATTTTTGGAAGACCCAGTAAACTATGACCAATGTGAAAGACAGTAATCATTAACATTTGTAACTAACTCACGTTCATCTTCGGTGTCCTGGTTGCAGTGATTCTAAATGGAGTCTTTTGCTCTATGAAAATCATAGGCCTGTGTTTGAAATCTGGCTCTACCACTTGCTAACTGTGTGATCTTTGAAAAATCGCCTAATATCTCTGTGCTTCATAATCATAGGGTCCATGAGAGGGTTGTAGAAGTCTTAAAAGAGTTTATGTATTAAAATTGTGCTTGGCATATAGTAAATACTATGGAAGTGCAAGCATTTATCAGTCCGGATAAAAAAGTTCAACTAGCCATGGGGTGGTCCAAAGTAGGACCTTAACAAAGATAAGGCCTGTCTTTTAATATATATCACCAGAGAGGTTCACCAGCAGTTGATTTCAACCTTCCATGAGTTTACTGGGATGTCCTATAAAATCAAGTTCAATTTGAAGGTGATTCTCCCACTGTCCCTCTTTGTGATTATTTTCTTACTGACTTCCTGACTCTTCACATGTTATCTTTTCTCATTCAGGAAACAGTGATGCACTATTTTGCAAGAATGGTACTAAACATACCTGAAAATATCACAAACCCTGTTGAATGTTTTCTAATGATGCTGTTGAATTTCTCCAAACAATGAGAAGTCCACCCTTGTGCTTCCTGATCCTGCAAGCAAATGCTCATTTTTCTTGTCTTAATAAGAGATACTCATTCATCCAATAAAAGATAAGCACTGAGAACATATTGTTATTGTGTGGTGGTGTTTAGCTGCAAAGTCATGTCCGACTCTTTGTGAGCCCATGGACTGTAGCCTGCAAGGCTCCTTTGTCCATGGGATTTCCCAAGCAAGAATACTGGAATGAGTTGCCATTTCCTTTTCTAGGAGATCTTCCTGACCCAGGGATCAAACCAGCATCTCCTATTTGGCAGGCAGATTCTTTACCACTGAGCCACCAGGGAATCCCAGATTCTCAGCCAGGTGCTAGGAATACAGAGACATTAACTGTAGTCAAAGGAATCACATCATTCCCTTTTTTGTTTGTTTATTTCACTTCCGTCCACAGAGGACCTACTGGGAGCCAGGCCCTGCTCTTGGGAACAGTGTCTTGTGGTGAGTGAGACAACACAGACCTGCCCTCATGGAGCATAAGGTCCAGGGAGGGAAGCAGATAATAAACAGGGAAGCAGACAAAGAAGGACGAAATTACAAACTGAGGAAAGGCTTATAAGGGCAAAGAACGGGTTAAAATTACAACCTTCCCATGCCTTCAAGGAAAGAGGTCTGTGTAAACAGTGGGTGGAGAAAGCCAGTAAGGTCTAGGGTGAGACCAGCCCAAGAGCCTGCTGTACAGAGAACAGAGGAAAAGATGGTGAATGCCTAAGGAACAATGAGTGAAGCCCCAGGAGGGAAACACCTTATGGATGTTCAAGTAGCAGAGCAGCCTCGTGTGGCTGGAGCGAAGGCAAGATGGGACCAGCTGAGACTGGACAGACAAGTGGGGCCTACAGTGTGAGTGACATGGTAAGCCATGGCCAAGAGTGTGGATGTTATTCTTTTGGTTTTTGGTTTTGGCTCTGCTGGGTCTTCGCTGCTGTGCGGGCTTTTCTCTAGCTGGGGTGAGCGAGGGCTACTCTCTATTTGTGATGTGGGCTTCTCAATGCTGTGGCTTCTCTTGCTGTGGAGAATAGGTGGGTTCTAGAGCACATGGGCTTCAGTAGTTTCTGTACATGGGCTCAGTAGTTGCAGTTCCTGGGCTCTAGAACACAGGCTCAATAGGTGTGGCGTATGGGCTTAGCTGCTCCATGGCACATGGGGTCTTCCTGGATCAAGGATGGAACCTATGCCTCCTGCATTGGCAGGCAGGTTCTTTACCACTGAGCCACCAGGAAAGCTTGTGGGTGTTATTCTTAAAATGCAACAGGAACTCGTTAAAAGATGAGAAGAAGTGATGTGCAGTTTGCGTGTTGCAAGATTCTGCCAGACACTGTCGGAAATGCCACTGAAGTGGAGAAATTCGGATTCATTTAGAAGGAGAACTGTGACCTCACTGATGAATTGAAATTGCAGGTTGAGGAATAGGACAGAATAAGGATGATGGCCCTGACTGTGGCTCAGGTATATAAGAGAAATTAGTATGAAAAAGACAAAGGAGGAACTAGTTTCATGAGAAAAAAGATCTGTTCAGTTCTTTTGGTCTTAAACAAAGAGACCCTCTTATAAATAATTACCTTACTGGAGTTAAGTCCTAACAGAGCTTCCTATCAGCACTCCAGAAAGCTGCTTTGTGAGACACCCTGATTCAGACTGAATTAAAAACAAGAGAGTGTTGCTCTTATCACTGGATCACTCTGCTTGGGACAATGGGCCTCCGTTATCAAATGTGTCTGGGGGAATTAACCCTAGGAGATGATAGTAGCCCAATCAAGCTTCACATCCCTGCCTCCTGGCCTGAATTCTGCTTGGTACCAGTGTTGCCTGTCCACAAATGCAGCTCAGCCCTTCAGGGATCTGATGCTACAGCATGAAATAGACAGCCATCTCAGATAAGAGTACTGTGTTAGCTGACATGAGGTGTGTCTCAGTAGTTAATGTGGCCACCCCAAACGACTAGCCTGACGACTTAGCTCAGGTAAAAATGCAATCAAACCACTGCACATTCCAAGTCCATGAAAAAACACACCCTCTCAAGGGTTCTACTACATTCCAAGTCCATGAAAAAACACACCCTCTCAAGGGTTCTACTACATTTCTTTTAATGCTGTACTTACCTAATTTTGGAGAAACACATAAATTCTCTCAAAAGCTTATAAATCAAGGTAAGCAGACAGAAGGTATTTGTCAAAGAATTAAAGTACTTTTTTATAACATTTTCCATGAAACAGCAGAACTCTTCAAAAGAGAAGTTAGTGGAGGAAATTCAAAAATCTCAGTTGTAAAGAAAAGGTGAAATCATAAAAGTAAGAACATGGTGAAGACTGTACTTTAGTAAATAACCCCTGAAAAACCAAAATAAAAGAATCCACAATAAAGGAGGCTTTCTTTCTCTCTCTTCTTGATTTATTAGCTACTAAGTCAGATGAAAAGCAGAAATGGTACCATTGAAGTTGAGAGGGCAGAATTGTTTAGAGGACGCCTCTGATGTTGTAACATCAGGGAATTGTGTGAGCATCAAAAATGTCTTTGGATGGCATATTTTGGAGGGAGAAGATTTATTGGGCTTTGTGGTCCTCACATCCCCAAACAAGTAAGTCACAGGAGCAGGGACAGATTAACATGGATTGCAAGATCACAAAGGGTATAAGAAAAAAATTATACTTCTTGTGCAGCTGAGCACCAAGGACCCTGAGAATAGAAAGACCTAGACCAAAGTCAGCAACACGGTTAATGGGAGAAGATTGCCACTGCTCAATTTCATTGCCACACATCATTGGATGTCCCCAGAGTCCATTCCTTACCAACCACCTCTCTGGGAAGACATTTCAGCTTGAGTTCTGTAAGTCAGTCTACACAATTGAGACTCAAGTTAGTCTAACTTCCTGGTCATTTACAAAAAGGTTGGCTTAGATGTAAAGATTATGGTAAATAGAATATTTTTTCAAATATTTAACCTCTCACACACATAAAATTTTTCAGATTTTTCACCCTCCAAAAACCAAGCAGGCCCTTATGTTTTTCCTCTTGAGATGAAAAAAAAAATTTTTTTCTCAACTCATTCCCCAGTTCCATACTATTTATAGTAACAGCAATTTATTCTTTGAGAAAGTTTCCCACTAAACTTTGTCAAATGGACCCACATTAGTGCTCATGTGTGTATCAATATACATGAAGATGTGATTTATTGTAAGCTAAAGTAAGAAGAGATTTACCTAGCAAATAAATTTAGGTATGTCTAATCACTTCACAGAATCACCCATTATGGGAGTTCTTTGAACACTGAGTTTCCGTGATGAGTTTTTATAAAATTGTTAATTCATAAACATCAATATACATAACCTGGCACTGCCCTCTCAACTCGATGCTCCAGCATAGCCCCAGCCCTTCAATGATGTGGAAAGTGAAAGTGAAAGTCGCTCAGTAATGTCCGACTCTTTGCCACCCCATGGACAGTAACCCGCCAGGCTCCTCTGTCCATGGAATTCTCCAGGCCAGAACACTGGAATGGGTAGCCGTTCCCTTCTCCAGGGGATCTTCCCAACCCACGGACTGAACCCAGGTCTTCCGCATTGCAGGCGGATTCTTTACCGTTTAAGCCACCAGGGAATGACGTGGAATACACAATAAAACCTCCATCACCCACGAAACTGACTACTGTCCTTCAAAGAGAGCTAAACGCATTTGACTTTCCCCCCACAGGTAAAGAGGTAACAGTGAATATGACCAAACAATCTAGACTATGAGAAATAATCCACTGTCAGATTGCGTGTGTGTGTGTGTGTTCATTCATGTCTGACTCTTTGTGACCCCATGGACTGTAGCCCGTCAGGTTCCTCTGTCCATGGGATTTTTCCAGGCAAGAATACTACAGTGGGTTGTCATTTCCTCCTCAGGGGATCTTCCCCAACCCAGGGACCGAACCCACGTCTCCTGCATTGGCAGGCAGATTCTTTCCACTGAGCCACCTTGACTTTTTTCTTTGAAACTGTAACAAAACCATATCTGTTCTCTCCCAGAAAAAGCAATGACAACCAACATGCCACGTGACTGCTCTGGAGCAGAAATGAGATGAGACTTGGCTGGGGGCCTCTCTCTCTGGAGGGATATCTGGTTCCCCACAGTGGGTACCACCCACCCTAACCACCAGCCTGTGGGAAACAGGAGTCCCTGTGGTCTGAAGTCAGAGGTGGCAATGGTGGCCGTGCAGAGGAGGAAGTGCTGATGGGGAGTCCGTCCGTGAGTCAGCTGTCTTCAGGTCCTGCAGCTGCATGGGGCAGAGCAAGGACACAGCCCTCTGGACCCAAGACCGGAAGGACCCCCTCCCAAGGCCAGTGGGACTTGTGACAGCACCACAGGGCTGCCAGCTGTGCCCAACAGAGCACAGGCCATCTGTGAGGATGCCTGCAAGGACACCCACAGAAATGCTGAGAAACACTCTGAAGGAGACTCATTTATATGACTCTCTGAAGGAGTCAGTGGGAGACCTTACAGCAATTATGGAGTCAGCCCTTTTCATTCAGCCGTTCTCCTTGTCTGAAATGTTCTTACAGACAGACACAGAGCTTGTTTCTTTACCTGCTCTGGGTCTCTGCTCAAATACTGCCTTATCAAGAAGTTCATCTCTTTCATCTCTGACAACCTTTCTTAAAATGGCAATACACCCACACACAAAACACCCATCCTGTACCCCAGCTTTAGCTTTACCACTGCACTCTCACAGTCTGACATATTGCATATTTTATTGTTTGACTCTTCCCACTGGAAGCTCTTCAAGGTAGAAATTTATGTCTACTTTCTTTACGGTTTTATTCCCAGTACTAGAGCAGTTCCCAGCCAAGAGTAGGCCTTTGATTATTCTCTATTGAATAAGTAACTAAATCTAGCCCACACTGTGGTGTAGGCTCTCTTATGCTGTCTTATGCCCTTTCTCTGCCCCAGTCCAGCCACTGCAAGAGTCATGTTTTGAACTTTGTCATCACCCACCTGTTCCACCTCCACATCTCTCCTCCACTGATGTATGCAATTTCTCCCACTGTAGACATTCTTTGAACTCATCACGACACCTTTACTTTCTTCATATCACCAACTCTATCCTTTAAACCAAACACTTTACTTCTGTTGGCTCAGCTTCCATTGAATCTCATTTTGATGATGTTTCCTTCTGGCCCAACCCTAGGTGGCCCAGCTCTGCACTTATGCGTGACTCATCCTATAGCTGAGAGTCACTGAAGAGAGTCACACAACACAGGGATCAGCCAATTAGATGAAATGCAATGGCTGGCCTCACAAAAGTCCTCAAAGCTCCCACATTAATTCCTTTACTTTTATCAGATGATCTCTCCTCCTCCTTTACAAAGAAAACAGAAGCTGTAAGATGGGAAATCCATCACCTTTGCAAGAGCAAGCCCACAGGCTGACTCACCTCTCACACATTCCATCAACTTTCTGATCGACTTGAATCCCATTCCTGCTTTTCCTCTGAGGAACTTACACTATCAACTATCCTTTGTGTATCTCTCTTTTTTCCTGAAATCTTTTATTAGTTTGCTAGGGTTGCCTTCTCAAAGCACCACAGACTGGGTAACACAGAAATTTGTTGTCTCACAGCTCTGGAAACCAGAAATCAGAAAATATCAGCCAAGTTGATTCCTTCTAAAGGCTTTGAATTACGTTCCTAACCTGACTTCTGGTGGTATGCTGGCAACCTCAGGCATTCCTTGGCTTGCAGAAGCATTACTCTGATTTCTGTCTCCATCTTCACATGGTGTTCCCCTATGTACATCCCTCCAAATTTCCACTTTGTATAAGGACAACATTCATATTGGATTGTTGTTGTTCAATCGCTAAGTCATGTCTGACTCTTTGTGACCCCATGGACTGCAGCACACCAGGCTCCCCTGTCCTTCACTATCTCCTAGAGTTTGCTCAAACTCATGTCCATAGAGTCGGTGATGCTATCTAACCATCTCTTCCTCTGCCACCCTCTTCTCCTTCTGCCCTCAGTCTTTCCCAGCAGAAAAGATGAGTTGGCTTCTTCGCATCAGGTGGCCAAAATATGAGTCGGCTCTTCGTATCAGGTGGCCAAACTATTGGAGCTTCAGCTTCAGCATCAGCCCTTCCAGTGAATACTCAGGGTTGATTTCCTTTAGGGTTGACTGGTTTGATCTTGGATTAGGGCCATCTTACTCCAGTGTGACCTCATCTTCACTTAACTAATTACATTTTCAATGAACCTATCTCCAAATAAGGTCACATTCTGAGATACTGGGAGTTAGAACTCCAACATACAAGTTTTGGGAGGACCATTCAACCCATAACAGACCTACATCCTTTCTGTTGTCTTTTAAACATGATTAAATCTCTCCCTTTAACAAAACTCAGCTGAGCCCACATTCCATTCTGAATCCTGACCCTTTCTCTATTTTTCCCTGACACAGACATATTTCATTTCATTGTTTTCTTTACCCAATGTCTCGGTTTCTTTATTTCCCATCCTCTCCTAATCCACTCCAAACAGCTCTCCAGTAGCTCCCATAAATGTCAACGGTGGCCTCCCGGAGATAACACAATGGTTATTATTTTAATGCCCAGCTTATTCAGTTCCCCAGAACCAATGACAACATCAGATAATGCCAACCTCCTTAAAACATCCTCCTGCACTAGGGATTCAGCACTACCATCACTAACGTCTTTCTACACGTTCTTCTACTTCCACCCCAAGCTAATCATCTTCTTAACAGCCTGTAAGCAAACCTGCATGAGATCTTTCAACCTTGTTCCTGGGTCCTCTCCTTTTTACACTCTATACTCTCTTTCTAGATGATCCCATACATACTTATGATGGAGGTTATCTCCCAAACAAAGGGAACTTGGAAACTGACATTTCCAGCCCAGGTCTCTCTGTGGTTGCCAGACCTATGAATCCTACTGCCTGCTTGCTTCTTCTTGACTGTCCTAAACTTTTATCAACTTCACATTTCTAAAATTGAACACAAAATCGGCACTCCATCGCCACCACTAATAGAGCAGTCCTCCTCTTGCGATCTCTGCAGTGATGAATTCAAACATTATGCAAACTCGACTAAAGGAGCGTATGTCAAAGCTGTTATTTCCTCCTTTAACTTCATGTTGTCCTCAAATTCAACTGAGTTCAAAGTACTTATTAAGTGTCTAGGATTGGATTATTCAAAACCTTCTACATGCAAAAGTTCACTAACTTTCGTAACAATTCTGTACAGTAATTTTATCTATTCACATTTTGCAGATGAGGAGACCCAGCTTAGAGAAGTTAGTAACTGTCTCAAAATGACCCAATTAGCAAATAATTAAGCCTTGTGTCAACCTACATCTGACTTCAGAATTTGAACCCTTAGCCACATGACTAAACTATCACAACCACAATACACATTAAAGTCATCAGAAGAAAGCAGAAAGCCATGCTTTAATCCCAGTTCTGAGGAATGAGAGAAAATATGGATACAGAACTGAGCAAATCATGCTGTCTGAGCAAAGTGAAGACTCTAATGACCCTGACATATGAAAGAGACAGCAGAATCCACTTCCACAGACTCAAGTCCCTACTGCAGACTATTATACAGAGGTGACTGTATAAAGTAGGGTCACAAAACTGAATTTCTTGAATGCCAGGTTAAAAAAAGTTGAAACTTGAACCTCTAAGCAATAGGAAATCAAGGGCAAAAGCAAATGATCATGAAAAGAGGAAGATAACATAGTCTGTTTTTGTTTCCACTGCCCTTTCTGACAGCACTCAGATCTCTAAGAGCCATCTGGGTTCAGAGGCACAGCGGGGACATACACTCTTCCTTCCTGAGTTCTAACTGATGAGCCACAGAGGGGCACAAAATGTCATCTTGACAACCACCAGGCATTAAAGGTGGTCAGGCTTTCTAGAGTAAATTTCTAAATACTTGATAAGACAATACAAATTAATTATAATCTGTGCTTTGTTGGACCCAGTTATCTTTTCTCTTGTATATTACGGCACTTTTTCTCTATCAAAGATCTATTCCAGAAATTAATCTAGAGAATAAAAGATGAGGCTGTGGGACCATCATTACAGGAAATGGTGATGATGAAGAATGCCCATGTCCAGCTTCCAAAACACCTTATTCTTACATCATGACTGTGCATCAGGAGATGAACCAGTTGCCCCATAGGAGAACTGAAGTCATTCACTAACTGGAATACCTAAACTGGGTCAGGAATTTTCTGAGTACTGGAGACACACGGAACAAAAGGATTCTTGTCCTCACTGAGCTTACAGTCTCGGGGGAGACAGACACTGGTCAAATAAACACAGACGTACACGTTGATATTGATGAGGACTCATAGTACACAATTCACTATGACAGATGAGTTAAATTAAAATGTGTTTGGTTTTTTGTTCGCCACAGGCCCTGATGTGCAATTTTGAAACTTGATTCATTTGCAAAGGTCCTCAAGCAAGTTATTTAATGTCACCACGGTGTAGTCTCCTTGTTTATCAAATGGGAGTGATAATAATAAATGGGGAGTTTTATAAGCATAAGCGAGATAATTTATGTGAAAGTGCTTGCATTGCGCTTGACACATACTAAATATTAAAATATGTTAGCTATTGTTACCCTCAGAGCCTCTTAGGAGTCTGCCTCTTTCCTGCTATAGGATATAGAAGCTGATTGGTCAAATCGTTTTTAACTGAAACCACATTGACAATGTCTTGTGCTGAAAGTAAATGCTTACAAAATATCTCTTACAGGCACCAAATAATATTCTGGAAGTAGGAAAAGAAGATGGCAGTTTTTAATCTAGGAAGAGAAATAGAATAGATACAGATATAATTCGAAAGAGACATAAATGTATAGACCACAGTGGGAGCTGGACTTGGTAAGTGTGGGCTGGAGAAAGAAAAAGATAGATGGAGAACGACCCACATTAGAACACTGGAGTGACACTCATCTCAATAATAAAAAGCCTTACCTGGATCTGCAGGCCGGAAAGAAGCCCAGGTGGAGGCAAAGGAGAAGACCGATCAAAAGAGAAACACTTCAGTTCCACCCCAGCCTCCCAGTCGGTGGAGACAGCATCCTAGTCAACATCAACCTAGGGGAAAAAAAAAGCACACGTTGCAAGGAATGCTTCTATTAAAGGCATGAAGATCTTAGCTGCTTGATACCAACTTCAATACAAGATGCAAGAGACACAGAACAGTCCTCGATTTCAAGTGGTTAGTGTTTTTTCACATCTCATTGCTGTTATTTGCCTCAGCCTGAAAACTCACATACACACACACACACACACACACACACACACACACACATACACACACAAACTGCACATGAATGTTTTATAGAAGATTATTCATAATTGCCAAAACCTGGAAGCAACCAAGATGCCCTTTGATAGGTGAACACAAAGAGGTGAAGGTGAATAACAAGATAAGTAGATGAAAATGTGGAAGGACCTTAAATGCATATGGCTAAGAGGAAGAAGCCAATCTGAGGAAGCTGCATACTATAGTGCATAGACAGCACAGTTCTAACTAGATGACATTCTGGAAAAGGCAAAACTATGCATGTCACCGAGCCAAACTTGGGTCCAGTCACCCCTGCACAGTAAAACCAATCTGCTGACACCGGCTTGTGGTTAAAGAAAGTGCAGTGTTTATTGCAGCAAGGAATCCAGGTAGCTAATTCCCCAAACCCAAACTCGCTGATGGCTTTCAGAGAGAAAGATTTTTAAAGACACAGTGAGGGAGAGAGGTGGGAGGTGTGTTATCAATTCATGGACATTCTTCTGATTGGCTGGTGGTGAGGCAATCAGGAGTCAACATCTTCAGCCTTCTGGTTCCAGCTGGTCTGGGGTCTATGAGCCTGCCAGCGGCATACTGATGACTTCCTCCCCCAAGAAGGGGCTTCCTTATCTGCAAAAGGGCTCAAAGGATATGACTCAGAATATTATCTACAGCTCTAATGGCTAAACTATTATTATTTTATCTTACTTGACTGTTTTCCTCTGTTTCTGCATTTATTCTTTGAAACTTGGAGAAGGCCTAGGAAGCTAAAGTTATTCTACAAGTAAGAGGCAGGCAGGCACAGGACATGGTGGGGGGCAAGGAACAGTCTGTCTCAGGAAGGTCCCATAGTGTTTGCTCAGTTATACGGAGACAGTAAAAAGATCAGTGATTGCCAGGCGTTGGGTGAGAGGTAGGCAAGGATGAATAGATCGGAGCATAAGGAGTTCCAAGGTGGTGAAACTATTCTGTATGATATAATGGTGGATGTGTGTGCGTGTCAGTCACTCACCCCACAAACTGTAGCCCACCAGGCTCCTCTGTCCCTGGATTTCCCAGGCAAGAATATTGAAGTGGGTAACCATTCCCTTCTCCAAACCTGGGTCTCCTGCATTGCGGGCGGATTCTTTATGTCTTTATATAGTTGCCAAAACTCATAGAACCAACACCACCAAGAGCTAGCCCTAATGTAATGGATGGATTTAAGGAGTGGGAAGCTGGAAGCTGGGCTTCTGTCTTCCCTCATTCTTTGCTATTTTGAGGGGAAAAAAGAGAGTGCCGATTTCTTTTCGAAACGCCAAAGGCAAACTAAATCATCCACACGCTCCTTTTTGACAGAAAGGAACCATGTGGAAAAATCTCTCAAGCTTGGAAGGACTTATTCTATTCAAACCCCAAGTCTCAGCCCACGAGCCCTAACCTTTTCTGGTAGAGGTGAGCGTTCCAACTAAATCAAACAGGGCGCCAAGCCTGCGTGAGCGGACGGGCTGAGCTGCTCCAGACGCTGCTTGGAAACCCAGGACAGAGGACCTCATGCAAACTTCAGAACCTTCCCTTTCTCCCTCTTCTGTGTAGAAAGCATGTTTAAAAAAGACGTGTAAGTGATTGTTCTAAGGATCCGTCCCACCTGCTCCAGTGCAGGAAGCTACAGATGGGGCTCCTCTGTGGTAAAGGAAGTGGTTTCTGGAAGCCTAGCTCCAAAGAGGACTGTGTGCCTCACACGCCCTCTTGTGGCCATTCGGAGATACTGCAATCAGGCGAAGCCTCGGATTGTATTCTTAACATTAAAGCTACAATTTAGGGAATTTTGAAATCTCAAGAATTCAGGATTTGGGAAGTTTGTCTTTCCATAAATTATGCTTGCCTCGAGCCCTGTGGAAACCTATAGAGTTATTTTTCCGAAAAGGACTGTGACTGTCTATCCCAACTAAAGCTCTTTTGCAAAGAACAGGAAGTATCAGCTGTTTCTTTAAAGAACGCATAATGATTAAGGAGGTTGCAAGTGCAGAGAGGATAACTGAATGACTGTGGGCTGTAGCTATGTTGACACGGGCAAAACAAAGTCAAAGAGAGACAGTTCAGATCATTTGCAGGAGTGTTCATCAGCTGAACCAAAAACAAGCTGCAAAAGAAACACTGAAGCATGTATGTATTGACACTGCATGAGTGGTGCCTTCCTGCCTTGCACAGCCTCCAGGACAAATTCTTTCCTGCAAGGTGCTGTTCTGAAATCCAGCCTCTTCCTGTGGCTACAGTGCCTTGAGCTGGGAGAAGGTGATGACTTTCCTTGCCTCTGGGGAGGGCAGGGCGGGGGTGTGGGGGTGGGGGTCATGACACTGACCTCGCTCCCTGGGCTCTGCTTCTTCACCTGAAAACATTCCCCTGTCCCACTTTGCTACTGATGGCACAGAAGTTTAGCAACCCTGCTGGCTTCTCTTCCTGCTTTAGGAAAAAAGTCTGCCTATGGTTGCAAGTTTACAATAGAAGGCAACAAGATCTAAGCAGTGTGCGGTGTCTGGCTAATCACCTTTACAGGCAGATATTAATGAAAGCTTGATAAAGGGAAGATTACATTAATTATTCAGTTTTTCTAATTGTCTAGAAATCAAAGTGGGTTGTCAGCAACTAGACAAAAAATTTCCAGAACAAGGAAACATGGGGATGAGTTGGGGGATTAGGAAGCACGTAAGATTTAGGACAGGGCAGCTCGACCTTTGCCCTCCCTGGCTGTGTGAGTTGGGTGATCCTTTGTTTCCGAGGCTGTCCTGTGCCTTGGGGAACACACGACAGCATTCCTGCGTTTACCAACTAGATGCCAGCAGCGTCCCCACCAGTGATGACCATCCCCAGTTGAGAATCACTGTTTTATGGGGACGAGGCTGGTAGAAAAATTATTAAACACTGTGACCGATGAACTGAGAGAGATGTCTGACTACAGGACACCATGATGCACAGAAGAGCAAATAGGCTTTAGGGTTAGTAAGAACCAGGGCTCGGATTAAATGACGAGACCTTTTGTTGTTTAGTCACTCAATCGTGTCTGACTCTTTGCGACCCCGTGGACTGTGGCCTGCCAGGCTCCTCTGTCCATGGAATTCTCCAGACAGGAATATTGGAGTGGATTGCCATTTCCTTCTCCAGGAGATCTTCCTGACCCAGGGACTGAACCTGCGTTTCGTGCACTGCCAGGTGGACTGTTTATCACTGAGCCACCAACCTTAGGCCTCTTTTTTTCCTCCCCCTAAGCCTCAGGTTCATGTATGTAAAATAATAATAATAAAACAGTGGTAATAAGAATAATGTTGTTGAGTGGTTAAAAGAAATAAAGCACATAAGGGATCTGGTCTATTGTCTAGTATTTAATAACGTCATTAGAAAGCACTCTCTTCTCATCTCCAGAAGTTTCTAGAAATAGAATACAGGTTCTTTAGGGGAGTTTGAGAGTCCTGGGAGCCTGTCAGAGGCAGGGGGGGAACAGCCTTGTACTATGGGTCCCTCATGAATAATACCACCCTCCTTTCCTCCTGAAGGATTCTCCCTGAAACACAGGCTGCGCCTGTACAGAACAAGGGGGCCATTCAGATGTGTTATCTCTCAGGATAAATTATCACAAAGGTCAGCAAAACAGAGAATAGCATTCCAGAAGTGGAGGTATTTATAGTCTTTAAAGATCCCTCTTTGGTCTCTGTTTTTCCATCAGAAAAGTGCAAAGTCATCCTTTTAACATGTAGAGCAAAATTCTTATACTTTGATGTCAAGGAAACCTGCTTGGCAAATTTGAAGGAGGGGATGTCTGCCGTGTTACTTGTGTCTGACACACGCTCCTTCTGGAAATAACGAATGCTGCATTTTCAGATTCATGCTATAATGTTTCACGAAAACCTTAAGTAGCTCTGCCGAAACACCTCCATTGCCCTTCTTGTTCCTTACAGTTTTAATTAAATCATTTGTTTACCACTTACATAAATTACTTAAAAATAAAAAGATGTTAAAATGACTTAAAGTTCCCAGACAGTGACAATCATGGCATTAGTAATTTATTCTTGAGCTTCATCCCATTAAAGATTAGTGCTCCTTTTCCCAGAACCCCCGGACCCTAATCTGGTCACATGCCTGACTGTCTTCTCTCAAACATTCAAGACCCCTTGTTTGAAAACTGGGAGCCTGGGAGAGGACTGAAACTCCTTATTTTTTAAACTTGGCCCAAGTCATCAACACTGCCACAAATTATTTTAGGTGAAGTTATGTAAAATTAACAACTTACGACTTTTATTGACATACAAACGTGGCAAGTTCATATAGTTTAAGGTAAAATTCTATCTGGATTTCTCTTACAATTCTGCTCATCCAGTGTAACTTTCCTAATGGAATTTTCCACAATAGCTGCTGCCCTGAAAAGAACTGCCTTTCCTAAAGATGCCTATCTCTCAATAGTATTGTTGTTGATCCCTTATTACACCACTTTGGGGGTGTTTCCCATGGAGAGGGTGTAAACAGCAGAATTCAGCTGGGAGAGCTGTGTTTGATTCTTGAGTCTTCTAAATACTTACTGGGTGACTGAAAGTGAAAGTGTTAGTTGCTCAGCTGTGTCTGACTCTTTGTGACCCCATGGACTGTCACCTCCCAGGCGCCTCTATCCACGGAATTCTCTAGGCAAGAATACTGGAGTGGGCTGCCATTCCCCTCTCGAGGGGATCATCCCGATCCAGGGATCAAACCCTGGTCTTCTTCACTGCAGGTAGATTCTTTTCCATCTGAACCACCAGGGAAGCCATGCTGGATGACTAGGGTTCAAGTCATTTGACCTGCCTAAGTCTCAATTTCCACACTTGTAAAAGAGTTCTTTTAAGTATTGAGATAATGAATTTAATATTTTACATAGTATCTAAATGTTTAGTAAACGGTCATTCTAAAAAATGACTAGAGGCCATATGAATGCTATGCCTTAGTCACTGCAGCCTCCTGATGTGTGTTCAATATGTAAAAACAACAGCAACAGCAGATAATAACTTAATCCAATAGGTGCTTACTCTCCCTAGTACTATGCTAAGCATTTTCCCTATATTTATCTCATGTAAGACTCACAACAATCCTATGAGATAGATGCAGTTACTATCACATTTTAGAAATGATGAATTTGAAGCAAACAGGCATGTGAGAGTTGGTCTATAAAGAAAGCTGAGCCATAGCCAAATCAACAAAGCTAAAAGCTGGTTCTTTGAGAAGATAAATAAAACAGACAAACCATTAGCCAGACTCATCAAGAAAACAAGGGAGAAGAATCAAATCAACAAAATTAGAAATGAAAATGGAGAAATCACAACAGACAACACAGAAATGCAAAGGATCATAAGAGACTACTACCAGCAACTATATGCCAATAAAATGGACAAATTCTTAGAAAAGTATAACTTTCCAAAACTGAACCAGGAAGAAATAGAAAATCTTAACAGATTCATCACAAACACAGAAATCGAAACTATAATCAGAAATCTTCCAACAAACAAAAGCCCAGGACCAGATGGCTTCACAGCTGAATTCTACAAAAAATTCAGAGAAGAGCTAACACCTATACTACTCAAACTCTTCCAGAAAATTGCAGAAGAAAGTAAAGTTCCATACTCATTCTATGAGGCCACCATCACCCTAATTCCAAAACCAGACAAAGATGCCACAAAAAAAGAAAACTACAGGCTAATATCACTGATGAACATAGATGCAAAAATCCTTAACAAAATTCTAGCAAACAGAATCCAACAACATATTTAAAAGATCATACATCATGACCAAGCAGGCTTTATCCCAGGGATGCAAGGATTCTTCAATATTTGCAAATCAATCAATGTGATACACCACATTAACAAATTGAAAGATAAAAACCATATGATTATCTCAACAGATTCAGAGAAAGCCTTTGACAAAATTCAACATCCATTTATGATAAAAACACTCCAGAAAGCAGGCATAGAAGGAACATACTTCAACATACTAAAAGCCATATATGATAAACCCACAACAAACATTATCCTCAATGGTGAAAAATTGAAAGCATTTCCCCTAAAGTCGGGAACAAGACAAGGGTGCCCACTCTCACCACTACTATTCAACATAGTTTTGGAAGTTTTAGCCACAGCAATCAGAGAAGAAAAAGAAATAAAAGGAATCCAGATTGGAAACGAAGAAGTAAAACTCGCACTGTTTGCAGATGACATGATCCTCTACATAGAAAACCCTAAAGACTCCACCAGAAAATTACTACAGGTAATCAGTAAATATAGTAAAGTTGCAGGATATAAAATTAACACACAGAAATCCCTTGCACTCCTATACACTAACAATGAGAAAACAGAAAGAGAAATTAAGGAAACAATTCCATTCACCATTGCAACGAAAAGATAAAATACTTAGGGATAAATCTACCTAAAGAAACGAAAGACCTATATATAGAAAACTATAACACACTGATGAAAGAAATCAAAGATGACACAAATAGATGGAGAAATATACCATGTTTATGGATCAGAAGAATCAATATAGTGAAAATGAGTACACTACTCAAAGCAATCTATAGATTCAGTGCAATCCCTATCAAGCTACCAATGGTATTTTTCAGAGAACTAGAACAAATAATTTCACAATTTGTATGGAAATACAAAAAACCTCAAATAGCCAAAGCAAACTTGAGAAAGAAGAATGGAACTGGAGGAATCAACCTGACTTCAGGCTATCCTACAAAGCTACAGTCATCAAGACAGTATGGTACTGGCACAAAGACAGAAACATAGATTAATGGAACAAAATAGAAAGCTCAGAGATAAACCCACGCACCTATGGACACCTTATCTTTGACAAAGGAGGCAAGAACATACAATGGAGAAAAGATAATCTCTTTAACAAGTGGTGCTGGGAAAACTGGCCAAACACTTGTAAAAGAATGAAACTAGAACACTTTCTAACACCATACACAAAAATAAACTCAAAATGGATTAAAGATCTAAAGATAAGACCAGAAACTATAAAACTCCTAGAGGAAAACATAGGCAAAACATTTTCTGACGTAAATCATAGCAGGATCCTCTATGACCCACCTCCCAGAATAACAGAAATAAAAGCAAAAATAAACAAATGGGACCTAATTAAACTTAGAAGCTTTTGCATAACAAAGGTAACTATAAGCAAGGTGAAAAGACAGCCTTCAGAATGGGAGAAAATAATAGCAAATGAAGCAACTGACAAAGAATTGATCTCAAAAATACACAAGCAACTCCTGCAGCTCAATTCCAGACAAATAAGCGACCCAATCAAAAAATGGGCCAAAGAACTAAACAGACATTTCTCCAAAGAAGACATACAGATGGCTAACAAACACATGAAAAGATGCTCAACATCACTCATTATTAGAGAAATGCAAATCAAAACCACAATGAGGTACCATCTCACGCTGGTCAGAATGGCTGCTATCAAAAGTCTACAAGCAATAAATGCTGGAGAGGGTGCAGAGAAAAAGGAACTCTCTTACACTGTTGGTGGGAATGCAAACAAGTACAGCCACTATGGAGAACAGTGTGGAGATTCCTTAAAAAACTGGAAACAGAACTGCCATACGACCCAGCGATCCCACTGCTGGGCATACACACCGAGGAAACCAGAACTGAAAGACACACGTGTACCCCAATGTTTATCGCAGCACTGTTTACAATAGCCAGGACATGGAAGCAACCTAGATGTCCATCAGCAGAAGAATGGATAAGAAAGCCGTGGTACATATACACAATGGAATATTATTCAGCTACTAAAAGAATGCATTTGAATCAGTTCTAATGAGGTGGATGAAACTGGAGCCTATTATACAGAGCAAAGTAAGTTGAAAGAAAAACACCAATACAGTGTATTAACGCATATATATGGAATTTAGAAAGATGGTAACGATGACCCTATATGTGAAACAGCAAAAGAGACACAGATGTAAAGAACAGACTTTTGGACTCTGTGGGAGAAGGCAAGGGTGGGATGATTTGAGAGAACAGCATTGAAACATGTATATCATCATATGTGAAATAGATCGTCAATCCAGGTTTGATGTATGAGACAGGGTGCTCAGGGCTGGTGCACTGGGATGACCCTGAGAGATGGGATGGGGAGGGAGGTGGGAGGGAAGGTCAGGATGGGGAACACATGTACACCCATGGCTGATTCATGTGAATGTGTGGCAAAAACCACCACAATATTGTAAAGTAATTAGCCTCTAATTAAAGTAAATTAAAAATAAATAAATAAATAAAAAGCAAAAAAAAAAAAAAAAGGAAGCTGAGCGCCAAAGAACTGATGCTTTTGAACTCCGGTGTTGGAGAAGACTCTTGAGAGTCCCGTGGATTGCAAGGAGATCAAACCAGTCAATCCTAAAGGAAATCAGTCCTGAATATTTATTGGAAGAATTAACTGCTGAAGCTGAAACTACAATACTTTAGCCACCTGATGCGAAGAACTGACTCATTGGAAAAGACCCTGACGCTAGGAAAGACTGTAGGCAGGAAAAGAAGGGATGAGGACGACAGAGGATGAGATGGTTGGATGGCATCACTGACTCGATGGACATGAGTTTGAGTAAACTCTGGGAGTTGGTGATGGACAGGGAAGCCTGGTGTGCCGCAGTTCATGGGGTCGCAAAGAGTCGGACATGACTGAGAGACTGAACTGAACTGAGATCAAACGAATGGAACATGGAAGAGATAGGGCAGGAACCAAGGTCATCTGACATCAGAGTCCATGATATGTTGGGTATTCTCTATGGTGATGCCCTAGATCTCTTACAAAGGTCTTACAGACTTCTTTCTACTTTAAAAGAGTCCATGATGCCAGTGGGGTATTCTTGAAGCACTGTCATTTTTACTCACTTAACTAATCAATCTTCCCACTTTTTTATTTGTCCTATTTGATATTTCATTTGGGTTGTAAGTAGCTAGAGATTTTTGTCAACGTGGCTGGGCAGAACTAAGTCATGGTTAAAATTAAGTGCTCAGGTCATCTGAATAATTTACCCCTCGGATGTGAGGTGCCATGAGGTACTCAAAAAGCACATGAGAATACCACACCATCCTTGGTTGCAGGTACCCACAGCCATATTATATTAAAAGACTAAACTTAATCTTGAGGAGGTGGTACCATGGAAGACTCGAACATAACTGAACTTGGAAAACCATTTCAACAAATACCACGTAAGTGCCCCTTTGTGCCCAGCCAGCACTTCACGAGGTGCCGTGGAATGTAAACAAAAGTAAAACATGGCCCTTGACTACAAAGACCTCATAGTCCTGTGAAGACAGCAGCACTCACAATGCAATCAGATGCAGTGATGCAATTTTGACTCTGCAAGTCAACATCATCACTCCTTCAATGAATAGAAATTTAGAACCAACCACCTTGCCAAGCCTGTGCTGGAAGCTGAGACAGGGTGAACAGGTCAGGCCTGGCCTGGCCCCATGAATTGTACAATCTGGTGGAATACATAACAGATTTTGTGAGAAGGATAGAAAATAAAGTCACAGTTTAGAGAGTTCATAGAGCACTAGAGTAACTGGAAAAAGCCTCTTAAATGAGAGCAGGATTTGAGTTTGGTCTTCAGCAAAGGATGGTAACATGTCACCCAGTGACTTAACTCCTAAACTCGGTAATCAACACAAACACGTAATACGATATCATTATTTTCATAATGGTGATAAAAGACATACAGTGGGAAATGATTACACTTAGACAAATGCATTCCTATTCACATCATTCTTCACAGCACTGTCAGCGTTGCATTCTTATTTCTTTTACTGAAAGAAATAAGGCAAAAGTAACTTCAAATCTGAAAATGCTCCTGGAAAAGATTCTTAAGAGAACTATGTTAAAAAGTCAAAGCGCACCACTATAGTTAAAATTGAGGTGTTTTCCTTTCAATTCAAAACCTCCATTTTCAGACCTTAATATCTTGGACTTTGCAATCAGAGTCAGTGGGAAGTTGGTTACAGATCGTGGTTACTATGAAGAAGGGGCTGCTGATAGCACCCTTCAGAAGTCTGACTGTGCCCTTCATCTTTCGATGGTTAAGAAAGCAATCTAGAGAAAAATACGCTGAGGGGTAAATTGCTAACTCAGTCGAGGTGAAAGACCTGGGTAGGTCAAACTGTAGTGTTTTTTTTTTTTCATTTTCTTTAATGCTAGTTGATAATGTGAATAAGAAGCCCAGCTGTATTTTTCCACCCATCCAGCAGTTCAGTAGAGCTTTCCAGAATGTAATTCACATGGTATCAGGGATTATCTTTTTATCTGCAAACTAAACAAGATGAAATTATGTCAGCGCAAGTCTCTGTAGACAAAATATGTCAAAAAGGTAAATTACATAATTTATATTTGCATTCCCTTTGCATTTTTTATAGTCTTTGCATTTCTAATTATATTTACATTTAAATATTGAATTCACTTTTAATTTCAGGGGTAAAATGATATAATAGGGAATAGATGGACGTGAGACACTTTCAAATTCTTGTCTTTGCCACATCTGCAATTGAAGAGTTCTTTCCTTCTCATGATTCTCTCAAGTACCCCAAAGCCCAGTATGAGAAAACTAAGGTCCAGCTGATTATTAACATGGACCTCTTACTATTACTCATATTATTTTCTCCTGCCATGTGAGGGCTTACCAGGTGGCACAAGTGGTAAAGAACCTGTCTGCCAATGAAAGAGATGCAAGAGACATGAGTTTGATCCCTGGGTCAGGAAGATCACCTTAAGGAGGGCATGACAACCCACTCCAGTATTCTTGCCTGGAGAATCCCATGGTAGAGGAGCCTGGGGACCTACAGTCCATGGGGTTGCACAGAGTTGGACATGACTAAACACACACATCTATCTAGGAGCAGATTACACACTTTTGCCTTGTGGTGTCTCCCTGCAGGAGGCGGTGTGCCCTTGCCTCCCCACCAGGCCTGCCTGTGTGAACTGATGCAGAAGTTTTTAATCACATACAAGCTGTACAAGCACAGCTCCTTGTACACTTGCCCTCTGCCTTGAGAACACCAACCATGTCTCACAGAGGGACTGCACCTTCACCCTGAATCCAGCAATGAGAAGACATTAGATGGTCTATGCCACTGAGCAGACCGACAGCCAGCACCAGACTGATTCCCATGACCCTAGGCGGGTCCAGTGGGCTCCCTCAAACCTGGGCCCTGGTTCACCCCAGTGTCCACTGGTTCCAGGAGCCCCAGGCAGCTCCCCTGGCCCAAAGTGACTTCCACATCACTAAAACTCGGTGAGTCCCTGTTTCCCCAGGACCACAAGTGGCCTCAGCACTCCCGACGGCTTCTGTGGTACCAAAGTCCCAGCGGCTCCCACACACCCAGGCCCTTGACCCACCCCAGCATCTGCTGGCTCCAGCAGCCCCAAGTGGTTTCAAGCCCCAAGCGAATGCCAGCTCTCTGCCCACCCCAGCTCTGGGTGGCTTCCATGACCCCAGGCAGCTCCCTGACACCTGTCTCCCCATGGACTTTAGCCAATCCAGGCCCTTGATCACTGAGCCAGCCAACTCCCATGGAACCAGGCTCCTGACAGGTTTCTGAGAACTCAGAATGAAAAAGAGTAAAGAAATTTTGTGGGCATTATAGAATACCATTGAAAGAAAAAAATCTACCCATTCTCAGAGTCCCAGACAAAGAACAGAGGGAGAAAGAACAAAATTTATTTAAAGAAATAATGGCTAAGAGTATCCCAAATTTGGTGAGAGATTTAGACATCCAACTTTCTGAAGCTAACTGGTCACTTCAAAATTTCAACCCAGAATAATCTTTAAGACACAGTAGAATAAAAGACAAGACATATTATAATAAAATTGTCTAAAATCAAAGATAAAAAGAGGATTTTTAAAGTAGCAAGAGTAAGGGAATTTCATAAAACTGTTAGAGGATTTGTCAAGAGAAATCTTTCAGGCCAGGAGAGAATGGGATGCTATATTCAAAGTGCTAAAAGAAAAAAATGTCAAACAAGAATACTTTATCTTGGTAAAGCTATCCTTCAGAAATGAAGGGAGAATCTATGGGGAAAAAAAAAAAAAAAACAGAATCAAAGAGACAATAGACTGGTGGTTGCCAGAGGGGACAGGTTAAGAGAGGACTGGATTGGGAGTTTGGGATTAGCCGATGTAAACTGGTATATATACAATGGATATACAACAAGGTCCTACTGTATAGCACAGGGAACTATATTCAATATCCTGTGAAAAACCATAATGAAAAATAATGTATATGTATGTATAAATGAGTCACTCTGCTATACAGTAACTGAGCAGCAATTAACACAACATTGTAAATCATCCCCAAGAAAAAGAAGAGCAAAAAGGCAACAAGGTTGTCTGAGGAGGCCTTACAAATAGCTGAGAAAAGAAGAGAAGCAATAGGGAAAGGAGAAAAGGAAAGATATATCCATCTGAATGCAGAGTTCCAAAGAATAACAATGAGAGATAAGAAAGCCCTCCTCAGTGGTCAATGCAAAGAAGTAGAGGAAAACAATAGAATGGGGAAGACTAGAGATCTCTTCAGAAAATTAAAGATACGAAGGGAACAATTCATGCAAAGATGGGCATGAGTCACTCAGTCATGTCCAACTCTTTGTGACCCCATGGACAGTAGCACGCCAGGCTTCCCTGTCCATCACCAACTCCGGGAGCTTGCTCAAACTCATGTCCATCAAGTCGGTGATGCCATCTAACCATCTCATCCTTTATCATCCCCTTCTCCTCCTGCCTTCAATCTTTCCCAGCATCAGGGTCTTTTCTAATAAGTCAGTTCTTTGCATCAGGTGGCCAAAGTATTGGAGCTTTAGTTTTAGCATCAGTCCTTCCAATGAGTATTCAGGACTGATTTCCTTTAGGATGGACTGGTTGGATCTCCTGGCAGTCCAAGGGACTCTCAAGAATCTTCTCCAACACCACAGTTCAAAAGCATCAATTCTTTAGCGCTCAGCTTTCTTTATGCTCCAACTCTCACATCCATACATGACTACTGGAAAAACCATAGCCTTGACTAGACAGACCTTTGTTAGGAAAGTCATGTCTCTGCTTTTTAATATGCTGTCGAGGTTGGTCATAGCTTTTCTTCCAAGGAGAAAGCGTCTTTTAATTTCTTGACTGCAGTCACCATCTGCAGTGATTTTGGAGCCCAAGAAAATAGTCTCTCACTGTTTCCATTGTTTCCCCATCTATTTGTCATGAAGTGATGGGACCAGATGCCATGATCTTCATTTTTTGAATGTTGAGTTTTAAGCCAACTTTTTCACTCTCTTCTTTCATTTTCATCAAGAGGCTCTTTAGTTCCTGTTAGCTTTCTGCCATAAGGGTGGTGTCATCTGCATATCTGAGGTTATTGATATTTCTCCTGGCAATCTTGATTCCAGCTTGTGCTTCATCCAGCCTGGCATTTCGCTTGATGTACTCTGCATATAAGTTAAATAAGTAGAGTGACAGAATACAGCCTTGATGTATTCCTTTCCCAATTTGGAAACAGTTTGTTGTTCCAAGACCGGTTCTAACTCTTGCTTCTTGACCTGCACACAGATTTCTCAGGAGGCAGGTAAGGTGGTCTGGTGTTCCCATCTCTTGAAGAATTTTCCAGTTTGTTGTGATCCACACAGTCCAAGGCTTTAGCATAGTCAATGAAGCAGAAGTAGACATTCTTCTGCAATTCTCTTGCTTTTTCAGTGATCCAATGGATGTTGGCAAGTTGATCTCTGGTTCCTGTGCCTTTTCTAAATCCAGCTTGAACATCTGGAAGTTATCGGTTCACACATTGTTCAAGCCTGGCTTGGAGAATTTTGAGCATTACTCTGCTAGCATGCGAGATGAGTGCATTTGTGCAGTAGTTTGAACATTCTTCAGCATTGCCTTTCTTTGGGATTGGAATGAAAACTGACCTTTTCCAGCCCTGTGGCCACTCCTGAGTGTTCCAAATTTGCTGGCATATTGAGTGCAGCACTTTCACAGCATCGTCTTTTAGGATTTGGAATAGCTCAGCTGGAATTCTATCATCTCCACTAGCTTTGTTCATAGCGATGCTTCCTAAGGCCCTCTTGACTTTGCACTGTAAGATGTCTGGCTCCAGGTGAGTGATCACACTATCATGGTTATCTGGGTCATGAAGATCTTTTTTGTATAGTTATTCTGTGTATTTTTGCCACCTCTCTTAATATCTTCTGCTTCTCTTAGGTTTGTACCATTTCTGTCCTTTATTGTGCCCATCTTTGCATGAAATAGTCTCTTGGTATTTCTAATTTTCTTGAAGAGATCTCTATTCTCTAGATCTCTCATCATATATTTATACCTTAAATATATACAGTTTTTGTAAGTATACCTCAATAAAGCTAGAAAATAACAAAGATGAAAATGAGAATTAAAAAAAATCAACTGTTAACAGCTACAGGGTTCACAGTACTGGGATACTAACAAAACATGAACTGCTCCCATCAGATGGTGAAGATGAAAACATTGTTAGAAGCACATTGGTAGAAACTGTAACCAAAGATGAGGTATGAATTAGTGGAGGAAGGAGAAGACAAAGAGAAAGGAGGAGAAGAATTTAAAAAAAGAGGAAAATGAAGGAGGAGGAGTAAAAGAAATAGACACAAAGAAGGAAGAGGAGGAGGAAGTGGAGGGAGAAATAATTACCTGTATCTCAGCATCTAGAGAGAAGCATAGCTAACATTTTAGTGTCAGCACAGACACACAAGTACATACACATAGTAACTTCAGCACTTTTCCTAAAGTTGGCAGGTGCACAAACTTAGACAAGAGCCAGTTATAAGCATGTCAGGTTTGTCATAGCCATGAAGCATTTAGGAAGATGTGTTTCAGTGAAATTTAGGTCCAACTATGAAAGAAGGGAAAGAAAGCAGATGGGCAAGTGGTATTTCGAGGACTTGTCAATCTCTCGGCAATCTTGAAATAGACATCGTGGAAGAGAAAGAACTGGCGGAGAGAATTTGAGAGCATCAGGATGGAATGAGATGAGAATAAAAATGGCCTTGTAAAAAGGAAAGTTGATAGAAGGGAATGCTATGATAGGACAAAATAAATAAAAACCAGGGGAACAGGAGCTGAAGATTTTAAAGTATAGTCTCTCCTAACAATTAGGTAAACTATGTAAAACATATATTGCTTTTGAAATTGATGGGCATGACATTGAGACTGCTGAGAGTGATCTGACATGTGTATATCACAAAATAATTATTACAATAAGATCAGTTAACACCTCCATCTCCTCATATTACCATTTTTGTGATGGTAACATTTAAGATCTATTATTAGCAATGTACAAGTACACAGTGCAGTACTATTAATTATAGCCACCAGGCTGTATATTAGATGCCCAAATTTACTGTCTTACAACTAGAATTTGTACCCTTTGACCAGCATCTCATTTCCTCTCCCCTACAACCCCTAGTAAGCGCCATTCTACTCCCTACTTCTGAGCTCAGCTTTTTTAGATTCCACACGTGACATCACACAATATTTGATTTTCTCTGTCTGACTTCTAACTTAACATAATGCCCTTGAGGTCCATCTGTGTTGTCACAAAAGACAAGGTTTCCCTCTTCTTTATGGCTGAAAATCCACTTATTTATTTATTTATATAACTTTTTCTTTACCCATTCATTTGTCAATGTACACTTGGATTGTTTCCATGGCTGGGCTATTGTGAACAATGCTGCAATGAGCATGAAGTACAGAAATCTCTTCAATAACCTGCTTTCTTTTCCTTTGGATATACACCCGGAAGTAGGATTGTTGGATCACATAGTGGTTCTATTCTTAATTTTTTGAGGAATTTCCATACTGTTCCACAGTGGCTGCACCAATTTACACTCCCACAAACAGTGCATAAGGGTTCCCTTTTCTTCATATCCTCAACAACACATAGTTCTTGTCTTCTTGATGATAGTCATTTGAACAGGTATGAAGTGATATCTCATTCCTGTGGTTTTGATTTGCATTTCCCAGATGATTAGTAATGTTGACAATCTTTTCATGTACCTATTGGCCATTTATATGTTTTCTTTGAAAAAATGTCTATTTAAGTCCTCTGCCCATTTTTAATCAGATTAATTTGGGGCATTGAGTTGTATAAGTCCCTTATTTACTTTAGATACTAACCCCTTATCAGACAGATGGTTTGCAAATATTTTCTCCCATTCTGTATATTGCCTTTTCACACTATTGATTGTTTCCTTTGATGTGAAGAAGCTTTTGGAATGGTTCAGTCCCATCTTTGCTACTGTTGCCCGTGCTTTTGGTGTATATCCAAAACCCATTGCCAAGATCAACGTTAAGGAACTTAATCCCTATGTTTTCCTCTAGTAGTTTTACAGCTTCAGGTCTTGACATCAATTTCAAATCAATTTTGTGAGTGGTGTGTATGTGATCAGGGTTTATTTTCTTCTTTGCACATGAATATCCAGTTTTTCCATACCATTTATTGAAGAGACTCTCTTTTCCCCATGTGAGTTCTTGGCATCTTTGTTGAAGATTAGTTGACCATCTATGTGTGGGCTTATTTCTGGGATCTGGAATAGAGACACTCACACAAGTTTTATGCCTAGCACCCTACTATTCACTTTGATCTTTCATGTTTGGTATCCAGAATGCCTATGAACTACAGCTCTGTGTAGGAAAAAATCTCCAGTATTCCTCCTGGGCTTCTCCTTTGTTCTCACACTCACAACACTTCTACACTTCTGGTCACCGAACATGTGTGGGATTTTCCCACACGAAGTAATTCTCTGTGACACCAGCTGGTTAATTCTGACACTGTCTACTAAAGACAGCATCAGATTTCACATGTTAAGGGCTCAGCCTCAAAAGATTGACCCCCTACTTCAGATAATGACAAAGAATAACCATCCAGGTTAACCACAATCTCTGTCTGACATGGCTACAAATCGGAGCTTCCCATTACCTCCTCCCCTTGGATTTGATATTTTGCTAAAGCATCTTGGAGAATTCAGGAAAACACTTACTTACATTTACCAATTTATTAAAGGATTGTGAACAAACAGCCAAATGAAGAGATCCACAGGACAGGGTCTTGGGGGGATCCAGCACAGGAGCTTCTGTCCCATGGAGTTTGAGCCCATCACCCTCCTCGTATGGGTATGTGTTCACTAACATGGAAGCACTCTGAGCTCCATACAACTGAAGCTTTTTCATATAGGTGTGATCAATTATTCACTTCATTTCCAGCCCCTCTCCCCTCTCTGAAGAATGTGGGGGTGGAGTTAAAAATTCCAAGCTTCTATATACAGATGGCTAATAAGCACATAAAAACATGCTAAACATCACTCATTATTAGAGAAATGCAAATCAAAACTACAATGAGATATCACCTCACTACAGTCAGAATGGCCATCGTCATAAAAACCTAAAAACAACAAATGCTGGAGATGGTATGGAGAAAAAAGAACCCTCTCGTACTGCTGGTGGGAATATAAATTGATACAGTCACTATGGAAGACACTATGGAGATTCCTTACAAAACTAGGAATAACACTATCATATGACCCAACAATCTCATCACTGGGCATACACACTGAGAAAACCATAACTGAAAAAGTCACATGTACCCCAATGTTCACTGTAGCACTATTTGCAATAGCTAAGACAGGAAAACAACCTAAATGTCCATTGACAGATGAGTGGATAAAGAAGCTGTAGTAAATATATACAATGGAATATTACTCAGCCATAAAAAGGAACATACTTGAGTCAAGGTCAATGAGGTAGATGAACCTACAGTCTATTATACAAAGTGAAGTAAGTCAGAAAGAGAAAAAGCAAATACTGTATTTTAATGCATATATATGGAATCTAGAAAGATGGCAGTTATGAATCTATTTGCAGGACAGCAATGGAGATGCAGACATAAAGAACAGACTTATGGACATGGGGGTGGCGGGGAGGAGAGGGTGGGACAAATGGAGAGAGTAGCATGGAAACATATACACTACCATATGTAAAACAGATGGACAGTCTGACTCAGGGAACTCAAACCAGGATTCTATGACAACCTAGAGGGGTGAGAGGGGGTAAGATGTGGGAGGGAGTTTCAAGAGGAAGGGGACATATGTATACCTATGGCTGATTCATGTTGATAAATGGCAGAAATCAACACAATATTGAAAGCAACTATCCTTCAATTGAAAAAAATTTTTTTAAAAAATTCAAAGCTTCTAATCATGGCTTCCTCTTTCTGGTGACCAGCCCCCACCCTGGAGTCATCCAGAGCCACCTCACTACAACAAAAGATGTTCCAAATGCTTTTATCAAGTAGGAATTTACATCGGCTTTAGGAGCTCTCTGCCAAGAACCAGAAGCAGATATATATACATATATATATATACACATATTTTTTTCCCCTAATGTCTCAGAAGCTCCTTTACACTACTTAAAGCTCCTTGGGTATAAATTCCATACACAAACCTGTTCTATATTAAGTAGATATAGTGTTGGAGATTCTAAAATAAATCCGTACTCCAAATATAAAAAATAGATAAACAAGCCCTGTTTAGGAAATTGATCCTCAGAGGAGGAAAAATGGGAGGTGAGGGGATTCTGAGCTGTTGGAGCACAAACTGGAGACACTTGATGTTAATAACTGAAGATTTACTTCCCGCAAGTCTGTATTTAAGGAGGAGAGCAAGCAAGTGATTTTGAAGCTTTTGCAAAAGCAGAAATACTATTCCTAGGCAGTTCCTAAGAAGATAAATGCTAAACAGTCCAAAAAGTGACTATAACAATAAACAAGTAAAGTGATATGGCCATTTTCCTTCCTTCTCTCCTCCCTATTTGTAAGAATCTCATGTTTTCACAAACCTCAGAATTCTATGGAGAAGGTTTAGTTTACTGATTGTTTTGTGCTTTAAATAGTACTTGAAGTGCTTTTTTTAACAAATTAAATAAATAAATAAATATTCTTTCTCCTAAAGAGTGGCTATCCTTTTAGGTTTGCTTTTATCAATTTTAAAACAGTTAAATGCCAAAGTTTGGTCATGATTTTTCCATAATTTTTTCAAATTTGTCTTTCAGAATTATATGGGACTTGTAATGTTAAGAAAGTGGGGTATGGAATCAGAACTGTGCAGGTCTCCTGTAACTTGTCATGATTGGATAGTGGTTAGTACCCTGCACTGTGAATCAGAACTATGTTAAGTCCCAGTCCTGACAATTAATATAAAAAACTAGTTTACTTCCCTATGACTTTGTTGTTCAGTCACTAAGTCATGTCCAACTCTGCGACCCCATGGACTGCAGCACGCTAGGCTTCCCTGTCCTCAATCATCTCCTGGAGTTTGCTCAAACTCACATCCATTGAGTCAATCCAACCATCTCATCCTCTGTTGACCCCTTCTCCTCCTGCCTTCAGTCTTTCCCAGCATCAGGGTCTTTTCCAATGAGTCAGTTCTTTGCACCAGGTGGCCACAATATTGGAGCTTTAGCTTCAGCATCAGTCCTTCCAATGAATATTCAGTACTGATTTCCTTTAGATTGACTGGTTTGACCTCCTTGCTGTCCAAGGGACTCTCAAGAGTCTTCTCCAGCACCACAGTTCAAAAGCATCAATTCTTACTCAGTCAGCCTCCTTTATGGTTCAACTCTCACATCCATACATGACTACTGGAAAAACCATGTGAAACAATATGTATTCCATACGACTGTCATGAGTATTAAATGAGATATTGTCTATGAAGTGCTTAGAATAATGCCTGACACAGTGAGCTAAAGATTCTCGAAGATTGTGGAAATGTCTATCAATTGCGGAAAATTTAACTAATTTCAGCTAGGCACAGGTGCAAACAGCATTTGGGTACTCAATAAATTCTGTAAAGGGAATGCTAAGGAAACACCTGCACTGACAAACAAATGAAATGTTACACAAAGTTATTGATCCTTTACCTACTTCTCCAAGAAAGGTTAGAGCTCCCTCCTCAGGATTCCCTCAGCATTACAAACATGCTTTTATTACAGGACTTTTAACCCTGGTGTCCTCTGGGGCAGACCGTGTTATCTATAGGTCCATAACCTCAGAGGCTGGAGCAGCGTCCGAGGCTTAATAATCTCTCAATAAATCTTCCAGCTGCTGCTGCTGCTGCTGCTAAGTCACTTCAGTCGTGTCCGACTCTGTGTGACCCCATAGACGGCAGATCACCAGGCTCCCCTCCTCCCTGGGATTCTCCAGGCAAGAACACTGGAGTGGGTTGCCATTTCCTTCTCCAATGCATGGAAGTGAAAAGTGAAAGTGAAGTTGCTCAGTCTTGTCTGACTCTTCGAGACCCCATGGACTGCAGCCTACCAGGCTCCTCCGTCCATGGGATTTTCCATGCAAGAGCACTGGAGTGGGGTGCCATTGCCTTCTCTGAAATCTTCCAGCAAATGACTGAATTTCAGCACCCCAAACAAAGGTTAAGACTCACTTGTAACAGAAGCTTCGTCAGCATAATCCCCCTGGCCAAACTTAAGTTCTAAGAGGAGGGATGCTCCAAGAAATGCTAAAATGGAAAAACTTTAAATCAAGGAGGTTCAAGATGTATGCCCTCAGTTATTTATTCAACGGTCACTTAATAAGTACCTACTGGGTGGAAGGAACAGTACAGGGTACAAGAATAAAACAAAATAACATTTTCCTGTCCTAGAAGAGCTTATATTTGAGTACAGAAAACATTTTTACATACATCGCTGTATAAGAAAGTTTCTTCTAAATGGATGGGTTTCTAACTCAGGTGATAAGGGTGTCCATCCTAAGAAAAGAAGTTTTCAGGATGGTTGCTGAAGATAGGTAAGGGCTCAGTGGGGGAGGTGGAAGCATACAGGCAAAGATGGAGAAAAGGCACAGCAGAAAAGACAGTAGCAGCAAAACTGCAAGTGAAGGAAAATGAAATGTGTATTTAGAAAAAGTCCAGCTTCCAGCTGTAACACTTGTTGAACAAAAGGAGTTGGGAGGCCAGCTTGGGGGTGCACTGTGGAGGAAACCAAATGCCAGCCTGGACTGTGTTCAGTAATTTAAGATCAATGCCATGTCAGGTGTGGAATGGTTTGGAAGGTAGGAAGGAATCTAGTGCAAAAGCTCAAGCTGAGATCGTCACTGAAAGGAATTAAAAGGAAGAGAAGGAGAGATGAGAATTATCTATGAGATGAGAATTACCTACAAGGTCAGTTAACTTAGGCTTGGCAACTGACTGTGGGTCTGAGAGCCCGATGGACAGGAGGCAAACATAACTGTTCATCATTAGACGGTCAAGCTCTGGCCGGGGGCTCAAGTGGTCCTTCCCCATGACTCACACATTACCAGAAGCTTGTGATTTCCTGGAATTTTTTATTAAGTTTCTAAGGCTTTTGACAATAAATTTTTCAAACACAGTTTTTACCACTTGTTCCTGCTGCAGTGTCTCTAGGAGAGGTTTCAGAGTGGAGACTTTCTTGTCCAACTCCTGATACGAGTCAGACCCAATGTGACCACTCTGACGACCTGGTCTCCACGTCTGTTACCTCAGTATGAGCTATGTCCAGTGTTTTTTCCTGGGCAATGAATGCATGGTGAGATGAGTGATTTCCTGGTAAATAAGAAACTTCTGGGTATGCTTGTACCAGTAAAAGGCAAGAAATCACACTGATTACAGGTTTCCAGTGTTTAGACCCATCAGGGAAGCCCCGAAAGGGATTCTTTTTATTTAAGATTTTTTTTTTGATGTAGACCATTTTTAAAATCTTTACTGAATTTTTTACAGCATTGCCTCCATCTCTTTTTTGGGTGTTAGTTCTAGAAGGTCTCATAGGTCTTCATGGAACTGTTCAGCTTCTTCAGCATTCCTGATTGGGGCATAGACTAGGATTACTATGATACTGAATGGTTTGCCTTGGAAACGAACAGAGATCATTCTGTCCTTTTTGAGACTGCACACAACTACTGCATTTCGGACTCTTTTGTTGACTAGGATGGCTACTCTTTTCTTGATTAGGATCAAATCGCCAACATCCTTTGGATCAATGAAAAAGTAAGAGAGTTCCGAAAAAACATCTATTTCTGCTTTATTGACTATGCCAAAGCCTTGGACTCTGTGGATCACAACAAACTGTGGAAAATTCTTCAAGAGATGGGAATATCAGACCACCTGACCTGCCTCCTAAGAAATCTGTATGCACGTCAAGAAGCAACAGTTAGAACTGGACATGGAACAACAGATTGGTTCCAAATCGGGAAAGGAGTACGTCAAGGTTGTATATTGTCACCCTGCTTATTTAACTTATATGCAGAGTACATCATGCAAAATGCTGGGCTGGGTGAAGCACAAGCTGGAATCAAGATTGCTGGGAGAAATATCAATAACCTCATATACTCAAATGACACCACCCTTATGGCAGAAAGCGAAGAACTGAAGAGCTTCTTGATGAAAGTGAAAGAGGAGAGTGAAAAAGTTGGCTTAAGACTCAACATTCAGAAAATTAAGATCATGGCATCTGGTCCCATCAGTTCAGTTCAGTTTAGTCCCTCAGTCGTGTCTGACTCTTTTCGACCCCATGGACCACAGCATGCCAGGCCTCCCTGTCCATCACCAACTCCTGGAGTTTACTCAAACTCATGTCCATCGAGTCGGTGATGCCATCCAACTGTCTCATCCTCTGTCGTCCCCTTCTCCTCCTGCCTTCAATCTTTCCCAGCATCAGGGTCTTTTCAAATGAGTCAGCTCTTTGCATCAGGTGGCCAAAGTATTGGGGTTTCAGCTTCAGCATCAGTCCTTCCAATGAATATTCAGGACTGATTTCCTTTAGGATGGACTGGTTGGATCTCCTTGCAGTCCAAGGGACTCTCAAGAGTCTACTCCAACACCACAGTTCAAAAGCATCAATTCTTTGGCACTCAGCTTTCTTTATAGTCCAACTCTCACATCCATACAAAGTGAAGTCGCTCAGTCATGTCCGACTCTTTGCAACCCCATGGACTGTAGCCTAATAGGCTCCTCCGTCTATGGGATTTTCCAGGCAAGAATACTGGAGTGGGTTGCCATTTCCTTCTCCAGGAGATCTTCACAACCCAGGGATTGAACCCAGGTCTCCCGCATTGTAGGCAGATGCTTTACCATCTGAGCCACCAGGGAAGTCCATACATGACCAATGGAAAAACCATAGCCTTGACTAGATAGACCTTTGTTGGCAAAGTAATGTCTCTGCTTTTTAATATGCTGTCTAGGTCCAGTCCCATCACTTCATGGCAAATAGATGGGGACACATTGGAAGCAGTGACAGACTTTATTTTCTTGGGCTCCAAAATCACTGCAGATGGTGACTGCAGCCATGAAATTAAAGGACACTTGCTCCTTGGAAGAAAAGCCATGATCAACCTAGATAGCACATTAAAAAGCAGAGACATTACTTTGCTGACAAAGGTCCGTCTAAGTCAAAGCTATGGTTTTTCCAATAGTCATGTATGGATGTGAGAGTTGGACTATAAAGGAAGCTATGCACCGAAGAATTGATGCTTTTGAACTGTGGTGCTGGAGAAGACTCTTGGGAGTCCCTTGGACTGACTGCAAGGAGATCCAACCAGTTCGTCCTAAAGGAAGTGAGTCCTGAATATTCATTGGAAGGACTGATGCTGAAATTGAAACTCCAATACTTTGGCCACCTGATTCGAAGAGCTGACTCACTGGAAAAGACGCTGATGCTGGGAAAGATTGAAGGCAGGAGGAGAAGGGGACAACAAAGGATGAGATGGTTGGATGGCATCACTGACTCGATGGACATGAGTTTGAGTAAACTCCAGGAGTTGGTGATGGACAGGGAAGCCTGGTGTGCTACAGTCCATGGGGTCGCAGAAAATTGGACACGACTGAGCAACTGAACTGAACCGAACTGCTTCCATTTGTTGGCCATGAAGCATGTGGGATCTTGGCTCCCCAAACAAGGATTGAACCTGCAGCCCCCCTTGCACTGGAAGGCTAAGTCTTAACCACTGGCCTGCCAGAGAAGAGCCTGGGAGTGGATTCCAAAGCACAACAAACGGGAAAATGACTTAGCTAGTTTGCAGAGCCTAGAGCCACATTTCTGTGTTCGACTTCTCTCTTTAAATCTTCTCTTTAAAATCTAAATATCTATTAAACATCTCCACCTAGAAGCCCACAGACACCTCAAGGTCAGCATGCCTGGGAGGTCATTCACTGTCCTCTGTGTGCATACATGCTAAGTTGCTTTAGTCGTATCCAACTCTTTGCAACCCCATAAACTGTAACCCGCCAGGCTCCTCTGTCCATGGGATTCTCCAGGCAAGAATATTGGAGTGGGTTGCCGTGCCCTCCTCTGGGGATCTTTCAAACCCAGGGATTGAACCCTTGTCTCTTATGTCTCCTGCATTGGTAGGCAGGTTTTTTACCACTAGCGTGACCTGGGAAGCCACCAATAATGCCCTTTAATTGTATTTGTTGTCCTCTGATTTTTGCAGCTACCCTAGGTAAGCCTGAGCCACACCCTTAACTACAGTTTGTGTGCATGCATATAGAGGTGCATTATTAGATCATAAGCTCCTGCGACTCAAAAGCCATATTCATTTCCACAGCCCCAGTACCTTGCATAATACCTTTTATATATGTCTTTAGTTGGTTCTAAATAAATGATTTATTAAATTAAACAATGCAATGGTAAAGGTAATCTTGTTATTTTAGGAAATAATGAAGCTTAAACCAATTACAAAACATGAAGTAATTTTTAAAGTACCACTTAAGTATCGCTATATAAGAGATAAATAGTATATAAAGAAAAAAAATTGCTGTATGCATTTACTATTTGTAGCTCATGAATTTTAACTACTAAAGGAGACAATATGTCTCTAAAAGCTTGGTATAAGTAATAGCCCAATGTTCTCAGGACAAATTTTTCAGTTATATTATTAATAAGATTTCACTTTGCTTTGGATTCAGAACATCCTTGGCCAATGTCATTATTCAGTCTTTCATCTTGAGTTCTCTATACAGAAAAATTTCTTTGGGATCATAACTCTTACGAGTGATGGAAACTTTCAGGTTAGGTGAAGTGGTAAGCTCCAAGAGAAGGTACCTCCAAGGGGACTCCAACTTTTGACCAGATGACCTTAACTCCATACTGATCAAATACATCTGTTCCAATGAATGCTAGAAGCCATGTTTTTAAGGATAAAATTTTGAAAAGTTAAAAAAAAAAAAAAACAGATAGGGAAATAGTCTTCATGGAAGCTATCATTTGAGGAAAGGTTGGAGAAATTGGAGATATATAACCTGGTGATAAAGTTTGGGATAAATATTTACAAATACTGCTGCAGTCAAATATTTGTTATTTGAATGATAAATAACAAACTAAGTTTGTTTTGTGAATTCACTGTGGGGCATTTAACTTCTTAAGCCAAAATGAGGACGTATGTGCTTGTTTGTTTATCTTAATAGGAAATGTAGATCAAAACATTCTTTTCCTACAATAATATATTATAATCCTATTTGTTTAACTATGACTTTGAGCATCTAACATTTGGGCTTCTGTGGTGGCTCAGAGGGTAAAGAATCTGCCTGCAAAAATGCAGGAGGGAGAGGGACAGAGAGATGAAAGACATGGAAAGAATCTTGGTGTTTTTGAGTCTCTGCTTCCAGATCATTCCTCAAGCCTAATGCATGTGCATTTCTGTCCTTGGGTCCCATAGCAAAACTCTACATCTTTCTTATTAAATCCCCCATTATGCTTAGGCTAGTTACGGTAGGGTTTTGGTTACTTACAAATGAAAAAAATTCACATTAATTCAGTTGCAATATGGAAAAGAAATTGGATATTCTTGTTGCTTCCATAGGGGGAGTAAACAAGGACCAAAGTATTGAGGTTATTCTAATAAAAAGGAAGATATTGGTGAGAATACATGGAAGAACTTTCTAATAGTTAAGATGAATCCCAAAGAGTGCTGCTGAATGAACTTTCTATCCTGAGAAATATTACAGAAAAGGCTCATAATCCGATACAGACATCACAGAGATTTCTCATGTCCAGGAAACTGGATAAGGTAACCTCTTAAGGTTTTCCAACTGTGATTTTCCATGAGGTTGTTAAGGGAAGTTATCAGTCATCCACAGGTCCCTTGGTCCCCGTGTCAAACATGAAACTACATTCTTGAACCTACAATTATCCCAATGCACCCACCCCCATCTCCAGAGGCTGAGCTCTACTCTGTTACCACACAAAAAATTTGGTGCTTGGCGCATGTCAGGGTGGTTGTGGGAACAAGAAAGAAACTGCTAACTTGCTACTAGGAGACGAGTTTAACAGGGGACGGTACAAGAATTAGCCAAGAAAGGTGCTGGTACTTGAATAAAAATGATGGAAGAAGTACTGACTGGTGATAGCTGTGAATATCTGCCAGCTCCAAGGCAATTCACCCAATATTCCCCAAATCTAGGTGGTGACAGGCTCATTGCATGTGTGCATGCTAAGTCACTTCAGTCATGTCAGACTCTTTGTGACCCTATGGACTACAGCCTGCCAGACTCCTCTATCCATGGGATTCTCCAGGTGAGAATACTGGAGTGGGTTGCCATGCCCTACTCCAGGGGATTCTCCCAACCTAGGGATGGAACCAGCATCTTTTCTATCTCCTGCATTGGCAGGTGGGTTCTTTACCTCTAGCGCCAACTGGGAAGCCCTGATTGGCTCTTAACAGGAATGCAATCAAGTCACTGAATAGATGGATGGATGATGGATGTATGGGTGAGTGAGTGAAGAGATGAAGCAGTCAAGAAGTTCAGGCAAAAAAATATGAGAGAAGCCTGAGGATAGACATGAGAATGAACTTACAGAGTTCAGCAGTCAGTTGAAAACCACCTCTTTGAGACTGCATTTTGTGTATTGGGGCTACTTTGCACTTTCAAGACTCCATTCACTTGATTTCAGAAGTAACCGTTCAGTTTGACCACTAACTAGAGCCCTTACTGCCTTTCCAGATTCCGGAAGTATTCGCATCAAAGCCACAGATTTTTCATCACCTCGGCTCAGACTCAAACGAACCAATGGTACTTCTCTGTCTTTTCATCTGAAGCGAACTTTAAGTGGGAGAGTAATCGCTGAACAAAATAAGAGGTTGGAAAACTATTTTGATGGTTGGAAATAAATGAAGGAGCTTAAAGTGCCCATTAAACTCAGCAGAGCTTGCGTCGTGCTGCCAGTAACAGAGAAACCAGGTGAAGACTCTTGAGTTACTTATATAAGTAACTTGAGAGCTCTGGGGAGGGAAGACTTGGGGTGTGTGTGTGGGGGCCTCCCTCAAGCCCCTCCCTCATCCAGGGGCTCTGAGGATGGCGACAGCATCCTCAGATGCTGCTCCCTTCCCCAGTCCCCTTTGCACGCTTTGCCTCCTCAAGCTGTGTTGGAAGGATTAGATTCCTTTTCTACCTTCAGAGCCAGATCTGTCCCGTCCCCTTTCTTGACTGGAAGGGTTGGTGTCCTGGATTCCATTTCACCGGGTGCAATGAGCTCTGAAGGCCAAGGAAGAAGGAGCAAAACAGTTCCTGTGACCATGGACAGCAGCCTGCTCATCAAGGGCTCCCAGAAGCCCAGCCTTGCATATGCTCAGTTCACTTTTGGTGTATTTACCCTTTGATTTTTTTTTTTAATAATCTACTCATGATTTTAGGCTGCTGTGCTGTGCTGTGCTCAATAGTGTCCAACTCTTTGCAAACCTATGGACTGCAGCACACCAGGCTTCCCAGTCTTTCACTGTCTCCTGGAGTTTGCTCAGATTCATATCTACCACAGCCTTGTCATGGCAAAGGGGTTTGGGTAACTCAATGAAGCTAGGAGCCATGCCATGCAGGGCCACTCAAGACGGACGGGTCATAGTGGAGAGTTCTGACAAAACACAGTCCACTGGAGGAGGGAATGGCAAACCTCTCCAGTATGCTTGCCGTGAAAACCCCATGAACATGAACAGTATGGAAAGTCCTATTATCTTATCACTTGCTGATAAATGAGGATTCTGAAGCTGAGGACTTAAGTTGTTCAATCAGAATCACACCATCATCCTCAGTGCAGAGCTGGGATTGGAGCCCAGACACTCTCCTGGCATCACATTCTACATCCACAGTCAAGACAGCAGGTCTCCAGCCACCTACCCCCACCCCATCCCCCCCAACCCCTTCCTCCTCTACAGGGTCTGCACCCAGCCCTGTGACTCCGGCATCAGTCACTGCCTAGGCCACCCCTTTCTATCTGCTGCTGCTCTTGCTGACCAACTGAGCAGAACTGACTAGTCCTTGTTTCACATCAAAAGGCATAAGCAGCCCGCCCCCAAACCTGCTCAGAGTGGAGCCGAAGCCCAGTGGGTCCTGCTGTGCTTCCTGGGGCAGGTGCTATTACACGGAGCCTGTGATTTAATCCTGGGAGCACAGACATCACCCTCCATAGTCTCATCTTGTTTTCTACCATGTGGATCCCCTTCTGCCAAGAACACTGATATTCTCTGCACGTCTGGCTATCAAGCATCAAAACCCTCCCTTTCTCTGTTTTCTATTATCTCTCTCTCCCTCTTCCCCCACCAACACACACACACACACACACACACACACACACACACACCAAACCACAAGCAAAACAAACATGAGTTCCATCTGGGGCTGGAGAGAAGGCCTGCAGTGTTTTTTCAAGCCTCCAAATTTCCAAAGTCCAAACCACGTACATATGGGTGGCAAGGGTGCAAACATGAAAAACAGAAGAGAAGGTGATAGAAAGATATTCATTCTAACAGCCATGACCGAGGTCTTCTGGACTGGTTCTTAAAATTTTGCAAATGGTGTGAAGCCAACCAACGCGGAACCACAGAAATTAGACAGTAAAGGGAAAAAGTGGTTGTGGCTTTTGAACTAATTCCCTGGCTCCCATTCTGCTCCAAATAAAGACAGTGTAGCCTGAGGCCATGCGATTTCAAACCAGTTAAGTGAGCCTGGAGCATTCTCCTAGGAGCCCTGAAACTCACAGCAGGCTCAAGAGAGACCTTTAATGGATTCAGTCTTTGGACTCAAATGCAAAAAGTGAACTCACATAGGCTTCTCTAAACCTTAAGCTGTTAAACAGGCTAGAACAAAAGCTCATCAAAAAGCCTCTCTCAGACTGCTCTCTGCTGCGCAAGAACTTTTTCCCAGACAAACCTCCTTTTGGAGTTATAGTCAAGGCTTCTCTGTTTAAACTCGAGGCATGGTTTTCAGAAGCCATGTGTTGTTGTGAAAAACCACCAGTATCACACAGTAGATTCTGCATGAGTGTGATTCTCTTTATTACCATTAAAGGGGAAATAGCACTGGGTCACTAAAGCAGAATTAGGAGAAAAACATCATAACTCCCTTAAGTAGACGACACCTTAACACAAGCCATCAGATAACACAATTCGCTGAAGGGGGTGGGGGGAGAAGGCATGCCTTTGGCAGACTGTCCTTAAGTAGAGACACATGCCCTGTAAGACCAAACTACTGCCATGGAAAGGCTGAAAGGATCTGTTCATAAGGAGCTCAAAATGTAAAATAAGGCACCTCAGATGAGGCTTTGATGTCTAGATAAGGAGCCCAGCAGTTGCTGGCTGGGTTCTGGTCTCCCCAGCCCAGAGCCAGCACATCATCAGACCAGCTGGGGACAGGAGGCGAAGTGGTTGAGGACTCTGGCAAGAATCCAAGACCTGATTTGGAATCTCAGGTCTGTCTCTCACTAGCCAAGTGACCTTTAGCAAGTCACTTTACCTCGTGGTTTCCACCTATAAAATGAGGACCTTAGGAGTACCAAAATCACAAGTCAGTTTTAACAAGACAGAAGATGCTTGTTTGTCTTGTGTGTGCTCCCCTCTTAGCAAGCGGAATTTAGCAGCAAAAAATGACAGAGAAGTGATGTGAAATAGCAGGGGCCGACCAGAACACACACACTGCCTTGAAGCCAGCCTGGGGCCCCAGGGGTGAAAGAAGGGGAGAGATGGCAAGAGATGTTCCAGACACATGTGAGAACTATGGTTTGAGGAGGATGAAGAAGCTATTGTTGCAGTTGATGATTTGAGTCTTGTTTACCTGCATTTCCGGTATCCAGAATGTGCTGGAAATATTCAATAAATCCATGGGTAAATGTATGCATGCATGAACACTACTATCATCAATGTCTCCAGCCAGCGGGCTAGTGGCCAAGACATGGTGTGTCCACTCGTTGCAGTGAGGCAGAGCCTGTGGGAATGCGGAGACTCCATCTGGCACCCTGAATCTATTTTATGAATTCTCCAGAATATCAAAAAAAAGTGTCAACTCTTTGAAGAAAATGTACTGCTTGATAAAACACTTGATTTTTTTAACGAATAAATGAAAAACCTGATTTCATTAGTACCTGTGTACCTAGACTTCTCTCCCCTGTCAACTCTGTCCACCCAAATTTAGTTGAGGACACTTTACTCATTATATCCTGGAGCTGAGGGATCTGCTGAGTGGAGCTAAAAACAAGCTCTTTTACTGCGGCCCCTCCCCTCCCAGCCTCCAGCCAACAGACTTCTCTGCAAGAACAGGAGAGCCGCAATGCAGTATCTGCTCTGGAACTTGGAGGCTGAATTAAAAGATTTTGGACCTACACTGAAAGCATATTTGTTTTCAGTGTTCAAATGCAATTTCAGTGGTAGCTGTTCAAGGAGGCAGATGAATTATTGCCAGCTCAGCAGCACTTTTTTGAGCTAGCTGATCAGAATGGTATTTTGCTGAACTAAATTATTTGAGGTCCCCTTGAAAATGAGGTAGTTCTTCCCTAGAGTCTGTGAGTCATAACTCAACCCTTCAGCACCACTGCAGGGAGGAAAGCTGTCCAGCCCTGAACCTTCCAGACCCAGGAAAAGAAAACTGATAAAGAAGCTAAAGGGAATTCACAGCAAAACAATGGGAAATCAAGCCACTTTTCCTCTATAAAGGTCATTTTTCTTAGTCCTCCTGATGCTAATCAGGTTTCCCTAGTGGCTCAGATGGTAAAGAACCTGCCTGCAATGCAGGAGACTCAAGTTTGATCCCTGGGTCAGGAACATCCCCTGGAGAAGGGAATGGCAGCCCACTCCAGTATTCTTGCCTGGTGAATCCCATGGACAGAGGAGCCCGGCAGGCTAGGGTCCATGGGTTCATAAAGAACAGGACACAACTGAGTGACTAAGACACACACATGGGTGCTAACTGCAGGGATTCAGAGTCTTCCCTGGAGACTCCTGTTATTCTGCACCCTATTACTCCTGGGTCCTATCTCGCTTCTGCATGTTGGGTACTCCAGGGGATGTGTTACTATCTTCTATTCTCCAGCACATTCTTTCTCTTTCTTGCCTGCCCTCTCAGAGGCCTGCCACTAAATTCTCTGGCCTCAATATAACAGGAATCTATCACCATCAACTAATAGACTACACCTCAGTCACAATTCCAAAGTCCAAGTTAATTGTTACAAGTCAGAAGAGAGTTACGGCTGAGGACAGGAAGCGCAGTGTCAGAGCTAAACATCCCGGGTGAAGCTTGAGGGCTGGAGAAGGAAAGCAGAGAGTCCCGGGCCCACTGTCTCATGCAGTCTTACAGTCCAGAGTGGAAAATGGAGTCTGGTTCTGCACTCTGGAAAGCTGATAGTCAGGACCAGTGTAAGATCTTATTAACCCTCCACCCCTCAGTGAGGTCAAGAGGCAGTAGAGTGAATTTCGTTTCATAAACATGGAAATGGAACTCTATCAGGGGAAGAAACACAGCCAAAACTACCTGCCAAATTAATGCAAGAGATAATGCCGTGTGTGTGTTTATGTGTATGTGTGTGTGCTTATGTGTGTATGTGTACGTATGTGTGTATGTGTGCATGTGCGAGTGTACGTGTTTGTATGCATGCATGTGTTTCTGTGTGTGTGTGTCTGTGTGTATATGTGTGTCTGTGTGCATATGAATATGTATGTATGTGTGCGGTGTGTGTGTACATGTGTATGTATGTGACTATGTGTATATGTATGTGTGTGCATGTGTGTGTATGTGAATGTGTGTGTGTGTGTGATGTCTGGATTTAAACCTACTGTTAGGTTATTTTGCTTTTTGTCCTCAATGATATTTTTCTCTTTTCTCCCTTTTCTTGCCCTTTTAAAATTATTGGAACATGTAGTTTTAGCTCTCTCTCTTTGTACTATACATGCTTACATATATGTGTAAGCTTCTGATAAGACTCTTACCAGCATCCGCCCATTTCTAGATGTTTACACAATCTCATTAGGGAGTAGAATGAGTTAAAAATGCCTTCCCGAGACAGTCTTTGTTTCCTCCTTTTCCAGCCAACTTTATTTCCCCTCTTCTCTCATCTCAGCACTGGTAAACCCTGTCGAATTATTAAGCCCTGTCTATGATATTGCCACTTGCTTCACTAACATTCTCTTGCACTCAAGGGTGGAAATGCATCTTTAATTATCCTCAGCCTTTTCTGCAAGCAACTAGACTCTTTCATTCCTGAACATTCAAGTCTAACTCCTCTTTTCATAACTAATGTATAAAGAGAGGATTTTCACAAAAACCAACAGCTCCCTAAATAAGCTCCTTGCCCTCTTCTAGGGAAATTGCTTCTGCTGTGGGGTACTCTGAATATCCCTCTTATTTACCTTTCCATGGATGCTCTGTGAGATGGAAGAAATGTTGCCCTTCACCCCAGGCACCCCTGAGAGGCTGCAATGGCTTAAACCAACTAGCCTGTAATAACACTGGCAAATTTATAGGTTCTTTTATGAACAAAGTAATGACCATTGGAAATGGTCACCTTGACTTCTCCCCTGCTCCTCAATCCTTTAAACCTATCATTATAAGGCAAAAGACATGAGATATCTTATTTCGAGAGGCATGTAAATCATTTGTACAGAAATCATCACAGAGTTCCCTCTACACTCAGTGATGTGGGGGACAGGTCCCCTTGACCATGAGAACAGCTGACCATTTACCGAGTTTGGGGTACAGCTTGGCTCACAGCCTATAACCTTTTTCACATCACCAGAGAAATGACGTGACCTTCAGGGCACATCCTTGGGAAAATTATTCCTGAAATATCTACAGTTAGGGCAAGCAGGGCCCCCTGAGTGACTGTAGAAAGGAAGGCCCACAGCAGGCCTGCGTGACCTGGGGGATACTCCCCAGAGGCCTGGGCAGGCGAGGGCAGGGTGGGTATTTAGGGGGTTGAAGACCAGTGTGGGAAGGGCGGCCTGAAAGATCACCAGGTGTGGGAGGTGTCTGAGAAGATGCGCACTAATTATCCAGGGGATAAACAAACTCCCTGACCTTCCGTGGATAAGGAAAATGTAAATCTGTGATTTTCCAGCCTTGGCAGCCCTGCCAGGAATTTTTCCATTCCAATTTATGGATAAATTTCAATCTTGCTCCAGCCTTCACTGTGATTCAATAGATTTTTTTTTCCCAAATATTCTAAGAATTGAGGGTAACCACCCCTCCCACGGCAAAACATTACCACTGAGGTAGGTACTGCTCCCTTTAGCCTCCTCCCTAACCCAGGGAGATAAAACAAAGTTCATCTTTACCTCAAGGATCAGGTGATGTTTGTTACAAGCTGAAAAACAGAAACAAAATGAATCAGCAAAAGGGAAAGGAAAGAACATACCATTGTACTGGCATTATAAATTTCTCAACTATTATATTTAGTATGTCACAGTAAGAGGTTTTGGGGTCCCATCTGAATACATTCAACTTTATTGCTCCTAGGAAAATGGGCATATATATGCGTGCTAGGTCACTTCAGTCGTGTCCGACTCTGCGACCCCGTGGACTGTAGCCTTCCAGGCTCCTCTGTCCATGGAATTCTCTAGGCAAGAATACTAGAGTGGGTAGCCATTCCCTTTTCCGGGGGATCTTCCTGACCAGGGATCTTCCCTGATCCGGGGGATCAAACTCAGGTCTCCTTCATTGCAGGCAGATGCTTTACCACTGAGCCCACCAGGGAAGCCCAAAATGGGCATGACGCCCCTTTAAATCAACAGAGACGTCAGATAGATAACATTTCCATTCCTTCTCACTGATGTCGACCTGCTGTGCCCATTACTGCTTTCTTTGGAGAAGAAATAGAAGGGGAAGACAGAAAGAAAGTGAGCTGGGATGAAAGGGAGAGACAATACAGGAAGTGAAAAGTATCAGAGAATAGTAACATCAATAAAAAAATATATAAGCAAGAGAAAGTGAAGTAAAGTCACTCAGTCGTGTCCGACTCTTTGCGACCCCATCAACTGTAGCCTACCAGTCTTCTCCGTCCATGGGAGTCTTCAGGCAAGAGTACCGGAGTGGGTGGCCATTTCCTTCTCCAAAGCAAGAGAAAGAGGACAGGTAAACTACATTTTCCCCCATACTGGGCATTGACAAAAAAACCAGAGCTTTGTGTTCTCGAAGTGTTGATTTCCCAGGTAATTAAGGATTGTTCTCAAAACTTATTTCATAACAGCAATATACAAGGTTTAATACAAGCTCTCCTCTAAGATGAGCAGAGCTGCAGACACGAAGAAAGTAGAGAAGATCTGAACTCAGAAATAACTGGATGCCCACTAGAGAGGACAGGGTCTCCCAAGGACTCTGCCCTGTGCACACAGCCCTTCCGGGGCTTGTAATAACTCTAAGAAAGGTCCCTGTGTGTGTGTGTACCTAACAAGTCCAGACAATAGGTTCTAGAGCCTGCCAGCCTTGGCAAAGGTCCTCATGACTCAGCAAAAAGGGAAGAGGCAGCACAAGCTTTCAGACAATGGCAGGCAGGCATCTTCAGAGAGGAAAACCTAGGAGATTAAAGCCTTTTTTTTTTTTTTACAAACAAGAAATTGAGGACACAAAGGGGCTTTTGTACCTGGGAGGACCCCACAGTATCCTGCTAGGTTTCAGTCTCCCCCTTGTGTTTGATACTCCTCAATCCTGAGGGGAACAGGGACACAAGAAGAAGAAGAAGAAGGTTTTGGATAGAGAGGTTGATCATAAACTCAGCAGGGGAACTCGGCGTTGGGCAGGTGGGCAGGTAAGGGGACTTGATTTCAACATGCAATTTATAGTCTAGGAGTCTTGAAAAAACAAGAGAGGCTCTCCTGATCCAAGAGAAAAAGCCTTCTCAAGCCTCATCTTCATCGTGACCACTGGTAGCTAGGACTCCTGGGTGGAGGGAAAGAAAAAAATGCCTAAACGCCCATTCTGTGATGGACAGCAGGTCAAGGTGGGGTCGGGTCCGCTGCACTCTGCTTCCCGACAATCCACTGCAGGCAGCCAGGGAAGGATTAAAGTGGGACTCCCAAACTGGGGCCTTCCTGCTGACTCAGACAGTAAAGAAGCTGCCTGCAATGCGGGAGACCCAGGTTCTATCCCTAGATCAGGAAGATCCCTTGGCAAAGGGAATGGCAACCCACTCCAGTATTCTTGCCTGGAGAATTCCATGGACAGAGGAGCCTGGTGGGCTACAGTCTATAGGTTCACAAACAGTTACACATGACTGAGCAACTAACACACATGGAAATCTGAAGCTGAGGAGAAGAATGTGATCCGGAGCACTGAAAACATTATGGTTAGTTAAATGGATCCTGAGCCAAGTTTTATTTGAAAATCAGAAAGATAAATGGATGTGGCTTTTTTTTAATGTCTTTAATGCCATGGAGCAAGTTTATTCCATACAAATGGCAATACAGGCATGCAAAATACATACAGAAAACAACATAACACAAATCCTTTGATCTGGAGAAATAAAGGAGTACTCAGATATGAAGAATAAAATGAATATTCATTTGAATTAAAGACTATCTGGTCTTAAAAGATAGTTCTTTCGTTTCTCTGTAATTTAATTTTTCACTTCTCCCTGGGAGAAGTAATAGTTGCAATTAAAAGAAGGAAGTATTATGAGAAAAGTTTATGTTTGCACGCTACTTTTACAAAGAAAGCACTGCAAAAGAATGTTCTTTCATGTAAGTTCTCTAAAATGCATACAATGCCATTTCTCCAGGAAACCTGCTGGGCAGAGAAAGTAAACTGTAACCTAAACACCAAATAATGTCTGATAAAAGAGCCATTCACTACATAAAAACAAACATCCATTTCTACACTTTACTTCATCCAAATGATTTAAACTCTAAAGTATTTTGGACCATTAATCAAGTTTTAATTCCAGATTTAATTCTTCTCTAGTCTAACATGTCAAGTACCTGGCATAAAAAAGAACAATAGCTCAAGTAAGAAACAGGAAAAATGTATCTGATTATTAAAGATAATAGTATAATATTTTTTAAAAGGATGCAAGTTAATTGATTCTTACATTTTATTTGCTACTCGAATTTTAGTTCATCTTTATTTTTTTATGTTTTTATAACGATAGATAGTGGATTAATCTACTTAAATGGGATAGTATTTCACAGAAAATGGACATCCTCATGGATCCCAGAACTCCTTACCTAGATGAAAGGCTGTGTTAATAAAACAGTATTCAATTACTCTGCAGTAGTAATTGCTCTGCTCCTTTCTACCATAGTGAGTGGTAATAAAGGAAGATTTCCCCTTACAAACGTCCATGGCTATTTCAAAAAATGAGGCCGTTGGCTTGATTTAAAATTTGGCTGTAGGGTCTACCAGTTCTAATTAACATGACTAAATCTTGATTTAGAAAAGAGAGAGAAAGAGGTTAAAAAAATACAGCATGTCCTAATCAAATAGGAAGATAATTCAAAGGTCTTCATTTTGCCCATGGAAATGACTGCCAGTTGAGATACATAGAAGAAAATTTATTCAAGCTGATATAATCTAATATATAGGGGCTGACTTGAGCTGCATAATATAAAGTTTTCTCTGATTCAGGCATCGAACACATTATGAATACTAGGTCAACAGAATCAATATCAGTAAATCTAGTCTTATAGGGGTATTTTTTTATTGAAGTAAAGTTGATTTACAATACTGTATAAGTTTCAGGGTATATAGCAAAGTGATTCAGATATATGTGTGTGTGTGTGTGTGTATGTATATATATATTTTTCAGATTCTTTTCCATTATAGGTTACTACAAGGTATTGAATTTGTTTACCTATTTTGTATATAGTAGTGTATATCAGTTAATCGTCTATATGGATATTTTTAATTGTCCTGAAACTTTTCACTGCAGCTGTTTACATTAATTAAATAAACAAATGAATGCTGAGTTATCAGTAAAACCATGGCTATCTTTTAGAAGCTACAGACCTACGAGGCATAGCTATAGAGGAGATGCAAAGTGGAGGATACTTGACAGTATATAGACATACACTTAGGTGACTCACTGAGATTATTCATTTCAATTTAGATGTCCTTGAATTTCGTGGATTCAGTCTGAACTAGGAAGAATTTAAGGATAATCTCTAATTTTGGTGATGGTATGAATTAAGAATTGGGAGTGGAAATACAATTCTAATATGAACCTATTGGCTCTAAGTGAGATAGTGATTCCCAAGTTGGCTGATCAAATCATCTTCTGAAGAAAGGGTCTGGAAGAAAGGAGACTGAAGACCACTTGAACCCACTAATCCAGCAGTCTCCAACCTTTCTGGCACCAAGGGCCAGTTTCATGGAAGACAGTTTTTCCATGGATGGGGGGGTGGGGGTGGTTTCAGGATGATTCAAGGGCATTATATTTATTGTGTACTTTATTTCTATTATTATTACATCAGCTCCACCTCAGATCATCAAGCACTAGATCCCAGAGGTTAAGTTCCCCCTGCTCTAATACAGCAGAATAACCAGGCACTGTATAAACCTTCACAGTATGAATCATGAATGATACATCACTGGAATATATTTTATCAAGAATGTTTAACTTGATTCTAATCTAGTCCTTAGTTCTAACTTTCAGTTTACAGGAGATAAGAGAGATAGAACAGTGAAAGAACATCAGACAAATCTAGAATATGGGATGCTCCACAGAATAACCTGCTTTATGTTTTTTCAATGACTCAATGTCATTTAAGAAGTAAGGAGAAGAAAATTCCAAATAAGGCACTTAAAAGATATAACAACTGGAGTCTGTGGGTCTTTCTGAATTCTGCTTTACTAACCATAAAAGACATTTTAGGGACAACTGGGGAAGTGGAAATATGAACCAGAATTAAGAGCTAATAATGACTCATTGTTATTTTGTTAAATATGATAATGTTACAGTGGATACTTTAAGAAATGTCATTTTGTAGGCTGCCACATAAAATATTTAGATGAAACATGACATAATGTGTATAACTCATTTTAAAATATTTTTATAAAGATGTGGGCCAACTTCCAGTAATGGTGGAAAGGTGAGATGATGATAAGGCCCTCACAGACAACAACTATAAAATACTACATGAAATTTAAATTAGGATGACTTTAAAAATCTTGGAAAGCATCTAAACACAAACAAAAACAACACAAACATTTAATTTTTAAAAAGAGCAACTGGAAAAGTTAAGAATTTTGAGTTATGGCTATTTGACCCATGGCTCTGCCCAACCTCCACAGCTATGGCTATTGAAACATAGCAGGCAAAAAAAACGCCCATTTTAGCTAATGATGCCAGAGATTGGGTTCAATCTTGGAAAGCAACTGGAAATTTAAAGGGGGAAATCTTAGCAGCAACAGAGCCTCAGAAGGAGCGAGACCAAAATTCAGAGCAAACTGTACAAACCCCTGGCTGGCAACTAAACATGGCAGAACCCAAAGTTCATCACATTACCTATAATATCTAGCTCCAGTCAAAACTTAGTCTTGCAAAGAATGAAAACTGTGAACCCCCATCTTCAGGAAAAAAGGCAGTCAGAATCCGACTCTAATTTGGGCCAGGTGTTGAATTTAGCAGGTAAAACATTAAAAAAAAAAATTACTGTAAATATATTCAAAAAATTAACAGAAAATATTTTAGAAGAATTTTTTTTAAGTTTGCCAGCAATAATTGATAGGAAATCTGAACAGAAAAGTGGAAATTATTTTTTCAAAAGGATACCATAGAGTTGAAATGTAAATTATTAAAATTAAAAAAGGCTAAATGGGCTGAAAAGTGGACAAGAAATGAGAGAAAATAATAAGTGGACTTGATGATAGATCCATAAACACTGTCCTAGCTGAAAAACAAACAAAAAGCATTTAATAAAAAAATAGCAATATCTCACAAAACTCTAGTAACAATATGAGATGATCAAAGAAGGTATGATGGGAGTATCAGAAGGAGAGAGAGAAAGAGGGAAAGAAAAAAAATTTTTTAATGTCTGAAAACTTTCCAAATTTGTTGGGAAACATTAATTTTTAAAACTAAAACTCTCAGTGAATCTCACACCAGAATTAAACAAAGAGGAAATCATCCTCAGTACATCATAGTCAAATATCACAGACAAAAAAGTCAAAGAAAAATGGCAGTTCTTCAAAGCAGCCAGAAAATATACATTACACACAGGGAAGCCATAGGAAAACTAATGACTAACTTCTTACAGGAAACTCTGGGAGTCAGAAGAAACTGAAATAAAATGTTTGAAGTGCAGAAGAAAAAAAATGTTAATCAAGAATTCTACATTCAGCAAAACTATCCTTCAAACTGAAAGAAAAGAAAGACATTTTCACATAAATAAAAATAGACTGGATTTATCCCTAAGGGAAAAGAGTCACTAGCAGAAGTCTGAAGGGGAGTGCTATCAAATAGCAACTACTCAGATCAACAGGATGAAGACTCCCAGAAGCAAATATGTGGTGAACACAAATATATATATACTTCCTATATATGTATATTTATATTTTATATTTATATATAAATATATGACATACACACATGAGCTATATACGATAAAATAGCACTGGGAGTTGGCAAACAAAAATACACTGTTTCAAAATTGCCATATGTTACCTGAAGTAATTCAAATATTAATTCTGAATTGACTGGGGTTATTTTAAGGTGTATGTTGTACAACTTAGAGCAACCACTAAAAAAAGTAATACAGAAAGACACAGCAAAATGTCAATCAAAAAAACTGAAATGGAAAACTATAAAATAACTGATTATCACAGAAGCAAACAGAAAAGAAAGAACAGAGAACAAAACACAAGTAAGACAAACTGAAAAAAAAAAAAGGCAAAAATGGAAGACCTAACGCTATCATGTCAATAATTACTTTAAGTGGGAATAGGCCAGACAGTCCAATAAAAAGGCTGTGATTGCGGCTTCCCTGGTGGTCCAGTGGTTTCAGCTCAGTTCAGTTCAGTTTCTCAGTCGTGTCTGACTCTTTGCGACCCCATGAACTGCAGCACGCCAGACCTCTCTGTCCATCACCAAATCCCGGAGTCTACCCAAACCCGTGTCCATCGAGTCAGTGATGCCATCCAGCCATCTCATCCTCTGTCGTCCCCTTCTCCTCCCGCCCCCAATTCTACCCAGCATTAGGGTCTTTTCCAATGAGTCAGCTCTTCGCATGAGGTGGCCAAAGTATTGGAGTTTCAGCTTCAACATCAGTCCTTCCAATGAACACCCAGGACTGATCTCCTTTAGAATGGACTGGTTGGATCTTCTTGCAGTCCAAGGGACTCTCAAGAGTCTTCTCCAACACCACAGTTCAAAAGCATCAATTCTTCGGCACTCAGCTTTCTTCACCATCCAACTCTCACATCCATACATGACTACTGGAAAAACCATAGCCTTGACTAGACGGACCTTTGTTGGCAAAGTAATGTCTCTGCTTTTAAATATGCTGTCTAGGTTGGTCATAACCTTCCTTCCAAGGAGTAAGTGTCTTTTAATTTCATGGCTGCAATCACCATCTGCAGTGATTTTGGAGCCCCAAAAAATAAAATCTGACACTGTTTCCACTGTTTCCCCATCTATTTCCCAAGAAGTGATGGGACCAGATGCCATGATCTTAGTTTTCTGAATGTTGAGCTTTAAGCCAACTTTTTCACTCTCCTCTTTCACTTTCATCAAGTGGTCCAGTGGTTTAAGATCCTACATCTCCACTGCAGGGGACACAGATTTGATCCCTGGTTGAGAATTCCTCATGCCATATGTGCAGCACAGCCAAAAAATAAATGAGAAATTTTTTGAAGACAAAGATTCCCCAACTATATATAAAAGTAAAATGCAACTATATGTTATTTATAAAAATGCACCTGAAATATTAGAAGTGAAAAACTGAAAAACTTCTTTAAGGGGTTGGTTATTATGGGATTAAAAATCCACCTGCAACACTGGAAACCTGGGTTCAATTCCAGGGTTGGGAAGATCCCTGGAGGAGGGCATAGCAACCCACTCCAGTATTCCTGCCTGGAGAATCCCCACAGACAGAGGAGTCTGGCACACCCCAGTTCAGGGGGTCACAAAGAGTCGGACACAACTGAGCAACTAAACACAACACAGCACAGCATGGGATTATATGAAACCACGTATGTGAAATTTTTTGAAAATTGCAAAGCATTATAGAATTTGAAGAATCTGACATTCAATAAAAAAGTGAAAAATTAGAAAAGATAAACAATGCAAAAATAAAGCTGGAGTGGCTATATAAAATCAAACAAAGCAGACATCAAAACAAAGAGTACTACTATGGACAATGATAAAAGGTTCAATATACCAGGAAGAGATTACAATAATAAGTACGTATGTGCCCTACAAAAGAACTTCAAAATATATGAAGTAATGGATCTACAGGGAGAAAAAGACAAATCTACAGCCATCGTTAATATCTGACACATCTCTTTTCAGTCATTAATTTTTAAAAATGAGACCAAAATATCAGTATTTTTGATAAAAGGCCTGAATGATACTAATCACTATCTTCAACCTAATTGACATTTTTAGGAAACTACACCCAGCAACTGCAGTTCAGTTCAGTCACTCAGTCGTGTCTGACTCATTGCAACCCCATGGACTGCAGCACGTCAGGCCTCCCTCTCCATTGCCAACTACCGGACTTTACGCACTCATGTCCATTGAGTCGGTGATGCCATCCAACCAGCTCATTCTCTGTAGTCCCCTTCTCCTCCTGCCTTCAATCTTTCCCAGCATCAGGGTCTTTTCAGATGAGTCAGTTCTTCGCATCAGGTGGCCAAAGTATTGGAGTTTCAGCTTCAGCATCAGTCCTTCCAATGAATATTCAGGACTCATTTCCTTTAGGATTCACTGGTTGAGATCTCCTGGCAGTCCAAGTGACTCTCAAGAGTCTTCTCCAACACTACAGTTCAAAAGCATCAATTCTTCAGCCCTCAGCTTTCTTTATACTCCAACTCTCACATCCATACATGACTACTGGAAAAACCATAGCTTTGACTAGACAGACCTTTGTTGGCAAAGTAATATTTCTGCTTTTTAATATGCCGTCTAGGTTGGTCATAACTTTTCTTCCAAGGAGTAAGCTTCTTTTAATTTCATGGCTGCAGCGACCGTCTGCAGAGATTTTGGAGCTCAAGAAAATAAAGTATCTCACTGTTTCCATTGTTTCCCCGTCTATTGGCCATAAAGTGATGGGACTGGATGCCTTGATCTTAGTTCTATGAATGTTGAGTTTTAAGCCAACTTTTTCACTCTCCTCTTTCACTTTCATCACGAGTCTCTTTAGTTCTTCTTCGTTTTCTGCCATAAGGGTGGTGTCATCTGCATATCTGAGGTTATTGATATTTCTCCCGGGCAGTCTTGATTCCAGCTTGTGCTTCCTCCAACCCAGAGTTTCTCATGATGTACTCTGCATTTAAGTTAAATAAGCAGGGTGACAATATACAGCCTTGACATACTCCTTTCCCGATTTGGAACCAGTCTGTGTTCCATGTCCAGTTCTAACTGTTGCTTCTTGACCTACATACGATTTCTCAGGAGGCAGGTAAGGTGGTCTGGTACTCCCATCTCTTCAAGCATTTTCCACAGTTTGTCGTGATCCACACAGTCCAAGGCTTTGGCATAGTCAATAAAGCAGAAGTAGATGTTTTTCTGGAACTCTCTTGCTTTTTTGATGATCCAACAGATGTTGGAAATTTGATCTCTGGTTCCTCTGCCTTTTCTAAATCCAGCTTGAACATCTGGAAGTTCTCAGTTCACATACTGTTGAAGCCTAGCTTGGAAAATTTTGAGCATTACTTTGCTAGTGTGTGAGATGAGTGCAATAGTTTGTAGTTTGTGCAATAGTACAGTAGTTTGAACATTCTTTGGCATTGCCTTTCTTTGGGATTGGAATGAAAACTGACCTTTTCCAGTCCTGTGGCCACTGCTGAGTGTTCCAAATTTGCTGGCATACTGAGTGCAGCACTTTCACAGAATCATCTTTTAGGATTTGAAATAGCTCAACTGGAATTCCATCACCTCCACTAGCTTTGGTCGTAATGATGCTGCCTAAGGCCCACTTGACTTTGCATTCCAGGATGTGTGACTCTAGGTGAGTGATCACACCATCATGGTTATCTGGGTCATGAAGATCTTTTTTGTATAGTTCTTCTGGGTATTCTTGCCATCTCTTCTTAATATCTTCTGCTCCATTAGGTTCATACCATTTCTGTCCTTTATTGAGCACATCTTTGCATGAAATGTTCCCTTGGTAGCTTTAATTTTCTTGAAGAGATATATAGTCTTTCCAATTCTATTGTTTTCCTCTATTTCCTTGCACTGATCACGGAGGAAGGCTTTCTTATCTCTCCTTGCTATTCTTTGGAATTCTGCATTCAAACGTGTATATCTTTCCTTTTTACCTTTGCCTTTCGCTTCTCTTCTTTTCACAGCTATTTGTAAGGCCTCATCAGACAGCCATTTTGCCTTTTTGCATTTCTTTTTCTTGGGGATGGTCTTGATCCCTGCCTCCTGTACAATGTCAGGAACCTCTGTCCATAGTTCTTCAGGCACTCTGTCTATCAGATCTAATTCTCTGAATCTATTTCTTACTTCCACTGTATAATCATTAGGGATTTGATTTAGGTCATACCTGAATGGTCTAGCAGCTTTCCCTACTTTCTTCAATTTAAGTCTGAATTTGGCAATAAGGAGTTCACGATCTGAGCCACAGTCAGCTCCTGGTCTTGCTTTTGCCGATTGTATAGAGCTTCTCCATCTTTGGCTGCAAAGAATATAATCAATCTGATTTCAATATTGACCATTGGTGATGTCTATGTGTAGAGTCTTCCCTAGTGTTATTGTAGGAGGGTGTTTGCTATGACCAGTGCGTTCTCCTAGAAAAACTCTATTAGCCTTTGCCCTGCTTCATTCTGTACTCCAAGGCCAAATTTGACTGTTACTCAAGGTATATCTTGACTTCCTACTTTTGCATTCCAGTTCCCTATAATGAAAAGGACATCTTTTAGGGTGTTAGTTCTAGAAGGTCTTGTAGGTCTTCATAGAACTGTTCAAATTTAGCTTCTTCAGCATTACCGGTCAGGGCATAGACTTGGATTACTGTGATAGTGAATGGTTTGCCTTGGAAATGAACAGAGATCATTCTGTCATTTTTGAGATTGCATCCAAGTACTGCATTTCAGACTCTTTTGTTGACTATGAGGGCTACTCCATTTTTTCTAAGGGATTCTTGCCCACAATAGTAGATACAATGATGGTCATCTGAGTTAAACTCACCCATTCCAGTCCATTTTAGTTCACTGATTCCTAAAATGTCAATGTTCACTCTTGCCATCTCCTGTTTGACCACTTCCAATTTGCCTTGATTCATGGACCTAACATTCCAGGTTCGTATGCAATATTGCTCTTTACAGCATCGGACTTTACTGCCATCACCAGTCACAACCACAACTGGGTGTTGTTTTTTCTTTGGCTCCATCTCTTCATTCTTTCTGCAGTTATTTCTCCACTGATCTCCAGCAGCATATTGAGCACCTACCAACCTGGGGAGTTCATCTTTCAGTGTCCTATCTTTTTGCCTTTTCATAGTGTTCATGGGGTTCTCAAGGGAAGAATACTGAAGTGATTTGCTATTCCCTTCTCCAGTGGACCACGTTTTGTCAGAACTCTCCACCATGAACCCATCTGTCTTGGGTGGCCCTACACTGCATGGCTCATAGTTTCATTGAGTTAGACAAGGCTGTGGTCCATGTGATCAGATTAGTTAGATTTCTGTGATTGTGGTTTTCAGTCTGTCTGCCCTCTGAAGGCTAAGAGGCTTATGGAAGCTTCCTGATGGGAGAGACTGACTGAGAAGGAAACTGGGTCTTGTTCTGATGGGCAGGGCCATGTTCAGTAAATCTTTAATCTAATTTTATATTGATGGGTGGGGCTGTGTTCCCTCCCTGTTATTTACCTGAGGCCAAACTCTGGTGGAGGTAATGAAGATAATGGCGACCTCCTTCAAAAGGTCTCATGCACACACTGCCCCCCCGCCCCTTTAGCAGGTCACCACTGACCCACGCCTACACCGGAGACTCCTGGACACTCACAGGAAGTCTGGGTCAGTCTCTTGCGAGGTCACTGCTCCTTTCTCCTGGGTCCTGGTGCACAAAATGTTCTGTTTGTGCCCTCCAAGAGTCTGCTTCCATAGTCCCATGTAAGTTCTGGCAGCTCTATGGTGGAGTTAATGGCAACCCCCTCCAAGAGGGCTTATGCCATACCCAGGTGTACTGCACCCAGAGCCCCTGCCCCTGCGGCAGTCCACTGCTGACCCATACCTCCACAGGAGACATTCAAACACAGTTCTGGCTCAGTCTCTGTGGGTCCTGGTGCGCACAAGGTTTGTTTGAGCCTTCTGGGCATCTCTGGTAGAAGGGGTTTGATTCTAAATGAGATTTTGCCCCTCCTACAATCTTACTAGGGCTTCTCCTTTACCCTTGGATGTGGGGTATCTCCTCAAAGTCACTCCAGGGCCGCACAGCTGCTGCTCCAGCACCTACCATCTTGCTGAGGCTTCTCTGCTCTTGGACATGAGGTATCTCCTCAAAGCCACTCCAGCAGAAGCCAGGAAGCTGGGATAGCCAGGAAGCCCAAGGACAGTCATAAAAATCCATGGAAAAGACTAGAGAGTCCATAAGTAGTCCATCATGTAACTAGAAATTTTATTTTGAAAAAGATACCAAAATCATTATGGGGAAATCATTTTTTTCAACCAACAGTGCTAGAACAATTTGATTATCATATGCAAATATAAAAAGATATTGGACATTCACCTAGTACCATTTACTTGAAATGGAAAATTATACGACTTCATAAAGAATACATAGGAGAAAAACCTTGCTGATCTTGACAGCCTAAATTTCTTTACATCAGAAAGCATCAACTATAAAAAAAAATGATAATTTGGAATTAATCATAATTTTAAAACTTTTGCCCTTCAAAATTGACAGTTAAAGAGAATGAAAATACAAGACACAGACTTGGGAAAAAATATTTGCAAAATCCATATCTAATAAAGGACATGCCTCCAGAATTATATTAAAAAAACTCTTAAACTCAATAATAGGATTACTAACAACTCAATTTCTTAAATTTCTTAAAAGACTAAGGAAGACACTTTACAAAACATGGCATACAAGTGACAAGTAATCATGTAAAAAGATGTTCAATATAATTAGAGTAATGCAAAATTAAGATACCACTACACACTCACCAGAACAATGACATTTAAAAGACTGACATAATCAAGTACTGATGAGGGTTTGGAGCCCCTGGAACTCTCATTCATGACAGATGGGAATGCAAAATGGTATAGCCACTTGGAACCAGTTTCAGTTTTCTATACAATGCAATACACACCATATGACCCAAAATTCTACTTCTAGGAAATTAGCCAAGAGACATGAAGAAGCTGTCTACACAAAGATATATAACCAAATGCTTATAGCAGCTTGATGTAAAATAAGCAAAAAAAAATATGAAAATAATCAAAATGTCTATCAGCTACAGAATGGGAAACTTTGGTAAATCCATACAATGGAACACTAATCATGAGTAAAAAGAAAAAAATATTGATACATTCAACAAGATGGATGAATCTCTAAAGCATCATGAAAAGTGACAGAAGACAGACATAAAATACTATTTACCCTATGATTCAATTTACGTAACATTCTAGAAAAAAATACAAAACTATAGAAGAAGAAAGGAATTCAGTGGTTTACTGGAGCTTTGGTGGAGGAAAGGAATTGTCTGGAAATGGCCAGAAGAAAATTTTAGGGTGTGGAATTTTCTAGATCATGATTCTGCTGGTTGCCACATGACTGTATACATTTGTCAAACCTCATAATTCAGGATTTATTCACCTAAACATTGAAATTTTTATTTTCAATGTTAATCATCTAACATTGAAAGTTTTATTGCACGTAAATTACACTTTTATGAAAAACCTTAGGATTGATAAAATTGTATAAATCTAAAATATGGAATAAACATATAACATACTAGCAAATGTTAATAAGTTGTTAAATCTTATTGATATATGAAGGCATTACACTCTTCTTTCTAGTTCTCTGTATGCTCCAAATTTTCTTTGTAGAAATATTTTTAAGGAAGATGTTGACATGATAGGAAAGGACACCTATCAACCTATCGGGAATGCCAAGAAATTGAAAAGAAAAACCTTAAAAGATTTCTTTCCCATCAAATGCGGCCACTACCACATATTGTGGCTCTTCGGTGTGAGTTTACAAGCAAGGCTAAGACTGAACTGCAATCTCTCTTGAGGCTGCTTTCACTGCCTTGAAAAACAAAGTCTCAGGAACAAAGAGAAAACCCACAGTAAGACTAAGGCTGCTATTTTCACAGAGTGAACAATTTCTTACTGGTTCCGATTCCTTTATTCTTTTCTTCTTTTCTTTCTCTACTTTTTTTTTTAGTGCAGTATTTGCTAAAAGCTTTTCTGGTGTCTTGTTTTTAGTAGGTTTCTTTTTAGCACAGTTATTCACAGATTTTTTCCCATTCTTTATGTATTTTTTAAATAATTTTATTTACTTATTTATTTTTGGCTGCACTGGGTCTTCACTGCTACTCAGGCTTTTTCTCTAGTTGCAATGGAAGCGGGGCTACTCTCTAGTTGTGGTGTGTGGGCTTCTCATTACAGTAGCGTCTCTTGCTGCAGAGCACCAGCTCTAGGGCGCTTGGGTTTCAGCAGCTGTGGCACTTGGGCTCAGTAGTTTCAGCTCCCGTACTCTCGAGTACGGGCTCAAAAGTTGTGGAGCACAGGCTTAGCTGCTCCAAGGTAGGTGGGATCTTCCCAGACCAGGGGTCAAACTTGTATACCCTGCTTTGGCAGGAGGATTCTTTAACACTGAACCACCAAGGAAGCCTGATTTTATCCATTTTTATTTCCTCATTAATTATCAGTTGGTCACTCTACTTTTAGAAAATGAACAAGCAAAAACACTTCTCTCACTCTCTAACAGTTCTAAGAAAAACTGAGTAAAGCATAAAAAATACTAAGGTTGACATTTAGCAATTATTACGAGTCTTTGTTTAAAAAAAAAATTCCCTGGAACTCTATGATATATTAAATACTTGTTAAAATTAATGAGAATGCTTTTATTCTTACCTGTGAAAATGTTTCTTTTTTTTAATGCATGGTTTAAATAGGAAAATTTTTAGTCTTACAAGTATTCTGTAAGTGTTAAGAAGTCTGGAGGGACCATATGAGAGAAAGTGAGAATGCAGATAGCTGTGTGAAAAAAAATAAAGTAAAATTGTTAAGAATATGATGGGTAACAAGAAAAAAGATATCACAGTTTTTCTGCTTCTCCCTTTCTACCACACTCTCACTAATGTTCTCAAGTGAAACACTCTGCTGAAAGTTTAAACATAATCAATATTTTCCTTCATGTCAAATACATAAAAGCATATTTTCAAAGGCAGAATTTTCTAGTTACCATTTGTCATGGTGGAAATGATCAATATTTGATGTTAAGGAGAAAGTCATTTATTCTGTTCATATTTTCAAGTAAACAAGTTTCTTTAAAAAAAAAAGTCATGTTATACAATATATATATATAATTCTCTCTGTCATCTTTCTCTGACCCAGTAAAAGAAAAGGAGGAGGCAAGGGAGGAAGGAAGAAGGGAAGGAAGGAATGAAGGAAGGGAGGGGATTTCTTCTAACATATTCACTGTAGAGAGGGTAACTATAGCACTTCCAACAGAAGAGAGAAAATAAATGCTATTACCTGCGAAATGAGGAAAACAGAAAGAGTAGCTGAAACTGAAAGTCGCTCAATTTAGTCTGAATTCCTGTTCAATGTTATTGGACCCTGTTAGCAAATGATTTTTCCTGTGTCTCAAACACATTCTAAGCATTCTTGAATTATCTTTAGAAATCCTTCACTTGTACTCCTGAGGCTGTCAATATCTGACAAACCAGAAATTCAAAGGCTACTGAGATAAATTTTTCCCTTGACAGCAACCAACTGCTATCTTTTACTTACCTCCTTTCACCAAACAATGTATCACCAAGACAGATATGGAAATTCCAACATCAGGGATTTCATATTTGTATATATGTACTATCTTTTTATTAGGTAAGTATTTACCACATGCTAATACTATCCAAGAAATTACAGAAAAATCACACGCAAGGTAAAGATTTTAAATGTTATCCACATATAATTTACAAAATAACATCACAGATCATTCCATCGCACACTATGATCAAAAGAAAAAAGGTAACTAAATATTTAGTAATAACACCATGCAGATGGCACTGGGCAAGGCATTGTGAATCTTACAGAAACGTGTAAGATATGGTTCCCACCCTTAAAAAGAGCACTATTTTGTTAAAAAGAAATCTCCAGGCAGCAGTGTAAGAGGAGCCACAGGGCAAATCCATGATGAGATGCAAAAGAAGGATGCATCAACAAAATGCAACGCTCCCTCAGAGGCAGTAAGCATTGTAATTTGTGGAAAATTCTGTGCAATTCTCAGGGTAAATCAGCACTGACTGAAAATCTATGCTTTTTTGAGTAGTGTGTTGCACTAAGAAGGGCACAGAATTCCAATTTGTCCCACTCTGGTATGAACTCAGGCTCTGCCATCTAGAATCTCAGGTTCAGCATTCATAAACTGAAAACAATACTTTGTTTCATTCCTTTGTTGTGAAGATTAAATGCCACACATGGTATTTTGGTGTATTTATCTGAAGTTTGGGCTTACAAATTTGTATACAGAGCTATGGTGTCTTCACTACTTTTCCATTCTTTCCAAAGCAGCAATGATAGAGCATTTGATTTCCATGGTTCTCAGCAATTTGTTCATAAATGCCAGAAATGTTTCTGTTTTGGATTAAAATTAATATTTTACCAAAGATGGTCTTTTCTGTATTACTTTATACACACAGCCACCTCATGCCAGTCTACCATCAACCTGAATTCTATGGTACTGGACTAATTAGGTGTGGCTGGCTGATGTTCTGGGGTTCCTGAAGACCATCCTTATGCTCTGTGATCTGCTGGAAGGACTCACAGGACTCAGAAGACCTGTACACACTGTTACAGTTTACTATAGTGAAGAGGAAAAGACCATAATGCTGGGGAAGATTGAGGGCAGGAGGAGAAGGGACGACAGAGGATGAGATGGTTGGACAGCATCACTGACTCAATGGATATGAATTTGAGCAAACTCTGGGAGATGGTAAAGGCAAGGAAGCCTGACGTGCTGCAGTCCATAGGGTCACAAAGAGCCAGACATGACTGAGCCACTGAACAACAAAAACAACATAGTGAAGAGGTACAGGTTAATATCAGCAGGGAGGGCTTAGAGGGCAGAGTCCAGGAGAAACCAAAGCACAAGCTTCCAGCTGTCCTCTCCCTATGAAGTCACACACACAGTGTTTAATTCTCTCTGTAACAATGTGTGACGACCCATGTTAAGTGCTGCCAACTCAACCATCTCACCTGAGTCTTGGTGTCAAGGGATTTTACTGGGAGTCCACCACATGACACGCAACACCTGTATGACTGGTCTTAGCTGCTCAGTCTGCAGCCCACCTCCTCTAAGAAGTCAAATACATGTGTGGTCCACAGCCTCAGGCCTGTCAAAACAGATGCTCACCATAGATCATATTGTGAGCAAAAGCTATCTCATGTGGCCCAAGATCTCGGGTATACAAAGAAACTTACCAGGTAGGATACCCCAAGGACTCAGACTGGATAATCTCCTGGGGACCAGACGTAGGGTCAGGTCTGAAGACCTTTGACATGTATAGGGTTGGAGCAACGCAGGCCTGCTGAGTTAATTTTTCCTGCACAACTGAATAATAATCCCCAAAGACATCCTGTAAATGTCGTTAGATGGCCAAAGAGACTTTGCAGATATGGTTAAAATGAGAATCTCCGGAGGAAAGAATATCCTGGGTTACCTGAGTGGACTGTAAATGTAACCACTAGCATCTTATAAGATGAAGGCAGACAAGAGGGCAATATGCCTGAAGCAAGATGCTAGGGTTCTGGCTTTGACGATGGGGAAAGGGGCCACGAGCCAAGTAACGCAAAGAGTGCAATGACAAGAGGCAAGGCAAGGAAGTGTCTCCTGGAGCCGCCAGGGGGAACATGGCCCTGCCAACAACTTGACTTCAGTCCAGTGGAACTCATTTCAGACTTCTGTCCAGAACCGCAAGTTACCGGGTTTGCGGCAAGTTGTTACAGCAGCCGTAAGAAACTGATACAGTTGGGGACAAAACCTGTAATGAGATGACTTTGGCATTTCATGTACTAATCTTCTTGGAAGTCATCCTTTCATTTCATTCAGCTCTAAAAGAGTGCAATATTATAGCAAGATGTCAGTATATACATGAACATGCATGCACACATTTAAAATGCAAATGATCATAAGTACAAAACATTTTCAAGAATTTGAAAGCCTAAAGAAATAGCAAGCAAGCTACCCTAAACCAGATGGCTAACTAATGGATTCAGTCCTATAACGATATTAAATTCAAATATCAAAAGCTGTAATATCCTGCGTACTGTGACTTGAATATAAAAAATAATTGCTAACACGGAAATGACAAAAAAAAAAACTGGCATCACACGAAGAGTAAGATAATCAAGTGACATGGGAAATATCAATGAACTTTACTGTGTTCCGGGTCTGAATTTCCATATTTTATAATAAACCTTAAAATGCCTCAAAATATCTGATTTCCTGTTTTTAAAGATGATAATTTGATCATCTTCTGCCTTTGGTGATTTCTCCAGCTTCAATTAACATGCACATTTATTCCTCTGTGAATTTATACTTTTCAATTCTAATTCACATCTACATATTTTAACCATTAGGTCAGAATAGGGGTTTTTTTACCCTCCAAGTATATTGGTAAATCTTTAGTCTTTTTCTTACTAATCAGATATACCTATATATAATTATATTTATTTTTATAGCTCATTAATTTCTCGTTTAGTCATGATCTAAGCCAGTGGAAAGTCAAATAATGAGAACATCTTTCCTGAGCTCTATTTTTACAGTAAAGATAAAATAGTCAAATAATATTTTTTAATTAAATTAAAATGATAAATTAGGAGAGATGTCTATCATATTTCTACCATTTTTATGTTCATTGTGCTGTATTCTGTTAACTGATTTTCATAGTATATTATGCACATTACACAAAGTGATTCCTAAATCATAAAAAACTAAATTATGTGTAGAATAATTTAGAACCTATCACATGGTATAAAATCATTTGAAAACTGATAAGCCAGATAGGGACTATATGTCAACAATGAATAAAGCAGAATATTTATTTTTCCAGAACTGTCCAGTTTATGACCATGCACAGTAGTTGGTCAGTAAATGTTAGTTACACTTACATATTAATATAGTCTAGTAAACATACACTCTGTTATGAACTTTATAACCATTTATGTCAGAATAGATCTGTCTTCATTACCCCCACTTTGACATTTTATGTAATAAATTAGGAAACAAGGTATCAAGAGATTAGGTAGTTTGCCAACTCTCCCAGCAAGTTATAAGAGTCTAAACATGGTTACAAAGTTTAATAAAAATTCTTACACATACTCCCCATTTATCAGGAACTACTTGAGCACATAGCTCCCACTGAAAACACTTGAGACACACAATATACAGGTTTTCTTTCTCTCTGAATGAAAGATGGGAGAATTTTTAACAATCTAAACAAATTCATGTTCATAAAAGTCATGCGCCAATTACTACATCAGGTATATGAATCTAAATTAAATCGAAATATGAATATTAGATGCAATTAACTGGAGCTTAAAGAAGATATCCAATCTAAGTAATTGCGTATCTGTAGAAGTTTTATTAGTTATCTACCTGAACTGTTAGCCAAAATATCAGATTTCCTCAATCATCTGAGTAACTGCGGCTCTGAGGACCTGGCCAGAGGCTGTAGCATCATGCAGTCTGTCCACGCTGACAGCTGGCTCTGGGCATCAAGGGAAAATGCAGCCCCTTTGCAGAGCTCAGCTGGCTGTAGCTCCTACTCAGACACAAGGAGCCATTGCCACTGTTATTTCCATGGAAACCATTAGGGATGTAGCTTTGGGAACCAAGAACCAGGTATCAAGCTTCTCAGCTAACTACACTGCAAGTTCCATCTTTGACAGATGAAATGAAGGTTGCATGGTTACTTGACAGCCAGGGTTCTCTAAAGGACCTTATGGTTGCTGGGGAAAGGGGTGGGGGGCAGGAACGGACAGTTAAGGAGTTTGGGATGGACATGTACATACTGCTATACTTAAAAATGGAAAACCAACAAGGACCTACTGTATAGCATAGGGAACTCTGCTCAATGTTATGGGGCAGCCATGGGAGGGGAGTTTAGGGGAGAATGGATACATGTATGTGTATGGCTGAGTCCCTTTGCTGTTCACCTGAAACTATCACAACATTGTTTATTAATTGGCTATACCCCCAATACAAAACAAACAGCTTAAAAAAAAAAAAAACCCAGCATCCTCTGTAGTGACCAAGATCTAGCTGAAGATTTTTATAAAATTAAATTAGTGTAAAGTTGACCCAAAGCCTCCCTCTCCCTAGTGAAGAACTGCTGCTTATTTGCTTATTCAGCCAGAGCAAGGGCTTTACGAGAGCTAAAGTAGTAATGTCTATCATCCTTTGTGTGACTGTACCCAGGGTTTATACGCTACTTTATTCCAAAAAGATGAGATAGATTCTTACTTCAGCTCTATGAGTACTATTATTTGACATTTAAAAAAATAATTTTCCATTTACTTTAAAATTTCTCATTTTAAGTCAACAAAAATGGAGTTACAGTTTGTCATAATCAAGGCTTAAAGTCAATTCCTAGTCCCTGAGTACATATGACCCTGACACAGATACGAAGTGGACTAGGAAAAGTCATACCTACATTGTGTCACTTGAGGTGACTATTTCATTCTCTAAGTATCAACATTTACTGAGCACCTGCGATGTGCCATGCACTATGCACGATGCTCCATGCACTAGCTAAGTGCTAAGCAGAGAGTGCGAGTGAGAAAGACACAATTCCTGTCTTCAGGGAGTTCTGAGCCTAGGGTATTACATACTGTAGGTGGCCCAAATCTGCCGATTGTTGGACACAGTTCAAGGAGATCCTGAAAGTCTGAATGTAGCTGTGTGCCCAGGGGTAGAACATGGGCATTGGGAACACTGAATATCATCCAATCTAACACAAGCTTCCTTTCACATGCATTCCTTTGATTGCCCCTATGGGATTCTTCTTTTCAGAGAGTCCTTGCATTCCTTTTTTTTTCCATTTTAAATAAGAAATTACAGGACTCAAAATGTAAAAAATTGAATAAACCAAGTATGACAGCTAACCAAAAACATCATTGTTGTTTAGTTGCTAAGCTGTAGCCCACTCTCTTTGTGACCCTATGGACTGTAGCCTGCCTGGCTCCTCTGTCTATGGGATTTCCCAGGCAAGAATACTGGAGCGGGTTGCCATTCCCTTCTTCAGCTTGTAACTAAATTTCAGGGCTCCTTGTTCATAGCCCATTTAGTTGACTTTTATTAAATACATACTATGCTTGTAGCACTATGCTAAATATTTAGGGAATAAGAAAGATATAAAGGCCTAAAAATTCCCCTCAATGAGCTTTTATTTATTCTTAAGAAACAAGATATTTACATAAAAGAAACATATATACATAACTATTATTTAGAGAAATGCAATTACACATAATATGAGGCCGAACTCAGAACAGAGACTCCTGGATGGCCTGTAGGCATGAAGGAAGTGTGCAGAGAGTAATGCCCAGGAAGAATTTCACTGAATTTAAACTTGAAAACTGTATGATAAGGATAAACAAAGAAAGGAGGAGGAATTGGAGAGATGATATTGAGATGGCAAAAAAAAAAAAAAAAACAAAGAGCAAAACTCTGTTCTGAACCCAGAGAGGAGACAGGGGTGACTGATATTGGAAATAGTGGAAGTAGGGAGACAGATGGTGAGACCTCCTTGAAGGTGCTTCTGCAGTCATCATCAGTTAGAGAACCACAATAGGCACTTGAACTGGCCACTGCATGCCTATCCAAGTGTTGAATGCTGCCCTGTCGACAATGTATAGAGCACCCTGCAGAAGGTACAGATGACTTGCTGTTGTTCAGTCGCTAAGTCATGTCTGACTCTTTGTGATCCCACAGACTGCTGCATGCCAGGCTCCTCTGTCCTCCACTATCTCCCAGAGTTTGCTCAAATTCATGTCCATTGAGTGGGTGATGCTATCTAACCATTTAATCTTCTGCTACTCCATTCTCCTTTTGCCTTCAGTCTTTCCCCAGCATCAGCGTCTTTTCAAATGAGTTGGTTCTTCGCATCAGGTGGCCAAAGTACTGGAGTTTCAGCTTCAACATCAGTCCTTCCAATGACTATTCAGGATTGATTTCCTTTAGGATTGACTGATTTGATCTTCTTGGAGTCCAAGGTCATATCTGAATGACCTAATGCTTTTCCCTACTTTCTTCAATTTAAGAATGAATTTTGCAGTAAGGAGCTCACAATCTGAGTCACAGCCAGCTTCAAGTCTTGTTTTTGATGACTATATACAGCTTTTCCATCTTCGGCTGCAAAGAACATAATCAGTCTAATTTCGGTATTGAGCACCTGGTGATGTCTGTGCATAGAGTCGTCTCTTGGGTTGCTGAAAAAGGGTGTTTTCTATGACCAGCAAGCTCTCTTAACAAAACTCTGTTAGCTTTTGCCCTGCTTCATTTTGGACGACAAGGTCAAACATGCCTATTATTCCAGGTATCTCCTGACTTCTGACTTTTGCATTTCAATCCCCTATGATGAAAAGGACATTTTTTTTTTTTGGTGTTAGTTAGAAGATGTTGTAGGTCTTCATAGAACCAGCCAACTTCAGTTTCTTCGGCGTCGGTGGTTAGGGTACAGACTTGGATTACTGTAATGCTGAATGGTTTGCCTTGGAAATGAACCAAGATCATTCTGTTGTTTTTGAGGTTGCACCCAAGTACTGCATTTCAGACTCTGTTGTTGACTGTGAGGGCTACTCCATTGCCTCTACGGGATTCTTGCCTACAGTAATAGATATACTGGTCATCTGAATTAAATTCACCCATTCCCATCCATTTTAGTACATTGCTTCCTAAGATGTCAATGTTCACTTTTGCCATCTCCTGCTTGACCATGCCCAATCTACCTTGACTCATGGACCTAACATTCCAGGTTCCTATGCAATATTGTTCTTTACAGCCCTGGACTTTCACTGCCAGACACATCCACAACTGAGCATTATGTCCACTTTGGCCCAGCCACTTCATTCTTTCTGGAGCTATTGGTAATGGTCCTTTGCTCTTACCCAGTAGCATACTGGACACCTTCTAACATGAGGGGCTCATCTTCTGGCATCGTATCTTTTTGCCTTTTCATACTGTTCATGGGGTTCTCTTGGCAAGAATACTGGAGTGGGTTGCCATTTCCTCCTCCAGTGAAGTATGTTTTATCAGAACTCTCCACTATGACCCATCTATCTTGGGTAGCCCTGCATGGCATGGCTCATAGCTTCACTGAGTTACACAATCCCCTTCGCCACAGTAAGGCTGTGATCCATGAAGGGGAGAGATGAGTAGGGTGGCCAATTCAGTGGACCCTGACAGAGACTGAGGAACAAGAAGATAAAAGACTAAACTATAAGCCATGCTAGAGAAACCTTACAAAGAGACAGTTAGTAGGAGAAGACATCCTTTGACCACAGAATCTTACATTCATGATACAACATTTAAAAAAAAAAAAAAAGACTTTAAGATGTTACAGAATAAATGCCGAAACCAGTAACGTAGGCTAACATCCCCTACACGGTGGCCAACTTTTAGTAAATCCATGCATTCGTGGCCTGACTACATTTTTTGTTCTGTGAAGAAATTAAATAACTACCTAAATAAGACCCTGTGATCTCCCCTCAAAACAATAATATTTTGGCAAAGAGATTAAGTAAAGCCACAAGCCTACTAAGAAATGCAAGATTACACACATTATCTCTTACAGGCAGGCAATGATGTTTGTAATACACTAAGGGGATATCTTCTCGAAAGAAACAGATGTTCTCAGTTGACAATGGAAATGTAAACAGAACCTTATGGAATTTTCTCCTCATTTGGCTTACTTATTTACATACTGTCTTTGCTAAAAAAGAATTAGACAAGCTTACAGAGATAAAATAAAACAAGATAAAGTAAAAATAGGTGATGAAATAGGGTCAAAAGAATAATAGAAGTAGAAAAAATAGGATAGAGCCAAGAATAATGTTGGTACATTTTTTTAAAATGTGATAAAGCTCTATCCACTGACTAGAAGTGAATCCAAAATTTGGTTCTGAACCTTATGCCCGAAACAGGATTGTTTACATGATACACAGTGTTCAAAAAACAAAGCATTCACTCAGAAGGGAAAAAAATATTTCTAGATCTGAGAACACCCCCCAAAAATTTATCCTACAGATTCTTAAAAAAGAGGCAATGATTATTAATATTTTGTATTGGTTAGAACTCCTTCCACTGAAAATGATGGGAAGACTGGCTCAAACCCCTGAAGCAGAAAAGAGAACTGACTGACTAGTGTAACTGACAATCCAAAGGGTTAATCTATGATTTTAAGCACTGCCACATTTGGGTGCCCAAGGACAACTGTGAAGACTCTGCTCCTATCTCTGTTATGCTTTCCTATGTGTGGCTTTATTTTCAAGAGGACTCTTCCCATTTACAAACAACAATGGCCACCTGCAGTTCCAGATTTACATTCTACCAGATCAGCAACTCTGAGAGGAACAGAGGGCCTCTCAAGGTTGATACAACAGAACTCCTAGGACAGGTTCTGGTGGTCCCAGCTTTGGTCATATGATTTTGTTAGTGGGTCAGTGGATTTGGAGCTGTCCAGCAAGATCTGTGATGCGGAGGAAAGTAGTTGCCCCCAGGAAGCAGCCCCAAAGCCAGGAGGAGGTGCGAAAGAAAGAGCTGAGGTCAGTTTTGTTCCCCACATTGAAATCCAGGAGAATTCCACCTCAAGAGAATGGACTGGAGCAGAGCTCCAGAACACCACCACCCCAGTCATCCGTACACCCAACACATGGCATCTTCACTTTCTAGTCCCACAACTCTCAGGTACAGTAATGGTTAGCCAATTAAATGAGATCCTCTGAGAATACCGGGAGGAGGATTCCTAATGGTGATCTTGCTGAATCTTCTCGAGTTGACCATGGCTTTGTTCAGCTATTATTAAAGAAAAAAAAAACCTCCTGTATTTTCCAAGTCTCCTGTAAATGTGTTATCATACTATCACAATTTAAAAAATAAAAAAGAAAGAGAAAAAATTTCCTATGAAGGACAAGGAGATAAAAAAAAAAAAAAAGCTCTAAGCAACGTGCTTGTCATTGTTGTTGTTGTTGTTCAGTTGCTGAGTTGTGTCCGACTCTTTGCAACCTCATGGACTGCAGCACACCAGGCTTCCCTGTCCTTCACTGTCTCCTACAGTTTGCTCACATTCACGTCCATTGAGTTGGTGATGCCATCCAACCATTTCATCCTCTGTCATCCCGTTCTCCTCCTGCCCTCAATCTTTCCCAGCATCATGGTCTTTTCCAATGAGTTAATGATTAATCAAATTTATCCTGTCAGTGAAGTTCAACAGGGACCAACAATCCTCCTATGATTCATGCCATGACACAACTCCTCAAGGCAGGCTTCACATGATGAAACCTTGAATGGAGACCAGATGGATTCTGCACACTGACTCAGCTCCCATACTGCCCCCCATGCCAGCAGTGGTCAGCATCCTCCAGTGGATACCAAGCACCTCCAGATGTGAACTCCACCTCTATCAGATGACCACCTTTCTCTTTCCTTTCTCCTGCCTCCTCCAGCCCTTTATCTTTCTCCATCTAAGAAAATCCTTTAAGTCCCAGTCATAGCCACATGGCCATGAACTAGGGGCTACCAAGATAATAAGTTTAGCTCTTGACTCTCAAAAACTAAGAACTGATTTCCTTTTATTTTCATTCCTGATTCCTTCTGATTTCCTGTCCTTTTTTTTAAGGCTGGAAAATGAAGCATTTTAATAGTCATTTCAGATAATATGGATATTCTTTTTTGATATCACACCATAGCTTAACAAACGTAGTTCCCTAAAGATTAGTTGCTGGTTCACTAAGTTACACTGTACCATACCAAGTGTAGTGGAAACCTCCCCTGTAGACTCCTGAATGACTAAGAGTAAAAAGGACAAATAATGTGTTTATATCAATGTAAAAATAACTTTAGCCTTTTATACTGTCTACATAAGGTGTCTACATAAGGAGACATAGGGTGTCTCCACACCTACAATGAGAACCACTGACCTACACTGGTGACAGCCCCTAGTTCCTGAAAACATAAAGGATCTCTCAAGCATCCTTCATGGCAAAATAACTCAACTGGATGAATCTAAAAGTAAACATAAAATGTACTTCAAGATTGTGAACACACGTCACAAAGAAAAGGCTAAAGAAAATAAAAATCACTTATACCTTTGTCTTCTAGAAATAAATGTGTTACTATTTTGGCCACTGGCACCTCTCCTTAAGGGCAGGGGCTGTGTTTTATTGATCTACAAATCTCAGATTGAGCACAGTGCCTGGCCCTTAGAAGCACTCAAAAGTATATCTTTTTTTTAAGTATACTGTACATAATTCTGTTGCCTATCCTTTTCTTTCAGCCTCGCAGTTGGCCAATTTCCCTATTTGTATTCTTTAACAACTGCGTATCATTAAAGTTTTGAACCTCAAACTCACTTAAAAGTCTGTAACTTCCAGCAAGGAGTAAAAATCGTGCGAGGAAAAAAACATAAATATCATGGGTCCAGAAGGGCTCTAGGGCATAAGTTTGGGGAGCAGACTAGACTCACCGGACCTGGGACACCTGGACACGGGCCACCTCGCGGAGGAGGGGTGAGGGTCCCGGGACCACGACACGTAGTGCTTTCTGTTGTGAAACATGGACATGGGAAAAGGGGTGCAGCCGCCCGACCCCGCTCCCTGAAGCTGGGAGAGTCGTCCAGTTCCGGGTCCGCGTCCCTCCATCCGAGGAGCTGCCTCGCTCTTGGCCGGACAGCGGAAGCGGAAACAGTTCTCATGTACAGTCCACCCGGGCCGAGCTCGCGAGATGCTCAGGAAGACTGAGCATGCGTGAAAGGGCCAGGCCGTCCCACCGGGAGAGGTCAGAGGTCGCAGGAGTTGTCCTCATGCCGGCATTCCCAGGGAGTCCACGGCTTTGGACTTCGTATCCCTGAAAATGAAAGTGATTGGAATCCAGGGCAGAGGAAGTGCCGTCTGAGGCTGACTTGATCACCCTCGTACTGGGACGACATTCTGGCCTCGCTCACGTGTCACCACCTGTTCTCCCAGCACATCTCTCAGGGGAGAAATGAAGAACTTAGCAGTGTTGGAGAAGGCAGAGAGGAGTCACCGCCACACCTATGACTGCACATCGCTTTTGCTGCACGTGTTCCAGGTAGCGAGGTGCTTGGACCCCCTATGATTCTGTGGGGTTTGGGTGGCCTAGGCCCCGACTGGCATGGAAGTTGATGGTTGTGTGCCCTCAATCGTGGTGTGATGCTGAAGGGACAGCAACAACAGTCTGGACCCAAAGAGGCCTATGGGATAGGAACAGCGGATGGCTTACAGTGACCTTCACAGACCATCTGCCGGGACTAGGGGTTAACAGAAGCCATCAGAAGGAAATGTGGACAGGTGACAGCGACCAGTTGTCTCCCCCTGTCGAGTTCTGTGGCATCATTTAAATCCCCCATAAATATGATGGAACCAGAGGGAAAAAGAGAAATCTAAATAGATTGAAATTAGATTTTAAGAAACCCCAACAGATTAGTGCACAAAATTAAAGTCTAGTTTTAGCTATAAAAACATGAGTTTACATTTACTCCTCACCTAACTTTGTGAACTGTTATATTATGTATATATATTATATATTATGTATATATAACTATATTATGTATATGTAATTATAAATGTTGTTGTTGTTTAGTCCCTAAGTCACGTCCAACTCTTTTGTGACCCCCTGGACTGTAGCACACCAGTTTCCTCTGTCCATGGGATTTCCCAGGAAAGAATACTGGGGTGGGTTGCCATTTCCTTCTCCAGGAGATCTTCCCAACCCAGGGATCGAACCCACATCTCCTGCATTGGCAGGTAGGCTCTTTACCACTGAGCCACCAAGGAAGCCCATATATATATATATATATATATATATATATATATATATACACACACACACACACACACACAAGATAATATATACTATGATATATTAGTATGTGTATATAATTATATTTTTATGTATATATTTATAATTCAATGTGTTATATTATGAGTATTATATAAATTAGGTATAATATATATTCCCCCAAAAGTACCCAGTGAGAGTGGACTTAAAAACCTAGGCAGTGTTTACAAAAACTCATTTCCTCTTTAAAACACCTAATAGGTTACATGATTACATCTAGTCTCAGCTGTAGCCATGAGCCTCTAGCTCCAATGAAGAAAGGTAAATTAAATGCACACTTGAAGCCTAAAATGCACAAACACTTAGAATTGTATCTGACTTGATAGAAAGGAGAACAAATACTTTGTTTTAAATCAAATTTGAATTAGCTTCGATTTATTTAACTAGAAATCTGTCTCTGCCTACCAAAGATATTTAATTATGTTCCTGGGGCTGCCTTAGTTTAAGTGTCCTCAGGTTGCCTCTAATATCCATCATTTTCTCCTTGTCTACCTACTTTTACTATGGTGACAAAGCAGATCAGAGTCAAGAAATCAGTGACATTTGTCTTCAGGTCCTCCCAATAGCACATCTAGCACCCTGGTACCCATTCCCCATACTCCAGTATAACTTGAGAAATCTGATATGGGCTCAGATGTTAGAAGAACACCCTCCCAAGGTGGCATGCATGCAGGGTCCCCTGTGCATGAGGATGGCTCAGAGGGTGGAAACAGCAAGTGCACCAAAAGAAAACAAGGACTTGTTGACACTCAGTGGAGACAAAAGACCTCGAAAAGAGGTCAAAACACATCACTTTTGTTTTTGCAAGAATAACTTTTCATTTAATTTTACATTGGCTTGTAGGTGGCACTAGTGGTAAAGAACCCACATGCCAATTCAGGAGACCTAAGAGACCTGCATTCAACCCCTGGGTTGGGAAGGTCCCCTGGAGAAGGGCATGGCAACCCACTCTAGGATCAGGGATTGAACCCACATCTCCTACAATGACAAGTGGATTCTTTACTACTGAGCCATCAGGGAAGCCCTGAATTTTTAATGGAGGGCAAGCACCAGGAATTTTCCTTTTGTGGCAGAGACTATAACTGTTTCCCCATTGTCTGGTTCCCTCTTCTTTTTTTAGTAATGAAAGTTATAGCTGAGCTAAAGAATGCATTTTTCCCAGCCTCCCTCATACAAAAGCATGTATCCTAATTCTAGTCAGTGAGGTCATATGAGCAAAAATGGTTTGTGCAACTTCTGGGCTGCACCCTTAAAAGGAAAGGAAGGTACTCACACTTCATTTCTCTCATTTCTTCTTTTTATAGCTGAATGTAAAGATTGTGAAAAGTCATCTTTGACCTCATGGACAAGGACCATACCCGTGGGTTGCTCAGTCGCTCAGTCGTGTCCGACTCTTTTATGACCCCATGGACTGTAGCCCGCCAGGCTCCTCTGTGCTTTGGACTTTTCAGGCAAGAATACCGGAGTGGGTTGCCATTTCCTCCTTCAGGGGATCTTCCCGACCCAGAGATCGAACCTATGTCTCCATCTCCTGCATGGCAGGAGGATTCTTTACCTCTGAGCCACCTGAGAAGCCCACCTTGGGAACAGCAAAGTCAAAAAGTGGAAGGAGCTCGTGTTCAAAACCACTGGGCTCTCACTCAGGTCTAGACCACCATCTTGAACATTCTAAGTGAGAAATAACTTTTATATATGTTATATAAGAAATATCTTCTATGTCATGTAATTTCTATGTTGTACAAGAAATAATTTAAATGTTATAAGACAGAAATAAACTTCTATCTTGATTAAACAAGACTCACTGAAGCAGTCTAGTCTGTGACCTGAAGCTACAGCCATTGGGGGAAAGGTAAGGTCCTGAAATGAAATCAAGTGCCAGCAAAATGATGACACACTTTCTTGTACCTGGTGGCCTAATGGCAGATGTCCTCTGTAGCTAATGGCATTGCACTGCTTACAAGGTACAGACCATTTTGTGAATCAAAAGAGTCCTGTAATTTTGATGAGAGCATCAATGTGTGCTGTGCTTAGTCGTTCAGTCCTGTTTGACTCTTTGCGATCTCATGGACTGTAGCCCACCAGACTCCTTTGTCCATGGGGATTCTCCAGGCAAGAATATTGGAGTGGGTTGCCATGCCCTCCTCCAGGGGATCTTCCCAATCCAGGGACCAAACCCAGGTCTCCCTCACTGCAGGTGGATTCTTCACTGTCTGAGCCGCCAACTATGGGCAAATTAAAATTGCTACATTGAACCTATACCCTGACAGGGAGTTTCACAGTTATCAATGTTTAGTCAATGCACATTACACTAGTTTTCACATCCTTTATCCTTTCCCCATCCACGGACACCTTTTTACTGCAAAAGAACTTTCTGGATCATAGAATTATTGAGCCATAGGGGAATTTAGTGAGCAAATAGCTAAACCAGGGGATCCTAAACTAGTCTGAGGGAAGCTTATTGAAAATACAGATGCCAGCCCTTCCCCCACCCACACCTCTGCCCACTTAGTGTTGGGGGAGGTTCAGGATGAGTTGCTCTCGTGCCTGGATTCAATCCCTGATTCAGGAATCTCTGCAATAAGAGAAGCCACCGCAATGAGAAGCCCACATATTGAACCTAGAGACTAGCCCCAACTCTCCACAACTAGAGAAAAACCTGCACAGCAACGAAGACCCAGCACAACCAAAAATACATAAGTATATATATTTTTAAGAAAGAACTTCAAAGGGCCCCATCCTTCATTTCCCAGTGTCCAAGCAACCAGGAGTTGGGCACACAGCTAAGAATGGCCAATTGAATGGTCTCTCTCAGGGTTTTGAATCTTGAATAACACAAGGATAGAAAGTATTAATGACATCATGGACCACATATTGTAGTGGCCATGTGCTGACCCAACTTGCTGCTAGGAGAATGTTGCCATACTTCTTCCTAAATCCTGGGACTCTGTGTATCCCTGCCTGTCCCCAAACCTGGCCTCAAAGTTTTCTGTTGATTCTACAGCCTCCTGATAGCTTTCCAATAAGTTTGCTTTTGCTTTAGTTGGCTTGTTTCTGTTTTCATTGCTTGAAGACAGAGGGTTAGCCTCAGTATCTGGAAATGAAGAGTCACAGGCCCAAGAGCTTGGATGACCCCGGATGTGTGCTCTCAACCCCACCAAAACAGAGCCTAGGGACCCTGTCATTATGGCCCCCAGTTTTCAGAGACCTAGGGCCCACTCCAGAATTCATCATTCCCATCATACTCCCCATCTGTATCAGTTACCTAGTGCCTCATACCAAATAACCCCACAGTTAACAAACATTTATTATCTTGCAGCTTCTGGGAGTCAGAAGTCTGAGTGTCACATGGCTGAGTGCCTCTGGCTTAAAGCCTCTCGTGAGGGGACAATCAAGCTACAAGCCTTGGCTGTGGTCTCATCTGAAAGCTGATGGGGTTGGGGCAGGGGGACATGAGGTTCAGGTTCATTCGTGGGGATGTTGACAAGACTCAGGCTCTTCTCATCTGGGGCCTTCCATAGGACTCCGCAGGTGGCACAGTGGTAAGGAATCCATCTGCCAGGCTGATTCATGCTGAGGTGTGCAGAAACCAACACAATATTGTAAAGCAATAATCCTCCAATTAAAAAGAAAAAAAAAGAATTTGCCTGCCAATGCAAAGGACACAGGTTCAATCCCTGGGTTAGGAAGATCCCCTGGAGAAGGAAACAGCAACCCACCCCTGTATTCGTGCCTGGGAAAATCCCATGGGCAGAGGAGCCTGGTGGGCTACAGTTCATGGGGTCACAAAGAGTCAGACACGACTGAGTGACTGAGCACAGGCACACAGCACAGGGCTGCCCACGGCATGCCAGCTGGTCACCGCCCTCCCCAAATGAGGGATGGGAGAGAGAGCAAGAAAGAGCACCAAGGATGCAAGTCGCCATCCTTTACCATCCAGTCTCAGAAATGGCATCCTGTTATTCCTGCCGCATCCTATCTGTTAGGAGTGAGCCCCTGAATCCAGCCCACACTCAGGAGGAGAGGATCACACAGGACAGGAACACAGAAGGCGGAGGCCCTTGGGCGACCTGTCTGCCTGCCACACCAAACCATCACTCCCTCCTTGTAAATAAATCATAATCAGGGTGAAACTTACCTGAAATGTGATTCTCTCTCTTTTTTTTTTCATGAAATGGCCTAAAAATGTTTAAGTGACTATTTTGCTTTCAAAATATCAGGCAGCAATTGTCAGGCAGAACCCACCACTGCCAATTTTTCTCACTGTACTATAATTTAGGGTGCATTGCCACAACTGCTATTTTCTATGACATTCCCAAGGATGATTTTAAACAATGATAAAAAAAGACAGTTGCATCAATTTCTTGAGTTTTATTATTATTATTAACAATAATAACAACCAGATGAGCAAAGAGAGGTAATGTGTCTCTTTCTCCCTTTATCTTATTCCTATCCTCTGTTATGATCTCCTTGGTTGCCATTGTCGCTTTCAAAAAGCTAGTTCAATTACCAAAATACTACCCATTAAATTAGAAATGATGGGTTTGCCAAAGAAATCAGCTATTATGTAGACATAGACAAAGGTTCTGCTCACCCTCAACAAATTTCCAGAAGTCTTAACATCTTTACACAGCCATTGTGAACCACGGAACAAAGTTGATGCCTTTGAAATCTAACCAATTGTTAAAGGCACAAAAGTGACAACATCAGTAAATAGCTTGGTTTTCGCAATTATCTAATAAAAAAAGCTCATGTGCAAACAAAGTCATGTTTAAGTATCTTTTTGCTGGTTGTTCAAGCCCCAGAGTCCTTATGCTTTTCCATAGCTTTCAACTGAACAGAAAGAGGAGATCTGAGCACACTCCCTGGGAATCTACCCCTTGGGATGGCCAAAAGTTCATCATGCAGTGTCAGGAAATTTGTTTGCAAAGTGTCATTTTCAAAAAAGAAAAGGAATGGAAACATTTATTGGCAGGGTGCTCAGACTTCCCTTTAACAAACACCTTATCTCATCTTGGGCTTCCCTGCTGGCTCAGACCATAAAGAATCTGCCTGCAATGCAGGAGACCTGGGTTTGATCCCTGGGTCAGGAAAATCCCCTAGAGAAGGGAATGGCAGCCCATTCCAGTATTCTTGCCTGGAGAATCCCATGGACAGAGGAGGCTGGCAGGCTTCAGTCCATGAGGATCACAGAGTCGGACATGACTGAGCGACTTAACACTTTCACCTTAGATCATCAGGCATTAGATCCCGGAGATTGGAGACCCCTGGTTTACAGGAGAGACACTGTGGCGAGGCTGAGTAAATTTCCCCTCCTCCTGCCTCACAACTGTGGAACAGGACTGTGGGTGAACTGATGGCCCATTGACTCTAAAATGAATACACCCTGGAGCATAGCCCCGAAGCTCAGAATCCTGGTCAGCTCTCTTCCCTGCTGAAAGAAATGAAAGAAAGAGTTAGTCGCTCAGTCGTGTCCGACTCTTTGTGACCCCCCTGAACCATAGCCCGCCAGGCTTCTTTGTCCATGGAATTCTCCAGGCAAGATACTGAAGTGGGTTGCCATTTCCTTCTCCGGGGGGTCTTCCTGACCCAGGGATCGAACCCAGGTCTCCTGCATTGGTAGGCAGATTCTTTACCATCTGAGCCACCAGGGAAGTCAGTCTCTTCCCAGGTGAGGCAGGTTATTTACTGTCTCTGAGTTTAGCTTTCTAATTTGAAAACTAGGAAGTAATAATAATCTCTCAGCTTGTTGTAGAATTTAAACAAAATCTGTGGATGGAAAGTGCCTCGCACACCCCCTGGTGCACAGTGTGCTGGAAGAGGGCCAGGTGAGGCTGTGGAGAGTGTGGACTTTTCCACTGTGTGTGCAGTGAGCCTTCAGAGGTAAGATGAGTGGCCAGGTGGACAAGAGAGAGTATGGAGAGAGGCCATTCTTACAGAGGCTACCACTTGGGGAGTCGTGGAACAGGATGTGTTTGAGCAGCGTGGCTGAAGAAGAGGAGACAGGAAAGAATGGGATGCCCTGAATAAAGGATTTCAAGTAGAAGAGAAACATAGGCAAGTTTGCATTTTTTTAAGCTACATCGAGCTACAAGGGTTGAGTCAGAGGAGACCATAGAGGCATAACAAGACTAGGACACAGTCCACAGTGAACTTGTGCATTGCAGCTGGGCTTGCAGACAAACAGCAGGATGGGACGCGGTTCCCAACCGAAGGGAGCAGACTTGATGGAATCTGACTGTGGTCTGAGGGTGCTGGAGAGAGGAAGCAAGGAAGCTATGAGTCCAGCAAGGTAACTACGCAGACAGACCAGCTATTAACAGAGGTCAGACAGTCAGAAGGAAAATCAAGCTTTCAAAGAGGGACTTCCCTGGTGGTCCAGTGGTTAAGAATCCATCTTGCAATGCAAGGGGCACGGGTTTGATCTCTGGTCAAGGAACTGTGATCCCACATTTGGAGCGAGGAGCTACTGAGCCTGCCCACCACAACTAGCACCCACAGTGAAATATCCTGCATGCCACAGCCAAGACCCAACACACCCAAACCAATAAATTTTTTAAAAAAGAAGAAGTAGGGCAGAAAATGAAGAATTTTATCAACAAATGTAAAGCACTTCGAGCACAGAGAGCAGACAGCTGAGTCCTGTAGGACAAAAGATCAACCCCCAAGTAGACAGTCATCTTGTTGTGTTTGTACAGAAACAGCCTGATTCCATGTGTTTCCGTCCCCTCGTCCCTGAGTGCAGTGCCTGGCCCCCTCAGCATGGATAGGAGTCAGATCTAGGCAGCGTTTCAGGAAACCCAATTTCCCTGCTGGCTGTCAGCTGGGAACCATTCTTAGATCACGGAGTCTTCTCTCGGTCCATGCGGGGAGCCCCCTATATCTCAGAACCAGCAACTGGGCAGCGTGCCTGTCTCACCCTCCATGTCCCTTCTGCCTCTTTTTCTTCTGCCACATCTCTCTGGCTGAGGCTTCTCCCTGCTTCCACTGCTTCTAAGGGTTTATGTGTTTACGTTGGGCTTCTCCCATGGCCTGTGGTAAAGAATCCGCCTGTGATGCAGGAAATGCAGGAGACAGAGGTTCGATTCCTGGGTCGGGATGATCCCCTGGAGAAGGAAATGGCAACCCACTCTAGTATTCTTGCCTGGAGCATCCCATGGACAGAGGCTACAGTCATGGGGTCCCCGAGTCAGACATAACTGGAGTGACTGAGCATGAATGCCCATGTTTACTTTGGGTCCACCAGATAATCCAAGATAATCTCCTTATTTCAAAGTCAATTAATTTAATTCTGCAAAGTCTGTTCAGAGCAATACCAAGATTCGTGTTTTCTGACTAACTAGGCATCAGGAACCTTGGGGGAACATTTCAAGAATGCTGTCTATCACAGTAACTTCTCATCCAAAAAGAAAAAAACCTACATCTAGTGAGATATGTGAGGCCATTTTATTTTTTCAATGAGTTCATGTGCTTGTGGATGAATATTACACACAAATAAGATGAGATGTTCCACAGAAATTATATTTCTGTTTTTCATTTTCAAAAATGCAAGTGTTGAAAAACTTTGTCCACATAAATAAACAAATACGAACAGAAGGGGTTTTGTTACTGATGTCACTGAATTCTTCAGATCCTTCCTAAATTATCCTCCAAAAATATCACAAAGTGATATATCATTGGAAGTCTATTTTTTTTTAATGATCCATTAACTAAAAAACCGCTGAGAGTCCCCTTTAATTCTGCAGCAAGCAAAGAATTAAAAACCATCTGACTTTCAGTAGGATTCTTTACCCAATCAACCTTATTCTCAATTTCTGTGACTTACACCAAAAACTGTTTGTAAAACTTATTGAATGACTTTACCATGCTTATTACTCTTTCACTTACAAAGATAATGGAAATAATGTTTTTGACACAGACTAGTTTGGGGGGAAAAGAAATGCTTCATTCCCCAGCTGGGTCTCACTATGTAAACAATATTTTTAAATGTAAGTACCCAAATTCCAGAGGTTGGAATGGTCCCCCTCAAATAAACAAAATCCTACCTACACAGAACAAAGAGCAAGGCTTTCTTTATTATCAATTAAGTACCAAGAAAAGATTCAGAAGTACTTCAATCACAAAGTCTATGTTAACCTTTTTGTGTGATTAAACTAAAAGTCAGACACAACTTAGCAACTGAACGACAACAAAATGTCAACCTACAATAAGAAATTGTTAACAGTAACAATAATAAATAGACTTTTCAACATCCTCCCCCCAACCAAGGTAAGTCATGTAAACTTACCTTGCCTATAAGACTTCAAAGGCAAGATAAGTACAGTAGGGAAAAAATAACAAAGCAGAAATAGATAGTTAGGAACTGAATGAGGTCTGTTATATAGCCCAGCCTCCTCACTGCATCCAGAGACGTCACACAGCACGTAAGCCAGAATTCTTCCCCTGGCCTGCCTTACAAATTAACTTCCATCATCTCAAAAATATCCCTGTGCCATATTGATCAATTTATTGCCTGCCTCATAGGCAAAATCACCCTTCATTGCCTGCTCAACAACAATCGTAATGGACTCCTTAGGTGTTCTCCCCATCCACAGATTCCCTGCCATCCAGGAAGTTCCAGAGGGTGGATTTCCAGCCACTCATACCAGAGCAACACCTCAGTGACTTCTCTGCCAACCGCTGAACTATAGCCATGCCTTCTGCATCAGAGACTGGATCTCCATCAAGCTGGAGGCCAGGGCAAGATCCTTTTCCTTGGGATCCGAGCTCAGCCCCAGGAGTATTGGATTCTCCTTACAACTGCTATTCCTGCATTTTTTGATGTTCTCTGTACTTCTCACTAGCCAATCTTTTGTGACTCCAATTCATTATTATAAGTAATATTTCTCTTTTTTATTTTATTCATTTATTTTTAATTAGAAGGTAATTACTTTACAGTGTTGTGATGGTTTTCACCATACATCAACATGAATTGGCATTAGGTATACATTATGTCCCCTCCCTCTTAACCCTCCTCCCATGTTCCTCCCCTTCCCACCCTTTAGGTTGTCACAGAGCACCAGCTTTGGGTTCACTGTATTGTACATCAGACTCCTCCTGGTTATATATTTTACATATGGTAATGTATATGTTGGGCTTCCCAGGTGGTGCTAGTGGTAAAGAACCCGCCTGCCAACGCAGGAGACTTGAGAGATGAAGGTTCGATCCCTGGATCGGAAAGATCCCCTGGAAGAGGGCATGGCAACCCACTCCAGTATTCTTGCCTGGAGAATTCCATAGTCAGAGGAGCCTGGCAGCCTACAGTCCATGGGGTCATACAGAGCCATACACAACTGCATGATTAAGCACACACAATATATAAGTTTCAATGCTATTCTCTCATATCATTCCACCCTCTCCTTCCCCACTGTTTCCAAGAATCAGTTCTTTACATTAAGATTTCCTTGTTCAAATTTCTATGTGGTGTTTCGTCTAGGAGACCCTGATACAGCCCTAAAATCAGACAGCACCAAGAGAACCTCCCCTCAGCTTGGCTGACAGATATGTCTCTTTAAGATGTACAGAGAAGGAAATTTGTTCGAAGATGTTATAGTTTCTCGTTTTAACTGATCACATTGTCTGAAACGAATTAATATTATTTTTAGCGAATTCCCTTATTATACAGGATGAATAACCCCAATCCATTTAACCTTTCCTCCCAGGCTCTCACTGCTTCATTCAGCACACTTCACTGGTCTTCCAGGATCTCCTAAATGTGAAGAGGGATTCTGTAATCTCAGACAGACCTTCCAACACACTGCTGTGCATGTCTGTGATAATAGTGACATTTTCACAAGTTATGAAAAGTGAGAAACATGCTGATGCAAAGGTAAAATCATTTTAATGGGTAGAAAAGGCACTCTTCCTTTCATCTTTCTTTGTTAAAAACAGAAGTGTGGAAAGCAGAGGAGAAAAGGAGAGAGAGACCACAAAATATTAAGCAACCTAATCAAAAATAGAAAGGAAGTTGGTAATGCTTAAATAATAAAACGACAGCATGAGAGTGAGGATAAGGGTTCTATCGAGCTTTTAAATCTAAATTCAGACTTCAAAAAGGATTTCTAGTTGCCCTTGGAATTACCTGAAAGACCTTAAAATATATAACCCATCCTTTGAACTAATTCTGCTTTTGCAATTGTCTTCTGAAACAAACCCAAAGAGTTCTTCAATTTTTCAAGGTCATTTTCTGCAACAAGGGCAATAGAATTCTACAGCCAGTGTAAGCTGATTCAGCAGCTGTAATAACAGGAAGCCGTCTGCAGCCTTGCATTTAGTATGCAAATAAGAGAAACCAAAGGTCTAGCATTCGATGTAAAGCTAAAATTTTATATCTCTACCCTCTGGCTTTCTATCTGCTTACCTCTAGTGAAATTGGATTCATTCATTCCTTCCTTAAATAGTTATTGAGTGTGTGGGGCAGAAAGACTCGAACTTGAATGACGGGAGAAACCTGCTCAGGCCACGTTTTGCTTTCTTCCTTTGACCTACCAACGCCCTTTTGGATTTACTTCCTCCTTGACAATCCTGGACTGGTCAGTCATCTACGAACTGGAGCTGGGTAGTGGCTGCCCCTTTAAACTGTCCCATCTCCCTCACTCGCTTGTCTCTTACACACACATGCTTTACCAGTTTCCCTCACCTGCCTTACCCTGTGTGTGTGTGTGCATGTGGTGCTCAGTCATGTCTGACTCTCTGCGAACCTATGGACTGTAGCCCACCAGGCTTCTCTGTGCATGCAAGAATTTTCCAGGCAAGAATACTAGAGCAGGGTGCCATTTCCTCCTACCAGGGGTCTTTCCAACGCTGGGGTCAAATCCACATCTGCTGCATTGGCAGGCAGATTCTTTACCATTGAGCCACCAGGGAAGCCCCCAACAGTGACTACTTCACATTTACTTTACACCATTTTAACCATAAAGTCAGCTTTTATTCTTGGGTGATTTTGATAAACTTAATCTGACACTGGTTTCCACTGTGAAGGAAATTCCTTCTGTAACATTCCCGAAAATCGTGGTTTACAATATACTAGTGATAAAGAAGTCATTGTTGGGGAGGAAACTTCGGATGTAAAGTCCTCAGAGGTTCTGCCCAATTTGAAAGTGCCTTTAAAACATTAGAAAAGAAGTGAAAAGTGGGAAGACCTCTCCAGCGTTGTGTCATCTCCCAACTTTCTCTGTCAGACACGGAAGGTTCCAGATTGTAGCATCTCTCTTTGAAATTGGCAGTGAAAAATTAGTAGGTATGCAATTTAAACAAAAAAATAGTTTTAAAAATTATAGGCCCTTTCAAACTGATTGAATTTGAAGAAAAATGTGTATCTTTTTTTATCACCTCTGAACTCAAGGAAACTGAACTGAGTGAATGCCTATATTGAACCGAGAATAGCAGTCTATTTAAACTATACAAAATTGTGCTGATTTCCATGGCTCTTAACTAGAAATTCATTTCCCTGACTCTTAAGCCTAAATCACATTCAATTCTATTACTCCATAGAATGATTGTGACTTGAAGACTTTTATAATCTAACTTTTACTGATGACCTATATGCTCTCAAAAGCTGAGCCGCCTTTTCCCTAAGAGAAATGGCAGCAGGGTTAATCCAGCTTATTTGAAGGGCTGCTAACTCCCAACTCCCATCCAACTTGACTTAACACAGACCCCTGGTATAAGCATTCTTCTTAGAATCTTTGAACTGGATGAGGCTTTAGAGATCATCTCATACAATGTTCCATTTGCTTCATGGATTTCACACACTTGCAAATGAATAACTCATTTTCCAAACGTACAACAAGGTACAAAAAAGTTGCCACAAAGAACCAGAAGTGCACGATTGAATGTGCATAAATAGCAAGCATCTTCTATATATAATGAAGAGAGGGAAATCACTTGTGTTTTGGTCAAATTTCAAAGGATATGAAATGGTCAGTTACTCATGGTCAGTTATTTAAACACTGTATTATGGCCCAAATCAAATAAGTCAGTATTATTACATAAGTACTGTTTGCCCCAAATTGTACTAAGCTAAACTATATAGGCCACCATATGAAAGGTACAAACTAATGTGAGTTCACTTATATTTTCCCAAAGAATAAAGGATATCTTACTTAACCCTCCTTAGAGGAAAAAAAAATGCTTGATTTCAGATAATATTTTTGTTACAGCAATTTTCACCTTTGAAATATATTAAATGGCAAATATGGAAAAATCTCTAAATGTTCAAGATAGAATCAAGAGATCATATTCCAAACATCAACAGTTTCCACACAGTTCATCACCCTCCTCCCAAAACACTGTGTTCACTTGCCCTCTGATACCATCCTGACTTGGTTCCTGCTGTCCACAGGGTGCCCCTTCTCATGCCTATCACTAGCCCTGCCTCATCTAATCAATTTCTTCACATTGAAACTCCTCAGGACTCTTTCCTGGGCTTCTTCTCTTTTCCACTTGTTCCCGCCTTCATCCCATCCAAGTTAGTGGCATTAGAATGCCATCTCTTCACTGGGGTTCCAGGTTTATATTTCCATCAAACCTAACAGACATGGGATCGAGCCTCAGAACCTCCTTCTTGGGACTTCCCTAGTGGTCCAGTGGTTAAGATTTCACCTTCCAACCCAGGAGATATGGATTCAATCCCTGGTTGAGGAGCTGAGATCCCACATGTCTCGTGGCCAAAAAAAACCAAATCAGTAAACAGAAACAATACTGTAACAAATTCAATAAAGACTTTAAAAATGGTCCACATCAAAAAAAAAAATCTTAAAAAATTTTTTTTCAAAAAACTTCCTTCTTCAAGAATCATCCTCATCTCAATTATGGGCAATTCCATCCTCCCACATACCCTGGCCTTGGAAGTTTCTCTAACTTCTTTCTCTCTCTAATACTTCATCTCCAATCTGTAAGTAAATTCTGCTTACCTTCTTAGTAAAATAGAATTCAACCCCACCTCAGCATATCCATCACTCCCATCTTGGGCCAAGCCCACCACCAACTCTGCCTGGATTATTGCAATAGCTTCAAACCTGGTCTCTCTGCTTCTATCTGTCCTCAACACTGCAACCAAAATTATCCTTTCAATCTTAACTAGTCTGGTTCATCTGTGTTTCAAGTGGTTCCTATCCTGCTCTAAGAGAGAATACTTCAAAGCTGCTGAAGTCAGGTTATATCAACCTCTGCTTAAACCCACCGGTGACTGGCCAACTCACTCACTTGGAGCAAACACACACACACACACACACACACACACACACACTCACTCACTCAGCTTTACTTCTCTGCTCTTATCTACACTGGCCACTTAGCTGAGTCTCAAACATTCAAGATGTGCTCCTGTTACAGGAGCCTTTCACCAACTGTTCCTCCTGCTCTTCCCGTGTATTGACAAGACCCACTCTCTCACCTGCTCTGCTCATATTTCACAGAGAGAGTCTTTCCTGATCCCTCAATTGAGAGTTGTGTGCATGCTCAGTCATGTCCAACTCTTTGCGACCCCATTGACTGTATTGACCTTGGACAGAATTTTATATATCAATTACAAGCCTTTTCTACTTTTAAAAAGTTTATTTCTTATTCAACAAAAATATATGGAAATATAGGATCACTTGCTTTAAAGGTTTTATTTAATAAAGGACAGTCATGAATTTCCCTGATGGTCCAGTGGTTGGAACTCCAAGCTTCCACTGCAAAGGGGGGAGGGGGGCACAGGTTTGATCCCTGGTTGACCAGGGAACTGGAATCACTCAAGATGCTCAGTGCAGCTAAACAAATAATTAAATAAATAAATTACAGTCATGAAGGTTAATATGGATTTGGTTTACTTATAGACTATGTTTCAGAAATCTGTCTGCCAATCAGCTTAACAGAATTATTGTTATTTTATTGAGTGTATATTGAATATTTGAGCTAAAAATCTTATAAAGAATGCTGTGCTATTATCTACTAAAAATCAACTGACACAGTATTTTCATATTACATTGACTACCTGCTTCATGGAACCAAGGACAGCAAGATTTTACTGTCTGTCTCTCTCACATATGCACATGCATGCACACAACAGGCACAAATACAAATATTTGGAGAGCTTTTACCACAAAAGGAAAATAGTTAATTCCATTTTTAAGAGTAAAGACAAGAAAACAAATTTCATATTCAAATACAGAAAAGGTAATTAGAAGCAGAATGGGACCATTATCCAACTTTCAGTCTAGTGCTCAGCCCATGACTAGAAAAAGCACTGTTCTTTCAAGAACATAAACAGTGTCAGTTATACCAAAGGGAACTCAGATTGCTAACCCTACTTGCCATCTACCCACAGCTCACAAACACAGTGGTCATAAAATTGTAAGACACTAAAAATATGAGGCTTCCCTTGTGGCTCAGCTGGTAAAGAATCCACCTGCAATGCAGGAGACCTGGATTGGATCCCTGGGTTAGGAAGATCCCCTGGAGAAGGGAATGGCTACCTACTCCAGCGGGCCTGGAGAATTCCATGGACTGTATAGTCCATGGGGTTGCAAAGAGTCAGACACGACTGAGCGACTTTCACATCACAAAAATCTGGTGGCTACAGTAACAGGAGAATTTTTTGCAGAATTCAAAAGTGGAAATCTCAGAAACTGATATTTTCTTCAGGACTGAAGGGAATGTTTCAGGTAATGTTCAATCTAGAAGTTGATCTCTTCTACCCCTAAAAAAATTAAGATGAGATTTGCATAGCCTAGCCTTCTCCACCACAGGATATAGAGATAAATGATCCTCAGGAAAAGAATAGGAAAAAAAAAGAAAAACTACCAGCAAGCATCACTGAGAAAGAACACTGAAGGAAAGCAAAGCTTATTTCCCTGTATCATAGATGAGCTGACCCAAAGCATCACATGGTCAGGTCACTCAAAAGAGATCTTACCCAGTACCAAACTTTCCTAATAGTTTCAAGAATGCAAGTAGCTAAGATGCACAGACACAGCGAGGCAAAATCTCAATCCTACGTACGGCCTTCCAGGTCTTAACTTTTTGCAGCAGTTGCATTCTCTGTTTAGGGCAGTGGGTGAATTCTCCAGGTAAAGTATGGTTTTCTTTCTTGGCAGGGAACACTCTTGTTGTTGTTCAGCTGCTCAGTAGTGTCCGACTCTTTGCAACCCCATGAACTGCAATACGCCAGTCTTCCCTGCCCTTCAGTATCTCCCACAGTTTGCTCAAACTCATATTCATTGAGTCAGTGATGAGATCCAATCATCTCCTCCTCTGTCACCCCCTTCTCCTCTTGCCATCAGTCTTTCTCAGTATCAGGGTCTTTTCCAATGAGTCGGCTCAGAATATTCAGGACTGATCTCCTTTAGGATTGACTGGTTGGATCTCCTTGAGTCCAAGGGACTCTCAAGAGTCTTCTCCAACACCACAGTTCAAAAGCATCAATTCTTCAGCATTCAGCTTTCTTTATAGTCCAACTCTCACATCCATACATAACATCCGTACATTGGAGTAGGTACCCCCTGAGTAAAGTCTTCCTTGTTGCCTTTAACAAGTGTCATGAATATTTTTTTTTCTTCAACAGCGTATACCCTCGTTTTCCCATAAAGGGAAAGGACTAGATTGCAGGCTGTCTTCCTCCTCCCTGTGTTGATCTGTATGTAGACACAAATTAGAAATAGCAATGTGGGAACTTCCCTGGCAGTCCAGTGGTTAAGATTTTGACTTCCAACATAAGGGGGTATGGGTTCAATCACTGGTCAGGGGGTTAAGATCTCCCATTCCTTGGGGATAAAAAAAAAATGTAAAACAGAATATTGTAACAAATTCTATAAAGACCTTAAAAATGGTCCACATCAAAAATAATCTTTAAAAAAAAATAAGAAATAATACTATGGCAGGGGCTTCCCTGGTGGCTCAGACAGTAAAGAATCCGCCTGCAATGTGGGAGACCTCAGTTTGATCCCTGGGTTGGGAAGATCCCCTGGAGACGGGCATGGCAACCCACTCCAATATTCTTGCCTGGATAATCCCCATGGACAGAGGAGCCAGGCGGGCTACAGCACAGAGTCAGACTTGACTGAGCAATTCAGCACAGCACAGCATTACTACAGCCATATAGTTACTAATCACCCAGTCCTTAGCATATAAACCTTAAACAAACAAAGAAAATCTGGCAATTCTTTGCCATTAGTACAAAAGTTACAGTATAAGGGAGGAACTTTCCAAAGGCAACTAACACAGGTTTGAAATAGCGTGACAGATCAATAAACAACTTTTCAGAAGAAAATCAAATATGTGGTCTCAGAACCAACACAAAGCTCATGCTCTGGTCTCTCCACTATATATGACTTGTAACTTGTTGTCTACAAAATTAGGCTTAAAGATTTATTAAACTGTATCTATCATGTGGATTTTAGTTTTCTCAAGAAGACTTCTCATGGTCATTAATACTGTTCAAATGTAATGACTCCCTTCCGGGATGGTTAAACTGAATCACATGATTCACCACATTTGCTGTGTTAAAATGATGTTACCCATGCTCTGTTCACCAGAAACTGTCACAAAATTGTTAATCAGCTATACCCCAGCACAAAATGTTTAAAAATAAATTATGGTAACCAAAGTTGGCTTTAAAAACTTAGGCGTGTTGTTGCTGGAGTGCAGTACACATTCTATACTCTCATTCTTATTATTAAGTCTTCTTGGGTAACATATGGAGCAAATTAAACATGCAAGGACTTTGTCCTCAAGGAAATTACAGTCTAAAAGGGTCAACAAACAGAAAAAGCAACAAAGTGACTGTTTATCTACTCTGACCGCATTGAATTGATGGATGTCATAAAAACAAATAATTAGATGTAGTCTGTAGAAGACGTACTGTCCTCATTCACACAGACCTAAGTCCCAGCTGTGCTATCAACTCTCCGCTGGACCCTAGTACACCACTTCCTTTTTCAGGGTCTCAGTTTTATTATTCATGAAATAAAAGAAATTTGGGTTAGGTGATACAGAAGTGAAGTGAAGTGAAAGTTGTTCAGTTGTGTCTGACTCCTTGCGACCCCATGGATGGTGGCCCGCCAGGTCCCTCTGTCCGTGGAATTCTCTAGGCAAGAATACTGGAGTGGGTTGCCATTTTCTTCTCCAGGGGAGTCTTCCCGATCTAGGGATCAAACCCAGGTCTCCTGCACTGCAGGCAGATTCTTTACTGTCTGAGCCCCCAGGGTAGGTGATGCAGAGGATCTTTGTAAGTCTATGGAGGAAACACATACTTTAAACAGATTGAGAGGATTAGCATCCTGACATTGGCATTTGATACTGGTATTATGAGACATGTCACTAAATTCCAAGAACTGAGTGTGGCAGAAGGATGATTTCCTTTGGAAAGTTTATGTGACTCGATGCAAGGAAAAAAGATTTGAAGCATCTTGGCTCTGGTGCTTTCATAAATATATGATCCTGGTTCATATTTTGGTCCCCAGGCATTTGAATTCCACAAGTCCTGGTCTTAGCCTTGTGCCCAAAGGCTATTTTAGGTAAAATGTTCTAATAAGCTTTATGCCTTTAGTTAAGTTACATATTAAAATGCCTTGTTTGAAGGAAAAGCAAACATCATTTCAAACTTTTAAAGGGAAAATTCAAAAATTTCAGAGAATACAGTCATGTTTTCTGGCCAAGGTACTCCCGTAAGTTGGATGATTTTTGTGAACATTTGAAGGTTTGTGGTCAGTGTACACCACATGGTATGGCATTCTGAAAACGTGAGAGTAAAGTGATGGTGACCAGGGGCTGGAGTTTGGGGAACTGGGGAGGCTTGGTCAAAGGGTACAAGCTTTCAGCTGGAAGATGAGTAGTTTCTAAGCATCTAATGTGCAGGAACGTGACTGTAGTTAATAATACAAAATTATACACTTGTGATTTGCTAAGATAATAGAGCTTAAGTATTCTTACCACAGACATACCAAAAAAAAAAAAAATGGTAGCTACACGAGGGGATGTGTGTGCTAATTAATTTGATGGTGGCAATCATTTCAAACTGCATGTGTATATCAAACCATCACCTTGTACACCTTAAATATACACATTTTTTATTTGTCATTTATAAATGAGTAAAGTTAGAAGAGTAGAATTTTATTATTGAGAAACCAAGATGCTAAACCTTTGGCAAAGCCTAAAGCCTAAGCTGACTGCAGAAGTTATGTAATTTTTTCCCCGAGTCTTCTATAACTCTAAAATTAAAAAGGAGTGGGGAAAATCCAGTTTCAGTGTATTTTTTTAAAATACCTCATAATGGCAGAAACAGTTGAATTTCTTAACTGGTGCACAGAGAGAAGAGAAAAATGAGATGGGTAGAGATTTAAATTCAATTCTTTTCTTCTATTGTGTGAGGCTACAGTATCAACAACTGGCAACTGAGAGAAGAGATACATCATTATACTTATTTATAGCATTAACTACTTTACATTCATCCTCACAAGTGAAACTGTAAAAAAAAATTATAAAGGGAGTATGTGGTTCTTTCATTAGCTTGTCTGTAATACTGGATTGGTCCATAAATTAATGTGTATAAGAGGACGAAAAAAAAAAAGAATTCAAAGCTCTGCCATTGTAATTACAGCTCTTTAAATATCAAAAGACACAAAGAAAGATTCCTTCTGAAAAGCCTACTGACTCTCTTGGCAAGACACTATTAATTACTTGCATAAATCTGCAGTTTGTACACCCAGAGCTATGGGTGACATTATATTACATTATCCAAGCTTGTACCAGTGCCCATTGGTCTCAGCATGTGTTTCTTTAAATTATTGTTTACCAAGTGATCCTTCTGCAAACTTCAGCCTCCTGTTCAGAGGGAGTGAGCAGAGCACTGGAACAACAGGTAACGTTGTGTCCTTAACATTGTTGATAACTGACACGATTCAATTAGAGAAACTGTATCAGGCGAACTATTAAATTAGGCTGGAGGTTGCCATGAGCAGCAATAATATCACACTCCTATTTAAAACCAAGACATTTAGCTTCCATAAGCAAACTGCTTACAAACCAACCACATAGGCAAGTGGAAGAAATAAAGTGGGCCTTGGATCTAAATTAATAGTTAAAGCCCTAGAGAAAGGACACCAGAGAAGCCGTTATACCTTACAAAATATTTTGTCTCCAAATTTCTAGCCTTTATGTATGAATTTAATCAGCATTTCTCTTCTGAACATTCATTGCACAGAAAAGTTAATAGAATTAAAACCTGGCCTGTGGCTCTATATTTTTGCAATAAATACAGACTCAAGGGAACATCCTCCAAGCTGCTAGGGAGGAGAGAGTGGGAGTGTGTTACTTGATAAAATGAAAACCTAAATTCAAAACAGCAAATGTGTCCCCCGCTGTGCCCAAGTGCCAATTTTCAGCTTTAGCCGTGCCCAACATTTGCGAAAAAAATTTAAAGGAAAACGGATTTATGACCAAATTGAATTGGCCAACATGGTCTGTTTGCGACAGAAAGAAGCAGGAGAAGCAAACAGCATGTCACCACCTAAACTACCCAGACAGCCTCACACCCAGGAGAAGGAGTGGGTGTTTTTTCTCAAGGCCAATGCAAGCCCATGTGGCAGTGGATGCGGTTCACTGGGTCAAAACCATGCTGTGACTGTGAAGTTCAGAGATTCCAGGACTGATCTCAGAGGCAACCCCACTCTCACAGCCATTAAACCTAACGTGATACCATTTGATAATACAAGTTGTTGTATTCTTCCTAATGACCAACAAGTCAATTAATTAATTCTAAGACTTGGTTTTCAGCCAGTTCTGTTCATACTGTGAAGCTTAATGGTGTGATGGAATGGAATAGCTCTTTTATATCTTCTCAATTTTCTATATCTCTATCACATCAATGAGCACAGGAATAGATCCCATGGACTGTATCCTGCAAGTCTCCTCTGTCCATCAAATTCTCCAGGCAAGAATACTGGAGTGGGTTGCCATTTCCTTCTCCAGGGGATCTTCCCAACCCAGGGATCGAACCCAGGTCTCCTACATTGCAGGTATATTCTTTACCATCTGAGTCATCAGGGAAGCTTACCATTAATATCTTCTCAATCTTTTATATCTGTAATCCCATCAATGAGCACAGTAATGGTTTGTAGTTAGTTTGGAATCTTGGGGAAAAGTCAAGGGCTCACGTTTATGTGTCAGTAGATAAATTCATGTGAGTAGATTGAACCAAGAACAGAGACTGTAATGTAAAAATGAGTGGCATCTTAAGCAGATGTCATATATTATACTAATTAAGAACTTGCTGGAAGTATCCCACTGCCTCCAGGAGAAAGACCACAAAACTTGCAAGTTGAAAGCTATTCTGTAGATATTCTGATACAACTCTCTCTATTTTACAGACAAGGGAAACAGAAAGATAGGAAGATACAAGATTTTTTTTCAAATTTTCACAAATTTGGAAGTGATAAGTGGTAAAATTAAGCTTCAAACTCTGGTTTATCTCATACCCAAGGATTCCTTTGCTGTTATGCTTCAGAGTAGAAAGCGCAAATGGGTGAATATTTATTTTCCTTAGGTGTAGCAACTGCTTTTTGCATTAGTAGCCATGGTCTAGCTAAGTAAATATAACAAGAAAAGAAATTTTAAAACAAACACAAAATGAACCTATTGTATGGGAGGTGCTTTATTTGGTTTTTTGAGGGGAGGGGGAGGTTGTTTTTTTTTTCTTGACTGCACCTGAGGCATGTGAGATCTTGGTTCCCCAACCAGGGATCGAACATGCACCTCCTGCATTGGAAGTGTGGAGTCTTAAAAGCTGGACCTCCAGGGAAGCACCAGGAGAAATTTTAAACACTTGCCTAGAAGGAGAATTAAGAGCCACAAACCTGATCATGTCACTTCCTTATGTAACACATTTCAGTCATGGTCCTTGACATGGTTCGACTTAATTTTTCAACTTTATGATGGTGCAGAAGCAATAAGCATTCAGTAAAAATTGCCTTCAGATTTTTAATTTTGATCTCTCCCAGGGCTAGCAATCTGCCAACGATCCTCTCTCTTGACGTTGGGCAGTGGAAGTGAGCCATGCAATCATGAAGGTAAACAACCGATACACCTCCAACTATTCTGGACTCAGACAACCACTCTGATTTTCACTTTCAGTACAGTATTCAATAAGATAGTCAACACTGCACATAAGCTAGTCAACATATTGCATAAGATAGTCAACACTTTATCATAAAATAGGCTTTGTACTAGAGGATTTTGGCCAACTGTAGGCTCATGTACATTTTCTGAGCACATTTAAGGTAGTCTAGTCTAACCTATGATGTTTACTACGTTAGCCTATTAAATGCATATTCAACTTATGATATTTTCAACTTAGGATGGGTTAATGGGGGTGGAGGGGTGACCTCATTGTAAGTCAGAGAAGATCTGTACTGAGATTCAAGCTCCACTGTGACCTTCAGGCTTTTTCTCTAACTTTCTCTCTTGAATTTCTCCTCCACTCCTTTCCTAGATCATCAGACTCCTCCCTGTTGGTGGTGGTCTCTTGTCATCTCCCTCCATGGATCACAAGCCTCATATTTGTCTTTCTTGTTCTTCGTTTTATTCGTGGTGCCCAGCACAGAGCCCAGCATATGGTGTGCATTCAATAAATTTGGGTTGAATAAATGAATGAAGTCATGCATGTAAGAATGCTTGGAAATTTTCCAGGATGTAAAGCACTATTAAAACGCTAAGCTTTTCTTCTATTTAATTTTTAATGCCTTTGGAATCTGATACTTTCACACAAATTCTAAGGGACAGATTTATGGCCTAAAGCTGCATGCACTTTATTGTACAATGACATCTGGATGAGCCAGAGTAATTAAAAATACTCTGCTTGAATCGTCTATCACCCAACTCCTTGTACTCATCAAACTGAACATTCTTAACTTTACCTTTTATTAATAAAAAGAGGGGAGCTATTTCATGTCTAGTAAACCAAAAGGAAATAGCACACTGTTCACCTTCTCTGTTGTCCAGCCCCTGGCTGGAGGACAGGACACTCTCAGGAAACACATAGTCATCCTCAGGAGACAGTTGTGTGCAAGGGCAGATATAACGTCATTGGTGCCTCTCTGACCATTATTCATTGAGCTAACTTTCTGCCGAGGGTCCTCTCTAGGGAACATAGAAGGAGCCTCAGGGTATTATCCCAACAGAAAGCCTGGGCTAACCAACTATCCAGCTCTGATGGGGCTAGGTCCTTCCACGGACTTGCTCCTCACCTTCAGAGCAATGGAGGCTCCTCAATGGCACAAAGACAACAGATAAAGGTGTTGGTGGCCTGTACCAGGATGGTAGTAGGGGAGGTAGCAAAAAAATAGTTGAGCTCTGGATATAAATTCTTCTGAAGGTAGAGTCAACAGGCTTTCCCGATGGATTGATGTGAGTGAGAAAGAGAGAGAAACCACGGATGACTGCAAGGTTTGCAGCATGTGAAACTGTAAAATCCTGATTGCCATTGACTGTAAAGGTAAAAACTGCAGGAGGAGCATATCTGGAGTGGGGACCTGAGTTGCATGTTAGGAATTAAGTTTTGGACACATTAAATTTGAGATGCCAATTAAATATGATTAAGTTTATAATTAACTTCCAGCAAGAGAGAAGAGATAGAAGTGTATCTTATGTAAAGGGTGAAAGAGACTTCCCTGGTGGTACAGTGGATAAGAACCTGCCTGCCAGTGCAGGAGACATGGGTTCGATCCCTGATCAGGGAACATGCCACATGGGAGCCCATGCACCACAACTACTGAGCCCGTGTGCCTAGAGCCTGTGCTCAGAAATAAGAGAAGCTACTGCAATAAGAAAACCATGTGCCGCAGCTAGAGAATAGCCCCCACTTACTACAACTAGAGAAAGCCTGAGCAGCAGTGAAAACCCAATGCAGTCACAAATAAATAAATATTATCTTTTTAAAGGATGATAAAATTATCACCCGTGTTAGTGAGGCTCATGTGGTAAGACACTGGGAGCAACCTCCAGGCAACAACCAGCTAGAAACAGAGGCAGTGGTCCTAACAGTCCAAAGGAACTGAACTGTGCCAACAGCCATGTGAGCGTGGATATACACCCTTTCTCAGTCAAGTCTTCAGATGAGACCCCAGTCTCTGCTGACATCCTGACTGCAGCCTCTTGAGAAATTATAAATTAGAGGACCCACCTACGCTGTGCCCATATTCCTGACACATATTACAGAAACTCTAAGATAATAAATGTGTATTGTTCTAAGCTGCTAATTTCGGGATAATCTGTTACAAAGCAATATACAACTAACACAAGATTATAGGGCTTACGTGGTGGTTCAGGTGGTAAAGAATCCACCTGACAATGCACAAGGCTCGAGTTCGATCACTGGGTTGGAAGATCCCCTGGAGGAGGAAGTGGCAACCCACACCAGTACTCTTGCCTGGAGAATTCGATGGACAGAGGAGCCTGGTGGGCTACAATCCAGGAGGTCACAAAAGAATCAGACATGATTTAGCGACTAAACAACGAGAGGGTCATAAGAATGAATGTAGACAGAAGAGAGAACTGGGTTTTGGCCCTGGGCTCACCACTGTTTAGAAGTTAGGAAAATCAGAGGAAAGTACACAGAGATCGAGGGCCATCAGGAAAGTAGAAAGGGACAAAGAGATGGGATGACAAAGGGGTCAGCAAGGAGGATGAAGTGACCAACTGGTAAATGCTGTTGACAAGTCAAGTAAGGTGAGGGTTGAGAATGTGTTGTTGTAGTTAGTGATGCTGAGAAAACAGTCACGGTGTAAAAAGTGTAGGGCAAAAAAAAGTATTTAAAAACTTAACTTCTTTGATAAAGCCAAAATTTCACAGATGGGGTTTCCTTTAAGTCAGAGACAGCTCTATCTATTCCTGCTGCTGCAGCTGATCATAACAGTCTAACACTGAAAAAGAATTTAGCGAGTTTTAACTTCAGATGTCTCTTTTACACATGAGCACAGTGAGCGAAGCAAATTATTCAAGGTCACATAGGTAATGAATAGAAGAGTTAGGAATCAAAATGAGACCAAAGATTCTAGACCTAATGCTCTTTCTGCTACATCTCATTCCTTCTTCGATTTCCTGCTTCCAGGTGGATGATTAGAAATCTTTAAATGCTGTATAGCGATAATAAGTATAGGTAACCTCTCTTACCTGAAGTCTGATTTATTTGTTTTCTTCTATAGTTAAAAGTTTGTAAAAATCTTATTAAAAACAAGTCTGTGGGATATTCTTTAAACCATTCAAAGAATCAACATGTAAAAGACACTGATAAGGACTTCCCTGGTGGTCCAGTGGTTAAGACTTCAAAATGACAATGCAGGGAACATAAGTTCGATCCCTGGTCCGGGAACTAAGATCCCACATGCCTTAGAGCAACTAAGCCCGTGCGCTACAACTACTGAGCCCTTGCGCTTAGAGCTCATGCTCAGCAACCAGAGAAGCCCCCTGCTCACCACAGTTAGAGAAAACCTGCATGCAGCAACAAAAACCCAGTGCAGCCAAAAATAAATAAGTAAATAAATATTTAAAAAAGGAAAAAAAGACATTTGCCCTTAAGGAAATGACAGTCTGGTAGGGAGGCAGATACTTAAACAGGGTATTGCAGCTCAGGGTGATAGAATAAAAACCCAGAATGGTGGGTGCATAAAGAGGATTCTGAGCTCAACTTTAGCAGCAAGTGACATCTATGGTGATGTCAGAAATACGAGAAGTATCAGCAGTGTAGGGGGTGGCCCAGGAAAAGGGAAGAGCATAGCCCAGGTTAAACAGGGCACTGACATAAAGGGGAGAAATGAAGTTCCCTGGGCACACAAAGCAAGAAGGCAATGGGACTTCCCTGGTAGTCCAGTGGTTAGAACACCATGCTTCCAATGCAGGGGGCACGGGTTCGATCCCTGGTCAGGGAACTAGGATCCCACATGCCACTGTGGGGCTCAGCCAAAAAGTAAAAAACAGAAAAATAAGGCAGTAAGGGCCATTCAAACTTTCAAGCCAAGGGAGCGTAAAGATTCTGTTGATGCAAATACCAGTGGGGAAGGTGTAGAATATTTCCAGAACCCCATAACTTTCTTGAAGGCCCTTCCCCAGTCTGCATGTTGCCTCCCCACCCCCACTCCTGGCCCACCCCCAGAGGTAATCAATATTTCTAACTTATGTCATCACAGATTAGTTTTGCCTAGTCTTAAATTTCACGTAAGTGGAATCACAGAGTAAGCTCTATCATTTGATCTGGCTTTGGTTACACAAGTACGAATGTACATAAAATCACACTGTACATTTAATATCTGTGTGCTTCACAGTATGCAAGTTGTATCTCAATTTTTTCAGCAAGTGGGGAGGAGGAAATGATAAAGCACACATGACTCGTCAGCTGTAGTTCTCAAAATTTCTAGCAGAAACCCGTTAGGAAAGGGATTCCATGTTCAAATAAGCAGGGGAATAGAGTTAAAATGAGTTAAAAGCATTTTCTTCTGCAAATCTTCTCTAAGCTTGTGCTACAATTGTAAGTACTGTAAACCTCCAAAGGGGTGATAAATAGCCAGACTTTCTCCCATCTTTTTTTGTTGGGTATCTCTCAGGACTCAGATATGAAGGACCTGTGGACCAGTCCTCCAACCTGCACATGTGGGAAATGGATTGTATTAAATAGGACACCAGAGCTGGTTCATGAAGGAAATGACTCTCCCGGGCACAGCGCATTCAAAATGCCAGTGAATCCAGCAGGTGCTGGGAGTCCAGGAAGTGGCTGAACGGCAGGAATGGGGCTCTGAGAGCCGTTGGACCTGGGAATATATTTCTAACCCTCATATATGCTTGAGTTCTGGAACTCTGTGGGTAGACAGAGATTACAGCCCACAGGTAGAGATATCAGGTGAGCTGCTCTCAGGGCCCAATGTGCTGTGGGGCAGAGGAAAAGGGACAGGAAAATTACAAATAAAAAGGAGTCGTGGGACTTCCCTGGTGGTCTAGTAGATTAGAATCAATCTGCCAATGCAGGCGACACTGGTTCATACCTGGGTCCGGGAAGATACCACATGCCAAGTAGCAACTAAGCCTGTGTGCCACAACTACTGAGGCCGCTCTCTAGAGCCTGCAAGCCGCAACTACTGAGCTACATGCTGTAACTACTGAAGCCTGTGCACCTACAGCCTGCGCTCTGAAATGAGAGAAACCATCGCAGTGAGAAGCCTGCACGCTGCAAGGAAGAGTAGCCAACGTTCGCTGCAACTAGAGAAAGCCAGCTCACAGCAACAAAGACCCAGCACAGCCAAAGATAATGATAATAATACAAGAAATAAATATTTTTTTAAAAAAAGAACAGCTTCTGTCTGGATGTAGCTGATGCAGCCGGAGGAAGTGCCTCCTTCCGGCAACAGTGCAGGTTCAATGCCTTCAACCCCATCTCTCTCCTATCTTAGGCCTTATACTCAAAGCTCTTCCCAACCACCAGAACACAGAGCTTCTTAAATGTCTTTCGAGGTTCTCCACAGGGGTCAGATTTAACATGATTCTGAACCTAGTGAGAAGAAAAGCGTAGTATTCAAAATACAAAATTTACCTTTTTGAGGTCTTTACAAATTGTAAACACTTGGTTCTAAAATAAAAAACACTTCTTCCATGGAGAGGGTGGGACAAAGTGAGAGAGTAGCACTGACATATATACACTGCTGCTGCTGCTGCTAAGTCACGTCAGTCGTGTCCGACTCTGTGCGACCCCATAGACGGCAGCTCACCAGGCTCCCCCGTCCCTGGGATTCTCCAGGCAAGAACACTGGAGTGGGTTGCCATTTCCTTCTCCAATGCATGAAAGTGAAAAGTGAAAGTGAAGTCACTCAGTCGTGTCCGACTCTTAGCGACCCCATGGACTGTAGCCTACCAGGCTCCTCCGTCCATGGGGTTTCCCAGGCAAGAGTACTGGAGTGGGGTGCCAGTGCCTTCTCCCATACATACACTACCATGTGTAAAATGGATAGATACTGGGAAGTCGCTGTATAGCATAGGGAGCTCAACTAGGCGCTCTCTGACAATCTAGGGGGCTGGGGTGGGGGGAGGCACGTAGGGAGGCTCAAAATGTGTATGTACGTATACATATAGCTGATTCACTTCATTGTACAGCAGAAACTAAAACAATATTGTGCAGCAACTATCCTCCAATTAAAGAAATTAATTAAAAAATAAAAACACTTCTTCCAGTCTAAAAGTTATTAAAAAAAAAAAGAGGTACAATATGAGTGCGACTTGTTTATCTCTTGTTCTCCAAAAACAACCAATCTCATTTACATTCGTTATGTTGTATGCCTAGTACTACTTAATTAATACTAGTTATATGGTTATACTCCTTGCCTTCATTACTAGCAGGTTTATATTTGTGCATGTCCTCAGTCGTTCAGTCTTGTCTGACCCCATGGACTGTAGCCTGCCAGGCACCTCTGTCTAGAGAATTCTCCAGGCAAGAATACTGGAGTGGATTGCCATTTCCTATTCCAGGGGAATCTTCTCAACCCAGGGATCAAACCCGTGTCTCTGGTATCTTCTGCATGGGCAGGCAGATTCTTTACCACCATATCTGCACATAGAATACAACAAAGATGGATTTCACTATGGAGTAAAAAGTTAAGCAAAGGGAAAAAAAAGAAAACCAATCACAAAGAGGCAGCAGTGAAGTGAAAATAACATGGCTAATATTTCATGAAAAATTTAGAAAAAAAAGATTTTGTAAATACCAAAGAGACAACCAATAAAGATCTTGTTTCTTCCATTCGACTAATCTCAGAGCAGCAGAGACTATCGTTCATTTTAACCATCTTAAAAAAAATGATCTTATAATATTGCCATCTGTAGGCCTATGGCAGATACAGCAGTCCAATGGCACAGATAATGAAGCAAAAATAAGAGAAATTAAAGGGACAGATGTGCAAAACTCGCACACTTATTTGGCTTAGCATTTCACATCTGTTCTCTCCGAAGCCTTTCCAGTGACACAAATCTAATTCCTAGATGCAGTATCTTGAAATACTATGCTGTGCAGCCAGTAACGTGCCCATGACTGACTGAAGATCCACTCATTCCAACACATCACATGTTTCCTTGTCAATATTTCAACTCCTCTCCCCAAAACTGCATCGCTGTCATCAAGGGAGAATCCGTGTAGGTATACATAGGTGTATATTGTATTTATCCATCCTTCTAAAAATTGGCCTCTCTGGTGTTTGAAAGCTAGCTGTGAAAAGAAATGCAAAAAAAGACGGTCATCCATATGTTCTATATAACCATTCTGGGATCATTCACATTTTTGATTGGCAGAGAGAAAATAAAAATGGTAATATATATATTATAATATTATATTATTATATAATAATATATATTATATTATATATTATAATATTTTATATATATTATATATATACATATTTTATATATATGTATATATATATTAACCAATTCTGGCATACTATATAAATTTGTTCATTTAAACACCAATTCTCCTTTTTAGACTTTTAAAATTTTGGACCATAAGTCACCTATTCAAAAATGTTTAATTTAAAATGTGATGGGACTTCCCTAGTATCCAGAGGAAAAGAATCTGCCTGCCAATGCAGAAGATGCCAGAGATTCAGGTTCCATCTCTGGGTTGCGAAGATCCCCTGGAGTAGGAAATGCAACCCTCTCCAGTATTCTTGCCTGGAGAATTCCCTGGAGAGAGGAGTTTGGTGGACTACAGTCCACGGGGTCTCAAAGAGTCGAATATGACTGAGCTACTTAGCAGGCATGCCCCATAAAGAGTAAAGCAACAATGCTCTCCTACACTATCAAACACATACTAATCTTCAGCTTGTGGAAAATAAGCATCATCGAAAAAAATAATTCACATCCATAATAAAGATGTGAATTATAAGCCTTGGTGGCTGTAATGGTAAAGAATCTGCCTGCAACGTGAGAGACCTGGGTTTGATCCCTGGGTCGGGAAAGATTTGTGTCAATGCTATGGCTACAGCTTTAGGACATACCTGCCTGGGTTCTCCTAGCTGTTTAACCTACTGGAAGTTCCTCAACCCCTGTAAACCTGTCTCTCCTCTGGTAACAGGGAATACCAAGAAACCACCCCACACCGCATCAGGAGGATGAAATACTATCATTTGTTTAAATCAAATGAGTTTATAAAAGACACAGCAGGTAGCTCTTTTAGAGCAAGATCTCAATATGTTTTCGTTATTTTTCTTATTGTTGATTCCCACAATAAAGTGTCAAGGTAGAAATTAGGGAACCTATTTTACAGGTTGATGAAACTGACACTCAGGAATTTCTAGGAACTGTTCCAGAGCCAGAAAGCAGCCTGGGGCTGTGGAACCTGGAATCTTTCTACTCCACCACACCGCCCCTCAGGCAATTGTTCAGTCGCTCAGTCTTTCTACTCCACCACACCGCCCCTCAGGCAATTGTTCAGTTGCTCAGTCGGATCTGACTCTTTGCGACTCCATGGACTTCAGCACAGCAGTCTTCCCTGTCCTTCACTATTTCCCAGAGTTTGCTCAAACTCATGTCCATTTAGCCAGTGATGTCATCCAACCATCTCATTCTTTGTTGTCCCTTTCTCCTCCTGCCTTCAATTTTTCCCAGCATCAGGGTCTTTTCCAATGAGTCTGCTCTTCACATCAGGTGGCCAAAGTATTGGAGCTTGAGCCCCAGTCCTTCCAATGAATATTCAGGGTTGATTTCCTTCCAGTGCCACCAGCTGGGGCTCTCTGTCCTTTCTTAGTAGAATCTGGGCCAACACTTCTGACTGTGGTGAGCGAAGTTTGCATGCTAAGTCACTTTAGCTGTGTCCAACTCTTTGTGATCCCATGGACTGCAGCCCTCCAGGTTCCTCTGTCTCCATGGGATTTTCCAGGCAAGAATACTGGAATGGGTTGCCATGCCCTTCTACAGGGGATCTTCCCAACCCAAGAATCAGACCTGCATCTCCTGCGTTGCAGGTAGATTCTTTACCTCTGAGCCACCAGGGAAGCCCAAGCAAATCTTACCAGACACACAATTATCAGTGATAATCTTAGCAAGCACAGCACCTTGGACAAAACAGAAGTGACTGTTCTCTAATAAGGTAAAAACTGTTCACCACCCATCCTTGCCCTCAGCCTCTGCATAATACAGGAGGCCCTGAGCAGAGTGACCTCTCCCTTCAGTCCAATGGCATTGAGATAAGGAAGCATGAACACCCAACATAGGTTTCCTATTCCTGCTAGATAATTTTCCTTTTTATCTATTCCAATGAGAAGTTTTGTGGTTTCCATTACCATAGTAAAAGTAAAAGACCCTGAGGCTGGGAAAGACTGAAGACAAAAGGAGATGGGTATGACAGAGGATGAAATGGTTGGATGGACATGAATCTGAGCAAACTCTGACAGATGGTGAAGGACAGAGGAGTCCGGCGTGTCCATGGGACTGCAGAGGGGCTGCAGGCCATGGGGTCCCAAAGAGTTGAACGTGACTTAGCGACTGTAAAACAACAGTAAAAGTAATCATTGGGGGGTTTTCCCTTTTGTGTGGGAGAGAGGGGGGAAACTTTTCTGTACCTTGATGTACCCTCAAAAATCAACTGGAACTAGCATGGAAGCATATACACTAACATATGTAAAATAGATAACCAATGGAAATTTGCTGTGTGACTCACAGAACTCAAACCAGGGCTCTGTGACAACCTAGAGGGTGGGATGTGGTGGGAGGTTGGAGGGAGGTTCAAAAGGGAGGGGGCATATGTACACCAATGGCTAATTCATATTGATTTATGACAGAAGTCAAACCAATATTATAAAGCAATCATCAATTTAAAATAAATAAATATAATTAAAAAAAAATCAACGAGGAACAAATGGATGGAAGGACTGAGCATGTAATGAATGTGGTGGTCCCCATGTCAGACATTACACAGTCTTCTCAACACAACAGGGAAATAAAACTCTCCAGACTATCAAAGGTGACAAGCACACAATAACAGCCAATTCTTTTTATTTCTTGTCATTAAATGTGCTCTGCATCAGTAGAATATGCAATAATTGTCCATGAAATGAGCGCTTTTAGACTGACTGACTTTCGGTGAAGGAGAAATAACGCAGATTTGCAATGTACAGTTATTAGAGGTGATGAGGACGAGGAAGAGGATGAAGCAGTGTTTTTGAAATGTCTTCCTCTGAATAACTGAAGGCAGGCTATAAAATATGGAATCTTCCCAGACCAGGGATGGAACCCGTGACCCCTGCATTGACAGGTGAACTCTGAACCACTGGACGACCAGGGAAGTCCCTTCATCCAATTTCTGAAGAGTTCCTCTGAGAGTTCTGAGGAGAACTGGGAGACCCACACCATAAACATGCATCTTTGCTCCCTTTGACATATGCAGGCTCTGCACTAGCTTGTCACAAGAGAATTATTAAGTGTGAGGATGGACCAGCAGAGTTCTTCCCAGATACATTTGAAATTGAGCCAAAGAAAAGAGCTTTTGTCCTTTCTCATCTTTCTACCCACAGCCTCTACTCAAGCTCCTGCCTCTTGAACTCAGGATATTTCTTTCTCTTCCCTCCTCCTTCACCCTTTCTACATCTTTCTTCTTCTTGCCAGTGGCTCCCTAACATCTCCAACATACCTCCTGCACCTTCTCAAGCTTCCCCAGTCTCTGGGAGTGTGCATGTATTTTGGAGGAAAGATGCTTTACCTGTCACCCTCAAGACGTTAGACAGGAGTTCTTGGTCTTGTACTGCATGAGACACAGGGTCATTCCTTCCTCACAGAACTGAGCAGCAACTTTGTTTACATTCTTGTCATACTAGATGGACTCCTTTTAAAACTATCCTTTATTTCTAAAGTATATCCTTTGGTTGTTAAAATATCGTGTGTGTGTGTATGTGTGTGTGTGTGTTTGTGTGTGCATGCATGTGCAGTCAGTCGTGCCCGACTCTTTGCGGCCCCATGGACTGTAGCCCACCAGGCTCCTCTGTCCATGGAATTCTCCAGGCAAGGTAACTAGAGTAGCTTGCCATTTCCTTCTCCATGGAATCTTCTCCACCCAGGACTGAACCCACTTGCATTGGCAGGTGGGTTCTTTACCAGCTGAGCCACCGGGGAAGCCCCCTTCTTTTGTTAAATGATGATGACAGTAGATGGTAGATTTTTTTTAAGTACTTGGCTAAATAAATTGTTTGCAACCTTATTTGAGCCTTCAAAACTTTCTTTAAATTTTACAAGTCTGCTAAATCCAGAAGTCTTGGAATCATTGTAGTAAGACAACATGCACATTTGAAACTAATAATTTTACATGTCAATTATACCTCATTTTTAAAAAGTTAGGGGAATATGCAGAGAAAGAACCAAAGCAAAGGACTTTCCTGTTGGTCCAGTGGCTAAGGCTCTGAGCTCCCAATTAAAGGGGCCTGGGTTTGATCCCTAGTTGGGGAACTAGATCCCACATGTCACAATCAAAAAAAAAAGAAAAAAATCCTGCCTACTGCAACGAAGATTAAAGATCCCACGTGCTGCAAATAAGACCCAAACAGATAAATTTTTTAAAAAAAGAAAGAGCACAAAGCAGAAAGGAGATGCTGAGAACTGTCAGTCTGCAAAATGCTGACTGCTATCCCTCTTGGAAGAAGAGTTTGAGGAAAGATTAAAAAGATCAGAAAGGAGCAAGGAGGGTTAGGCACATCCCAGGCACTATGCCAGGGCTCTTTGTGTATATTTGCATAACTGGTAATAGGTAGGCATTGACACCTCCTTGTTACTGATGATGAAACAGGTTCAGAGAGCCTAAGAAAGGTGCTCAAGACAACCCAGCGAGGGTAGCGGGGACAAGAGAGACATCCTTGATTAGCAGCTCACTTTTAGAAACAGTGGAATTGATGACTAGGGCTAGGACACAGTATATATGACCCCCAAACAAGCAGTGAGGAGCAGAAGAGCTGCTTCATCTATCCTCTTAGGACAGACAGGAAGATGCTTCTGAAATAGGAATCAGTTAAAGAGCCTTGGATATGGAGCCAAGCAAATAAGGCTCATTATCCTTAACTCACTGAATCATCTACGCACATCCATACAGTCATGTGAAAATTTAATTCCCCATCCACCAAGTGTTTCTGCTGTGTTCTCACACTCAGAACATCGCCTCAAGTTATCAATAGCCTTTTTTTTATCTTGCATTTCTTTCTTTTTAACTAAGCTAACTCCACCACCGCATCCTGACAGTATAATTAGCACTAACCTTGGGAGAGGAATTGTTCGGAATTAAAAAATAAGCATTGCAGACAGATACTTTTAGATCTTCTTGCATGGCTGAGGAAGGATCAGTACACTAAGCATGAAGTCAAGACACGTGAAAGAACAAAGGTAAAGGAATGCTAATGAATTCTCAGACGTGTAGGAAACCTGTTAAGGCCCGGGTTTGACACTAGCTGTGGAGTTAAGTGATTTTTAATTTCTTTAATTGTAACTTCAAATTGAATATAATCCAAGAATACTATCTGTCATTTCACAAAACCTCACTAATTGTTACACAGGAGGGACAGAGTAACTCTTACCAGAGGGACCCCCTTGGGTATCAGTCATCTAACAGTTTGAGACAGAGGTGTGTGTGTGTGTGTGCACCTGCTCAGTTGCTCAGTCCTGTCCGACTCTGTGACCCCATGGACTGTAGCCCACCAGGCTCCTCTGTCCATGGGATTCTCCAGGCAAAAGTACTGGAGTGGGTTGCTATTTCCTCCTCCAGGGGATCTTCTGGACCCAGGGATCAAACCCATGTCTCTTGTGTCTCCTGCATTGGCAGGTGGATTCTTTACCATTGAACCACCTGGGAAACCTGAAAAATTTTATGGGTAATCTTCCATAAAATGAAGCATCTATTTTTCTGCATATTTTTCAAACTGATCTGTTTCTGTTTGCCAGGAAGGCCAAGCAGTCACCTAGGAAAGAAAGAAAGAGTTAGGGAAGTAATATTGTAATTTCTTTCTGTAATAGTTGAACTGATATGTAAATCTGTCTACCAGCTATCAATCACAAAATGAGATCAATTATAGGAAAATGCTTGGTCAACTATTCAGAATCCATTTGCTATTATCCTAATTATTACTACTTCTACCATCACCTTATTTGAATTTGGTGTTGAAACATATAAAAAAAATAAACACTAATCCAGACTACCTGGGAGAGAACAGCCTAAATCATACACTGTGTTATTAAAATATAGTGTTATTATTGTAAAGTCCACAGTCTAACTTGAAGCTCCTGCCAACAAGTGCAATCAAATACAATTTTGTCTATTCTGCTTCAAGATAAGAAACATTCATACTTGAATTATACATTCATATGCTATAATGAATGTGATACAGTCTTTAAAAAAGAATTTATCCTGTTAATTATTGTAAACATGTCTATATATTAAAACCTCATTAATCCAGGCTTCCAATAATTCAGAGTTTAAGTTCATTTTCCTTATGCTTAAATGAGATATACCTTTCTCCTGAGATAATGTAAAAGTATATTTCAGTAGGACACATGCCGAATTATAAAATTTAAGAATATAGTTTCAGGAAGAGATTTTATTTGAAAGGCTTTCAGAATCTTGCATTGCTGCCCTCTGGTGGCCAAACATGGTTCTGTACTGTAATTTTATTTTATTTTTTTTTTTATTTTTTTTTTTTTATTTTTTTTTTTTGACTTTCTTATTGAAAATGACCCTTATGATCTGAGGGAGTAAACACATCCAAAATCAAAATAATTTATAACCATCTCACATGTTAAGTCAAGACTTTCTTATATCCCTGCTACCAGATGCTTCCTTTTTATTCTTCTTTGTAAAATTCTAGAAGAATTATTTTTACATTTGCCACCTGTGCAAAGCTTAATAACAAAATCAAGAAAATTTCATGTACATCAAAATGCTAGATGTGTAATAATTAAATTCATGAACAGAGGTGGTTTATGTATATATAGAACATTATTCTTGCAATCAGCTTATTAACGTCTTGAATACCATTAAGGGGATTAATTGGTACATTATTGATTTACTCTCATTAGAAAGTAGTGATGGCATCATAAATAAGCTATAAATTTAATCAAGAAAAGTATAAGAATTTGATGTAAATGTATCCCTGAACTAGTAAATTATATGTGAAGACATCGAAAAACATTTTCTTTTTTTTTTTTTTTTTTTTTTTTTTTTTTATTTTAGTTGGGGGCTAATTACTTTACAATATTGTAGTAGTTTTTGCCATACATCGACATGAATCAGCCATGGATTCACATGTGCTCGCCCTCCCAAGCCCTCCTCCCACCTCCCTCCCCCTCCCATCCCTCAGTGTCATCCCAACGCTCCATCCCTGAGCATCCGTCCCATGCATAGAACATGGAATGGTGTTCTGCTTCACATATGACAATATACATGTTTCAATGTTATTGTCCCAGAACGTCCAACCCTCACCTTCTCCCTCAGAGTCCACAGGACTGTTCTATGCATCTGTGTCTCTTATTCTGTCTTAACTGTGTAGAACAGTTTGAACTCGATCAATATCTATATGCAGCTACAAATTTAAGTATCTTGCCATAAAGTAAGTGCCAGTAGAGAATTAGACAATTACCTGTAAAAATCATGCATCTATGTTAGTGATGTGTGTGTGTGCTCAGTCGTGTTCGACTCTTTATGACCCCATGGACTGTAGCCCGCCAGGCTCCTCTGTCCATTGGAATTTCCAGGAAAAAGTACTGGAGTGGATTTCCATTTCCTCCTCCAGGGGATCTTCCCAACCAGAGATCTAACCCACGTCTCTTGCTTCTCCTGCACTGACAAGCAGATTCTTTATCGCTAGTGCCACCTGGGAAGCCTTTATATTAGTGATACGCCCAAAGAAATTCTTCACTCAAACTCGTTCTATAGAAGATTTTTAATTACTGCATAGAACAAGATCCCTGACCAGGAAACAACCCCATAATAATGGGGAATAAACTCTGTAAAGGCTACTTCACATTATTTTGTTACCATAATATAGAGTTTAACAGTTCATGAGTTTTGAGTTCTTTGGCTATAGATCCAAGCCACATAAAGTAGTACAGTTTATTGGCTAAGTGACTTTCAGTAAATAACCTAACTGCTCTGCATGCTCTGTACTTCATTTTCTCATCTGCAGAATCGGGATAATTGTACTTATTTTTCAAATTTGTTGATTAACTATGGATGTATATACTGTGTCTGATAGGTTATAAGCATATAATTAATGGTAGCAACTCCTTGCAACCCCATAGACTGTGGCCCGCCAGGCTCCTCTCCAGGCAAGAATACTGGAGTCGGTAGCCACTCCCTTCTCCTGGGGATCTTCCCACCCAGAGGTCAAACCCAGGTCTCCTGCATTGTAGGCAGATTCTTTTCCCCCTCCGCTGAGCCCTCCGGGAACTAACATTCACTCACCACATCTGGTTTCCCAAAGGAATTGACTCAGAGGCCTTCAGTTCAGTTCAGTTCTGTCACTCAGCCGTGTCTGACTCTTTGAGACCCTGTGGACTGCAGCACACCAGACCTCACTGTCTATCACCAACTCCTGGAGCTTGCTCAAACTCACATCCATCGAGTTGGTGATGCCATCCACCCATCTTATCCTCTGTTTTCCCCTTCTCCTCCTGCCTTCAATCTTTCCCAGCATCAGAGTCTTTTCCAATGAATCCGTTCTTCACATCAGGTGGCCAAAGTGTTGGAGCTTCAGTTTCAGCATCAGGACTGAATATTCAGGACTGATTTCCTTTAGGATGGACTGGTTTGATCTCCTGGCAGTCCAAGGGACTCTCAAGAGTCTTCTCTAACACCACAGTTCAAAAGCACCAATTCTTTGATGCTCAGCTTTCTTATAGTCCAACTCTCACATCCATACATGACCACTGGAAAACCATCACTTTCACTAGATGGACTTTTGTCGGTAAATTAATGTCTCTGCTTTCTAATATGCTATCTAGGTTGGTCATAGCTTTTCTCCCAAGGAGCAAGCCTCTTTTAATTTCATGGCTTCAGTCACCATCTGCAGTGATTTTGGAGCCCAAGAAAATAAAGTCTGTCATGGTTTCCATTGTTTCCCTACCTATTTGCCATGAAGTGATGGGACTAGATGCCTTGATCTTTGTTTTTTGAGTGTTGAGTTTTAAGCCACCTTTTTCTCTCTGTTCTTTCATCAAGAGGCTCTTTAGTTCCTCTTTGCTTTCTGCCATAAGAGTGGTGTCATCTGCATATCTGAGGTTATTCATATTTCTTCCTGCAATCTTGATTCCAACTTGGGCTTCACCCAGTCCCCATTTCACATGATGTATTCGGCATGTAAGTTAAATATACAGCCTTGATGTACTCTTTTCCCAATTTGGAACCAGTCCGTTATTCCATGTCCTGTTCTAACTGCTGCCTGTTGACCTGCGTACAGATTTCTCAGGAGGCAGGTAAGGTGCTCTGGTATTCCCATCTCTTGAAGAATTTTCCACAGTTTGTTGTTATCCACACAGTCAAAGGCTTTAGTGTAGTCAATGAAGCAGCTGCGGCTTCTGCTGCTAAGTCGCTTCAGTCGTGTCCGACTCTGCGACCCCAGAGACGGCCGCCCACCAGGCTCCCCCGTCCCTGGGATTCTCCAGGCAAGAGTACTGGAGTGGGTTGCCATTTCCTTCTCCAAGGCATGAAGGTGAAAAGTGAAAGTGAAGTCGCTCAGTCGTGTCCGACTCCTAGCGACCCCATGGACTGCAGCCTACCAGGCCCCTCTGTCCATGGGATTTTCCAGGCAAGAGGACCGGAGTGGGGTGCCATTGCCTTCTCCACAATGAAGCAGAGGTAGATGCTTTTCTGAAATTCTCTTGCTTTTTCTGTAATCCAATGGATGGTGGCAATTTAATCTGATTCTGCTGCCTTTTCTAAATCCAGCTTGAACATCTAGAAGTTGTCAGTTCACATACTGTTGAAGCCTAGCTTGAAGAACTTTGAGCATTACTTGCTAGAATGTGAGACGAGTGCACTAGTGTGGTAGTTTGAACGTTCTTTGGCATTGCCTTTCTTTGGGATTGGAATGAAAACTGACGTTTTCCTGTCCTGTGGCCATTGCTGAGTGCTCCAAACTTTCTGGCATATTGAGTGCAGCACTTCCACCACACCATTCTTTAGGATTTGAAATAGCTCAACTGGAATTCCATCACCTCCACTAGCTTTATTCGTGTGATGCTTCCTAAGGCCCACTTGACTTCAGACTTCAGGATGTCTGACTCGAGGTGAGTGATCACACCATTGTGGTTATCTGGGTCATGACAATATTTTTTGTATAGTTCTTCCGTGTATTCTTGTCACCTCTTAATATTTTCTGCTTCTGTTAGGCCCATACCATCTCTGTCCTTTATTGAGCCCATCTTTGCACAAAATGTTCCCTTGGTATCTCTAATTTTCTTGAAGAGATCTCTAGTCTTTCCCATTCTATTGTTTTCCTCTATTTCTTTGCACTGATCACTGAGGAAGGCTTTCTTATCTCTCTTTGTTATTCTTTGGAACTCTGCATTCAGATGGGTATATCTTTCCTTTACTCCTTTGCCTTTTGCTTCTCTTCTTTTCTCAGCTATTTGTAAGCCTCCTCAGACAACCATTTTGCCTTTTTGCTTTTCTTTTTCTTGGGGATGGTTTTGATCACTACCTCCTGTACGATGTTACAAACCTCTGTCCATAGTTCTTCAGGCACTCTATCTATCAGATCTCATCTTTTGAATCTATTTATCACTTCCACTGTATAATCAAAAGGGATTTGATTTGGGTCATACTTGAATGGGATTACTTCCCTGGTGGCTCAGACAGTAAAGCGTCTGCCTACAATGTGGGAGACCCAGGTTCAATCCCTGGGTTGGGAAGATCTCCTGGAGAAGGAAATGGCAGTCCACTCCAGTATTCTTGCCTGGAAAATCCCATGGATGGAGGAGCCTGGTAGGCTACAGTCCATGGGGTCGCAAAGAGTTGGACATGACTGTGCAACTTCACTTTACTTTACTTTGAATGGTCTAGTGGTTTTCCCTACTTTCTTCAATTTAAGTCTGAATTTGGCAGTAAGGAATTCATGATCTGAGCCACAGTCAACTCTTGGTCTTGTTTTTGCTGACTGTATAGAGCTTCTCCATTTCTGTTGCAAAGAATATAATAGATCTGATTTCGGTATTGACAATCTGGTGATGTTCACGTGTAAAGTTGTCTCTTGTGTTGTTAGAAGAGGGTGTTTACTATGACCAGTGTGTTCCCTTGGCAAAATTCTGTTAGCCTTTTCCCTGCCCTGTTTCATTTTGTACTCCAAGGCCAAATTTTCCTATTACTCCACGTATCTCTTGACTTCCTACTTTGGCATTCCAGTCCCCTATGATGAAAGGGATTTCTTTTTTGGTGTTAGTTCTAGAAGGTCTTGTACGTCATCACAGAACCATTCAACTTCAGCCTCTTTGGTATTAGTGGTTGGGGCATAGACTTGGATTACTGTGATATTGAATAGTTTGCCTTGGAAACGAACAGAGATCATTCTGTCACTTTTGAGTTTGCACCCAAGTACTGCATTTCAGACTCTTTTGCTGACTATGAGGGCAACTCCATTTATTCTAAGAGATTCTTGCCCACAGTAGTAAATACAATGATCATCTGAATTAAATTCACCCATTCCCGTCCATTTTAGTTCACTGATTCCTAAAATGTTGATGTTCACTCTTGCCATCTCCTGTTTTTAGAGAAGGAAATGGACTCCAGTATTCTTGCCTGGAAAAATCCCATGGATGGAGGAGGCTGGTAGGCTACAGTCCACGGGGTCGCAAAGAGTTGGACACGACTGAGCGACTTCACTTTACTTTTTTACTTTTTCAATATAATGCAGGGTAAGGGCTTCCCTGGTGGCTTAGTGGTGAAGAATCCTCCTGCCAGTGCAGAAGACATGGGTTGGATCCCTGGATAGGGAAGATCCCCAGGAGAAGGAAATGGAAATGGCAACCCACTCAGGTATGTTTGCCTGGAGAATCCCATGGACAGAGGAGTCTGGTGGGCTACAATCCATGGGGTGGCGAAAGAGTCGGACACAACTTAGTGATTAAACAACACTGAGGAGAGTACATGGTTCTTTGCAGTATGGAGAAGGAAGGGATCAGAGTACACGAACGTGATTCTAATCTTTGAGTGTCTCTCACTCACAGTAAGCACGATTATCAGGCTTCAGCAGACTTCTGTCTGCCATGTATTTCATCCTATAGTCTATTTGGCCCTGCCAAAAGTTAAATAGCTAAATCACTTAAAGAATGTTTTATTGATCAGCAATTACTATGTACATGGAGACTCTGAAACCATCCAGTGTCATATTCTTGTTCCAGGGGTGTATAAACAGAAGCTGGTTTATAAATTTCAGATAATAAGCTTGAAAACAAACTAGAGAGGGATTAATGTACAATTCAGATTTGTCATAATCAACCTCTAGATGCGAGAGTCTAGACAGGCAATAATAAAGATTAACAATCTTATCAGGATTATGAGGCAGCAAATTATTGGGAAAGATATCTTTGATTTATTACAGTCATCAAAGGAATTATTTCAGAGCTATAGAAAATGATGTGAGTCAGCTCCAGAAGAGATGGAGTCAATTGTTAATCACTAAAACGACTTGTTTCTTGATATCTCAACAGTTATTGAAGATACAACAAGGAAATTAATTTTGTCTATCTGGGAAAGAAGGATATGTAGCCTTGTTATCAGTACATATTTATAAGAGCCTAAGCTACATCAGACCACATCATATCTTTTGACATTATTGAATGAATACATGAAAGTACCTAGTAATAACAATCTATTTACATCTTAACAAAGCACTCAACGCTGTTTTGTGATGAAAATCCATGAAAAGTCTACAAATACATGGATGAAGGAACTGAAGATGACATAGTAATTAGCTAATTGGTTTCTAGGAAAGCTTAAACAAAAAACAGTACTTCTTACCTTTCTTCTCAAGTTCGAAATGGCAACACAAGGATTTTTGATGCATCCCAACTTCCTAATTTAAAAGACTTGTCTCAGAGCAGCAATACTCTGAAAGCACATGATGCAAAAAAGATAAGATGTGGTGGGGAAAGAGGTGCTTGGAGGAGGAAGATTGTGGAAATCTCCAAACATGGCAGAGAGAATTCAGAAAAAGACTGTGATCGAGACTCCAATTTCAGCTGATGGCCACTTTGCCATATCCTGCAAGACACCACCAAGTCACTCTGAGAATAAACACTCTGAGTCTGTTCCTTCAGCCTATCATAGTGTTCCTTCGTTTCAATGACTGAGACCATATGCCCCGCTTTAGTTACTGTAAGCATTAGAATGTGAGCCCCCTTAGGGCAGAGTTCTTGTGTTCAACTGCTTTATCCTAGAGCTTAGAAAAGTGTTCAACATAGAGTTGTTAAAGGAATGGTAAATATGATCAATAAACTCACTGAAAGAATGTATCTGCTGGGTGCAAAATAAATACTTCTAATTCAGTAGCTTTTCTCTGCAGAAATAATAGCACTTTCAGGGACTTCCCTGGCAGTCCAGTGGTTAAGACTCTGCGTGGCCATTGCAGGAGGCGTGGGTTCAATCCCTGGTCAGGGAATAAAGATCCCACATGCTGCACAGCATGGCCAAAAAAAAAAAGAAACAATAGTACTTATAAATGGAAAAATATTCCATTCACAGAAGTGACAAAAACTATAAAGTAGTAACAGTACAGGAGCAGCACAGAAATGAACAGTACAAATATTACTAAAAGAAAACAAAATTGGAACAAATACAAAGATATAACATATTGCATGCTGCTAAGTCACTTCAGGCGTGTCCGACTCTGGGCGACCCCATGGATGACAGCCTACCAGGCTCCCCCATCCCTGGGATTCTCCAGGCAAGAACACTGGAGTGAGTTGCCATTTCCTTCTCCAGTGCATGAAAGGGAAATGTGAAAGTGAAGTCACTCAGTCGTGTCCGACTCTTAGCAACCCCATGGACTGTAGCCTACTAGGCTCCTCCGTCCATGGGATTTTCCAGGCAAGAGTACTGGAGTGGGGTGCCTTTGCCTTCTCCAATGCATGAAAGTGAAAAGTGAAAGTGAAGCCACTCCGTCATCTGACTCTTAGCGACCCCATTGACTGCAGCCTACCAGGTTCATCCATCCATGGGATATTCCAGGCAAGCGTACCGGAGTGGGCTGCCATTTAGGAAGACAATAATAAAAAAGTCAGTTCTCCCAAAAGTAATAATGTGAATATCAATGTAATTCTAATTAGTATCTCAAAAGAATGTTTATTTCATTAGGATTATCTTGAATTTCCTATGGAAGAACAAATCTCCAGAATAGCCAAGAAAACTATTTAAAAATCTAATGACAATGGGAGATGTACTGTAATAAGCCACTGTAATAAAATCATTATGGTATTGACATGAAAATAGATTAAAAATAATAAATCAACGGAATAAAATAGACAATTCATAAATAGATCCCAGTGTATATGTCACAAAGGGATACATTAATTTCATGAGAAATGAACTGATTCATTTAAAAAGCCTTGATAATACAGTGCTCCATAAGGAGAAAGTGAGAGTGGATGGGCCCCTATGTACACTGTATATAAAACCATCCCCAGGCGTATACAAGAATTATCTGTGTAAGTAAATAAAATGTTAGAAGAAAATGTAAGAAACTGTATATATACTCTAAGTATGGAAGAAAATTTATTAACCAAGTGAGAAAAACTGAAAACTGAAAGAAACAAAAAACTAGGAAGGGAACGAGGAAGAGAGAAAAAGACAGATTTGACAAAACAGGTTTTTTCATTAGGGTGAAAGTGTCACAAACAAAATCAATAGATAATACAGATAAACAGTGCTTTGGGGGAAAAGAAGGCACAAGTTGAAAGATCGACAAAGAGTTATCATCTGAAATGTGTAAAAAGTTCCTCCAAAACAACGTGCAAAAACATGGGAAAGGATATGAAAACAGGCAATTCACAGAAAAGCAAATCTGAGTGACCAGCACACACTCGAAAAGATTTCAGATTCATTAGCAGTCAATGCAAAAAAAAAAAAAAAAAAATTTAAACAGTAGCAATGAGATATTATATCCACCAAAAATTCAAGGACAATAAATGCTTACTACTGACAAGAATGCAGGGGAAAGAGACTCAAACAACTGGGTGAAATGTCAACTTTACAGTCTTTCTGGAAAACCACCTAGCAACATCTAATAAAATGTAACAGAACTACCTCCTTTGATGGGGCCATTCTATTGGTAATCTATCATATAAAAATAAAGGCACCTAAAAATATCTACAACTCTGCTTTTTTCACAGGATTGTTGATATGCAGTACTATCAATTTGGGGAATAGTTGAATATATTAAGATAATTTTACATCATGAAATAATTTGCATCATTTAAAGCAATGAGTTAGAATGATACTATACACTTAAGAGAGTTCCTTGAAGTTTTAAGTGACAAAAAGAAAACACATAATAGTAGGAATAATACAATGTCATTTTAAGGGAATTCCCTGGTAGTCCATTGGTTAAGACTCCAAGCTACTACTTCAGGGCACCCAGGTTTGATCTCTGGTCAGGGAACGAAGATCCCACAAGCCACTAGGCCAAAAATAATAATGCCATTTTTAATAAGAACTAAAAATGGCCTTCTATTTCTATACCTGCATGTATAGGAGTGTATCTATATGTAGTTTGTTTATAATTATAATTATAAAGCATGGAGTAAACACATTCAGAAGGGTTAGGGAGGGTCTGCCTGATTTGGGGAAGAGCAAAGGAGAGAAGAAAGAAAAAGCAAGAAAAGGAGAAAAAAGATATAATAGCTTCTCCTCCAAGATTATTGTATGATGCCATTTAAGCATTTATATTAAATTACATATATTGGACTGCAAGGGGATCCAACCAGTCCATCCTAAAGGAAGTCAGTCCTGAATGTTCATGGGAAGGACTGATGTTGAAGCTGAAACTCCAATACTTTGGCCACCTGATGCGAAGAGCTGACTCATTTGAAAAGATCCTGATGCTGGGAAAGATTGAATGCAAGAGAAGGGACGACAGAGGATGAGATGGTTGGATGGCATCACCGACTCAATGGACATGAATTTGAGTAAACTCTGGGAGCTGGTGATGGACAGGGAAGCCTGGCCTGCTGCAGTCCATGGGGTCGCAAAGAGTCAGACACAACTGAGTGACTGAACTGAACTGATACATATATGTATATGCATGCATATAAAGAAAAATTTAATTTAAAAAATTAAAAACTGAGAAAGGGAAAGAAGAAGTGAGGAGAAGATGGAAGGGGTAGGGGAGGAAAGAGGGATCAATGATCAGCCTTTTCAGACTTGCATCACATCAACTCCTTCACTTACTAGTGGCTTAAGACTCATCCTTGACAGCCTTCTACGATATCAGATATTTCAACAATTTCAGTTCAAAGTGTGAGGGAATTTTTAGTTTCTGTAATTTTTCTTTTCTTTATCCTTCTCTCCTCACTTCATCCTTTTTTAAAAACAAGAACAACCCATTGCCAATGCTGAACATCACCTACATGGCTCAGATTCTTACCTGACTTCACGGAAATCTTTTAAACTGATATGCCTACAGAGTGGTTTTCTATGCTTTTTGTTGTCTGTGTGAAATCTCAGATAGTCTACTGATGAGGGGATTCTTCTAAAAGCAAAACACCCAGCTCCAAGAAAAGCTTGCTTTTGCAAAACAACAACAAAGGCTTCCTCCATGTCTTCTGAGTTATAAAAGACAAGAGACTGTGTTTTCGACACAGAAGAAACAATTTCTGAGACGCCTTAATAAATCTCAGTAATTGTTAGAACACCATCAAGTCAAGCAGAAAACAAAGAAGGATATCAATTTCTCAAAAGATCAAGGTCAATAAAATTGGTTCCAGCAACCATTCAACAATTTATAATGAGATCAAACTTGTCACCAAATGTCTTGGGAAAGTAATTACAATGGACATACTTTGAGGCTATGGGTTAGTATAAAGTGTCACCAAGGAATTAAGAATGATGACAGTATTAAGGGTTTAGAGAACAATGGATGAGGAATACAAATCCAAGGGAAAGAGGTTTTAACACAGACATTGAGTTCGCAAACTAAAATTAACTTGAATTCAAGTTAGTATCATTTAGATAATCTATGTCCATTAAACTTTTATTTCAACCCTCCTCTAATCATTCATTAAAGTGGCCTCCCTCATCTTTTCTCTGCTTGGCAAGAGTAGAAGACTCGACTAATGCTCACCCCAGCTTCCTTCTTTGAGCCCCCATTCTAATAAATCACACTTTGTACCATATCTCATTTAAGCATAATTACGAGTTTATGAAACAGGTCTTCATTTCCCCATTTTAAGGTGAGGAGACTGATGCTTGGAGAGATACAATGAGTATTATCAAGGTCAAAGAGCTAGTGAGTGTCACAGCAGGGATTCACAGCCATGGCCAGTTTCAAACTGTGCTTTTTCTGCTCCACTGCCTGGGTCTCTGGTTAAGTCAATGCGGTCCTGGAGACAGCCAAACATGGAGAACTCACCAGATCCACAGTCATCTGGCATGGAGTCACTGACTCCGTATTACTTGTACTAGGCCATTGTGGTTGCTAACTCAACATATGTGGGATGGATCAGAAGACCCAGTGGCTCACCCCCATCAGCTCATCTTCTTTAGAAGCTCACTTAGTGAGAGGACACCAGGTCAGTGTGTGGCACGCCACCCTGTCCCCACCAGCCACTCAGACTTCTAGGATTTGTGGGCAAGCGACCTAAGGGAGTTGGTCATGACCCAACTCCCCATTATCTTTTCTTAGGACAAGATAAACATTTTCTCCTCCTAAGCTCAGAAAATCTCATGGGAAGAAGAATATTAAACGCTAACAGGCAATTAAGGTTACAGAATCTTATCCTAGAGAATATGGTGGATTGGAGCACTCAGATTCTATGAGCTAGAGGTCTCTAGGCCAGCTCTTTCACTCTGCAGCTGAGGAAGCTGGGCTCAAGAGGTGACATTACGCAGATTCTTGTGATGTAGCCCCGCTTGCCTTTTTCACCCCACCCTGTTCCCCTCGGCCATCCTCCGTTCCACATAGAGCAGAGGAGATAAGTATGATGGACAGATCGCATGTTTCAGTAACTGTTTCCTCATTTTAAAAACAGGTCCTTAAACACATTCTTTTTTTTTTTTAAGTTTTTATTTTGTATTGGAGTATAAGCAATTAACAATGCTGTGATAGTTCCAGGTGAACAGCAAAGGGACTCAGCCATACATATACGAATATCCATTCTCCCTCAAACTCCCCTCCCATTCAAGCTGTCACATAATGTGGAGTAGTTCTCTGTGCTACACAGTGGGTCCTTGTTGACTATCATTTTGCATATAGCAGTTTGTACATCTCCATCACACTCTCTAACAATCCCTTCCTCCCTGGCAACCAAAAGTCTGTAAGTCTCTTTTCACTTAAACACATTCTTATTGATATTAAACAATACTAGGAGTTTTTTAGCCAACTGCATAGGGTTAACAGAGTTTCCCTGGTGTCTCAGACGGTAAAGCGTCTGCCTGCATTGCAGGAGACCTAGGTTTGATCCCTCCGTCGGGAAGATCCCCTGGAGAAGGAAATGGCAACGCACTCCAGTACTCTTGCCTGGAAAATTCCATGGATGGAGGAGCCTGGTGGGCTACAGTCCATGGGGCCGCAAAGAGTCGGACATGACTGAATGACTTCACTTTCTTTCTTTCTGTAGGGTTAATAAGAGGATTACTTCATTAGAATTGATCAATGAGGCTTACGTCCCGTGTAAAATTCTTATCCTGGTGAGTTCTCTGTAGTAAGTTCTCTGTAAATTATTAGTATTATTATTTCCTTATCTCACCTCTACATTTTTGTACACTCCATCCTGTTTGATTAAAATGCCCTTCCCCAGCTTATTCATTCTTCAGGACTCAAAAATATCACCTCCCCTGCAAATCCCTTCTTTTTATTCCAGAACAGTTCCTGACTTCATTTTCCTCCTCTGGTTCTCTTTGTGCATGTATCAATTATAAAAATATTCAATATTAATAATACTGCCCCATATTTGTCTTCCCTCATCACCACTAGACACTGAGTTCCATGAAGGCAAATGGAGGGTGGTGTCTTATTCATAGTAGAAGCCCTTGCATTTAGCACAAGAGCAAGGACAAAATTGATGCTCCATACACGGATGCTGAAAAGGGGAGCTGCCTGCCTGAGCTTTTTTTTTTTTTGCCACGAGGCATGTGGGATCTTGATTACTCAACCAGGGATTGAACCCTCACTCTCCATTGGGAAGCTCAAAGTCCTAACCTCTGGGCCACCAGGAAAGTCCCTTGCCTGAGCTTTTAGAGTCAATTGGTCATAGAACCAGAAATCTGAGGTCCCCTGATTCTGCCCCTGGTGTTTCTCTGTTTCTCTCTCCATTCATGCTGCTTCTCTGAATCCCTGGGGACAGGGGCCACAAGACACTAAAGAGCAGCCAGAGCTTCTCAGGAGACCTAGGTCGGTCTGGGTCAAATCAGGAGACCGAATCTACACAATGACTTAAACAGAGGGCGTTTAACATGAAGAATTACGATACTGCGACTTAAGGGTAATTTTAATATGTAAGAAAAATTTATAAGAGTAAGTCCCCAAGGAAAACCAAGCATAGGAGGAGGTTCCCTCCCCAGGGCTGGGGTTCAGATCTCAGTAGAGAAGCGATAGTTTCAGACCACTACTTGGCAGATGAATTTGCCAGTCCACAGTCACAGGGCAAAGAGGAAGCGATCTCTGTGACACAAGCAAGTTGCGGCTGATGGGCTGGCCCACAATGTGTTGAGGGATGGGGACACTTGCGTGTCTGGAGGGCCTAATGTTTATATTGTGAGAGCTGCAGGAGATGAAACTGGGATGGGAGCAGGCAAGAGGGATGGAGAGGAAGTGGGGTGCCACTGGGGGCAGTGGGCCCACAGGGCAGTGTCTTGATCATCAGCTCAGGCCAGGGTTGCAATCATCAAAGGACCATGCGTTCTGGACTCACAGCTGGGGCAGAGTACCACTGAAGTGTTCACACCCACACTGCTGACAGACAGTGCAGGCACCAGAACCAGCACAAACGCCCCTTCCTTCGGCGGTGTCCTTCCAGTACCCTCTACGAGAAAGCTTAATATCATGCTCACTATACAGGAAAAATGTTTAACATTAGCCTGTCCATTATGACATAGTTGATATTGAAAGATGAATTGGGAGTTGACGGGCAATAAATTGACAACTGGCATAAAGCCTAAATGGAAATTTCAGTGTGTAATAACCATCTATGTTAAGTTTTTCAAGTCTGTGAAACTGCCAATGAAAAGTGAACAACAGGGACTTCCCTAGTGGTCCAGGGGTTAAGAAATAGCCTTGCAATGCAAGGGACACCGGTTCGGTCCCTGGTCCGGGAAGATCCCACAGGCCACGGAGCAATAATCCCCTTGAGTCCCTTCCAGATTGTACTCATCCTAAAGCCAAATCCTAAGCCATAAGTTTTTGTGATAGGTTGAATGAGAAATGAAATATTTCCTGCCATATCCGTAAACAAGAATGTCACAGTTGCCGGCAGTTGCTGCCACCACGGATGGTGAGCTGGTGAGCCCTGAAGGCACTTAGGAAGGAGAATACCAGCCATCAGACTGCAGTCACTCCCTAAGGTGAGCCCCAAGGGAGCTCAGGATGTGAAAAAGCCACAGGATACTGGCCCAGAACAGCTGAGATGCATATGAAAGGAATGATTTCAGTGAGCCTGGACTCATGCATCTTCCCATACATAGAAAAACACTAAAAATTCCATGACTTAGGATATCTGGTTTTCTTTAATTAACAATAATCTTTTGATGTTTAGACTACCTGACCTTTGTTACAAAACTTTTATATAACCTGGCTCCTCCCCTTGCCTCCTAGGAGCAGTTCTCTCAGGGTTACTTGAGATGCTGCATCCTGGGCTTAAGTCCTAAAAACTTAAACTGAATAAAACATAACTCTCAGCTTTTAGGTTGTGAATATTTTTTAAGTCGACAGTAATCAGGAGGGGAGGGCTTCCCAGGTGGCACAGTGGTAAAGAATCCGCCTGCCAATGCAGGAGACCCAAGAGACATGGGTTCAATACCTGCATCAGGAAGATCCCATAGAGTAGGGCAACCCACTCCAGTATTCTTGCCTGGGAAATCCCATGGACAGAGAAGCCTGGTGGGCTACACAGTCCATGGGGTTGTAAAAGAGTCGGACACAACTGAGTGACTGAGCATGCACTCAATCGGGAGGGGAACAAGACTGAAATTATTTGGAGGTTTCCCATGGATATATGGATGGATTGGACTTTCTCCCCATGTAGTGATATGTGGTCTCTCCAGCAGGGTGGCCAGATTTTTTATATGGCAACTCAGGGCTTAAAGAAATGTGAAACTGGAAGCTTCCAGACCTTAATGCTTGGATCTGCAGAGGCAAGTGTCACTTGCACTGCCTTCTGAGGATTAAGCCAATGCAGGAGATGCAGGTTCGATCCCTGGGTCAGGAAGATCCCCTGGAGAAGGGAATGACCGCCCACTCCAGTATTCTTGCCTGGAGAATTCCATGGACAGAGGAGCCTGGCCAGCTATAGTCCATGGGGCCTCAAGGGTCAGACCCGACTTAGTGACTAAACGACCACCACCAGCTCCTAATGAGGGGCATGATGAAGGAACTGTGGTCATTTTTTTCCTCCCCAAATAGGCTTATTGAAGAGGTGCTTTCGGAAGTATCTCCTCCCAGATATATGACCTGGCATCTTGACTTGACCGGCAAAAGTTTCAGCGTTGGTGTTCTGGGAAAAGCATCTGACCTCTTTGTTGAGCTGCCGGATCTTGCTAGAACAATGCATTTCATTAAGAATAGATTTTGCTACTGCTATTTTATGCAGAGACATTTTCACCAACTCATTTCCTGGAATAACAATCTTAGCTATTAAGAAAAAAGAGACCTTAATTTGTTCTTGGTGTGGGGGATGGGGAGGTAAGTTTAAAACAGATTAAAAACAGAAGATAAAACAACACATCTCTTGTTGCTGATAAAAAACAAAGTGTCAAAAGAAACAAAGCTCAAACCAAGCACACTTCCAGCTCCTTGCTGAAAGGAACTAAAGGAGACAGCTGCACTGAATTTTTATCAGATCTATTTCTGACATGTATTTCACTCACCTGCATGCATCCCTCATCACATTCATGCAGTACCAGTTTCCAGAAACATCTCTTAAGTAAGTGAACTCTGCCAGTAGCATTTACATCTTTATGGAAAAATTGAGTTGATCTGTAGTTCTTGCATTCCAAATGCTACCCAAGAAGCAGGAGACAGTATTTGATTATACCTCATTAAACAAAATGACATAAAAGCAGATGTTTGGGGAAGTCATCAGACTTGGGCAAAACTCATGGATTCATTCATTCATTCAAAATTTTCATTGACAAGATGCTGCCATAGGACAAATGCGACTTATCATTTCAAAATAAAGTATCATAAAAAGCAATAAGGGGAAGTGGCTTTGAAGAGATGTCATGCATAAGAGGGGGTGACACTGTTAAAGTTGTGGGACTACCCACAATCTCTGAAGCAGGCCAGGGTTGCTGCAATTGCTGAAACTGCTTTTCTCTGCTCCATGCTGACCAGACAAAACCCACACCATCGGCAGTAGAAACCACCAAGAAGCCAAATTTTCAGTCTGAATTTCTTATAATTGTGCCCTTCCTAATACAGTGCCTGGATGTCACCACTGGATTTGCCTTGGAGGAAGGCCACTAAAGGACCACTGGACTTACAGCAGCAAGCTTTGGTATTAAGCCACACTCAAGACTCTTCATCCACATAGCTAGCCGGGAGCACAGCTTGAAGTGAATGAGACATAGCACAGGTACAATTTGATACAGAAGTCTAAAGAATGACACCACGCCAGCAGAAGATCCTGTATAAAAACCATTATTACATTTATTCCACAAAGCATCAAGGCTATGAGAATGGACAAAATAGTTTTCATTCTCTAAAAAAATACCTGTGACCTCTTACTGACCACAGATATCTGCCTGTCACTGGATCAGTCTCGGCAGAAATTCACTCTGCCCCTTACAACAGTCTTGCAAAATGGCATCAGGGTCCCCACTTTCATGGTGAAGAAACTCAAGCTAAAGAGGGTTACATATCTTGCCCAATATCACATGGCAGGTAACGTCCGGGTCTTGATTTTACCCAGTCATAAGATCAAAACCCTTTCTACTTCATACTACAAAAGCTGCCTCAAGCAGAGAGGAGGATTTCAGTTCAGTGACCACAAAGAAACACAATCCAAATCAGACCCGGGGGTGCCTGAAAGGCTTCAGGTGACACTGAGGCTGTGATTCACTCTTGGAAGATCAGTAGATTCATTCATTTAAATTATTTTGTCAATTATAACTAGAAGCTCTCAGTAGGCAGTTCAAAGCAAAGATAATACTCAGCCATAAAAAAAACAGAACAAAATAATGCCATTTGCTGCAACATGGATGGACCTAGAGACTGTCATACTGAGTACAGTAAGTCAAAAAGAGACAAATATCATATGATATCACTTGTATGTGGAATCTAAAATATGACACAAATGAACTTTTTTACAAAACAGGAATAGAGTCACAAATGGAGAAAACAAACTTATGATTACCGAGGGGAAAGTGGGGGATAAATTGGGAGATTATGGCTGACGTACACACACTACTATATTCTCTGGTGGCTCAGTGGTAAAGAATCTGTTTGCAATGCAAGCCACCCAGGTGTGATCCCTGGGTTGGAAATATTCCCTGGAGAAGGGCAAGGGCATGGCAGCCCACTCCAGTATTCTTGCCTGGGAAATCCCATGGACAAGAGGAGCCTGGCGGGCTATAGTCCATGGGGGTCACAAAATGTCGAACACAATTGAAATGACTGAGCCCACATGCATGTATAGCACAGGGAACTCTACTCAATACTCTGTCATGACCTTGGGAAAAGACTCTTAAGAAGAGTGGCTGTAACTATAGCTGATTCACTTTGTTGTACACCTGAAACTAACACATTGTAAAGCAACTCTACTCCAATAATAATAATAAAAAAATAAAGACACAACAAAATTGCATTTTAGAAAGACAAGAAAGATATAAAAGAAAAAGCAAAACCTCTCCTCTTTCCTCCCCCTCAGCCAGCAAGGCTAACGTCATACTTCAGAAGTAGTCATTGTTATGAATGCCTTATGTACACTTCCAAAATCTTTAGCTATAAACCCTTTTAAAAATTGCTTAAATTATGTATTAAAATTATATGTGGATCTTTTATTTCAATTGTGTGTTAAATTTTAAAACTCCTGGTACAGAACATATATGCCATGAGGTTTTTTTTTTTTATTTAAGAAAATATATCACCATCTTGCATCAGCATCAACGGCTACCTAGTGTTTCATTGTAAGGAATTCCACCATTTACTTTTTAGACCAACAGGTTTGTTTCCATTCTTTAATTTGCTATTACAAACAATACTTCAAGGAGTATGGCCCCCACACATCTTTTTTTGTGCACTTATGTACAAAGAGAGAACTTCCTAGGAGAGGAATTCAGACTGGTGTTGAAAAACTGAAGACAATGGTTGAAGTGAAGAGAGCAGGCTTGGAGCGGGGAGAACTCTGAAGCTGAGGGTCCAGTTAGGGGGCACATGGCCAGCAGGGACCAGAGCCATGGAGACCAGAAATAGATTACACACGTGGGTGTGACCTAAAGAAAGGCCTGATACAAACTTTTTCCACCTCCCAACTATCACCCACCCACACACAGCACACACCACCCACACATGCACAGAGCACATATCATCCAGGGCAACGTTCCCTCCTCATCATGAGGGTTTTTCACAAAAAGCTGTGAATTTCAACACTTTCAGGTCTCATTTTCCACCATATATAATTGAAGCAGGGTGGAGAGAGAGTGTTCACATTAATACAAGCAATTATTGTAAGACTTTGAGACCCTCCAAATCAGTCTCCATGAAGCCAGACAGAAACACAAGTTGGTACAATGGCTTGTAGAACAGCTAATCCTGTTGACCCAGATTTAGCCTAATGGAGGAGAGTCATTCTAAAATCACTGCCATAAAATTACAACTTTTCTTTATAGAGGTTTGGGGAATGATAAAGGGATGGAAAGGGGACCAGATAGGAAAAAAGAGAAAAACAAACTCATTTTTTTTGTAATCCTCCACAGTGCATATATTATCTTCCAATATAATAAAACTTGCCCTGCCTGTTGACAACTGAGAAAACTGAGAAAGTCTAAGTCTAAATATGATAAAGAAAAACCTCAGCCAGGGCAATGGAAAATGTAATCAAACCTCAATAGCTCCCTCTGCTGTCGTTTTATGTAATTTAATTTTTTTGTTTGTTTTATTCAATTACAAAGCACATGAAGCTGGGTAGTATAAAAGTCAGTTGATAAAATCCTTATTACTTTATCTAAAACTGGAAGCATCACCCATGTATCATGTCTCCTGCACTGGCAGGTGGGTTCCTTTTCCACTAGCGCCACCTGGGAAGCCCACTCCTGTATCATGAATAAGGATGATCTGATGGTGGGACATTTTTCTATACAGTAGAGGCATTAGGGTAACTTAAAGAAGTGGGCTGGGCTTCCCTGGTGGCTCAGTGGTAAGGAACCCAGCTGTCAAAGTAGGAAACACAGGTTGGATCCATGGGTTGGGAAGATCTGCTGGAGTAGGAAATGGCAACACACTCCAGTATTCTTGCCTGGGAAATCCCCATAGAGAGAAGAGCCTGGTGGGCTATAGTCCATGGAGCCAGACATGACTTAGCTACTAAACAACAACAAAAGAAATAGCTACATTTCTGAATGAAAAGTGACATATACGCTTCAATAAACCTCAATCACTAAAAATCAGGCACATTTTTTAAAAGACAACTCTTAATGATTCACTTGTCTAGGCCACACTGGTCCTGTGAGAGCTGAAAAGCCCATGGCTTTGAAAAGGATGTGGAAGACGTCAGGTTGGAATGCAGAGAAAGGAACAAACACCAGGCCAATTAGGAAAAGAACAGGTTCTTCCACTTGAGGCGCCAGGACTGCAGGATGAGGGTGGAGCTGGTGCTGACACACCCTGGAGGCTGCAGGCAGGATGCCCCTCGGCGTGCATCCTCACTGGACACTCCAAACAAGTCTGAGCGGGGATATTTCTCACTTTACGAACAAGAAGACACTTACTTGTTTGGTCTGTCATCAGCTAAGGAGAAAACTTGGGCACAGATTTAGAAGCGTTTGGCTTTGAAGTGGGAGCTAGAAAATCTGAGCTTTAAAGTCCTCATTCTGTCACTCACAGGGACCCTGGGAAAGTCATAGCCTCGCAGCCCGTTTCTTCCACTAGAAATTGAAAGATGTGATTCAATGGCCTCACAGGTCTTTTCCAGCACTCAAAACCATTGCAGGCCCATCACACTCTATTCCCCCACTTTATCTGACCCAGAGATGGTTCAGTTTAAATGACAATCAAAGGTAATTTGGGGAAAAAAGAGAAGAAGGTAGGAAGGAAGAAAGGAGAGGAGGTGAAAAGAGGGAGAAAGTGTGGGAGTGAGGTAGGAGATAGATGGGCTCCAGGTAAGACATTTAAAACTGGCCTCCTGTTTGCATTTCATGGGGCACGAAGAAGCGGCCTTCAGATTACATAATACTGCTAGCATTTCTTGAGACGAGATAGGTGGGCTCCAGTTAAGGCGTTTACAAGCAGCCTCCTGTTTACCCTCTGAAATGGAAGTAACAACAGAAACAGGGTAAATAGCCAGTGTTTGTCTCTTGTAAACACCTTAAGGTAATAGTCATGGCAAGAACAAAGAAGGGCAAAACCTTGTTTGACTAAAGGATTAAAGGACCTCCACTTCCCCCCTTTTGGGGACATGAGACACTACACATGCGCAGAAAGGCTCCTAGGGGTCAAAAGTCAGGGGATAATACCAGCCACAATGAGTCTTGCTCCTCCCAGAAGCCTTCACTTCAAGATCCATCTTGGCTGAGGGGCATGTGCGCACCCAGGGGAGGGTCCCAGGATAGGTCAGGTGTGGAAAAAGAAATCAGAAAATTGGTTAAAGGTAAACAAAGACCGGGAAGAACTGCCCTATATAAATGACTTAATAGCCTCTTTATTGCGCTCCTCCTCACTGGAGGGACAGTCACACCCTTTCTCTGCAGGTGTTCATCTCTTTCTTGCTTCTGTCTTAACTAAACAAACCATTTCTCTATGTGCTCTCCCACTTGTTGTTGTGCTATGTCTCTAATAATAAACTCTGTACCTGCTTTTATAGTTTCTGTCTTCGGGATCTTTCACTGGGGGCAAAGATCCAGGGAAAAAGAGATTCTAGCCTCTAGCCCTTGCTGGTCTGGTGGCTAGGATTCCTGGTTTTCACTCAGGTTACCCAGGTTCAATTCCTAGGCAGGGAATTATGATCTTGCTTCATGCCACTGCTTACTGCTGCCTCATTGAGATCAGGAGGAAGGGAGGGAGGGAAAGTGGGAGGGAAACTGGCAGATTTCAAAAGAGCAGTGAGATAGAACACTTGCAGTGAAATGGAGATATTTTTAGGCAGTCAACATGCCCCTTGGTGAGAAAAATTAAAGTCACATGGCTTTTTTTCAAACAGTAACGAACAGCAGCAACTTCTTCCTGCTCTACCCACTGCCAGTTCTCAGACTGACGTCTGGATCTCAATCAGCAAAGGCCACCATCACAGCGTCAATAGCAAAGGCTCCATTCATCCCAACCCTGGAGCAGCTGGGAGGTGCCGATGACTCATTCAACTGGGAGCTTCAGAGTAGTTTACGTGCCAGAGAAGTCCCTTCCCACCTAATCTCACAGCTTACAAAGACAAGAACAAACACAAACACTTCTGGAGAAGTTCTACAAAGAAAACGGAGGGTAAGAGAATGGAGTGGTAGGGTAACTGTTTCAGCTATGATGACTAGGGACATCCGGTTTCTCTCTCCCTTATATATATATATCTTGGGTTTGATCCCTGGGTTGGGAAGATCCCCTGGAGAAGGGAAAGGCTACCCACTCCAGTATTCTGGCCTGGAGAATTCCATGGACTGTATAGTCCATGGGGTTGCAATACAGTCCATGGGGTCACAAAGAGTCGGACACGACTGAGCAACTTTCACTTTCACTTTATATGTATATATATATGTATTTAATTAGAGGATAATTACTTTATTATATTGTGATTGCTTCTTGCCATACCTCAACATGAATCAGCATTAGCTATACCTATGTCTCCTCCCTCTTGAATCCCCCTCAGGACACCCTCTCTGAGGAAGTTATCCTAGCAGAGTCCCTAGAAGAAAGCAAATATCTGATCCAAGCTGATGACAGAAGACCCTGAAAGTGGGAGTGAATCTAAAGTATGTGGAATCAAAGAAAGTCAGGGTGGCTGGAGGAAGGGGACAGGGCAGAGAGAGGTGTGTGAGCTGAGGCTGGAGGGGAGTCTGGGCTGGTTAACAATGGAAACAGGAGAGCCAGCTTGGACAGGAGAGAAGTGGAGTTGGGAAAAGTGGAGAAGAGGAACCCCGCTCACGCGGCATGGCCCATTCTTTTGTTCCAACCACCTTTGCTTGGAGATTTGTAAGCTAAATGGTGGTGTGGAAAGAAGAGCAGAGGAAAAAGGAAGTGAGAGGGTGCTGAGTGGGATTAGGAGAGGCAAGGAAGACCAAGGATGAAAGCAAACATCCCCCAGCAGATATCCCCCCAAACAAATCCCTGACAAATATGAACACAAGTCAAAACTAATTTGAGGGACTTCCCTGGTGGTCCAGTGGCTAAGACTTCATGCTCCCAATGCAGGGGGACCAGGTTTGATCCCTGGTCAGGGAACTAGATATCACATGTCGCCACTAAAGATCTGAGTGTGGCAACTAAGACCTGGCACAGCCAAATAAATAAATATAAAAAAAATAATAATTTGAGCATCAAATCATTCACATTCTTATTTCTATAGGCAATAAAGCAGCAGATAAGGTGAGGAAATGATACAAAGTTAAAGGGAAAAAGTTTGGGGGTAATTAAACTCTCTGAAAGATAGGTCCCTTGTAATGAAGATGTTAACTGAGAAGCCTGTTGGACTTTATTTTGGTAGATCAAGAAGGACAAAGACTGGTGTGTGTCTCTAGAAAGGCAGGGGTTTGTGTACCCATGAATGGTGGAGTTATCCAACAGGACCTGACAGATCTAAGGACAGCTATTCACACAAAGGACCACGAACACCACACAGTCCATCAACTGTCCCCAAAGCAGTGGTTCCCAAGGGGCATCCACAGTGCGAAGTTTATACTCATAATCATACCAGGACTCTTCACTCTTATTTTCTCCTGAGTGTACAGTCCAGTTTCCCGGAGAATTACATGACAAGTGATACTGCAACAGCTTGAACACAAGAACGATGAAAATCCAGCTGCTACTAAATGAAACCATAAGCACTTCAGAATTTTTCCATTTTAGTTTCCAGTATGGTAACTATTGATAAAACCCATAGGAGCAAAAGCTTTTTGGGTTCCTCAATCATTTCAGGGTAACAAAAAAGTTTGAGAACTGTGGCTCAACCTGTTAGTAAATTTGAGGTTATTAATATTATATAGTATTGTACTATAAATATGATGTAAATGTTACAATAGGATAGTGATTGGTGATCATTTTATTATTAATTAAGGGAGTTGCATTAAGACTAGATCCTAGGACAGTAGATCCAAGACTCAAAACCATCCATGAACCACTTCGAAGGCAGTAATTTGCCTAGCATTGGGCCTGTGCGACACTCCTGAATGATGTAAAAGCAGATCTACAATGACAAAAGATTGGAGGCTTTCCTTAAAAGGAACGGATGTTTCTACACCAAATGATACACAAGAACTGAAGGGGAAGAAGAGGCTGTGTCTATGAGAATGAAATTCTCATTAATGCCTTTTTTACATTTGAACCTTTCTCAGAAAGCTGTTCAATATTTCTCCACACACACTCACAAATATATATATGCTATTGATATTCATTCCTTTGGTTTTACATTTGACCTTTCAACTATTGCCTGGAAAGCTGAAGAAATTTGAAAACTTCAGTTTTCCATTTCACATTTCATTTAACATGTGACTTTTCAACCATTGCCTGGAAAGCTGAAGAAATTTGAAAAAAAAAAGAACCAAAACAAAGAATCAAGCCAAGGCTACATACAACTGCAAGATAGATATTGAATATCTAACTTCTTTTCTTCCCGCCCCCAACCTTACTAAAGGAGTAATGAGGGGAAAACCATCAATTTACATAAACTCTTGAGAAAGGAAACATGTGCCTTTCCAAAAGAGGAATGGTTTGACTCGAGATTTGACATGGTTTCAGTTGGCTTTAAATTTAGATACAAGAAATTGTTAGTGGGTACATTTCTTCTCTCCAACATTACACACAAAAAACATTGCTCATAGTTTAGATATTTGAAATAAATACGTAGGTGCTGGCACATTGTATCTTCCAAGGGGTATGAATACTTGTCTTTATTACATTTATTTGCAAAGATGTCCTACAAGCTTATCATTACATATGGACATAGGCAGTCATGTTAAGATATTTAATACAGAAGGAAAGAAGTTTTGGGACTTTAAAAAGGATAATTTAGGTAAAAACCTTTAAAATAAAGTGTTAAATAATGAAAGATATGTCATTTAAGGAGTAGATTCATAAGTGATACAAACAAACCTTGCACATTGTAATTTAAAACAAATACGTAGAGAATTCCCTGATAGTCCAGTGGTTAGGACTCTGCTTTCACTGCCAAGGGCCTGGGTTCAGTTCCTCATCTCGGAACTAGGATCCCACAAGGATTTGATTTAGGTCCAAGAGTTCTTCGAATAGGAATCATGTCTTTCTTCTATGAGCCACACCTCACCTCTAAGGCACCATCTAAAATTTCTGACTGGAGTGAAAACTGAAAATACACTTGCAAACTACATGCAAACTTCTACATTTTAATGAGTTTCCTGCCAAGTTTTTACCGTTTTCCGATCTACACCTAATTAGACAACTCACTTTTATCAAGTATTTCTAAAACAGTCAATTTAGTTTTCAAAGCAACAACTCTCTTTCAGTCACATTTTATCAGTTTACATATTTAAATCTCATAGTAAAAGAAATAAGTACAACTGGAATAAACAAGCTTAGAAAAAACCACAAATGCTATTGGTAAGCATATGTACAAGGGGAAACCAGAAAACAGCTCTGAGATGTAAGTATTAATTGTGATCTAACCAAGTCAGTTACTGCTGACAGCCCAAGCAGAATAAGCTTAATATACTGGAGATAATAGCTTTAATATTAGCATGCAAAAATATTATGATAAAGCTTAATTTGTAAACTTTTTACCTCAAGATATAATCTTGAATATATACTAGAGTAGCTAGAACTACTATGTGTCAAATACCTCTTCCTTCTAAAGCTGTACAATATTCCCAATGACGTATGGAGGTAACACATCCACATTAGTGTTTCCATTTTGAATTGTTACTAAATATTCATAGTTAAGCTCTTATAAGTCACTAACATACTTAAGTGGCATGGATATCAAAGGGGATTTGTAACAGGCAAAGCAAAAAAAAAAATTTTTTTTTAGTATTTACTGCTTAGCAGGTAAATAATCCACCGCATCACAAGAGACACAGGAGATGCGAGTTCAATCCCTGGGTCACTAAGATCCTGGAGAAGGAAATGGCATCCACTCCAGTATTCTTGCCTGAAAAATTTCATGGACAGAGGAGCCTGGTGGCTACAGTCCAATGGGTTGCAAAGAGTTGGACACGACTGAGCGACTAAGCACACACATTTACTTAGCAGTGCCAGGTCTTAGTTACAGCACAATTTCTTGATCTAATTTTCATCTTTGGCTTTATTTTCTTATATTGCTTATAGATATTCTTGTTATTCCCCCATTTGCTCTCCTTTTAGTCTAATTTGCCTTCAGTTTTCCGGTCTGCTCTGCTCTAGCAGGATAAACTAACTGCATTGTTGCAGTTTACTTACTTTGAAAAACAATGGCTGACAGTCACTGAAAACCCAAAATTGCAAAAAACAAAGATAAATAATAATTTAACTAAGCTTTAGACAGGCAGTGCCTGTTCTCAGGATCTCAATCATATAACACTATGAACTGAAAATAATCAAACTTTCTACTGCATCTGAGCAGTGAAGATTACCCTAGGAAATGTCCAATGGTAATCAATAAATCCTAAATTTTCCATATGACACAAAAGAGAGCAAGTTAACACTTAAAGTCCTGCAACAGACCCAGGGGTTGTGCTCACTGCTTTATTTAATCCTTCTGAAATAGGCTCCATTCTCACTCCTTTTGGGGCTTCCCTGGTAGCTCAGACAGTAAAGAATCTGCCTGCAATGAAGGAGACTTGGGTTTTATCCCTGGGTCAGGAAGATCCCCTGGAGAAGAAAATGGCTACCCATTCCAGTATTCTTACCTAGAGAATTCCGTGGACAGAGGAGCCTGGCCGGACTATAGTTCATGGGGTAGCAAAGCGTCAGACACGATTGAGTGATTAATACTCATTCCTTTATTTTTTTAACTGATGAGGAAATCTAGGCTCGGAGCCTAGTGCACCCAGATTTCAGTACAGGTTTATCGGCCTCCAAAGTCTATGCTACTGGCGAGAATATTATGCAGCAGTCTCAGAAATATTTAAAAACCATTCCATCAAAAAGGATGCTGAACTATTTAAATCTTCTTTAAAAGGAATGCATCATTCTAACCATAATATTCTGTTTAACTCCTACCTCTGGCTTTTCAATCCAGGCAAATTTGAATGACTATCTGTTCTTATATACAAGAGCAAGATAATGAGCCATTATCTAAATTTTCCCTATAATACACCTTCAATCCCTTTATTAAAACCTCTGCACCATTATACATACAATTAGAATCCATTCAGGGAGGAGGTATGAATCTCTATTAGAATTCCTCCAAAATACAACTAACTGTTGAGAAATGAGGAAAGAAAAAGAGGGAGGGGAGGGATAAAAAAAGATAAAAGTAAAAAGGAGAGTAGCATTGACATATACACACAATCATGTGTAAAATACATGGGGAAGCTGCTGTATAGCATATGGAGCTCAGCCGGGTGCTCTGTGATGACCTAGAGTGGGGTGGGAGGGTCAAGATGGAGGGAATATAAGTATACTTATGGCTGATTCACGTTTTTGTATGGTAGAAACCAACATAACTTTGTAAAGCAATTATCCTCCAATTAAAAAAGGTAAAAAGGACACACAAGCCGGCCAGGATGAGCCTAGGTAGTAGTAAGATTCCTGTATTCCTCTTTATAAACACAAGGATGAAAGAAGAGTGTAACTGTCTACTCAAGTATGGACTGTGACTTCCTTCCAAAGCCCAGTGTGGACAGGAGGGAAAAAGAGTAACTTTATAGTAGAGAAATCTGACACTACCACAGCCAAGCGGTCAAAGTCAAATCAACAGGTGTATGTCAGTGGTATGTATCCTTGACATGATGTGGTAGAAATGGTAGCTTTACCCATGTGTGGTCTTCCTCCCAAAAACTTGTAACCCCAGTCTAATCATAAGAAAAACGTAAGTTCCAAAGAGGGAGTACTTTACAAAATACTTGACCAGTTCTTCTCAGTACTATCAAGGTCATCAAAACCAAGTGTGAGAAACCATCTCAGTCAACAGGAATCTAAGGAGACATGACAACTGAAAGTAATGTGGTATCTATCCCTGATGGTGCCCTTAACCAGAATAAGTACATTCGGTAAAAACAAACAAAAATCATAAAAAAATAATAAATCAATACCGATCCATTGATTACGACATACGTACCAGACTAATGGCAGATGTTAACAAGAAAGAAAGCTGGGTGCAAAGTAGACGGAAACTCTCTGTACCGTTTTCTCAATTGTTCTGTGAAAAGTGAAAGTGAAGTCGGTCAGTCGTGTCTGACTCTTTGTGACCCCATGGACTGTGTAGCCCACCAGGCTCCTCCGTCCATGGGATTTTCCAGGCAAGAATACTGGAGTGGGTTGCCATTTCCTTCTCCAGATCTTTCTGACCCAGGCATTGAACCCGGGTCTCACTGTTCTAAAAAAGTCAGTTTGAAAAAAGAAAAGGATTAATGCAAAATGGCAGTAGAATAAAAAAATGGACTGGATTTCTTTAGTACACATATCCTCTTGCTTTATACAAACACTGTGGAAATGATGACGGTTTGAACCACTAGACTTCTAAGACTCACTGAAGGTAAGTAGTGGTTGTATTTTATCAGAGGCAATTAATCAAATATAATTTGAGGTTTTCAGTACCTATATTTTGAAATAAACAAAAGATAACTATCACAAATTTTACTGGTTTCCAGACTTACTTTTAAACGAACACTCATTATTGCCAGAGTAAGCCAAGCTTAGAAAGTGATTTAAATCATAAAGTTGTAAAAATTCAGAACTGCAAAGAATCTAAGATGCATTCTATGCCAACCTCCTGAACTTACCAAGTGCACTGACAACACAGTGATCTGTTCAGTGTCGGTCTACCAGTTAGAAGGGATCGTGTGCGCTTCCTATTACAAGCCTCTAGAAACAGTATGAAAATTACTGAGCTATGTTTGTGATGCAGATATACTTAAGGAGTACGTAAAATAATCATTTTAACAAAAAGAAACAGATATTTAAAATTTAATACTAAGGGAAAAGGGACCATTGTGTAAAACATAGTTTATCTTTGGATTCAATGTTTTGCCTTTTGTTTTACAAAGCAGCTTCTATTTCAGTATTTCCTACATTAATAGGGTAAAATATAGAGCAAACTGCAACCTATCCATGAAATGCGTAAATTTCCAGAGGAAAAAAAGAGTAACTGTGTAAGTCTGACTTTCCAATTTCCAATTCTAAGAGCCTCCTCCATACAATAATTCCACTCTGGTTACATATGTGTCAGAAGTAGCCAATGATGTTTCAGATTCTTCCGAAGGGCCCAGGGTAGCAGGAAGGGATGTGGGAGCCCCATCCCACAGTGCTATGAACTCTGAACTCACATGTTACTTGAACACTAAATTTTATAAGAACAACTTTTATTTACAATTAGTTTCAATGTTGTACAAGTAACTCAAGTTATGGACTAGACACATTTTGAATTTAGTGCAATGTTTATAAATAAATTGTATTTAAACTGTCCTATCTGTGGGTGATCTACAGTGGAGTTCTGCTCCTCACTATTATTGCACCAAGAGAGATGGGGAAAGATTACACGTCAAGATTAGGAAATGACAAGTACTATTGACTCTTGCGTCCATGGATTCAGTCAACCTGATTGTGCAGTACACTATTTACTACTAAAAAAAGCCCACGTACAAGTGGACCCATGTAGTTCAAACCCGTGTTGTTCATGGGTCAACTGTTCTAAGAAAGCAAATGCCTTAGGTCACTTAACTTCTAACTGCAAGATTATTTTAGTTCCTAGGCTAGAATTACTGAATCTAATGTCACAAAGATAAAGCCAAGCCAGTAAGAGTCCCAACCAGAAGCAAGCAGCCTCAAATATAAGCTGCTGAAGTGAGGCAAACCTTCTCTTTAGGAGATGGAACAGTAAGAAGGTGGCTTCCAGTGATGCTGCAGTGTGGACACCTGGGGTGTCTGTAAAACAATGTCCTGATCACAGACTAACCATGTTGTATGCAGCACAAAACTAAACTCTGGTTTCCCCCATCTGAACAAGTGCTTTACAGAGCCCAGCAATGATTATCAACACACCATTCAGAGTCACCACCACCCTACCTCCATAAGCTGCAACCAGCCCAAAGGATAATGTACACACTATTAAAAAGCCTTCCCTGGTCCCAAGAAAGGGGGATTATGGTCATTACACAGCTGGTGGCAAGACTTCCTCCCATTAAATAAGCCTCTTTCTCTTTTGCTCTAAGTTTAGTATTAATAGTATGTAATTCAATAAGCTCACTGGAGTGGATAGAGATTAGGATAAACTGTTAGCCTTCCTCCTCTCTTTAATTCCCCTACTTAATTTCAAATGGCCAACTAATAGATTATAGTGATATAATCTATTTGTACTTGAGAGATATGTCAATCAGGAAATTCATAACAGAGTTGGCAAAAATGTTAACATTTTTCTGGAAGGCAATGCATATTTATAAAGATAAAATGGAAAGAACACAGATATGAGTGAACAATTTTTATTGAAACCCTCAAAGATTAAAGAGGACCAAATGGTGAGTTTGGGTACCATAACAGAAAATCTCACCTAACTGTACCATCATTCACAGGAATGAACAAACCCAAACACGACAAAATTCAAATTCTCATGTAATTGCTACAAGTGAATGTAAATGAACTAATCATTTTATCATAACCTTTCTTTAATCATATGAAAAAGAAGGGAATTTACATGGCATAACAAAAGATACGCAAAACTTAATGAAACACAATTCTCTTAAACTTCTCAAACTTACGTTTATAGGATGCAGAATGCACTTGAAATGATTAAATGACTTAAGCTGATTCTTTTTTTTCTTTTATTGCAAACTGTTTTAACATCAGCTTTAACCCCCATGCATGGTATTCAAAAAGAACACAGCTTCAGAATTAAAAAGATCACTTAAGTTAAAACGAGGATTGAACTCAGGAAAAGGCTGGGGTTTCTTCTGAAAGGAATCTTCAAGTACCAATATGTATAGAGAAAGAATACTAATTTTGGTTACATTTTCCCCCTTACTGTTAAATATACAAACTATATAATACCTTTCAAAATAAAACACCCATGTAAGATAACTTTAATTAGGAAACATTCAAACCAGATCTTGGAAAAACATTAGGCAAGGAGTTTACTGGGCTAATAATGTCTCAATCTGTGATTGCTCAAAACATCGGGTCAGTCTCCTGTTGAAGAGCCCAGTTTCTCACCCTTCTGGGTCCCGGGAGTTAAGAAACCTCCCATTCCTTGTGCTAATGAGACAACCTGCGATCCTTCCACTTAAAGAGGAAAAATATTCTGCTCTACATTGACAGACCAAGAAGGGAAAGAAAGTAGGTACTCTGAAGAAAACTTAAATATGGGGGAAAAAAAAAATCACCGATTGAAAAGTTTTGTATTCGTTTTTCCCAAAGGAATGCTGCACCCATTTCACTTAATATTAGAAATCCAGGTTAAAGGCACTGGGAGGAACTCCTCACCACGAGTAGAATTACGGTGACACTTCTGAGTCTGCTATTGCAATCAGCCTGCCTGCTGAGTGTTCTGTGACATTTCTTACACAGAAACCTACTGTAAATTAAACAAGTTTCGATCTGCGAATAATGTTAACAACTAGTTTTATAAAAAATATTCAGAGTTGCTAATAAAGCACCAAGAAAAAGAGAAGCTCAGAGGACTCAGAGCCTTTCTACAAGGTCACTCCTGCACAGTTTTCTCCCACAGGACCTTCAGAGTGACAATGGTCCTCTCTGACCCGTCTGACCTGTATAATCCAAGGGATGTGGAACGCCGCTGCGGGGACTATACCCAAACACCAATTTTCATTATAAATAGTTAAGAGATATCTTACAAGATTTCATGGCTTACTCTGAAAAAGGTAAAATAGGTGCAATTTTCCTTTAAGAAAGTCTTGATTTTTGTAATACACTATTAATATTTTGATGTTCCCTTCAGTAAACACTGATAACTATGCTGGGACTACCAAAGCACTGTGAAGTCACTACAGTTTATCTACAAATACTGTATTTTTTTCACCTAAATACAGTATTTGTACATTTTAAGAAAATATTGTACAAAAAAAAAAATCATATAAATGAAAGCCTCAAAGAAACATCTGTCACTAAATTTTTGAGTTGAAGTGACCAAAGACCATAGTAATGAAAACATTTCTAAACATGATGTAAACATAAGTGGAGTAATGCAAAACATCAAGGTATTCAAATCTACTATATTGCTATTTCCATCCTTAATGTATCTTCCTACATAGCTTTCTCCTTTTGGAACCGTAATATAAGGGGCAGTACATTATTTCATAACCATATGCCATCAAATTAGGTAATACAGATGCTTGACACGTTTAATTATACAAAATCCATTTGTTTCAAGATACAAAATTAACGTTGATATGTCATTAATGAAAAAAATAAGATGTTAAAAAGATAACTATAAGAATACCCAGATATATGCTGTATTCCCATTTATATAGATCTGATCAATAAAACATCAACACATTCACTTAGATACTGATTTAATCCATGGATCAAGGCCATATTTTCAAATATTTTAAGGATGCCAGGACACCGCAAAAGCCGGAGAAAGGAGTTGAGGAACAATATATGCTTGCTAAACAAGAACTATGTTTATTTAGCTAGTGAATACCTAGAGTAATAAATTTTTACTTCATGATAGCAATCAGGCTCGCAAACACCCAGAAATAGGAATTAAGGGTTTTAAATGTAGTTATAAAGGTCATAAAAAGTCTGATTAGACTGAGGTACATTACTCAAAATTTTGAGATTCATTAAGTGGTAGCAAACAAAATAATTCCTCAGACAAATGCACATTTTTCAGTATACATATTATTGGGGGAAGGAGGGGAGAAGAATGTGCATTAACTGGTGAGACCCACCAAGCTGCATATCAATATTCTGTTACACCAAACAGTTTGAAGACAAGGGAAATGTTCTAATATAATCTCAGATTATGTTTCATTTGGCTAAAATAGAGCTTAAGGTTGCTTTGCCATATTAAAAGTTTACTACAATAATTTTCACATAAACATTTAGACTTGAACTCCAGGACTAAGTATGGCATGATTCTTTTGCTTTTAATCTGTCAAATAGCTAAAAATTGACAATTTAAAAACTACAACAAAGAAAAAGTTGAAGCAGTGTGACTCTTACATCATTGAACCACTTCTAATGGTTAACTGTTAGTATTTAACAAATTCAAAGAGTTAATGAATCCTTGCATTCATTCAGTCTTCTGTGCCTTAGCTAGGATGCATAATTACAAAAGACAGCAGATACTGGTAAAAGCTTCAGGACAGAAAGTGCTTGACGGAGTTACAGTTCTCAAGTGTGTTTGGTGAGAGTATAAGGGCAGACGCGCTGATGAAAACCATTACAAGAAGAGTCAATTCTGTGTTGTTAGAGTTCAAAGATGTCACCTTAAGCAGAAAAAAGCTTTAATAACGTCTTCTTTGACTTATTAGGCATTTCCAAAGTCTACATCATTAGTGTTGTAATTCTAACAGGACATCTTCATAGGGTTATTGTTTGTTTCTATTTCTCTCCTGAAAGAAAAACACAAAGGCCTTTAAGGAAACATCATCATTATTTAGCAATTTAAATTAAATGCACACAGAAAGTAAACCATGTCCAAAGAAGTTCTTCAAATACTAATTCAAGTAGTTAGGTAAAAATAATTCACTATTACCTACACACACCTCAGTGGGAGTACCACAAGCCATTTTAAAATAAACAATTCCAAACACAAAGACCCAGTTCAAGAGATTATAGGTCCCTTCCACAGCCCTATTTTCCCACAGAATTTTGTTTAGGTGAAACTACTACAATAAATGTCTTTCTAGCCCCTTCCATGAGTTCTTGATGGTTAAGTATCAAACAGACTGTAAGTCCTATGAAGCAATCTGAGAACTACTGGCTGAGGTAGGGTCAGGAGGGAAGGAAAAGAGGTGCATTCAAGTTGCATGAAATTAAGCTTTCAGTGTTAATTTCTTCATATCATACTCTCACATTCAGCATAATTCTTCATATGAATAAAGATTAATACTTATTACTAATAATTCCTTTTAAGAAAGCAGAAATCCCTTGAACAAAAGTTAAACTGAGTGATGTTTTCATGATGGTTATTAATCAAATATCCACCCGCAATGCTTATCTTTGAGCCTGCAGTTCTAAGAAGTTCACAAGTGATCCTAATGCTTCCAGTCCAAGGACCACAGTTTGAAAGCCACTTGTGTCTAATATATCCTAAGACTCTATTTTTGGTTCACTACTCCTTTTTCATGAGTAATACACATTCTATAAAAATATGTGCATACTTTGAAAATTGTCAAATTAATATCCCATCCTCTGTGACATTAGGAGACTATTTAAAATTTTAAAGACAACCTGAAGTTCTTTGTTACTAAAGCCCTTCCTTCTTCATTTGTGTATATTTCTACAACTTGAATAACATTATTTAATACAGAAAGTTTAACAAATAAATGTCCTACTATACAAATAACTACAAATAAACTATCTTATGCACCCATGAGTATCAGTGGGATATTCTGAAATTAAAGAAGAAAAAATGAAAGCAGACACAGAGTGAGCTAATTTTCAAAAGGATAAACAAAAACAAAAATCCAACAACATAAAGGAAAAAGAGACTCAGAAAAATTAGAAAAAAATAATAACTGGGAACCAGGAAGTTATAGTCTAATTTTACAAGGTTCCTAAAGCTTTAAAAAAAAAAAAAAATCAGCCTAAACATAAAGGAAGCTTATTTCTCAGCTGAAGGAAACAGATTTGTACGAGAAATGGTGAAGCCTGCTGTAATCAGCTAGATTATAAAACACCGGAGGTAACGAATGGCTCACTGTTCATTCTTCCCCATGAGATGATTAATGAGAAAGCACAAAATATAAAGCTGCAGAAATACACATTTACATCAAGCAATCAAAACATGTAGGATCATCAACAGAAACACAAAAGAGCTCAAATTTGTATTAAAAAATGATTTACAAGAAATTAACCTTAAACATAAGGAGACAGAAAAGTTAAAAACAGTGAAAAACAAGCCAGATGAAGACTGAATCAATCAACTGTATATACTTGATTGATATATATAGTTATATAGTGGATATATATGCATATATATAGTGGATTCTAAAGGCAAAAACCATTGTTAGAGATAAACAATCACATATTGAGTGAAAAACATATTTTATAAGGAGTTTACAACAGTATTAAACTAAAAATAAAACTTTACATTTATTAAAAGTTGTCAGAATTACAAAGAAAATCTGACAGGTTCTTAATTATAGTAGGAGAATTAAACACATTTCTCTCAGTAACTGATAAAGACGACAAATTGGTGAAAATAAAGAATGAATATACAGCAAACAGAAAACTGAGCCAAATAATTACAGCAGGATACACAATGAACAATCACAAAAAGGAACCTACATGTTAGACCAGAAAACAAATCTAAATACCAAGGAATCGGTATCATACAGATCACATTTTCTGACACCAATTTTAATAGCAAACAGGTAACAACAACAACGAAATCTTTCCACACTGGAAATTCTAAAACACTTCTAAAAGTCTACCAAAAAACCGTTAACAAAAATTCCAAAGTTTTTACACCAGTGCAATATACTAAATCTAAGCCCTCAAAAAGCACTTAGAAATTTACATGCGTTGAATTGAAAATATATGTATTTTTCAGCTGGAAAATGAGCTCATCATCCACTCAGTATGTTAGGAAACGAGCAGCAGTATGTCCCCCAAAGTAAAATAACTGAAATAAGACCCAGGAGAAAATAACAGAAAACAAAAGACCAAGACAGCACGAGAAAACTAAAATAAAAACTGGTGTTGGGGGAGGGGGTTAAAAGAAGCTAACAAGAGAAAAATCTCTAGGAAGACTCATTTTAAAAAAAGAAAGCATAAATAATATGAAGACTGATATAGCTAAAAAAATTTTTAAATACTAGTAATAACACCAATATAGGGCTTCCCTGGTGGCTCAGACAGTAAAGTATCTGCCTGTGATGTGGGAGACTTCAGCTCGATTCCTGGGTAGGGAAGATCCCCTGGAGAAGGGCATGGCTACCCATGCCAGTATTCTTGCTTGGAGAATCTCATGGACAGAGAACCCTGGAAGGCTCCAGTCCATAGGGTCGCAAATGCCAATGTGCCAAACATGTTTGAGACAATACCAACAACTTGCTAAAAATATAATTTACTAAATACAATGTACCAAAACAAATTCAACAGTAAAAAGAAAACTTGAAGAGACTTATAAAAAGTAAAGAACTTCAACCGACAATTAAAAATCTACCCCCAAATAAAAACGACCAGATTCACGGTTTCATAAATGCATCTGACTAATTATCCCAGAACTAGAGATGAGGAAGAGAGAGAATATTTCTTGATGTATTTTGAGGTTAGTAATACTTTGATACTAACTTCAGAAAAGCGTAAGAAAACTGAATCCAGTCTCACTTCTCCCCAAAGGGTCTCTATGGGCTGTTCTGATGATAACAGAGTGTAGAGAGGAGCACAGGTAGGTGCAGGAAGGCAGTAAGGACAGCACAATAATCCTCCAGCACGGTAATGATAGTAATGAAGGATGCAGGGGTAGTGAGAAGTGCTTGGATTCAGGATATATTCTGAAAACAGAGCCAACAAGACTGACCAACAGACTGGTTAGATATGGAGTGTGAAAGAGAAATATCAAATTATTCTGGAAGGACAATGGCCCTCTACAAAGGGGGAGCAGGTCTGGGGCAGGCAAAGAAACAGAAGCCATACTGGATTTAAAATGCTTATGAAAACAACTAAGTGAAGATGTTACATAGGCAATCAGATACATGAGTCTAGAGAAAGAAGGAAAGGTCCAGGGTGGGTATACAAATTTGCAAGTCCTCAGCATGGTATAAAGTCCTTCAATAGCCCCCAACTAAAATAAATAAAAAAAAAAAAATAAAGTAAATAAAAGATAGTTATGCCACCAAAAAAAAAAAAAAAAAGTCCTTCAACAAAATTCAATTCCTCCTGAAGTCTACGAGGTCATCAACACCTCTGCTTTAGGCAAAAACCCTCCAGTACCCCACATTTATATGACAAGATCTAGAACAGTGCTTCATACTGTCAGTATTAAATAAATATTTGAATATGAGAAATCTCTGGATATGCTATTAGTCATAGACCACTAAAAACATGAGACTAAGAAATAATGAGCTATCTATCAGTGATATAACTTTTAGTGTTGTTTTAAAACCAGGTACATATGACACAGCTGAGGTCATAATTACATGTCCCAGTGTGTTGTATGAAGTAACACAAGGGGACAGGAAACCTGAATTACACAAAGGAGCCAAGGCCCAGCAGACCTGGAAAAGGACGAAGCCTCTAGTGCTGGTTCAGCAGACAGCACTTCAGATATCTTTAGGATACAAACTTTCCAAAGTGATTCACAGAACTCAATTTTTACTTTTAATAACGACTGACAATTCAAAAAAAAAAAAAAAAAAAAAAACAGTCTGCAGAGAAATCCCTCCTCCCTCTCTTCTCCAAGAATAGAGGGCTAGGTCTCAACCAAGCAGATGCAAATATCTGACAGCTTCTTCCCCACCCAGATTTCAGCAAAGGCACTGGAGATCTCAAGACCAACACCTAGAATTCTGCCTGTGGAGATGAACTCTGGGAGGAAGTTTACTCGCCAGCCCATGTCTTTTTGACATAGCTTAACAGATGAGCTAAGAACTCCCCTACCCTTAATGGCAGGAGAGAGCTGAAAACAAGTTTTCTTTAGTGTCCTCAGAGGGGTCATCAGCTAAACATTACAGGCAAATGACTTACTTCCTTTTAATTACCTTTAGGTTTAAGTAATACTATATAAGTAATAAACTTTAAGAAAAAAGCATAAAAATCAAGAAGAAATAAAATGGTCTCTACTGGCAGAAGATATGACTGTTAGGCAGGAAATCCTAAAGATGTTCTATTAGAACTACTAGAATTAATATGTGAATTTAGCAAGGTCACCCAATATAGGACATTTCTATAACCTTGTAGCAAACAACTGGGAAGACTGATAATACAAATTATAACAGCAGAGAAAAACATAAAATACTTAGCAAAAAAATTCTGTAAGTCATGAAGTTTTCAACAGTGAAAACTACAAAATTTTACTACAATTATATTTGTCTCTCCCCAAAACTCTTAGTTCTACAAAGCAAGGGCTATTTACCTTAAGTGGCTTACTGGTAAACCTTTAATATTTATCTGTTGAATGAATAAGGAACAGTTAAGAAAAGAACACATAGGATCTAAATATATGGTGATAAAGGATGACTAGCGCAAGATAAATGCTAGCGTTCTGGTGGGGGGGAGGGGTGTGGGGGAACTTATCTGGGACCCAGTAACAAGTTCTTAAAAACAAGCAGGGGAATCAATATGCAACCCTATTTTGGAGTGAAGTTTTGGACTCTATGATAAAATGAAAATAATAAACTTATTATATTCCAGACTGTCATTCGTAAGTGAAACTGTTCACGTGTAGCTTTTTTACATCCTAGGTCTTTTACTTTATGTGCTGCAGGGAGGTGGTTCCAGTACCCCCGTGGATATCAAAATCCAAGGTCGCTCAAGGCCCTCACAGTAGCTGGCCCTCTGTATCCATGGGTTCCATATCGACAGGTTCTTATCTGTGGACATGGAGGGTTGACTGTAATCATGCATTTGCTGCTGAAGAAAAAGAAACAGTTGAAATACCATTCAATTTACGGATGACTGTTCACACCATAATAGATATGAGTTATTTATCAAGCTCAGACGAGTATTACTACAATAAAAATGGAATCATCTTGACTATTCAGACCACTTAATGTCTTAACGTATGAATTACTCACTTAAATATGTAATGTAAGTGTGACACATCCTGGGCCAAAACCTATCTTACAGAGAAATCTTCTTTTACAGTGAGGATCAGACCACTGAAGATTTTATCATAGAATTACTCACTTAAATATGTAAGTTTATTCTATCAAGTATGATACATCCTGGGCCAAAACCTATCTTCCAGAGAATCTTCTTTTACAGTGAGAACCAGATGAAAAGCGGGATTTTATACACTGAGTTGGCTTCTGTTCACAATAATGAACTCACTAACAGACAACTTCAACCATACAACAGTTAACAACTACAATCTGACAATGAGAAAGCATTAAACTAAATGTTCCACTTGAGAAAAAGAAGTATAGAACCGTCAGGAAAATGTTTACTGTTGACAAAGGTATACCTACTGCTCAAGTAATTTCTTCTGTATCAACACAAACCTGATTACTCTGCAACAGACCTAACATCATCTCATCTCAGAATCAGAATTACTCCAATTGTGAAAAAACTTCTATCAGGGACTAAAACTTACTCGTTGGAAATACTCAACAATATAAAATAGCATACATGACTAAAATATGCAGACTGTTCTGGAAATCGAAGCTAACAGGGATTTTATTACAATCATGTCTTGCTTGTTTCAGTTGAAGCTGCAGGGCTTCATCTCTTTCTAAGGAAAGAGTATCATATTTTAGAAGTGCACCCCAAAGTTACAGGTACTCAATAACACTAATTATTCTTATATGGAATTAAAAAAGCTATTAAACTAAAAATCTCATCTCAGTCTGTTTACTGATCAATAAGAACCTGTAAGAATGAAAGAATATAGTAGAAGTTAAATGATGCAGTCATTATAACAAGGTAAAATTTCAGTAAAACGTTACCTAAATAGTTAAGATGGCTATGTAGACTCAAATTTATACTGGGCAAATATACTCCAGACATTAGCAGTTTTTTGTTTTCTTTATTTTGCAATCACACTGGCTTTATCGTTAGAAATAACACATACAATTCCAAGTTAAAGAAAGTAAAGCTCCCCACCCTCCTCAAATCCTTTCTATTTTAACTTCCTCTGACAGGCTACCACTGTAACGTTAGGTGGCATACTAATATATACATTTGTTGATTTGCCATTTCAGACACTATTGATTGCCATTGTATGGTGGTGGTGGTGGTGGTGTAGTCACTAAGTTGTGTCCGACTCTTGTGACCCCATGGACTGTAGCCTGCCAGGCTCCTCTGTCCATGGGATTCTCTAGGCAAGAATACTGGAGTTGGTTGCATTTCCTTCTCCAGGGGATCTTTCCAACCCAGGAATTTAACCCAGGTCTCCTGCACTGAGGGCAGATTCTTTACTGACTGGGGTATGAAGGAAGCCCTCCCATTGTATATGATGAGCAATTTATCACAGTGAATGCTATATTCTCTTCTTCTCTACAACAGAACTCACTCTATTTTAATTCCAGTGACCATCCTTGACCTTGCCTACTATAGGCCAAGCATTAAGTGCTAAGGATTTAGCAAAGGATCCTAGAATCATAGAGCAACTCCAACCAAGAGTGCTCAGGGCTTCCCAACCAAGGCCTCATGTCTTTGTCAGGCTTCCAAGACCATGATGCCATTTAACAGACAGAGCAGGCAGATGCTTACAGCCCTGAGATTCACTCTGTACAATGAGGACTGTCTGACTCAAAACGCATAGTCTCTACAGAGGGATATTCGTTCCAATGTAACCAGCTAGCAGGTGTCATCCTTCTTGAATTCCTTTTTCATTCTGCTGAAATACTTCTTCAATTTTTCAAGGATATGTAGCTAAGCTCTTGTACACCTGAAAATTTTATTTTGCACTCGTCCCTCACTGATATAATTTAACACTCATCTTCAAGAGCCTGATTCTATGCCCCATTCCCCTACACAACAAAATCAGACTTCGTGTATGTGTCCAGAGTTGTAGATGAGAGAATTCTGATAGCAGTCTGACTCTCCTTTCTTTGTAACTTATAGGTAGTAGGCATATAATCTTTTGCTCAGAAAGCTTGTCTCTTTACCTTTTTTTTCTTTTAAAATTTTAAATAATCCTGCTGGTTCCTCAGTGAGCCCATTCATTCTGAAAACATGCATCTCTTGGCTCTGGAAAGTTTTCTTTAATCGTTCTGCCCTCTGACTGTTTTTTCTTTAGAGGCAGTGGATCTCCTTTCCACCATGTCTTCCACTCCTTGTATTTTTCATCACTGTTGCTCCACATTTGGAAATTTCTTTGATTTAAAATTTCAGAACTAAAACATTAACACTGCTTGCTTAAAAAGATTTTTTTTTTTTAATTTTGGTAAGTGTTTTTCATTTCCAAGAACATTTTCTGGTTTTCTTCTTTTTACATATGAATCTTAACAAATCAACTTTTGTTATATAAATTACTTTCTGCTCTCTGAATTACCTATTTCTTTTAGAGGATGTGTCTTGCCTGTTTTTTTTTTTTTTCTTGTCAGGCTTGATTTTAATCAAATATATCAAAATTGTGTGTTCAAATCTAAGAATGAAGAACTATACAAATACTACAATGACACTGGCATAAATTTTTCCTTTAGCTTTAAGCTTCACAACTACCCTTTCACTATAAAAGAGAAAATATGGCTTTCCAAGTTTTATATAACCAGAACTTTCCAAGTTTTACATAACCCAACAGGATATGTGTGATCGGCTCCTCCATAGGGTGCTGTGCTGGCAAAGAAAGGTGGGGAATTCCTCCACTGCCAAAATAACCAGAAGGGGAAGAAAAAATTAGTCCAAAAAAAAAAAGATGACAAGATGAAATTAGCTCTTTACACTTTTTGCCTGTTACCACAAGTCGGCTCAACAACTTTAAGAAAAACATAAACACAGTAAGAAAAGAAAGGAAATTACAGTAACCACAAAACTAAATGTAAAATTTTAAATTACAAAAGTTCTATTAGAAGTACAGGAAAACCTGCCCGTGATCACAAGACCCCAGCTGCGGGCTAAAGATAAACTAAGGAGGGTTGGCTGTAAAGGGTGAGCACTGGTTTCTCTCTAAAGCCAGTCACCTTCTTTCTTCTTATAATAAATCTTTCTCTGCCTGAAATAAAAAAAAGAAAGTACAGGAAAAAAGTTTCTCAAACTTGGAGAAGGCAAAGATTTGAAGTCATGTTAGCATAAATGTTCTAAAATAGTTCTTACTATTCAAAATTGCTTGGATTGTTCCAATCTTAACCTAGACTGTATACTACAAAAAAAGAGCTAAAAAAAACCCAGAATGGATGCTGTGGACCAACTGAAAGAATATCATGGCTACTAAGAGAATAATCTTATTCTCAGAAAATACACACGATACATTTTTGGGGTAAAGAGCCATGATGTATGAAATGTACTCCCAAAAAACCCATATTATGCAAGCATTTTTCCTGCTGATGACATTTAGGTTGTTCCCTGCTACTTACTACTATCAACTACACTCCTAAGAACATTCTTGTATGTATGCTGGGATATGTGGGAAGTTTTTCTTAGGTACATATCCGGAGGAGAACTGCTGAATTGTAAGGTACTGAAATGTTCAGCTTTGTTAAGAAAATACAAAACTACCTGCCCAAATGGCTATATCAATTTAAAGCTCCCATGTGCAAACACGAAAGACATTTTGTTGGTATACACTCCCTCCAATACTTGCTATTATCAAATTTCTTAATTTTACCAAATGAGTAGATATAAAATATTTTCTCATTATAGTCTTGAATTAACTCTTAATTCTTTTCCTGAATTAAGACTGAATACATTTTTATACTTTACTAGTCATACTTGTTTCCTCTCTCATAAAAGGACTATCCTTATCTTTTGCCCATTTCTGTATGGGATTATTTTTTTCTTAAACTAATTCACAGGAGTTCTTTATATATAACTGTATTTGGTCAGTTATGTTAAATTCCTACCAGTTCCTAGCATGTCTTTTTACTTCCTTTAAAGTATTACTTACTTTAAGTACTTACTTAACTTTCTTTTGCTGAACAGATTTTAATCCAGGCAAATTTTTATCAGTCTTTTCTCTTACAAGTAGTTCCATCCCATGTGTCATTTAAGAAACCCTACTCTACCCAAGGTCACCTGGGGAAGTGTGACTTCCAGCGTATCAGAAGCTTTGAGGAATTTCAGCTGAATACAAGACAGAAGGTGTCATATGAACAGTGAATACTAGGATAATGACGTGCCGCTCCTTTTATTTAAAAAAGAAAAAAGGCATAACCAGTAAAGGAAATCCTAGCAAACACCACTGATTTGTCCTTTCTGATGGAGCCAAAAAGGACTAGAACAGACAAGGAACACATCCTTCATCACTAGGATGCCAAGAGTATTTGAAGGCAATTTTTGCTGGAAAGCTAGAGTGCAAACACAAGCATATCTAAGGGGAAATACACAAATGAGTAACCGTACCAGGAAGAAAATGGCAAGGATACATGATATCCCAAACACCAAACAGTTAATCAGCGGGGGAAATGATTTCCTGACATGGTGGTTTCAAAGTCTAAGGAAAGTCAAATTTTACCTACTAGCATGTCCACTGCGCTGGCTCTCCCTTCTTGCCCCTCACTGATGAATCACTTAACTGGTAACAGCAACATATTGGGTTGGCCAAAAAGTTTTTTCAGGTTTTTCCATCACATCTTCTGGAGAAACCCAAACGAATGTTTTGGCCAACCCAATACATCATGGCTCTCTCATCTCCACATTTGCAATGGAAAGACAATATGGAACTAACACAAGCACTAAAGCACCACACAAAAACAAACCTATTTCAGGACAAATACCTGGTCCCAATGATCTCTGTCTGGTTTAATGACAGAAGAAAACAAAAACCAGAGTAAAATCTTTTTTTCACACACACACACGAAGACACTAACAAAACTATAATGAGTTCAGATAGACACAGGGGAAAGATAAAAGACGAAGAGGGCAGAAAAAGATAATCTGGGGGGATACTATACCCTGATTGTGGTAGTTACACAAACCTACAAATGTGTTACAGTTCATAGAACTGTACACCCCAAAAAAGTGGCTTTCACTGTAAGATTTTTTAATTTTGTTAAGGATATATACAATACAAACATTTATAGAAGCTTTACATTCTCCAAATCTGAAAGCAACCAGATGTTCTTCAAAGAATGACTGGCTAACGAACTGTGGTAAATCCATACAATGGAATGGTAGTAATTATAAAAGGAACAAAGAACTGATTGGCAAAACATAAATTCCAAAGATACAGTGCTGAGACTCCAGTGTTAAAGTTCACACACTGTAATTTCATTTATGTGAAATTATGGAAAATGCCTTACAGAGACAGAGAAAAGATCAGAGAATTACTTACTAGAAGGGGAAAGGGAGCACTTGACTAGAAAGAGGCAGCAAAAGGTATTCTTCAACTTTACTGTACTTTAATTTTTAAAAAGAGAAAGGTAAAGAAGCTATGGAAGAGGAAGGAGTTTCTAAAAATGATAATTACATCTTTGTGCTCAATAAAATCAAGATAGACTCTGAAACAAGGGATTCAGGTAAGAAAACAACAGGTATAAAAGGAGACATGGATGTGATAATGTAAGCAAACTACTGCTGTCTGTGAGGAACAGAAAGACTTACAAATTACAGAGTCAACAGTCAAATCTATGACATGGAAGTTCAATTCTGAGAAATTCTCCAAATGCAAAGAACAATAATAAAGATAAGAACCAATGGCACTGAAGGACCAAGACTACGTATTATTTTTTGACATTACTAGGGAGAATAAAAAAAACCTGGCCTATAAATGAAGGAATAAGGAAAATTATGAGATACCCACATTGCACACATTCCACATACATGTTCACATTGCAAGAATAAATTTTGTGCACACATAGAGAAACAGCTATTTCCAAAGAAAGAAAATTTAGGCTGGTCTCCGACTTCTCCATAATATAAAACTATAAATAATATACTATAAATAGAAAACTATAAAACAAAGCCTGAATGAAAAGACTGTGACCCAAGATTTCTATATACAGATAAAACTGCTGTTCACATATCATGGCCAAAGAAAGGCATTTTTTGGGTCTAGAAGTGCTTAATAATTACCAAATTATTCTTCCTAAAAAGAAAAAATGATGATGGTAATAAGTTAGATTTAAAATTAAAATGTCAAAGGTGGGTTTAGACATGTTATAAAAAGACTAGCAGTAAGCCATGAAACAATTTACATGCAAAAATTTTAAGTTTAAAAATATACAGTTTAAATTTTTGTTGTATATATGATTATAAAACATAAATAATTCCTGAGACAATTATATAACAAAAAAATAAAACTAGGATAAATTTTCAGATTGGGTAGAGAAGAAACGTGAGAGTATGTACAAGGGTGACCTGAAAGAAAAGGGTGGGAGAGAAAAGCGGAATCACTTCTGATTCGCTCTCTGTAAAAAGGTGCTTACAGTGGGGCCACGGAATCAACTGCTGAGCTCAAAAAAGCTACTCTTGATCCTCTTTTTCCCTCACTTCCCACATTTAACCTGGAGAAAACTCAACAATATTCAGCAATTCATTGGTAAGGCTGAGCAGTGCTTTTCACAGTAATTTGTATTGTGCTGAATTGTATTCAAAATTCACCACAGTGGTCACTAGCACCAGAATCACCTGAGATGCTTGCACACCAGGCCCTGGATCAAATGTATCAGATCTTCCTAGAGTGGGATTCAAGAAGCTGCGCTATCAGGAAAGCACCTTAACTGATATTTGTATGGCATAAGCCTTGGAAACTACTGCCTTAGGATCATTATTTCCAACATTATTGAGCAGTGAGGACTGTTATTTGAAACAGTTCCCTCTTCTCTACAGACTAAGAAGCCACAAGATACTTAGGTTCACACAGAAACAAACCACCGATGTTTTACATACAGAATAAGTTAAAGTTCCTGCTTTATCTTCATTTCTACATAGAAGCTTTCCATAGTAACCAACTTAATTTACAGGAGAAGCTTCTAACAAGCTCTGCTTTACTTGAAATTTAAATGTATTATGAACGGAAAAATCTGTCAGTTGCCTACTCCATCCATTCTCTTCTCCTCCTAAAAACAGAACTCTGTAATTTACTTTTGTAGTTTGGAACAGAAAACATTCCTTAGCCTGTCCCACTCTGTGTTCAAACCCTGGCCAACCCAAGGCAATGTAAACAGTGTGTAACTTCAGGGTCAGTCTCCCTTAAAGTCTCACAGAGGGCAAATAACAGAATCAGAAGCCGAATTCTGCAGTTTACATCTAAGTCCACTTCCTCTCAGTTCTAAGCTGTCTTGCTAAAAGTCAGATCCTCACTATTCAATATATTCTGTACAAATGCTAAAAGTGCACAAATTATAAATATGCCTCAGGAATCTTAAGGGAAAATATCTATTTATCATAAATACAAAATCAGTAACAAACATTTATTTAAAAGCTGTTTGTCTCAAACTCTGAATACATATTCCCATAAAATTAAAGTTAAAAGATCAGTGACTAGAATCCTTAGTCAGTTCTTAATAAGGAATGCAGAACTCAGAGCTCTGATGAACAGGACTCAAAGACCTTTATCATCTGAGGAGTATGAAGAATAGGCAGGAGGCAAATTCAGAGTAAGGGTTGCCCTTGGGAACATCCCAGGCCTTCAGGGATGTTTGTAGAGTTCTATTCCATAAGCTAAGTGGTCAGTTTCCTTCAGGGTAATGTCCTTAAACTCAGAATGTAACACCACAAGGCATTAAAGACTATCCATCCATATACACCACCCCAATGAAAAGACGTTACACACAAAAATGACTGTACTCTTACCCTACGCATGGCTTCCTCCTCTTCTTGACGCTTTTCATAATGTGCAAAGTCATCAAAGATTGAGGTGGTATGCTTGAAAGTAGCAATTATTTTAAGCACTTGCTTAGCTTTTTCTAGGGGTACCTCTTGAGTGTCCCTTGAATTGGTAACTGGTTTGTTGTCATTATTTTCTAAGCGAATATGCCGTAATTGGTTATTGGGGACATCTTTGACAAAGATCCATTTAACTTCAAATTTGCCCTTCCACTTATCCTGAGACCAGACACCAGCATACGCATTATAGTCCACAACAGACTTCATCTCAGCCACTCCACAGAAGTGTCCACTGCCATTCACACTGAAGAGCAAATAGAGTGGGCCTTTCCCATTCAGGGAACGGTAAGCCGCATCCAAACGCTTATTCCCATGCTCAGTGCTACACCAGATAGAGTACTTAATGGAACGGTGTATGTCGTCCTCAGAATAGCTCTTAATTATAAACACACGTCCGTTCTTCAGGTTCCAGTCAAAGTCTTTGGGATTGTAGTTGTTTATGGCCTTTAGCTTTTCCAGCACGGGGTGCACTTCCACGCTCGACGGGGAAGCGCTGACAGGAACGACACCTAGACCAAAGTTTTCACTGCCCGCTCCATTGTTCTGGTTGAAGCCGCTCCCCCTGTTCCGGGGCGCCACCCAGCGGTTCTGCAGCTGCGGCTGCGGGGGCTGCACTTGATGAGGCTGGGCCTGTGGCTGAGGTCCTTGTGGCTGCTGCGCTTGCGGCGGCTGAGGCTGTGGTTGAGGCAGTTGGCTCTGCACCAGGGGTGGTGGCTGAATTAATGGCTGAGGCTGCTGGATTATAGTCTGAGGAGGCAGAACTGGTTGGGTTGGTGGAGCCTTTACCACTGACCCCTTTTCATCCCAAGTTCCAATATTCATGTTGTGTTTTATAGGAGGTGGCGGCACAGCAGAACCCCCGATCCCCACATTGCCCTTGGGTTTAAGTTTCGGTTGAGGTTTGGCAGGCTTTCTGGCAATGGCAGCCCAGGAGGTGGGTTTCGGTGCCGCACTGCTAACCGGGGGCACACTATTGGTTGCAATGCTGGTCATACCACTGCTGCTCAATGCTGTTCCTACAGTTTTCGTCACTGCAGCAGTCAGGTCACCACCAATTTTCAGTCCGGTCATGCCTTGCTCGATACTGCTAATGCCAGGCACCTTGCTCAAAGTATCATTGCCAAATCCAGCCTGTCCATCAGTAATAGCTCTCCCAAGAGAACTAGGTGGATAGCCGTAACTGCTACTATAAGCAGAACTTTGTGTTGATTGTCCCTGAGATCCACTTGTCCCCCATGTAGAGAAATCAGCATTTCCAGGAAAAAAGTTAAATCCATGCTGACCAAGAAATGGAGGGGTATTTCCTAATGCCCCAGGCTGACTAAACACACCATCCGGTATATAATGATGCTCTCCATTACTCATCTGTCCATAGGTTGTCAAATATGGCATAGGCTGGTCTCCAGCTGTGGACCATGCTGCTTCCCCAAGCGAATATGGAAATCCAATGGATGGAGCGTAGTAACTAGGCATGTATGGATCTGACATTGGTGGATAGCTGTTATTCTGGAAAACAAAAGATCACAGTCAGGAGTGATGTAAGATGTGGGGGGAGGGGAACATCTTTAAAATCAAATTGTTTTAAAAAATGGGAAACAGATGTACCTGTTTCAGATAAAAAAAAAATTAAAATTTTATATCTAATTTTATCAAGAGAAAAATTTACTGATGACTACTTTAATATATTTATAATAAAATTACAGGGTTTTTTTGGGGGGATGGGAGGTTAGGATGGGGATTATTTTTGTATAAGACCCAGATCCTCTGGGCACAATTAAAAAACACTCTAATTTCTACAAAAACTTTGCAGAAACACTGATCGTTAGCTTTATTTTAAGCAACTGATGTATCAAAAAATTTATGAGTAAGGATTAAATGAACACAGAAATGATGCCAAATAATGGAGGAATTACAGTATATCTATGATGGAATCCAGTCCAGCAATTTTGTATTTTTATTAAAAAACAGAGAAATGTTCACACTGAGAAGAAAAAAAAAAAAGACTTAATATTATACAAATCCATATTTAGTTTTGCCTTGCTCACTTTGAAAAACAAAATGAAATTCTAATGGTTTCTTAATGGTTGGTAACAGGTGCCACTTTTCTTATTCTCTATGTTCTAAATTTTACACAATATGGTGGTGGTCCAGTGGCTAAGACTCCACACTCCCAACGGAGGGGGCACAGGTTCTGTCCCTGGTTGGGGAACTAAGATCCCACATGCCATGCAATGCACCCAAAAAATAAATAAATAATTAAAAAAAAATAAATTTTACACAATAAACTTACCAACTTTCTGATCAGAATTTTAACTTAGAAATAGTTAAGTTCCATTTTTTCCAGAATTACTGTAATTAAATTGGCCTTTATTTTGAATAAAATGAACTAATCATTCAGTGATGTCAAAATTCAAAGATTAAAGAAAAAACTCAAATTTGTTAACTAGCCAATGTAAAAAATAAAAGTCTATGGATTTCTTTTGAAGGTAGGTTTCTTGTGCCCCAAATATGTCTAATACAGTCAGCCTTCCCATCCACATGTTTTGCATCCATGGATTTAACCAACCACAACACAAAAACACACAGGAAAAAAAAATTTTTCACTAAGTTTCGAAAAGCAAAACCTGAATTTGGCACATGGGCAGCATGTTTACATGGCATTTACATTTTATTTGGTATTATCAGTAATGTGGAGGTGATGTGAAGTATACAGGAGGTTGTGCATAGGTCATATGGTACAGATGCCATTAGGGACTTGAGCATCTGTGAATTTTGGTATCAGTAGGGACCTGAAACAAATTCCCCCAAACGACAATCTGTAATAGATTTTCACTCTATATTCAGGGTGTGACTTTTAAAGCCTTGAACAGAGATTTAAATTTTGTAAAATTCATCAAGATGAAAAAATTAAGCTAATATCCAGTCGAGACAATTTGTATTCCTTTCCCAAGGGTCAATACCATTTTGAAGTTTAATTATTCACTTCACATTCTAAGTTTCCTGGAGCAAAGTGGAGAAGGTAACAGAGCAAAGTTCATTTGGGGGGGGGGGGGGGGGGGGGGGGGGGGGAGGGCTGTTACTCTCTTTGGATTATTCCTGCCACTGCTTTCCCACTCAAGAAAGAATATCAACATGAATGTCTGACAATCACATCATAGATAACTACCTGGAATTCATTTTATGTTTTTAAAAAGACCTATTACTAAAAGTTAAAATGCTTTACCATTACTATTAAGGTATCCGTGATATATACCTCACAACTGTTAAAACTGTACACTATAAGAAAGCGAATTTAATATTGTCTTTTGAAGTAATTCTGATACAATTAAATGAAAATAACAAGAGAATCAAATAAAGGTTGCATTTTTAAGTAAGACACAGATTTACCAAATATTTCCAGTTAAACATGAACTTAAAAACAAAAAACAACTGACATTTAGCAATATTTAAAGAAAAAAAAAGACTTTATATACATTTGATATTAAGTAAATTCCACTGTATTCAAAACTGGAAATATATGTGTCAACTATTTACTGATTTAGTTTTTAGATAATTATTAACCATATCTGAAAATATATTAAAATTCTCACAATATTAGCATGAAGGAAATGAAGCCTGAGGAATGCTGAAAATCACCAACAGTGGTTTAATAAAAAAAATAAAATTCTCAAAGAATAATGAGCAAACTTCATTAGCTATGGATACACACATATCTGTGTTTATAATTCAATCAGTAAATTACTTGTTGAAAGTATTCACAGTACTTCATACTGAAGTCACTTGAGAAAGCCTAAGTTTAGCCAATATAAATAAAGATTTTCTTAATTTTTAAATCTTTTCAAGTTATTAAAATAATTCCCTTTATTACTTTATTTATTCTAACCACTTACTAAATGTCTACATTGTAAAAAATACTGACATAAGATATTCATTCTAACGGAAAACCTACAGTTAAGAAGACACATTGCACAGGGAAGTAGAATATATTCCACACAAGGGAATGAATATGCAGGTAATCACTTTCAAAGTTTTCATTTAGAATGTTAGCCTGAAATCTGGACTCAGTACATCCTCACCTGGATGTGGGAGTGGAAAAATCAAGTGAAAAGCTTTGAAGCTCATTCTTCATGATAGAAGTGTTTGCAAAACCATACTCATAAATTATGTTGAATATTATTTCTTTACCCTCACAAATGCTGAATTCTGCACAACAGTTACACATCAAGTTTCTAATTTGTCCATACATGTCACATGATTCAGGTATCAGCAAATTAAAGAGCCCGTGAGCAAATATTTTAAGCTTCACAAGCCAAATACAGCTTCTGGTTGCAGTCACATATTCATCTTTTTATAACCCTTTAAAAAGCTGCTAGCTCAAGGGTTTTCTCAAAGAAAACAGGTTTTGGTCCCTGGATCAGTTTGTCAACCTGGTTTTAATAGATTATCTATTTATACTGATTCCTATTAAAAAACAAAACAAAACCCTGTATCATTAGATTCAGTAGGTAACAAATTTTTGCCATTTCTTTCACTTCTGGGGCTGGACCAGGTCCAAACCCTTTTGGTGTGGAGATTTTTATTAAATGTAATTATTTTTGAATCATGAGTTTTACTTCACCCCTAAATTAGTGATTGTGTCAAAATACTAAGTTTAAATTACTTTAAAATGTGCTTCATTAATCACAAGTGTCTTGTAAAGACAGCTCAGGCTAGTCAGCCGAGATGCACGGCTGTCCACACCTACCTCCAGAGCTGTCCACAGTGAGCACAACAGAATGGCCTGCTCTCTCCAGCTGACTGAACAATGCTAACTAATCCCTAATTCTCTCAGTAGTTATAGCTGAAAGAGAAGGTTTCTTCTTAGCTCTGTGAAAGAAAAACCTAAGCAGTCTCCTGTCAGGCTAGGGTTTCAGTTTGGGTTCTAGTGAAAACAAAGTTCTGGGAAACTATTCAAAGTTTAAAAGATACGGTAAACATGTTTTGTACTAGCAGAGCTTTGGTTATAATTGGAAATCTTTTTAAATGTTTTGCCAAATATAAGGTAAATTCTTAATTGCTAAGTGGAATATCAATTAGGAGAAAGTACCTTGGGTAATGAAGGGGAACAAAATTTCCACCTACTGATGATGGGAAACAATAACTCAAAACTATCTCTCACCTTTTAGTTCAAATCTGGTACAATGAGGTATAATCAATTTAACAGTTTATGCCCAAATAATCACTTTAAAATAGTTTATTCATAGTGAAGTTTCACTTTGTTGTTTAAAGATATATGACCTCTAAACGAAGTGATGTGAAACGCTTGGTATTTCTCTCTTACTCAAGAACTAACTGGAAATAGGAAGAAAACAATATGTACACAGAAAAACGGATATAAAATTCAATGGATATAATGAAACATACTTGTAAAGTTAACAGATCCACAAACCCTTTACCTAGAGGATAAACTCAGAAATACAATCTGGAGAGAGATTATATAAGGTAGATGTGATGCCAGGAGGTATCTGATCTAAAATCTAATCCCAACCCAGTACTCATCAGTTGTGTAAAACCAACATCAAGTTATTTAAACGCTTGAGTTTTCTCAAATATTGAAAGAAATCAAGATAAGGTACCTAGGACACACTAAATATTCAATCAACAATAGTTGTATTTATTAATACAATTTAACTTGCCTTTTGAAAATGTAAGTTTAAAATGTAAATTAATCACCAAATGCATACAATTTCACTCAAATTGACTAGCCTGGATCTTAAGAGTATAAAGTCACGGTATGACACAGTAGTTGTAATCAAGGACATAGGTTCAATTCTCCACTCTTCCAGTTTCTATGTCAGTGATCATCAGATCATTTAATTTCTCTAACCTTGTTTCTTCACTGGTAAATGAGATAATACCTGCTGCTCTAATCAATTACAAAATTTAAAAAGTCTACTTGTTAATTGCAAAGTGCTAAAGTACAGGAGTTACTCTTATTTTAATTTGAAAACAAATATAGAAAAGATGAAAAATTCTTCCTCAGAATTTCAATCATTTATAATTATCATTTCTTAGCCTTGTGATATAGGGCAATTGTTTTTCTATTAGTTCAAACGAATAAGAAAAAACTCATGATTACTGTTCTGATCTGAGGGCACTTCAGTACAACTCAATTATAACTGAGTCTTTCAGTTATACTAACTTAACACCAATTTTTACTTCATAAATATCCAAACTTCCAAGAGAGAATACTGTACAATGTCTTAGAAGGTCAATACAAAAAAGGTTAAAGTATTATTCACCATTAACAGCATGTCTGCAGAGAAAAACGGAAACTGTTATCCATTAAGAACTTGAGGTTCTTCAAACTCGAGAACTAACTTACTGGATTAACAACAAAAAGTTGAGTTTAATATACTTTTAATGTGTATATGAATTTTATTATTTTAAAAACATTATTATACTTCTCAAAAAGTATAATACATGCATACGTAATCACATAGATGTCATAAGAAAATGTAGCATCATACATTATACTCAATTAATCTGAATATTTCACCAACCATACTTCTTCATTCCTTAATTCTAGCAGTTAACCTCATCTATTTATCCAATAAATACTTAATGAATGCCTGCTACATGCCAGATACAGTGCCAGTCACTGGAGACAGATAAAGAAGATGGTCTTTGGCCTAGAGCACTTCACACATTTAGGAGGGAAGACATTCTAGGAGGGAAGACAATCTAGGAGGGAAGACAATCTAGGAGGGATAGTTACAGAAGTAAGAACAAAGCAAAACACTTGAGTATAAACAAGAGGGAGCAAGTAACTGGGAAAATCAGAAGAGTTCACTGCGTGATAGACATATGAGACTGTGTATGTGTAAATCTTTACATATAGATAGAAAGTTTGAGGTCATGAAAGAAAATATTCTGAAAATATTTATATTTTCAGAAAATAAGTCCTGTTCCCTAAATAATGTAGATGGGTAAGTTGGCCAAAGATGAGTCAGGGAGAGAATGGAGCCTACTTTAACGGCACTCGACACTATGAATATACCCACTGTGGTGAAATTTTGATAAGTCTTTAAACAGGACTATGGCAACAGACTATGACTTTAAGAAGACCACTGAGTGGCAATATGGAATCCCCAGTCAGGAAATCATTCCAACAGGCAGAGATAATGAAAACCTTACCTAAGGGCAGTAACAACAGGGACAGAAAAAAATATTTTATGTTCTTAGTTCTCTATACCTCTTCTCTCATCAACACAGCTAGGAATTTATTTCCCCATATATATATATATACACACACATATATATATGTGTATATATATATGCACAAGCAGACAAATTCAAACTTTGGTATTTTTCAATTTATTCTTCAAATTTATATGCATAAATCACATGGCATTTTTTAACAGTAATTAAACCTGAATTTTCAATCAACTTCCTCATTAGACTATTTCGAGGAACTATAGAGAACTAATTTTAAGTCTTGAAGGACATTTACTTTTTAAATTACTATAAAAATTATTTCCTAAGATATTGAGCACTAGGAAAATAGAAGAAAGATACTGCCACATAAGTAAAAGACCAACAATCTGTTTTTAAAGCATCCCTGAGTTTGAACTGATTTAGCTCTAAGCATATAAAACAAACATTAAAAACCTTTCCAGACTAAAGAATATAATTTTTATTATTTATAATAGCAAAATCAGATGAAGGGATTTCATTTTAAAGACATACTGTGTTTTTTGTTGAAAATTTAATTAAACAATTACTTTGGCTAGGTCAGTGCAAGAAGCTATAAACACTTGCATAACTTGAAATCTCCAAATAATTACTTCAAATATTTCACCAATAGAAGTTTTTACTAATCTACTTTAAAAGGTCAATTCGTAAAGTATTTTCTACTTCAGCTAAGTAATCACAACAAATTTAAATTTTGTAAGGCTTATCTTTAAGATTTCAGATAATTTTCAATTTTGCTTTCCAATAAAGTCAGTTTTCAATATTCTATAGTGTCCATGCTCACGCCAGTTGCTAAGTCGTGTCCGACTCTTTACGACCCCAGGGACTATAGCCCCCCAGGCTCCTCTGACTATAGGATTTCCCAGGCAAGAATATTGGGGTGACTTGTCATTTCCTTTTCCAGGGAACATTCACAACCCAGGGTCAAACCAGTTGGTGGGTGGATTCTTTTACCTGCTGAGCCACCAGGGAAGTGTTAGTACCATTTACCCTGATTAGATCATTATTTTTAGTTATTACAGAAAGGTAACTGGTAAAAACCTATTCATTAGTACTGGCAAGAAGGAGGTGGTAAAATATAGTCTCACTGGTATCAAACTTTTAAGACATCTCTTTAAATAGCACATTACATTGATTCATTGTTGATTTAAGTGATTTAATTAATAGAAAGCATAAGACCTTTCATTTAAACATCACATTAAAACAAACCTTTTATAGATGTTTTTGCCCCAACATAAGGAAACTTTTATAATACAATTTAAAAACTGGATTCACTAATGTAAATGCCCTTACAGTCTTAAAGAAAAAAAAAAAAATGACTTTCCAATGCTTTATGTGAAATTGTATGCAGAATTCCAACATATAAAACACATAAAATGCAAAGCACAGCTCTGGTTGCTACACAGGTGGGATCCAGGTTACCCTCCCCAGGTCTCCCCTAGGCAGACCTGAAGCATCTCTGTGGAATGCCAAAAAACCAATCTTCTAAGTCCCTGTGACAAATAAATTATGAAATATCTGTTACCAAATAAAACAAGAAGATTCTTACAGGCAGCAATTCTCAAACATTTATTATCCATTAACATTTCTTGAAAATAAAGTTTGAACAAATATTTCACGAAATACTTATACTGTACCCTTGCTTAGACATTCTATTTTACATTGTAACACACAAAGTTTAAACTCAAGTAGCAAAAAACAACTCAATTATTTAAACCAAATAAATTTCCCAAACTTAGCTAACAATGGAGACCTTGTTAGCAGACTAGCTACTATAACTCATTATATCAGAATTTCTCAAAAAAACTGGAAACACTGCCATAAGGGATGTTAATTGAGATGACTGTCTGGGCCCAAACAGAACAGAGTACTGTTTATTTCCTTTAAAATCTTCACCACACCTCCCAACAAATGATCTTCCCCTACTTTCCAGTGATACATTCTTTCACACCTATAGGTGGAAAGTAGATTTGTTATAGAGACCGAAAAGTTAGATTACACAAGCATGAAACAGTTTTTTTTTTTCATTTTTTTTTAGAAGTAGCCAAACTTCTTAAAGAAACATAAATTTTATCACTCATTTTTATTTTTTCTCATTTATGTATTCCCTCCCAACATACTCGAGGGATGTAGATCAACTGATAGAAGGGAGTGTTAGAGAGAAATAAACAGATTAGGTTGAACATAACCAAGGTTCTCCAAAGCCCTAAAAATAATCATATGTTCCACAAATTGGGAACTACTTTTTGTTGAAATTTTCTCTGCAACTGCAAAGTTCTATAACAATATTTGGTTCCTTGTCCTTTTATTAAGTTTAAAAACAATCTAGGTTAATATTTCAAGGTACATTTTTCATGCATCTTTTTATAAGGAAAATTAACAAAAGTAGTTTCATTCCAAAATGTTGTCTCTAAAGAAACTGGTTAATAATGAAAGCTTATGTGTTAAATTTGTTTCCAGTAGTGATATTTTTATTAACAGAGATGCAGAAATGGAATACAGAGACTAAAGAATATCATTTGGTTTGGTCAATGTTTAAGTCTAAATTATTCCTGTATACAAATTCACAAATTATTTGTGAAAAATTCAAACAAAGAACCTCAAAAGCCACTAGTTACTTGATTTGATGAAATTCTCTATGCTTACAACATATAAGGCAAGTGTGTTTATCATATCTTTAATTCTATTCCTTATAATCAGGTTAAATAAAAATTTTCAATATACTAACCAAAAATTTCAGGTACAAACTGTCCTCTCCCCCAAATTTCTAGCTAATTAAACCTTGTCATTTGCTTTGGCTATGAAGACATGGCAGCAGCATTGAAAGATTAAATTCAACTGTCAATCTAACCACAACATATACAAAAGCTCATCTTTACATCTTTACATTTCATAATTTGAGTTTTGGCCATCTACAATTTCCAAAGAACTGTCCTGTGTCATAAACCTGCAACTGTTATTCACTATTATGTAGGCACACTAGATTAATACATGATATGGTTCGTCTCATTCAATTAAAACATCTATTTTTAAAAATCAATTAATATTGTTTCATTTCCTAAACATGGGACTGTCAGACTTACCTGATTTGTCTGGCTACTTAAGTATGGCTCAAAATCATCATCATTTACAGCATCTTTTTGATGAATCGAACCGTTTTGTACTGAAACTAAAAAATACGTTTGTATTAGATGTATTGTAATTATCTTTATGAAACTCACAGAATAACCTAATATTTTCAGTATTTTTCAAATCGGCTTGGAAAAAATTATCCTGAGTTCTTTGTTCTTGTCATTTAAAAACCCCCTTAAGGATGAACTTAATTTTGGATATAAATATTTATGTGGCACCGAAAACTTACAAATCTTGTATATATAAGCCCAAGATCACATAAACACAAACTATATGTATATAGATAGATAGATAGATACTTCCCACTACTATAAACATAACATAAACATCTCAATTTCAATACTGTAGTAAGCAAAGTTAAATTTAAACATTGGAAGGGTTTGCTAATGCTATATTTGAATCTAAAATAACCACTTCAGGCAGTGTTGTTGACAAGATAGACTTCTGAATGTTCTCTACCTTTGCTAAATCACTGTAACTATTCAGTCCAATAAAGATAAATAAATAACCTTGTTTGGTAACCAAAGTTAAACTAACTCTTTAGTATCTCCCGTTAAAGAAAGTGACTAAAAATTCACTTGAAGTAGTATCACAATAAAATATTATCATAAAAAACCTAAATAAAAAGGGCCTTAATCCTAAATAATAAACAATGAAGACTTTACAAGAAAATACAAATAAAACTAAGACACTGAAGATAACTATAATATTCTTGCAACATATGAAAACACCAGTTAGAGGCTGATTTATAATGCCATGTTTGTTCCGAGATCACTTCCATCAATGCTCTGTATAAAGCTGCTGTTCTGGACACTGTCTCAGTACTTTTAAGCACAGACTCGAGGTGGTAAAAAGGCCCTGGGTGTGAGTCCCAAATCCAACCTTGAGAGACTGAGAGATCTCAAGTTAATACCTTAGCCTCTCTAACTCGACTTCCCTGTTCAAGGAGGTTATTAATAGTACCTACTTCATCTCATCTGAGTATTCAATGACAGTATTTAATAATCTTGGATATTATTATTACATAAAATATTACAAGATCCAAACAGGACTAAAAATTACTTTAGGACCACATTAACAAGTTTACAACGAATCGACTAATCTCTTAGGAACACAAAAAAGCCCTTCAATACCTGAAGATTTATTGCTGAAAAAACAGTGTATTTTTAAGTATAACCATTAAATATAAAATATTATAAATTAAGGTTAGGAGCAATGGATTTAAGTTGTGTGTTCTTGTATAATAGCATCTCTATTTTCCCTAATTATTCTAACAAGTTTAGGGACCTAAATGAAATATACAAGTTGACAGAGACATGGGAGCAAAGCTAGATAAAATCCCTTGTTTTTTGCCATCCTGGGTACCAATGATCACTCAAAAACTACTACTCTCTAAAGCCTTCAAAGTAGACCTCTCATGAATTCTCCACTGCCCCTCAAAGCCTCTAAGAGAAACCTGAAGGTCACCACGATCCTGGTTCCACTGAGGTGGTTTAACTGTATTTGATAAGGACTGTATCAATGCCAGAGCTGAGCTGAATGTGCTCCCCAGGATTTAAATATGTAACAACTACTAGAAACAAAATTAAAGCAGAGGGTACCTTAAGTTATTTCTGGTGGACTAATCATTTCAGCCCAAGAGATTGATATATCTGTTCTTTACCACTCCTTTATCAAAAAGCTAGTTATGCCTGATCCATTAATCTCTTGAAAAACATTTCTTCACCACACTCCTGGACTGGTACTTATGTGTCACTGGTATGTATTCAACAGTATCTGAAACAGCTATCTAGTATGAAATGACAACTATTTACCACTTATATTCATTATAGAGTCTCAGAAATTTATTCTACACTGCTAAAAGTTTTTTAAAAAGTACCTGCTTAATATTAATCTAAATATATATTATACTGCTATTCTTACTCATTTCTTGTTCTTTCTCTTCTTCTACAAGGCTGAGACTAAGAAAATATTCTCATACACTAAATACAGCACTCAATAAATACAGTCCAGTCTTTTATAAATGATGCATTAAAATGTCTAAGAAGCCCTAAAAGATTATTAAAGGACTATGTCAATCTAAGGATAAAAATGTTTTAAGTATTTCACTCATACTGATAAGCAATTTGCATCAAATTAGAATCAGAGTAAGAAGCTAGTCCTAGAGTCTCAGAAGCATACCTTTCTTAAGGAAATTCAATTGTCTTAAAGACTTTAGGTTTTGAACATCAATTAATGACAGTCTAATGTCTTGGAGACTGAAAGCTATTAAAAAGTAATGAAATCCCAGCCAATTCTATAGTCTGTACAAGTTCTTCAGGGAAAAAAGAACAGATGACTTACATGATTCTTCGCCTGTTTCCTCTGCTCTATGAAGCAGAGTCAAATCAAGATAGAACATGGGCCTTAGAAGTCAGGTGATTCTTTGCTCTGGTCCTGACTACATCAAGTTAGGAAAGTCAACAGATCTGTGCATCATGTTTCCCCACCTACAAAAACAGGGACAATACCATATACCCTCTATCTCCTTATAGGGATGTTTTGAGGATTAATAAAATGAAGCCTATAACAACAGTAAATTGCTTTGAAATTATTTCCAGAGGGGGGAGGGTGGGGAGAGAATACAAAAGATATTGCCAAAATACAAGGCATTTTCCACTGCTTTTCTGAAATACTAAAAAATAGTCAAGTTCAGCCTAATTTTTTAAAATTGTGGTACCAAACAATGAACATTTCCCTCTGCTCAGAGGGGTGGGGAGGAAAGGAGGGAAAAGATAAATTCCTTTCCAAATATTTGCCTATTTTTAAACTTAAGGGAAAGGAGGAAGCAGGCAGCAAGGCCTGAGGCTACAAGGAGCCTGGGATCTGACACTTTTTATCTGTGGTGCCTGCAGGGAAAGGAAACACTTTAATACACTTTTTTTAATATATACACTTTTATTCCAGCAAGCAAAAATTCAGCTTGTTAATAAATAAAATGATATTAAGTCAGCCTTAAATTATGGGCCAATAGGTACACAATTATCCTTAAATTTCTACTATCCTGCAGTACTACCCTGGCCAAGAATCACAGAGTTCTAATACTTAACACAGTGACAACCTAGCAATTAAAACGAATTACAACTTATAAACAAGTAAACTTAAAACAGTGTTGTTTATGCTACAAAAGCATTTTTGCCTTACAAAGAGATTGATACAGAATTCTCTGCAAATTTTCACTCCTTCAGTGCATTTAAGGACATACAGAAAAACACTTGGTAGAAAGTCAAGATGTTAAAGCCAGGTATTAGGCTGATGTTGTCAACTGAAGACTATTAAGAAAGGAAATACACGGTCCCTGAAATCATAGTAAGTCAACTAAAACGGAGTATGCTTTTCAAAACTTTGACAATTCCTCTGAGACATGCATTTTTCATAAGTTTGTTAAGTTTTGAATTTAACTTTCATACTCATCCATAGAATACTGGGGCTTAGTTCAAGGAAAGTCTTTCTGCTTCATAAAAATGAACAGAATAAACATAAAACGATTTTACTAGCTTGAAAATCAAGTCAACTAAGGCAGTGCAGTTTTTTTTTTAAACACACAGTTACTCATAGTTACCAGTTTGCTGGAGGTGCTGCCTTCTTGTAATTCTCCCCAGAGGCATAAAAATACAAGTAATGTATATGTGTATCTGTGTACTTGGAATATCCACCGATTTACAGCATCTTATGTGTTAGTCGCTCAGTTGTGTCCGACTCTTTTGCGACCTTATGGACTGTAGCCCACCAGGCTCCTCTGTCTACGGAATTCTCCAGGCAAGAATACTGGTGTGGGTAGCCATTCCCTTCTCTGGGGGATCTTCCTGACCAGGGAAAAAACCTGTGTCTCCTGCATTGCAAGCAGATTCTTTACTGTCTGAGCCACAAGGAAGCCCCACAAGCATCTTAAGTCATTAGGAATACTTTTAGGCCAGTAGAGTTTCCCTCTGCCATGTCTTAGGCAACAGCTTTCCTGCACCTTAACAACAGATGAGGTGAGGCAGCAAATATAATGGCTACTAAAGTGGTGGGCTATTTTAACTACAACAACCCTCAAAACATACAACAGGATCCAAGGCCACAATTATTACTTTTATTTTACAAGGAGAGGGGAAATTCTGACCAAGAGGTGTAATATGCTCAAGCTCACTTAGCAAGTGAGTGGCCATAGGCAGTATTAGAACACAGGTCTTCTAGGGATCCTAGTCTACTGTATCCATGGGTAAAACTGTAAACTGAATAGTAAGAAAGAAAGAAAACTTCTTCGAATAAACAGTTATACAAATAAATACTTTGTATATGTGTCTAAATATTTCTAACAGAGGTGACACTGATAGATGAAAATAATTTTAATCACCTAAAATATTTGTAGTCAATACACAATTTTGTTTATAGAAAATTTACATCTCTAATATCAAAGATGTCGTAAGGACACACCTAAGTTAAATGACTATGTCACAAATCAAACTTATAGTAATACAGTAACAGTTTACAATGCTGGAGATACTCTGTTTTGTCAGACAAATACTTCATAGAACTTGCACACTTACCTTAAAGCAGGTAACACAAAACACTTAGCATTTCAAATAGCCTTGCAAAGTGCCACCTCCCCACAGATCTAGGATAAAATAATTTATGCTAGGCAATAATGACCACAGATTTCACATATGTCCAAGTATATATACTTTCTAATGGGCAGACCAGCACAAAAGAAATTAATGGATCACTCTCTTTAAATTTAGAAACCAATTTTTTAAAACACATAAACCAATATCAAATTGTGAGCTTTGTGCTTACAACACAGAAAATTATTCTAAAATTAAAATTAGTCTAAAAATTAAAATTGCTGTTTATATATATCTTTAATCAAAATGAAGCAATTAATTTATTACCTAATACAGTGCCACTATCTAGTATGCAAAAATTGTCAAGAAACTGTACAACTCAAAGAAAATTAACTAAACTGTGTATACAGAACCCAATCCTTTCAAATTTATTGAAATAGCTAATAAAAACCCTAAGAATATAAAGGGCACTAATAAAAACATTGAATTTACATCTAAAAGGCTTGCAGATCTTACTTTATAGGTAATACTTTGCAACAGAAATAAACAGGAAGCTTAATTCTGTTTAGTCTAATTTCAAGCCCTATTATAAAACATAACAAATACATAGTTCACTGCAATGTTATTTAATTGGCACTGTCCCAAGAAAGCAGTTATTGTTCTACACTTACAAATGTCACATGATTAATGTCATGTTTCAGTCAGCTGACTGTATTGTTCCATATTAATAAAAAATACACTCATTTTTTTAAATGCTTGAGTTTCAATGTTACTTTTTCCCCTTCTAACTAAAGAGTAAACACATAATCCTGGCAGGAACCTCACAAAGTATTTCCTTCTCAGTCATTTCTAAAATACCATATTGAGTCAAACCCTTCAGGACTACATAGCAAGATGACATGCTTGCTCAGTTTTGACCTCTAACAGGGTATTGCTTCAGTGTAACTGACTTCAACAGAACCAGTGATTAACAATACAATTTTCACTAATGTAACAGAATAATTATGTGGGTTGCATGTTTCGATGTAAACCAGACATGTCGAGGAAAACGTCCACCTATCTACATGCATTTGTTGAATCTGCAGAACTTACATAAAACAAACTGTAAAACTAAATAAATGTCACTACAGTTCATAACCAATACCTCCTTAAGTGAAGTACAACTAATAAAACTGTTACTTGTATCCTTTTGATTCCTATAAAAGTGGCCTCAAAGCAAACAACTACCAAACTTTCAGACAGCATTTGGCTGCCTTAGCTTTGATGAACTCTTTTTCCTAATCCACATTTCCAAAAAAAAGATCAAAAACAAAAAGTTCTTCTTTTAAAGTAGTTTAAAAGCATCATCAAACTAACAATGAGAAGATAAAAAAATATCCGAACTCACCTTTATTTCCTTGCCCTTTAGGTCTCTGTGTATCAAGATGAAAGGTGTAGTAATAAGAAAGAAAAAAAAGGGGGGGAAGAGAGGAAAAGTGTGTTAATCCGAGACCTTACCGGAGACAAGTTATTTTAAACAATCCGCGTAGGAGTGAAACCCACCACATCCTCCATCGCCACCGATCTCCCCACAATCCCGGTCCTGAAACCTCCCACCCGCCACTCGGAAGCCGTCTCCCCTGGCTCGCTCGCTCTCAGCCCCGCGTCTGCCGCCCTCGGGACGCGTCTGAAGGCCCCGGAGCGCAGTCCTGCCCGCACCCTCCGAGGTTCCGCGGCCGCCCTCCCAGGCCGCAGGCTCCGGGGCCACGGCGCACGCCCCGGCCCGGGCTGCGAGTCCGCAGCAACTTGCGCCCCGGGCACCGTTACGGGCCGGGCAGCGGCGGCGACAGGGAGGAGCCGAAGCCCCAAGCGAGGGTGGAGCTCCGCGGCTCGGGCCTTCGCCAAGCCTGCGGCCTCTGCTCCCTCACCTGATCCACGCTAGTGGCTGACATTCTTCACCGCAACCCGAGAGCTGCTGCTGCTGCTGCTACTGCCGCCGCCGCCGCCCTGGGCCCTCTCCCCGTGCACTCACAGGAGTTGGCTGTCGCTCTCGGCCGAGAGGCTCTTCCTGCCGCCGCCGCTCGCTGAGAAGCCAGAAAGACGGCCTCGCGCTCGGGAGTTGGTGGAAGGGGCTCGTCTCTTCCGCTTGCACGCTCCTCTTCCCCTCTCGCTCTTCGCTTCTCGGGTCCACAATGGCGGACAGACTCCCCTGGTCTCACTTCCGCTCCGAGCCTCCCTGACCTTCCGCTCTCCACTCTGACGTCCGCGCTCACCTCGCTCTTCCTCCCCCACCCTCTCGCCGCCGACCTTGGCTCCGCCCCCGCCTCGCCACGTCATCGGAGACGGGGCCCGCGCGGTCGGCCCTTGGGCGCAGGCGCCGCGGTGGGGGAGCGCGCCAAGGAGGCTGCGAGTGCCAACTTCAGCGGCGTGTCTGTGCCTTCTTTCTGTCCGGCTCTGAGGCCGCTGGGCGTGCGTCGGAGGGTGGCATCCGGGAGTGGGTCGGGAGTCGGACTGCGGCGCATTCTGAACAGGAAGTTAGCCTGGGAGGCTGGCGGAGTTGCCCGGGATTCTAGAGCGGGGCCGGCGCGAAGTGAGGGTTGGCTGGTAGGAAAGCCGCAGCCGCGCCGGGCCCGGGCCGCCCCAAGAGCCGAGGCCGGCGGGGGGCAATCAGCCGCCCCCGGGACCGAGTTCCTGGGCCGGCCGGGAGCCAGCCCCTGCAGCGCAAGTGGCTGTGTTAGAGCTCTGGGCGCCGACACTTAACAGCACCTAGCGGGTGCCCCTGCGAGTGTTCCCAGGAGCATGGCAGGAATAACTCATATTCCGCCGTTCCTTCTGACTTCAGACCGTGCCCTCCCCTGCCGATGATTTTGATGAATGAATAAAGTTACTTTGGGAAAGGTAAGCATGGTTGCAGAACGCTTTTTCAGTCCTAAAAGGACAGACGTTTCAAAGTTCAAGAGAAACCGAGAAAGTCACTCTTCTGCAAAACCAAAGGAACTGATCTGCAACATTTTGAATGTTTGGTTAAAATTACGTCTTTGCATTAAAGGCAAAGACTCCTTGCCTAACGCGTGTGAATGTGGACTCTATAAAAAGGAATAATTTAAAATGGCCAAATCCTTACCTCAAAACCGTCGGATAAGTGATAGGTTATAAGGTAAAAAATTGTTAAATTATAAGATTAACTTTGGGTTTAACAATGCAACAATATTTTAGAAGCACTGAAGAATAGGTGAATCCTATCTTGAGAGTCCAGTGTTTCATATAAATCACCAAGAGGCATTTTTCAGGTCAGCTCAGCTTCCCCGCTGGGAAGGTATGTTTTTGATACATTCTGATTGACCATGTGCTCAGTTTAAAGATCAGAAAGAGGATGGATAGTGAGAGACAAATTGTAATGAACCTTGTATGCGTAGTAATTGCCCAGATTCACTTCCGTACCTAGCAGCATTTATTTTCCCCTGTATTTAAGACAATTTCTAAGGCTTTTTGTTATCTTTAAGTAACATAGTATAAATGAACCAAGCACGGAAAATTCAATTCGAGGGTTGATTAATGCGTTTTTGGAGGGAATATATCCTTAAATATTCTTAAGGTGAAAGCAATCTCTGAGGAGAACACCGAACCCCCTCCCAGCCCCCCCAACAATTAAAACCTGCTTTGAAACAGAAAGGTCAACAACTTTGTTTCATTCTCTTGTGTGCACCTGCTCAGTCACTCAGTCGTGTCCGGCTATCTAGGAACCTACGGACAGTAGCCCACCAGGCTCCTCTGTCCGTGGAATTTTCCAGGCAAAGAAATTTACAGTGGCAAAAAAAAAAGCAGAAAACAAGTAGCCCAAAGATTTGCCTAAAGCAGTATATTCCAGAGTGTTTCCCTAGGCTAATAGCATGTCTGGAGAACTTAAATGAAAATTCTTGGTACCCACCGTATATACTAAGTCAGAAACCCTAGGGTGGGGAACGTCTTTATTTTGAAATAACCGTAGATTAACAGAAGTGTTGCAAAGAATTTCTATGTATCCTTCACCCAGCTTCCCCTAATAGACACGTATTACTTAACCAGTTACTACGTTTATCTAAACTGGGAAATTGACATTGTTATAGTACTGTTAGCTACGGACCACTTGGATTTCTGGGTTTTTTCACTAATATTCTTTTTCTTCATTGTCTCCCCCCAATTTGTGAGTTTCTTGGTCTAGTCTCATGGTCTTGACACTTTCTTGAAGAGTACAGGGCAGATGTTTTTAGAATGAACCTCAAATTGAGTTGTTCTGATGTTTTCTCACAATTATGTGGGGGTTGGTGGCTCAGCGGTAAAGAATCCACCTGCTAGTGTAGGAGACGTGGGTTTGATCCCTGGGCTGGAAGATGCCCTGGAGAAGAAAATGGCAACCCACTCCAGTAGTCTTGCCTGGTAAAACCCATGGACAGAGGAGCTTGGCCGGCTACAGTCCATGGGGTCACAAAAGAGTTGGAAACGACTTAGTGACCTAACAACAAGGTTGGGGTTATTATGGATTTAGGGAAATGATACCACAAGTGCAGTGCCTTCCTCATCTCATTATATCAGGGCTTGTGACATCAGTATGACTTGTCACTGATCATGTTAATCCTGGTTATTTGCACTAAAGCTGTGTCTGCCAGGTTTTCCATGGCAGAATTAGTATTTTCCACTTTGCATACTCTAGACTTGTGAGGTGAGTTGTTAAATCCAGCCCACTCTCAAGGAATAGGGAATTAAAGCTCCCCTCCTGGAATATTTGGAATTTCTGTGCAGGGAAGATCTGACCTTTCTCCATATTTCTATCACTAGGGACTCATAGATATTTATCCAGTGCTTTCATAATTTAGTTGCTCAAATTGTCCCAGTCTTCGGCCCCTGGGAGATCAGATTGATTTTTGTGTGCTTTTGCCTTACCTCTGTCCTCTTTTTTTTTTTTCTCCCCAAGCACTTTACTTTGGAGCACAAGTATTTCATTCATTGTAATGTTTACTACAGGGAAATTTACCGTGACAAGGAAATGCCAAAAGAAAATATCAGTTAGCCCTAAAGTCTCCCTAAAGCACGTCAAAGTATGATCCTGGGATAAAAGCATCAGTGGTACCTGGGAGTTTGTTAGAAATGCCAGTTCTCCAGGGTGCCACCCCATAGTTAAAAAATCAGAAACTGGAGATGGGTCCCAGCAAGTTGTATTTTATCAAGCTCAGGTGATTATGAGGCACACTAAAGTTTTAGAACCACTGCACCTAAGTTTCCTCAAAGATCCAGGTCAAAAACCTACCCAAAGAACCCATAAATTCTGTTATCAGCCTTACTGAAAGAGTTTCTGAAGCACTTCTAGTTATTTGCTTTAAAAATAAAGCAGACAAGGCATGGATAGCTGTTTCACCAAAGAGGATATACAGATGGTAAGTAAGCATTTGAAAAGATGTTCAGTGTCTTTTGCCATTAAAAAAATTCAAATTAAAATCACAGTGAGATATCACTACACACCTATCAGAATGACTAAAAAGTAACCAAATGCTTGCAAAATTGTAGTGGAGAACTGCATCACCCTTACATCACTGGTGGGACTGTAACTAGTACAATCCTTATGGAAAACAGTTTAACAATTTCCTATAAAGCTAAGCATGTGATCAGCAATGATAGTTACATTCTTGAGCATCTACCCCAAAGATGAAAACTTGTGGTTGACTAAATAATGGCTTTGCTATATTTCGACTAAATAATTCTAGTCCCCAGAATTTGTGAATATGATACCTTACTTGGCAAAAGGGTCTTTGTAGTTGTGATTAAGTTAGCGATCTTGAGATGGAAAGATTATTTTGGATGATTTGAATAAAATCAGATGGGCCCTTATAAGAGAGAGGCGACAGTTCATGGGGTCACAAAAGAATTGGACATGAGTTAGCAATGAAACAACAGCAAGGAGCGCCAGAGTTGGAAGATCCTGTGATGTTGGAAGCAGCAGCTGGAATGTAGCTATGAGCACAGAAATGCTGGCCAGCTCCGGAAAGAGAAGGCCAAGATCAGATTCACCCCTGGAACTTCCAGAAGGAACTCAGAATTCTGATCTCCACAACTGCAAAATAACATAGTTGAAGGTTTTTTAGATTAAGCTTGAAGAAATATGGACTTCCTAGGTGGCTCAGTGTAAAGAATCCACCTGCCAATGCAGGAGACACGGTTTCAGTCCCTGGGTCTAGGTGATCCCATGGAGGAGGAAATGGCAACCCACTCCAATATACTTGCCTGGGAAATCCCATGGACAGAGGAGTTTGGTGGGCTATAGGCCAAGGGTTGCGAAGAGTTGGACACGACTGAACACAATTTGTTACAGCCACAATAGGAAACTAATGCATTTCTGTGTTCACACAAACATCTATACACATATTTTTATAGCAGCTTCATTCATAATAGCCAAAAACTGGAAAAAGCCTAGGTATCTTTCAGTGGACGAATGAGAAAACATTCTGTGCTACATTCATACCTGGGATACTAGTCAGTAATAAAAGGGAAAGAAAAAAAAAAGCTGACATAGAAAACAATTTGAATCTTGGGATGAGTGAAAAAAGCCAGTCCTGAAAGCTTACATACTGTGTGATTCCATATATGTGTGTGTGTGTGTGTGTGTGTTGTTCAGTCACTCAGTCGTGTCCAACTCTTTGTGACCCCATGGACTGCAGCACACCAAGCCTCCCTGTCCTTCACTATCTCCTGGAGTTTGCTCAAACTCATGTCCATTGAGTCGATGATGCTATATATATATTTAATAGTCTTGAAATGAAAAAAATTATAGAAGAAGGACAGATTAGTGGTTCCCTGAGGGTTAAGGAAGATTTGGCGACAAAAGGGAAGTGGGTATGGTTGTAAAATATCAACAGGAGGGATCCTCCTGGTGATGGAAAGTTCTGTCTTGACTAGAGAGATGTCATTCTCCTAGTTGTGACATTGCTCTATAGTTCTGCAAGACATTCCCAGTGGGGGGACCTGAGTAGAGAGCGTACTATGTCTTCTGGATTATTTCTTACAGTGTGTGTGAAGGTACACTTACAGCAAGATAAAAAGTGTGATTTTAAATAAGAATCACACCTTTAAAAAAGATAAAGCAAACATGGCAAAAATGGCATGCCTCTTATTAAATGAGATAATGTATGAAGAGTACCATTTATTTTTAAAGACTAAAGATACGGCCAACTGGCTTAATGTTCAGTGAAAACAGAGGATCTATTCAGTATGGTTCCCATCTTTCAATTTACTCAGTGTAAGAAGACTGAGAAGAAATCACTCAAAATGTGAACTCAGTATCAATTTACATGGTTATTTCCTTCTTTGTAACTTTCTGTTTTCTAGATTTTCTACTCTTATAATTTTAAAACATAAAAAAGAATTTACCTATAAAATAGTTAAGGATGAGCTGAGTCAGCTTAGAGAGGATTTTTCCCACTCTTGATATGTGATCACTTTCAATATCTAATCAAAGTTCTCATTTCCCGTGGTTGATATCTGATCACCCTAGCCTGCCATTCAGTAAGAAAGCTCTTGAAATAAGTTTGGAAAAACTTCTCCCTAAGCTTGATGTCTTCTCTTAGTAATTTTCCATGCACAACCCCCACCTCCCTCTCCCACACATAACCTGTTTGTTGGCTGTAAAGCCCCAGTTGTCCTTAATGAGATCTGAATTCATCTCTCCTGTTTCAATAATTTTGACACTTACCACAATAGTCTTGAGCAAAGTTTTCCTTACCATTTAAAAAAAATGGTTAAGGATGCAATGTTATATGTCTTGAGATTTCTTTTAATCCAGCTAGCGAGAAAGAAGGAGGAAACTGACTGGATCAGCTGTTACTGAGGCTGGGTCATATGTCTGTTTATTATGGTCTCTCTTACACAGTTGAAATTTTCCACGATAAAAATTTAAAAGAAAAATTACCTATTTTTGCTGTTGTTGCAGTCCTCATCATTCTCGACACAAGACCTGTCGCTTAGTCATGTCCGACTCTTTGTGACCCCATGGACTGTAGCCCACCGGCTCCTCTGTCCATGGTATTTCCCGGGCAAGAATATTGGAGTAGGTTGCCATGTTCTACTCCAGGGGATCTTCCTGACCCAGGGATCAAACCCACATCTCCTGCGGCTCCTGTACTGGCAGGCAGATTCTTTACCACTGAGCCATGTAAGGAAGCGCCATCATTCTGGATAGCTGGGTTCTATAAAATCTCTGGGAAACCAAATTAGCAAATACTGAGCCATTTCTCTGGGGGAATCACAGGGTTAAGTTCCTGGCAAGCCTCTCATCCCAGCATCTTTCTCTGACAATCAGAACATAACCTTGTTTTGTTTATGTTTTTGCTTTAAGGACACTTTATTTCATATATATTGTTGATTCATTAACATTGAACTCTGAGCCAAGAGCACTGGAACTCATGCCTGAACAGAGCTTACCTAAAACACGTGTTTTCTCCATAGGGCATGTCACAGCCTTCTTGCACTTGGGGACACCAGATAGCATTTCAGCACTACACGTGGGGGGCATTTTAAACAGAGAAATCAGCAACAGAATGCATAAAAATGTGATAATTGGCATTTGATATAGACTATGAAAATGATGTAGGTATACAGTATGAGTTGGAAAAGGAAATAGTAACCCACTCCAGTATTCTTGCTTGGAGAATTCCATGGACAGAGGAGCCTGGCAGGCTACAAACCATGGGGTCTCAAAAAGTCGGACACGACTGGGCAACTAACACACGCATACAGTATGAGAGCTGAAACAAGGCAGTGTGTAGCCATATCAGACCTCAGTCAAGACTTATGCCTCCTTCAGCAACTCAGATTTTCCCCTAGTCTGCCCGTGTATATCTCCACTATCACTAAAGTGTTCGACTATTGATTTGAGGGTTATAAATAAATTTTAAGAAGTAAGTATATTTGCAAATACAGAATTCATGAATAACAAAGTGATAAGCATAGTGATTGACACAATGTAAATTATAAGTAAGTGTTCCTTTCTCTTTGTAGGCTCAGACTGAGATGCTGAATTAATAAAATCTTATATAAGTCCTGTGGTTCTTGTATAACTGAGTTATGTTAGTGAAATATATTAGTAATGTGCAGGTGGGGCTTCTCTGGCAACTCAACGGTAAAAAATCTGCCTGCAATTCAGGAGATGCAGGTTCGATCCCTGGGTCAGGAAATGGCACCCCATTCCAGTATTCTTTCCTGGAGAATCTTTCCATGAACAGAGGAGTCTTGTGGGCTACAGTCATGGGGTCACAAGAGTCTGATATGATGTAACAACTAAACCACCACCACCACCATCAATGGGCAAATGAGTTCCCTAGTGGTCTAGTAGTTAGAATTCCATTGCTGTGGACCAGGTTCAATCTCTGGAAAAGAATAAAATACTCTATTAAACCAATACTATTTATGAGTCCAAAATTGTATGAAAGGCAACAAAAAATAGAACACGTGGATTTTTCAGTCATATGTACCTGGCTTCAAATTCTTGCCAACCCACCTCATAGCTGTGTGAACTAAGGTTAAAACGTGCTCAGTTTCTTCATTTTAAAAGTGGAATCATCACACCCATGTCACAGAGTTGTTGAGAAACATATTTCCAGCACTGGGGCCAAGCAGGGACTCTTGTTGTTTCGTTGATAAATTATTTCTGACTCTGCAACTCCACGGACCACCTCTGTCCATGGGATTTCCCAGGCAAGAATACTGGAGTGGGTAGCCATTTCTTTCTTCAGGGGATCTTCTCTACCCAGGGATTGAACCCTCCACTCCTGCACTGCAGGTGGATTCTTCACCACCAAGTTACCAGGGAAGAAGGGACTCTGGCAAAAGGTAATTTTCTCTGAGATGCAAAGGGATGTTCTATCCAACAGCCTGCTAATTGCCCTTTACCTCAGTCTCAGATGAAGAATATGCAAACAGGACTTCCTTGGTGGTGCAGCAGATAAGAATCCACCTGCCAATGCAGGGGATGTGGGTTCAATCCCTGATCCGGAAGATCCCACATGCCTTGGAGCAACTAAGCCTGTGCACCACAGCTATTGAGTCTATGCTCTAGAGCCCAGGAGCCGAAACTACGGAGAGCCCCTGGGCTAAAACTAACTGAAGCACATGTACCCCAAACCCCATGCTCTGCAACAAGAGAAGCCACCACAGTGAGAAGCCCGTGCACCACAACTAGAGAGTAGCCCCCAGTCTCTGAAACTAGAGAAAGCCTGCACACAGAAATGAAGACCCAGTATAACCATAAATAGAGTGTACATGTCAAAAATAATTTTTTAAGTACAAAAAAGAAAATATGCAAATCATCCTGAATTCTCCTTTAGTGACCCATCACGAATATTCCATTCAGGAGTCAAGGTTTTACTTGTGAACATGAAGCAGAATGCTGATTCCGCAATATTTATCAGCATTCATCCAACCCTTTCTCCTCTTTCCCAACATTTCCATTTGTCTTCTTGGTCCTGTCTCTGTATTAAGCGGCACTTTAGTTCTTCTGATTGTGCACGGGGAAGGGATATAGCTACGATGTGGTGTCTGGTGTGCAGGGGGATGATCAAAGGATTTTCTTCCTGGCCTTTCAGGTTTAAAAGCATATGTGCACACATGCTCAGTCACTTCAGTCGTGTCTGACTTTGTGTGATCCTATGGACTGTAGCCCACAGGCTCCTCTGTCCATGGGATTCTCCAGGCAATAATACCGGAGTGGGTTGCCATGCAATGAAATGACAGAACCTGATGATAGGTTGGGGTCTAAGGGACTTTACAGAGAGGAGAGTTAAAGGTGCTTTAAGGGATTCTAGCTCTGGAGATTAGGAGAAAGATGGTGTTATGGATAGACTTAGGAACATATTAAAATGGTGCTGGTTTGTAACAGGAAAATTTTGAGCACAGTTGCAAAGGTTAAATTTGAAATACTATTGGTACATCTAGTTATGTTTTTTTCTCTCCTCTTTTATTAAAAAAAGTCATAGATTAGAGGGAAAATACATGAATATCCCTAATGGATAATGAGAATGTACAAATCAATAAAAAGAAAAATACATTTTCAATAGAAAAATGATCAAGTCAATGGCCAATGACTCACCAAAGACGACACCTAAATGACTAATCAATGTGAAAAACTCTCAACCACACAAACCATTTAAAAATTGTGAAATGTAATTAATAATTTAACTTAATATAGATTATCAGGATAGACTTTAGCCATAATTATGTTGCTTCTTTGGAGAAATGGTTCTTTTCCCGTACAAAATTAGACCTGAATGTGCTTAGAATGTACTTTGAAGCTGTGGCTCTGTGACCTGGCTCACAGAAGTGAGAACCCGAGAGGGCAAAAGAGGCAGGGAGCCTGGCTGGAGCCCAGTAGGCTGATGTGACTTAACAGCTGGTCCAAAATTGTGATGAGAAGAGCTGACAAATCGAGGAATTAACAATGACAATATCAAGTGCAAAAGATAGTCATTTAAAATTGAAATGGTAGATCTCATTTCTGAAAATGAAAAAAAAAGTGAAATATAATCCTTCTAAACCAGCTGGGCTTCCCAGGTGGCGCTAGTGGTAAAGAACCCGCCTGCCAATGCAGGAGACATAAGAGATGCGGGTTTAATCCTTAGGTCAGGAAGATACCCTGGAGAAGGTCGTAGTGACTCATTACAGTATCTTGCCTGGAGGATCCCATGGAAAGAGGAGCCTGGTGGGCTACAGTCCAGAGGTTCTAAAAGAGTCAGACACAACTGAAGTGACTTAGCACCGTGCAAAAAATTCCTATAGCACACTAGTTTCCAATGAGCCACAGTTTTATTAACACGAACACAACATGAATGAAATTGTAATTCCTCATGAGTAAAGGGGGGCTCCCCAGATGGTACAGTAGTAAAGAATCTGTCTGCCAAGCAGGAAACGCAAGAGACGTAGGTTCAGTCCCTGGGTCAGGAAGATCCTCTGGAGAAGAAAATGGCAACACACTCCAGTATTCTTTCCTGGAGAATCCCATGGACAGAGGAGCCTGGTGGGCTATAGCCCACGGGGTCGCAAAGAGTTGGACATGACTAAAGCGACTTAGCAGACACACACACAAACCAACTAGCCAGGAATCCATTAGTGCAATAATCCAGCCAAGGAGAAGCCAAGGGAGCAACAGATAAATACAGAAAATCACCAAAGATGCATGCTTTTAGGTACAAGAGTGCAGAAGCAAAAGGTACACTTTTCCAGGAAATGGAATTTGGCTTGACAGCCCTAGAGGACACTCTAGGGATACAGAAGAAAATGATAGACCTTGTTAAAGAAAAAGTGTCAGAAGAAACAGTAGAATTTCCCCAACTCTATTTGGAATTTAGTGGAAAAATTAAGGAACGAAACAATAATGAAGAAACTTCATTTCATCTGCTTTTTGACTCAGTGTATTTTATGACAAATCTTAACTTTGCAATAGGAGTTGCAGTTAATTTTCTAGTCTCCATCTTATACTGCACATTATTTTAGTGACTGAATTAAAGCTTAGAATCCTCAGAGTGTTTCCTCATTTTGCAGACTGAAATTTCTGAAGCCCTGTTACCATGTTACTACATGGAGTGAAATTACAGGGCCTAAAGCTCTCAATTATATATGCTTTTAATATATACAAAGAATTTTTTTTTAAAGAATTCTAAGGAGAATCTAAGGGCTTCCCTGGTGGCTCAGTGGTAAAGAATCTGACTGTCAATGCAGGACATGAGGGTTCAACCCCTGGGTCAGGAAGTTCCCCTGGAGAAGGAAATGGCAACCCACTCCAGTATTCTTGCCTGGAAAATTTCATGGACAGAGTAGCCTGGCAGGCTACAGTCCATGGGGTCGCAAAGAGCTGGCCACAACTGAGCACACATGCATACTTTCAATGAAACCTAGTTCACTTTATATTTTTCCTTGTTTCCATGACTGATGGCAGAGGACGAGATGGTTGGATAACGTCACCAACTCAATGGACATGAATTTGAGCAAACTCCGAGAGACAGTGAAGGATAAGGGATCCTGGCTTGCTGCAATTCATGGGGTCACAAAGAGTCTGACCAGACTTAGCTACTGAACAAGACCGATGGAAAAACCTATTGATTTCTTCTAAAGTTCCACTAGGTGGTGCTACAGTAAAATTAATCATTACTTTCTTTTCTCCTTTAATCAGTAGTTCTCCAACTTAAGTCTTATTTTGGAATTTCAAGTGCTGTTTATTTTCTCCAATCAATCTCTTAATCATGTCGTTACCAATTAACAACAAAGGTCACCTCAGTGCTTCTCTGGTGCTGATGTAACGTAATACTAAGGAGGTGAATGAGAAAGTGTTAGTTGCCCAGTCGTGTTGCCTGTTTACAACCCCATGGACTGTAGCCCTCCAGGCTCCTCTGTCCCTGGGGTTTCCCAGGCAAGAATACTGGAATGGGTTGCACTTCCTCCTCCAGGGGATCTTCCCAATCCAGGGATCAAACCAGCATCCCCTGAATTTGCAGGTGGATTCTTTGCTACCCAGCCATTAGAAAATCCATTAATGTAAAATACCACTCAAAGCTTTGATTGTGTAGACTAAACATTCTGGTTTCTAAATTGAGAATATTTTGGTGACATTAAGTGATCACAGAAATATTATTAACTGGAAATGAGAAAAAAAAATTTTCCAGGAGCACAGGAAGAATTTCTAATGGACATATTATAAAGTCATAGTGGGACACAGAAATAAAGGCTCCATTTGATTAACTTCCTAGAGCCCTTCTATTCAAGGCAGTCTTTACATATATTAAGTTTTTTCTATGGTAAATTTGTTTCTGAAATATCGGCTTGCAGGATCTCAGTTCCCAACCAGGGGTTGAACCCAGGCCACGGTAGTGAAAGCCCAGGATTCTAACCATCAGGGCACCAGGCAATTCCCACCCATTGTTTTATATCAGTTTTATAGAGAGATAATGAGGGCTTCCCTGGTGGGTTAATGGTGAAGAATCTGCCTGCAAGCAGGAGATTTGGGTTTGATCCCTGGGTCAGGAAGATCCCCTGGAGAAGGAAATAGTAACCCACTCTAGTATTCTTGCCTGGGAAATCCCATGGACAGAGGAGCCTGGCAAACTACAGTCCATGGGGTAGCAAAAGAGTCAGACACGACTGAGCAACTAAACAACAACAACAATTTACATATAAGATCATTCACCCATTGAAAGTGTTCAGTATGTTCAGCCTATTCACAGAGTTGTGCCCCACAGTCAAGGTTTGGCAGATGTTTCCTACTGACTCTTTCCTTCTCTCTACATGATACACACCAAGGTCTTCCAAACTTAGCATTTAACACTTGGGCCAAATAATCATCAGTTGTGCCATGCATCATAGGATGCTTAGCAGCACACCCAGATTTTAACCGCAGGCCAGTAACACACCACTCAACCCCTGTCGTGACAAAGAAAAATCCTCAGACATTGCCAAATGTCCCCGGGGGTACAAACACATTCCAGATTGAGAAACTACTGATACGGATGATGCAGTCTCTTCCAGATGAACTTTGTCCTCTCAGTTCCTGGTTTTGTTTTCAATGATCTGTTTACATACAGTTCAGCACATGACATGGCCTATTCTACACAGATATTTGGGGGAACCAGTGTCCCCAGGTGGCCCCCCCTGGACAGAATCTAACACAGTTCCAGGCCAGCTCTTTTTCACAGGTGCAGCCAAGATCTTGCCCTTTGGAAGCACTTGTCTCTTACCCTCCCAAATTCACAATGGGAACAGCCGCTCTCCTCTCTTCCTACCCTAAGAGCAGCTAACCTGCAGGTCTCTGCCCAGTGTTTTCCAGTCAAGAGTCAGATACCAGTCTACTAGGTTCCGCTAACCACAGGGGTGTCAATCACACCAGTTCTCAGGGGACCCCACTGAAGACCGACTTGCTTAAGGATGAAGTCATCTCCACTTTTGCCCCTGTTACAGCCTAGATGAAAATAAAGCATTCCAAGTTAGGAGCCAGTTTAAACATAATGACGTCGATGTTACTGTAAAACTATATATATTTCTAGACAAAAGGCTAGAAGGAATTGTACTTAAATGTTATTTGTAACAGTCTACAGATGGCAGTCTATAGATGACTGATGCTAAAGTTGAAGCTCCAATACTTTGGCCACCTGGTGCAAACAACTGACTCATTGGAAAAGACTCTGATGCTGGGAAAGATTGAAGGCAGGAGGAGAGGGGGCGACAGAGGATGAGATGGTTGGATGGCATCACCGACTCGATGGACATGGGTTTGAACAAACTCTGGGAATTGGTGATGGACAGGGAAGCCTAGTGTGCTGCAGTCCATGGGGTCCCAAAGAGTCAGACACGACTGAGCGACTGAACTGAACAGAACTAACAGATGGCAGAATTATTTTCTTTTTTAAAAATTTACTTATTTATTTTTGGCTGTGCTGGGTCTTCATGGCTGTGTGGGTTTTCCTCTAGTTGCTGAGAGAGGTGGCTAATCTCCAGTTGTAGTGCTCAGGCTTATCATTGGGGTGGCTTCTCTTGTTGCAGAGCACAAACCCTAGAGCTTGGGCTCAGTAGTTTGTGGCCACAGGTTTAGTTGTCTGATGGCATGTGGGGGTCTTCCTAGACCAGGGATTGAACCCACGTCTCTTGTGTCACCTGCATTGGTAGGCAGATTCTTCACCACTGAGTCACCAGGGAAGCCCTGTTTTCTTTTTCGTAATTTTTTTTTCTCTACAAATTTTCTACTATAAGCCTGTATTCATTCTCAATGGGAAAAAAATGTTATATGAAAATAAAATGTGCAAAGTTTAGGCATATTCACATTTTCTTCCTCTTTTAATTTAAATATTTTTAAACTCTAGCACAGACTTCCAGAAATTTTAATTGATCTCTTCTTTTTCAGAGAGTGTCTCCTTGTCTCAAAAATGAAGTTCAAATTCCTTCGTGTGATATTCCAGGCCTGTTACCAGCGTCTTGTCTCCTCATGAGTCATTTCTGTTCTCTCTGTGCACTGATATGTACTTCTGCAGTAGGGACCTTGGAAACTTTATTTACTAAACTTCCTTGGAAGCTAACTGGCTTCTAGTGCCTTCTGCCAATGAGATACTAATGGAAGACAGACAGATGGGAGCAGAGGAAAAGAGACTCCCTTATTCTTCATCATATGAATATCCTGAGACTTCCCCAGTTGTCCAGTGGCTAAGACTCTGAGCTCCCAATGAAGGGAGGGCCAGGTTCAATTCCTGGTCAGGGAACTAGATCCCGCATGCCACAACTAAGAGTTGGTAAGCTGCAACTTCAGATTCCACATGCTGCCACCAAAAGATCCCGCATGCCACCTGGTGAAGCCAAATAAATAAATAAATATTTTTTTTAAATGTCCCTTCAACAGCAGCAGTCAGTGAAAGAATGTCCTTGTTTGTTGTTCAATCGATCAGTCATGTCTGATTCTTTGTGACCCCATGGACTTCAACACACCAGGCTTCCCTGTCCTTTACCAACTCCCAGAGCTTGCTCAAACTCATGTCCATCAGTGACGCCATCCAACCACCTCATCCTCTATCATCCCCTTCTCCTCCTGCCTTCAATCTTTCCCAGCATCAGGGTCTTTTCCAATGAGTCAGTTCTTTGCATTAGGTGGCCAAAGTATTGGAGCTTTAGCTTCAGCATGAGTCCTTCCAATGAATATTCAGGACTGATTTCCTTTAGAGTTGACAGGTTTGATATCCTTGCAGTCCAAGGGACTCTAAAGAGTCTTCTCCAGCGCTACATTTGAAAGCATCGCTTCTTCAGGGCTCAGCCTTCTTCATGGTCCAACATTTACATGCATACATGACAACTGGAAAAACCATAGCTTTGACTATACAGACCTTTGTTGGCAAAGTGATATCTCTGCTTTTTAATATGTTGTCTAGGTTTGTCATAGCTTTTCTTCCAAGGAGCAAGTGTCTTTAATTTCATAATGGCCCTGTTACACACTGGGCACAGCCCCTTCTTCAGTCTCAGCATCAGGGCTCAGACACCACTCCTCAGCCCTAACAACCACCACCTACCACTGAAGGGACCATATGATTTTACCAGTGCACATGGAGCCCTCAGTCCCTCTGTGGTTTCAGCACCAGGAGAGGACTCCTCTGAGAACCAGCCAGGTGTCACATCCCCATAGATCTGGTCTGTAGTGACACCACCTAGTCCCTTTATTCTTCCAGTCTTAGGGGTTTGTAAGGTGCTTCCTGCAGTTACTAATTTCTTTTCTATTTTAATTTTTTTTCTAGTTTTATTGAGATATGATTGACATACAGCACTGTATATGTTTAAGGTGTGCAGCATGATGACTTGACTTACATATATTGTGAAACAAGTACCACAATAGGTTTAAACATCTATCATCTCATATACATACAAGTGAAAGAAGAAAATAATTATTTTAATTAGTTTTATTCCATTGTAATGAAAACTCTTAGAATCTACTCTCTTACCAGCTGTCAAAATAACCACACAGCAGTGTCAACCACAGTCTTCATACTGTACATTATGCCACTTCATTCTTTTCTTTTCTTGTACTCAGTTTTTTCAACACTCTTGCAAGGAAAAATCTGCATTAAATTGTCTATATTTTGAGATGCCCAATGTCCATTTTCCTAACTGGCCCCTGACATCACTCATCACAAATGCTTAACTTCCACTGGTCAGAAGTCAGTCATGACCCACCCAACTCAAGAGGTATCCCGGGAACTATGACCTAACTGCTCCCATGTCCAGAGAGAACATAGATCAGGGTGGTACTGCTTCCAGCAGTCCTTACAGCATTGCCAGGGAGGCATGAAGTTAGCCACCAGGCAAAACTAGACAATTGGGATATTTTTTTAAAAAACCAAAAGAGGTACAATTGTCTAAAGAAAAATTAGGTATATATAACCGAATATCTGAAATGAGCTTGTTTTTGAACTGGACATTGACTGTAGCTCTAATTTCCTCAAAATTGAGGTCTATAAAGGGAGTTTCCTGGTGAGCTCATTGTTAGGATGCCAGACTTTTACTGCTGCAGCCTGAGTTCAACCAGGGAACTGAGATCCCACAAGTGCTGTGGCACAGTCAAATTAAAAAAAGTATTGAAAAAAATTAGGACCTATAAAGTAATATATTGGACCACAGTTTTCAAAGTATGTTCAACAGCTTAGATAAGGTTTGTCCTGAGATGAAACACAAGCCATCGTTTATCACACTGATCATCCTATAGTGAATATTAGAATATAAAAATATCATAATTTGAAACTGTAATAATATGTTAATACCTCTCTCTTCTGCTCAGCTCTGATCATAAGTATTTTCACGGTAAAAATATCAATTTGGGGGCAATAAATTTGCATTCTTATATTACTTTCTAAAGTTCAAGGCATGTACTTACTACATGTGTCTATAGGAATAATAAAATATTCAAAACTTGAGTACATGGTATTATATTTACATAAACTTTTTCAAGAATAACGTTTGTCAATAGCTGAATTTGAAATTTTTAAATTGTTGCTATTTCTATTAGCTTAAAAGTTTTTTCAAATTCCACATCTGTACAACAAAAGGCAATTTAATATGTTATTAATTAAGAGTTAGTTTCTAAAAGTAGAATGACACATCTGTAACACTTGTGGTCCTAGTGTCTAGAAGGATTTCTGGCACATAATAGGTGCTCAAAGTTGGACTTTCCTAATGATTCAGATGGTAAAGAATCTGCCTGTAATGCAGGAGGCCTGGTTCGATCTGGGTTGAGAAAGTCCCCTGGAGAAGGAAATGGCAACCTACTCCAGTATTCTTGCCTGGAGAATTCCATGGACAAAGGAGCCTGGCAGGCTATAGTCCATGGGGTCATAAAGAGTCGGACATGACTGAGCAACTGACACATACACACCCATACACACAGATGCACACACACACACACACACAAACACGTGCTCAAATGTTTATTGAATGAAAGATAGTTGAATCCAAAAATATTAAATCTGTGATTGCCAGTTATATACCTAAAACTCCAAAATCTCCAAATCTGCCCTGTTCTTAGATAATAATTAGGTCATGTTATATATTTTTTTCTTTTTGGCCACACCACATTGCTTACAAGATTCGAATTCCCCAATCAGGGATCGAACCTGGGCCCCCAGGGTTTTTGCAGTAGAAGTGGGGTGTCCATACCACTGGACTATCAGGGATGTCCCAGATCATATCATATTATATTATAGCAGAATCTTCCTATCTCTCAAAAAGTCTTCCCTCCACCCCAGGTATTTCCGAGAGGCCCAGGCAGGTATTACACAGGCTCACAGATCAGGGGTGGGGGGTAGGGGGGCATGATGGTGCCCTTACTGTGTCTCTGTTGGCTCATCCAGACAATCGCTGCAGCTTCAAGCGATCTGCCTGCCTGAACATCTGTACTCCTCCCACCATCTGGCATGCTTTGGGCCCATTCTTGTTTCCATGGCCCCAGCCTCCCATGTACAGCGCAGTGCAGCCAGCTTCCCATGTCAGAGCCAGGAAGACCCCTCCTCTCCCACTTGTTATGTCCACTTAAGGAGACCCCCACATCAGAGACTTTGGGCTTTAACTTTTAAATATTTAGTGAGAAATCTTGGAGTTCACCATCCCCAAAAGGAACATTCTTCTATTCTTCTATGTAGATCTTTGTTCTCCTCACTGATTATGCCCTCAGAATAAATCTCTGGGTTGAACTGCAGGTCTTCCCCTCTCCCCCAACTCCCCCACCCAGGGCCTTTGACTGTGGATTACCAAAGAATCTGCAAAGGTTGTGTTAGGTCATCATTCCACCTGGAGACTGGTGCTGATTTCCTAATGCCTTTTTCAGCAGCCATTTACATCTTCCTTTTTAATCAGTTGCGATCTGATATACTTAACAGCACTTCCTTGTTTTATCTTTTTTACTAGGATTTATGTAAGCCTCTTGGAGATGCATGAATGTCAGGTTTTACAAAAATGCATTTTGGAAAACTTTAAATTACAAAAATTCTAATTTCATGTAGTAGAAACTTAAGCAAATACTATTGGAAGTGTTATTTGAACTTGGTTGATTTGCATCACTGATTTTCAGCACTAACTCACAGGACAAGGCTAAGTAAACACTTCACAGAGTTGGTTTTTGATTATTTTCAGTGCTGGGCAGTGTACTGAAGGTCAGCATTACATAAACAGACTCTGGGCACCTGATCACCTCCTTCCTTCTAAAAACTTCACATGCAGACATTTATTCCTAGTCCCAGAATGAGACAACCTACATAAATAGTTTTCATATAACAGGAATATTATATATTAACATTTATCAATGAAACAAGACAAATTGGCATATTTTCCTCATCTTAAAAAAAGTTCTTCAGTTGTGTCTGACTCTTTGCAACCCCATGGACTGCAGCTCACCAGGCTCCTCTATCCATGGGATTCTCCAGGCAAGAATATTGGAGTGGCTAGCCATTCCCTTTTAATCTGATGTTAAATAATTGTAGGTCAGGAAATAGCCTCCTTCATATAAAAATCCTTTCTCAATCATCACTGTGGTGCTGTCTTTCTTCTTGTTAGGGATGTATGGTCACTTAGGGAAGCAACTTTTCATCACAGTATGTACCACAGGCTATGTAGACATAGCAATATATGTTCATTTTACTTTTCTACCTTACAGAAGCACTTTCATGACAAAGATTTTTGCATTTCCTAATGGATATAGTAGGCTGTATAGTTGCTGTCGCAGAAAATATTATAGGAGAGAAAGCAAATTTTAGGGGAATGAAGCTTATACTTAAGATGTTGTTGTTCAGTCGCTCAGTCTTGTCCCAGTCTTTTGCCACCCCATGGACTGTAGTCTGCCAGGCTCCTCTGTTCATGGGATTTCCCAGGTAAGAATACTGGAGTGGGTTACCATTTCCTCCTCCAGCGGTCTTCCCAACCCAGGCGTTGAACCCACTTTGCATTTCCTAATGAATATACTGTTAGCTGTATAGTTGCTTGTATAGTTTCCTGCTTTGGAGGGTGGATTCTTTACCACTGAGCCACCAGGGAATTTTTAGATAAGATAAATATTTCATTTTTAGATGAGAAAAATAGATGGAAAGATTATAATTTATGTTTTGAAATAAGCTGTTTTAGCTCCATGATTCCAAAATAAAGTTTCATGGGACCTTGTCTGGTGCCTAACAGTTATTTGTAAAATGAATTACTGCTGCTGGAAGATGTTTAAATGATCTCTCTCAAAAGACTGGAGCAGACATAACAAATGAAGAGCTTAGTATGATCTCTGTCACATGGTTAATGTGTGTGTATGTCTTTATAATATAAAATCCCATCTAAGCTACATGGTGATCATCAGTTCTGCATTCCAACAGTATTTTTTTTTTGTCTTGCTCAGTCGCTTCAGTCATGTCCAACTCTTTGCGAGACCATGAACAGTAGCCTACTAGGCTACCTTGTCCATGGAATTTTTCCAGCAAGAATACCAGAGTGGATTGCCAGGCCCTCCTCCAGGGTATCTTCCCAACTCAGGGATCGAACCCACATCAACTGCATTACAGGTGGATTCTTTACCGCCAAGCCAATGGGGAAGCCAACAGTATTGAATCTAGGCAAATGATTTCTTGAGGAGAATGTGGGTTGAAGTTAGGATCTCAATGTTAGCCTTTTATAATCTGTATTATTTATAATACTTATAATTTGCAACTGAAATTGGTGACTTTACTAAGTAACAGAGACATGTAGTCCCAGGTTTTGAGCTAGTGTTCCTGAGAGATTTGATGGCTCCTTCAACCAATTGCCATTTGCAAGACTTGTTTTGTAAGTCACTTTGATGAAATGAGGTTTAGGGTAATCTCAATAGCCTACAAACTCCAGTTATACAACCAGAGCCTCATAAAACAGGTCTGTGTGCCTATGTGAACAAAATACAGGCTGCCAGATATTATGTTATCTGATATGGACATGGACTATTGTTACAATCACTTCTTCCTTAACTAGAGTGTATTTTAATAGGACAGAACAAAAACCTACTTACTGAGGATGTGAATTCCTAAATTTAAGCTAAGCAGAACTTAACAGTATCAGTTCAGTCGCTCAGTCGTGTCTGACTCTTTGTGACCCCATGGACTGCGGCACACCAGACTTTCCTGTCCATCACCAACTCCCAGAGCTTATGCAAATTCATGTCCATCAAGTCAGTGGTGCCATCCAACCATCTCTTCCTCTGTTATCCCTTTCTCCTCCTACCTTCAATTTTCCCCAGCATTGGTGTCTTTTCCAATGAGTCAGGTCTTCACAAAAGGTGGCCAAAGTATTGGAGCTTCAGCTTCAGCATCAGTCCTTCCAGTGAATATTCAGGACAGATTTCCTTTTTTGTTTCAAGAGACAAGATTATTTAGCAAATCTCTTTTGGTTGGTTTAGACAGCTCAGAGATCTCCTTGATCAACATGACAGCTCATGAGGATGGAAGGCAAACATCATGCCAGTTTCAGAATTATAAAATCTGTAGGTGAGGGAGATAAAATAGACTGGTTTCAGTCAATGTTTCTCAAAATCGCATTATTCTAAGAATCCCCTGGAGTGTCTGCTACAAATTCAGATTTATAGACTTCTTACCACGAGATTTTGATTCACATCTCTTACAAGATTGGACATCTCACTAGGTAAATAATCTAATGTTTGGCCAAGTTTGGGAAATAACTGTCTTATTGTTTGTTGAGTAGAAAAGCTGGACAAAAACTCCTGTCTGGGTCAGTGATCATCAGAGCTTGCAAAAATTGGTTCATGGGGCTTCCCTGGTGGCTCAGTGGTAAAGAATCTGCCTGCAAATGCAGGAGACATGGGTTCGATCCCTGACCTGGGAAGATCCCACGTGCCACGGAACAACTAAGCCCGCGTGCCACAACTATTGAGCCTGTGCTCCAGAGCCCAGGGATCACAACACCCAAAGCCCAAATACCCCACAGCCCATGCTCCAAGATAAGAGAAGCCACCACACTAAGAAGCCTGAGCGCCGCAACAAAGAGTAGCTGCCACTCATAGCAACTAGGGAAAAGCCTGTGAAGCACAAGACCCAAAACTAAATAAATAATTTTAAAAAAGATCAGTTCATGACTGCAACTCAGCAGCAAAATATAGAACTTCTATAGCCACTTCCAACCACTACACATCTTGAAAGAAATATAATACTTATATATGCGTGTGTGTTAAGTCGCTTCAGTTGTGTCCGACTCTTGTGACCTCAGGGACTGTAGCCCTTCAGGCTTCTTGTCCATGGAATTCTCCAGGCAAGAATCCTGGGGTAGGCTGTCATGCCCTCCTCCGGGGGATCTTCCTGACTCAGGGATCGCACCTGTATCCCTTACGTCTGACTGCACTGGCAGGAGGGTTTGTTACCACCTGTGCCACTGGGGAAGTCCTACTTATATATGAATATATACTAAACACATGCAATGTACATACTGAATCTGACAATAAACACATCTGGAATCAACATACTTATGCTTATCTGATACCCTGTACTTGTATTTACTACAACACCCTTTCACATATATTATCTCATTTTGACTTGACTCGAGAAGCATCCCTGTGAGGTAACTGATGGATTCAGAGAGGAGCTAGGCATGTGATTAGATTCACATCTGGTGACAAACAGAATCAGAGTCCAACTCTAGCTTTCTGACTCCAAAGTCTGGGGCCTTTTCCCTGATCACAGGAATGATTGTATCACCTGTTATTACTGACTGTGAGAAGCAGCATGTGATTGGGTTCTGTGAGTTCAGATGAGCCAAAGATGGGCACTTGAGTAAGCCGATGTGTTCTAGGACTCCTTTCTGGTTGTTGGGCTTTCAATGTAATCAAGGTCAAATACTGTGTCCCAGAGGGAGTGGTCAAGTGATCACAAATTCCTAACATGCCAGCAGCTCAAGTAGGCAGATCCTTCAGACAAGAATGGGGTTTGGTCATCTTCTCCATCACTCAAGACCTGAGTGTCATTAGATATCACAGCAGTAATCTCTCGAGATTACTTTGCTGTAAAAGTCCGTCTAGTCAAAGCTATGGTTTTTCCAGTAATCATGTGTGGATGTGAGAGTGGGATCATAAAGAAAGCTGAGCACTGAAGAATTGATGCTTTTGAACTGTGGTGTTGGAGAAGACCCTTGAGAGTCCCTTGGACAGCAAGGATATCAAACCATTCAATCCTAAAGGAAATCAGTCCTGAATATTCACTGGAATGACTGATGCTGAAGCTGAAACTCCAACACTTTGGCCACCTGATGTGAAGAGCTGACTCGTTGGAAAAGACCTTGATGCTGGGAAAGATTGAGGGCAGGAGGAGAAGGGGACGACAGAGGATGAGATGGTTGGATGGCATCACTGACTCGATGGACATGAATTTGAGTAAACTCCGGGAGCTGGTGATGGACAGGGAAGCCTGGCGTGCTGCAGTTCATGGGGTCGCAAACAGTTGGACGTGACTGAGAGACTGAACTGAATCTCTCAAGACCCAACTTCCTCATTTCTAAATAGGGTTGATAGTATCCATAGTGCAGCACTGTTGTGAAATTAAAGTTAAGGTACATTAAAATATGGAGCAGAATATCTGGGAAAGTGATATGTATTGGTAGTATTTAACACTTACTCAAAGAGAAGGCAATGGCACCCCACTCCAGTACTCTTTTGCCTCGAAAATCCCATGGACGGAGAAGCCTGGCAGGCTTCAGTCCATGAGGTCACTGAGTCGGACACGACTGAGCGACTTCACTTTCACTTTTCACTTTCACGCATTGGAGAAGGAAATGGCAACCCACTCCAGTGTTCTTTCCTGGAGAATCCCAGGGATGGGGGAGCCTGGTGGGCTACCATCTATGGGGTCGCACAGAGTCGGACACGACTGAAGTGACTTAACAGCAAAGACTTTATTTGTACTCATGATAACAGCTACATTGACCCAATCAGTCAATTATAAATTAAGATAATCTGGTTTCCACAATTTAAATTCACATGAGAAACAGAGCTTCCCTGGTGGTTCAGTGGTAAAGAATCCACCTGATGATGCAGGAGACACGGGTTCAATCCCTGATCCAGGAAGATCGCACATGCTGCAGACCAACTAAGCCTGTGCACCACAACCACTGAAATTGTGACTACTAGCTGTGTGATTTTAGGCAAGTTACTTAACTCATCTGTTCCTTGTTTTCCTCAATTGTAATATGGAAGTGATAGAGTCTATCTTGTATGATTTTGGTGAAAATTAAATGAGTTAATATTTGTAGAGCTTAGAATGTTGTTTGCCAGACAGTAAGGATATAAGTCTTGTTTAAAGAAATGAGCTTTCATATACGTTTTTACACAGGTAATTTTCAAATGAATAATTGACACCAGTATAAGAGATAATGTTCCTAACAAAAAGAACAAATATTTGCTTTTAGTAGTCCACATGGTCCTTAATGTGCAGCTACAGAACGATTTGCGTGGTTCAATCCCAGACCAAAAACACCCAGTTTACACACCTCAGTCCACAGATGTGGAGATCCTGAATTTCGAAGAGAAGCTAGGTCCTTCTTTTCATACTGTTCATGGGCATGTTCTTGAGGCATGAATATTGGAGTGGTTTGTCATTCCCTCCTCCTGTGAACCATGTCTTGTCAGAACTCTCCACTATGATCCGTCTGTCTTGGGGGACCTTGCATGGCATGGTTTATAGCTTTACTGAGTTACACAAGACCCTTTGCCACGACAAGGCTGTGGTCCATGAAGGGGCAAACTCTGGGAGCTGGTGGAGGACAGGGAAGCCTGGTGTGCTGCAGTCCATGAGGTAGCAAACAGCTGGACTTGACTTTGCCACTGAGCAACAATAACCAGGTCCTTCTGAGAACATTTACTTCTCTGCTCTGCAACAGGTGTATAATATGAATCTTTCCCTCGAATCAAGCTGAAAGAGACCTGAAGCCACTAATCAGTAACAGAGCAATGGGAAAAGCAAACTACATAGAGCTTCTGATGGTTTCTAGATATCATGAAGCTAATCCCCAGGGCCCCCGAATACCACTATGATCTCCATCAGAATGAGGCTTATGGAAATAAGTGATAGATGACATCTTGACCTGAGTATTTTACAGGGAATCTAATGGGATTAAAGACTGATTCTGTGGTCATTTCCTCACTTGCAGAATACATAATGGGAATAAACATATCCAGTATCTGGCAGAATGCCCATATCGATTATGACCTATGAAGTACATGCTGTTTTAGTAGAAAGAGGCAAAAAGAAGCCTCTGAAACTGATCACCTTGCTCTCTTTCCCACCCACTCACCCACCCCTACTACTAATCTCTTGTATAATCTCCAGGGTGGTCACCCAGCAGATTTTCATTGTGCACCTGGGCTCCTGTTCTGGCCTCAGGGCTGTGTGAACTCTCCTGCTTTCTTACTTCACCCAGACACTTGGATCATCTTGACATGCCACACTGGCCGATCAGACAAAGTTCTGACCAGAAACAGATGCATAGTCAAATTGAATAAGTTAGGATATAGTTTAATAAAGGGATGATTTACAACAGTGAAGAGGTGGGAAACAAAGTCATTGCCACCCTCACGTTTTGTATTGGCTTGGTGTCCTCCCAGAATTCACGTCCAGAATCTCAGAATATGATCTTATTTGCAAATGGGAGGAGATGCAGACAAATAAACTCCTGTATCAAACTGACCACATAACCCCACAGAAAAACACATTTCTTCAAGAAAATGTAAAATGCAAATATTTGGACTATATACATCCCTAATATATATAATGGGCTTCCCTTGTGGCTCAGTCAGTAAAGAATCTGCCTGCAATGTGGAGACCTGGGTTAGATCTCTGGGATGGGAAGATCCCCTGGAGGAGGACATGGCAACCCACTTTAGTATTCTCGTCTGGAGAAACCCCATGGACAGAGGAGCCTGGCAGGCTACAGTCCATGGGGTCACAAAGAGTCGGACATGACTGAGGGACCAAGCACACATATCCCTAATAAGATATAGTTGGGTTTTTAATATTCATCTTTATTCATTTTATCCTTTGCACACAAGGCATTTTGGGTCAGAAACAGAGTTCTTACTAAATATTTTCAGTAAATATTTGTAGGGTGGTTAGTTCCTCTTGTCCCAGTCCTTAATACCAGGACATTTCTGTGAAAACTGAAGGACAATTTTCCTACATGAGTGGCCAAACACCCCCTTTGGGAGCACTGAGGAAAAATCACTGCATAAAAGGAAGGGGGTTCCCCAGTAGCTCTAGTGGTAAAGAACCCATTTGCCAAGGCAGGACATGTAAAAGACACGGGTTCGGTCCCTGGGTTGGGAAGATCCCCTGGAGGAGGGTACAGAAACCCACTCCAGTATTTTTGCCTGGAGAATCCCATGGACAGAGCAGCCTGGTGGGCTATGGTCCATAGAGTCGTGAAGAGTCCGACACAAGTGAAGTGACTTAGTGGGCACGCACGCACTCTAGAGGAGGAAGGAGGCAGCTGTTCTTCTCCCTCCTGAAAGAGGCTTCTCCTTAGATCTCCATACCTTTGGTTTGTAAATAAAACCTCCCCAGGAGCCAAAGAGATCCAGTAGTCTCCCTTTGATTCTCAGCTTCTACTATTCAGAGCTGTCTCCTGGTTCCCAAGTAAGCCATTCCAGTCTTCCTCGCAATTTGCAACCTCATGGACTATGGTGCGCCAGACTTCCCCGCCTCCACTATCTCCCAGAGTTTGCTCAAACTCATGTCCATTGAGTCGATGATGCCATACAACCATCTTGCGCTCTATCACCCTCTTCTCCTGCCTTCAATCTTTCCCAGCATCAGGGTCTTTTCCAGTGAGTCAGCTCTTTGCATCAGGTGGCCGAAGTATTGGAGCTTCAGCTTCAACATCAGTCCTTTCAATGACTATTCAGAACTGTGGTCATCTAGCTTTCTCCAGGAGACTAGCTTTCAGGTTAGAGTAATTAACTAGAACACAGTTACATATTTAATTCTTATAGTACATGAAGATGTTCTGTGAGTCTAGGGCTTTTTACAGGAATACTAAGCAATCTCAGAAAGTTTAATTTCCCTACAAGCATATCCCCACTAAGGACAAAAAGTGCCACAAAGAAATCTTCAATAGCATTCAGTCATCTTATTTTTAGCAGTATTATTGATACTGCCAATTTTAAACTTTTACATGTGAATTATGTGACTAAAACATCTAAGTCATTAAGTTAATATCAATAAGTGGTAAGATTTCTAGTGTAAGAAAACAGAGTTGCAAATATAAAATCAAAGATCAGAAACAATATGCCAATCTTAAGTTCCATTGGGAAAAATCAGTATGAACTCATGATGTAGCTTCTGCTTTAAAAAAATGCATTTTGGGGCTTCCCTGGTGGGATAAAAGTCCACCTGCCAATGCAGGAGACAAGGGTTCAATCCTTTATCCAGGAAGATCCCACATGCTGCGAAGCAACTAAGCCCATACACTGCAACTACTGAAGCCCATTCTCCTAGAGCCTGTGCCCTGCAACAGGAGTTGTTGTTTGGTAGCTAAGTCATGTCTGCCACTTTGCGGCACCATGGACTGTAGCTCATATGGAGCTCCTATGAACATTTTTTACATTTCTTTTGTTGAACACATGGTACATCTTTGTTGAACATATGTATTATACATATATAGACACATATTTTGCGGTATGTGTGTTATACATATGTACATATATGTAGGAGTGAAATGGCTGGTCATAAGGCATGAATATTTTCAGCTTTAGTAAATACTGACAACCAGTTAATGAGATAAATCAAGCATTTATCGTAACTTTCCCATAAAAACTGAACTTCAGGTTAACAAAATAGTTGAGAAGGGTAAGTTCCTATTCATAGAAAGATGACTTCTAATTAAGAAAATTAGAAAAATGACCATTTTACCATCCATAATAAAGTTATGGACCTAAGCAAGGATTGTCATCAGCAAATGCTAAAATCATTGGGTAAATGGAAAACTTTACAATAGATGGATCAGGGTGACAGCATGTAAGCAAACTGATCAATATCAGTATACCAAAAGGACAGCACAGATATTACACAAAGATGTAATGATCCAAGGATGAGTCACCTCATGAAATGATCTTGCCAGAGGAAGATTGTACCTAGATCTAATCAAACATCTAGATCTACTTATTCTTACAGGAAATGTAGGGGAAAGAGGAACAATTCAATGATTCCATAAAGAGGCAATCAGCCAAATTTAAAACATGGTAAATCCTAAGGAACATTGACCTGTTTATCCAACAAACTAATGGTATTTAAGTAAAAAACAAACAGAAAGTACATATATAAAATGCAATATTACTCAGCCATAAAAAGGAATGCATTTGAGTCAGTACTAGTGAGATAGATGAACCTAGAGCCTGTTATACAGAATGAAGTAAGTTAGAAAGAGAAAGATAAATATCATATTCTAATGCATATATACGAAATCTAGAAAAATGGTACTGAAGAGTTTATTTACAGACAGCAATGGAGAAACAGACATAGAAAATAGACTTATGGACATGGGGAGAGAGGAGGAGATGATCAGATGTATGGAAAGAGTAAATGGAAACTGACATTACCACATGTAAAATAGATAGTCAACAGGAGTCTGCTGTATGGCTCAGGAAACTCAAACAGGGTCTCTGTATCAACCTAGAGAGGTGGGATGGGGAGGGAGATGGGAGGGAAGTTCAAAAGGGAGGGGATATATGTATACCTATGGCTGATTCAGCTTCCCTGGTGGCTCAGACAGTAAAGTGTCTACCTGCAATTCGGGAGACCTGTGTTCGATCCCTGGGTTGGGAAGATCCTCTGGAGAAGAAAATGGCAACCCAGTCCAGTACTCTTGCCTGGAAAATTCCATGGGTGGAGGAGCCTGGTAGGCTATAGTCCATGGGGTCGCAAAGAGTCAGACATGACAGAGCAACTTCACTGGGGTGGCTGATTCATGTTGACATTTGACAGAAAACAACAAAATTCTGTAAAGCAATTATCCTTTAATTAAAAAATAAATTAATTAAAAAAATAAAAACAAAAAATCAGAAAAACAAAAGGAGAGGTACTTTTGACACTTAGGCTGACCAACCAAATGCAGTGCATACATTCAGGCTGATCCTAATTTGAATAGCTTTAAAAAGATATTTTTGAGACAATTAGTGAAATTTGAATACAGACTAGGTATTAGATGGTATTGGGGAATTGTGGCTAATTTCCTTAGGTGTGAAAAAATCTTGATCATGCATAAAAGAAAAAATTACACATTTAAGTATTTACCAGGGAAATGATTCTTTAAAATATAAGAAACCTTTAAAATGTTACGGCTTATTTAAAAAGTGGAAGAGGCAGATAAAACAAGATTGGCAAGATAACTTTGATTGCTGGAACAAGTTGTTATTAGTGTTCATTAGTAGTCTATGTATGTTTAAAATTTTCCACCATAAATATTACTTTAAAATTTTTAAGATAAATTTACATCAGAGAACAAATGTATGGATTCAAACATAAAAGGGAAAGGGGCAGTGGGATGAATTGGGAGACTGGGATTGACATATATACACTATTGATACTATGTATAAAATGGATAACTAATGAGAACCTACTGTATAGCACAGGGAACTCTACTTGGTGCTCTGTGGCAACCTAAATGGGAAGGAAATCCAGAAAAGAGGGGATATATAATATGCGTAGCTGATTCACTTTGCCATACAGCAGAAACTAACACATTGTAAAGCAGCTATGCTTCAATAAGCATGAATAATAAAATGAGTTTACATCATTCCAAGTGATGTAGGTTCAAACTGTGTGTCAGCGGAGAACAATGCATTGTGTGGACTCTAGAGCACTCCCTCTGGATTATCTGATTCTGATTCTATCTAGGTTATTTCACAACACGGTAAATTATAGCTCTTTGGTGGCAATGGCAACTCTTATCTAAGAGCACGCGAATGCTGCCTTACCTGGTACAGTTTCAACTGGCCTCCTGCCTTCCTGGTGGAAGAAGTTAGTTTTGTCTCCAAACTTTGCATGTACATATGTGCTCAGCTGCTTAGTAGTGTCTGACTCTTTGCAACCCCATGGACTGTAGCCTGCCAGGCTCCTCTGTCCATGGCATTCTCCAGGCAAGAATACTGGAATGGGTTGCCATTTCCTTCTCCAGGGGATCTTCCCCACCCATTTCCATATCCTTCACTCCATGTAAATGTGTGCTGTTTTGATTTCTCCTTTGAGTCTCTGTCTGGTTCTCTGCTTGTAAGTTAAATAAAAATTTTTATATCTGTATGAGAGTCATAATTTTACCCCCTTTCGAAAGTTATCTTTGTTTATTTATGGCTGTGCTGGGTTTTCGTTGCTTTTGTGTGGGCTTTCTCTACTTGTGGCGAGTGGGGCTACTCTTTGTTTTGGTGCACAGGCTTCTCGTTGCTATGGCTTCTCTTGTTGAAGAGCACGGGCTCTAGAGTGTGCGGGCTTTAATAGTTGTGGTTTATGGGCTTTGTTGTTCTGTGGCATGTAGGATCTTCCTAAACCAGGGATTGAACCCATGTCCCCTGCATTGCCATGTAGATTCTTATCCACTGCACCACCAGGAAAGTCCTGAAGGTTATCTCTTAACAATGATAATAAATAATATTTATCTCTTTTTTTGTGAAGCTGAAAGTAAAGTAAATTCATTGGTATACTTATGAATTATTACATGCTAATGAATAGTTGCTAAATAATTTCAGAGTAAATTGTAAGTTAGTTGTACAAATATTAGCTGACATTTCCCTCAGCTTGTTTTTATTTTCTCATGCCACTAGTTCCAGAAACGCCTCTGGAATCTTTATATAGGAGGCCTGGATGCATGTGCAGTAAGCACACCAGAGTAACATAGGAGCAAAGCAAAAGTGAAACCATTTCAAAATAAAGAGTGAGTAACATTGACAGAAAATTTGTGGCAAAATTCAAAAATGTTTCTTTGGATCTAAGATACATGGCTGAAACACAGTTGGATGGTCTGCATTACTTAGCAAAAAGTAAGAAAGTTTTTCTGTAGGAGTCTACTCCACTACTCCTCCACATTTCTTTTCTTTTCTCTCTCAGTTTTTCTTCAAAGGCACTAACTGCAGGTGCTGGAATTGTTTCACATTTTGACCACAGAGATGCTCCACTACCTCTGTACCTCTCGGTTATTAGGAACCATGTCTCTTGGTCACCTGGGCTCCATGTTGCTTCCACTTTCACCGAATTTAATGCCAAAATCAGTCAATAAAAATTCTTTTGTGTTTTTCCTATGAGAGTTCTACAAATGCAAACCTAGCCAAATTAGACTCCACACCCCCCAAAGCTTACTTTCAAAAAAGGATGCTACAGCTATGATACTATAGCTATGTCCATGATCTCTCAGTGAATTTTTTTTTTCAGTGCCACATCGCTTTAGGGACCTTAGTTCCTGACCAGGGATCGATCCCATACCCCCTGCATTGGGAGTATGGCGTCTTTTAACCCCTGGACCACTAGGGAAGTCCCTCTGAATGAACTTCATGCCCTATTTCAAAATAGCTGATGCTAATTACTAGAAACAACTAGAAGAACGTACTAAAAAAAATTGAAAGAGAAGAAAATATGCCATGTGTACACTATCTTGTTCACTTACTTTTAAACTCATTAAACTCCAAGAGAAGACTGGCTTCCCTTGTATTTTTCATTATTCAGAGTTCCAAGTAAGGCTCTGCACAGTCTACCCCTTTGGGCTAGTACTTACTTCCAGATTCCACCTCTTTCTCCTGGCAAACCTTCCCAATGCCTTCCTTAAGGCTAAGCAAACGTCCTCTCTTTATGAAGCCTTCCCTGATGCCCTAAGCATGGTCAGGAAGCCCTCCTCTGTGTTCCTTATGGTGCTTACTCTCTAACCCTTTCATGATAGTTTTCACATTGAATGGTAAACCTCTCCTCCAATAGCTTTCTATCTCACTCTAAATAAAAATCAAAGCTTGACACCTCTAGCCCTCATTTACCATAGCTTACTCACTGAATTCTGATTATTTACTTCACTGACTTCCCAAGCCTGGCTTCCATCTGCATCTCAGGGACCCGTAGTCCAACTTCCTCCCCTCTTGCAGGTGTTATTCAAACATCACTGTAGGTTCATCCCTCCTTCAGAGCTTTATGTTTCCCCAAAACACTTACCATCACCTCCCTGACTCTGTTTTACTGCTTATTTATCTCATTCCTTGTCTAATCTCCCTCCACAAAAATCAAGGCCCCCAAGACAAGGGTTGTATCTGTTTTGTTTGAGAATGGACCCTCAGTACCTGGAACAAGATCTGGACACAGAAGCTGCTCAATAACTATGTTTTTCATGAATGAAATGGCAGTCTCTCTCACCTCCCACTGGACATCTTAAAGGCAAAGATTTGGTTTTATTTGTTTGTGAGCCTTTAGTATTTACCTGTCACGTAGTATATATTCAATAAAAATTCATCTCACGTGTTCGCCCTCAGGGAGACAGGTCAGTTCTGGGATAGTTGCAAAGGACAGAGATCAAGGAAAGACCAATTTAATGGCCTTTCTGGTTTCCACATCACTTCCCTGCTCCATCTTCATAAAGAGGGATCACTTAGATGAGGTCATATGCGGACTTTGGACTCTGCTGAGTGACCAGACATGATAAGAGAGCATAACACAGGAAGTATGTAGTGTTTACAAAGATTTTCCTTGGCACTTTCTAGTCCTTAATTATTAAAAAACAGAGACATCACTTTGCCCACAAAGGTCTGTATAGTCAAAGCTGTGGTTTTTTCAGTAGTCATGTACGTATGTGAGAGTTCGACCATAAAGAAGGCTGAAGAACTGATGCTTTCGAATTGTAGTGCTGGAAAAGACTCTTTGAGAAGTCCCTTGGACTGCAAAGAGATCAAATAAGCCCATCCTAAAGAAAATCAACCTTGAATATTCTGTGGAAGCACTGATGCTAAAGTTGAAGCTCCAATACTTTGGCTACATAATGTGAAGAGCCAACTTATTGGAAAAGACCCTGATGCTGGAAAAGATTGAAGGCAGAAGTGGGCAGCACAGGGTAAGATGGTTAGATAGCATCACCAACTCAATGGACATGAATTTGAGCAAACTCCGGGAGATAGTGGATGACAGGGAAGACTGGTGTGCTGCAGTCCATAGCGCGCAGAGTCGGACAAAACTTAGCGACTGAAAAAAAGTCATTTATTGGTGTATATCACTAACAGAGTAAGGTACCAAAGAACTAAGAAGACTTTGCCTGAAATGGGAGGAACGGGAGGAGCAGTCAGTCATTTAAGGTGCCCTTTGGGGATGTGTATTTTGGAAACCACTGATGCAGCAACACACCCTGGAGAAGGAAAGGACAACCCAGCCCAGTATTCTTGCCTGGAGAATCCCCACGGACAGGGGAGCCTGGTGGGCTACAGTCCATGGGGTCGCAAAGAGTCAGACACTACTGGAGCCACCTTAGCACGCAAGCACGATGTAACACAGGTTGAGGTGAGGAATCAGTGAGAAGCATTAATGGAAGGGTAGGGAGAAACACTCCTCTGCGAGCCCGCCACTGAGACGCGAAGAAGGCTCCTTCCAGCTCTAGGACAAGGTCGGATTGTAAGACGGAAGGAAGGGAGGCAGTGAGAGAAGGAAGAAGGAAGGAATAAAGGAGGGAAGGAGGGAGGAGGGAAGAAAGAAAAAGGAAAGAAAGGAAGGAAGAGAGAGAGGTAGATAAGGGGGGGCGGGGAGGGAAAGAAGGAAGAAAATGGAAAAAATAAAGTTCTCTAGCTGACTAGTTTTAAAAAATCGCCACCGATCACCACCAGCGGAGGCAAACACACTATTGCATCTTCTTCTTGACGCTGAGCACCAGTGATTTCCTATCTGGAAAGGCCGGGGTTACTACCTGGGGCTTGCAGAGAGCTGAGCCCCGCAGGGCCCCACGTGGTTCGCTCTAAGAGGCGGCCCCGGCGCACCCCTCCCGGCGGGGCGGGCGGTCGGCGGAGGAGGGGCAGGAGTCCCGAGCGCTCTCCTGGGCGCCCCGGACCACAGTGGGAGCGGGCGGCGGGCATGGCGGAGGCGCGGCCGGTACCGGCGGGGCTGCAACTGAGCGCGCTGCCCGACCACTCGCCGCTGCTGCTGCCCAGCCTGGCCGAGCTGCGGCGCCGGGCCGGGGCGGCTGGTGCTCCGCTGGCCGGGAGGCTACTCAGCGACGCCTTTCTGCTGAGGTTCCTGCGCGCCCGGGACTTCGATCTGGACCTGGCCTGGCGGGTAAGGGGACCGTCCCGCCGAGCCCCACCCGGGCGACGGGCCGGGAAGCCGAGGCTGGGCCGGGACCCCGGCCGATCCCTCGCCGGGACCCGTCCCCCGGGGCGGGGCGGGGGAGTGTAACCTCGGCGGGGACGCGCCCTGGACGCACCGGGTGGTGGCAGCGGGTGTCCTGAGAAATCCCGCGCTGGTCCTTCCAGTTTCCCCAGAGTCGTGGAAATGGGAACATCTGAAAAAGCTGGCGCCCTCTGGGGTGAGGGCCTATTTGACGCCAAGAAGTGAAATTCTGCCCTTGGATGAGTCTCCCGAACCTATAAAGTTTTTCGGGAATACCTCACTCTCCGCGGCAGAGCGGCAGAGACAAAAGATAATGACCTCTGGGATTTCCCTGGTGGCCCAGTGGCTAAGACTCCAAGCTCCCAGTGCATAGGGCCAGGGTTCGATCCCTGGTCAAGGAACGAGATCCCACGTGCTGCAACGAAAGGTCTGGTGTGTCACAACTAAGGCCTGGCACAGCCAAATAAATATTAAAAAAAAAAAAAAAAAAGATAATGACCTCTGAGATGTGGGAAGCCTAGATTTATTTCATCTTGGCAGATAACTCGACATGTGCTGGGAGAAATGACATTGCCAGGAAAATTGACGATTTGAAGCCAAATTCTAGCAAAAGAGTATTGGTAATAGTAATACTCAAGGCACTAAAGCGGTGCAGAGTATCTTCAGCGGAAGTATCGGGATGAGGCTTCTCCTTTGTGTTTCCAGGTGTGGTACACCGGATTGAGAGCAGGGTGGTGGGAAGACAGGAATCAGAAAGAGGTGTGCGACCTTGAGTTCTGTCACTTTGGACTCCGCATCCTCATCTGTTAAGTAACGACGAAAACGCCTCCAGTGATGTCTGGTTTCCAGGTCTGATCATTGACGGGTTTAACAGAACAGGACGTACCCAGCGCAGTGAGCGGTCAGCAGTTGAACTTGATGGAGCCCTTTCTCCAAGCTACTCGTTCACCCACAGAGAGCTGGGAGGCAGAGAAGTGTTACAGTGCAGCGTCCCAGGGGTCTCAGTATGGGGATTTTTGCTGTTGATAATTAATTTTTAATTGAAAAAGTAATAAGTACAGATGCTTTTACTTTAATCCACACATAGTAAGCAATGCAAAGTAAGTTCCTAAAAGTAACTTTCTAAAGGACAAAATCCCTCACCCCAGACCTTAGTTTACAAACCATCTACTCAGTCGCATTTGCGTTTACCTACCTCTTACCTGTCCAGGTAGAATACAGTCACACAAGCGTATGCAGGCTTCCCAGGTGGCCCTAGTGGTAAAGAACCCGCCTGGCAATGCAGAAGACGAAAGAGACCTGGGTTTGATCCCTGGGTCAGGAAGATCCTCTGTAAAAGGGAATGACTACCCACTCCAGTATTCTTCTTGGAAAATCCCATGGACGCAGGGAGCAACCTATTTAGCTACAGTCCATGTGGTCACAAACAGTTGGACACAACGGAGTGACTAACACTTGGCAAGCATATGTATGTGTTTTACATTTTGCCTTTTTAACCTAACTTAAAAAGCAGAGACATTACTTTGCGAACAAAGGTCTGTTTAGTTAAGGCTCTGGTTTTTCCAGTAGTCATGTATGGATGTGAGAGTTGGACTATAAAGAAAGCTGAGTGTTGAAGAATTGATGCTTTTGAACTGTGGTGTTGGAGAAGACATTTGAGAGTCCCTTGGACTGCAAGGAGATCCAACCAGTCCATCCTACAGGAAATCAGTCCTGAATATTCATTGGAAGGACTGATGTTGAAGCTGAAACTCCAATACTTTGGCCACCTTATGCGAAGAGCTGACTCATTTGAAAAGACCCTGATGCTGGGAAAGATTGAAGGTGGGAGGAGAAGGGGATGACAGAGGATGAGATGGTTGGATGGCATCACCGACTAAATGGACATGAGTTTGAGTAAACTCTGGGAATTTGTGATGGACAGATGCTGGAGTCCAGCCCCAGCAGGTCAGGGTTCCCTCAGGATGGACGGCGTCGGCGATACGAATGAGAAGACACAGCGAGTCGTGGTGTTTCCAAGTGTCTTCTGACTTTATTGTTTTTAAGACAGCTTTTATATTTTTAGTGGTACATAGAAACAAATGTAAAGTATAGAGTCATGCCAGATCAGCTCGATGGATCAGCAGTTTTTGATCCATATCGGAACCAGAACACTGTTTGTGTTTCTAAGTTATAAAAGGTTTAAAATTGTTTACATCATCTTCTGGCCCAGAGGCCTGCTAACATCTTGTGACTCTTTTATTGATAAGGGTTGATCAGCCAGGACACTTATGTATCAGGCACAGCAGGAAAGAATTCATTAATAGAAAGTTTCAAGGTAAAACCTGTTTTCGGTAATTTACTCTATGCCTTGAGCTTAACAGAAAAGAATGTGGTTCCATAAAGTCATAGAACAGCAAGCTGAAACAATATAGCACAAAGGTCAGTTCTTAGTAAGAATCATCAGTTAAATCAACAATTGTCTTATTATTTGTATTAAAGCTAAACTTTTATTTATATAAATCTCTAACTATTATGCTTTCATTATATAGGCTAAATACGTTAAGAGTAAAAACATAGTGAGTAAATATAGACTAAGTAACAGTTTCATAAAGCAATATTTCTTAATATTTTCTAACAAGCCTTTCTTTCCTACAAAGGGCTCTGTGCCCATTGGGGCTTTCTGTGTGGAGGCTCTCAATGCTGTTCTGTTGTTAACGGGCAGTCAAGCACATTAGCTCCAAAGGCACAGGTACATTTATTAAACAAACCAATATGCTAGCAAGAGGAATTTAGATTAGCATATTTTATATCCCAGATAATTTTATTTAGGGTGCTACTGTTCAGGGGCCTTGTCGATTGAGATTTCAGATTGATCTATTTTAGAAGAGAATCAGGAAAGGCCTTTTGCCTAAGTCACAGAAAATAAGGAGAGGTTTATTGTAGCAAACATCAGAAAGACAGATATTATCTTTAAGGTGAGCGCTGAGGCAGCCTCTTGAGAATCCCTGAGGCCTGAGTTGCTCTGCTCGTCAGGTCTTCTCCTCATGACTCTGTCATGGGTGGGATCTCGTGAGCTGGCTCCCGGCAGACAGAGAGGCCTGGCGTGCTGCAGTCCACAGGGTTGCAAAGAGTTGGACACGACTGAGCAACTGAACAGAACTGAACCTAACTTATCTTAGAGATCACCCTATTTCAACATGTGTATTATTCTTTTTGGGGCTGTGTACTATTTCATCGTCTCAATTTATTCTATTAAAATGTATTAACCAGTCTCCTGTATTGAACATAGGATTTGTCGTCAGACATTGGCAGTGCTGTCATGCACATGCTGTTCATTTCTCCATTCAATGATTACTTTTTGAATTCCTACAATTTGCTTGGCAGTTCACAAAAGACAGAAACTGAGACAAACGGGGCTTTCTTCCATCACCAATTGGTGATGTGTATGTCATATGTATAAAAATATGTGTATGTCATTGTATAAAAATAGGAAATCCTTACAAGATAAGTTCAAAACTTGAACAGTTGATGTGTGATGTGCATTCTCAATGTTGATGAATAAACCAGTTGTCTTCCAAAGTGTTTGCATTATTTTATTACTTCTATATTACATAGTGGTGTCTTTCCTCATGTTATTACCTGTTGTGTCATCAAACTTTATGATCCGTGTGTCAACCTGCTAGGTGATGAACTGGTTCCCATTATTATTATAATATGCATTTGCTTAATCATAAATGAGGTTAATCATCTCTCATATAGTTAACGTTTTAAAATTCCTTTCTAATTAACTGCTTGTTTTGCTATTTGTTTTCTTCCACTTCACTTACATAAAATACGAAACATCTTATTCATAACATATCTTCATGTGTTAAAGAAAATAGGCTGTTGTCCTAGTTTCCGTCTTTTGACACTGTTAGTGCTATTTTCTTTCTGTACAGAATTTTAAAATTTTTATGTGATCAAATATATCGATTTCATTGTTCTGTGATTGCTTCTAGTTTCATAAGCTCTTCTGCAAAATTTTCTCTAGTAATTTATGGCTTCACTTTTTCATATTGTGGTTGTTGATCTACTGGGCTTTAGTTTGACCTTAGGAATGAAATAGGAGCCTGCCTATTTCCTTTGTTTGTCAGATGGCTACCTAGGTGTCCTGATATTTACTCAGCCGCTACTAAATATGAAGAAACAATCTCAGTTTCCATGAAAAGTATAGTTCACATGGTACATTAAACATGTATGCTGCTGCTAAGTCACCTCAGTCGTGTCTGACTCTGTGCGACCCCATAGATGGCAGCCCACCAGGCTCTGCTGTCCCTGGGATTCTCCAGGCAAGAACACTGGAGTGGGTTGCCATTTCCTTCTCCGGTGCATGAAAGGGAAAAGTGAAAGTGAAGTCGCTCAGTCGTGTTTGACTCTTAGCGACCCCATGGACTGCAGCCTACCAGGCTCCTCCATCCATGGGATTTTCCAGGCAAGAGTACTGGAGTGGGGTGCCATTGTGTTCTCTGTAAATATGTATAGTAGCTAACAATTAAAAGTGTATGATTTACAGATTTCATTTTGGTTGCATTAAAAAAATAATTTTATTTATTTTTGGCTGTGCTGGGTCTTCATTGCTGTGCGGGCTTTTCTCTAGTTTTGGGAAGCGGGGGCCACTCTCCAGTTGCAGTGTGTGGGCTTCTCACTGCGATGGCTTCTCTTGTTCTGGAGCACAGGCTTTAGGGCGCTCAGGCTTCAGTAGTTGTAGGGCAAGGGCTCAGTAGTTTCAGCTTCCAGGCTTTAGAGCACAGGCTCGATAGTTGTGGCACATGGGCTTAGTAGCTCTGCAGCATGTGGGATCTTCCTGGACCAGGGATCAAACCCGTGTCTCCTGCACTGGCAGGTGGATTCTTTACCACTGAGCCACCAGGAAAGCCCTCATTTTAGTTGCTTTTTAAAAGTAACATCTAAATAGAAGATGAAATAAAATTATCTCTCACCTCTGTGTTATGTTTTTCCCATATTATTTATTTTCCTGAATTGTTTTCATTGCATCATGTCCTGAGGAACTGGCTAACTGGACCTTGTCCAAATTGACTGGAAAGGAATCAAGTTTCTGTGAACTCTTTGCCCTATTTTTCTGCCAACTTGAAAGGAAAGAGGGTTAGAGTGTGAAACTATTTCTTCATTTTCCTCCACAGAAGCAGTTAATTCAATTCACATTGCTTTATTTAAAATATAAAAGCTGTATAGTTTTAGTGTTTGAAGAAAACAAGTTTTAATGAAGTTTCTCATTATTCTAGCTTTTGTATTTGAAGTTATAACAAATTAGTTATTATTTAGAATTCTAATACCTTCTAGAGTTCCAGTTATTTAGTGAGTAGCATTTGGGTGGATTATCTCTTTATTTTCCTATTTTAGAAGAAACTGAGGTGTAAAGAGTAAGTAACTTGTTCAGAATCGCAGCTGTTGAGTGGTAGAGCAAGAATTTGAACTTGAGTTGTACCCTTATGTGCACTACACTTGCGCCATGTGTTTGAAAAAACCAGCTGTTAACCTCTGTCTGTCTTGTATATTCTTGTGAATTCTTGCCTTTCACAAGTGAATATTCCTCTTTATATTTTTGTTCCATGTGATAGGCTTTTTATTCTTTAATTATTTTTATAGTTCTCCCAAGACTTCAAAGTTTTCAGATCTCCATTGACTTTCCCTACTAATTTCCCACTAAATACAAGTTCTTTTTTTTAATTTAATTTAAATTTTTTTATTCTTTTATAACTGAAATTTTATTGATTGTTTTGAGGATCACTATACAGACGTTTCAATTTGTACACAATTCTTCACATACATACCAGAAATCTAAAATATCATGTAGTTGTGATTCTTAACAGTTATTCCAGTGAGTTTCCAGCTTAAAATTTGGAGTAAACTTTCCTTAACAGGATATCAAGTACCAATATCTTCAAATATTGATATGCTGTTATATCATAAGTCCCACTGATTCACAATTTAATATCATATACACTACATACCCAAGCTGTCAATTGTTCACAGCACATTAACCAAGTTACTAGGAAAACTGGACTACCACGACCAAAGATGTTATAGAGTGCACAAAATTCTGACCAGAAGAGCCAAGGTCAAAAAGTGGTTTGCTGAAGAAAATACTTCTACCAAAACAATATGGGAAGAGAAGTAATTTAAAGTGTTCAAGACATTAAATGCACAACTGACTCCAAATTGCCATTTAGTATGCTTTTGTATTATAGGATATAAAACCTACCCCCCATCTATGGAATGTTAAGCTGACACCCAAGACAATCAAAGCCACCCATATCCAATATCCCACTATTTTCTGTACGTACCAAAAAATAAACAACCAGCAAATGATTTCACCTCTTAAAAAAAAGCATTTACACTTAAAAAATGGGATGAGGTGGGATTCCCTCCTTTTTAAAAATGTTTCTAGAGCTACTAAAAAACTTGCATTTACAAAATAGTTGATAAAAATATTCCTCTGGATTGTACAAGAAGGCAAACAGGGACCACTGACAGGACTGGGTGTGTGGTTATTAATCAGACTCGGCTTCTTTCTGTTCTGCTTCATCAGAGGCTGGGCTCTCCTCGTTTTTAGTCTCTCCATTTTCTGCAGGTAAGTCTTCTTCAGTCTCTTGGTTGGCCACTTCCGCCTATTTTCCCTTTGCTCCTCTTTTCCCTTTTGTTTGCACTTTTTTGTCTGAAGATTTATCCTTTCCCGTCGCCTTTTTTGGCTTCGTTTCCACTTTTGCAGGAGCCGGTTTAGCTGACAACCTCGCTGATCTCCTCTTGGGCTCCTCCTTCGCCACCCACTTGGCGGAGCTGACCTTCTTCTTGGGCATCGTGGCAGCGGGGCAGGGAAGAGCCAGGTGCCTGAGGGCTGCGGCGGGTGTCGAGAGACTTCCCGAAGCTGAGTAGCCTGACCGCTGCCGCTCCTCCCGCCCCCCGAGCAGGGGTGGTGCTAATTTAATTTAATTTTTTTTAATATTAATTAATTTATTTTAATTGGAGGCTAATTACTTTACAATATTGTAGTGGTTTTTACCATACATTGACGTGAATCAGCCATGAGTGTACGTGTGTTTCCCAACATGAACCCCCCTCCCATCCTATCCCTCAGCGTCATCCCAGTGCACCAGCCCTGAGCACCCTGTCTCATGCATCAAACCTGGACTGGCGATCTGTTTCACATATGATAATATACATGTTTCAATGCTATTCTCTCAAATCATTCCACCCTCACCTTCTCCCATAGAGTCCAAAAGACTATTCTATACATCTGTGTCTCTTTTGCTGTCTCGCATATAGGGTCATCATTACCATCTTTCTAAATTCTATATATATGCATTAGTATACTGTATTGGTGTTTTTCTTTCTGACTTAATTCACTCTGTATAATAGGCTCCAGTTTCATCCACCTCATTAGAACTGATTCAAATGCATTCTTTTTAATGGTTGAGTAATATTCCATTGTGTATATGTATCACAGCTTTCTTATGCATTTGTCTGCTGATGGACATCTAGGTTGCTTCCATGTCCTAGCTATTGTAAACAGTGCTGTGATGAACATTGGGGTACATGTGTCTCTTTCAATTCTAGTTTCCTTAGTGTGTATGCCCAGCAGTGGGATTGCTGGGTCGTACGGTAGTTCTATTTCCAGATTTTTAAGAAATCTCCACACTGTTCTCCATAGTGGCTGAGCTAGTTTGCATTCCCACCAACAGTGTAAGAGGGTTCCCTTTTCTCCACACTCTCTCCAGCATTTATTGTTTGTAGACTTTTTGATAGCAGCCATTCTGACTGGCATGAGATGGTACCTCATTGTGGTTTTGATGTGCATTTCTCTGATAATGAGTGATGTTGAGCAGCTTTTCATGTGTTTGTTAGCTATCTGTATGTCTTCATTGGAGAAATGTCTGTTTAAGTTCTTTGACCCATTTTTTGATTGGGTTGTTTATTTTTATGGAATTGAGCTGAAGGAACTGCTTGTATATTTTTGAGGTCAATTCTTTGTCAGTTGCTTTGTTTGCTATTATTTTCTCCCATTCTGAAGGCTGTCTTTTCACCTTGCTTATAGTTTCCTTCATTATGCGAAAGCTTTTAAGTTTAATTAGGTCCCATTTGTTTATTTTTGCTTTTATTTCCATTACTCTGGGAGGTGGGTCACAGAGAATCCTGCTGTGATTTACGTCAGAGAGTGTTTTGCCTATGTTTTCCTCTAGGAGTTTTATAGTTTCTGGTCTTACATTTAGATCTTTAATCCATTTTGAGTTTATTTTTGTGTATGGTGTTAGAAAGTGTTCTAGTTTCATTCTTTTACAAGTGGTTGACCAGTTTTCCCAGCACTACTTGTTAAAGAGATTGTCTTTTCTCCATTATATATTCTTGCCTCCTTTGTCAAAGATAATGTGTCCACAGGTGTGTGGATTTATCTCTGGGCTTTCTACTTTGTTCCATTGATCTATATTTCTGTCTTTGTGCCAGTACCATACTGTCTTGATGACTGCAGCTTTGTAGAATAGCCTGAAGTCAGGCAGGTTGATTCCTCCAGTTCCATTCTTCTTTCTCAAGATCGCTTTGGCTATTAGAGGTTTTTTGTATTTCCATACAAATTGTGAAATTATTTGTTCTAGTTCTCTTAAAAATACCATTGGTAGCTTGATAGGGATTGCACTGAATCTATAGATTGCTTTGGGTAGTAAACTCATTTGCAGTATATTGATTCTTCCGATCCATGAACATGGTATATTTCTCCATCTATTTGTGTCATCTTTGATTTCTTTCACCAGAGTTTTATAGTTTTCTATATATAGGTCTTTTGTTTCTTTAGGTAGATTTGTCCCTAAGTATTTTATTCTTCTCATTGCAATGGTGAATGGAATTGTTTTCTTAATTTCTCTTTCTGTTTTCTCATTGTTAGTGTATAGGAATGCAAGGGATTTCTGTGTGTTGATTTTATATCCTGCAATTTTACTATATTCATTGATTAGCTCTAGTAATTTTCTGGTGGAGTCTTTAGGGTTTTCTATGTAGAGGATCATGTCATCTGCAAACAGTGAGAGTTTTACTTCTTCTTTTCCAATCTGAATTCCTCTTATTTCTTTTTCTTCTCTGATTGCTGTGGCTAAAACTTCCAAAACTATGTTGAATAGTAGTGATGAGAGTGGGCACCCTTGTCTTGTTCCTGACTTTTGGGGAAATGTTTTCAATTTTTGACCATTGAGGATAATGTTTGCCATGGGTTTATCATATATGGCTTTTATTATGTTGAGGTATGTTCCTTCTATGCCTGCTTTGTGGAGTGTTTTTATCATAAATGGATGTTGAATTTTGTCAAAGGCTTTCTCTGCATCTCTTGAGATAATCATACGGTTTTTATCTTTCAATTTGTTAGTATGGTGTATCATGTTGATTGATTTGCAGATATTAAAGAATCCTTGCATCCCTGGGATAAAGCCCACTTGGTCATGATGTATGATCTTTTTACTATGGATTCTGTTTGCTAGAATTTTGTTAAGGATTTTTGCATCTATGTTCATCAGTGATATTGGCCTGTAGTTTTATTTTTTTGTGGCATTTTTGTCTGGTTTTGGTATTAGCATGATGGTGGCTTCATAGAATGAGTTTGGCAGTTTACCTTCCTCTGCAATTTTCTGGAACAGTTTGAGTAGTATAGTTGTTAGCTCTTCTCTAAATTTTTGGTAGAATTCAGCTGTGAAGCCGTCTGGTCCTGGGCTTTTGTTTGCTGGAAGATTTCTGATTACAGTTTTGATTTCTGTGCTTGTGATGGACTTGTTAAGACTTTTTATTTCTTCCTGGTTCAGTTTTGGAAGGTTATACTTTTCTAAGAATTTGTCCATTTCTTCCAAGTTGTCCATTTTATTGGCATATAGTTGCTGATAGCAGTCTCTTATGATCCTTTGTATTTCTGTGTTGTCTGTTGTGCTTTCTCCATTTTCATTTCTAATTTTGTTGATTTGATTCTTCTCCCTTTTTTTCTTGATGAGTCTGGCTAATAGTTTGTCTATTTTATTTAGCTTCTCAAATACAAGCTTTTAGCTTTGTTAATTTTTGCTATGGTCTCTTTTGCTTCTTTTTCATTTATTTCTGCCCTAATTTTTATGATTTCTTTCTTTCTACTAACCATGGGGTTCTTCATTTCTTCCTTTTATAGTTGCTTTGGGTGTAGAGTTAGGTCATTTATTTGATTTTTCTCCTGTTTCTTGAGGTAAGCTTGTATTGCTATGAACTACTGAGTCCCATAGGTTTTGGGTTGTTGTGATTTTATTTTCATTCATTTCTGTGCATATTTTTATTTCTTTTTTGATTTCTTCTGTGATTTGTTGGTTAGTCAGAAGTGTGTTGTTTAGCCTCCATGTTTGTATTCTTAATAGTTGTATTTTTTTTTTCCTGTAGTTGACATCTAATCTTACCTCATTGTGATCAGAAAAGATGCTTGGAATGATTTCAATTTTTTTGAATTTACCTAGCCTAGATTTATGGCCCAGGATGTGATCTGTTCTGGAGAAGTTTCCGTGTGCACCTGAGAGAAAGGTGAAATTCATTGTTTTGGGGCGAAATGTCCTATAGACATCAATTAGGTCTAACTGGTCCATTGTATCATTTAAAGTTTGTGTTTCCTTGCTAATTTTCTGTTTAGTTGATGTATCCATAGGTGTGAATGTGGTATTAAAATCTGCAACTATTATTGTGTTACTGTTAATTTCCCCTTTCATACTTGTTAGCATTTGCCTTACATATTGTGGTGCTCCTATGTTGGGTGCATATATATTTAAAATTGTTATATCTTCTTGGATTGATCCTTTGATCATTATGTAGTGTCCTTTTTGGCTCTTTTCATGGCCTTTATTTCAAAGTCTATTTTATCTGATATGAGTATTGCTATTCCTGCTTTCTTTTGGTTTCCATTTGGGTGAAATATTTTTTTCCAGCCCTTCACTTTCAGTCTGTATTTGTCCCTTATTTTGAGGTGAGTCTCTTGTAGACAGCATATATAGGGGTCTTGTTTTTGTATCCTTTCAGCCAGTCTTTGTCTTTTGGTTGGGGCATTCAACCTATTTACATTTAAGGTAATTATTGATAAGTATGATCATGTTGCCATTTACTTTGTTGTTTGGGGTTTGAGTTTATACACATTTTCTGTGATTCCTATCTAGAGAAGATCCTTTAGCATTTGTTGAAGAGCTGTTTTCGTGGTGCTGAATTCTCTCAGCTTTTGCTTGTGTGTAAAGCTTCTGATTTCTCCTTCATATTTGAATGAGATCCTTGCTGGGTACAGTAATCTGGGTCATAGGTTTTTCTCTTTCATCACTTTAAGTATATTCTGCCATTCCCTTCCGGCCTGAAGAGTTTCTATTGAAAATTCAGCTGTTATCCTTATGGAAATCCCCTGGTGTGTTATTTGTTGTTTTTCCCTTGCTGCTTTTAATATTTATTCTTTGTGTTTGATCTTCATTAATTTGATTAATATGTGTCTTGGGGTGTTTCATCTTGGATTTATCCTGTTTGGGACTCTCTGGGTTTCTTGTACTTGGGTGGCTATTTCCTTCCGCATTTTAGTAATCAGTTCCCTAAGTGTTCTCCACAGCCTGGAATACCCAAACAGATTCACAGAGTTGGGTAGAGAAAAGAATCGGGAGGGAGGAGATAGAGGTGACCTGGGGGAGAAAAGGGAGAGTGAAAAGGGGGAGAAGGCAATCAAGCCAGTAATCTCACTCCTAAGTAAAAATGGATACTGAAGATTTGATTCTTAAAAGTACAAAATTGATAACAAATACCAAAAATCAAAAACTAAAAATCTAGAGTAGAGGTTAGACTCTCAAAAATACAATATTAAAAAACAAAACAAAATCACAAAAGCTATAAAAATATATATATGAAATTTGCTTTAAAAATAGGGTCTTCTTTTTTTTTTGCAGGGTAATAGTAGGTTATAAAATGAAGATTAAATCAGTAATAAAGGACTTAAAAATAAAAAATTTTTAAAAATGATAATATTAAAATATATCTAGGAATTTCTCTGGAGCTGTTGCCAGCAGTTGGGGGTCAGATCAGTTTCAGATAGTTCCTTGTTCCAGCTTATACTTCTTCTTGAAGTCTATAGGCCCCTTCCAATGTAGTTGGTGCTAACTGCAGGGTTTTAATCTGTTGCACCTGTCACTTTCAAAGCAGTTCCCTCTGTTTATTTTGGCTTCTTCTGTTTGCAAGTCTCTTCAGTGACTATTTTCCACCCTGACACAAGGGGGCGAAGGTGGTTACTTATTTAGGCTCACTTGTTCAGTTGTGCTGTGGGGAGGGAGGAACACTGCAAACAAATATCACTGGCGTGTGTAGGGAGTGCTCGCAGTGTCTGGGCCACACTGGGTTTGCCCCTGCTCACAGCGCGTGTGCTTTCCTGGTCTACACTGCTCAGGCTCCAGGTTGCTCTGCAGGGGAACTGTCTAAAGCAGGCCCTGGGTTGCGTGCACGTCCCAGATCTAAGCTGCTCAGTTTCAGGTTCTCGGGTACTCCACAAAGGCACAGACTTGGTTGGGCCTGCATTTTGTGCCCTTCCCAGGTCCAAGCAGCTCAGGCGACCAGGTGCTTGGTGAGCACACACTCCCTAGGTGGGCAGTGCGTCTTATCACTGTCCCCATCCCAGCCACTCAGTTTCCTGGGTGTGCAGCGGGAGTGCCATTTCAGGTGTGCCATGTGTCTCCTCTGGGGAGCTGATCTCAGACTGTGACCCTCCTGGTGGATGTCAACCGTCCAGGGTCCCAGGAAGACTTGGTTAGCAACTGGGAGCCTGCTCGCAGTTTGGTAGAGGATGCAGTCTCTGGGGCCGAGATTGCCCCTTGCCTTCCAGCTCTGACTGTCGCCCGCCTGCCTCTCTGCCTTGGGCGAGGGGGGAGGGGGGGACAATGGGCTAGTCCGCAGCCGACTAGCTCTTCTCTGGTATTCGCTCAGTCCTTTGTTCTGTGAGCAGGCCCAGCAGTGCCTTAGGTTAGAGCTTTCTGCGGGAAAGTTCTCTCTCTCTTTCTTTATTTTTCTTTTTTTTTTTTTCTCTCTCTCTCTGGTTATCCCACAGTTTGGGTTGCTATCTCACTTTAGCTCCCTCAGATTGTCCTCAGGGTATTCAGGTCCAGTCATTACCCTAAGCATTGCAGTCCGTGCCTCGCTGTTCAACCCCTGCTTGCTGGTGGCAGACGCGAGCATCTGGGCTACTTCTCTGTGGGAGTTGTGGTTAGACGTGTAATCTGTGGATTTTATTTATTTATATTCTCCTCCTGGTTATGTTGCCCTCTGGGATTCCAAAACTCCCCACAGACCCGCAGGTGAGAGGGTTTCCTGGTGTCTGGAAACTTCTCTTTCATGACTCCTTCCCTGGGATGGGTTTCAATCCCTAACTCTTTTTTCTCTCTTTTTATTTTTTATATTTTGTCCTACCTCCTTTCGAAGACAATGGGCTGCCTTTCTGGGTGCCTGGTGTCCTCCACCAGCATTCAGAAGTTGTTTTGTGGAATTTGCTCAGTGTTCAAATGATCTTTCGATGAATTTTTGGGGGAGAAAGTGGTCTCCCCATCCTATTCCTCCACCATCTCAGGACCGCCCCCTAAATGCAGCTTCTTTTGTAAAGTTTACCTTATCAAGAGTCAGTTTCAGTCTCCAGTCTGCTCCTGATAGTTACTGCCCTCCCATTAATGTGTAATTTCTTCAAACTTTCGTTTTCTTACCTACAAAACGGGGTAACCATAGTTACCTCTCAGAATGGTCATGAGCAAGAATTGAAATGATGCTATTAAACCCTAGAAAAGTGGCACAAAGATGGTTGTAATTTTGTTTGAAAGTACTCACTCTGTTATGAAGCATGATTAAAATAAGCTGTAACTTTTTATACTTATTTATTGCTAATGGTGGTACAAAACAGGTGCCTTTTGGGAATGAATATTCACTTGCAGGCAGTTTTTTTGTTGCCGTGGACTTTGTATGATTTGTTGGATAATTGCTCAGTAGCAGTTTACATCTTTTTACGTCATTTTATTTATGTCAGCTGGACCTTTGAATTTATCAGTGAAAAGGTAATAATCAAAGATCCAGGTGTAGAGCTATCAGTTTGCAAAAATTAAGTGTCAAAAGTATGAGGGTGATCTGTATGTCTTCCAACACATCTGGTTTAATCATATGTTTATTTATTCTTTCACTCAACACATGTACCTATTTCTTGAGCGCCTCACATTCTGCAGAGATCAATTAGCTGAAGAACCCACCTCTCTTAATTAAAAGATCCCTTTTGATAAAGCTATAATTTTTTATTATTCCATGGGAAAATAAGCATTTCTTTTTAAAAAAGTATTTATTTTTGGCTTTGCTGCATCTTCATTGCTACATGCGGGCTTTCTCTAGTTGTGGAAGGTGAGGCCTACTCTTCCTTGTGGGGCACAGGCTTCTCTTCGAGGTGCTTTCTCTTGTGGAGCACGGGCTCTAGGTGCATGGGCTTCAGTATTTGCAGCACGAGGGCTCAGTAGTTTTGGCTCTTAGGCTTAGTTGCTCCACAGCATGTGGAATCTTCCCAGACCAGGGATTAAACCTGTGTACCCTGCATTGGCAGGTGGATTCCTATCTACTGCACCACCAGGGAAGTTCAAATTGTTATTTCTTTATTGGAGCTCCTATGGTGCTTCTAGTGTTTTGCTTGAGTCAAAGTTTAAAGGACTATTTTTACATCTGAGGGAAGTATCAAAAAAGTGATGAACATTAAAGATGCTATTAACACTTATTCCCATGCCCACTAAGACAGGAGGAGAAAGAGAAATTCATCTTGTGCATAGAATGAATGCATTAGGATCTACAATGTGTCTTTTGTTCTTGCAGCATTTGGAAACTGCTTTTTAGGTCACCAATTATTTCTTTGTTGGCAAAGTTACTGACTTTTTTCCTTTCTAACCTCTCTGTTGCATTTAACTCTTAGTAACATTAAGGCAAGTTTATTAAATGCAAAATGACAGAGTGGGAGAAAGAAAGAGAGAGAAACAGAGAGAAAGGGAGAGAAGCGGAGCAAAACAGATGCTGTTTCCCTCTCTTCTGTGCATCACAGCACCAGTTCTCCTGTGGTGCAACCAGATTCTCTTTTCCTCCAGCCATTGACATCCCCCCAAGGCTTGGAATTTCACTCTTCACTTGTTTTTTTTAATTTGTGCTTTGAGTTTGTGACTAATTCCTATCACCCAAGATCTTGGATGAAGAGTCCTTTTAGTTTTTGCAGCTAAATAGATACCCCAGGTTAAAATCCTGTCATCATAGATTTTGTGATCTAGAGATCTATTAGTTTGGCAAGGGCCCTACATGATGCCAAGACTTTCCCATCGCTCTTATAAAAGGCTTACCATGTATGCTATCTGTAAACAATTTTTATTTTATTTTCTAGTTACTGAAAAACTACTCTAAGTGGAGAGCAGAATGTCCAGAAATAAGTGCAGATCTTCACCCTAGAAGCATCCTTGGCCTCCTGAAGGCGGGCTACGTCGGTGTTCTGAGAGCCCGAGACCCCACCGGCAGCAAAGTTCTGATTTACAGAATTGGTAAATCACACTTCTCCTCTTTTCTATTTTTCTTGACTGCCATATCAGAAGCTTCCATGTGTTTATATTTAAGAGTTTAGCTTTTTAACTTTTAACTTGGGTTTTGTTGTTGTTGCTTAGTCATGAAATCATTAAGCAGGGCTCTCTTGGTGGCTCACTGGTAAAGAATCTGCCTGCCAATGCAGGAGACACGGTTTTGATCCCTGGTCTGGGAAGATTCTACATGCCTTGGAGCAACTAAGTCCATGTGCCACAACTACTGAACCTGTGCTCTTGAGCCCAGGAGATGCAACTACTGAGCTTATGTGGTGTCCCAGCTACTGAATCTCAAAGGCTCTAGAGCCTGTGCTCAGCAACAAGAGAAGCCACCATAGTGAGAAGCCCACACACCACAACTAGAGAGCAACCCCTGCTCGCCACAGCTACAGAAAAGCCCAAGCAGCAACAAAGACTCAGCAAAGCCAAATAAACAAATAAAATTATAAAAACAAAGAGCAATCCCATTATGCCTTGCTAGAAATACCTCTGATTATTGCTTCTGTTTCTTTGTCTTCATAATTTTCCATGCTATTACACACTACCCATTAACATCTAAATCTGTTAGGGTCAGCCAAAATTCCCTCCTCAATCCCATAAGACCCTTCAGCCTTCAACCCAGCCACCTCCCTACACTTCCCATTCTCAGCCACCCTTTTTAAGTTAGTGATGTTCACCACTCACATTTTCTCATAGCTCCTCTCAACATCCCTTGGACTGGTTTCACTCCCATCTTTCTGCTGAAATGACCTTAGCAAATCATCAGTGATCATCTTTTCACCTAATCTAATGGGTGTGTTTAGTGTTATTTCACTTGACTTGTCTACACAGCAAACCTCTTCCTCTCGATACCACAGTCTCCTGGTGTTTTCCTCCAACTTAACTATTTATTCTTAGTCTCCTTCGCTGGCACTACGTATTCTACTTCAAATTCTGAAATCCTTTAAGGCATTGGCCTCAGCCTCCTCTTCTTAGCTACATATCTCTCTACTACAACAGAGAGAATTGTTAAGTCGACAATAATCACTGCTATAGGCCTATATATAACCACAAAAACCATGAGATTTGTATCTTCAGCCCATCCTCTCGTTTCTCAAAGCTCCAGACAACCAGTTCCCTGTCTCAACTGTATACGCCTTCACGTTTCATGGGCACCATTTCAATGTGTTCAAAACTGCCTGTAATCTTTCCTTCCCCAAACACCTCTCTTCCAGTATATCTCAACAAGTGGTACCACCATTCTACCCGATTGTCCAAGCCAGAAACTTTGGTATTTTTAGAATTTTACCTTTCCTTAGTCATAAATCTTTTTCCTCCCTTCATCTTGTTAGGTATTGCATGAAACTTTTAATCTGAAGATTTGCATCTTTTTCCAGCTTTGGAAGACTCTTCTCTGCTGTTACTATTCCTTTCCTCTCTGTTGCCTATTATCTGTGTTTTTGCCTTCCAGAACTCTGATGAGTTGGATTTTGAAACCTTTGGATCTAGCTGCCTGTCTCTTACCTTTTTATTCATACATGTTGACTTCTGGCATACTCTCCTATGCTGAAACTGAGAGAATTCCTCAGCTTGATATTCCAGACCCTTATTCACTTGTTGGCTGTGTGTTTCCTGACATTTGTACTACCAACAGAGATTTTCTCGAATGGTCATCTTTTTATTTCCAAGATCTCAACTGTTTCTTTTTCATAATAGCCTCTTCTTATAGTAATAGCCTAGGGCTTCCCTGATGGCTCAGACAGTAAAGAATCTGCCTGCAATGCAAGAGACCCAAGTTTGGCCCCTGGGAAGGGAAGATCACTTGGAGGAGAGCATGGCAACCCACTCCAGTATTCTTGCCTGGAGAATACCATGGACAGCCTGGTGGGTTACAGTCCACGGGGTCACAGAGTCAGACAAAACTGAGTGACTAACACACACACAATAATAGCCTACAGTATCTTTACTTTTCCTCACTGAAACTATTTTGTTTCCTTTAACGTTTCTTGCTTTATTAGCTGTCTCCTTCAATTGTAATGCCTTTGTCTATTGAGTTGTATCCTCTCTTGTGTGTCTGTGTTTTTAAAAATGTTACAATTCGTGGTGGTTGCATATCTTTTTAAAAAATCACCTGTTTGCCTATCCATTACTGTCACTTTTGCCCGCCATGGCCTCCCCCAGGACTGGTGGGGGAGGGGAGAGGACAAGAATTCAGCAACTCCTTAGTACAGGTATTCCTTGTTTTTCCTGGGTGGCTACCCTAGTGCTTCCTGACTTGACTTTCCAAGACCACACTCACTGTTCTGGCCTGTGTGGACATGATTGCTACATGCTGCTCATCATGGAGGGGTGTCAGAGAGAATCTACCTGCCTGTCTCACTCATTTCCCTTAGCAACAACCTCTGTGGTTACCATACGACCCTGGCTACTCTTGGTAATCCAGAGCTTTGCTTTTCCCATTTTCAATACCTTTGAACGTGGAGCATACCGAAGCATTCCCACCTTCAGCCACAGATCCGTCCTGCATATTTTGTGCTATACTTTCATCTGGCCATCAAATCCCGCCTGCATTCATTCTTTTATTTTCCCCATACTCTCAGGAAGCTGTTCCTTTTTTTTTTTTTTTTTTTTTTATGTGGACCAGGAGACACATTTGATCCCTGGTTCAGGAAGAGCTCCTGGTGAAGGGAACGGCAACCCTCTCCAATATTCTTGCCTGGAGAATCCCATGGATAGAGGAGCCTGGTGGACTATAGTCCATGGGGATCACAAAAAGTAGGACATGACTGTGTAACTAACACTTTCACTTTTTTTAAAAAAGTCTTTATTGAATTTGTTACAACATGGTTTCTGTTTTATGTTTTGGGTTTTGGACCCCAAGGCATGTGGGATCTTAGCTCCCAGGGATCGAACCCTGCCCTGCTACACTGGAAGGCAAAGTCCTAACCACTGGGCTACCAGAGAAGTCGAAAGAATCTGTTTTTTACTAGGGATTTGAGGGAGGGAGGGAAAAGCAGGCTCATGCTCTTGGACCACCAATTTGATCTGTTATCCTATTCATGATCTTCGTACATGTATTATTTCTATTGATCTTTTAAATCTAAAAAGAATCCATTTCCTTCTGTAAATCTTTCTGATTGTTTATTCTTCACACAGTGCTGAGATATGACTTTTTATATATATTTTTTCAGCACACTGGGACCCAAAACTTTTCACAGCTTATGATGCATTTCGTGTGAGTCTCATCACGTCGGAGCTTATTGTCCAGGAGGTAGAGACACAGCGGAATGGAATCAAGGCTGTCTTTGATTTGGAAGGCTGGCAGTTTGCTCATGCCTTTCAAATTACCCCATCTGTAGCCAAGAGGATTGCTGCTGTTCTCACAGTAAGTATGTAGTCAGTTCAGGATTGTTTTTGTTCCATCACTCAGTCGTGTCCAACTCTTTGTGACCTTATGAACTGCAGCACACCAGGCTTTCCTGTCCTTCACTGTCTCCTGGAGTTTGCTCAAACTCATGTCCATTGAGTCGGTGATGCCATCCAACCATCTCATCCTCTGTCATCCCCTTCTTCTCCTGCACTCAATCTTTCCCAGCATCAGGGTCTTTCCCAATGAGTCAGCTCTTCATATCAGGTGGCTAAAATATTGGAGTTCCAACTTCAGCATTGGTCCTTCCAATGAATCTTCAAGGTTGATTTCCTTTAGGATTGACTGGTTTGATCTCTTTCTGTCCAAGGTACTGTCTTCAGGATAATACTTCCAAATATTAGATATAAATGTAGTTGTGTGTTAAAGAGAAGGGATAGTATATTTATTGGGCTTCCTTGGTACCTTAGCTGGTAAGGAATCTGCCTGCAATGCAGGAGACACTTGTTCGATTCCTGGGTCAGAAAGATCCCCTGGAGAAGGGATAGGCTACCCACTCTAGTATTCTTGAGGTTCACTGGTGGCTCAGACAGTAATGCAGGAGACCTGGGTTTGATCCCTAGGTTGGCAAGGTCTCCTGGAGGAGGGCATGGCAATCCACTCCATTTATTGGGCTTCCCAGGTGATGCTAGTGGTAAAGAATCTTTCTGCCAATGTAGGAGACCCAAGAGACTCGGGTTCAACCCCTGCATCAGGAAGATCCCCTGGAGTAGGAAGTGGTACCCCACTCCAGTATTCTTACCTGGGAAATCCCATGGACAGAGGAACCTGGAGAGCTATAGTCCATGGGGCTTCAAAGAGTCAGATAAGACTGAACGACTGAGCACAATCACACACACAACTACATTTATTAGAAAATTAAATAAAATTTTAGAAGAGATACAATAACGGTAAGAGGAAGTAAAGTTATTATTTCAAAAAGAAAGAATGTTGCAACAAACTGAAAATATGTTCAAAATTTCAAACCACAGAATTCATACATTTAAACAAGAATGTGATGACTTTATCTGTCATTAAAATTTTGTTCCTAAATTAAAAATTGACTCAAAAAATAATATTGATAACAATGATAATATACAACAAAGTGTCATATAGGTTTGGTTGGTATAGATTGAACAGTTCTTTCCAGAAAAAAATAAGTCTTAAAAATGGCCATCATCTTTGACCCAGTAATCCTACTGTGGAAACCTAGCCAAGGAATAATCTTAAATATAGCAAAGACTTTGTATATAATAGTTTACTCTGTGCTGGATACTTTATTGAATGTTTTAAAGGCATTACCATTTAATGGCTACACCAAAGCTTATGACATATGACTATGTTTTTCCATTTTACACATTATTTTACTATGTCATAGAGGTGACATCGCAATGCTCAAGCATACACATTTTGTCAGCATTGAAACAAGGATTCCAATCCAGGACATCTGGACCTAAAAACTGTACTTATAAGCATCATTTCTTCTGTACCTAAAGACCATTACTATAGCATTGATTTTTATAGAAGAAAATTAGAAACATCTTATTTATCCAGAAATAGGAAAAGGGTTACTTAGAGGATGATACAGCCATTTGACAGATTATAGCTTCAATATTTAAAACCCACTGTGTTTACAAAAATTGTATTATGTAGGTGAAACAAAACAGGGTGCAAGTTATTTAGAGAGCATAATAGCAATTATGTTTAAAGTAAAATTATTCATAAAAAGAACCTGAAAGGAAAAGTGACAATTTTGGTAACACATCTCTAAAAGCTCTAAAAAAAATAAAAGAATTTTGCATAAAAGAACTTTGGCAGGAAAAAATTAACAACACATCTTTGGTTAGGGAAACTACTGATAAGGTTTTTCTTTCAATTCTTAACTTTTTAACCTTAGAAAAAAGCCAATATTACTTTGATGTGAAAGACTTATACCTATGTCAAAAGTTTAAAAGTGGAAAAAAAAAGTTTAAGCTTTTGTTTATTGTACTTTTCTTTTGAAGGAAACTTTTATGAAAGTTTTTTTTCCTCAAAATAAAAATTTGAAGGGAAAAGTTAAATATAAATACCCAAATGACTCACTGATTTTTCAAAAGCATATTTATATGTGATTGGGGGAGACATTTTCTGTGTCTTATTTATGAAATATGCAGGTATTTCTTTAAATACTTTGCCTAAGGTACATGGCGAAACCTTTTCTTACTCTAGGGACAGCGAACTGTAAAGCAGGCTATTGTGTTGATGGCATAATTTTGAAAATAAAATCACACTTTAGGTATTGCTGTACGTTTAGCAAGTATTCAAAGAAGGAGTTTGTTGATAGGATCACATATTGATTTATGTTTTGTTATTAACAAGATATTTTCTTTATTTTCAAAAGGATTCCTTTCCATTAAAAGTTCGTGGTATCCATTTGATAAATGAGCCAATAATTTTCCATGCTGTCTTTTCCATGATTAAACCATTTCTGACTGAAAAAATTAAGGAACGGGTGAGTAAAACATTTTCAAGTCACTATTCTTCTGTATGAAACATTCCACTCCTTTTTAAATTTAAGAATAGCTCTCTTATTTCCACCCCTCCTCTGACACACACAGAGCATTATCCAAGTGTTTTAAATATTTATCTACTAATCCAACTACTTTTATAAATAAAAATTTCTTTTTAATTTTGAAAAATCAAATACCCGACCTCCCATACATGATTGGTGATACTGCAAAATGATATATTCCCTATAGGGGGCAGTGTGGCCATAGTTATAAAAATTACAACCTTCACATTTCTGAGATTTTTCCCAAAGATATACTCATGGGGCTTCCCTGGTGGCTCAGATGGTAAAGAATTCACAGGCTAATGCAAGAGACACTGGTTTGGTACCTGGGTCAGGAAGATCCTCTGGAGGAGAGCAGGGCAACCCACGCCAGTATTCTTGCCTGGGAAATCCCATGGACAGAGGATCCTGGTGGACTGCAGTCCATGAGGTTGCAAAGAGTCAGACACTGCTTAGCAACAAAACAACAATAAATACCGGCTCATAAACAAAATTACATATACAAGCGGATTCATTGTAGCAAAATATTGGAAACTATCAAGTGTTTATCATGAGGGAACTGGTTAAATAAGCTATGATTTACCTACACAGTGGAACACAGTTAAGATTTGCAGGATGTATTGGGAAGTGAAATAAGAACATGCAGAAGAGTGTTTATGTTATACTACCTTTCATATAAAAAGGGAAGACATCAGAATCTATAGTTATATTTGCATAAAAGTTATCCTCAAAAAGAGTATACAAGGAAACAACCAAATTGTTTACTCTGTATAGAACAGAAGAGAGTTATGGATGGCATGGATGAGGTTAGGGTTGGGAGCAAGACACCTCACTGTCTTTTATCTTGTTTTGATTTCTAGCCATGTGAATGTATTATCTATGTAAATAATAAATATACTTATACTAGACATGTGTAACTAAAAACCATAGTACCCAACGTATGTGACTTAACGTCATGTTAGTTAAAGCAAAGAGATTTGATGTTTTATTACCTATCTTGTGGAGTCTTATCTCAGGTGATATCACTTGGAATTTTTCAAGTGTTGACAATAGAATCTGAGTTCCTCAAAATGGCAATCATTCTCCTGCATGAATCTGCAAAGGATATATATATATATATATTTTTGGCCACACCGCGTGGCTTGCGGGATCTTCGTTCTCCGACAAGGGATCGAACCTGTGCCCTCTGCAGTGGAAGTTCAGAGTCCTAACCACTGGACCTCCAAGGAATTCCCTTAAAGGATAATTTTCAGAGCATAATATTTAGACAAACATTGGCAACATCTAATGCAAGGATATGAACAGGTTTTAAAGGCTTTGATGATTTAAATCTCAAAAATTATTTAAATATAAGTACTGATAATGTGAGTAATAATAACATATTTGGAATTTTAGAACGTATATTCTTTCAGATTATGAAAATGTTTTATCTTGCATCTTCTCAGAAAATTATGACTGTAGAGATTCATTTGAGGTTTTCCAGTAGGTATTTCCAGTAGGTCTTTAAGAAGAATCACCCCTATTCTTTTATTTTTATAAAAGTCAATTTTTGTTGTTCATTTTCCTCTCTTCAATGTAGTTTGATAATAGCTGGCCATCTCTGTTGAACTCTGAAAGACATAAAAATAAGTATTTCTATTTTGGGTTATATTTTGGATCACAAAAAACCCCAAACATAGCAATAAATTGAACCTAATAAACAGGAGAACATGAGCAAGAAAAGAAGAAAAATTTAACATTGAGAAGTTAAGTGGAGCATTTCAGTGGAAGTTAATTGACATGAAACAGATTTGCCAAAATGAGGAGGGTGAGGAAGACCAAATCTTGCCACTTTCTCCCTTTAAACGTTTTGGCAGTACTCTACGAATGATCTTATTTCCTCTTTCTTGAAGAGATAGTAGAATTTTTCAGTTAGCTGGTAATATTTTAAACATTTCTGAAAAAAATCAAGAATTGGGACTGTGAGGTTCCTGAGTACAAGAAACCTGTCTCGTTCATCTTTCAGTGTTTGTTTCCTAGCACATGAAGTGAAAGTGGAAGTGTTAGTCACTCATTCATGTCCTACTCTTTGTGACCCCCTGGACTGTAGCCCGTTAGGCTCCTCTGTCCATGAAATTTGCCAGGCAAAAACACTGGAGTGGAGAGCCATTCCCTTCTTGAGGGGAACTTCCTGATCCAGGGATCGAATCCAGGTCTCCCATATCGCCGGCAGATTCTTTACCATCTGAGCCACCAGGGAAGCCTCAGCCCTAGCACATAGTAGGTGCTTATTAGAAGATTGAACTTACACATGAACCCCAGCAGATGAGTAAAGGTTATTTATATATTTGTAACAAGATGTGCTTTTAATCCAAGGTTCCAAGTCTTTAACTTCAGGACATTATATGATGAACTTATACAGTTTAAAATGTTTGAAAATTTAAGTTCTCAGCCATCATAATTTCTCTTTTCATTAGCCAAGACTGTCAACTGTACCACATAAATTATTCCCCACACACCTAGTTGTGTACTCAGATGTACGCTTTTATTTGGTAAGAACTAATAAAAAGAAGTACACTTTTATCATCTACAGAACTATTCCAGGATATTCCATCTTGTGCTAAGAATCACCAATACATTAATAGGGAATAGAATGTATGAAATGATTTTATTTAGAGTTTGAAAAATCTACTTTTGAAAGAAAAAGTATCTTTTTATAAATTCTGAATAGTTACAAGGATGAAAATATAAGAAAACAGTAAGATGCACAGCTTTATCAGCAGCACAATCTAAACATAAGTAAAATTATTGGCTTCATAAGCAGAGGGACAAATGATGTAGAATCTGTACATGTTCTCCTGTCTTAGATGTGATGAGAATACTTCATTTTATGATGTTGAGTTTCTGCTGGAAATGCCTCTGCTATACTGGGAGGCAGAGGGCATATCTTCTAAAACATTTTGTCTGTTTCAGATTCATATGCACGGGGACAACTACAAGCAAAGCTTACTCCAGTATTTCCCAAACATTCTTCCACTGGAATACGGTGGTGAAGAGTACTCCATGGAGGACATCTGTCAGGAGTGGACAAATTTTATAATGAAGTCAGAAAATTATCTCAGCAGTATTTCACAGACGGTTAAAGGAGAAGTTATTTAATGTGAAAGGTTTCCTGATTGAAAATTCATGACTGAGATCCTATCTGGTTATATGAATGAAAGAAAAGGAATCTTTAAATTAATGCTTTTCTGATTGATTTTTTTTAATATAAAAATCTTCTAACTTGAGCAATGTGGGTATTTGGGAAAATTCTTTACTTTTTAAGTATCTTTCCTTTACCTTAGAAGTAATTAAATGTTAGTATACCTTAAAAGCATAGAAGAGGTTCCTGTTTTGGCATTTGAAAGAAAGTTATCTCTGAAGTTCCGTCATGTGTACTTTTGTGTTTCTCAAGTTTTATTTTAAAAAACTTTTCTGGTTACACATGTTTAATTATAAATGAATAAACAGTCCACTGAAGAGAAATATTAGAACAAATCAACTGACTATAAAAATCTATTCACACTCATTTTGGGTGTGTGTCAGATTAGACTATAATTCAGATTGAAATCTGAATCCATAGTTATTTCCACGGGCCAGCAAGGTAGTTCACCTCAGGGAAATTCTATTTAGTATGTTTGCACAATAGAAACTCTTGACTGAAGTCCATATGCCATAAAGTATTATATGTTGCATCAGGTCTCTATGAAATTATTCATGTTGATACAATTAACTCCATAGAAATTCAGAGATGGGATAATATTTGGTTGCCATATACACGGACTCTATTTTTAATTGAACAGTAACATGACTACACAAGGGGAAGGAAATGTTTACATTGTAAAATCACTGTCAGTTACATCTGGAACTTTTCAGACTATGCATTAAATAATTTGGGTTTTACTATATTATCAGAAAATTCTAGCCAAATCCTACCATTCATATTTACTTTAAAAAATCAGTAGTTAAAATGTGCTGTTTGTACTGTAGCTATGTTAATGCATATTTCATTTATTGAGAAAGATATGTCAATATAACTTTCAATTTATGACAATTTTTATAGAATTTTATAATTTTTGAATTTTATTTTAAACCTAATGAAAGAACACAGGGTACAAAATTTGTTAAACATTTTTTAGCTTAGTTGGGTTTCAACATTAATCATACAATCTTAGCTTTGTGAAAGAATATATAAAGGCTGTTTTTCTTTATAAGAAAATTATTCTAATCAGATGAGCTGGTACTTATGATTCTTTGTACATACATCTGTAAAAAACTGAATGATTATGAATGTTCTTTAGAGAACATATTTGATTGTGATTTAGCATTGGGAAGCTAACTGTACATTATAACTTTTATTCAAAAAATTAGATCATGCTTGTTTTCTAAAAAATGATAAAACCTTCTTGATAAAATCATAAATTTAGAACTGTTTAATTAAAAATAACAGAATAAAACCATTTCAAAAGTGTAAGTAATAGCAACAACAAAAAGCTCTAGTTTACCCACTTTTATTCTTACAAGGTTTACATCACAAAGTTCCACTTCATTCACATTTTGGGAACTTAAAACACTTTCTTCTGACTCTATAAAGGAATGATCACTTTAGCACAATAGACAGTATTTTAAAATGTCTTTTAAATATTATTCATTGGTGATATTATTAATAGTAAATAGAATTAAAGTAAGTCAATCAACAGAGGTACATTTCATGATAGGATTTTGAATTTTTTATGAAATGCAGCGATTCAGTGAGGAACATTTAAAGAACAATGTAAAATGAACAGGCAGTTTTATAAGGTGGCAAGATAAATCACTATTGAATTGTTTCTATTACTTTACTGTAATTGTACCAGAAGTGCCTTTTAAGAGACTAACATGTGCTCATTGTTACTGAACTGCATGATAATGTATTTGTTCTAATATTGTTCAAAACAAAGATTTTCACACAAACTATAGCTGTTGGTTTTCCATTTTAAAATAAGAATACTAGGTATTCTTTTTCAAAAACTGTTTTTCTTTACAGAAAAGCTTAAGAAAAAGGTATCACCATCTAGTTGTCCTCTATACATTTCAATTGCAGACTGGTTTTCCCGGATGCTCAGTTCCTTTCCCCAGTGTTGTTATGCTTAAAGGGACCACAGATTAATTTCATAAAATTAAGCCATGCATAATTTCAGAAGTTAAAACTTAAGTGAGAAAAGCCAGAGTATGTCACTTTATCAGATAATTTGATTTGGAAACTATCAGCCCAGATCATGATTTCAGATTATCAATATATTTCCCTTACAGTAATAACACAGAAGTCCTAGAGCAAGTAATAGTTTTGCTACCCACCTAAATCAAGCCAGTAGCTCACAAAAATGGTCAACATACAAACCTCGAACTCAGCAAACTAGTAAGGTGATGATGTCTGAAACACTTCTTCCTGGTCTCCGGTGTTGAATTTTGCCCCACCTAGATGCTGTGGGAGAATTATGCGTTCGAGATGAAACTGGATGTGATGGTAGTAAAGTGAGGACTTGCAGCAGGACCAACCCCACCCCCCACACTAAGGTTCTGGTGGTCAAGGGCACTCACTTCCTAACCTTCTCCCTGCCCTACAGCTAGTACTTGATTGACTGTTTGCCTCTTCTCTGTCTAAGTCAATCGTATCAGTCTAATAAATATCAACAAACCAGAGCAGACCAAGAGATAAAAAAAAAAAAAAGTTGTTGAATTAAAATACCATCTTGCAGCTGGACCTATTTTGTTAAAGGGAAGGTAAGAGGGGTGGGCAGGGGGAGGGATATTCCATACATCCAAATGTTCATGACCCTATTCCAGAATTCAGATCTAAGCCAGGGCTGCCTGGCTCGTGCGTGCATGCTAAGTTGCTCAGGCTCCTCTGTCCATGGGATTCTCCAGGCAAGAATACTGTGGGTTGCCATTTCTTCCTCCAGGGGATCTTCCCAACCCAGGGATCTTCCCAACCCAGGGATCAAACCTGCATCTCCAGCATTGGTAGGTGATTCTTTATCACTGAGACACCTGGAAATTCCTGAGATACAAACCTCCACTTAGAAAATACATAAGACATAGAGATGTCATATATAACATTTTATTGTAATCAATTTGTATGGAGTCAGATGGTTACCAGACATATTGTGGTGAACATTTCCTAAGGTATGCAAATATCAAATCACTTTGATCACACCTAACATACTCTTGTACATCAACTGTATTTTAATATAAAATAAAGGCCTTTTCTTCTAACTCCAGGATCAGGGTCATCTATGAATCTATTTTATCTTTCTTATTAGATTACTATTACATATTTCTGTTTCTTCATATTTTTAATAATATTTTATGTTGGGCATTGTGTTTAGCTGTAGAGTCTCCAGGTAATATCTCCCATCAGTGACAGCTCTTCCTTTCGTCAGGTATCATGAAAGCCTAGTAAATCCCATCAGGTCTTGAGCTGGGTTGTAGATTTGAGGATTCAGGCTATCTGGGGTTCATTCCCATTCTTCATGATTGATCCAAGTGGGTTTTTTGGTTTCTTTGATGTTCTTTTTCTTAAAAATTCCTTCAACAGATGTTTTAGTGGTGGCAACTGTGTCTATGTGGGGGTGAGATGGGGTCCCTGCCATGACTTCTCATTTCCCCCCTTATCTCCTCCTTTCCCTTCAGTGTCTTGTCTTGAAGGGACACTACCCACTTGTCAAAGCAGCTGCTTCGCCTTCAAAAGCAATACTTATCTGAAGTTGCCATCTCTCGCTCCTTCCTGACAGCCAGTACTAACCCTCCAAGAGGGCTTCCCAGGTGTAGGGCTTCAGCCATAAAGAACTCACCTACCAATGCAGGAGCTGCAGGAGACACAGGTTCCACCCCTGGGTCGGGAAGATCCCCTGGAGGAGGAAACGGCAACCCACTCCACTATTCTTGTCTGGAGAATCCCCATGGACAGAGGAGCCTGGTGAGCTATGTTCATAGGGTTGTACAGAGTCAGACACTACTGACCTCCTGAGCATAGGCACACACACACAACCTTCCAAGACCTAGGCTGTGCTCAGTACCCTGGCATTTCATGTTTGAAATTTTCTTTCAGGGCTTGATTTTGCCTATGCTTTGTCTAAACTACTTGCTCCTCTTTCCTCGTTTTCAAAGAGGAAGCCTTGCATCTTCTCCTCTCAGCATCTGCAGTCTTGCAGAAGTGGAGAAAACTTGCTGGAGTTTGCTACTTAGCAGTCTTTCTGTTAATTTGATGTGTGTGGTACCCTCCATCTCCAAGTATTGTTAAAGGCACAAATCATGTGTAACTTTATTTGAAACTCCTTGTATATCTCATGGTTTTTCTTAAGATCTGTAGACAGATTCTGGCTTAGGCAGTTGACATAAGCCTCTGGACACCAGCATAACTTACCTGTTTTTTCTTATTGGTAGAAATTTAACTCTGTTGATGTGCCATATACCAAGCTGCTTCAGTTGTGTCCGGCTCTTTGCGACATTATGGACGGTAGCCCACCAGGCTCGTCTCTCCATGGGGTTCTCCAGGCAAGAATACTGCAGTGGGTTGCTATTTCCTCCTCCAGGGGATCATCCTGGCCCAGGGATCGAACCTGCATCTCTTACAGCTCCTACATTGGCAGGTGGGTTCTTTACCATCAGCACCACCAACTCTGTTGATAACCAGCTCCAATTTATTAATTTTCATGCATTCCAAATATCAGTTAATTATACAATTTATTCATCCTTTTATTGATAATGATTTAAGTTGTCCTTAATATTTCACTATTACAAGAGAATGCTACAAAGAACATACTTGTATATGTTTATTTGTTCACACATGCAGGCATTTCTCTAGGGTAAATACTAAGTCTAAAACGTGCTTTGTTATAGAATATGTGCATCTTCACTTTTACCACATATTGCCTAATTGCTCCCCAAATCAGTTGTAATACTTTACAGTTCTACCAGCAGTGTTAAGAGAATTCTTATTTTTCTACACCCTTATTATCAAGGGTACACTTTTTTACACTTCTGTCATTCTGATGGATGTGACATACTATCTTGTTTTAATCTGCATTTTCCTGATGACTAGTGAAACTCTGTCTTTTCATATTCTTTTCCTAGTTTCCTATTAGGTTGTTATTCTTTCTTGTTCATTTTAGTTCTTTGTACATGCTAGAAATAAACATCCTTCAAATTCTGTATTCTGTCTTCCAAATTTGTGCCTTATCTTTAATTCATTTAGTTAAACAGAAGTTTTAAAATTATAACATCATTAAAGCTACCAATTTCTTCAACTAACGTGTCGTTTTTTTAAAATATAATGTTTTCTGAAATTCCATCAACGTCATGGACACACAGTCCTATATTTTTTTTATCAAAGTATAACAGTTTGCCTTTTACATTTATATCTTTACTCACCTAGAATTTATTTTTGTGTATAATGAGAGGTAATACTTTTTTTTCCTATGTGGACAGACAATTGCTCCAGCACTGCAACTTCATACTGGTACAAAGGCTCCTCATCTGTTCATCTGAGTTCAAAACAAGCCGAATATGTAGGGCCTTTCACAAACACATCCATTCAGCTTATTGCTCACCACGCCCTTCCAGAGCAGCACTATTATCTTAACAAAGCAGACAACATATCGCATTCCCTCTTCTTGAAATAGTCTCTTCACAAATCCTGTTCTCTCTTTTCCTTACAAAATTGCAAACTTCTGAGATGAAAAAAAAAAGGCATTGTCCAATTCATCTTTGCATCCTCTATATTTGGCATTGAGTTGATTAGCAAATACTCTTCAATTTTATTCCGATTTTCACGCTTATAGGTGGGAACTCCCAGCCAGTATAAGCCGTATCTTTATATTTAGGTTTTCACACAGAAAGGAAAAGCTTACCTTTCATCTACTAGCCCACCAAAACAAGTTCAGTGTTTCTAAATTTCTTTTCAAATTTTAAACAGAAACCTCAAAATAACTTTTAGTGATTAGGAACCCAAGTCACCCTTTGTGCCCTGTTGTAGAGCAGTCTGCACTTGGGCTTGGCATCAACGTTCAAGTCAGAAGGCACCGTCTGCGGGCCTGGCCTGGACTTGTTGTTTTTGTCGTGATGCCAGGAGTGGGTCCCTCCTTGACCCAGTTCTGAGCTGGGGCGATGCTCGTGGGCGTGTTCACACCCATCGGGCTTTCCTCATCTTCCCTTCGTTTGGTCCAGAAGCCTCGACCTGCACGCAAATGGCAGGATGCGGAAACTACCTCCCAAGTCACCGTCCATCCCTGATGGAAAGCGGGGGTGTCCAACTCCGCCGCCAGCATTCCTCAAGACGACTTTGGGCTGGAGCAGCCGATGGCGCAAAGTTTTCAGGCGACTTCTAGAACCTCTCGCCAGCCTCCCCCGCTGCCTGGTTACCAATCAGGTCAGGCCGCGACCCAGCGCTCCCCACTAGACCGCTGAACCCGGCGCCCCAGTTAGTTCCGGGTGACTTCAGGTCACGTCGATGAAACAGCTGAAAGGGCGGGCTCGAGTACGCGGAGCCCACCGCACTTTCCTAAGCCCCCGCAGACGCCGCGGGGCTGGCTGGAGGCCGGAGGTCCGGGCAGCGGCGGAACGATGGCGTTGGCGCAACTTCGGCGTCCCCGGAGTCGCCCGCCCCTGAGGCCCTAGCGCGCATGCGCCCGTACGGCCTTTCCCATAGGCCCCGGCGGCGGAGCACCGCCCCCGCCCGCCGCCCTCGAGCGGTGCGGAGACCGCAGCTGCCTCACTCTGCTGCTCCCCGGTAGTGCCTTTGAAAGGCGGCGGGAGGCGACGAGCGCAATGGCGAGATTGGGTCTCCTGCTGAGCGTGTTGGGCCTGGTTCTGTGCGGGGCGACGGGCCTCGGTCTGAGCTCCCCTCCCGCGCCCACCCCCAAGAAGCCCATCATCGGTAAGGAGGCGGCCAGGGCTGGGGCTGGGGCTGGTGAGCCGGAAGCGCGCCCTGGGAGCTTCCAGATGCTGCGCTTCGGCAGGTGCGTCCGGTCCTGGAAACATCCAAGCCTAGGGTTAGGATGTGTGACTTCCTAGCCCAGGGGTCAAACCATCATTGAGATCCTGCTGAAACATACCTAGGTAATGCCTCGTTGATTTCCCACAAATCCTTGGCTCTTAAAATTGGAAGGGAGGAGCGTGCACCGTGGAGAATCCTGAGGATGGTTTTTGTGTTTGTACTCATCTAGGAACTTCTGTTAACTAAACCGACTGTATGCATGCATTATCTTCATTGAAATTTCACTGGTTGAGGGCTCATTTCGAGGAACAATGCGAAATCGAATTGACTAGATAGTTGAGAAATTATGGTATACCTGGCCTTTGTCATCTTTGACAGCGGAGGGCAGCCGTGGCTCCTGTGATCCTAGTAGCAATTCTGTTTGGTGTTAAAGTAAAGCAAGTCATTTTTCTTTTTCAACACAGGTATGTTCTATAAAGGGAGTAAAATCAATTTGCATCGCCAGAACAGACATTTAAGACTGGGGCAAGGGAAAGCAACCCTGGAGAAATCAGCTTGTATTTGAAATGTGCAAAAAAGTAATTTGTGAGCAGACAACTAGAAATAATTTCATTTTAGCTGTAGTATTGTTATGCCTTTCATTCTTTTTTTTTTTTCCTTTCTTTCCCACAAAGATGGGCACTGTATTCTGTAACTAAATAGAAGGTAGGTGAGCATTTTTTCATGGATATTGGTAGTGCCCATTTTCATATGTGTTGTGTATCAATATTTGGAACTTGGGATGCATTATTTCATAAGCTATTTAAAATAGTGGTTAAAATCTTCAAAGGGAATTAACTCAAAATGTAATCCTATGTAGGCTTACTGGGTGGCTCAGTGATAAAGAATCCGCCTGCCAATACAGAAGACGCAGGAGGTTCAAATTTGATCTCTGGTTCAAGAAGATTCCCTGGAGGAGGAAATGGCAACCCACTCCATATTCTTGACTGGAGAGTCCCATGGACAGAGGAGCCTGGCAGGCTACAGAATACATGGGGTGGCAAAGAGTCAGATATGACTTAGCGACTGAGCACATTGCAAAACAAAACTACACAGGATGTTTTATAGTTTGATTACAATGGTTGTTGCATGTTATTTGGTAAAATATATGTGCATTTTACTATATGTAATCTGTACCTCAGTAAATCTGAGTAAAGGTCCCTCCAAAAAAACCCAAAAAACAAAAAAAACAGATGCAGAGGGACCTTTTAAGGGGCTATTAGAATAATCCAGGTTGAGGGGGAGGCAAGATGTTTGTTGCTTGGATTAAGATGGTGTTAATGGTGTTGGAGAAACAGGCATAGAGCATTTTTTCACTCTCTTGCTTTGTTGTCAAGGAAACCATATGCCTCTGTGTGTGTGTGTGTGTGTGTGTGTGTGTGTGTGTGTGTGTGTGTGTGTAGGGAGGGGCCTCCTGCTGGGTTTAAGGATTGGTACTCTGACATAGATTCTAGCTTGTGCGAAAAAAAACTTGGCTTTGGGGGCTTATTTGGCCTCCCTGATGTAGCAAGAGAGGAAGCTACTTACAATTCAGATCAGCCTCCGCTACTCCTTTCCCAAATGCTATAGATATCCTTTCAGGAGAAGCTTCATGTTTAATTCTGTGAATTAAATGAATGAAGTAGTGACATTTCTAGGGTGATATGTTTCAGTTTCTGAGCAGGAAAAAAGGGCATTACTTGAAATGGAAACTTTATTTTTTTTGTAATTTAGGAATATTAATGCAAAGGTGTCATAATAAGAACATGAAAGCCCTGGGAAAATACTACATTGCTGCATCCTACGTGAAGTTTCTAGAGTCAGCTGGTGCGAGAGTGGTACCAGTAAGGTACGATGCGATAGTTTTTACACTGAATAAGAAAAACTGCAACTGCTGTTTCCTCTCTAAAGTTATCTTTTATCTCTAAAATGAATGCTTTCTCTCCTGCGATTGCATTATCCAAGCACATTAATGTTATACCTGATTTTTGCCCCAAATCTAATGCTTAGAGTCTCTCATTAAGTTGTTCAAAGTGTGAAGCTACATGTTTCTATCATATCATTAGAGCTGTGTAATGTGTGTTAGATAGAGAATGAAATGATAGGTTCCTTTACTTCGGAAAAGGTGATCCTCATCAGATATTATGAAAGTAATGGAGTAAAAACACTTCTAGATTCACCAGCTTCATTCCGTAATATTAGCGTAGAGAAACATGTAGGGTGATCCTCATCAGATATTATGAAAGTAATGGAGTAAAAACACTTCTAGATTCACCAGCTTCATTCCGTAATATTAGCGTAGAGAAACATGTAGGGAATCAAGGAATATTCTAGAAGAGGACTTTTGAGAGACCGTCACACCCCACTTTAGAAGTTGGGAAATGACTAATACAGCACTGTTGCTTTGATATTAATTGCAGGTATTGCGATTTTAAAGGAGCTACATTATTTTGTGGTGTAATGATCTAAGGAAGAATAAAATGACTCGTGTCATATTCATGACATGATGTGATAATAAATGATTCGTGTCATTTTGATTTGGAAAGACTTGAATTTTTAAACAAAAGCCTTATTGTTGTATTGTTATTATCTTATCACCCCAAGTTAATGTATTTGAGGGTCTTCCAGCACTCACCTAATCCGTTACGAGTGGTTTCACACATAAAACACAACTATTTGCTCAGGAAAACCTGTTATTGTAAATAATTTCACATTAAGAAATGGTAACAAAGAAAAGTAGACCATTAATACTCAAAATGCAAATACTACAATTTTGAGAATAGTACCACAAAATGGTTTCACGTTTAGATGAACATTTGCTTTTGACATTAGTCTTCAGTTTTTTCATAGCAATCTAATTTTTTCAAATGAAATCTTCTTTGGAACTTAACTAACAGCAAGTTTTAGAGCTGAGGTGGAGATTCTGGACAGTCCTCAAGACAGCTTGCAAAGTTTTGATCCTGGAAGCTTTTTCTGGAAGCTGTTCTTTTAGAAAATAGGTCTGATAACATGGGTGGGAGGTGGGAGAGACAAAAGACAGGTAGGCCAGTTCAGAGGTGTGAGTGGGTCAGGTGTGAAGCAAGGAAGGCTTGGCGTGGATCAGTGGTTGTAGGATTGCTAGGTAAATGTCTTTAAAAAAAAAATCAATAAGACTTGATGACTACTAGGATGAAAGGGCACAGGGAGGAATAGACAAGAATGACAGAGGTTTTGAAATGGGAAGTTTTGAAACTGATGACTTGCAGAATACTGGGATTTATGACTGAGATGCTGAAAACATGACATACAGGTTAATTTCCAGCTTGGGTTCCCAAGGTTCATTTTAAGGTATATTGCTCAGAATTAGAATCATATGATTCTATAAAAGCAATGTAATACGTGGCAGCTAAATTCCCAGAGTAACCTGAAAAGGATTGCCTAATGTAGAATGAGACGTGATCACACTGATGATGTTGGTTAGGTTTATTTCTGAATTTCGGATGCTGGGGACTGACTTCTGCAGTTCAGACGGAAAGAGGAGGTGGACGGGAGACCTCAGCAGAATCCTTGAGCAGACGAAGACGTTTGTATTTGGTGCCCTTCCTCCTGTCTGGCCTTCACCCTCTGGTGCCCAGTGCACTCAGGTTATTATAATCTGCCCTAGAACTGGAGGGACCCAGAGGGTGTCTGCCTCCTGAGAGGTGGCATGTGACAGCCCACTGTCATTTTTGGTCTAAAAATCTGTTTCATTTGCAGTTTTTAAGGTATGTACAAATCAGAAGACTTCATAAAAGTCTGGATTTCTGGCCTTTTTTTTTTTTTTTAAGACAATTTTCTGGAGCTGATTTTGAAGAGCAAAAGCTGTCCATTGGCAGCAGTGCCTGTCGCTCCTTTCATGCTCTGAAGCTGTCATTTGCCATCATTACTAGACGTATGCTGTTTAAAGAGAACTGATTGAGAGGGTCTTTCGTTTCAAGAAAGTCTGACAACATGCAAATGTCATCTGTGTTCAAAGAAGTGCCCTGGTCTGTTTTGCCTTCAAGGTCTCTGAGACACCTAAGTTTGTGACCCCTGTCCCCACCTCACAGTTAAGCCTCTTAATAGTGATGCACTGGGCCCCCAAATTCAGGCATGGACAACGTGGGAACCATTTCTTAGAATGAGTGAAATGACTAGAACCTGGATGCAAGGCTAGCTGGCAGGAGTCTCTGGAGAGCAGCTGATTCATTCCAATCCATTCGAGCTCCTGATGGTGGTGGTTGCCCATCCTGATTTAAATATCTATGGGGAAGATTCTGTGTCCTGACTGGTCCCCTCTTTGTTGACATAACCTGAGGAGATTGACCTGGCAGAATACTGGGACTCAGCGGTTTCCCTGGTGGTCTAGTGGCTAAGACTCCGTGCTCCCAGTGCAGGGGGTCTGGGTTCCATCTCCAGTCAGGGAGCTAGATCTGACATGTTACAACTAATGCAGCAACTGGTGCAGCCAAATAAATAAATATTTTTTAAAAAAGAATTTTTTTCACCTGGCTTTTAAATATTAATGTGGTAGCTTCATTTAGAGACTTGCTTCAGTTTTGGAAATGGATGTTTTGTAACTGTTTTTATTATTTTCAGGCTTGATCTTGAAAACGAAGAGTATGAAAAGCTTTTCAAATCTATTAACGGGTAAGTTGCCAACATTGGTTTAAGACAGTACATGAAGTCTAAGTGATGCAAAAAAGTACATATGAATACAATACATGTTTCTAGGTAACTATTTTTCAGTGGTATAAATGTTAGTTTTCTGAGTTATTTTATAGAAATTATTTTGTTGAGAGATGCAAAAATCCTGCAGAGAGAAGGCAGGTTAAAAATAAATGTTATATAGTGGATAACATATTTTTTTTAATGTGTGACATAATTTTTATTCTTTTAATGCTTGTCTTAAAGGCTTTGAAGCTACTTTGGAGGCCATAACATACTGCTTGCTTAGGGGATTTATAAGTCTTAAGACTGAAGATATTAATTGGTTATCTTTCAGAAGGTGGTTTGAATAGAATTTGGTAAAAAGTTTTATATCCTCTAGCTTCATCACAAAAGATATGATTGCTTAGCTCACAGGAAAAAATCATATGAAAAAATGTGAGACATACTCATAATTAAAGGAAAGCTAATTATAACAATTAAAAACCATTAAGTTGACAGAAAGCAGAAAATGTGCCGATGTGCTAAGGTGAGGGTGTGAGGAAACAGTGTTCTTATACTTTATTTATGGGAGTTGTTGATGCAAATAATATCTAAACAATCTACATTAAGGAACAGAAGAGAGTTTTATTCAAGCCATACTGAGGACTATAGCCCAGGAAGAAAGTGCTTTGGAAAAACACCGTATTATATCTTGACAGATCAAACAATGTACATCAAACGTGACAGGGTTACATTCCTTCCAGGTTTCGACAGAGACGTGGCCAGCAAGTCAGCATGACCTTAATGTCTGGGAAGGGAACCTTGTCTTGGAAGGACTGCTAGTATGGGTGTCATAGGAAGGGCGGCCATTTATCCCTATCTTCAGCATGGACTTTTCTTTAACTTCTAGATAATACAGTCTTTTCTTAATGCTTAAAGCAGAGGTATAGTACATGTTTGATGGACCATAGACAAACTGTTCTTATTAGCATAAAGTTCAAGTCAAATCATGTATAAGTCAGAATGACTTCCCCATACTAGCTCATGCTAGCTCATACTTCCCCATTCTAGTAGGTGAAGATGTCTTCCATCAGGATGGAAGTTATATAGTCTTTTGAGGGCAGTTTTATAATATATTTTGAAATTAAAAATGCACATACCATGTAACACAGGAAATGCTTCAGAAGAAATTTTATTTTACAAATATAATCCTCTCCTTGAACATATACTATATGTGAAATAGGTAACCAACGGTCTGCTGTACAGCTCAGGGATCATACTCAATATTTTATAATAACCTATAAGGGAAAAGAATCTGGAAAATAAAACCTAGTCACTTTGCTGTACATCTGAAACTAACACAACATTGAAACTTGACTGTATTTCAATAAAAAGTAAAGCAAAAAATATAGTCCCATCTTATATATGATGACCTGGGCCCAAATGTATGCACTGTCGTATTGTTTGAAATACCCCTGATTTGGAACCCATCCACCTACCCATCAGTTGGGAACTGGGTTAAAAAATAAACTATACTCATATAATAGAATATGGTTAAAAATGAGGTTGTCTGTAGATGATGCCCTGAATCACTGTTGTAACCTGAATAGTGTGGTATTGTTATACTAAACAAGCAGGGTACACAGAGGTGTGTGTAGTGTACTCCCATTTGCTTTTGTTTTTGAAGTTGGGGTGAAGAGACATGCATAATATATATCAGGTTAACAGCAAATCTTAATGGTGGTTATTTCTGCTTGGGAGTGAAATAGAGGGAGTCTATCTTACTGTAAAGCTTTTATTAAAAGAGCTTTTAAAAATTAAAAAAAAATTGTTCATTTTTTTTAAAAAGCTGTGTTCAAAGCAGTCATTTGCATTCAGTTCAGTTTAGATCAGTAAGTATTTAAAATCAGTTTAGTGAAACATTTACAATGCCTGTTATGTGCACTGTACTTTGGCATGGACAAAGATAAGTCCAGGAGAGACCATGAGATAGAACCTCAAAAATAAAGTGAGCATGACTCGCCTGCCACTTTTAAGAACCACTTTTACTGAGCCACTGCAGGTTATGCAGTGAACCCTGTACTGTTTTGGGGGGACGGTGCAGAGATGAAAAGTGGAGCCTTTCTTTCAAGGTGTTTGTCAATCAAGAGGGACAGTCAAGTTTTACTTTTGAATGGACTGAGGTTAAACATGCCAAGTTCATTCAGAGGCAGCTTTTTAAATACCGAGTCAGTGAAAAGGGAGAACTGCTAGTGAGTCTTCATTAAGCCACTTTCCTGCTCGGTTTTGTGGCAGATGTTCTGCCTTATGGTTTTGGTATTTCCTACCAGACCGTGACCTTACCAACAGCAAGAATTGCCCATCTCTGACTCTCCAGGCTAATACCTATTACTGAATGAACAACAGTCTCAAAAGTGATATTTCTTACATCTCAAATTCATATTTAAGTACTTTTTAAAAATTTTAATATATTTTATCCAACCTTTGAAATCTCTTTAGAATGTCCTTAGTTACTTTCAGAGCTCTTTAACTTGAAAAGTTGAAATAAAAACATTAATACTTTGCTATATATCTCCTCTATCGGTAGAGTCCAATAGTCAGATGTTTGTGACGGTCTTCTTTTTTTTTCTGAGAAGTTTTTTAGAATTGTCATTGTGTTCTTTTTCAAAATTTTCTGATACCATTCTTACTTCTGAAGAGAACTCAGGGAAATAATAATAAATGAAAATTTTTATGGATATTCAGTTCTAGCCTACTGTATTTTTATGACTAGTTCATTCTTTGTGGTTAAAACAATTTTTTTTGTGTGTGTGTGAGCCAAGACTGACTTATGGCTGTGAACTTGCAATTGATTTTGGCATCTCTGATCATCTTAATTTAAACCTATTGATAGCTATACTTAGAATTTTATTTCTACTTGATTTCTAGCTCTGCATATTCTTCCCTTGCCCCCAATTTCTTTTACTTTAACTTATCCATACTCTATTTCAAAAATAGACTTGTTTATCCAAGACGTTTGGTAGAATATGCACAAATGCATTGTTAACTGCAATAGTTTACAAATAGGTGGGACTGTAAGTGTTTTATATTTTTTTGCCTAGCTTTTCTCATTTTCTGTAGTGCTCCATCTGCTTATGTAATCAGGAAAGGTTGTTTTAAAATAAAAAGATTGTTGATTTTCTGAGAGGGAGGAAAGGTTGAAATGCACCCTGTTTGATGTTGTTTCAGAGTCCTTTTCCCTGGAGGAAGCGTTAACCTCATGAGGTCAGGTTACGCTCGCGTGGCCAAAAAGTTTTACAACTTGTCCATAAAGGTGAGTCTCAGTTATTTCTTATTATTCCAGGTGAGTTTTTGTAATTTTCCACAAGGATAATTCTATTTTAAAGCACGTGGTGATACTTCCTTCAGCATTACTGTCGTCTCATCACCCCTTTAACTTTTGAGGTGCTGGTTCTTTTCCACCCTCTGGCGGCTCTCACCTGTTTTTTGTGTGCTTCATTTAATTCTGGACTCCAGGGAACCCTCCAGTCCTGCTGACCTCTGTCCTCGGGCTCATTGATGTGAACCAGTCACTCATGGTGGCTGAGTAAGCAGTTTCTGTTATGTACTGGGCGTTGTTCATAGGTTGTTAATTCTCATCTCCCCTCGCAAGCTGCCCTCAATTCATCCAATCCTGTTTGACCTTGCTTCACACTTACCTTCGACCCTAAGGCTCCACATGCAGTGACTTGTGGAGCCTCTTGGCTTCTCTGTAACCTCACGTTGCGCCTGCCTTTGCATCATACCTCAAACTCTTGGGATTTCTCCCTGGAACTGTTAGCAATTTTCTAATTAATCTTGCTGGCCCTACCATTTACCCAACCTTAAATATTTCCCTAAGAAGCTGCCTTTAGCCTGTGAGATACTTGTTGGAAAATGTTGACTGGCTTGGCTCGATGACCTGTAGCCTTCTATAGTCTTTGAGTCAAGATAGTCTTTGAGTGGAGAGTGTGTCCACAGCCCACCTTTTCCAGCCTTTGTTTGTGCAGATACTTGCAGTCAGACTGATGTTTCTAGAACATACCCTGTGTCCTACTTGCAAATCTGCTTAGTCTGTTTCTTTCTACCTCGTCTGTCATTTGTGCCTTAGCCAGCTTTCAGGGCTAAGGGTTGTGCACCTTATGGGGAGGTGTCCCTGTACGCCCGCTGGAATGGCATCCTTCTCCTGCTCAACTTTTAGAGTATTTTGTTGTTGATCAGTCACTATGTCATGTCTACCTCTTTGGGACCCCATGGACTGTAGCCCGCCAGGCTCCTCTGTCTGTGGGATTTCCCAGGCAAGAATACTGGAGTGGGTTGCCATTTCCTTCTCCAGGGGATCTTCCTGACCCAAGGACTGAACCCTCATCTCCTGCATTCTTTACCACTGAGCTGCCAGGGAAGCTCTCTGAGATTAAGGGGCTTTTATCTCAGAGACTCAGTATCTTGAAGTTAGCTGTTGTTGCATCAGATTGCATGGTTCTGATACCCTTCGAGGTATTCCTCGTTTCATACCAGATGGTTCTATGTACTTAGTACCTGCTCAGCGGACATTTTTTGGAAAACTAATGAACAAAATTGAAATTTTATAACAAGAATGATTTCAAAATGCATTTGGGAAGCATATATATGAACATTATAAAGTAACTCTTCCTTTCGCAAATAGAAACTTGTGTAACCTGGTTTGTTCCATTAAAGAAAAACAAAGTCACCTAACTGCCTAACTCATAAAAGACACAATAGGTCTATTTGAAAACTTGAAGATTTCAAAGCAAAGAAAAATGCTTAGCAATCTTGAACTTCCATTTAGGTTTAGCCACTGGGGTCCACAAGCCCTCAGAAGAAGCAGCCTTCAGAAGTGATTTCTGTTAGATCTGTATGGTTCCACTCTGTGTCCTTTGTTCTGCTGATTACAACAAATTGTTGTTTTATTGCAACAATAAAACAACTTGCGGTCCCAGCAAGTGGGGATTTAACATTTAGTCCAGAAATCAAATTTGGTACATATGGAAACAGCAGTTCTATCCTCTTGTGTTTATTGTTAAGTGAATGCCATAAGACCTTTCAATATAGCATATGCAATTCTAACTTCTAAAAGTAAAACTTTCCTTGATTTGTATATGAAGTATTAAAATCGTATGTTGAAGTAGAAAATATAAGAATTAATGTTGTTCTATATTTTTCTTACTGAGAACAGAAAAAAATTCTGTAACATTTTCTGTATTTAAAATGCATTACTGGAGTAGGAAATGGCAACCCACTCCAGTATTCTTGCCTGGAAAAATCCCATGGACAGAAGAGCCTGGTGGGCTACAGTCTATGGGGTTGCAAACAGTTGGACATGACTGAGAGAATGAGCACACACACACATAGTTAGGTTATATTTTACAGTCTATGCAGGAAAACCACTGTTTTTAAGGAAGTTGCAAAATCCATTTTTGTAACTGTCAGTACATATGGGTTTAATCTTTAGTTAATCAGAAAATTCAGTCACTAGAAAACTTTTTTCCCAGTCACACTAGTGGTTTTAATTCCCTCTGAGAGCCCTAGTAGGTTTGTACTTCTTTAGTTTACTCTGTGAAAAGTTGTAACTTTTGCTTGCTGACTGTTTCCTTCCTTCTGAATTATGGCTTTCATCAGATTAAATCTGATTGGCTGAAGGCTGTTACTATAAATTCTGAGATAATGGAGGGAGAGGAAAACCTCCATTCAGAGTAGTTTCAAACCTGGACAGTTATTTAAAACAATAGGATTTGTACAAAATGTATAAATAGACATTTATCTAGCATCATCTTCCATATTTACAGTCCCTTAATGATAACATGTGTTGTTTGGTAGTGGACTGGCAGATGTCTGTCTGTTTCCCAGCACAACTGAGTTTGGATAGTTTGGTAAATTAAACCTTCACTGTTATGTGGGTGCTTGGTCTACAGAGAGATAAAGTGATAACCTGCTGATAGAAAAGAAAATGCTAGCCTACTACTATTGATCTTGGAAATTCCTTAGAAATCCATGTGTGACTCAGGTGCCCATCTTGTTAGGACAAACTGAATGTATAAATTTTATTATGAAAAGTTTGAATAAGCTTAGTTTTTCTCTTTACTCTGCAAAGAGTTTTGGCGAAGGAGACTATTTTCCTGTGTGGGGCACCTGCCTTGGATTTGAAGAGCTTATTTATCTGGTCAGTGGAGAGAGCTTATTAACTCGTACAAATACTGTTGGAATTAAACTGCCGCTGAACTTCTCTAGAGGTAAGAATTTTCTTTTTGCTCCTTCAAAAAAGTAGTAACTGGGTAAGATTAGTAAGTTGCAAATATCTAAGTCAAAAAATGTTTGTAACATTTGTTAATTTTTAGCTTATTTACACAGGCTGAAGATGTAACTCTTTGTACTGAGTTATAAAGATGGCTTAAGGGATTTTGCATGTTTGTAACTTACTGCTTCTATTGATATCAGGACCATGCATGATGAGAAACTCTAAAATAAGACCTGGTTTTGAGTTCTAACTTTGTTACTTCTGCCTTGGGGAATCATTTAACCTATCTTAACTTTTACAAATAATTTCTAAAAACGTTTACCTCTTAGGGTTTTTTGTGAGGGTTAAATAAGACAGTGTTTTCTGGGTACTACGCTAAGCACTTTAACATAACTCTCATAAATGTTAGCTTCAGTCGTGTCCAAGTCTTTTCAACCCTATGGACCGTAGCCCACCAGGCTCCTCTTTCCATGGGATTTTTCAGGCAAGAATACTGGAGTAGGTTGCCAGGCCCTCCTCCAGGGGATCTTCCTGACCCAGGGGTTGAACCTGCATTCTCCCCTTGGCTGTGTTCTGTGTTTTGACCCCAACTGGGGTCCATTCTAGTATTAACAACCTGGAGGTAGCTCAGTCTCCAGGTAAAGGTCATCTCCCTGACCAGACCTACCCTTACATCAGATACCAGCCTCTAGTCACACCCCAAGGCTACTCACTTCTGATCAACTGGCCATGAGTTTGGGGATACCCATGGGTTTAATAGAGCTTCCCAAGTGACTCTAGTGGTAAAGAACCCACCTGCCAATGCAGGAGATGTAAGAGACGCAGGTTCAATCCCTGGGTTAGAAAGATTCCCTTGGAGGAGGGCCTGGCAACCCACTCCAGTATTTTTGCCTGGAGAATCCCCATGGACAGAGGAACCTTGGCGGGCTACAGTCCATAGGATTGCAAAGAGTCAGATGCGACTGAAGCAACTTAGCACACACTCACGCATAGGTTTAATAATGTACTGGAATGACTGACAGAGCTCAGAAAATGCTGTGCTTGCAATAAGAGTTTTACTGTAAAGGATTCATATGGGCTGAGGTCTGGAGGCAATGCAGAACCTCTTGCCCTCTTTCTGTTGACTCAGGGCACGTCACCCTCCTGGTGCATCAATATGTTCACCAGCCAAGTGGCTCCAGGGAGCTTTGGTGCTCAGAGTTTTTATTGGAGGTTCATTGTGAAGGCATGATTGATTACATCACTGCCCATGTTACTGAATTCAGTCTCTAGTCCCCGTCCGTCCCATCCCTGGAGATCAGGCTGGCTCAAAGTCAGATTTACTCTTGAAATCTATTTCATATCCATTGTGCTGCAGAGTCAGGTAAAGCCAGACCTGCTGTAATCACGTGATCAGTCTCTCTGATCACCAGCCTCATCCCGAAGCTGTCCTGGGGCCACCTTATGCCACCTCATGAGCGTTACAAAGACATGCCCATCCTTTGCGAATTTCCTTGAAATTTCCAAGAGTTTTAAAAGCTCCCATTCCGGAACCCAGGACAAAGATCAGACAAATTCTTTATTTGCCAGTTTGTGTAAATAGATACTGATTCTTGGGAGTTCCCTGATGATCCAGTATTGAAGAATCCACCTGCCAGTGCAGGAGACACAGGTTTGATCCCTGGTCTGGGAAGATCCCACACGTCACGGAGCAGCTAAGCCTGTCCTCCACAGCTGCTGAAACCCATGTGCTCTAGAGCCTGTTCTTCACAATGAGAGAATCTACCCACAATGCATTAAGTCTGCGCACAACAACTGGAAAGTAGCACCCCACCCCCACCCCCCGCCGCCACAGCCCATTGTAACCAGAGAAAGCCCTCGGAGCAGCGAAGACGCAGCACAGCCAAAAAATGAAATTAAAAAAAAAAGATGATTCTTGTAGGTTACTTGATCTCAGAATCATCAGAATTGAATGCTACCACCCTGTCTTGTTCTCTTAAGGATTTTGGATGGAAAGCAGTAGTTGTTATTCCCAGAACTTATAAAATGTTCTGTACTTTTCAAAGCTCTTTCTCACATTCAGATAGTCCAAAAATCATTTGGGAAATATATGTCTTGGGTCAGCTTCTTTTGGTTGTGTGTGTTTGAAACCCAGTTTATACAAACCAGGAATGAAATCCACTGAAATAAGGAATCAGCAGGTTTTGATTATCTGGGGCTCTGGGGTTCTCATGGACCGTTAGCATCCTGAATGACAGGCTCATTTAAGGACAGCTGACATTGGGGCCTTGACTACCATCAGGATTTTCTTACTCCTTTGCTGCTGTGTGTCTGTGTCAGACTCCAGAGTTTTCAGTGAAGTAAATTGCTTCTTTTGATCTGTCTAGTGGTTAGTGACCTGGTTTGTATTCTTTTCCACATCGTTGGTATTTTTGACCATTTAAGTCCCAGATACTGTGAAAATGTGTTGGAAGTTCTAGATCCTTTCGTATGCAAACAAATATATATACATGTGGACAATTTTACCTATTTTTCAGCCCTGTCTAGAGAACTCAAGTTAAAATCCTCTGCTTACTCTGTGGCTAGCCTGCTTATTATCATGTCCAAAGAATTTTAGTTATTTATGTTGCAATTCTAGAAGAAAGGTACTTAAGTATGGAACATATTTGGAACTGTGTGTTGAACTTATCTTGTGCCTGACTAGAATACTCTTGTGGAAATGATGTGTTTGCAAATCATTTAGTCATCTTGATTGTGTCTTCACAGTGGCCTCTCTCTGGCTGTGACTTCAGCGGATTTTATTTTTTTCCTGTGTTTGAATGATTTCTCTTGGGCTTAAATTTTTCCAGGTACGTTGCAGAGCAGAATGTTCCGGAATTTTCCTGCTGACTTGCTGCTGTCATTAGCAGTAGAACCTCTGACCGCACATTCCCACAAGTGGAGCCTCTCCGTGATGGTATCTCATTTATTATGCAGTGAAATCCATGCTAAATTTAGATTTACTACAGAAGTAATCATTTTGGTTTTATTTTTGCACTTTAGAATTTTACGAAGAATGAAAAGTTAAAGGGGTTTTTCAATATATTAACTACAAATACAGATGGCAATATTGACTTTATTTCAACCATGGAAGGTATGTATCACTGCACATGTACACTTTGTTTTATTGTATTTATGAATTTTTATTTTATAGTTCTTTTATGAATAAAATCATGTTACTTTGGGGACTGAAGTTGGAAGTTAGGGCATTATTGGAGAAAAGAGGCCCACGTTTTGCTCAGGTTCCAAATCAGTTGCGGTTTACCTGGGTCACCTTCTAGGTCAAGGTGATGAAAATGGAAAGGAGGTGAAGACTCTGGGGAGGGTCGATGAAGATAAATGGAGAAGATGACTTCTATTTCTAGCAACACTGCAGATGAAGTACATGCTCCAGACAACAACAAAAAAATGTGATTGGCATACAGAAAAAAAACTCCCTAAATACATTGATGAAAGGACAGTAAGGGTATTTAGGTCCTAAACTCCAGGAGTTCAGTGGTGCATTTAACCAGCATTGTTACTGAATCAGGAGAACTTGAGGTGAAGCTCAGGAGCGCCCTCTGTGGAGAGTACCCCCACGGAGCGGGACCCGAAAAGCTGGACCCTCAATGAATCCTGCGTGCAGAACTGCTCAGAGCTAAGAGCTCATTGCGAGCTGAGACTGTGGCTTATTCTTCTTTGTGTTCCCAGGAGATGTTGAATGGATGACTGATTATGTAAATGAAAGAGATTTGGCTTGGAAATCAGGGCATCACATTTCTGTGTTGGTCGTGTTTCTGGCTGTGTCATCATACCAGGCTCATTTGAAAATTTTATCTCTGAAAACTTCCTGATACCTGCCAGATAGAAACACTGGAGATGCTCGTATTTGCATGTTTCCTTCCTGTTCTCGATACTTTTGTTCTAAATTAGTGAGACAGGGCCTAGTTCCTACGTTGTCGGGAACCTGCATTGATCTTTCAGTGATGCAGTTTACAAAAAAAAAGTGAATCTCAACTTGTTTCTGAATTTCAGTGTGTATCTCTGTCTAAACATTCATCTGTCTATCTATTTTTCTATCTATCTGAAAAATCTCTGTTACAGTTTATCACTTCTTGTTGAGTTGTGAAGCTGTGTCTGACTCTTTGTGACCCCATGGACTGCAGCATGCCAGGCTTCCCTGTCCTTCAGTATCTCCTGGATTTGGCTTACCATTGAGTTGGTGATGCCATCCAACCATCTCATCCTCTGTTGTCCCCTTCTCCTCCTGCCTTCAGTCTTGCCTGGCATCAGGGACTTTTCCAGTGAGTCAGCTCTTTGCATCAGATGGCCAAAGTATTGGAGCTTCAGCTTCAGCATCTGTCCTTCCAGTGAATATTCAGGACTGATTTCCTTTAGGATTGGTTTGATCTCCTTGCAGTCCAAGGGACTCTCGAGAGTCTTCTCCAACACCACAGTTCAAAAGCATCAGTTGTTCGGCACTCAGCCTTCTTTATGGTCCAGTTTTTACATCCATACATGACTACTGAAAAAACCATAGCTTGACTATATGGACCTTTGTCAGCAAAGTAAAGTCTCTGCTTTTTAATATGCTGTCTAGATTTGTAGTAGCTAGGGTGTTTCTTATCCTAAATAGTACTATTCATATCTCAAAGAAATATTAGAAGATCTGTCTTTCAATTATCTGTGTGTAGCAATTGATTTTTTAGTCACCTAGCCAGTGGGTCTCCTGCTGGTGTCACCACATGTGGTCCCAGACCGAGAAAGAGAGTATGTTACAGGGAGGTAGGGAGGGGGGCAGTGGGAGAGGGATGGGGTAGTGACCACAGCTACTCGGTCGTAGGTTCTCCTCTTGTGAACCTTGCCTGAGGAAGGGCAGGATAAAGGAGGTTTCCTTTCTGTGATGTGGTCTCTCCTAGCAGAGTCTCATGGGATGCAAGAGGACACTGCTCTTTTCCCTGGATTCCTCTACTTTCAGATAACTCATTCCTCCAAGTATTTCCATATGGTAGTTAGGGTTTTAAATTCAAGGCAAAAGTAATAGAGGATTTCTTTTTCAATTAACGCACTGTTGACTGGGAGGTTTTTTGCAGAAACTAATGCCTGTGGCCAGCGATTTGTTATCTAAGTGAATATTAAAACACTCCAGTCAGTAATGTTTGGGTAACAAAAGACATATTAATACATCTCTGGTCAATAAATTGTTAAAATGAGGAAAGGTGTATGTGTGAAGAAAAAAATGAGTATGTAAATTTCTCAGAAGGCAAATATCACACATATTCATGTTTTTAAAAAGTTACAGAATTTTAAAAACACTTAGAAGTAGGCGAGTAATATAGTGACATCCTGGGTACCTTTCTCTAAGTTTCAACAACTTTCACATTTATGTGGCCATTCTTATTACAGTCCAGGGGGTCGCAAGAGTCGGACATGACTTATTTCATATCTACTTTTTCCTCCTACTAGAATATTTTTTGGAGTAAATCCTAGGGATCATATCATATTTATATATAAAAGTAGTTAATAATTCTAAGAATAAATGAACTATAGTAGCAAAAATCTTTCAAATTTAAACTTCTTTAACAAACTATTTAAAAATTGATTCAATGAAGTCATGAACCGTTCCACGGACTGTGAGAGAGGCACAGTGTATGCTGAGACAAACTAGCGAACTATAAAGACACCAGAGATGCTGGCATAGTTTATTCTCACATGAATAAGTCATTGTATCGGAGGGGATGAAGATGTGGTGTGAACTGGGGGGAAAAGAAACCCATTGTAGAAGAAACTTGTCACTAATCAGATGTACCCTTGACTGTTGAACTGGTCTGTATTCAGACGCTCAGTTATTCCACTCTACTCTCATCATGCTTACTCCTTGAAAGAAAAGCTGTGAGAAACCTAGACAGTGTATTAAAAAGCAGAGACATTACTTTGCCAAAAAGGTCCATATAGTCAAAGCTATGGTTTCTCCAGTAGTTGTGTATGGATGTGAGAGTTGGACCATAAAAAAGCCTGAGTGCTGAAGAACTGATGCTTTTGAACTGTGGTGTTGGAGAAGACTCTTGAGAGTCCCTTGGACTGCAAGGAGATCAAACCAGTCAATCCTAAAGGAAATCAATCCTGAATTTTCATTGGAGAGACTAATGCTAAGGCTGAAGCTCCAATATTTTGGCCACCTGATATAAAGAGCTGACTCACTGGAAAAGACCCTAATGCTGGGCAAGATTGAAGGCAGAAGGAGAAGAGGACGACAGAGGACGAGACAGTTGGATGGCATCACCAACTCAATGGACATGAGTTTGAGCAAACTCTGGGAGATGGTGAGGACAGGGAAGCCTGGCGTGTTCCAGTCCATGGGGTCGCAAAGAGTCGGACACAACTGAGCGACTCAACAACGAACAACAGCTCTGATCACCTAGTAAAGTAAATCATATTTCAAATTATAAAAAGTTGTGCATGCGTGCTAAGCTACTTCAGTTGTGTCTGACTCTTTTTGACCCCATGGACTGTAGCCCATCAGGCTCTTCTGTTCATGGTATTCTCCAGGCAAGAGTACTGGAGTGGGTGGGTAACAGTGCCCTTCTCCAGGGGATCTTCCCGACCCAGAAACTGAACCAATGTCTCTTATGTCTCTTGCTTTGACAGGCAGGTTCTTTTACCACTGGTCACCTGGGACTCTCATAAAAGGTTATAAGTCAGTGAAATACTGTTATTATGAACTTCATATTAACTGTGAATTGAAATTCTTTGTTTCTGATAATAATATGCACAGTTTTACTTTGTCTGACATTGTGGGCTATAAAAGTAACGTTTTACAGAGAATGTACAACATAATTGTAACATCTTAGACCATTGTTACCATTTAATACTCACCAGTCTATTCTTTGTGCAGGATACCAGTATCCGATATACGGCGTCCAGTGGCATCCGGAGAAAGCTCCTTATGAGTGGGGGCAGTTACAATGCATTTCCCATGCACCTAATGCTGTGAAGGCTGCATTTTATTTAGCAGAGTTCTTTGTGGCTGAAGGTAATATGAGGCAGAGGTTATAATTTTATCACTCTAGTGTGGTTCTGAAGGATATTGCCCTCATCTCAACTTTTGTGTGTTCTATAAATATTCTGTAGGTTTAACTTTTAAGAAAATTAATTTGAGAGCCCTGAAATTGAGATATTAGTCATTTAAATCAGGACCATTATTTCAGTTAACAGTATTGCACTCTCTAAAGTGGGTTGAATTCTTAAACAACAGCATAAAGATTGTTTCTTTTTTCTGTCTTTCTTGATTCCTTTTTTTAAGATTTTTTTCCATTACTGTTGGGTTTCCCTGGTGGCTCAGTGGTAAAGAATCTGCCTGCCAGTGCAGGAAATGTGGGTTCGATCCCAAGGTGGGGAAGATCCCCTGGAGAAGGAACTGGCAACCCACTCCAGTATTCTTGCCTGGAGAATCCCATGGACAGAGGAGCCTGGCAGGAGGCAGTCTACAGGGTCATAAAGAGTTGGACACGACTGAGCGACTAAACAACAGCCACCATCATTACTCTTCTTTGGAATAATATTTTAATTATGACATTATCTGAGAATTAGATTTTATTTTTCCAAGACAATTATGTGAGTTGAATCTATACTCATCAGTCTGTGGATTTAAGTCTCCCTGTCTATAGGTATTGGCACGTTGGAGAGTTAATACGCTTTGCCTGCTTTTTCATGTTGGAAACACAGATGTAGTCACACAGTGTTATGTTTGTGGGTAATTGAGAATTTGGTTGTAGATGCTTGAGGTTTAGTTGAGTGATGTGGGTATGAGACAGAGCTACAGATGCAGCTCGCCAAGGATGGGACATCCCTCGGGCGAGGCGTGGGCATGGGAAGACTTGGCCTTCTCCATCCAAGCTTTCCCTGAGGTTTAGCAACCCTCTGTCCACACTTGCAGGTATATACTGCATCCTGAGTTCACTGTGGTTTAGGATTATGCTCAATTGAATGGGTTATTTCTTGACAAAACCCGAAATTAAAAAAAAAAAATCCAAAAGTTCTCCCATGTGCAGTATTAGCCCTAAGAACATTTTTAGGTCACGTGTGTGGAAGTGAATGAGGACAGCAGTGAGCAGGGCACGGTTTTCTCCAGCACTGTCACAGGCACGACTCCACCATCTTCATCTTCCAATGCCCTCTTTCTAAAAAATGCCAGAAAGGCCCATATGACTTTATTTTGACTTTAAGGTGAAGTCTGAGCCTTTACCTCCTCACATTCAAACTTCAGCTTTGCCGACTTCGTTGTGCCTCCTTCCATTTCAAATTTCCGCCTCATCTGTGGGAAACGCCTCTCTTCTCCCCGCCACCACCACACCTGCCTCAGCTATACAGTGTCTCCCTCCTCTTTACTCTTGAACCATCTTCAGGAAGTTAGTCTATAAAAAATGTTCTGTGTAATGATGTAATATTCGTAGTTTGTACTCATGCATGGAGTAAACAATGTATGATTTAGATACAGAATGTATCATGTTCAGTCAAGTGAAAGTGTTAGTCAGTCACTCAGTCCTGTCTGACTCTTTGTGACCCCATGGACTGTAGCCTGCCAGGCTTCTCAGTCCATGGAATTCTCCAGGCAAGAATACTGTAGTGAGTTGCCATTCCCTTCTCCAGGGGATTTTCCCAACCCAGGGATTGAACCCGGGTCTCCTGCATTGCAGGTGGATGCTTTACCGTCTCAGCCACCAGGGAAATACCTGTACATTGCAATGTACATTGCAGTGGGGCAGGTCACTTAATATACAAAGTACAGAGCAATGGGATCCTCTAGAGTTTGTTGTTAATACTGACATAGCACATGACAGTAATAGGTTGCTCTGTATGTGCAGCTTTCAGGAAATAGTTTAGGTACAGTTTTAGCTTTGATTGCTGTTGGAAGAGTTGGAGCTTCTTCCTTGATGTCTCATAGGCAGGTTTTCCTCCTTTTCTGGTCTATAAGACCAGAGTGATAAATCAACTGCAGAGACTCTTCATTTTAGAAGATTATTTCCAGTTAAGGTTGTGTGTAGCCTAAGTAAAGAATAAGCAAATAAAAGGTTGGGACTTCCCTGGTGGTCCAGTGGCTAAGACTCTGTGCTACCCGTGTTAACAAAAATGTTAACAGTATCCAGTCTGTGTGGCAATCAGACTAGATTGCTTGAGAGTTAGGACATTGCCTGGTGAATATTTCCATCTTCAGGAGAGACGCCAAGGCTTGTGCACAGTAGGTACTTAGGGTAGGTGCCTAGTAGGTGTTGGAATGTAGTGAGAACTGAGCACCATGGGGTCTGGTACAGAGCAGATGTGGCTGCTGTCAGGAGAATGCCCCTCCAAGTCAGGTGCTGCTTTGTTTGGGGGAAATTTTATGAGACATTTTTCCTTTTTGCTGGCCTTGTCCTGCTAAATAATGCTGATTAGAGGAAGGAACATCATAAAGTAGCCTTTTGAAAATTGTACCCCATCTTCTTAAAAATTAATCCTTTCTTTTTCTTGCAGCTCGGAAAAACAATCATCATTTTGAATCTGATGTTGAAGAGACCAAAGCACTAATTTATCAGTACCGTCCAACTTATACTGGAAACATTTCTTCATTCCAGCAAAGTTATATATTTGATTGAAAGGCTTCGCTGTGTTAACAGGAGTTCTGATTAATTCCCTGAGTAAACTGTTATAATAATGAAAAAACGTGCTACTCGTGGCAGTAATAGGCCACAGAGATGCCTTTTCTGTGATGTTACTGGCTCTGATTGTTCATTCAGTATTTTTGTGTATCACATTTGATAATCAGTGAGACAGATAATCATAGCGTGTTTCATGGAAAAGCTTTGTTTAATCTAAAGATTAGGAAATAAATTTATTGAAAATACAGATGTTTTATTTTTTCTGATTCTGGCAATACCACTCCCTGAGCCACCCACCTACCTCATCCTTGCTGAAGACTGTTTTATTTTTTAATCAATTTTTGTTGAGGTGTAGTTAACATACAACATTATATGAGTTTTAGGTGTGCAACATATCGATTTGATATCTTCATACGTTACAAAATGTTCACCACAGTCTAGTTACCGTCTCCATAGAATGTTGTTACAATATTATTGGCTATATTTTCTGTGTGTACATTGCATTCCCCTGGCTTACTTATTTCGTAACTGGAAGTCTTTATCTCTTAATCCTCTTTACCTACTTTGCTCAACCCTCTGTCTTTCTCCCCTCTGGTGACCACCTTTCATTCTCTAACTGTTTCTGTTTAGGTATGTTTATTCATTTGCTTTATTTTTTTTAAATCCCAAATACAACTGAAATCATACAGCATTTGTCTTTCTTTGTCTAACTTAATCTCACTTAGTGTAATAACCCTCCAGATCCATCTGTGTTGTCACAAATGGCAAGATTCCGCTATTTTTATGGCTGAGTAATCCTCTGTGTGTGTGTGTGTGTAGTACAGACATATATTTCTGTTTCTGCTGTTTCAAATCCATAGTTGAGGCAGAGTCTGTGTTTTGAACTTCTATCTCTCAGTGTTCACCATAGTAGTTCCTCAATAAATGTTTGTGACTATTCGTGAATGTATCTTTTTTTCCATGGAAAATGACTCAAATGCTGTCATATATTTGCTCGGGTGTATTTTTGTCTATTTCTGTCTGTACTTCCCTCTTCCACCCCTTACCATTCCATATACCCTCAAAAACACTTGAAGTTTAGGAATACCTTGAGGGCAACCAAGCAGTTAAAAGAGATAATTTTTTTTTGTATGTTTTTTTTAGCTGTTTCTGGCAGCAGGTAAGTATCTGCTCTCCTTGTTCTCCTGGAGAGGGGAGCATGGGAAGCTGAGTGATTGGGCAAGATGCTGGGGAAGGTGAGGAATGATTTGATGTGCAGAAAAATAGGAGCAATAATCTGAAGATACTGGATCAGACCATAAGCTTTGGGCAGTAAGGCCATACAGAACATAGAAATTAGAGGTTAACTCATTTAATCAGTTGAGAAGACCTTAACAGAAGTATGGGAGATTTAGTTTTTGTCCATGAGCATGAGGATTGAGTGTTGTCTTCTCAAATGTGCCATTTCTGATTAACTTCACATCTATTTATCAATCGAAAAAGATAGTGACACAGTAATCTCGCTGGAGAATCCCGTGGACCAAGAAGCCTGGCCGGGCTACAGTCCATGGGGTTGCAAAGAGTTGGACACAACTGAGTGACTTAGCGGCAGCAGCAGCGACACTGTTATTACTCACCCTCCCTGGGCTCTTCCAGCCCATCTGTTGAATTATAGATCTGCTCATTTCCAAAGTTCTCTAGTAACACTGAATCCAGATGGCATTGTAACTCATGGTGCTCTATCAGCTATCTTCCTGCCCATGAACACTGGCTTCTTAACTGCTCACCAAAGTTCTCATGGTGATGGTGACCACAAATGCAGGAAAATGTGGACCGTTGATTTTTATTTTGACTCATATTACGTTTTCCATTTTTCCCAACCATGTTATCTTTATGTTGGAAGTAACTTTATTCCAAGAGCAGAATATCTTGCAAAGTTGACAGCACTCTTGCTTTCCCCACACCACTGCCAGGGCACTCAGCAAGAGGCCTAAGGGCAAGTGAGGAGAGTTCTTTTCAGGAAAGGTGTGTGTGTCCCATGTCAGTGTGGCTGGAGACTGACCCAGGGCAGCCTGACGTTGCTTCGCTAGTGGAGCCAGTGGAGGACGTGGCTGAGAAGGGCCTGCTGATGTTAGTGAGCATCAGTCAGGAAGCCCTGGGAGGAGACGGGTGGTCGCTGCTGGAGGACTGTCTGACACCCAGGGAACCTGGGGAAGGGGTGCCAGCAGCCAGAGGCATGAGGCCGGCAGATGGGTGTTGCCACTCTGCCAACTTTGGGTTCTGTAAACGGTAGGTGACATTGTAGTTGGAGAAGGAAGAGCCAATACACAGGCGCACATAGCGGTTTAGCCCAGGGGCTGGCGATTCTCCAGCAGCCGGATCTCTGAACTTGCCCTGTGCCCATCATGAGAGTCACTGGGAATCAACAGGTCAAGGGACACCCCTGGTGGTCCAGGGATTAAGACTCTGTGTGTCCAGTGCAGGGGGCCTGGTTTCAATCCCAGGTAGGGAAACTAAAATACCACATGCTGTGTGGTCCTGCAAAAAAAAAAAAACAACAAAAAAAACATTTTGACATCACCATTCTGCTCACAAATCTCTTAAAATCCTGAGAGAAAAAAATGCTGTGCTTGCCAGGTGGCCCTCCTGGTGCCATCCCGTCATCATGACTCCCAGACTCCCATGGGGCCCGTTGTTGAGCCAGGAATGCAGAGGTGTAGGGCAGCACCTCAAAGGGGAAAAGTGAGAGGCAGGGCCCATGGAGCTCCCAACAGGTTCAGAGTGGCCAGCCGGCATGGCCCTGCCCTGGCTGGCTCCTTCCCTTATAAAACACTGAGGTGTGTGCGTTCTGGGACCACGGCCCACATTTGACCAGCTCCGGATATGGGGTGCTTCACCAGAAAGCACTTCTGCCCCCGATGGGTCTCAAGCACTGGAAAGGGGCTTAGACAGCTTGGAGGAAGGTACTGATCAGTCTGGGGACCTCTGAGGAGCCAGGTCTGAGCAGGGGCTTTACTTGCCTGAGAATGATACCACCTGGCTCACCACGGGCCCAGGGCCAGCTGTGGCTGAGAGGGTTAAGTAAGAGGCTTTAAAAGGTTTGTTTCTGAGCCCAAGTGTGGATTCCATACTCCTTACCGTGGTCGAAGAAGGCAGCCCTCAGTGTCCCAGGACTCTTGCCTTGAGCCTGTTCAAGGTTGTAACCAGGAAAGGTTAATTTTGAGTTCATGCTGGATCTGCTGTGACTTGAACCCTCATCTTGCTGCTTTTGTTATGAAAGAAAGTGTTAGTCACTCAGTCATGTCGGACTCGTTGCGACTCCATGGATTGTAGCCCGCCAGGCTTCTCTCTCCGTGAGATTCTCCGAACAAGAATACTGGAGTGGGTTGTCAGTTTTTATAAACATACATAATGTCCTGCCTCAGGGAGATAACCTGCGCCACCCATCTGTGAAGCACTGTGAGGAAGTGAAACTAACACATCCCCCTAGTCTGAGGCTTGCCATTCTAGGGGACATTTGCAAGGATTGAATAGTCTTTTTACTTTGTTTCCTCACCTCCCACCACCTCTGATCCATAAAAGAACCTAGCATCCAGGACCAGAAAAGATGGTTATTTTGAGGCACTAGCCTGCTATCTTCTGGGTCAGCTGGCTCCTGAATCTGCTTGTTGGGGAATTACTGGCTTCTCGTGCAGTGAGGAGAATGGGCTTGGACTCGTAACAACTCCAGTCAGCTTCTCTTATTCCTAGAGGTGGTTTGTCAGTTGAAACTCATTTGCTTTCACTCTATGGCAACCCACTCCAGTATTCTAGCCTGGAGCATCCTATGGACAGAGGAGCCTGGCAGGCTATATAGTCCATGGGGTCACAAAGAATTGGACATGACTGAGCGATGAACACTTTCACAGTTTCTGGTGTCCAGCAGGGCTTTTCAAATTGTGTGCATTGGAGTCACTTAGGGGTCTTGTTAAAGTGATTCAGTTAAGATTCTGATTCAGTAGGTCCAGGGTTGAGCCTGAGGATCTGCACTTCTAATCAGTTCCCAAGTGAGAAATGGACTATTTCCTGCCATGTCAGTAAACAAAGGATGTCACAGTCATGATCAATTGCAGCCACCACTGCTGGTGAGCCAGTGAACCCTGAGGGAGCTTAGAAAGGAAACAAAGAATACCTGCCCTCTAGCAGCCATCAGTCAAAGCTGTGGTTTTTCCAGTAGTCATGTATGGATGTGAGAGTTGGACTATAAAGAAAGCTGAGCACTGAAGAATTGATGCTTTTGAACTGTGGTGTTGGAGAAGACTCTTGCAAGGAGATCCAATCGGTCCATCCTAAAGGAAATCAGTCCTGAATATTCATTGGAAGGACTGATGTTGAAGCTGAAACTCCAATACTTTGGCCACCTGATGGGAAGAACTGACTCCTTGGAAAAGACCTTGATGCTGGGAAAGATTGAAGGTGGTAGGAGAAGGGGACGGCAGAGGAAGAGATGGTTGGATGGCATCACCAACTCAATGGACGTGAGTTTGAGTAAACTCTGGGAGTTGGTGATGGGCAGGGAGGCCTGGCATGCTGCAGTCCATGGGGTTGCAAAGAGTCGGACGTGACTGAGCGACTGAACTGAGCAGCCATCAGACTGCTGCCAATCCCTCGGTGAGCTCTGAGGAAAGTCAGGATGTGAAAACACAGGATACTGGTTCCAGATAGCTGAGGTGCATATCAAAGGAGTGATTTCAATGAACCCAGATTCTTGCGTCTTCCCATACACAGAAAAGCACTAAATTCCTTAGTTCAGAGATATCTGGCTTTCTTTAATTAACAATCATCTTTTGACGTTCAGTCTACCTGCCCTTTGTTGCAAAACTTCCATATAACCTGGCTCACCCCCTCCCAGATTTCACTTCTCTCAGGGTTACTTGAGATGCTGCCTCCCGGGCTTGAAGTCCTAAAAATTCCTGCCAAATAAAACATAAATCTCAGCTTTTAGGTTGTGAATATTTTTTTAAGTCGACAAGAGAAAGATTTTTCACTCCTTAGAAAAATAAATTTCGTTATTATTTAGCTTGTAACTTTATTCAAATTTTCTTCTAAAATTCCATGTAACATTTTCATTCTCATAGCTTAAAATTAATGAAAATATTTTGCAGTAATGAATCAGGAACACTAGAGGTCAGGAGAGAACCGGCTAACCTGATGTTTAACAGGTTGTGTGAATATTCAGCCTTTTAGGGTAGTAAATTTTATTTGGCTTCCTGATGCAAAGAGCTGACTTATTGGAAAAGACCCTAATGATGGGAAAGATTGAAGGCAAAAGGAGAAGGGGTTGACAGAGGATAAGATGGTTGATGGCATCACCGACTCAATGGACATGAGTTTGCGCTAACTCTGGGAGATAGTGAAGCACAGGGAAACCTGGCTGGCTGTAGTCCACGGGGTTGCAAAGAGTCAGACAGCACTGATCGACTGAACAACAACAGGATTCTATGGGTCATTTGACTGGGGCAGGTAGTGAGTTAGCACCCAGGTGCCCTGCCTGAGGCCCAGGTACTTCTGGAGCAAGCCATTGAGGTGCTGAATTCATGGAGAGGGGCATAATTCAATTTTGCATCTGTGAACGGTGGGAGTTAGGGGCTCCTTTCCAATTATATGGTGCTGTGTAACATTTGGGGTTATTGTAGGAGTGTGTCTCAGCCTTTACTACTTGTTTTTTTTTTTTTTTTTTTTTTTTACACACCAAAAACATTTTGTATTGGAGTATAGCCAATTAACAAGGTTGTGGTAGTTGCAGGTGAACAGCAGAGGGACTCAGCCATACATATACATGTTTCTGTTCTCCCCCAAACACTCCTCCCATCCAGGCTGGCTCATAACATTGAGCAGAGTTCCATGTGCTATACAATAGGTCTTTGCTGGTTATCCACTTTAAATATAGCAGTTGGTACATGACTGTCCCAAAGTAGAGTGTGGTGTGGAGTTAGCACCTAATTTTTATTCCATATTTGCAGGGTTTTTTTTAGCATCTTTATCAAATAATCATTTTTTCCTCTACTTATTTACAGGGCTGTCTATAACATATTAAATTATTGTAAATGCTATTTTGTACTATTTTGTTTACTTGATTTCTGCTTATTCTTTTTTTTTTCCTTTTTCCTTTTTTTTAATTGGAGGATAATTGCTTTACAGTGATGTGGTTTCTGCTGTACATCAACATGAATCAGTCATAATTTTATATATATATATATCCCCTGCCTTTTGAGCCTTTCTCCCCTCTCACCCCTCTAGGTTGTCACAGAGCACCAGGTTGATGCCAGTCTCCCTATGTTTATTATGGCAGTAGTACTAATTTAGCTATAATGGCTTTGTAATATATTTTAATGTATGGCTAATCTTTTAATTGTTTTTTTAAATAATTTGTTTTGATGTACTTTCCTTTCTTTTTATAGCAAATGAGTTTGAGGATTGAAAAAAACTCAGATTTAGAGCATTTAGCTTTTTTTCATAAAGCAGTATACAATGCATCTTTTATATCTCTTAATTTAGTTAAGTAGTTTCATGTCTTATGAGGAGTTTTCTTAGGTGTTTCCTTGTCTATTACTATTGCTCAGTGGAGTTTATTTATCTACTTTCTTAAATGCAAAGTTTTAAACACACGTCTCTTAAACTCATCAGAATAGGATGTATTTTAAGATTTTTATTTTATTTTTTTAAAAATCATTTATTTATTTTTGGCTCCTCTGGGTCTTGGTTGCTGCGGGTGGGCTATCTCTAGTTGTCGTGAGTGGGGGCTACTCTTCCCTGCAGCTCACAGGCTTCTCATTGCGGCGGCTTCTCTTGCTGGAGAGCGCAGGCTCTAGGTGCTCAGGGCTGCAGTAGTTGCAGTTCACAGGTTAGTTGCTCCCCAGAATGAGGAATCTTCCCAGACCAGGGATTGAACCCATGTCCCCTGCATTGGCAGGCGAATTCTCATCTGCTCTGTCACCAGGGAATTCCTGGATGTATTTGAAAAATTTTAACAGCGTTTAAAAAAATTGTTTTGGAAAAAGTAATAGGTACTTGGCTTACTGGCAGTCCACTCACATTTGTCTGTGAAGTTTGTATGCATTCTTTTCACTGAGCCATTTATAAATTCTAGTAAATTTTTAATTGATTCTTGAGGGCTTATTACATTTTACTTATATATAATGTATGTACAAATATCTATAATTATATTATGCATAAATATAATATAGCAGTGTTATTAATTTACCTTTTATTTTTATACATATATGTATATGTGCATTTTCCACATTCTATATGTGGATTCTTTCCTAGAAATAGAGTTGAATGTGCATGTTAAATGAACGAGGGCTGAATCAATTGGATATTTAAATGGTGCAGTTAAAGTAGCATGTTAAAGTTTACAGACATCTGCGTGTGTGTGTGTGTGTGTGTGTGTGTGTGTGTGTGTGTGTGTGTGTGTGTGAGTGTGTGTTAAGCCGCTTCAGTCATGTCCTACTCTTTGAGACCGTATGGACTGTAGCCCGCCAGGTTCCTCTGTCCATGAGATTCTCTAAGCAAGAATACTGGAGTGGGTTGCCATGCCCTCCTCCAGGGGATCTTCCCGACCCAGGGGTCGAACCCATATCTCTTACATCTCCTGCATTGGTAGGTGGATTCTTTACCACTAGTGCCACCTGGGAAGCCCTTACAGATGTCTACTTTACATAAATAAAAGCACTCCAAGACTTGACAGAGTGGTCACAGCCTGTAATTTACTGGATGGCATTTTCTCAAACCAGCTATTCATAGGTACGATCGGATGTGTGTGGATTCTTGTTGCTCTGGTACTACAATTAAGCTTTTTTATCTTTTCTTTCAAAGGTAAGGGACTTTCAAACAGAAGGGTCTGACAAGCTATGTAGTGCCTATAGGGCCTCCTGGAAGCCATGCAAATGCTGCCCTTATGTTGAACTAAAGAAGGAACTGAGGCTGTGCTAGTGAACGTGTGTCAAGATACTACAGCTCAGGTCTCATTACTTCTCGTTAAGGCCTTGAGAATTCCATGAACTTGCCAGGTCTCTGCCTTGGGTCATTTTAATGTGTTTCGTTTCCAAAGTCTGGCTGTTATTTTTGATTTTTTTCCCCTCGGTAGGAGTTCCTGTATTGTTGTGACATAAAAGTCATTTACTTTCCCTTTCGTAACAGAAAATTTCTGTTTTACAAAGTTTTTGTTCTGAAATATTCTGTCTTAAATGGAAACTTGCAACTGTTATACAAACAATTCCTGTATATCCTTCACACAGATGGCCTACTTGTTAACATTTTACACATTTGTATTTTTACTCTCTTTCTCTGCTTTATGTATGTGTGTGTGCAAGTAGGTGTGTACATGCACACACACATATACTTTTTTAACTACATGAGATTAAATTGCAGGTGTGTTGCCTCTAATCCCTGAATATGGACTTCCCAGGTGGTGCTAGTGGTAAAGAACCTGCCTGCCAATGCAGGAGACTTAAGAGATGAAAGTTCCATCCCTGGGTTGGGAAGATTCCCTGGAGGAGGGCATGGCAACCCACTTCAGTATTCTTGCCTGGAGAATCCCCATGGACAGAGGAACCTGGTGGGCTACAGTCCATAAGTATTGAATTGGTCAAAATGTCCATAACATCTTATGAGAAAACCTGAACAAACTTTTTGGCTAGCCCAATACTTTAATATATATTTTCTAAAAACAGGACTATTTTCTTAAATAATACTGTGTAATTGTCATACCAAAAGACTGTTAAAATGTTGCCAATTGTTCTGCGATCCTTTGTTATGGCAAATGAAAAAAAAAATGGGGGGATTCTGGGATCTAATCCAGAATCACATGCGACATGCCATTGTTAATGTCTTCTTAGTATCCTCTAGTCTGTTCCTCAGTCTTTGCCTTGCATGTGTGAGTGCTAAGTTGCTTCAGTCGTGTCCGACCTTTTGTGACCCTATGGACAGTAGCCCACCTCTTTCATGACCTTAAATTTGTGAAGATTGTAGGTGAGTTATTTTGTGGAGCTTTCTTTAATTATAAAAAATCCTAAATCTTCAACTAATTCCAAAGACATGAATTTTAACTTGCAATCGAGTTCTTGTTACCTTAATTTTCCAAGACATAACCTGAAGTCTTTTACTTCCTAATTATGATAAAAGAAGTCAGTGTACAAAGGCACAAACATGGGGAGGGAATTGACATTTACTGGGTACCTGCAAAGTCGCTGGACTGAGCAGTGACACACATCTCATTTAATCAGCGCATCCATCCTGCAGCATATATGACTATTATTGCTCTCCCACATTTTGCAAATGAGGAAACAGATGCTCAGAGATTGTAACCTGCTCGTAAGTAAGATAATATTGAGAGTAACTCTGAATGTGGGCACAGAAGCACAGTCCTTAGAAGCGAACAAATAACCAAGTAAAAGGGCAATTCAGGTGGATGTCATCACTGAGCATTTAACTTTTCTGTTTCAACCACTATTATCAACAAAAACAAACAAAAAAACTGTAATGATGAAAAAAAATCCCAGGGGGAGAGTTTGATCCCTCCACTGCAAAGACCTCTAACAACGAATTCATCTGACTGGTACCCACAGAATCCAGTCACTTCTCACCACTCTTGCCACTCCTTCTGTGGTCAAAGTCACCCCCATCTCTCACCAGGAGTACTGCAACAGTCTCTTTATCCACCACCTGTTCCTGCTGTTGCTCCTCCAAGAGTCTCTTCCTTAACAAAGGAGCCAGAGTGATTCTGTTGTATCATTTTTTTTAGATTCTACGTATAGGTGATATCATGTGATACTCATCTTTGACTTACTTCACTTAGTATGATCATCTCTAGGTCCATCTATGTTGCTGCAAATGGCATTATTTCATTCTTTTTCATGGCTGAGTAATATTCTATTTTATATACACACCACATCTTTATCCATTCCTCTATCCATCATGATTCTTTTTTTCAATTTTTTAAAAAATTATTTATTTTTTAGTTGAAGGATAATTGCTTTACAGAATTTTGTTGTTTTCTGTCAAACCTCAACATGAATCAGCCATAGGTATACGTATATCTCCTCCCTTTTGAACCTCCCTCCCAACTCCCTTCCATCCCACCCCTTTAGGTTGATACAGATTTTTTTTTTAAAGAAATATTTATTTATTTATTTGGCCATGTCGGGTCTCAGTTGTGGCACTTGGGATCTGTAGGCTCCAGAGCGCATGGGCTTAGTTGCTCAGTGGCATGTGGGATCCTAATTCCCTGACCAAGAATTGAACTCATGTCCCCTGTGTTGCAAGGCAGATTCTTAACCACTGGGCTGCAAGGGAAGTCCCCACAGTGATTCTTGAGAAACCTACATATGTGCTCAGTCACTTAGTCGTGTCTGACTGTTTGCAACCCCACGGACTGTAGCCCACCAAACTCCTCTGTCCATGGGATTCTCCAGGCAAGAATACTGGAGTGGGTGGGCATGCCCTCCTCTGGAAAACCTGGGTCCCCTCATATTGCTCTTCTGCTCAGAACTCTTCAGCTACTTCCTAACTCACTCAGAGTACCAGCCGACCTTGTGTTCTGGCCTCTGAAGTCTCAGGGATCTGGCATCATCTCTATCCTCACTCCACACTGGCCACCAGCTGTCCTGACCTCCTTTCTGGGTCTTCCTCTCCCAGCTGCTTCCACACACGAGCTTCGCACTCAAGCTCTCTGGTCTGAAATGCACTCCCCCTCCTTCCACCCACTCCCGAGCTGCTGGCTCACACCCTGCCTTCCTTCCTCCCTTTCGATCTTTACTGAAATGTCACCATCTGAATGATCCTCTCCTGGTCAAGCTACACAAAACTATAACTCTTGTTTCGGTGCTGCCTCCTCTCAGTTTCTGTTTTATTTGGTTCCACAGCATATTTTTCTGTCTGATGTCGTCTTATTTTCTTTCTCATGTCATTATTTTCTGCCTCATCACTTAGAATATAATTCACATGAAAGTGAGGACTCTTTTGGGCTTCCCAGATGGCACTAGTGGTAAAGAACTTGCCTGCCAATGCAGGAGACATAGGAGACTCGAGTTCGATCTCTGGGTCAGGAAGATTCCCTGGGGGAGGGCATGACAATCGCCTCCAGTATTCTTGCCTGGAGAATTCCATGGATAGAGGAGCCTGGTGTGCTACAGTCCAAAGGTCACACAGAATCGGACATGACTGAAGTGACTTAGCATGCCTCACCTAGAACATAATTTACATGAAGGTGAGGACTATTTTTGTCCTACATCACTGGGTGTGGTTGATGCTGATTAAATAACCAAGGAAGGGCTGTGTGTTCAATGCTGAAAAACTCCTGACTGGGCTGAACTTGGGTGTACAATTCACCAGTAATGGACTTCAGGGCGAAATTCAGTATTTTTTTAAAAAAATTTTTATTTATTTGGTTGCGTCGAGTCTTACTTGTGGCATATGGGATCTTTTGTTGTGGTGCATGGGCTTCGTTGCCCAGTGGCATGTGGGATCTTAATTCCTGGACCAGGGATTGAATCCAGGTATTCTGCATTGCAAGATGGGTTCTTAACTACTGGACGATCAGGGAAGTCCTGAATTCCACTATTTTAAATGGAAATTTTGATTTTACTTCACTTTTGCTTTATGCATGCATTTTGCAACTTCATTCCCTGAGTATGAGTTGACTCTACTATAGAAGACCATGGCCATGTGGCCTCTTTCATAAAATACAGAAGAAATTGAAAAAAACCTGGCAACTCAAAGGTCTGTAAAGCCTCTGATGACCATTGGTAAGTAAATGCTGGTGTCAAGTGCCTCAGACATCAAATATACTGAAAAATGTCCTGGGTTCATTTTCAATTTGAATAATTCAATAAGTTTCAATAAGTTTCAGTTTGAATAATTCAACCCCCTCAAACATGAAGCTTTCTTGCTTCCAACTCAAAACCCTTGTCAGCCCAACACCACACACAGAAGAGAACATAAATCCTATTCCAGAAAGCAATCAGGAGTAATAACTGATGTGTTCATTCTGTTTTTTTATGAGGCTACAGAAGAGGCAGAGGGTGCACAGTCACAAATACACTCAGATTTTCTACCACTCTCTGTAGCTATCGTTCATCTTTAAAGTTCCATAGTCACTCGAATCTCCTTCCCTTTCTGCTCAGACTTTTTCCTCTTCCTCCTCAGTCACCCGTCCTGCCCCCAGTCTTCTTTCTTCCATGCTTCTCATGACATTTGTAGATCAGTGATAACTAATGCAGATCAATGAAACTTTTCTTGTTGTTTTTTTTTTTTTGGCAACAACCCTGCTTCCACACTGGGCACAATAAAAGGGGAGAAGGGGGAAGGAGGATTTTCCTCTCCCTCAGGCACAGGCTGGGATCCTCCACTGCTGGTTGTTGTTTAGTTGCTCAGTCGTGTCTTTTTGCAACCCCGTGGACTGTGGCCCACCAGGCTCCTCTGTCCATGGGTTTCCCAGGCAAGAATATTGGAGTGGGTTGCCATTTACTTCTCCATGGGATCTTCCTGACCCAGGGATCGAACCTGTGTCTCCTGCATTGGCAAGTGGATTCTTTACCACTGAGCCACGAAGGAAGCCCATCTCTGGTAGCATAGTGAATTCTCACTCTTCTTAGCTGTGCTTAATGCCCCCGGCTCTTGCCCTTCAGCCTGCACCACATTTGCGTTAACTCCTGAAGAGCACAGAGGATGAACATCTGAATGATCCCCTGCCAATAATTAAGCATGCAACAGGCTGTGCCTTCACCACGCCCATCTAATTGTGGTTCATTTGTCTAATACTAAAATGCTCTCAGATCTACACAAGCCATCTGCTTTCTCCCCAGATTCACTGAGCCCTGATGCATTAAGTATCTGTAACACTATTTCTCTCCTTGTCATTAAAGATGGATATGTGCTATGCTTAGTTTATCAGTCATGTCTGACTCTTTGCAACCCCATGAACTGTAGCCCGCCAGGCTCCTCCTCTGTCCATGGAGATTCGCCAGGCAAGAATACCGGAGTGGATTGCCATTCCCTTCTCCAGGGGATCTTCCCAACCCAGGGATTGAACCCAGGTCTCCTGCATTGCACGTGGATTCTTTACTGTCTGAGCCACCAGGGAAGCCCAAAGATGAGTATGTGCTTGCGTAAATACCAATTGGAAGGGTTGAGTCCTTTCTCAGATTTGTCAGTCATGATGTTTGTTCTATTATTATTGTAGGTTAGTCTACTTTTGGCACAATTTTACAGTATCATCGAAGTTCTATGTCAATATTTAGATCTCACATGACAGATTCAATGATATTAGTTCACACCCCAGTGATGCAGGCTTAATTTTATGGTTCACTTGTTTTTGCTGTTTACTTTCCTGAGTTTCAGCCAAACTAAAGAAACTATGAAAACAGAGTCCGATGACCCGTGAAAGAAAATGCCACCTTTCTTGGTAAAAGAAAACCTGGATTCTTCTAGGTTGGCACCTTAGGGAGGGACTCCGCACTTGGGGCTGGAGGAAGTGTAGACCCCGGAGCCTCAGCTCCTCCCCACGTGATGCCTGAGTCACCCTGGCTTCACGGATGCGTCCTGCCCTTGGAGGCTTTTACTCAAAGGAAGAATGGGACCTCTTCTCCCAGTAGCCCATGGCACTGCTGACTGAAGATGAAAACATTTTGTTTATTACCAACTTGAGTTTCCCTGAGCAGATTATACAAGGAGAGTCTACAAAGTCTTCTTCTTTGGTCTATGTCCCCAGCCTCCCAGCCCTCTCTCCCTGAGACAACCACTGTAACTGGTTTCTCTGCATCTTCTGCTGCTGCTAAGTCACTTCAGTCGTGTCCGACTCTGTGCGACCCCATAGTAGGCAGCCCACCAGGCTCCTTCGTCTCTGGGATTCTCCAGGCAAGCATATTGGAGTGGGTTGCCATTTCCTTCTCCAGTGCATGAAAGTGAAAAGTGAAAGTAAAGTCGCTCAGTCGTGTCTGACTCTTCTCGACTCCATGGGCTGCAGCCTACCAGGCTCCTCCATCCATGGGGTTTCCTGCATCTTCTAGGCTGAGACAAATACAGGATCTGGTTTCCCTCTTCCCCTTTCACCAACGCATGATAGAACATGGCACTCACCACCACGAGTGCCTCTGCCCCCGGCTGTGTCTTAGAACTGCTCCAGCATACAGAGTTCCTCATTCTTTTCTCTCTTTTTAAGACTTCATGTACTTATTTTTTGCTGTGCTGGGTCTTTATTGCTGCGCTCTTTTCCTCTCTAGTTGTGGCCAGCGGGGCTACTCTTTAGCCGGCAGTGTTTGGACTTCTCATTGCGGTGGCTTCTCTTGTTGCAGAGCTCTGGCTCAGCAGTTGTGATGCAGGGACTTAGCCGCTCTGAGGCCTGTGGAATCCTCCCAGACCAGGAATTGAACCCGTGTGCCCTGCATTGGCAGCTGGACTCTTATCCACTGTGCCACCTTCATTATAGAAAAGAAGCCCTTCATTCTTGTCTGTAATGACCACTGTGTGGCTCTACCATAATTCATTTAGCCAGTTTCCAAGCACTTGCTTTGTTTCCAGTCTTTTCCTATTACCAAAACTGCTTCAATAAAAATAGTGAAGAACAACTTTTTTGCACATATGTGGCATCTGTAAGACAATTTTCTAGAAATTGCTGGGTCGACGAATAGGTGCATCTTTAAGATTAGTATCTAGTGCCAAATGTACACGAAATATTTTAATTCACACCCTCCACTCCAACACACAGAAGTAATGTATACATTCGGCAAGAGTTTACAAAAGGCTTGGGAGCAATGTAAGGAGGTAAACTTAGTAACCTAAATTTAGATAGCTCTTTATGAGTTGTGTCTCATTCTTTATTTTTTAATTAAAGTTTTTAAGAATAATTTTTGGCTTTGCTGCAAGACTTGTGGGATCTTAGTTCCCTGAGCTGGGATCAAAACCGAGCCCCCTGAAGTGGAAGTGCGGAGTCTGGACCACTGGACCTTCAGGGACTCCTTGCCTCTTCTTTAGTCTGTGGTCCATTAGAGAAACCCTTCCTGACTATAACTGCTTGTGCAGAGCAGAACCTCTCAGCAAGGTTGGGGAGTTGTTTCTCTTCCCCTCACCTTTTGCGCATCCTTCAATTTCTCTGAGCCAGAAGATAGCACAAGATGCCTTAGGAAATAAAAGTCAGGAAATAGAAAGTCTAGTGTTCTTTCTATCTCCATCACTCCAACACCAACATCTGGCCCAACTAGGTCTGATGTTTGAGGCTGAGTATGAGGAGTAGGTGGGTAGAAAAAACACTGAGGAGACCACACGGTCCTTGGTTGTTGTTGTCTCTTTGTTGTGTCCGACTCTTTTTGACCCCTTGGTCTGCAGTACGCCAGGCTTCCCTGTAAAATACTGTCTCCCAGAGCTTGCTCAAACTCATGTCCGTTGACTCTGTGATGCAGTCCTGGAAGGTGGAAAAGGGAGAAGGGAAGAGGCGGGAGAGCTTCCTCTTCTGACAGGAGAGGGAGGCTCTGTGCTGCCCTGGATGTGTTGTGGGTGATATTGTGGGTGATGTCACTGTTGGCCTGTATGTATTTGTAGGGCTGTGGAAAGATGCCACTGAAGATAGTCTCCATTCTTCTATGGGACCTTAAAAGTCAAAGACAATTTCCTTGGCTCTCAATCCTTGAATTTTATTAATTATTGGTGAAATTCTAATACAACAGCTACTCATTACAATGAAAAAAAAAACACTGAACAAAACTATCTGTAATAAAAGATGGTCAGGCAGTGTTTGCTATGTGGTTATCATGTGTGCATGGTGCTAAGTTGCTTCAGTGGTGTCGGACTATTTGCGACACTATGGACTGTAGCCTGCCAGGCTCTTCTGTCCATGGTATTCTCCAGTCAAAAATACTGGAGTGGGTTGCCATGCCCTCCTCCAGGAGATTTTCCTGACCAAGGGATCGAACCCATGTTTCCTGCATTGGCAGGCAAGTTTTTTACCACTAGTGCCACTTGGGAAGCCCATTATCATATTCCTTTCCTTTCCTTTCTGGGCCACAGCTCAAATCTCTTCTCTGCTTTTCTTGCTGTTTGGTGAGGTCCTTGTGACTACGTTCTGGGCAGAGGAAAGTAGGCAGAAGTCCCAGGCACTGTTTCCAGGCTTTGCTCCTAACAATCCCTCCACCACACCCCCATGACATCACTTTTTATTTCTTTCTTTCTCCATTTGACCAGCTGGAGGCAAAAGGCTCCCAGGCTTTAGGTCACAGGAAAGCCAGAGCACCCAATGAGCCTGGGGCCTGAATTCTGCTTTAAGAGAGCAACTCAGGAAAACCTAAGATTTGTAGCCTCCAACTTATTGACTAAACACCACCAACAACAAAATAGGGGGACGTTATTTCTCTCCTTGGACTGATCTCTGCTGGCAGGTTACTGTAACATCCAGATAAATATGTGCTTCCAGGTAAGAAGGCATGAAAGTAGGATTCAACTTCCCTGTAGAGCTTTCCCCAGCTTAATTTATTTGTTAACAGGAAAGCAGAATTTATTGGTGGGCATGAGTAAGGAGGGGCCAGTGCCAAGCCTCTCATGAGTGCAGGGCCCGGCATCAGTCCAGAGGGCCAGGATTAGGGATTGACTCCACAGTCATCTGGGATGAGCTGCTTTTCTGCTGCAATGTTTTCAAATTCATCCGCATTCAGCTCCACTTCTTGGAGATTCAGATCTTCTAGTACCCGAGAAACTTAAACTTGGCCCTGCAAAGGGCCTCAATCACATGCTCCTTGCCCTGCAGCTTGGTGTGGATGGACATTATGACTTGGCCAATGTGGACCCTGGCCACTGTGTCCTGGGGTTTTCCAAAGGCACATACTTCTCTGGAGCATAGATTGGGGATAGCATGCCAGTCAGGAATGTCTACTGGAAGGGGTCTCCAAGGTCTCTTAGGGCAAACTGTATAGGCAACAGGCTGCCTACACTACCCGGGAGGCTGCTCTTTGCAGCCATGCTCCAACTTTAAATAAAAAATTTTACCCTGAGTTAGAAGAAGGGCTCAGATAATTCTGCATGAAACTTGAGTGAAAGTCACTCAGTCATGTCCAGCTCTTTGCGACCTCATGGACTATAGAGTCCATGGGGTTCTCCAGGCCAGAATACTGGAGTGGGTAGCATTTCCCTTCTCCAGGGGATCTTCCCAACCCATCGATCAAACCCAGGTCTCCTGCATTGCAGGTGGATTTTTTTTTTTTTAAGGACAAACATTTTATTGACTTTTTTGTTTGTTTGTTTGTTTGTTTTTAAATAAATTTATTTATTTTAGTTGGGGGCTAATTACTTTACAATATTGTAGTGGTTTTTGCCATACATTGACATGACTCAGCCATGGGTTTACATGTGTTCCCCATCCTGAACCCCCCTCCCACCTTCCTCCCCATCCCATCCTTCTGGGTCATCCCATTGCCCCAGCCCTGAGCATTTGTCTCATGCATCGAACCTGGAATGGTGTTCTATTTCACATATGATAATACACATGTTTAAATGCTATTCTCTCAGAATGTCCCATGCAGGTGGATTCTTTACCAACTGAGCTATCAAGGAAGCCCCAAAACTTCTTGAAATAAAAACCAAAATAGAAGTCTACTCTGCAAACTAGAAGGTACTTCTAAGAGTAGTAAACTCTATGTCAGTCGCCCCCACCCTCAGACTATGAGGGTTAGAGCTGATGTAAGCCATGGCCCTAAGAATAGCTTGTTGGCTTTCATCAAGAAGGAGAAGGGGGGTGTTGAAAGGGGCAGAACGGTGAGGGAAGGCTCATGTTCGTGGAGACTCACTAATATGTCAGGACCTGTGTTGACTACTTTCCATGTATTTTCTCACTTAACAACCAAATGGGATTGATGTCAGCCTCCTTTAACAGGTGTGGGATATGGGGTTACCCTGAATAGCACCTCCTCATCAACTTCCCACTCCCCTCTCCTCTGAAGATGTTTGCATACAACCCCGCCTGCAACTCAGGGAAACATTTTTTATTCCCAGGATCCTTGTCCCTAAAGGAATTGTTCAATTAAGAGCTCCCAAAGCATTGCATTAACTGATGATATCCAGTCTTCTTTAATTTCTTGTCACCATGACCGCAAAGACAGAATCAGGCATCACTGATGCTGACACTTGAGTCTGTGTATGTCTTCATCAGAGCAGTTTAACATCACCATTCAAAGAGTCATCAGCTTTTGGGGAAAACACTTTGTGAAAGCAAACTTAATGAGGTCATTTCTACATCATCTGGAAGCAGAAATGTCTTTTATGATTGAATTTGCACTTCCAATTTATTGACTAATGTCAGGGATTATTATGTGTCTTGGTGAGATGAGCAAACACATACTTTGCTCTGTGTGGATGAAGGTGTATTCTCAGAGGATTAGAATGAAATTAAATTTCTGTTTAAGTAAGAGGCATAGGACAGTGCTCCTGTTCTTTGCCAACCATTTTGGCTTTTGAGGATGCATGCTATTTCTAGTATTTGCTGGTATTACCCAAAGAGACAGTATTGGAGGTGACTTGACTCACTCCTGGGACTCCATGCCCTTCACTGGCTTCACAGTGGGTATATCTCCACTTGAATGACTTACAAGGCTCTGAATCTGGTGACTCCTCCCTGCTCCACACCTCCCAGCCTTTTCTCATATTTCTCTACCATACTCACTATACTCTAGCCATGGAGGGCTCGGTTAAGTTCCTTGCTGGCATCCACCTCCTTCCCAACTCAGTCTTTGCAGTTGTAATTAAATCAGAGGTGTCACTTGGCCACTCTATCCAAGATACTCATTACATGTCTGTTCACTCTGCACCACATCAATCTGTTTTGTGTTTTCATGGCACTTACAATAATGTGAATTCATTCTCAATGTGTTCATTGGTTTTCTCCAAGTTTACATACCATGTGATTGTTGGATTTGTCTTTGCTCATCAAGATGTGAGCTCCTAGAGGACTGCTAGGGACCAAGTCCCTGGAAATTTTCCTTTGTCTTTAGGAAATGATGTAATTGCAAATGACTGTCAGTCAGCATTTCTTCACCTTGTCTGGTAAGAAGGATGACTTCCCAGATAAACACTGGTAAATGTTACTGAAGTCCCTTAGAGTTGGAGCAAAGATCTAGTTGACTCCCCAGACTATAACCATTCAAGACACAGAGAATCATAATGTGAACTCCTTGGATGCAGGAATCATGGCTGTTTGGCTCAGGGCCAATACCAGTGTCCCTCCCAGAGTCTGGCACATTATAAATGTTCGATATCTACTTGTTGAAAGATTAAATAAATAAAACTGCAGTAAGATCGTTCCTCTGGGTGAACTTGGAGGATCTCAGAGGATGGGAGAGGTGCCAGAAAAAGGGCCATCCATGTGAGAATTTTCAAAAAAGTGAAATAAAGTAGATTTCACAAATCTTAAACTGATGAATTTAGTGAAAATCCCAAGGAAGACACTAAGATGTAACTTCTAAAGTCTTGTAAAAACCAGTTGTGGTCTTTAATAACTAATATAAATTCAAGTCAGATATATTATTTCTTTTTCATAAAATTAATATATTAGACTACATTAGAGAGATCAAGAAAATGACGAATCTGGCTTTCAGAATGGTACTTTACCTAAAAGTAGTGCATCATCCCAAATTCTAAGGAGACATTTGAAGCCCGCCTGATGGGAATAGCTTGATAATTTGGCAGTAATCACTGACTAACTTGCCTTATTCAACAATTTGTAATCTCTGGATAAAAAGACATTTGAGCATTTTGTAAGTCACATGAATTTGAGAAGAATAACCAATATAGTTTGGTTAAAAAAATCAGAGTTTAAAAGTATATAGTCATATTCAAACGATTGGCTGAATCTAACAAAATTAAGTTTAATAAGAGTCAATGTAAATCCCTGAAATTAAGTCTAATAAACCTATTGGAGGGTTTAAACTAGAGGCAGGTTGGGGCATTTTCACTTAGTCATAGTAGCATATGTTGAGGGGGAACTTTAACCTTATGACTTCAGGTAATGAAAGAATTAATGGGAGTAAACAGGGTCATATGATGGCCAGAAAGGCTAACATGATTCATACTTACAAAGCACTGAGAAAGCTCACAGTGTAGTAGGTATAGTTAGGGTTCAACATGTAATTACAGAAGGAGGATCAAAATTTGTAGAGTATAGAAAGACTGAGTCTGCCAAGTAGATTAGGAATCTTTGACATAGTAAGTGCTCCATAACTCTAAGTTGAGTAGGTTTTTAGGGAGATGACATTTGATTTGGGTCTTTAAGTTTGAGTAAAATGTCTGGCCTTCAGGGCAATATATGAGCATTCTACTTACAGTACAGGGTTCCCAAATAATAGAAGCAAGAGAAGGCAGGGGAAACATATGGGCAAAAGCATGAAAGAGACATAAAAGGTATGCAAAAGGAAATAGTAAGAGACGAGGTTGATACCGTTAGGTGGGTCAGATAATGGAAGATCTTATATACCAAGCCAAGGAGTTTGGATCTCACTTTTTATATTTCACGATTTTAAATAGGGTGATAAAACAATGCTCAGGTTTATTACTTAGAACTATATTGAAAGCAGAGTTTTTAGGGAAACATGCAAGTTCTAAGCTCCCCGTGGAGGCTGTTAAATTAAAAGACAATGAGGGCCAGAACCAAGGGCAGCGGCAGAGGTATTGGAGAGCTGGACTAAGAGACAATATTTGAGCTATTTTCACACATGTGAACAAACGGAGAAAAAATAAAATTCAGCATATGCTTAGAGTAGGGAAAGGATACATGCTCGTCTGTTGCTTAAATTCACAGCTGTGGGACGTCCCTGGCAGTCCAGTGGTTAAGATTTCACCTTCCAGTGCAGGGGATGTGGGTTTGATCCCACATGCCTTTTGATCAGAACACCAAAATATAAAACAGAAGCAGTATTGTAACAAGTTCAATAAAAACTTAAAAGGAATGGGCCACATCAAAGAGATCTTGAAAAAAAATTCATAGCCATGACTAGGTTATAAGAATATCTTACATGATTTCTATGTGTCCAGTTAGGAGGCATAAGAACTTAAATGCCTATGTAAGGGAAAAGGCAATAAAAGTAGCAATTTCAATTTTTCTTCATTTTGCTTGTAAGCCTCCGAGTGCTCTGAGACTTGACTATATTACTTTATTTTTTTTTTTGGACAAATGGAAAAGGGGAAAAACATTATTTTTTAGGTTGTTGTATTTTCATCTCTAAGGGTAGAATCTGGATCATACCACTGAAACAAGCCCTTTCCCCACCTTTTAAATAAACTTACTTTTAGAATTACAGAAATATTGCAAAAGTAGAGTTCCCATGCATCCCATTGCTTCTCCCTCTTTTTCCCTGTGATGAACTCAAAACATGAGTTGCTAGCCAGTCGGTTCAAGACAAATTCACTCACTATTCTTGACAGAATCCCAGAGCACAGGCTTCAGGCCGGATGCTTAATACTCTCTTATACAATGTAAATAACAGTATTGTCTTAAATAATCTCTCTGAAGATTACTCTGATGTTAAAGAGATTTTACTCCCTGATTGAGGTGGGGTGAAGGTATTTTTGGTCACCCGACCCAGAAACAGCACAGAAATCAACAGTGGGCAGGTCTCCGGGGACAAAGGAGGGAGCAGGTGGGAGTTTAAGAAGAAGGGGCCCACCGAGACCACCCTTTTCCAGGGAAGTTGAACTTAGAACAACTCCAGGGCCTCTGGTACCTTGAGATGCACTTTTTAAAAAAATATTTATCTATTTATTTGGTTGTTTCAGGTCTTAGTTGTGGCATACCAGCTTAGTTGCTCCACGGCACATGGTATGGGATCACAGGTCCCCAACCAGGGATTGAACCCACATGCCCTGCATCACAGGGCAGATTCTTTACCCCTGGGACCACCAGGGAGATCACTGAGATGTACCTTTAAGCTTTCTCTTTTGCTGCCGACCAAGATCTTGGCTTTGTCTGCCCACTGAAGCCGAATAAAAAAATATGGAGACAGAGTTTGGAGGTAATAGAAAGGTGGCTTTAATTCTCAGCTGGTGGAGAGGGGGACACAGTAGATTGATGCCTCAAGAACTGTGCCCCCTCTCCATGAGGAGTCTAGGGGCTTATTATATAAGATGAGGGCTCACAGTCAGGAGTTGGAGGTGAGGAACAAAGGTGTTAGGATCTTGTTCAAAAACAGTCACAGACTGGTGTCTGTAACCCGATAATTGATCCTGGCAGTTCCGGGGCTCTGCAGCCTTCATTCTGGTACGTAAAAAGAGGAACTACAAAGGGTACAGGGTGTTGTAAGGGTAAGCAAAGCATAACAGGTGAGAAATGAAGCTCCTGCAGAGTTAGGGGGCAGGAAAGCAAACTTTGTTACAGACATTCCGAGTTAGGAGCAGTTAAAGTAAAAACAAACTAGGAATGTTCAGTCCTGCTCACTGTTCTGTCTTCTTTGTTCTCAGGAAAGGGAAAGAAAAAACTCATTCCTCTTTTTCCTTTTCACTGCTACACTTTCCAGAATGGAATTCTCTTATTTATCATCAAACCTTAGTAAAATTTATTCGTGACAAAGGTTTGTTTCAGCTTAGCTTAGGAAATAAAAGAGAGCCTGAGTTCTTGCTTTGGAGGGAGGTTGCCTGGAGCGGACTGTAAGGACGAGAGAAGTTACAGAAAGTTAAGGTCACTGGCAGAGGGGCCCAGAGCAGCTGTCTGTAAGGACCCCCCAGGTAGCACCTGTGTGGATGGGTAGAGCATTTGAACCCTCCCAAGGGATGCTCAGAAATACGTGGGAGAGGGACTGCGGTTCCTATAGTCAGGTAGCCCGAGATGTAACTTTCATTCGTGTATGAAAGAGAGGGCTAACCCCCTGAAATCTGAAGAATGAAGGAACATACAAGATGCATGCCTTTCCTAATTTTATTATAATGAATACACATTTGAATGGGGAAAAATCTTTTTAAAAACAGTAGTCATCTTTTACTTCAATGTACGTTTTTATTCATAATTGAAAACAATAGCCTGTTATACTGCTAATTTATTATAAGAGTCTCCAGAGCCAAAGGGTCCATAGAGACATAAAAAAATGTATGCAGTTTCTATTAAATAACACTTTCTGGTCACTTTAGAATATGAGTATAATATACAGGTATTATATGCACAAAAATGTAAAAAGGAATTGTGAAAACAAGTCTTGTTACTAGTTTGTATAAGAAAAAAGACATTCATTTTTCACAGGCTACCAACATCATATAGGATGATTCCTAACAGAATTTGACTTTTTCCATTGATTCACCTGGTAGCTCAGAGATCGGTAGAAAAGAAGTTAATATACAATGAAGTCACTACACAGTGTTAGGGGGCAGTAGAAATTCATACTGGTACAAAATATTATCCAAGATTTGTACACGAAGTTGAAGTGTTGAGACTGAGATACACATTGGTTGGCAAGTAATCTAAGAATTGTTTAAGACTGAAAGTTTTTTTTAATGATGTTTTTAAAAAATCTGAAAGGTTAAAAACACGTAGAAATACATAGGCCATGTCCTTCTGTCCTCTTACCAGCAGATCCTTGCCTTTGAAATAGAGCGAAATGCTTTAAGTACTTCCCATATTTTCCATAAGATGGCAGAGTTGATGTTACCAATGTGAGGACAAAGTAACTTGGATTCTGTTAGTCACAGCGATAAAGAGACTTAGAGGCATTCTCACCATTTCAATACTGCTATCCTGCTTTCAATAAATAATAATATCGAGTTAGTTAGAAATAATACCAAAGAAACAATTACATGTCGTGTCATCTCTGCAACTATGCTTTCAGCCTTGCATTTTTTCCTTTACTGAGTCCCCTTACTTGCCTGCTCTGCATTTTATTTAAACAGTGATCTATCAAACTAGAAACCCTACGCTACCACCCTCGGATCATCAGAGATGAAGTAAGAAAATCACTTGAGTGAGTAGTGACTGTGATTGCTTTTGATTGTGAGGAGCTTTGATGTGAATTTGGAGGCCCTTCAGACTGGCTTTGGTTTGTCTGAGGTGGTGACTGCAGTCCTGGCATTTGTGATTCAGGTTGTGAGTGGTAGGGGGCTCATTTGGTCAATTTTGCTCTTTTCATCCAGAGTCACAACAGAAAAGATGGCACAGGTTGGCCCGGATGGATGGGGCAGCCTCTGGGCTAGTGATACCTCGGTATTACAGTGTGAACAGGTATCCTTTTTAGAGGCTGGACCCCAGGAAAGCAAGTTACCAGTTACCTGAAAGCTATTGGGATTTCTTCTGTAAACTTCTCAAGGCAAAGATGTGTATTTGTTTTTGTTACTACCCCAGCTTCTTGTGCAAAGTAGATGCTAAGCCTTTGCTGAGTCATAGGGAGAAACAGTGAGGTTGTGAGCTGGGACCCGGAATCTGGGGGAAGCAAAGCCCCAGCCCCCCACCTCAAAAGGGTCTGGCTTTCACAGAGCACCAGCAGGCATTGGTTCAGGGCTGTGAGGTTAGTACTCTTCTTCATACTCCTGACTGTGAGCTCCCTGTGGGCAAACCCTGTTATGATCTTCCTTCATCTCCCTAGTGCCCACCCAGCCCATCACATGCAGCAGGTGCTGAGAGGTGTGTTTTGAAAGGAAGAAGCAGCTGTAGCTAGACACCAGGGGATGCTGGTATGGCTTCAAGGAGGTCATCTAATCCTGTCTCTCTCGAGCAGCTGGTGTACCAAATGCTAGTGTGTTCCCTACCCACAGAGAAACTTCAAGAGCAGGAGTATCTTCTAGATATTGTCAATGTTATACACCGAAGTGCATATCGGAATTTCCATGAATGAAGAAGTAACAACACATCCCAGTTTGCTATATGCTGCTGTTATCAGAAAGAAGAGCTCTGACAGGCCAAGGATGCACCAGGAAGAAGTTTGTTTCGGCAAACGGAGAAGGAGGGTAACCCCTCCCATGGAAAAAGCTTGCTACACTCATGCTTTCTGCAAAAGCTTCCCTTGTCTGTGAAACATCTCCAGGACTTTGCTATCCTTGCAACTGAAAATATCAGGGCATTCTAGTAGAAGAGATAATTTGGGAACCATGAGATGGAGGAAAATTTATTGAAGGGGAGAATGCCAGAAAACTAATACCAAGAACCACAATCTTGAAAATCTCTTCACTTTTTCCCCAGAGAGAGAATCTTATTAGAACATGGCTCCCATCCAGAATATTCAGGGGATATCTTTGATGTTACTGATACTTTAACCTTCTGAATACCCAAGTGTCTTTATTTTAACCCTTTTGGATGGTGAGTGTTTTGAAATAAAATTTATGCACCCAATTATTTAAGAAGAACGTGTTCACCACAGGGCCAGTGTATAAAGTCGTGCAGGTTACATGGAGCACAGCAGTGCCACATTTTAAAGTGTTCCCATTCAAATTATAGACATTGAAGATCTGTGTGGTTATTTGAAAATTTTTCCAGTAGATGACAAAGTAAATGAATAAAAATCAATGCTATTATTTTAGGACAAATGAAAGGACAGTATCTTGACTAAGGGGTTCCTAATTTACAATAAATGCTTTTATTGATAATCTGGATTTATCACTGTATGAACAAAATGCTATTCCTTGAAGCAATACAATGTTACCCACAGACTCCACTAAGTGTATTCATTCTTACCTTAAATGTCTCCAGACAACTGTGCTGTAGAATTTTTTATATCAGTTCTCTATCTCTGTTCTTTTAGTTTGGGAGAATATGTTAAATTATTGTATTTCTGCATACTGTACACAATACCTAGCTTTAATTTTCTATTTTTACTTGAAAAATACATGAAACGTCATGACATGAAAATGTCATTAAAATAATTAGAATTGTGTGTAAAGTGAGTCAATAGGATTTAAAAAGAGGGTTGAAGAGCTTTTCTATGGGAAAAACTCAGGAGTTTCAGAGTGTGGGTTTTGTAACGTTTATTGGGATAATCAAAGACTGTTTCTGTTTTTTCCTTGGTTCTCAGTTCTGCTGTGGGCAGGTAGCAGAGTTCTTGTCTCATATAAAGGAGTCTCAGAAAAATCTGAAGGGAAAGCACAACAGAGAAGACAATGTTTTCTTGCCTTTCTACCTATAATGGCAGAAATTCCTTAGTGTTTTCAGATTGGGACGGTCTCAGCAGGAGTTTTCACCTATACATTTCTATCAGGAGATGAGAAATAACTTTATTATTCTGAAAGAGAATAAAATGTATTTTGCTTTAGAAAATTAGTACTTTTCACTTCAAATATTCCCTTAAGGACTTAGAAGTATTTTGAAGCGCTAATGCCCAAATTCCCTTTGAATTATATAGGAGGAAATTGTAGTATCTATGTCTTTATGAGAACACAAGAATGTAACCTTATTACAGTTGTCATGGATGCTAAGAATATCCTGTGCTACCCTAAGCATCCATCATATGGTGTCTTAGATTTGCAGGGGAACTTTAATGAAAGCTCTCCACTTTCTTAAGAGGTTTTAATTATCTTGTGGCCCCATATTTACAGATATAGAAATGTGAAGATCAGGCAGAATTTATTTTATTCAAGGAGAGTCCACAGCCATGGGCCCTGAAGCAAAAGAGGAAAGAATAAAACAGGATCAGAAGACCCCCTTCTCGACCCTCCCCTGAAACTTCCTTCTTGACGAAGTTTGATGGGACCAATGTGACTCAGGCTAAGAGACTTCAGAGCCAAGTCCTTGTAAGCCTGAGAGCACAAAAAGAAGTTTCCAGAGGGCAAAGTGATTTCGATTTCCGGGTGAACTTTGGATATTTGAGTAATCAATGGCTCTTCTTTGTGATGTTAAAAAAAAAACCCCAAAGATCAATCTTTTTTTCCCTTAACTCACCACATTAAACCAGTGGCTTCAAAATAATAAAGTGGAATTAATAAGTTTTGCTTGCCCTATAAAAACAAGCATGCCATATGACTTGCCCCAGATTCCAATGTCTAAAGTTACTTAACCTGGGGCTCTATATATTATATTTTGCTTTAAAATATTTAGCACAGGAAACAAATTTTCTTACTTAGAGTGATGACAAAAATGAAAAGCCATAGAAGGACCTAAATAAATATTTGTAGGTATTGGTTGAATAAATGGGTTAAATGTGACAGTTTAGAATAATAAATACCCTGGACAATGCAAAGAAAAGTCTGCTCAACACAGGGCAAGTTATGACGAGGGAAGCAGAAGCTGATTATTCTAATCATGTGTAGAGTATTTCACATGTAGAATATTTCATGCGTAGAATATTCACATGTAGAATATTTCATGTGTACCATCATGATGTGAATGCTATAGTGTACTGACTTCAATGACAAGGCTCTTAGCTTCATTTTACATAGGAGACCCAAGAAAACTATTCTGTTAAGAGTGCATTCAACGACTGCTAGTTTAGGTTTAAAAGAGTGTTAAGACACCAGAAGAACAATTCCCTTAAAAAAAAAAGAGGTTTAAAAGAAAGGAAACCATGTGAGGCAGTTAAAAAGTGACCTGAAGCAATTATTTACAAAACCACTTCTTCAGGAATGAAAGTCTTGAGAAGACCCTGATATCTGGTACTGTAGTGGAAAGGAAACTCTCTGTTGGTTGACAATAAAAGCGGGAGAAGCCTCGGCTGGGGCAGACAGACTCATATTTCTTCAGAATAAAGAAAGAAGAAGGGAGGCAGGACAGAGCAGTTCCGTCTTTGGGGAAGTGAAGAGCAGCTACCTGAGGCCTGAGATGTTTTTTGGTCCTGTGAAGACAAAGTGACAAGAGGCAAGGCCACTGGTTGGGACTTGATGATGCTCAGATACAGGCAGAGGAAAGGTGGAGTGGGAGGAGCCATCAGCAGGAGCCCAGATGAAAAATATCATAAGATTTCCGTCAACAGCCAAGGGATGGTTCAGTCCAGACTCGTGATAGCCAATGACCACCCAAAGGAAAGAAAAGAAGGCTGGACCGAGGGCTTGTCTAGCAGACTGGGTGGGAGGAGGGGCAAGCCTCTGCAGCCGCCAGCCTCCCTCTGTCTCCTCATCCCTGAACTGAGCAAACCAATTGCTGAGGTCCTTTCAAGGCAACAGCCTGATCTTGCAGAGAAAAGAATATATTGTCTCAGGCATCTTTCTTCTTTTAACTCTCGATCCCTAAAACAATCTTATACTATTTATCCTTCAGGAACATGGGCCACATGGTACATTATTTAAAAAAGGATGTGCTCAGTGAACTTGGTGTGTATATGCGTGTGTTCAGCATGGATAAGTGAACCAATCTTATCTCGGTGATCAGTGTCAGCAGCCAGATTTGCAGGTACAAGGTGTGAGGGACTATAACTAACACTTTTCAGCAACAGAAATCATTTCGAGGAATATTTGTTTAATGAGTAGTACCTGGAAGATTTCTCTCTGCTTGTCTGTCACTCATTCACACACACACACACACACACACACACACACACACACACACACACACTCACTGACTCACAGAGTCTTGGAGGAACATATGATAAAATCTAATTACAAAAACAGTTTATGATTTCCCTCAACTGTATTTATTCTTAGAGAAACAGACTACCAAGTAGTTTAAAATACACCCTGCCCTTTGTCTCCACAGGTTTCCACATCTGCCCATCTGTAGTGTTGGTGCAGGAACGGGGGTGGGGGGGGGTGACTGTATTTATTGTTTTATTTAAGGGACTTGAGCTTGGAGGATTTTGGTTTCTGTGGGGGCTCCTGGAACCAATTTCTCATGGATACAGAAGTATGACTGTACCCATTCATCTCTAGTCAATATTATGTTCTTAGAGGTTAAAAGGAAACACAAGCCCAATTTTTACTGAGAGAAAATAACAGAAAAGGAATGGTCATATATTTTTCATTTGAATGTCCTTCCCCATCTCCCTAATCACCAATGTCCATTACATACTTGGTGAATTGAATGAAAAGAAAATAATGGAACACCCAATCAAATCAGAAGAAAAGGTGCTGCCACAGTAAGAGTTGAAGAGTTATGATCATAGAAGAATTAATGTATGTTTGTAGTAGAACAATGAGAACCACGCAATACACTAGATTGCAATTTAATTTCCAGAGAAGGAAAGTTAAAATATATTCTGCAGAATTAAGGGAAACATAGAAGGATCTTGTGTCGTAGGTTTATTATTTTATTTCTAAGAAGAAAGGCAGAAAGATGAGGTAGAAATTCTCATTTCACAGAGTTGATAATTCCTCACAGTGTTGAGGAATATATGTATTTTTTTTATAATGCATTGTAATCAAAGTAAATGAAAATATTCTTCCAAAAAACCATGCCCACTAGTCTGAACTGTGTGGCAGAGACTGCTAAACATTCTTCAGTATACATTTCCCTTCGTTACTAAGAAATCGAACCCCTAAATTTTAGATGAGCACAAGGCCACCACCGATAAAGACTACAATTTCTAGCTTTCCTTGCAGCTGAACTTGGGATGAACCAAGTAGTGTGTGCAACATGTGCGACACATCCTTAAGTGAAAGAAGCACCATTCTCTGTCCCCTTTTTAGCTGGAATACAGAAATAATGGCTGGAAGTTTGGCAGCCATCCAGAATCATGTCATGATCTTGAGAATAGCAGGAGACATACTCAAGCGATGAGAGCGAAGGAGCCCAGGAAACCCAAGTCCAGCTCTTTGCTGACTATCTCCAGGATTTTGCAATATGAAGAGATATAGAGCTGGATTTATTGAAGTCACTGCCGTTTTTCTTTTCCGTCATTTGTAGGTAACACTGCTGCTGCTGCTCTTTATTTGCTCAGTTGTGTCCAACTCTTTATGACTTCATGGACCATAGCCCGCCAGGCTCCTCTGTCCATGGGGTTCTCCAGGCAAGAATACTGGAGTGGGCAGCCATTCCCTTCTCCAGGGGATCTTCCTGACCCAGGGATCAAACCCGGGTTTCCTGCATTGCACGCAGATTCTTTACCATTGAGCCACTTGGGAAGCCCTAGGTAACTTTAATCCTAACAAATATAGACTGACAAGGTTGACTGCCAAAGCAATTCTGTGAGAATAACTAGATAAATTGGTTTCTTCAAACTGTTTTAAAAATGACTTAATTCTAGAGAGCAAAGGAAAAGTGTGTGCTAAATGGAAAATGGTCCAAGTTTTCAGTCACTCAAAGAAACAAGAACAATAATCCCAAGTTAAGGACTGATATGTCCAAACCCAAATTAGGTAGAATTTCAGATGTGAGTTCTTCCCTCCTTCTTCCTCCCTCCTCTCTTTCTTTCTCTTTCTTTACTCCTTCCTTTCTTTTCTTCTTATTTCTCCTTCTTCTTTTTACTTGATTTAGTTATCAGTTTCAAGCCAAAACGTATTTGGAATTCTTTGAATATTTCAGTATCTCATGTATTTCTTGCTCTTTATATGCTTGCAACTCCATGAAAGATGATTTATGTATTACTTGGCACCAAACTTCTCTACAAATATCCATATTTAAGAAGAGTTACCTACCTTCGAGTAACGGAGTTTTTTTTCCCCTTAGCCTGCAATAAAGAAATTAAGCCTTTTCAGGATGAAAAGAGAAATGCTGCCCACAAATTGTGAGTTTTTTGAGAATGGTTTTTAGAAGAATTCTTTACTAATAAACACATTCTTCTAATATTTCAGATACATTCACTCCCTTTCTTCGTTACACACTATGCAGTTATGTGAGCAGTGATTCCCTTTATCAGTTCTACTTTTGGGCATAATATCCTTGAGTTACAGGCTTATTTATTTATCATGAATATTTGAACAGGAAACATAGGTAGATCTTCAATCGAGCAAAGGTTACGGATGATTCTTAATCAAGGAGGAAATAAGAAAAAGAGACATTCTAAGTTTAAAAAGATCAATTACTGATATTGTTTCCTACTTAATTCAGTTATGCATTGGAAGAGCAACTAACTTGGGCTAAAAGGTCGAGTCAGAACATTTGAATTCTAATCAACTGCAGAAGTTCTCCTATTTACAATGGCACCCCACTCCAGTAATCTTGCCTGGAAAATCCCATGGACAGAGGAGCCTGGTAGGCTGCAGTCCATGGGGTCGCTAAGAGTCGGACACGACTGAGTGACTTCACTTTCACTTTCATGCACTGGGGAAGGAAATGGCAACCCACTCCAGTGTTCTTGCCTGGAGAATCCCAGGGACGGGGGATCCTGGTGGGCTGCCGTCTATGGCGTCGCACAGAATCGGACACGACTGGAGCGACTTAGCAGCAACAGCAGCAACTCTGAAATGATAAGCGAGTATTTCCCTTGAGAAATACTTAGCCAGAATGTTTACTCCATACTGAATTCACATTTTGGGACACTATACATTTTTAAATTAAGTGTGAAGTGAAGATCTGTTTATTCTTGGCAGGATTCCTTTCTAATTTGCAAAGATTGAAATGAGCAATTTTGGTTTTTACTTCCTCCTCAGTTTAGCAGAGTCACGATGGTTCTCTCCAGGGGAAAAAGAAGGAAGTCAGTGTTTTCCTAGGCAGGATGTCAAGTTATCTTCAAAACAGGTAAGTCACTTGGAGTGAGCAGAAGGCAGGCTAAGACCCTTGTGGATGTACTATCTTAGAGCTTTTCCTAAGAGAAATTTCTCCTTTTTTTTTTTTTAAACAATACCTTCACTTTATTCCAGCCTTCCCAGGTGCTTCTCTATCCTTGGACAAAGGCAGAGAAATAAACAGAAGTCTTTAAGATTACATTTCAATGCAACTGAGAAGAAACCAGATTCTACAAGAACAGTAGAAAATAAAGAACGCTGAATCACTATCTGCACTGTGACCTTTGGAAACTGACCTGAAGGGTTCGATGAATGTGAGCAGCAGGGGAACAGCCCTTTCTGCATCTTTCTGCCCAAACTCCAGGCAGATAAAGGGAAATAAGAGAACTCTGTTTGAAGCTGTTCCACACCCCGTAATGTATTCTGTCTCTTGGGAATTTTCTAATTCAGCCCCTCCTCTGCTGTAAGTCCCCTGCTTCACTTTTGCTACCTTGAACGTAAATTAGCAAGCATCTTAACTGCACAACGGCAGCAGAAGACACTTATAAAAGGAAAAGTCATTGATGCGAGATGGAAAATGCAGTCTGGGGTAGGGGTGGACAAAGCTCACAAGATACAATGCCAGGATGGTTCAAAGAGGGAAAAATAAAGTGGTTTTTAACTTTCCCCATCTCCATTCTAATCAGTGCTCATGACAGTGAGAACTGCTAAGGGGTTCATGGGCACTGGGTGTCTCATCTCCAGTTTTACTGGGGCCATTTCTGAGAAGAGTGCTTGAACCTGGAGCTGGATCATCTTCTAGGATGAGGAAATTCTACCCAATGCACCCAGGCTAAAAATACATGTTCATTTTCCCTCACTTTGACCAGACACACACTTGCATATAGAGAAGTCAAGATGAGGCAGGAACGTACATAACAGTGAATGTGTCTTTGTCGAAAGTGCTGCCGTGTGATGCACGGTGCAGCGTGGATTCCCTAAAACAGGAAGCTGCAAAAGCTGGAAATTCTCACTTCTAAGAGGCAGGAAGGGGCTTCCCTTGTGGCTCAGCAGTAAAGAATCCTCCTGCCAATGCAGGAGACACAGGCTCCATCCCTGGGTCGGGGAGATCCCCTGGAGAAGAAAATGGCAACCCACTCCAGTATTCTTGCCTGGAGAATTCCATGGACAGAGGAGTTTAGTCCAGGGCTACAGTCCAGGGTCTCAAAGAGTCAGACATGACTGAGCAACTAAACAACAAAGAGGCAGCAAGCTTGACAGTTCTGTGTTGGAATTACCCAGATCAAGGGGTGGCTGCTAAGTGTTACTGCACAAGCCTGTGCATCTTTTCATCCATTGGTCTTAAGTAAGCATAACTTCTGAAGACTGGTGGGACTAGGAGAGGTATGGAGGAGCTCCAGGGGAGGGAGAGCAGACAGGAGACCTATCTGGCTTGCTTCTGATGAGTGGCAACATTTCTGGAACTTTAGAATTATCATTATGGATTGACGGGATTGGGGTTTGAAACAGTGATAACTTCAATGAAGAAAGATTAAAAACTAAAAACACACATACCATATCAAGTAGTTCCATATATTGAATATCCATAGAAAGATGACTAATATAAGGATTTCCTCCTCAAATCTGCAGTTAGACAAGATCTAGGACTCTGCAGTGCTTTGTAGAAGTATGTTCAAATTTATATGAAGGCAATGCAAGTTAATGCAGTAATATTTTGTGAAGTGTTCACTGTGTTTTGTTTGTGTGTGTGTGTATGTGTGGAGGGGATGATGAAATGACAGTTTAAAATATTTAAATGTTAATTTTATTCTTCTGTGTTACTTATTTTCTACATTTTTTTACATATTCTATTAGCTTCCTCCCTAGTGATACTATGTATTCGTCTTGGATTTGAAGGTGAAAATTACTTGTAAATTAAGAAATGCACTGTTTAGTGATTATTATTTCTAATCTCTTAAATATGGGCAAGTTTTTCAAGCTATTTTTTAGGAAACTTGGGAGAGTTTGGAGTTTGCGTGGGGTTTTCACAGTACTTGAATGGGTAGCAAGAGCTCCAGACAGGATCCAACTTGTTGCTCTGACATGACAGTGAGAACTGCCTCTTTTAATTGTGGTAGATTTCCAACTAATCTTCACTTTACCCTTGGGAGGGAGGGATTGTTGTTATACTCACAGATGAGGAATTCTCTAGGGTTGAGATGTCAACACTCCCCAAGACCACAGGGGTGGGCTGGGGACCCAACCCCCTCCCAGTCTTTGTCCTCCAGCTTCTCCTTTCTTGGGCCAAAAACATGCCCTTTGGACACAGCAGGACTCTGGACACATCAGCAAATCCCCAAGGATTCTCCTCCCTCAACTGTACAAGGCGACTTGGACTGGTTTTTCTCCCTACTCTCTGCTACCGCCTGTTCATTTTGAATTGGGGTTTATTCAGTGGAATGAAAAGTGATGGGCTTCAGTGGGTGTCAGCTGACTGATGGGAGACATGGTCCAGAGGAGGCTGTTAGTATAGCAGGCCTCCAGAAAGCCCAGGCTGTTTGTCATGAACCAGGGTGGACTTTATTGCATAAATTCTCAGTCTTAAGGCGATCTCATAAGATATATGGACTTGGAAGAAGAAGTAGGAAACGAAAGCCTCTACAGATATACAAAAAAGTAGACACCATTTAAGACGGGTTGTAGACCGACTTAAGAGGTTCATGGGACAGGTTAACAACTTCTGGATTAAATAGTGCATGTACCCAATTTCATGGCCTCTAGGAGGACCAATCCTCGTTGTTACACAAAGTGAGCAAAGTTTATTTTGATGTGGGAAATAGTAATTGAAAGATAAGAATGGGAAAAAAATGTGATGAGTTTTCAAGACAGTCCTTTTCTTCCATGGAAAATTATATTTCCCATATTACTTTCTTGGTTATTGGAATAGGTTAGAAGAAAGAAAAGTTGATGTAGAACCAATAGAAGTATATATACTTCTTTAGAAGTATATTGAGAACTCCATACCATTTTGATACTTTTTTGGAATATATTAAGAGCAACACTTCTGATTGCAGATTTATGGTTGTGATTTCTGTCCCATGAACCTATAAGCTGTATATTTAGGTCTGGGTGCCAATGGCAGGTCTGGGGTAAAGGGTAGAAAATCTGAACCTCAGAGATACCCAGATTCCCTCCAAAAGGCAAAGATGTTCTACTGGCCATTTCACTCTTTCTTACACCCATGATATATAATTTTTCAGAACACAGGAAGAACAAGATATCATTCACACATCTGGACATTTAGATTGCCATACTATTATTCTGGGTTTTGGAAAGTTGAGAACACAGGAGGACTCCCTGTTTTGTCTGGTGGTGGTGAACAATTGATCCATACTCAGTCTGAAAGCCTGATCCACTCTCTGTACCCATTTATCAGCTGTCATGACATCTAACTTCCTGCTGAGAAACTCCAGGTGACGTCTGCCATGTGAACTCTTTCAGGCCTGGGGTCACCACAGGCAGCAATGGGGACCTGACACCTCAACTACACAAACCCACATTTCTCTTAGACTTGACTGTGGAAGGTTTTTACAGAATGTTTTTTTCATGTCACATGCCTCACATTAAATATTGTTAAAAAATTAAAAACCGATTTTGGGGGTACAATTTACAAGTCTTCAGATAAGAAGAAAACGACTAAAAAATTACCCACCCAAGCACCTACAACTCATCTAGCGAACAAGGCTAATAATACGTAGGCTGTGCCCGGAGAACTCCGTGACTCGTGGAAAAGCGGGGAGGTGCGGTCCACCCTCTGGAAGTAAGTGAGACGTGTTGATGCAGAGAGTGCTGTCAGTGGTGCTTTGCTTCCTAAGTCAAGTTCAGCAGCTGCATTTCAGACTCAGTGTCGTTACTTATTTCGACCTAAAACAGAAAATATAAATTGCTTTAAAAGACTTCAAAATTGAAAATGAAATTTCCAGGGTTCTATGTTGTGGTGCATGGCTTAGTTGCTCCTGGACCAGAGATCGAACCCGTGTCTCCTGCATCTGCAGGTGGATTCTTTATCACTGAGCCACCAGGGAAGCCCTGTGATGGCTAACTTTATGTGTCAATTTGGCTAGGCCATAGCACCCAGATATTTGGTCAAACACCAGTCTAAAAGTCACTATGATGGCATTTTTTTTTAAAGAGATTAATCTTTAAATCAATAGACTTTGAGTAAAGTAAATTCTCTCCATAATGTGGGTGGATCGTGTTCAATCAGTTGAAGGTGTTAAGAGAAAAGACTGAGGTCCCTGGAGGAAGAAGGAATTCTGTGTCCAGACTGCCATTGGACTCAAGATGCAATGTCAACTCTTCCTGGGTCTCTAGTCTGCCTATCTACTCTGCAGATTTAGACTTGCCAGCCCCATAATCACATGAGTAGATTTCTTAAAATCTCTCTCTCTCTCTACACACACACACACACACACACACACACACACACACACACACACACACTATTGATTCTGTTTCTCTGCAATACACACTCTCATCTCAAGTCGTCCTTGTCTCCACACATTTGATAAAGATGCTGCACCTTTCAGACTCCGTACCAGGCAGTTAGCCTTTGGAAGGTGAGGGATTTAGTTACAGCATCTTCATACAGTATCAGCCTCAACACAGTGTCTGCTACATAATCGGCACCTGGCAAATATTTGCTGCATACTTTTGCTCTGTTTCTCTCTTGTGAGAAGTCTTAGCTGGTCCAAACCTGCTTATCTTTGAGGTCAGTGGATATTTCTTCTCCTCCTTGAAGTCCCCACTTCCACCTCAGCGATGTTGCTTGCTCATCCTGCTCATGGCAACTCACATACTATGACTGGACCCCATGTGGGGCAAACAGCATTCAGCCTCACATGTAACTGTGCTCTGACTGTTTCACTCAGCTCCATAAGTTTTCTCCCTCCAACTAAATTATAAGCAGGGTGCCAGCAGAGATTGTCTTTCATGCTTGTTTTATCTCCCCATCCAGCAGTTCTCTCCCATTAACTCAGTTTGATGACTCTCTCTATGACTTTTTAGTCATAACTTGAAATAGCTGAAAAAAAGGTCCAATTTTCCAGTTTTGCCTTTTGGTAGCCACCCTTATCCCTGTAAATTCTGTTCCCTTCTCACCCCTCAGGGGTGGGACCCGTCAGTTCCCTCCTTACCACTTATCACATTTTCTCTGTGCTCCTATTTCTCTACATTCTGAAAGATGTAGACCAAATGCCTAACCCTTTTACCCCACTGCAGTTTACCCAGGAAAGATAAAAGGGTGAAATTAAATGGTGGGATTTTTGTGGTTTTATAATCTTTTAGTCCAAAGGGAGAGTCAAGTTATGGAGGTTTATTCATCCATCCAACAGGTGACTCTTCTAGAATGGGATAGGCAGTAGAGGAGGATGTTTTCTTTCTTTGTTCGTGGTAGTATTGGTGTGTGTGGGGGGCGGTGCAGTCAGGGGAACATCTAGGTACCTGCTCATTTATCCTTTTTTTAAAAAATCTTTTTAATTTTTACATTTTTTAAAAATTAATTTTTATTGGAGTATAGTTGCTTTACAATGATGTGTTAGTTTCTATTATATGGCAAAGTAAATCAGCTATATATATACATATATCTCTTCATTTGTGGATTTCCTTCCTGTTTAGGTCACCACAGAGCACTGTGCCATACAGCGTATTCTCATTTCATTGTCTGTTTTATACATAGTGTCAATAATGTACATATGCCAATCCACATCCCCAATTCATCTTACTCTCACTTTCCTACATTTATCTTTCATGTGATGAAAGTGAAAGAGTGAAGTGAAAAAGTTGGCTTAAAACTCAACAGTCAGAAAACTGAGATTCTGGCAACTGGTCCCATTACTTCATGGCAAATAGATGGGGAAACAGTGACAGGCTTTATTTTTGGGGGCTCCAAAGTCACTGCAGATGATGACCATGAAATTAAAGATTCTTGCTCCTGGGAAGAAAAGTTATAACCAATCTAGACAGCTTATTAAAAAGCAGAGAAATTACTTTGCAACAAAGGTCCATCTAGTCAAAGCTATGGTTTTTCCAGTAGTCGTGTATGGATGTGAGAGTTGGTCTATAAAGAAATCTGAGCACCGAAGAATTGATGCTTTTGAACTGTGGTGTTGGAGAAGACTCTTGAGAGTTCCTTGGACAGCAAGGAGAGCCAACCAGTCCATCCTAAAGGAAATCAGTCCTGAATATTCATTGGAAGGACTGATGCTGAAACTGAAACTCCAACACTTTGGCCACCTGATGTGAAGAACTGACTCATTGGAAAGGACCCTGATGCTGGGAAAGATTGAAGGTGGGAGGAGAAGGGGATGACAGAGGATGAGATGGTTGGATGGCATCACTGACTCAATGGACATGAGTTTGAGTAAACCCTGGGAGTTGGTGATGGACAGGGAGGCCTGGCATGCTGCAGTCCATGGGGTCGCAAAGAATTGGACACGACTGAGCTACTGAACTGAACTGAACCTCTGCTTATAGCTATTTTCTTTTTTTAAAAAAGTTTTATTTTATTATATTCTGGCTGTGCTGGGTCTTTGCTGCACACAAGTTTCCTCTAGTTGCAGTGAGTGAGGGCTACTCCTTGCTGCGGTGCACAAGCTTCTCATTGTGGTGGCTTCCTTGTTGCAGAGCACAGGCTCCAGGGCATGTGGGCTTCAGTACTTGTGGCTCTTGGGCTCTAGAGCACAGGCTCAGTGGTTGTGGTACATGGGCTTAGTTTTTCTTGGCAAATCGGATCCTCTTGGACAAGGAATCAAACTGGTATCCTTTGCATTGCAAGATGAAATCTTAACCAGTGGACCACCAGGGAAGCCCCATATAGGTACTCTTTTCTGCTCTGGGGCTTTAGCAACATGGACTGAAAACACAGTGAAGTAGGCTGAATTCCTGGTAGGAATTCTGGAGTGTTTCTTCAGGCATCGGGAAACACGCCTGCAAGGAGTTTTCTAAGAAGACAGTAAAGCAACTTTGAAAGCAGGCATTGGAAGGAAAGCCTGTTAACAACCGTGCCTAAGGTTTTTATTAGCAGATGGATTTTTAAAAATCAAACATACACAGAAGTAAAGAGAATGCTATTATGAATCCTTGTTTACTCACCATTCAGATTCAACTAAAATAAAAATGACCTAATTAAGTTTCAGGTATTCACCCAACTTTTTTCTTTTTTAAGCTAGAGTATTTAAAGCAAATCTTAGACATCATGTCATGTGTGTCACTTACAGGCACATGTAAGTGATGATTCCCTAGCTCAGTGATTTTTCCTTGTTGCTATTGTTTAGTGGCTAAGTCATATCTAACTCTTGTGGCCCCATAGACTGTAGCCTGCGGTCTCCTCCATACATAGGATTCTCCAGGCAAGAATACTGGAGTGGGTTGCCATTTCCTTCTCCAGGGGATCTTCCCTGATCAGGGATCTAACCTGAGTTTCCTGCATTGATAGGCGGATTCTTTACTACTGAGCCACAAGAGAAGCCCAATAGGTCTTTCAAATCTCTTTTAAATTGTGTGAATTCCCTCTCCCCCACCTTTTTTTTTTCTTCCCCTTTTCCCTATGCTATTTACCACATTCTAGATTGGTTTATTACTTCCTTGTGGTGAGGTTTAACTTACTCCGTTATTCTTGTATATTTACATTTTCAGTCCAAGATCAGTTAGTCCATGCTATTTCATAGATGGTGCCATGTCTTCTTATTGCATCACCTCTGGAGACACATAATGTCTAGTTGTCACTCTTTTAATGATGTATCAATTATTCTAGGTAGAAGAGTTTGAGTTTTGGGACCTTTAAAAAAAATTTCTTTTTTTGGGAGGCAGATGTTTGTAGATAAGTTAGCAGTTGCCTGAGGGTAACTACCCTCAAGGCAGAATGAAATCAAGTGATAAGACAGTGATGTTATTCCAAAGTTCATCTCCTGATGGGCCTGTCATTGTCTGTTTTTCTATTGCTTTTATAAGTTTCACTGTGTCACTTCTGGGGTGTGTGTGCTTGACTCTGTGTTTTGTACTTTCTTTCTTTTCTTTTTTAAGTAAACAATCTCAAATTTTTATTGTCTTCATAGTAAAACAAAATATGAAGCTCAAAACTGGATCAATTAGTGCTTTCTCTTATCTCCTCCCAGCTCAAAAATGCTTGCATCTCTTAATAGTCAGCATTCTCTTAGATCTGTTTCCCAGGTGGCTCAGCAGTAAGGAATCTGCCCACAATGTGGGAGACTCAGGTTCGATCCCTGGGTGGGGAAGATCCCCTGGAGGAGGAAATGGCAACCCACTCCAATATTCTCGCCTGGAGAATCCCATGGATAGAGAAGCCCAGCGGTTTACAGTCCATAGGGTCACAAAGAGTCGGACATAACTGAGTGACTAATACTAGATCTGCAGTTGGGCTCAGCACATTCAAGCTTCAGTACAGTCTTTTTTGTAGTTTTAGCCTTTTTCTGGGAAACTGGCTTAGTCTGCCCACCACAGGGACTCTGCTTCCTGTCATAACGCCACTTTCCCTGTGCACAGAGAATCCTTGCCTTTCTTGTACTGTGTCACTTTGTGCAGTTGGCGCTTGCCACACTTCGTACAGAAAGTCTGGCAGGTTTTAGGAACATTCACCACCTTTGCGAGAGCACTACTGGCACAGAAGGAAGCTTTCTTTCTTACATCTTGTTTCTTCCCAGAACCTGTCATAATTTGCAACTTATACATATTTTTGATGTGACTAGAAAGTGAAAGATATGCATTTAACATAAAACTTGGTTTATGTTCATTATCTTTAATTTTAAAATCAGTGGATATTTCCTCTTGGGGCCAGGGCCAAATGAAGCTACCTTTACTCATGCTGATTAATTTTTTTGGGGGGGAGATACTCTGTAATTCCACACCTCTACAGAAATCAATTTTCATGCCATTGACACCGATGACAAGTACTGAGAAAAATCCTGAGTTTCTGGGAAAAACAGGAATTGATAGCTTCCCTGGGGGGTACCGTTTGGATATGAGCTTTCTCATCTTGGAAAAGGTTTTATGTGAACCAGGCTCCGTAAGCTCTGGGGGCAATGTGCAAGGTCACGTGTCCAATGAGAGGATCTCTGTGTCCTCAGGGAGGCGTAGGACAGACAACTGAACAGGGGCATGGAGCCCCTCTGCACGTGGCCAGCTGCACCACTGGTGGCCACGTTCTTGCCTAGTAGATAGCATCGACTGGCCAGTGTAGGAATGAGTCAGAACTGTGTGAGCTGTATAAACACAGCCATCTCACTGCTACCGGTCAAATAACTACACATTTCCCTGGTGGCTCAGACAGTAAAGAATCTGCCTGCAATGCAGGAGACCCGGGATAGATCCCTGGGTCAGGAAGATCCCCTGAAGAAGGAAATGGCAACCCACTCCAGTATTCTTGCCTGGGAAATCCCATGGACAGAGGAGCCTGGTGGGCTATACAGTCCATGGGGTCACAGAGTCGGACACGACTGAGTGACTGAGCAGCAGCTGCAGGATATGTTCTTACATAGTCCCTAAAAAGGGATAATCATCACCTAGGATGGATCAGAATGTCATGAATGCCAGTGACAGAGGGAAGGCACTCCAAGCCAGGGAGAGCAGTGAGCCCTGGGCGCTACCCCCTGGGTGCTAAGTAAGGCAGGCAGGCGGGGGCACCGGCTCTCCTTGGGGACCACACAGAGGGGCTGAGTGCTTTACTATTTAGTGCTCTGCAGGCTTGAGGCCACCTTGGAGGGTTAATTTGTATGAAGAGCTACCTTTCCAGGGACTGATGGGAACAGAACTGCATGCTCAGTAATGGGAAAAGTGAGCCAATCATTGCTCCGATAAGGTCATCGGCGCCTGGCTCTGTGTACCACAGAGACAGACTCACAGACACCTAGATGAATATGACGGTGTGAAAGCCAATCGAGGATGAGTCAAAATAGGATCTATCCAGAGAGCTATCACTTTATTAGCCTTCAGTTGCTCGGTCAGGAAATGGAGGAGCGATGGGATGAATGATGGTTCCCTGGCTGCAGTTTACTAATACATTGTTTGAGGTTATTGGCTTTTACTTATTATTATTTTGTAAATTTATTTTTGTGTCTTATATTTTTTAAATTAATTTTTATTGGAGTATAGCTGCTTTACAATGCTGTGTTAGTTTCTTCTGCACAGCAAAATGAATCAGCCATGTGCTGTGCTTAGTCGCTCAGTTGTGTCTGACTCTTTTGTGACCCCATGGACTGTAGCCTGCTAGACTACTCCTCTGTCCATGGGGATTCTCCAGGCAAGAATACTGGAGTGGGTTGCCATGCCCTCCTCCAGGGGATCTTCCAGACCTAGGGATCGAACCCAGGTCTTCCGCATTACAGGCGGATTCTTTAGCACCTGAGCCACCAGGGAAACCCAGCCATTACATACACATATGCCCTCCTTTATTGGATTTCCTTCCCATTCAGGTTACTCCAGAGCAGTTTCCTGTGCTATACAGTAGGTTCTCATGTGTTATCTATCTTATAAACAGTATCAATAGTGTATATATGTCCATCCCAATCTCCAAATTCTTCCCACTGCCTCCCTCTTCCACTTGGTATCCATACATTTGTTCTCTACATCTGTGTCTCTATTTTTACTTTGCCAACAGGATCATCTATACTGTATTTCTAGATTCCACACATATGCATTGATCAGAGTTTGAAAGCACATCATTCTTACCTCCCTGCCTTCTACACACACACACACACACACACACACACACACACTCCTCTGATTTGTCCTCCTAGCTGGTTTCTAATCTAGATGCTGTGAATGCAGGATGGCTTGGCATCAACCTGTAAGGATGCCGATACCAAACATCTGTTCTCAGGAAAGAGCAGATGGACATGAGCACCTCTGGCTCCATCCAGCAGCCCAGCTGTCAGAGGAGGATTTCCTCTGAGTCTGGACTGTGAAGGGTGGAGGTACAGGGGGGAACTGACTGCAGTGCCGGCCTGAAATGGGGGGCAGTGTGTCTTCCAGAACTTGGTTGCAATAGCAGACAATCAATGGTAGCCACGTGGCATGTAACAATTTTTGTGAAGAAAAGTCAGCCTCCTGCAAAGGCAATCAGAAAGTCAAGATACCAGAGAAAAGTCAAGTTCTTATTTGGAAATCTGAGGAAAAGATTGGCTAAAAGCAACAGGAGAATCTTTTTTCATCAAATTTTCTCAACTGCAGTCATGGGGCATCTTCCCTGTGGAAATTTCTAACATTATCAGATCTTTCTACTTCTCTTGGAAAACCTAATTCTAAAACTCCTCTGCTGTCTATCTTTGATAAGCTGCTTTGGTCTGATTATTTTTATGTGAAGAGTTATTGCTACATGGGGTTTCATTTTCCCACCACCCAGTCCCTGACCATTATGATGGTTTTGACAAACCTTGAAGTATTTCAGTTGCTCACGATGATGCTCCCTGATTATCTGTATCTCTTTTAGAGCTGCTTGGGTTTATGTCAAACTATGTTTCTTCCTGGGGCTTCTCTGGTGGCTCAGATGGGAAAAAAATCTTCCTGCAATGCAGAAGACCTGGTTTTGATCCCTGGGTAGGGAAGATCCCCTGGAGAAGAAAATGGCAACCCACTCCAGTATCCTTGTCTGGGAAATCCCATGAACAGAGGAGCCTGGAGAGCTACAGTCCATAGGGTCACAAAGAGTTGGACACAGCTCAGCAACCAACACTATATGCCTATATATGCCTAAGTTTCTTCCTGAGAGGTGAAGCTGCTTCTATTAACCCTCTGCCTCTGGTGGTACTGTTGCTTCCACCATAAGCTGCCCTGCAGCTGTCCTCTTCAAACCTCAGATGACCACATGAGCAACCCTTGCACTGGCCCTTCCCCCATCATGAAAGGTGGTATAGCAGCAGCAACGGAGGAAACCCTGGTAGAGACTCAGGATGTACTTATGTTGAGAGTTAAACCCCCCACTCACAGCCATGGCAAGATAACGGACCCCAGCACAGGCTCCCCTTGACCCCCAAGCCGGACTCAGATGACAATCACTGGAAACATTTCTATAGCCTTAGGCATAAAGAATGACATCATTTAGATGGTGAAGTAATGGGTGCTGGGGATCTCAGAGCATCCTCACCAAGAGCCAACATTCCTTCTCTGCTTAAACATCTGCTTCCTTGTGGGTTTGCTGACTTTATGTTAGAACTATGGCAAAGGCCAGATTGGACAGGCACAGATTTCAACTTTATCCTGTGCAGAGTGGCCAAGCAGATGAGACTCCATGTAGGGAACACTCGTTTACTTCTTTTCCTCTTGATAAACTCTTCATCTTCTTTTCAAAGTCAGCTCAGACATCACAGCTCAGTCAGTGGTGTCTTCTCTCCCCTAGTGAGAAGTAAACATTCCCTTTTCTGCAAAAACTTGCCTTGGGGACATCACTTTTTATCTACTTATTTCTGTGTAGGCTTCCTCTCCTGGATCATTAGCTGCTGGAGGTTGAAGCTCAAGTATCACTCATCATTTTATTATTAACAAAAATAACTCTTTGTTATTTCCAGCCCAGAGCCTGGTGCACTCATTGTAAGTGATCAATACACAGTTGTAAATGGAAGTAAACCAATTTCTTTAACCAGTGGGTCTTGACAGCTTGATGCTGTTACTTTTTTCTAAAAAAATAAATTTTAATTTTGTAATGGGGTATGTGCCATTAATAATGTTGTAATAATTTCAGTGAACAGCAAAGGACTCAGCCAGACATATATATGGATCCATTCTCCTCCAAACCCCCTTCCATCCAGGCTGCCACATAACATTGAGCAGAGTGTTACCTTTCTAAAAAATTGAAATATAGCTGATTTACAATGTTGTATTAGTTTCAGGTGTTGAGCAAAGTAATTCAGATGTGTGTATATATATATATACACACATATGTATAATATGTATACACATATTATATATACATATATAAATACTTATATATGTATATATAATCCTTTTTCAGATTCTTTTCCCTTATAGATTATTAAGAGATATTGAATGTAGCTCTCTATGCTGTACAGCAGGTCCTTCTTGTTTATCTATTTTATGTATAATAGTATGTCTCTGTTAACCCCAAACTCCTAATTTACTCCTCCCTCACCTTTCCCCTTTGGTAACCATAAGTCTGTTTTCTAAGTGTCTGAGTCTGTTTTCGTTTTGTAAATAAGTTCATTTGTTGATGCCAGTATTTTAAAGAGAGACAAAGCAGGAAAGACCAAATCCATATACGAACTGCCACCCCATCCCATCACCCCAGTGCACATAGTCACACACAGGTGGACTGTGGGCCCTGGAACCGGACACATTATGATTATGAGGAATGACACAATCAAACACAAGAATGGGGACTCCCTGTATAAGTCTACAGTGAATGGATTGTCTGTGACCATCCATATCGAGTTGAAAGTTACCTGTCTACATGTGCTTGAGAATATGACCAAGATTCTCCCGGTTCCTTTCATAAAGCAGCTTTTCCATAAACCTGGACTTGTACTCCATGGAGATCAGAGCCTTAATGAAGCTTAAAAGCCAGGGTTCACGCATGTCCCCCTAACGATTTAGTGCAGAAGACTGGCTTCTCCTCTAGTCTATTGCTGGTACGAGGGATATGGCATCACTGTGCTGGTTACAATGGAACCCAAAACAAGGGCTTTTAAAAAAACAATCAAGCAGGCTGACTGATGCCAAATGGATAAACTCTGCCATATTTGCATACCTGAGGGGAGAACCCACACTGACCTCTTAAATTGTTTCCTGTACAATGATTTTATTTTGGGTTTAGTTTGATCTTGCAGATTCCTGCTTCTTTCATGGTTGAAGGCATTCCACATTCATCTGGCATAATGACATGCATCATCTATCAAAGCAGAAACTTGTTCTCTTGTTTCCTGCAGCTTGTAGCTGATGCCACATTCAGCTGAAAAGTGTGGGAGGTCAGCAGTGAACAGGGTAGTCAAAGTAACTAGAGATTATCACACTAAGTGAAGTAGGTCAGGAAGATAAGGACAAATACCATAGGATATCACTTATATGTGAAATCTAAAATATGGCACAAATGAACCTATCTATGAAACAGAAGCAGATTGATAGAGAATAGACTTGTGGTTGCCAAGGGGGAGAGGGGGTGGGGGAGGGATGGACTAGGAGTTTGGGGTTGGTAGATGCAAACTATTGCATTTAGAATGGATAAACAACAAGCTCCTAATGTATAGCACAGGGAAAACTATATTCAATATCTTGTGATAAACCATAATGGAAAAGAATACTAGAAAAGAATGTCTATATGTGTGTAAGTGAGTCACGTTGCTGTACAGCAGAGATTGGCACAACATTGTAAATCAGCTATAGTTTTTGTTGTTTTAGTTGACTCTTTGTGACCCCATGGACGGTAGCCCACCAGGTTCCTCTGTCCATGGGATTTCCCAGGCAAGAATATTGGGGGTGGGTTGCCATTTCCCTCTCCAGCGAGTCTTCCTGCCCCAGGGATTGAACCTGTGTCTTCTGGTTGGCAGGTGAATTCTTTACCACTGAGCTACCAGGGAAGCCTACTGTACTTCAGTTTTTTAGGAAAAGCCCTTACGAGGGAGTGGAGTTGATCACAACCTTTTAGGTAATCTTCCCAGGATGTTTCGTGCATTCTGGATTCAAAGAGATGGAAGGGACTTTAAGAAACAGACAGAAGTTGTGTGCCTCTGGGCCATCCCACTAGACACCCTTTTCAGGCACATGGATGAGCGAGTGTCATTCAAGAAAGGAAATTCCCTTATCATCAGTAATCAATTGCCATGTTTAATAACTTCCCCTAAAAAAAGATCTTTCTTACATCTGACCAACATCTTTCATACTGCAATCTCTCTGCTGAGTTATTCTTCAGAGTGGGGATGAAAGAAATCATTCATCATCCTCTTTTCACATAATAAGTGTATAGAAGACGGTCCAAGTCACTGCTCGGCATTGTTTCAGGTCTTTTCTCACTTCAGATTCTCTGGTCATCTTCGTTACTGCACAATCCCTGCCAAGTTCCCCACATGCACAGATACCCACTTCTGGGGTAGATCATTCATGAGTACTCAGTAGCATGAGTAATGAGGTGGTGGCTGCTTGGTTCTGGAACATGACATGGCTGAATGCTTTGCCAAATTGGATTTGCTTTAAGAAACCAACATATAAACATCTATCATGTGACAGGTACTGTGCTGATTTGTGTAGCATGTGAGCCTGTGTTTCCTTTAGCTCACTCTACTGGAATAAAATTAATTCCATAATGAGGAGGTGGAGGAGCCAGTACAGGCTTCTAGAGGCTTCCGCCCCCAAAGAAGCTAGGGAAGGAATTGCAGATTTGGGCAAAGAGGCAGCTGGTGAATCCTTTCATACATGTTTCTTATACTAGTGATTGTGTTACCAATTTCCTCTGTCACCACGAAATTACAGAGCCTTGGCCTGAAAGAATGGGAAGGTCGTCTGAGCAAGTCTATAATGTCATGGCGAGAGTGTCTCATTCAGGAAAGACCCCAGCTCCACCCCTTATTACTTGAGAGACTTTGGGAAGATCGTTTATCATTTGTGAATCTCAGGTTCCTTATTTATAAGGTGGACTATTAGTACAATATTTTCATGAGGATGAAGTGAGATAATAATGCAAATTGTACATGGTAGCTACTGTTTTATACAGCTGTATATTTGCTGCTTAGAGTTTTCTAGGAATGCAGTCACGGCATCTATTCTTATTTTTTAGTATTTTATCAGTCAAGTGACCATGACTCCTTCTTTATACTCAACTGAAATCTGTCCAGTTTGAGGTGTTTTCATTGTAGCTGTTGACTTTCTTCTGATTAGTCAAACATTGGAGTACTAGGTGGATTTCTCTGGTGGCTCAGATGGTAAAGAATCTGCCTGCAGTGCAGGAGACCTGGGTTCTATCTCTGGGTCAGGAAGGTCCCCCGGGGGAAGAAATGGCTATCCACTCCAGTACTCTTGCCTGGAAAATTCCAAGGACAGAGGAGCCTGGCAAGCTACAGTTCATGGGGTTACAAACAGTCTGATATGACTGAGTGACTAACACTTTTTTTTTCTTTTGAGTACTAGGCACAGTCATGAGCAGCTTTAGAGATGCTCTTTATACCGTATTCCATTTAATCCATCCTCCCTCCTCCACCCAGGTGACAGAACCAAGTCTATTCTCAGAGACATGAAAGAAGGCCCCTGGGACCACACAGTTAGAGCCTGGATCCTAACCTAGTCTTTCTTCTCTTTTCCCTCTGCTATGCTCCCCCAAGACACATATTAAGTCTCTGTTTTGTACACTAAATCATCCTTTCTTCCTCCAATTTGGCAATCTAATAACAAGAAAAATAAAATAAAACTATCATTTAAGAAACTTAAATCACTGTACTACTTGAAATCCTTTTTGGAATGAACAATAATAATGATAATGTTGGGTTACATGTGAAAGGTGTGTTTCAAATATGAGTGGAAAATTAAACCAATGATTAGTAGTGGTATGTCCAAATTATTTCAGGTTTGGTTAGTTTTGGCCAAGTTAGAAGGATTAATATTTTCCATCTCATCACACCTTTACTTACAGATGAACAGGCTTTAACGTAACATGATCCTGGTAGTAGGAGTGTGCATCAAGTCCACCTATGAAATCAACTGCAAATACAACATAGCCCAATATGAATAAGTGTGCAAATTCACATAATAGTAGATGACTTAAAAAGAACACATAAAAAGTTAACAAAAATATTTATCACACAATGGAAGAATGTGTATTTAATATAAAGACTGTTCAAAATATTATCAGTGGTCAAAAAATGGGGAAATTTAAAAAAATTTTAATGGAGGATAATTGTTTTACAATGTTGTGTTGGTTTCTGTCATACATCAATATGAATCAGCACAGCTATACATATGCCCCCTCCCTCTTGAACCTCCCTCCCACCTCCCACCCCATCCCACACCTCTAGGTCGTCACAGAGCACCTGTAGAAAATGGGGAGATTTTAAGAAACACACACAGAACTTGGGATCTTAGGGACTGAGAAATCACAGTCGTTACTGGCTTTAGTAAAAAATGAAGTATACTAAATAGTATTAGATTTTAAATAATGTGCTTGCCCTTAGGCATACAAATATGCCCTTTCCCCTCATATATCAAAAGATACACTTTTTCGTCTTGTTGCCAGGAACCATTTTTTTTTTCCTTAAGAATATTTATTGCATTATTAGAAAGACCTTTGAGAAGTCACAAAATCTATGTCCTTGCCTTCTGTCTTCAAGCCATTCCTGACAAATAAGCACCTGTATTTTGCAGAGAAAGTTTCGACTTCTCTCTGGTAGTGTGGTACTTGCCTCATACTGTATAGACTCACTAATTTTGTTAATATTCTTTCTAATCTGTTTCCATTTTGATCAAAACCTCAATCTTTCTTTTTCAAACCTAAAGTCCTTGGTTAATCATTTCTCCTGTTGTTTTTTTTCCCCTGCCATAGTCCATTAAAACTATTAATTAGGTCATACCAAGCTCTGGTTATATTATAGCACATTAACAAGTATGTGGGTGTATAGGAACACTGAGCTTGGTATGTGTGTGTGTTTAGGTCCACAAAATGTGAATATTTCATCATATTCTCCACTCAAGACAGGCATGCTAGTAAACTGATTTTGAGAAAGATGAACTAGCCTAGAAGTTCTAGTAAAGTCATGACCTACTCTGACCCGCTCTATCCTTTTGCCTGCATTGGAGAAAGTGAGGTGAAGCTTCACCAGATCACCATGTAGACTCAAGCTTTGGAGTCCTCTGGGGTTCACAACAAGCAAATGACAAGGGACCATCACAAGGTAATCCCCCTGGAGACCAGAGGGGCCAAGAAAAGCCCATCCTTTTCCTACCAAGGCACATAAGTCACCTGGACGCAACCTTAAGGAGCGAAGTAGTGAGAGAAGAGTGAGACACTAAAACGATTTTCCTAGGACTTCCCTGGTTGTCCAGTGGTTAAGAATCCACCAGCCAATGCAGGGGACACAGGTGTGATCTTTCCTTAGGGAAGATCCTACAATGCCTTGGGGCAACTAAGCCTGTAAGGCACAACAAGAGAAGCCGCTGGGATGAGAAGCCCTTGTGCAGCAAGAAGACCCAGTGCAGCCAAAAAATAAATAAATAAAATACTTTAAAAAATTCTCTATTACGAAAGGAATCTTGTCATAGAGAACCCCTGACCTTGTTGACCAATGGGTGAAAATTTAGAAGGAAAAATCACCTGATCAATTAACATTGTTGATTAAAAATTGAATGGTCCTCAAAAAAAAAGTTGGGTAGTACTATAATTTACTGAACTGATATGGAAAATATTTTCATAGTTAAAGATACTATGACTTACAGAGGCACCTTTGGAAGTTGAAGGGTGTGTTAGAAGAAAGAAAATTATAAATACATACATTCATGAATAAAATTATTCAATTAAAAAGTTATTTCAAAATAAAATTATTTATAAAAATGAAGATTAAAAATCAATATACATATTTATTAAATCAGAATAAAAAGAAAACTTTATATTCATTTGAATGTTAAAATGCAACATTAACATAATGATTGTTTTTGGCATAAATTCACGTAGTGCCATGAATCTGCTCCATGGTCCATGTCTGTCTGTAATACACCACATTGCTGATCTTTTGGGGGAAAATATACACATATCTTTTCAATATGGTTTTATTATTTTTATAAATTTATTTAAAATCTTATTCAATATTTCTTTTTATGATTAGTAAACTTGAAATTGCCGATATCTTGATTGCCTCTGTAAATCATGGTATTTTTAACTATGAAAATATTTTCCGTATCAGTTCAGTTCAGTTGCTCAGTCGTATCCGACTCTGCGACCCCATCGACTGCAGCATGCTAGGCTTCCCTGTCCATCACCAACTCCCAGAGCTTGCTCAAACTCATGCTGATAAATGCCAAGCAAGTTTGCTACAGAGAGGACAGGTGTCAGTTTAGCTCAAATACTTTCCCAAGCACTGATGCTTTACCTCCATTTAGCACATCTTCCTGTGCCAAAAATTTTACAAGACACAAAATAACTTGCATTTATTTATGATTCTTTTTAGATCTTCTCACAAATTAACTTTTTTTCATTTTGGTGCAGAATATAAATTTGTCAAATAAAACACAGCTCTGTCAAAAGAGTATTTTCTCAAGTCAAGAGATTTCAAAAGGAAACTATGAAACTGAAAATTAAATTTTATATAACATTTGAACTCTCAATATTTAATTTGTCCAGTTCACTTGTTTTGAGAGCATAAATTTCCATGTTTTCCTTTTTCATAAGCTTTCACTTATTGTCATTTACTAAAAGATTCAAAAGATGACTTTGGGGGTGCTTCATTTGTTGAATAATTTGACTTAAGTTCTTCAACTGATCTTGAATGCAGTGCAGCTAAATGTGGAAGACTCATTTATAAAATGCTCACAGTCATTGAAGGAACTTGAATTAATTTACGAAGTAGTTCTTTAAAGACAGAAATGACCCTAGCAGATTGATGAAGAGAAGCCAAGAGAGAAAACGTATTCTGTCATCCCAAAGACTTTGTTTTGTTTGCTAGTTTTACAAAAATGTTCTCAGTTCAGTTCAGTTCAGTCGCTCAGTCGTGTCTGACTCTTTGCAACCCCATGAATCGCAGCACGCCAGGCCTCCCGGTCCATCACCAACTCCCGGAGTTTACCCAAACCCATGTCCATCAAGTCGGCGATGCCATCCAACAGGGAAATCCAAACCAAAACCACCATGAGATACTACTTTATATTCACCAAAATGGCTATAAAAATCAGATAATAAGTGTTGGTAAAGATGTGGAGAAATTGGAACCCTCATGCACTGCTGCTGGTGGTAATGTAAAATGTTGCAAGACAGGTGGTTCTTAAAAAAGGATATACAGAGTTACCATGCATGTGTGCATGCTCAGTCATGTCTGACTCCTTGTGACGCCACGGACTGTAGGCCACCAGGCTCCTCTGTCCTTGGGGATTCTCCAGACAAGAATGTTAGAGTTGGTTGCCATGCCCTCCTCCAGGGGATCTTCCTGACCCAGGGATCGAACCCATGTCTCCTACATCTCCTGCATTAGCAAGTGGATTCTTACTCCTAGGTATATACCCAAGAGAAATGGAAACTTACGTCCACACAAAAACTCGTACACAAATTTTTAAACTCTCAATATTTAGTTTGTCCAGTTTGCTTGTTTTGTGAGCATAAATTTCCATGTTTTCCTTTTTTGTAAGCTTTCACTTATTGCCATTTACTAAAAGATTCAAAAGATGGTTTTGAATCATCTTTGAAAACAGCATTATTCATCATATCCAAAAGGTGGAAAAAGTAGGTAATTAAGAAACTGAAAACATCAAGAATCTTTTATGGGTGGAACACAACAATGTGGTTTTTGACAACAGAAACCTGATATTTCCATATTAGAAAAATAGCTTTTTTAAGCACACACTGACACTTCCCATTTGCCAGAGTAGGAATATAGTTTAAGTAAAGAGGTAAACTGAAGTGTTTATAGATTTTAAAGTTTTTTAAAAATGATGCTTTAAAAATTGAAGTTGTTTTTTGACCCAACGAAATACTTGAAAACGACTCAGTAGGAAATACTTTCAGCTTTTAAGCTTTCAGAGTGGTAGTTGTATCACATTGTTAAGAAAGTGAAGTGACTGTGCATTCTAAAAGCCACTGTAATGAGAAAGATGTGAGAACAGAAGCTGCTGAATTAAGGAGTTGCTCCAGTAGAAATAAAGAGATGAATTGCAATGAAACCTGAGAAGTAGCAGAAAAGGCATAGATGGGTTTTCAGAAATATTAGAAAGGAGAATTAGAAATAAAACATCATGAGATCTGGACTAATCACAGCAAGAACACCATCTAAGGGTCTTTGGCAGAAGATTGGCCTTGGAGGAGACGAGGGAGACAGAAAGTAGGGGGAGTGGTGCACAACTTGCTGAGTGACCTGCAGGATAATTGACTTGAATTCTCTGGTTATTAAAGTCTTAAAATGTAGAACAGAAAAGTCAGCACAATTAAGAGCTGGCATCAACGATGCAGAAAAGCTGGTTACAGAGAGACCTGGAGAAACGCCAAAGCCACTCTGGATTTACAGCATCATCTTACTGTACAAACACAGACCTGTTTTCCACTTGTGGGGCTTCCCTAGTGGCCCAGATGGTAAAGAATCCACTTGCAATGCTGGAGACCCGGGTTCCATCCCTGGGTCAGGAAGATCCTCTGGAGAAGGGAGTGGCTACCCACTCCAGTATTCTTGCCTGGAAAATTCCATGGACAGAGGAACCTGGTGGGCTACAGTCCATGGGGTCACAAGAGTAAGGCACGACTGACAACACTTTTATTTTTCTTCTTTTTTCACTTTTCCACTTGTAAGAGATTCACAACTGAGTCTTCTGTTTGACTACAGGGAACTTTTGGTCATCAGTGAGGTTTCTGATAGAAAACTCAGTGCTACCAACTCACGACTTCATTCAGACACTGCAATCCTGACTGACACCTAAAGCAAGACAGGCCATTTTCAGTGAGCACTCAAGCTATCATTTATGTCCCAGGTTTAACTAGATTCACCCTGGTGGCTCAGCTGGTAAAGAACTCGCCTGATGATGCAGGAGATACAAGACATGTGGGTTTGATCTCGGGATTGGGAAGATCCCCTGGAAGAGGGCATGGCAATACAGTCCAGTAGTCTTGCCTGGAGAATCCCCATGGACAGAGGAGCCTGGCGGGTTATAGTTCATGGGGTCACAAACAGTTGGACATGACTAAGTGTGCATGCACACACACACCAAAGAATGAACCAGAATGCACGCATTTTTTTCTGATCCAGCTCTGTCGCACACTGCCTTGTCTCTGACTGGGAAACACGGAGACACTCTACCATTGCGTTTAGCTCAGAGAAATGAAAAGACTTGGGAGGATGAGGATCAATTAACAGATTTACTCTGAGCCTGCTTCTTGCTCTATCATTGTTCCTGCTATGTCGTTATGAGACTATTCTAATAAGCGTTTATTTTATAGGTTGCCAGCAATACTCTTAAGGGAGCACTGCTCAGGCTTCTAAAGAACTCAAATATGGGGGCTGTTACATTGTGATTTACTCGTCCTGTGATATGAATTCATAAGAGAAAAGCCAGGGCAGACTCTCGATATCCACTGAGTTCACGCAGAGAGGCCCTTAACAGATCACAGGGAGGATTTTGCAGACCCCCGTAGGTAATGAAGGCTTTTAGGAGAGACCAGTGATTTCTGAGGGAGCTGGCAGCTGAACTCTACCTGCATTACTAGGGAATGAGCTGGCCCACAGCATTGCTCATCTGCTGCCTCTCCCTGTCTGAAGAATCTGAGCTTTCAGAGGGCACGACCCGCTGTGCCAACTGCAGACCATGATGGGGCAGCTCACATCACATAGAGTGGATGCAGGCATGGTGACCCCATGGGTCTGCTGGACCTGGTGAACTTGACTGTGCCCTGAAATGCTGCTGACCCCCAGAGGAGGTGGCTGGGGCTGTGCAACCGCCTGCCTGAAATAACTTTAGGAACATTAAGAGCTGATCAAACAGGTAGATGACAGCTCACGGGCAAGATTTATAAATGTTCATGATTGTTCTCTTTATGATGCAGGAAATTTGCCATCCCCTCCACCTTTCAGAAAGCACTGGGAACTGAAGAAGGGAAACTTCTTCTCACATGGGACCCCTGAGATGCTCAGGGAGAAGTCAGCCTCACTGGAAGGGCAGAGTCTGCCACCCTAGAGGCTGCCTTGTCCAGGTCAGTCTTCCAGCATGTTTACCTCCTTTTGCCTGTTATCAGCCATGCAAAATGGACTCATCTCACTTCATCTGGTCCCCCTCAGGCAAAGGCACTGATGTGGAAAACTGATACAGTGCAATGACTCAGATGGCACTGTGGCCTGGGAAACACTGAGAGTTGTCACTGGGGAGAGTCTGGAGGGTCTGGAAGAAACTACATGTCTGTCTGGGGGCCCTACACCCTCCTCCTCTTGGGGGGTTGGGGTGGGGAGGGGTCTTCAGCTGGGGAGTGCATGCCCCAGGGGATGTGAGGACTTCCCAAATGATGTGTAATTTAAGGTGGAGGTGGAAGTGTTAGTTGCTCAGTCATGTCCAACTCTTTGTGACCCCATGGCCTGTAGCCCACCAGGCTCCTCTGTCCATGGAATTCTCCAGACAAGAATATTGGAATGGGTTGCCATGCCCTTCTCCAGGGGACCTTCCCAACCCATGGACTGAACCTGTGTCTCCTGCATTGCAGGCGGATTGCCATCTTAGCCACCCAGGAAGCCAATTTAAGGTAGCCAATTCCAAAAGTGTTATTCCAAAACATGTGTGTCCTAAGAAGGTACCTGTGGCCATTCCGGTTCTGGATTCACTCATTCTCTTCCACAACTATCTACTTTCCGTTTGACTGAAGGCGTTTATCTCAACCATCTGGATAGGCTCTCATCTTATTGCACTTTCCAGGGTAAAAGGCTCCAGGGCACTAAACCAAAGGGAAGTTTTAATTTCTTGTGAGGGATGATAAAGTAACAGCTACTAATGACAAGGTAGGTAGCTTCCAAAATAACTGAAGAAGGACATAATTGATTTATCACTTGTAGTACTTTAAAATAATCTAACAATTTTTATTGAATTATAGTTAATTTACAATGTCCTGTTAGTTTCAGGTGTACAGCAAAGTGTTTCAGTTATACACATATATTTATGTATAGATATATATCTTTTTATATTCTTTTCCATTATAGGTTATTACAAGACATTGAGTATAGTTCTCTGTGATATACAGGAAATCCTTGTTGGTTATCTATTTCATATATATTTGTGTGGATATCTTAATCCCAAACTGCTAATTTATCCTTCCCTAAAAATAATTTTTGATAATGGATCATATGTACTTTTTGACATATACTTCAGCCACTTTATAATTTCACACCTTCCCATTTCTCCTATCTCCTTTCCTCCTTTATTTTTTCTCTTTTGTGTTTATCAGTTTACCATATTGTTCTGTATATTTTGGGCTTTCCAGGTGGCTTAGTGGTAAAGAATCTGTCTGTCAATGCAAGGAGACACAAGAGATGCAGTTTCAATCCCTGGGTTGGGAAGATCACCTGGAGAAGGAAATGGCAACCTACTCCAGTATTCTTGCCTGGAAATCCCATGGACAGAGGAGCCTAGTGGGCTACAGTCCATGGATGGCAGAGTCGGACATGACAGCATGTACACATGCACTATATATTTTACTTAAAAAAAAAACCCCTTATCTGATATCTGACCCCTTAACTATAATTTAAGTTTTATGAGATAAAAAATTTATCTGACCTTGTCTGGTTTTTTTCACTGCTATCTCCCCAGAACTTGGAACAGTGCCTGGTACAAGGTAAGCTCTCAAAACTATTTGGGGAGAGAAGGAATTAAAACAATTGAATGACATTGCTGTAACAAATTTCCTCCCATTCTTATATTGAAATGAGGTAAAAGGTACCTCATGTAGCTATTATATTCTAGCAATAACTAATATTCATCTATGAATACATGAACAGATTGAAACAAAACCACCCTGTCCATTTTATTAAGAGGTCCCCTTCCAATAAATATTTCATTTTATGTTTAAGACTTGTTCATCAATATCTGCAATATATTTATGTTTGCTCAATCATGTTGGTAGAGGATAACTGCCATTATTCTAAAGTGTCAGTAGCTCACTCGTGTCTGACTCTTTGTGATCCCATGGATTGCAGCCAGGCTCCCCTGTACATGGAATTCTCCAGGCAAGAATACTGGACCAGGTTACCATTTCCTTCTCCAAGGGATCGAACCTGGGTCTCCAGTATTGCAGGCGGATTCTTTACCATCTGAGCCACCAAGGAAGTCCGCCATTATTCTAAAGATAAGCTTCAAATGCTAAATCTGATTTTGCCAAAATAAGGAAGGCACATTTTTTTATTTTTAAAGATAATACCCACAATATTTGTCATATCATACTCTGTTACATTTGATTGTTGTTTGTTGTTGTTTAGTTGCTGAGTTGTGTCCAACTCTTTGTGACCCTGTGGACTATAGCCTGCCAGGCTCCTCTGTCCGTGGGATTTCCCAGGCAAGAATATTGGAGTGGGTTGCCATTTCCTTCTAAATGGGATCTTCCCAATTCAGGGATAGAACTCACATCTCCTGCATTAGGCAGGCCTTGGCAGGAGGATTCTTTATCACTGAGTCATCAGGGAAGCCATTTGATTGAGCTAGACTTTAATAATGGCAGATTATTAATTAGATGCCAAAAGCCAAAGCCTTTGACTGTGTGGATCACAATAAACTGTGGAAAATTCTGAAAGAGATGGGAATACCAGACCATTTGACCTGTCTCTTGAGAAACCTATATGCAGGTCAGGAAGCAACAGTTAGAACTGGACATGGAACAACAGATTGGTTCCAAATAGGAAAAGGAGTACGTCAAGGCTGTATATTGTCACCCTGCTTATTTAACTTATATGCAGAGTACATCATGAGAAATGGAATCAAGATTGCCGGGAGAAATATCAATAACCTCAGATATGCGGATGACACCACCTTTATGGCAGAAAGTGAAGAAGAACTAAACAGCCTCTTGATGAAAGTGAAAGAGGAGAGTGAAAAAGTTGGCTTAAAGCTCAACGTTCAGAAAACTAAGATCATGGCATCTGGTCCCATCACTTCATGGCAAACAGATGGGGAAACAGTGGAAACAGTGTCAGTCTTTATTTTTTGGGGCTCCAAAATCACTGCTGATGGTGATTGCAGCCATGAAATTAAAAGACGCTGACTCCTTGGAAGGAAGGTTATGGCCAACCTAGATAGCATATTTAAAAGCAGAGACATTACTTTGCCAACAAAAGTCGGTCTAGTCAAGGCTATGGTTTTTCCAGTGGTCATGTATGGATGTGAGAGTTGAACGGTGAAGAAAGCTGAGTGCCACAGAATTGATGTTTTTGAACTGTGGTGTTGGAGAAGACTTGAGAGTCCCTTGGACTGCAAGGAGATCCAATCAATCCATCCTAAAGGAGATCAGTCCTGGGTGTTCATTGGAAGGACTGGTGTTGAAGCTGAAACTCCAATATTTTGGCCACCTCATTCGAAGAGTTGACTCATTGGAAAAGACCCTGATGCTGGGAAGGATTGGGGGCAGGAGGAGAAGGGGACGACAGAGGATGAGATGGTTGGATGGCATTACTGACTCGATGGACATGGGTTTGGGTAGACTCCAGGAGTTGGTGATAGACAGAGAGGCCTGGCGTGTTGTAATTCATGGGGTTGCAAAGAGTTGGACACGACTGAGCGACTGAACTGAACTGATTAATTAGATGCTCATTTTATAGCCATACAAAATTTTGCAACTTTTAAAAGTAAAGAGATTTTTTTTGTGGGGGCATTGTTTTCACAATTGTATAGTATTTGAATTACATCCTAAAATTCTGTTATTGTAATGATAAGCTTTATATATTGAATTCTTGCTAATGAGACATTTGATTTGTTTGGTGCTAGTGGTAAAGAACTCACCTGCCACACCTGCCAATGTAGGAGACTAAGAGAGGTGGGTTTGAACCCTGGGTTGGGAAGATACCCTGGAGGAGGGCATGACAACCCATCCCAGTATTCTTGCCTGGAGAATCCATTGGACAGAGGAGCCTGGTGGGCTACAATCCATAGGGTTGCAAAGAGTTGGACATGACTGAAATGACTTAGCATGCACTCTTGAGCCATTTTTTTTTTTTAGCTTTTAACTGGCATTGCTTTTACTCTCTAGTCCTTTTTCCTCACAGTAGCACAGACACTGAGGGGAAATAACTCTCTTTTTTCTTGGTATTTCAAGTCCCCCATGGGATTCTTTGTATGTAATACATCCCCTTTGTGCAAAGTGCGCCGAGTGACATTTCCCCAATGCTTTCAGTGTTATTCCTTTAGAAGCACAGGTACACTTATTCTATGACACTATTTGAATAGAAAATACAAAATTTCTATTTTGTATTCTATAAATCTATACAGTTTTTCTGTAAGGATACCATGGATAGTCTCTAGCATTTTGTCTTGATTCTTGTGCAAGGGGAACCTGGTTATAGTGTCCCTACAAGGTGCTTTGATAATAAAGCATTTGCTGCTATAATTTCTTCTCTCACTCTTGGTTGCTATAAAAATACCTAGGACATCCCAGCTCACAAAACCTTCTTCCTCAATGCACACATACACTTTTTAGTTTTTATTTTCTCATATTCAGGAAGAAAGGACCAAGGTTCTTTTCTTTTTATTTTTTAATTTTTATCTTTAATAGTATATTTGCTTTTATAAAATTAGTTTTTGTTGGCATAGCATTGCCTCACAATGTTGTTTGTTTCTGCTGTACAGGAAAGTGAATCAGCTATATGTTTACATATATCCCCTCTTTTTTTTAAAAAAAAAAAAGAGGTTAATAAAACAGAATGGAATGACTCAGAAAAAATATTAAATTAAAAAGGTAAGGGCTAAAAACAGCTCTAAGAATCTGTCTAAACACGTACATTTTCCCCCGTTATACAATGCATTTTTCTTAGTTATTCAATTTTTCCCCAATATATTTTTATCACTCATTTAAATCTAGCTAATGTTTTACTTTGCTCTATAAATCTAGTGACAAATACTTGTTGACTTTGAAGTCTCTGTAATTCATTTTTTCCTGTCTGCTTCTACAATTTTGAACATTTCCCCTTTGAATATTCTTTTTCCTTTTTAAAATAGCCTCTATTATTACTTTTGGTTTTCCAATTTCTAGGACAGACTCCATCCCCAAAATGCCATTTCTTCTGAGATCATTTTATAAATTCCTTTCTCTTTCTATGAATGACTGTTCAAAGAAAATTGAATCTGATCATATTCTTCCCAAGATTAAATCTTTTCATTGATTCCACATCATCTATCAGAGCATCCCAGCTGTTGAGGCCTGGAGTAGGTACAGCTGGCAGGATATTGATTCCCTAATTCCCTGGTGTCTGTGGCGGGGGTGGGGAGGCATGCTCATGCCCACATGCTTGCTGAGAAAGACTGGGGGTAGCTAGTGGTCTGGGGTGGTCATTTATTGCTGGGAAAAAGTAACTTATCTGTCACAGCGTGCCCCATACATTTTGACTTTTCTCTATAAGTGCCAAGATATAAAATAGGTTGGGACTCACTTGCCTGGAGAATCCCATGGACAGAGGAACCTGGTGGGCTACAGTCTATGGGGTCACAAAGAGTCAGACATGACTAAAGCGATTTAGACTTAACACTTGTAAAAGACAGAATCCAAGGTCCCTCAAAGACTGACCCTGTTGTTCACTTAGGGAACTGTACACACCCCATACTCATCACTTCCTGAGTACCCCATGGTTTTCCCACGCTGGTTTGACATATTTTTTTGCAGCATTTTAAAGTCCTCTTCCTTGTAATTTTCTTCATAGAAGGCCATGTTCTCATGCTCTGAGCAGCCATGCTTGATGTTCTGACAGACAATTAGCCTCTGCTGATTTTTTTCTGTGCATCTGATTCACTTTATGCAGACCATGATCTGCGCTTCACTCATCCATCATTATTTACATACCTGGCTCACTTATTAGATGTGAAATCTCCTAAGAAAGGGACCAAGGCTTATTTGTCTCTGTATCCTTGTGGGTCTAATACATAGCGGTCTTTCAATAACTTTCTTGAACTAATGAATCAAATCAATAAAGGATTAGCTACTTAAATTTGTTTAAAGTCCTAAAATTAAACAATAATATTCTCAATCTGGACTATACTTTCAGATATGGAAAGGTCCATGACTATAGAACAAGAAGAAATTTTGGAAAATGCCAAATCCAGTTGAACACTGCAGGAATTGGCAACCTACCTAGAATATAGAAAGAACACAGAATACCATCAGGAGATACGGTTGAAAGAAGTTAAGTGGAATGTCAACAGAACATCTGAGTCACATGGGAAGACATTAAAATGTTTTAAAGGGTTAGTGAGTACAAAGCCAACCAGAAAGAGATTCTTGATAAGAGTAAAGTCTTGTGTCTACTCAAATATAACCATCTGAGTCCCAATGCTCTGGGCTGCTGAATTAGTCACTTTGGAAGGGTATGGCATGAGATCTCTTGTTCCTCCAACTATCTAAAAAAGCTCTGAAAATCCATTAGTGCAAAGTGAGAATCGCCTTGGAATTGAGGTCCTGCTTCCTAGTTGAAAATTCCTTAAAGGGAAAGTCACTGTCATGTCTGACTCTTTGTGACACCATGGATCGTAGCCCTCCAGGCTCCTCTGTCCATGGAATTCTCCAGGCAAGAATACTGGAGTGGGTTGCTATTCCCTTCTCCAGGGGATCTTCTCTCTCCGGGGATTAAACCCAGGTCTCTTGCATTGCAGGCAGATTCTTTATCTTCTGAGCCACCAGAAAATCCCTTAACATGGAGCAAACTCAAATCATCTGAGATGTTTACTTACCGGAGAAAGAAATTCCAACATTTATTTCAATATTTGTTCACCATGGTGGCTCCACCATTTTGAACATGTGATTTCCAAAGCTTCTATGCTGGTCTGTAACCAAGAGGCAGAAAGGGGAAGAACATGGAGAACCACATAGGGAATGATTTGGGGGCCAAGCCTGGAAGTGGGGGTGTCTCTTCTGCTCACATTCCATGATCTGGAATTCAATGTCATGCGACACCCAACTGCAGGGAGCTTGGGAGATGCAACCCAGTTGTATGCCAGAAGAGGAACACACAAATGGCAAATAGCTGGCAAGCCTCTGACATAAGCACATACGTTCAAGCTTGGCAGTTGACTGGACTGTATACAACAAAGAAAGATGTTCTCAGGGTATGCCATTTACCCTAATCTAGACTTTGTGTTCTTCCTATAATCAGAGAGAGAGAGAGAGAGCAAGAGCAAATAAAAGAGAGGCAAGAAAGAAGACAGCAAGAGCAGACACGGGTTCAATACCTGGGCCGGGAAGATCCCCTGGAGGAGGGCATGACATCCCACTCCAGTATTCTTGCCTGGGAAATAGTATGGACAGAGGAGCCTCCCGGGCTACAGTCCATAGAGTGGCAAAGAGTCGGACAGGACTGAAGCGACTGAGCATGCACACACAGCTTTATTCATAAGCTGAAGAAAAAGACCCAAGGAGAGGAAGAAACTAGGATGGGGAAGGGAAAAAGAGGTAAAGCCAGGGAGGCAGAGAGAGAATCATTAATGCCGCCAGCTGCCTGAATATGTGGGAAGGACGGACAGAGGAGCCACAAGAGCCCCAGGACAGAGTGAAGGCCCCCCTCTTCTATGTCAGCAAGAAGAAAATCATGGATAAATATGGACAGCTCTGATGGAAGAGAGACCTGAGGAGCCTGTGGGAAGCCATGTCTGCTGGCTTGCCTTCTCTTTGCTATCTTAGAGTCTCACGCTGTCAGTGCAGAGCAGGGGAGGACAAAGAAGCCACAACTACATCACCTGTCTGGGCTTCACATCCTCATTCCTAAAATGAGAGAAAGGACTCCAAAGTCACAGCATCGGGAGCTCTAAGGCTGCAGTTTTCACGGACCAGGAGACGCCATTGATTTGGAATGCATGAGAGGAAGAAGCAGAAGTGGCCCTCACACACGCGCCCTCGTGGGGCAGCATCAGAGCCAGAGGGTACAGCACGTGCTTCTCTGCAGCTCAGGGACGGATCGCCCGGCAGCTCAGGGATGGCTGGAGAGAAACGAGGGCTCAGCCTTCCCGTGGTAGGGCTGGCTGAGCAGCTCAGTTGGATGACTGAGAAGGGTGGGGATGAGTTGGGATGGGGCTACTGGCTTTAGAATTAAAATGGAAATACAAGGACCATGTCAGAATACTGCTAGCTTCTCTCTCCCTTGGGTTTCTAAATTTTCCCACTAATAACGCATTATTATTGAATAAATAATAAAAACTATTGCCCAGGACCCACATAAAATCCTTCCAGCTCCCCCGGCCCTTTCTTTTTCTTACTGCATTTAGGATGCCATGAGGATGTGAACTTTCTTTTTTTCAGTTGTTCCCTCATAATCACATCTGGCTCCCAAATCTCTCATCTTCCATTCTGTACCATCTGGATGGCAGATCCTTCAGTCTTCCTTCTCAGGGAAGGGCATGCCCCACAGCTTGGGCTCTTGGTAACCATAAGAACCTGGAGCTCCAACCTGTCTGACCCCAGTTGTAAGGAGGTGAGATCATGTCTCTCTTGAGTTGACGGGCATCTGTGTAGAGGGCTTGCCTTAAGGGGTGAGGCTGGCCTTCACACTGCCTGGGCTGTTAGTCTGGAGCAGAGAGATGAGGATGTCTTGAATAGCTACCTGATATTTGCCATTTGGAAATGAATGAAGAAAAGGTGATGCACTTGATGGTGCCTTGAGATATTCACGGCTCTGGGCGTCATCCACAGGGCTGTGATGTTAGAGCTGAGTCCTTGGGGGCCCCCTAATGGGAGAGTCTATTTGTTAATGGGCACAGAGCCGGGTATTGGCAGAGTGAGGACAACTTTCATTTAAAAAAATTTCTAACATACAGTTTCGAGTGGAAACACAGAAAAATTAAACCCATTTCTGACTGTCTAGGCTCCATTTCACTGTGAGGTTAGCCCCGACTTTGGAGCTGGTTTTAGTAAGATGGCTTTGCTATCTTCACTCCATGGAGAGTCCTTCCTTGACTAACTGGTTTGGGGAGCTGTGTATTGATGACATTCCTCTTGAGAGATACTGGGACGTGTAAGATCCCCCATCCATGAAACCACTGATGTCTCTGATGCTGACTCTGGGCTCTTTCTTCAGTCTTGAGGCTGGGCAAGTACAGGGCTTGTAAGCCTGTGGGGTGCAGCCCAACAACCCTCAAACATCCACATATTGCAAAGCTCACAAAATAAAGAAACATTTTCTCTTCTGAGGATCATCCAGGCCTCTGCTGCTTTCTCTCTGTCCTCTACAGCCTGACTTCTGGGTCACATTATTTCTCCAAGGCTTTTCCAGACGTCACAAAATGAAGGAAGGAAAACTGGAAATTAACACTGAAACTAGTCAGTTTCCCTCCCGTTAGCTTCTCCAGTAAATTCTTAGCAGGACCTAAGGGTTACGGCAGAAAGTGAAGAAGAACTGAAGAGCCTCTTGATGAAAGTGAAAGAGGAGAGTGAAAAAGTTGGCTTAAAGTTCAACATTCAGAAAACTAAGATCATGGCATCCGGTCCCATCACTTCATGGCAAACAAATGGGGAAACAGTGTAAACAGTGGCTGACTTTATTTTTTGGGGCTCCAAAATGACTGCAGATGGTGATTGCAACCATGAAATTAAAAGACGCTTACTCCTTGGAAGGAAAGTTATGACCAAACTAGACAGCATATTAAAAAGCAGAGACATTACTTTGCCAACAAAGGTTCATCTAGTCAAGGCTATGGTTTTTCCGCAAGTTGTACGGATGTTAGAGTTGAACTATAAAGAAAGCTGAATGCCGAAGAATTGATGCTTTTGAACTGTGGTGTTGGAGAAGACTCTTGAGAGTCCCTTGGACTGCAAGGAGATCCAACCAGTCCATCCTAAAGGAGATTAGTCCTGGGTGTTCATTGGAAGGACTGATGTTGAAGCTGAAACTCCAATATTCTGGCCACCTGATGCAAAGAGCTGACTCATTTGAAAAGACCCTGATGTCCGGAAAGATTGAAGGCAGGAGCAGAAGGGGATGACAGAGGATGAGATGGTTGGATGGCATCACCGATTCAATGGACATGAGTTTGGGTAAACTCCGTGAGCTGGTGATGGACAGGGAGGCCTGGGGTGCTGTGGTTCATGGGGTCACAAAGAGTTGGACACAACTAAGCAACTGAACTGAACTGAAGGGTTATTTTTATTTCCAGTTCACATCATTGCTATGGTACTATCACCTTGTTCTCTTAACAGGAATTCATGGAAAGACAGGCAAATACATGAACACTAGCCTACGAGAAGCCTCAAGGACAGCAGATATGGAATTATTTTTCCAAAGCTCATGCTTCTTTCCAATAAAAAGTTTCCCAAACTATATTAGCAAGGGTCAAACAGTTGTATAAGGAGGTATTTTGTGATTTTCAAAATAAAATACTGAACCCACATCTGGGGAATTTGTTTTCTTTTCAGAAACTAACACTTAGGGTTTTCAATGTACACTTCTCCAGCCATTCAGCATATACATAGTAGGCTGGGCTTTTCAAGCCCAACAGATGCCCCATTCGCATTTTGCAACCTAATATCAGATGAAGTAGTGCTAGCAATAGATCCTCTGAAAAAGCCTGACTATATTTATAAAGTTAATACTATTTGTCAGCGTCTTTGCTTCCCCTCCACACTTCCTTGAATTAAAAAAGCTATTTTTAGTGAAACTGACAAGACAGTAGCCATCCCACAAGTTCATTTTCAGCAGTAAATGGTTCACAAACAAGATGTTGACATGTTTTTACTACTACAGGTTCCAAATACCCTGGTCTCACAAAAGTGTTCAAAGAGATTGATAGATATTAAAAAAAGAAATAAAAAATGCAACAGATATAAATAGGCTTTTTCATGAGAATGAATGATGAACAGTATTGACCCTACCTAGCAGCACTCTTGCTTTTGTGAGCTTTTTATTTCATTGTCTTTGACCTGCAATCATAGTCTTTATAGGAAATGGTGAAAGAGTCTGAAAGGTAACTAAGATGGGTGGCTGGAAATAAATGTTTCCTCAAGCATTTATTACCCTTCAGAAATGTCCATCAGCTGAAATGTTAGTCCCATAGAACCACTTAAGCACTGCAGAGGAGAGAGGCAGGTAGTTATTAATTTTTAAGGATGGCTGACAGCTTTCAGTCCATGAGCAAGGCTTAACTTTGCATTTGAATGATGCGGAGATTTTCATTAGTTGGAATAGAAATCAAAATGATAAATGTTACATTGTCTGCCAAAATACTATGACATCACATTGTCTATTTGCAGTTACCTTTCAGAAGAAGCTTTCCAGAAGTATGCTTAGATAAGCTGAAAGGGTACCAGTATTGTTTTCTTATTTGATGTTTACATTTTGGAAACACAATTCAAAGGACACATCTTCTCTATTAGAGGTTGGTAATCCCCTCTCGCTAGCTCAGTGGTGGCTCCAAAGGGCAGTTCATTATTACACCTGACAGCTAAGTGTTGGCATAAATTGCACTAGTCTATGGGATCAATGCAATCGGTTTCAGACATTTCTTTTTGCTCACATCTACCTTCTGAAGACTCTGGGACAATTTAATTACAACTGCACTTAGATTCCTACTTCCTTCAATAAAAAATGTAAGATTACCCTCACTTGAGAACTATCAGACTAAAAGGTTTGTGATTGCTTTTTACTGTCATCTTGCTTCCAGCCAATTATCATGTCAGGTTTGTCTGGGGCATATTTACTTCACTTTGAGCACCCAAGACACTTATGGCTCTAAGTATTACTTGAATTGATGGTAACACAACTACTTTATCTGGATGTCTCTTGGTAACTTAATGTATGATCCTGGTAACAAACACTAGAATTAAACCATTAATAGAATAGGCTGCTAGCAGCTGCTTCAATGACGGTTTCATGGGCATTAAAATAGCTGATTCAGAGATTTCTATAGAGAAACGTAAGGTAGTTAAAGACTCTAAAATCAATGAAACCATAATATCTGCCAGTAGCAAGCTGATCCATATATACTGACATTATTATGCCGAAAAAGGCTGATAGAAGGTCAAAAATCTTTTACTCAATTTAGATGAATCTTCCATTTTGCATGTCATTTTGCATTTCCAAATTTAGCTTAAAATTACAAGCTTCAAGAATAAGTCCTTTGTATATTTATTCTACCAGATAAAGACTATTGATTAATCTGCCTGCCCTCACATAAGAAGGTAGGATGAATGAAGAATTGGCATCAGTTGAGAACCTCCAATCAGTTCAGTGAGGAGAAGAAAGAAGATCCTTTTGGTACCTGCTCAAAAGTACTTTATAAGGTATTCAGCTGGGATTTATCAATCAGTGTATTAATATCATGCTTTGGGGAAGCATTTAGACAGCCCCAATTCTAATAATTTTGTAAGGTCCCAATTCCAGTTAAAATTGTCCTTGCTCAATTGGTTGTTTTTGGCTGTGCAGACTGTCTTAGCTGTGCACTGGAAGCATGCTGCTGATTTTCAGTACGTAAACTTTCTCAGATTGCAGAACTACTACTGGAACACCTGAAAATATACTTTTTGAAGTTAACCCCATAGTTGGAAGCGTTGTCATTACAACAGCACTTTTGAAATGTCAGAAACTTTCCAGATCAACTAGCATTAAAAATGATAGCCACAAGCAGGCACAAAAGAGACGATGTGGTATGTTTGCCTATTTTCACTGCCTGGTGAGTTTAATCTCAAGGTCTAGTATTTCTTCCAGTTGACTAAATAAATCCTCTTTGTTAACTGGATTCCAGTTCATACACCATGTGCTGTACCTATTTGGTGCAAGAATTCACCCTTTTGCAATTATGTTCTAGAAAGAAGTTGTAACAGTTAACTAGACACTTGTCCTCATTTTTTTAAAAAAAGAGTCAACTTTACAACCTAGACAGCAGCTGTAGTGATATAACCAAATCCCCGGGATGGTTGGTTATGATTTATTTATCTAATAAAAACTTATTTTTAAAAAGCAAATTAAAGTTTTTTTGTTATAACATGAGCCTATAATGAAATTGTGCCAAGAAGTGCCTTACAGATTAGCAGGTGTTCCATAAATGCCTGTTGTTGACCTATGTTGCTAAGGTTCTTTCCACATAACTTCCAGTGATAATGTATTTTTGTTTTTTTTTAGTGTTCTGCTAAAATGTGACCACTTACTATCATTCCATTAATTGTCTTTCAGCATGTCTCTCTCTTTTTTTACATCTTACATTGAAGGTTGTCGTTTTTGTTTCCTTTATGGAGTTTATGTACATATGTAGTTCTTGATACTCCTATTGATGTTATTGCTGTTAGTCAGATTTCAAAATTCTGCAGCCAGCATACTTATAACTGGTGATAGATAAAGCAACCCTAATTTTCTACTCCGAAACACATTTAGGTCTCTGATGAAAAGTTGCTAAAATGACTCAGCAGCAATCCATAGGCATCCCTGTCTCTGCGCATTCTCTTGCACGACTTGGATTGAGAGCTTCCATACTTAGTGCCATCTTATTTGTGTGCAGGATAGCTTGTAAATGTTTGATTGTAACTTTACTCTGCTGATTTTAATCATTTAAAATTCCAAATATAAAAGATTTTATGATCCTGTAATGATTAGTTTGGGAAGCTAATCTGATGCAAAATAAACCCAGAAGCACATAAAATAATACTTACACGTATCCTCTTCTTCCATGAAAATACTGATCACATAACAGGCATACACAAAACCAACCAACTGCAAAGAAGAAAAAAAAATCTTGAAAATCTAGGACAAATGTCCATAATTAAAGATCCTGTATAATCACTAGATAAAGAATATACAGTAGTATCATCTATGAATTTGTAACATTTAGAAAAAAACTTAAATGCTATTTAAATATTTTAAAATAATAGCTATGATTTTAAAGAACCCTTTTCATTTTTACTTAGGTTTAATGACTTTCTAAAGTAGTACACAGAAATGGGAAAAATTATAGATCTATTTTACTAGATTTTGATTTGGAAAAATTACAGATATTTCCCTTAGATTTTGATTTGGTATTTACAGTTCTTATATTTTAAAATCACCACAGATTATTCAGAACATACATATTTAAGTTTTGACTATTTGTAGAGCAATTTGTAGCACCTTTCATTATTATTACAACTGTTTTAGTATTTAATCACCGCAAGGGGAATCAAAATATGTTCATTGTAAATTAAATACCAATCATTTATTTAATTATGGAAAATGCTTTGAGAATGTAAATTCTAATTAAATGTTAAATTGTTTTGTTAATTATAAATGGCCAGCTGCAAACACCAGGTATGCTACTGCTGCTTAGTCACTTCAGTAGTGTGCAACTCTTTGTGATTCTATGGACTGTAGCCCACCAGGCTCCTCTGCCCATGGGATACTCCAGGCAAGAATACTGGAGTGGGTTGCCATGCCCTCCTCCAGGGGATCTTCCTGACCTAGGGATCAAACCCCGGTCTCCTGCATTGAAGGCAGATTTTTTATTGCTAAGCCACCTGGGAAGATGCAAACACCAGGTATATTGCTCTCCTTTCTTGATTGCTCCTCCTTTGTTTCTGCATCTCCTCCTTTCCCTAATTAGTAATGATTTCAGTCTGCCCTTTGGAACTCAGGGAATGTTTCAGAGGCTGAAGCCCTTTTCTTACAAAGAAACAGGGCCATGAAAAGGCTTTTGTACTCAAGGGGGCACCACAGGATCCGGCTTGGTTTCAGGGGCGAGGATGTATGTGTGTGCCTGTAGTTAAGGCGGTAAGTTCTGAAAAGAGCTGGACCCCACCCAAGAGAACAATATACTTTGAGTTCTTCTGCTGCACCGTCAGAGGGCTGCAGAGGGCTGTTCCCCCACAGGCTATGCTAGTACTTTAGAAATGCATGTAACTTTCTGACATGCAGTCCAGGTGAGGCTATGTGAGTGTGTGCTCAGTCGTTAAGGCTTATCCGACTCATTGCAACCCTATGGACTGAAGCCCGCCAGGCCCCTCTGTCCATGGGATTTCTCAGGCAAGAACACTGGAGTGGGTTGCCATTTCCTCCTCCAGGGGATCTTCCTGACTCAGGGATCGAACTTGCATCTCCTGTGTCTCCTGCATTGGCAGGCAGATCCTTTACCACTTAGTCACCTGGGAAGCCAGAGTCAAACCATACATTAGTTATTGTTAAAGGCTCGTTTTTCTTCAGTTTTTAGAAAATAAATAAATACAGAAATAGAAACAGAAGTAATATTTTCTCCTTACGTTCCCAGGTGTTATCTTGTTTGCTCCTTTCAATATACATGTTCTACTTTGGATACCTTGATGTAGCTCTTTGGATGAATATGCGCTACTGTGGGGAATTGACTTTGAAGATGGCCCATTAGCTTGAAGAGCAGTTCAATGAGTTCATGTGACATGAGTCCTAGTGACATAAATAGGCAGATCACATTTCCTTTGAACACTAAAGAGCTAGACAAAGTGATAGCCAAACAAATCAAGTCTCTTCCTGTGCAGTGTGACCAGGATGACTGAGACTCTGGGTCTCTCCTACTCTCTTGGCAAGGAGAAGGTTAGTAGAAGACTGGATGAATCATATTAACAGTAAGAACATTTCTGAACTAGTTTTGCTACTTTGGTTACAGACCAACCTTTAGATGCTACACAGTTTATCTTGGCAGTTGCATAGTGAATAGTTAGCCCCTAGTTGCTTGATGGCTTAGGTAATCCAATAATTTTTTCCACACAGTGACCTCAGGTAAATTAAATCTCACAAATCATTATTTTTCCATTTACGTAGGTGAAAGATAAGCAAACTGTTTTGATTGAGTGCTGTAGGACTTTTCTAGTATAAAGTTAAGGCTTTCATGATAACTCAGTGCTACAATGAATATTACTTTTCTACTTTCCTAACAGACTATATATCTTTACAAAAAATCTAACACTTCTACTTATACATTTATGTTGATTTGAAGTAATATAAATTATTGTTTTATCTTCATTGATATCTTTTGAGACAGCAATGATGTCTATATTAGCCTATCATTAGCCTCTTTGACAGGGAACTTTTTTTTTTTTTTTTTAGCATTAGCTCATTCCATTTGGCAGGCTGAATCCATCGGCATTTACTAGTTGGTTCATTGGCATTTCCTTGAAGGAAGGCCAGAGAATTGACTAGAAGGGGCCATGAGAGCAAACTTGGTGAGCTCAATGGTGAAACACTGTTTTCACATATCAATGTGCAGAGCTAATCTGACAGGGTTGAAAAAAAATCCCATCCTGATAGAGAAATTTTAACTTAAAATGAAGTCTATCCCACCTCCTCTGGTTTGCCTTCCGGCTGTTACAAGAGACCTGGACAATAGTAGCTGTTAAAATGCAAGTTAGGTAGTCCTGATTCTATCATTTGAGTAAGCTGAAATTTAGGGAGAGGTTTGGGGTTAGTATGAGACATTAAGCAGTTAGTAGGACTACATAAGAAGATGATCATATAAGTACTTTTTAAAAAAGTTATTTATTGATTAATTTTTGGTCTCACTGGGTCTTCATTGTTGCGCTGGGCTTTCTCTGATTGTGGTGAGTGGGGATTACTCGTAGTTCTGGTGTGTGGGCTTCTCATTGTGGTGGCTTCTCTTGTTGCAGAGCACAGGCTCTATGCTCACGGGCTTCAGTGGTTGTAGTATGTAGGCTCAGTAGTTACAGTGTGCAGGCTCTAGTGTGTGTGGGCTTCAGTAGTCATGGTATATTGGCCTAGTTGCAGTCAGGCATGCAAATCTTCCCAATCAGGGATCGAACCCATGTCCCTTGCATTAGCAGGCGGATTCTTATCCACTGTACCACCAGGGAAGTCCATAGATGTACCTCTATAAAGGCAAAAGAAGCAAACTCAATTGAATAATTTTTCCAATAAAATTTTCAAAAAGTATGTTTTTATTTAAGTCTTATTTATCTTGTATTTCTTCCCTGCATTTTAGGACCATGGATTATTTTTAAATTATTGGGTTAACTGTGTTTCTGAAAAAATTGTCTATGTACTTAAGATTATTGGTCAATATATTTATTTCTCTTTTTCCAAATAAGTCTTTTAAGTAACAGAAAATAAGACCAGGTTCTTAGTTATACTGGCATCACACTATCCTTCCCTAGTCAGTGAAATTTTTTTTGTTAATGAAATGTGAGAACACCCAGTTTTAAAGGAACAGAGCAACACATAGCATAGCAACAGAAAATTTGCAGATCCAATTGTTTATTAATGAATCTTAATAATATCCTGATAGATGAAATGAAAGGAATTTTGGGCAATTGAAATATGCAATACCATTAGCTAGAAACAGAAAGATAAAGACCTGCCATGTTGGAAATATTAGATTACTGTCCAGGTCTTCAAACAGAATTTGCCAGTCATAATCGCAATATTATAACAAATGAATTAATTAAAACATATCCTTTTAATTTTGCTTTATTGATTGGCATCCTAATAAATTATTTACTCCCCAAATTACTTTTGCTCTCATGATTAACCAAACTGCTGTTTCACTAATAATGTTATTCTCATGAGAACATGTCTAGACACCATGTTAATCACTGATTTGTAGATGGCTGATTGTTATGTAGTTCTTGGTTTCCCAGAATATGAGTTGAAATAGTCCTCATGGCTTTCTGCTTATCTCTAAGAAATGGAATAAAATGCATTCTTGCCAATAGCAAAGACACAAAATAAACAACATCAGGATAATAATCCTGATTATTTCTGCTTCAAATAAAGTTTTGAAAGAGTCATTCATTTTAAAGACATCTCTTTTCTCTTCTATTAAAGATATCCACCTCTATGGTTATAACATTCAAATAATTTTCTCCTTCATATTATAAATTCTGAAGGCATAAATTCCATCTTTTTCAATATATTAAATGGATGCAAATGGCCTAAGACTAGATTCCAGCACCTTTGTGTGTGTGTGTGAAGGGATTGATTAGTTTTTGCAAGTAGAATTTATATAGGAGATTTATTTGTTTGGCCTGCAAGCCTTGTAGGGCTTCCCAGGTGGAGCTAGTGGTAACGAATCCATCTGCCAGTGCAGGAGACACAAGAGATGGTTCAATCCCTGGTCAAGAAGATCCCTTGGAGAAAGAAATGGCAACTCCCTCCAGTATTCTTGCTGGGAAATCCCATGGACAGAGGAGCCTGGTTGGCTTGTATAAGGATTGACAGGATTAGATTTCACTCATGCAGGACAACCAACCATTGTCTGTGTGTCCTGCTAATTGTGGGTCTTGGGAAGAATAAGTCAAAGAAATGAAAATCTCTACAACCCTGAGTGTCTTGCATATGTACTCAGTCGCTTCAGTTGTGTCTGACTCTTTGAAACCCCATGGACTGTAGCCTGCCAGACTCCTCTGTCCATGGGATTCTCCAGGCAAGAATACTGGAGTGGGTTGTCATGCCCTCCTCCAGGGGATCTTCCCCACCTAGGGATCGAACCTGAGTCTCCTGAGTCTCCTGCATGACAGGCTGATTCTTTACTGCTGAGCCACTGGGGAAGCCTTTGAGTGTCTTAAGGGATCACTTTTCAGTGGAGTGGATGGTGAGAAAAACTCATTTAGGGAACGCAGAGAGAAAAACTTGTTCAGTACTAGCCTTAGGAGACAATTGGGAGGTTTGGGGGAAGCCAAAAGGATTCTTGAACAAAAATAAGTCCCCGATACTGTCCCAAATTTCCCAGCACTCACGCTAACATTTAAACCCTAAAGGTTAAGAGAATCTGTAAGGAGTGAGGGAAGTTTCTCTATTTAACAAACAGGTTCGAAATGGCTCTTGTTAGTCCAAACTTTTCCTCAAGTCCAAAATGACTTTATAAAAGTTTTGGCCAAAGTCCCTCCCATGGGATGCAAGCAGAGGCTGGCACGCTTAGCTCTTAGCTTCTGTGTCCCTACAGACGTCATTAAGTTGAACATTTGTGAGTAGAAAGCATCTGCATGTAATTTATTTGGGTTAAGTTACTTATAAAAGAAACCATAGGTACCTAATGTCAAGAATTTGCAGGGTTTGGGATTTTACTCTATGTATAATCTAACAAGTTAGCCTGTTACTTTTTCATGGATGCTGGGCCAGAGACTAAGGACTTGACTACTCAGGGTACAGAAGCCAGAATGAACTTCACATCTCTTTGCTGTACTCCCCACATCCCTTGGGCCACAATGGCCCCCTGCATACATAGATGGTTGTATTGCAGGAGAGGAATCCTGAGTTACTTTTTAAAAAATATTTCTATTTATTAATTTGTCTGTGTCAGATCTTAGCTGGGGCATGTAAGATCTAGTTCCCTGACCAGGGATCGAAACCAGGCCCCCTGCATTGGGAGCACTGAGTCCTAGCCACTGGACCATCAGGGAAGTCCCTTAAGTTGCTTTTTAAAAAGTAAATCATTCCTCTAAATTTAAAAAGGGCAAACAATAGAAAAATTTGCAAAGAACATAAATATCTAAGTCATATAGAAAGAAATAAAACTAATAAACTGTGGAATGATGTCATACATCAGACATAAATCAAATCACATGAAGACTACAAGAAAGCTATGTTGTCACCATATTTTACAACACTTTTTAAAATTTTTGTGGGTGTGTGTTAATAAAGATGATCAGATTGACATTCTCACATACTATGATTGGAAGAAGTTGGCAAACACTATATAAACTCTTTCACCCAGTAATTTTACCTCCAAAAACCCATCATACTGAAATATTTAAAAAGTTTCTATAGTGATTTTTTGAGTTACTTTTCTAGTAAGAGGAAGCAAGCCTACCCTTTGTCCAAGGTGGGATGGGGGAGAAGTTACCTCATCTGTAAAGACTTAGCTGAAAACACAGCCCTGAGTAACTGCTCAGGCAAAGAGCAGTAATAAATCTGGAGGTCATCAGTGTGTCTACGGATGGTGTTTAAAGCCACGTGACTGGATTAGATCACTAAGGAAGTGAGTGAAGGCAGAGAAGAGGTTCAGGGATGAAGTCCTGCAACATTATTACATTTATGGGTTGGAGAGATGCCAAAGAACCAGCAAAAGGGACTGAAAAGGACGTGGCCCAAGGGATGGAAGCATACTTGAAAGCCAGGGCAATCAGCCGTGGCCAAGGCCTCTGACAGGTCAAGGACAAGAAGCACTGTGTTACTGATCACTGGGCTGGGTAAGGGCCTCACACATGGCTCTGTGGCAAAGACTCCACCTGCCAATGCAGGAGACATAGGAGACACAGGTTCGATCTCTGGGTTGGGAAGATCCTCTGGAGGGGGGCATGGCAACCCACTCCCGTATTCTTGCCTGGAGAATACCATGGACAGAGGAACCTGGTGGACTCCAGTCCATGCGGTCGCAAAGAGTCAGACACAACTGAAGTGACTTAGCACTCATGCAAACATCTGAAGTACATGAAAAATAGCTACAGGTGTTCCTGAATACATGCCACTTCCTTCACTGGGGAGAGGAGAAATACGAGTAACATGATGGAATAAGAATTTTCCAGTCACTTTATTGAAATGACCAGTGGTTTTCATAAGAAATGGTGGTACTCCAAACCTCACTGCAGTCTGAATGCAGCTTGCCCTCTCGTTGTGACAGATGACAGAAGGTCCAGAAACGTGACAGGTGGTTAATCACTTGGAAACCTTCTGACTCTCTCCTTTAGGAGCAGTGAGGGCTCACCTTTGCACAGAGGCCCACCCTCTGCATTGGGCTGGACACGGACATTTCCTTCCTTCCTAGGGAGTTATTAAAAGACTTTGAGGCTGAAGAACAGGCTGCAGGTGGACAGTCTCATCACACAGAGTTGTGTAGACACATTTCTTTCTCCAGGGCTCCCAGGTGGTCGTTCTCGCACAACTGTCACCCATGTCCATCTGTTTTCTCCTGTGTACCCAGCAGAACAGAAGTCTAGGAACTTAGGTTCCTCAGGGGAAGAGAGCCTGGCTTCTTATTTATTTGATAACTATGGGCAGAATTTCCTTGTAATCCCAGTAATTCCTAACCTATTTGTTTTTTAATCAAGCTGCTCACACTTATCCTTCAGGAATCCAGAATTTGTGATGCCTGTTTATGGAAGTGTCCTATGCCAAATGAAGCCTGAAATTATTTGAAGACATTTGGTTCACTCTCCTAAGAGTCCCACTGGCACCCTGGGCTTCAAATGAATCAATGAATATGGAAATAAGTTGTTTTCTCTACAATGACCATAAAAATGCACAACGGCAACAGCATCGCATTATTCTGGGCTTTGGGGATTTATTGCCCTTATGTATAGGAGAAGCACTCGTGTAGACAGTCAAAATGGAAAACAAATGGTTTGCTGGCTTCTACCAAGGAAGATAAGCTTTTTAACGACATGCTTTTGTGCTGCAGATGCTCCATACAAGCCAGCTCAGCAATATACAGAGGACACACAAGTTACTCTGACTTGCAAAGAGCGTTGTTCTCAGTGCATTTCTGGTGTCAAGTCATAGAGGAACAACAGTGTTGTTCAAACACAGCAAACAAATAAACATATTTAAGTAGCTATATCTGGGACTTTTCTAAGTGTCCCCTGCCAAGCTTAATAATTCTTCACTGGGTGTGCTCTGTGCTCAGTCACTTCAGTCGTGTCCGACTCTTGGCAACTCCATAGACAGTAGCTTGCCAGGTTCCTCTGTCCATGAGATTCTCCAGGCAAGGATACTGGAGTGGGTTGCTATGCCCTCCTGCAGAGGATCTTCCCGACCCAGGGATTGAACCTGCATCTTTTACGTCTCCAGCATTGGCAGGCGGATTCTTTACTAGAGCCCCCTGGGAAGCAATTCTTCAATGGTATCATGTAAATAGTTTAGCAGGGTCATAGTACCTGAGTGTTATGAGGTAATTTGAAGAAAAATGTTTCTATTAAAAATATGTCTTCTAATATTTACTCACTTTACAAGCCTAAATATAGAGCTAAAAGTCAGTTTGTAAAGGTATGAGATGAATCTATAAATGTAGTTTGGAGCTAAAGAGTTGTTTTGTGATAGTGTCAGAATGTGAGGGGTAGGGTCTTGGGTGAGCATAAAAGGGGACTTACTCCGGGTCACGTCAGCCTCTGCCTCTTCCATACCTGACTCTCTACGTGGAGTCAGGCCCAGGGAACTGGAGTGAAAGCTGCAGGTGGGCAGGGGCCCTCTGTCTGTGTCCACTCAGACTGGCCTCAGGCTTGCCTCTTCCATCTTCTGTCCCTGTCCTTGAGCTGTTGACTTCACTCTCTAACAACTCAGACCTCTAGTTCTCAGGACACATTTTTGAACCTGCCCTCTAGCTTACCAGAGCTTTATGACTCTTTTTGTGCTTCTCAGGGTCAAGAGTGGGTACCCTCAGTATCTCGGGAGAGATATGCCTGCCAATCCACCCTCAAATCCAGCTTGCTGGTAGACCACACAACCCAATAGTGGGATGTCCATCTCCAGATCTCATGTATTGAGAACAGAGATCCTAAGAACACCTGCTGAAAGGCAGCAGATGGCAGAGCAGCCATGCTCCAAGACCCATCTTAGGCAGCCAGGCATCACTCCAGGGGCATACAGATCTGCATGTCTGTCCACTGCCAGCCACTTCCCACCGAGGAGCTGGCTCATCAGCAGTGGAATCAAATGGCAATGTCTGGAGCCCTGTCTATCGTGGACACTGCTCCCACCATCTGGGGAGAGTCATGAAACCTCAGTAAACTTCTCAGCCCCTTATTATAGATGGAGTTGCATGTGGATATATAGATTTTATAGAGCTCAGGAGAACCCAAGAGAAAGACAGGCATTTCTCTGCCTGGACGTATGTGTGGAATTTGAGGGGAAGGATTTTACAATATGGAAGTCTGCTTGTTTGTAACTGAAATGGGGTCTTCACAGCCTTCTTGATTTGTCTGAGGGATGTATTTGAAAGTTCTACCTAGTGAAATGTGGCAGATGCTGTTATCCACTTGACTGAATTAGTACACGGAATCAATTCCACCTAAATTCCACCTTCTTGAACAGGAGACCAAATGAGACTGATGATGCTGTTGTCCTGCTCTGAGAAGGTCCCAGGGTGTCCTGTGTGAGGTCCTAAGTGCACCAGCCTTTGTAACTAATGAACCTTTGAGTGAAGCAGATGTGGAGCCTGGGCCCTGCCTAGACTTCAGTGTTGTGCAGCAGATCCCCTCTGCTCCACTCAGGGCCAGAGGGTGGGGAGGATCCCATGTCATGGACCACTTGACCTCCCTTGATGGTCTCAATGAAATGGTAAAGAACCTGCATGCCAATGCAGAAGACATAAGAGATGTGTATTTGATCCCTGGGTCAGGAAGATCTCCTGGAGGAGGGTGTGGCAACCCACTCCAGTGTTCTTGCCTGGGAAATTCCCTGGACAGAGGAGCCTGGCATGCTACAGTCCATAGGTCAAAGAGTCAGACACAACTCAAGCGACTTAGCACGCACAGCATGCACACCATCACTTTCCTTGTCTTGCTGCACCCTCCTTGGTTCTGAGCCTCTGTATCTCTTCTCTTTTGAGTGTGAGAACAACTTCAAAGTCCTCAGGGCCAATGATGCTCTTCAGAGGGATTCCAAGGAGCTCCATCTAATGCTTGGGGAATCTACAAGAGGCCATACTTGCTGCTGGGGTTGCTCCAGTTATCCAGTTCTCAGGATGAATTTCAGCTTTGTTCCTGGAATCCAGTGCTTTCCTTACAGTTAATGGTTTTGCTGGTCAAGAGTTTAGCTTTGTGGTTGGAGAGATCTCAGTTCAAATATTGGCTTTTCCAATACCATCTGAACAAACTTTGGCAAGGTATTTGGCCTCTCTGAGCCTTAGCTTCCTCCTCTGTAAAATGGGGATAATGATCATTTTACTGCACTGATTATTATGAGGATTACTGAACTAATGGATGCCTAGTGCTTAGCCCAGGGCTTAGCTGGACACCATATGTCCATTGATTCATTAATCCCTTATATCTTTAAGAGCTAAGTTCTATCATTATCTTCATTCTGTGGAAGAGAAAACTGAAGCACAGAGGTTAATCAATTTGTCCCCAAACCATTTAGGTAGGAAGTTATATTCTGACTCTGTAGTTCATGATGTTGATCCCTCTCCTTACTGCTACTGTATACACAGTTCTTCTATAATCCAAAGCTGCATTTATTCAGCAAAGGAGGTACAAACTCCTTTATGGTACAATCCCAAGAAGATGGTATCATTTTTCATAACAGTCTTACATGGGATTAAGTGTGATCCAGCTGTTCACTCACCACATTGCATACCATATAGTCTGTTCTTTTAAAATGATGATCTAAACTTTCCATAGCATTTTTAAAGCCTGAGAAGTGTAAGAGTTGAGTCAAAAGCATAAAATAGTTCCAACATAATTGTGTCTATAATCTAGAGTTTTCAGACTTTATTTTTAGTTTTATGAAGCTAGTGGTAAAGAACCTGCCTGCCAATGCAGGAGACATAGAGACATGGGTTTGATCCTCGGGTCAGGAAGAGCCCCTGGAGGAGGAAATGGCAACACACTTCAGTATTCTTGTCTGGACAATCCCATGGACAGAGGAGTCTGTAGAGCTATAGTCCATGGGGTCACAGAGTTGGACATGACTGAAGTGACTTAGCATGCATGCATTTCCAATACAATGTGAAGAGTCATCATTATTCCTTATAACATGTTGAAATCATTAGAAGTGAAGAGATTTTCACTAATGTTACCCATTTTCTAATTGCCCAAACTAAAAGTCTTTTTTTCTAAGATGACTTTGGATTATAGTATTTTACTTCAGAAACCAGTAAAATTTCTAGATGCTTTGCAGATCTAAGATATACTTTTTTAAAAAATTATTTATTTATTTATTTTTGGCTATGCTGGGTCTTCACTGCTGCTGCACACGTGGACTCTTCTCTTATGGTGGTGAATGGGGGCTACTTTCTAGTTGTGGAGCATGAGCGTCTTGTTGCAGGGGCTTCTCTTGTTGTGGAGCACGGGCTCTTGGGCACGTTGGCTTCAGCAGTTGCGGCACATGGGCTCAGTGGTTGCAATTCCTGGGCTCTAGAACACAGGCTCAAAAGTTGGGCTTAGTTGCTCTGCGGCATGCAGAATCTTCCTGGACCAGAGATGGAACCCATGTCTCCTGCATTGGCAGGCAGATTCTTTACCACTGAGCCACTAGGGAAGCCCTAAGTTATGCTCTAAAAGAATCTTTGTAGAAATACTGTGCCCACAAAAATCCTAAGTAAAAAACCCAGGTGATACTTTTTGTAATTTTGAGTGAAAATAAATGGCACCTCTGCTTCTATTTCAGGTGTTTAAAAATGAGAATAGTTGACAATAGCTGACTACTGGTTTCCCGTTCCAGTTCTGCTTTCCCAGTTCTCAGACTAAAATCGTTACACTGTATGGACACCCCAGGAGGAAGGCATTTATGGGTTGGTTCAGTGGTAATTAAAGGTGGTCTCCCTACTATACCCTGAGAGGTAGAAACTGTATGTGAAGAGGCTTCGGTGCTATGTAAACTCAGTGGGAGAGAATGGTGTTCAACGAGCCTTAAAAATACAGTTAAGGTTCCTCGAGGTCCCTCCAGGCATTGCCATCACCATCACTAACAGAAAGTATCTCTTCCCTACCACGTTTGGTAGTTTTCTGATTTTCTATATGATGGAAGCTGAGCTGAGAGGATGACCTCATTTATTGTAGAGAATCCTAGAGATTATCTCAATGGGCATATATTACATAGATCTTTCTATGTAATAATCAGATACTTCAAGATATATTCTATCTTCTTATATTGTATGGTGCATTGGATATTTCATTAGAAGAGACCCATGCAACCATTTGTAGCAACATTTAAGTATTTACTAGGTACTTAGTGCTAAGTTCTCAAGAATTTAACTTTCACAACATATTTGCAAGGTGAGTAGTAGTTTCTCTCCTTTGTGGGTGAGGAAATGAAGGATCAGAATAACTCACTCCAGGTTACATAGCTAGTTAATAGTGGAGTCAGGAATCAAGCACGTCATTAGTCTACAAAGGTCGATGGCATAGTTCAGACTGACTCCACATTCACTGGGCGAGACCTGAGATGATGAACATGTTGGTATCATCAGAGCTTCTCTTTTACTGATGGAAGCACCATGCATGGCCAGTGCTTTATGCTGTCTTCCCCACAGGCTTAGGATCCCAACCATTCTTGCTTGTTGATGGACCAAACCTAGCTTGAACCTGTATCACTTCTCCTTCTCCTTTCTTTGCCCCTCTTCTTGGGTCACAAAGTAGAGCAGGACTATAGTGCTCACGCCTTATCAATAAGAACAAATGAATGTGAACTTCCTCAGCTTCAACCGTGGCTTCATCTCCCCCCTCAAGCTTACCCCCAGCCTCAGCCCAGACCTCAGCTTTCTTTCCAGAACCAGGCCCATTCTGGTTTCACATCTCGCTCACGGTCTTCAGGGATTCTTCTCACATAGTAACAAGTCCTGACAGATTCCTTTCAACCCATCTCAGTAAATCAGTTTATTTTCTCATATACAGTTTCCCATCTCTTCAAATGAGGAGGATACATTAATAGATTGTTTCCATTGGCTTTTCCTACAATAAACATTTTTGATCCCATGGAAGTGCCCAGTCTAACTCAACACAATCCTGATTATTTCCTAGCACTTTGTTGAATGTAAGACAATTAATGTGAACCAATTAACATATATACAGACACACTCGATTGTATTTTCTTTCTTCACATATTCCTTCATTCTTTTTTAATGAATCCGAGGATAAGGAATCTTTCCTTTTTAAAGGATCACTCCTGTCTCCCTGATATTTTTTCTTATCTTGATTTCCAAAGATCTTTCTTTTGCTCTTTTGGGCTTGTCTCCAATATCTCCTTTTCACAGACTCTTTTCCTTCTGCCTTCAAAAATGTTTAGTTCTCCCTTATCTTACAAAAATGTCACTTGATTCTGTTATGTCTTACAGCTTCCTCCTTCCACCCACAAACGTCTGAAATGAATGTTGTTATCAGCTGCCTGCTTTCCTCTGCTTTTCATTCCTTCCTTAATTCACTGCGATTTGGCTTCTGGCCCTACTTTTCTGCTGAGATTGCTCTTTTAAAGGTTAGCAGCCTACATTTTGTCAAATCTAATGGCCTTTTTATCCAGCCAAATTCACAGAGAATTGACATGAAACTCCAAGTAGACAGTGGGTGTTCGGTTCTGCCGAGCACCCCAGCATCTGTGTCCCACCTGCCTCTGGACTTCAGTGGCCCCAGTGCCCAGAAACAACACTTGGCTGGGCTGACAGTGGACCAAAAGTTTGGGTTCATAGTGGGGCTCAGCACCGAATTCCTTTCTGATGGCAGCAACAATGTCCTGTGTGGGTGTGATGTTGATCTGCCCTTGTGTGAAAGGGCAGAAGCTGGGACCATCCCAGCCTGACACAAAATCAGGGTGGGAAAAATCCACCTGGAATCTGGGGAGGAAGGACCAACTCCAAAGCAAACTTTCATTTCATCCTACACCGCCCCCTTCCCTCCTGTATCCACATGTCTGTTCTCTCCAACTTAAAATTTGCCTCTGCTGGTCAACTAGATGCTATAAGTAACTTTCCAGAAAAAAAAAATCTCTTTAAAGGGAGCTGACAGCTGGGAGGCATGCCCTTTTGTTCTTCCTTCTTCTTGGTGGGAATGTTGACGTGATAGACTTCACTCTGGCTGCCCTGTTGTGATCATGAGGTGCTTTTCAGGCTGAAAATGGAATGATCTGAGATCAGATGAGGAAGGAAATATTAAAAGAGACTGATTCTCAGATGACTATGGAGGCACCATTATAAACCTGCTGTGCCTGCTGCCAGATCCCTCTCAGATGAGAGTAAAACAAATCTCTACCTTCTAAATGGACTTCCCTGTGGCTCAGACGGTAAAGAATCTGCCCACAATGCTGGAGACCTGGGTTTGATCCTTGGGTGGGGAAGATCCCCTGGCAAAGGGAATGGCTACCCACTCCAGTATTCTTGCCTAGAGAATTCCACGGACAGAGGAGACTGGCAGGTTATAGTCCATGGGATGGCAGAGAGTCGGACATGACTGAATGACTTATACTTACCTTCTAAACAACTATTATTTGGGCTTTTTTTTTAATGTAGCTAAATTCAATTATGAGCTGGTATCATATGCACATACTATTTCCGGAACTGATATCAGCTGTTGCCACCAGAGTGGGGAAGTAATATACCCTTGTTTTGGGGCTGGGAGGAAAATTTAAATTTTACAACATTCCCTTGAGCTCTTTTTAGAGTTTTCATTCTAAGAAAATAATAACTACAAAAAACAAATAAATAATAACAACAAAACACAAACCAAAGAGCAAACAACTGAAACAGAAATAGTAGTAATATGAGAAATGATATCCTGTGAGTGTTTGAGAAAAACATCCTTTGAATTTTCAATCCCTGCTTTCACACCCTTTGAGTGATATTTTCTTTTCATTAAAGATGAAAGTGGACCCAGCTGCATTCTATGAATTTAGTCAGATATTTGTATATGAATGGAAATTAGCATGCATAATTGACATTCAACCCAACTCTGATTTCCTGTCTTGCCTTCTGAAGGGTTTTACATCAGGATCACTATGCAAATAATTAAAGTTGCAGCACTTTTGCCCCTGAAATCAGATCTTCAAGATTTTGAATTCATATCTGTGATTGATAACAAGTGAATAAATGGCTAAGGAAGAAGTGTATTTTACACTATGTGTCTTTGTATATGTGGAATCTAAAAAGAAATGATACAAATGAACTTATTTACAAAACAGAAACAGAGAATGAATTTATGGTTGTCAGAGGGGAAGGAGGGATAGTTATAGAGTTTGGGATTGGCATGTATACACTATTATATCTAAAATGGATAACTATCACAACATTGTTAATTGGCTATACTCAAATATAAAATAAAACTTTTCAAAAATAAAATAACTTTTGGGAAAAAATCACGTGTCTTTGTTGGATATTGACAGAATTTAATCTACCTAAATGCAGTGTTGGATTTTCACTGGGCATGCCATTTTACAGCAAATATACTAGGAGGCACAAATCTTTACGTATGATCAAAATGCAATGAATCAATATCATTCAAGAATCTTCTGCTTACACAAACATCTCCACTTGCCTTTCAAGGCTGTGTTGTACTATAAAGTCGATCTTTTTTTCTGGTTGGGGAAAATTTTTCCTCTTTTACCCGAATGTTCCATACTTTCTTATCATTCCAACCTGTTGATTGTGGATCCTTCCAGAGTCTGAAGGGTGCTTCCTCTTTTACCTTTCCCAGTTGCATATGTCTTTATGCACACACATGCGTGCACACAAACACCTCCCCCGCCTCCCCACATTCAAGAAATAATGCATCAGTAGACATCACAGCCCTCCCTGACCTCTCCAGGCCACACTGAATCACTAGAGAAAACATCTACTCAATATTCTGTAATAACCTATATGGGAAAAGAATCCAAAAAAGAATAGATACATGTATATGTAAACTGAATCACTTTGCTGTACACCTGAAACTAATACAACATTGTAAATCAACTGACTCCAAACAAAAAACAAAAAAATGGTGTTCTTTGTCTTCAGTCCACAGATACACTTCATTTGGTCTACATATTGTTTCCTTAAAATGTTAAGATGGTTGTAAAAAATAAAAAAAAGTTTTGAAGTAACAAAATAATAACAAAACCTTGAAAGGCAAGTGGAAATGTTTGTGTATTATTTTGGAAGATATCACAAAAATTTCAAACTTCCAGTTTTCCTTAAAAGAAATCAGACCTGAAGTCTCATTTGTCACCAGTTAGCTCAAACTGAACAGCTGTTGCTCTTTAAAACAGAGTAGTCTCAAATTTTCCAAAGTTCCCACACCCTATTGCCTGACTTCTGAGTCATGAGTCTTTCCTCTTATCCTGTGGGCATGGGGGTTGTTTAAAGGGAAGCATGAAAGCTTGAGTGGGGAGGGGACCTGATCAAGTGGACCTGAGCACAAAATTCTACGCAAACACTTGCAAGTATCTGCATTTGTCTGGAGAGTCAATGCCTCAAGCACACTTAGAACTTTGTCCTGCTGGTATAAGAGCAGCAATGATTGTCTACTTCTGCATGAAATAATTACTGAAGTTATTTTCTTATTAAGCCAACTGTCTACACTAATGTACATTTTAAAACTGGAATGGAATCTACTGAGTATTAGAAGCCCTCTCTTTATTTTGTATGTCAGATAACTGACCTGCAAAGCTAGTTATCACTGCCTAACACATCTTATTATGTGTGTATGCTTGTATTTCTTTATGCTTGTATGTCTCAACTTTTCAAATTAATGACAGACTCCTGGAGGGAGGGGTATCATCTTTTTATTTATTTCAGGAAGTTAATAGAGGACCATACACACACACACACACACACACACACACATGATATACTATATAACATATATATGTGTATATATGATATTATACTATATATATATATACACATATATAAAGTAGGGATAGGATACCCACTCCAGTGCTCTTGCCTGGAGAATCCCAGGGACGGGGGAGCCTGGTGGGCTGCCGTCCATGGGGTCTCACAGAGTCGGACACGACTGAAGCGACTTAGCAGCAGCAGCAGCAGCAGCAGCAGGGATAGGATGAGATGGTTAGACAGCATCATCAACTCAATGGACATGAACTTGAGCAAACTCCAGGAGATAGAGAAGGACAGGGAAGCCTGGTGTGCTGCAGACTATGGGGTCACAAAGAGTCAGACACAACTTAGCTACCAAACAATAACAACAACATATATTATATGTATATATATGAACAAACAACTACACGATTTTTTTCTTTACCTTATGAAACAACTGGGGTTCTGACATGGGAGAACTGTTTCCTCCTAATCTTTACCATTTCTCTCCTTTACACTCGACTTCACTTTCACCTGACCTGGAGTGACACACCTGGCTTTGTTTATTTATTTTCTTTTGGAGTACATTTGCCTCTATATTTTCAAGCATATAATTTGAGCATTTCACCAGGAGGCTAATAACCACAGCCCGAAAAGTGTAAAGATAAATCTTATTTACACGTCATTAAATCAAGAAACATTTTCTCACATCAGTTAATACGACAATAGTTTGTAAAACATCTGCCTTCTTCCCCCCATGGTGCTAATGTGAATTTAATCAAAGTCTAGAAAGGAAGCAGATTTGGAAAGAGATTTTTGCAGAAGCCTTTTGAAATGTTAACTTTTCTATGTAAGGCTCTGACTCTAATCTTATCTTGATTACCTAGCTGCTTCCTTTTCCCCCCACTTTTTATTTTTTTAATTCTGAAAGGTTTTACCTTACATGATACCTAGAGCTGTCTCCTCTCAGAAAAGTAATTACATGATTTAACAAAGAACCTATTAAAATAGATTTAATTCCTGTTAAAATGGATAAAAGCCACCTATGGAATCTGTTGTAACCTTTACCTCCCACATGTTCATCAGCTCTAGTTTTGTTATTTTTGCTTTTGCTGCAGTTTTAATCCTGTGAATAGAAGGATTTTAAACCCACTTTCACTTACTGATGGATTCTCAAATAATTTTCAGCCTGGACTTTCCTAACACCCTTTCCCTTCTGTTTCATTCAATGAATACTGTCTGTGTGAGTGAAGATGGAAGGAGGAAGGGAGAGTGGAGGAAGAAGAAGAGGAAGGGGGGAAGAGTGGGCTGTAGAGAAAGAGAGGGAGGGAGTGATGTACTTAAGATAGAAACCATGTCAGAGGGCGTTGGTAGGAATTTTATTTGCATTTTAGAAAAAGAGAAATCTTCATGCAAACTGGCCAAATAAGGATGAAATTTTACCTCTGTTTAAAGACTAAATAGCAATAGTATTTCAGTAGTTAACAGTGACATCAAACTGGCTCTCTTTGTCCCCCATCTCCCCTCTCTCTTCTGCTTATTGGCTTCCAGAAGGGTCCAGTGTCACTGTTTCCTTCCACATAGCTCATTCTCAGATAGCCTCCGATGCCTCATTGGCATTAAAGAGTAAATATCAGAGCCCTTTGGTGGTCTTCAAAGGATAAAACAATAAAGGGATCAAGCCACTTAATGACCTTAAAGAGATCAAGTTGCAGAATGGCACAGTAACTAGCCCTGGGGAAGGGCTGGATCTAGTGATGACAGAGGTGATATGATGGCAGACTGCATACCCCAAAATGGTAGCACACACTTTCCCTTCTGGGTGAGCAGGCCAGCCCTGCTGGGAGGGGAACCTCAAATCCTGTGTCCCTAGTTGGTGATCATGTGAGCTCACATGGCAAGAACATGGACACCCGAAGGGCACTCCAATTAGAAGAGAGGAAAACTCAGCTGATGAGTTGAAATGATAATTGTCTGTGCTTGAACACATTTCCAACCTGGAGGCTTCTTCTCCACAGGGAGAAATTAAACACTTTACTTGTGGGCAGAGAAATGACCTTCCAATAAATTGGACAATAACTCATGGAATGTACATCAGTTGAAAGGAAGAACTGGTCTGAGTAGTAAGTTTTCTCCTTCATCCTGTGTGTAGGCTGTAGGCTTGAGTGAGTCAACTATCTACAGAATATATCATCATCGTGCAAATTAACTAAGAGGAGGGAAATCAGAAACAGAGAACTCTCAGTGCTCATATGCTAAAGATCAGTTTGGTGGCCAGTATACTGGTGGTTCTAGCAGTAAAGAACCTGCCTGCCAATGCAGGAGAAACATAAGAGACATGAGTTTGATTCCTGGGTCAGGAAGATCCCTTGGAGGAGGGCATGGAAACCCACTCCAGTATTCCTGCCTGGAGAATCCCATGTCCAGAGAAGTCTGGTGGGCTACAGTCCACAGTGGTCACAAAGAGTCAGACACAACTGAAGCGATTTAGTACACACGCACGCATACTCATTTACTGTCAGAGCTTAAACATGTTTCCATAATCCCCTTTGAAGTGTTTTAAAAAGTTTTAGTAATGTTGGCCTGCTGTCTTTATAAGGGCACTTATTAAAACATTTTAATGCTGTTTCAGATCAATGGATTCAAGAAGGATAATGTGAATCCAACAGCTAGAACTGTCAGCTAAGCTGACGTTCTATTCGGCTGAAAATCATGCTTAAAATAAATTATTCCTATAGCCACTGAAACACACAGCACTTTAATTGGGAAGGTGAATATATAATGCTTATTAATACATATTTTCAATCAAAATCTTATTAAAGGAAACAAAGTTAGTTTTCATTATGCCACGCCATGTGGTTTCTCAAGATGAAACTAGAAATATTAATGATGATTTTTTCTGTTTTCAAACTCAAAAAACAAAACAAAAAGTGAAAAGAGTATACTCTTCATAAAAATTAACTCAAAAAAGTTCACACCAAGTGTAAAACACAAAATTATAAAACTCCTAGAAGATAACATAGGAGAAAATCTAGATGACCTTGGATATAGTAATATCTTGGTAGATTCAACATTGAAGGCACAGTTCATTGGAAAAATAATTGATAAAATGAATTTCATTAAAGTTAAAATTTTCTGTTATGTAAAATACACTGTCAAGAGAATAAGTAGACACACTATAGATTTGCAAAGAAAATATTTCTTCAGACTCTTTCAGACATGTGGAGAAAAATTTTGCAAAAGACACATCTGATATAGGACTGTTAGTCAAAGTATACAAAGAACTTTTAAAACTCAGTATTATGAAAATGAACAATCCCATTGAAAAATGGGCCAAAGAACCTGAACAGAAATCTCACGAAAGAAGATACATGGTTGGCAATATGCTTAAAGAAAGATGGTCAACAGCATATGTCATTAGGGAATTTTAAATTAAAACAATGAGATGCCATGACATATCTATTAGAATGGCCAAAATCCAGAACTCTGACAACCCCAAATAGCAACAAGGATTTGAACCAACAGGAATTCTCATTCATTGCTAGGGGAATGTGAAACAGTGGACTTGGAAACAGGTTGGTAATTTCTTGCAAAACCTAACTTACTATTTGACCCAGAAACCACATTCCTACTTTGGGTATATACCAAAAGGAGGTGAAAACAGGTCCACACAAAATCCTGCACATGGACATTTATATCAACTTTATCTATAATTGCCAAAACTTGAAAGCAACCAAGATGTCCTTTAGTAGGTAAATGTGGTACATTCAGATCATAGGATACTATTCAGCACTAAAATGAAATGAGTTGTGAAGACATGAAAAGGCATGAAAGAATCTTAAGCACATATTCCTAAGAGGAAGAAATCAATATGAAAAACTACACACTATATAATTCCTATCATATGAAGTTCTAGAAAATGAAAAATTATGGAGACAATAGGGCTTGCCAGGTGACTCAGTGGTAAAGAATCTTTCTGTCAATACAGGAACGTGGGTTTGACCTCTGGGTTGGAAAGATCTCCTGGAGGAGGAAATGGCAACCAACTCCAGTATTCTTGCCTAGAGAACTTCATGGACAGAGGAACCTGGTGGGCTACAGCCTGTGGGACTGTAGTCAAAATGATTGAGCGACTGAGTACGTATTCATGCATGGAGACAAGAAAAGGGTCGATGCCTGGGAGGCAGGGGTGAATAGATAGAGCAAAGGGGATTTTAGGGCAATGAAGTTACTTTGTATGACACTTCAATGATCAGTACAGGTTAAACATTTGTTAAAACTCATAGAATCTACAACATTAAGAGTGAACTCTAATGTACACTTTGGACTTTGTATGATTATGATATGTCAATGTAGCTTCATCAATTGTAACAAATGGACCAATCTGAGGTGAGGTGTTTTTTTTTCAAATTAATAAACTATTCTTTTTAGAACATTTTTAGGTTCACAGTAACAATGAGCAGAAAGGTCAGAGATTCCCATATACCACCAGTGTGGGATTTTGATAGTGGGGAGGTCACGCATGCAGAGAGGTAAGGGATATATGGGAAATTTTTGTAGCTTCTGCTCAGTTTTGTTGTGAACCTAAAACTTCCCTGAAAAATAAAGTCTATAAAAAAACTTATAGGAAAACAGTCAGATTTTTAGTTACCAGAAAGGGAGAGTAGGAGAGTGGATTAAATGAAGGTGGTCAAAAGGTACAAATTGTCAGTTAAAAGAAAAATAAGTATTGAGAATATAATGCATGTACAGTATGACAACTACAGTTAACACTGCTATCTGGTGTACTTGAAAGTTGCTAAGAGAGTAGATCTTAAAAGTTCTCATAATGAAAAAACAAAAAACCTTTTGTGTGTCTATATGAGATGATGGATTTTAACTATTATTATTGTGGTAATCATTTGATAATATACATAAGTCAAGTTATTATGTTGTAGGTCAAGTTATTAATATACCTTAAATTAAACAATGCTGTACGTCAATAATATCTCGATAAAACTGAATGAAAAAATAAAGTCTACTAAAAAAGTCAATATGATGCATAAATTAAATATATACCGATTAAACCAAAGAAAGGAATGATTTTCAATGTGATGCTTCAGTTGAATTTGAATAGTCCAGCTCTGGCACTTGGACCTTTAGCCATGCTTCCACTTCTGGTATTTAGTAGATGTTGTATTCTGTCACGGAGAAGGCAATGGCACCCCACTCCAGTACTCTTGCCTGGAAAATCCCATGGATGGAGGAGCCTGGTGGGCTGCAGTCCATGGGGTCGCTAAGAGTCGGACACGACTGGGCGACTTCACTTTCACCTTTCCCTTTCATGCACTGGAGAAGGAAATGGCAACCCACTCCAGTGTTCTTGCCTGGAGAATCCCAGGGACGGGGGAGCCTGGGGGGCTGCCGTCTATGGGGTCGCACAGAATCGGACACGACTGAAGCGACTTAGCAGCAGTAGCAGTATTCTGTCAGTTGACTTGTAGGACGGAGTAACTAGGAATAGGAGTCTCTAAGCTGACGGTCCCGTGGGGAGAATGTCTGAGCCACCTACATCCCGGGTTTCCTGCACTGCAGGTAGATTCATTACCGTCTGAGCCACCAGGGAAATTATAAAGAAATAAGGGTGATAATACTAATATCTAGCCCATGAATGGAATTTCCCTTTGGATTAACTGGGTTATCATAAGTGAAGGGATTAGGTAGTGTCTGGCGTGAGGTAAAGAATTACACACGCATCTGAGAAAGGGCCTGGAGATCCAGGGCTGTGAGAAGCCTCCAGAGTTCAAGGAGTTTTTGTGACATCTTGCTTCTGGACAAGGGAACAGTTCTCCGGGGGGTAGGGGCAGGGTGGGATGGACCTGACACCAAACTGACCCCCAGAAAAGGCTGCCTACCTCCTGGGGGAACAGTCTTCTCTGCTCGGTGGGAGCAAGATAGGCAATTCACAGGGCCATGCCTGGCACTTAGCCCCCTCATCTGGACCCCTAGACAACCCCCAGGTCAATGCCTCCAGTTCAACAACAACAAAAATGGCAGAGGTCAAGCTTTCAAGGATCGCAGCGATAACCGCGTTTGAGGAAGCTGAGTCACATCAGGGGTTAATATTTTGCCACCAGCAAGACTCTCAAGTCAGACAAGGAAAATTACATAGTTAGGGTTTTGCTTTTTCTGGGAGGATATATTAACTGATAAGAGAAGGATTATTTGATTAATCAAGATATTATCTCCATTGTGATTTTATCGGTTGAATTCTTTTACAGAAAGAAATGTAAACAAAGTAACATATCCTTCCCTTCAAATATCTAATCCATTTACTGCCTTACTAAAAAAACCTCTCAGTATTCTAAAACACCAGAAAAAACTGGGAAGGTTGATACAAAGCAAATTACTGTTCATATCTGATCCTCAGCTGAAATGAGAAGTCTCCTATTAGATGTTTGTATCTTTCTACATGTTGATATCATCATTCAAAAGAAAAATAAGCCTTCTTGCATTTGTTCATTAGGAAAATGGATGTTGTGTTGTGACTATAAAAGCAACTGATTTTGGTAGGACTAAGTAACTGATCATTTTAGCACTAAATTTTTTTTTTAATTAATTTATTTATTTTAGTTGGGGGCTAATTACTTTACAATATTGTAGTAGTTTTTGCCATACATTAACATGAATCAGCCATGGGTTTACATGTGTTCCCCATCCTGAACCCCCCTCCCACCTCCCTCCCCATCCCATCCCTCTGGGTCATCCCAGTGCCCCAGCCCTGAGCATTTGTCCCATGCATAGAACATGGAATGGTGTTCCGCTTCACATATGATAATATACATGTTTCAATGCTATTGTCCCAGAACGTCCCACCCTCACCTTCTCCCTCAGAGTCCACAAGACTGTTCTATGCATCTGTGTCTCTTATTCTGTCTCGCATATAGAGTTACTGTTACCATCTTTCAAATTCCATATATATGCATTAGTATACTGTATTGGTGTTTTTCTTTCTGGCTTACTTCACTCTGTATAATGGGCTCCAGTTTCATCCATCTCAATAGAACCGATTCAAATGTATGTTTTTAATGGCCGAGTAATATTCCATTGTGTATATGTACCACAGCTTCCTTATCCATTCGTCTGCTGATGGACATCTAGGTTGCTTCCATGTCCTGGCTATTGTGAACAGTAGCACTAAATTTTTAACCAGCGGGTGAGGAGTCTCACTCCAGGTGAAAATCCTATGTGTGCTTTTTCAGGTGCAAGCACAGGTGATCAGGTGATGATATGGTCCTTACCTGTGGGGTCTCAGGGAAAGCTTCCCCCCACCACTAGCAGCCTAGGTACTTGTCCCGACACTGCGTCTAGGAACCGAGTTCTAGTCAACTTCCCTCCCCACAGCCCTGCTTTCCCTGCATGCTTGCTCAGTTGTGTCCACCTCCAAGAGCCAATGGACTGCAGCACGACAGGCCTCCCTGTCCTTCACTATTTCCTTGAGTTTGCTCAGATTCATGTCCACTGAGTCAGTGATGCCATCCAACCATCTCACCTCTGTTGCCCCCTTTTCCTCCTGCCCTCAATCTTTCCCAGCATCAGGGTCTTTTCTAATGAGTCGGCTCTTTGCATCAGGTGGCCAAAGTATTGGAGCATCAGCTTCAGCATCAGTCCTTGGAATGAATATTCAGGGTTGATTTCCTTTAGGATGGACTGGTTGGATCTCCTTGCTGTCCAAGGGAATCTCAAGAGTCTTCTCCAGCACCACATTTCAGAAGCATTAATTCTTCGGTGCTAAACCTTCTTTATGGTCCAGCTCTTACATCCATACATCAGAATAGAATCGCATGGTGATGTTCAAAAGGAAGCCTTCACATACATGATAACACTGCCCTGATCACAAAAGGGTCCCAAAGCACAGGCAGGACTTAGGGCACTGGATGGATCAAAGTCACAGCTCCATGGTATCATCAATACATTATTTTATGTCTGAAACCCAGCCAGGTCTGGAATTAATCTGAGCAAAAATACTCTTTTGTCTAAAACATCTACTTTGGTATAAATTGTTTATCCCTGAATGATTGAGATAAATGCCTCATTGGTCCATTTCCCTTTGCTAGTAATGTCCTAACTTGTAATGGAAGCAAATATCGAATCATGGGGGAAGAAATGAAAGCAAACCAAAAATGAATGAAAAGGCAACATGAAAAGGACAAATACGCTCCCATCAGTATGATAAAATGATTTTTGCTTTCATTAAAGTTAAAAGTTCTTAGGCTGCACCACAGAGGGTTATTTAAAACTGTTGTAAAGCTCAAGTGTTTGTGATTTGGCTTTTTTTTCCCTCATGAGAACATCTGCTTCCTTTTCTAATAGTCACATCTCTGCATTTTTTTTTTCCTTTAAAGATGCTTTCAATCTTCAGACACCCTGGTCTTTTAATGCATTCTAGTCAGATCCAGGATATTCTTTTCAGAATGACACGAGAACAGTGTACAAGGTTTCCTGTCAGTTTAATGATTTAGGTACTGATTTGTTGATATGTCTTAAAGCCATTTTATTCTTTCCCAGCCGAATGTACTACATTTCTCTGTGCATGGGTTTGTGAATTTATGTATAGACTTTCAGCATAAATATATGCATACATGTATGACCAAGTGATCAATTTCACTTTGGGAGATGGCTCAAGAAGACTTTTATTCTGTGCTTTTGGACTGTGAGTGAAGCGTGGTTATTTAAAGGATATAATATGCTGCTTTAAATATCTGAGTTCAAAACCAGGCAATTGGATGTGTCATCATCAACTGACACTTCTTGCTATTGGGCAGTGCACCTTAGTGTGAAGTTTATCATGGCTGCTCATTATTCCTGGACTCTGAGTTTCCTTCCAAACTTGACTGTGGGTTCATGAGCTAGCACTCAGGGATGTGGGGTCTGAATTGCTGGAGGCTGGAGGCTCCCATTTGAATCTTGAATTCAGAGACTCAACTGGGAGCCACTGGCTTGTCAATTCTCAATTCGCTCCTCTATCTCTTATTTTTTCACTGGACTTTCTGGTGTGTCTTAGTTTAGTACATTTATGAGTCAAATAATGATTATAGCAATTATCATGTATTGATGATAACTTTGTGCCATGAACAATGTTGAGGGCTTTATACATTATCTCAGTTCAGTTCAATTGCTCAGTCATGTCTGACTCTTTGCAATCCCATGAACCGCAGCACCCCAGGCCTCCCTGTCCATCACCAACTCACGGAGTTTACCCAAACTCATGTCCATTGAGACGGTGATGCTACCCAACCATCTCATCTTCTGTCGTCCCCTTCTACTCCTGCCCTTAATCTTTCCCAGCATCAGGGTCTTTTCAAATGAGTTGTCTCTTTGCATCAGGTGGCCAAAGTATTGGACTTTCAGCTTCAACATATCAGTCCTTCCAGTGAACATTCAGGACTGATTTCCTTTAGGAAGGACTGGTTGGATCTCCTTGCAGCCCAAGGGACCCTCAAGAGTCTTCTCCAACACCACAGTTCAAAAGTATCAATTTTGGTGCTCAGCTTTCTTTATAGTCCAACTCTCACATCCATACATGACTACTAGAAAAACCATAGCCTTGACTAGACAGACCTTTGTTGACAAAGTAATGTCTCTGCTTTTCAATGTGCTGTCTAGGTTGGTCATAACTTTCCTTCCAAGGAGTAAGTGTCTTTTAATTTCATGGCTGCAGTCACCATCTGCAGTGGTTTTGGAGCCCCCCAAAATAAAGTCAGCCACTGTTTCCACTGTTTCCCCATCTACTTGCCATGAAGTGATGGGACCGGATGCCATGATCTTAGTTTTCTGAATGTTGAGCTTTAAGCCAACTTTTTCACTCTCCTCTTTCACTTTCATCAAGAAGCTTTTTAGTTCTTCTTCACTTTCTGCCATAAGGGTGGTGTCATATGCATATCTGAGGTTCCTGATATTTCTCCGGGCAATCTTGATTCCAGCTTGTGCTTCTTCCAGCCCAGCGTTTCTCATGATGTACTCTGCATAGAAGTTAAATAAGCAGGGTGACAAAATACAGCCTTGATGTACTCCTTTTCCTATCTGGAACCAGTCTGTTGTTCCATGTCCAGTTCTAACTGTTGCTTCCTGACCTGCATACAGATTTCTCAAGAGGCAGGTCAGGTGGTCTGGTATGCCCATCTCTTGAAGAATTTCCCACAGTTTGCTGTGATCCACACAGTCAAAGGCTTTGGCATAGTCAATAAAGCAGAAGTAGATGTTTTTCTGAAACTCTCTTGCTTTTTTGATGATCCAGCGGATGTTGGCAATTTGATCTCTGGTTCCTCTGCCTTTTCTAAAACCAGCTTGAACATCTGGAAGTTGATGCTCACGTATGGCTGAAGCCTGGCTTGGAGAATTTTGAGCATTACTTTACTAGCGTGTGAGATGAGTGCAATTGTGTGGTAGTTTGAGCATTCTTTGGCATTACCTTTCTTTGGGATTGAAATGAAAACTGACCATTTCCAGTCCCGTGGCTACTGCTGTTTTCCAAATTTGCTGACATATTGAGTGCAGCACTTTCACAGCATCATCTTTCAGGATTTGAAATAGCTCAACTGGAATTCCATCACATCACCTCCACTAGCTTTGTCCGTAGTGATGCTTCCTAAGGTGCACCTGACTTCACATTTCAGGATGTCTGGCTCTACGTGAGTGATCACACCATTGTGATTATCTGGGTCGTGAAGATCTTTTTTGTACAATGCTTCTGTGTATTCTTGCCACCTCTTCTTAATATCTTCTGCTTCTGTTAGGTCCATACAATTTCTGTCCTTTATTGAGTCCATCTTTGCATGAAATATCCCTTAGTATCTCTAATCTTCTTGAAGAGATCTCTGGTCTTTCCCATTCTACTGTTTTCCTCTATTTCTTTGCACTGATCTCTGAGGAAGGCTTTCTTATCTCTGCTTGCTATTCTTTGGAACTCTGCATTCAAATGGGTATATCTTTCCTTTTCTCCTTTGCTTTTTGCTTCTTTTCTTTTCACAGCTATTTGTAAGGCTTCCTCAGACAGCCATTTTGTTTTTTTGCATTTCTTTTTCTTGGGGATGGTCTCACTTAGTCCTTAAAATAATCTTATGAAAACATTACTACCATTCTAGTTTTTGTAAATAAGAAACTGAACCATGGGAAGACTACTTAAATTGCCCGATGGGACACAGTGCAGGGGTACCATGTCAAGAATTTGAATTCAGATGTGTACGACTAAAAATCATGTTTTTAACCATTAGGTTACTCTGCCTCCTTCCTGAATAAAAAGAGGTCCTGTAGTTACCCTTGCTTTTTTTTTTTTTTTTAAATAATTAACTAATTTATTTTTGGCTGTGCTGTGTCTTTGTTGCTGCGCTAGGGCTTTCTGTAATAGTGGTGAGTGGGGGCTACTCTTCATTGCAGTGCCTGGGTTCCCATTTCAGTGGCTTCTGAGCCAGTGGAACGTGGGCTCAGTGGTTATAGCCTGCTAGGCTCCTCTGTTCATGGAATTCTCCAGGCAAGAATACTGGTGTGGGTTGCCATTTCCTTCTCCAGGGGATCTTCCTGACTTGGGATCGGACCCATGTCTTCGGCAATGGCATGCAGCTTCTTTACCTATGTGCCACTCTTACCTCTTCCTTAATTGAGCGATGTTTGGTGTGAAGGACTGAAGGGTCTGGATTGTTTAATATGGTTCCATTGGTATACACACACACACATACATAGGCACCTGTTTACATGCACACATATGGATACACATATAGCGTGGATACACATACACAAAACACATGCACACAGACATATACACATTCCCTGGTGACTCAGATGGTAAAGAATCTACCTGTACTGCGGGAGACCCAGGTTCCATCCCTGGGTCAGGAAGATCACCTGGAGAAGGGAACGGCTGCCCACTCATGTATTCTTGTCTGAAGAATCCCATGGACAGGGGAGCCTGGTGGGCTACAGTCCATGGGGTTGGAAAGAGTCGGACACATCTCAACAACTAAGTTTCACCTCACTTTCATGCACAATATAGACACTTATACCTGGAATTTTCCACTCCTGTATTTTTGGATGGAAAAGCAACCACTTTAAAGCTCATTTCAGAGTTTATGAAAAGAGTAACTTGGGCCACCTTCCCACCTGATCTGAGAACCCAAACTACACTTGTGTCATCCAGCTTCTCTGTGGAGTAGCCTGATTCTTTTCTCTGTGTTCTCATGTCTGTGTTCTTTCCATTTCATCATGTTATTGATTTGTGTCCTCTCATGCCTAAAAGCTATACATCACTCAATAATACCTTCTCCGATTCCAGGATGATTTTCAGGGACCTTTAAAGACTCTTGAGTGTATTTCATTTAGAACTAAGACTTCCCCATGATTTTCAGCACCCGTGTGCCTGAAGGAAGGGGAACTCAGATATTCTGACAAATGCTAAATAGTTCCCTTCTTTTTTCCCTGAAAAAATTTAATAGTATTTTTCACTTGAACTTTTTCTTTCAGGTTTTTAATATCTGATTCCCTTTTCAATTAATAAGTTTTTTTAATCACCTTAATTTTCTTTTCAAGATTTTTTTGATCTGAATCATTTTTTTAAGTCTTTAATTTGTTACAATTTTTAAATTTTTTGTTTTGACTGAGGCATGTGAGATCTTAGCTCCCTGACCAGGGATTGAACCCCCACCCCCCTGTATTAGAAGGTGAAGTCTTTAATCACTGGACCACTAGGGAAGTTCCTCTTTAATTTTCAACATTTTAATTTTTATTTTGTCTTAATCATGATCATGAGAATCATGACTTCCCATGTGACTTTGCTATGATCTCATTCATTGCTTCTATAGCATATTTTCCTTTTTCTTCTTGTGCAAAGTACTCATTGTCTTCTTTCTAGAACAGAACTACTTTACACCTGTCATCTACATGGAAAGCTTCTTCTTTCCTTTGACTGTGTTGTACATGAGGCATGGGCTCTGCCCTATAAACAGGGGAGCCAAATGAATTGTTTTACTGCCATAAAATACAAAGGGGCAACTGTCTAGTTTTATTAATATGTTTTCATAATTGCATTCCTGCTGGTATATTCACTTTTTGACAATCAGTATCAATCGCCAAACTGAACCCCAGATCAAACAAACTGTAGTAAACACAATATAGTAAATGCAGGCATTTAGTTAGGACAAGCACAAGTTTATACTGCAAAGAAGCAGTTGGAGCCCTGGACCCATCATATGGCTATCAGGAGAGTTGATCTGTTTCACAGGTGACAACAGAGAAAAAGCGAAACAAGGTTCTATGTCAGCTTCTTCATGCCACACTGAGATGAATCTATCTGCACTCTTTCATTCATTTAAACTTATTTTAGAATGTGAAGTGAAGGCTTCTGATTCAGACCACTTCATGGTTTAATGCTAAAATCATTCACAATATCAAACATTGATTAAATGCCAAACTGCTGGTGAAAAACAGAGAAGGAAATGGTAACCCACTCCAGTTTTTTTGCCTAGAAAATCCCATGGACAGAGGAGCATGGCAGGCTATAGCAAGGGATGTTCTAGGGGTACAGAACGGGGTGTTTGGAGAGGCCAGCATGATTTTCTCTGATGGATGCTATAAATTGAAGAGTCAGTTCTAAATGTAGTCAGTTCTGCTATAATGCTTGCTTTGAAATGTGTGATTGATGTATTTGGGAACAGTCTTAATATAATGCAGGTTATGCATTTGCTTATGCATGATTTTGGGCTTCCCTGGTGGCTCAGCCAGTAAAGTCTGCCTGCAATGTGGGAGACCTGGGTTTGATCCCTGGTTCGGGAAGATCTCCATTCCATGGCAATTCTTTCCATGGGCAGAATTCCATGGGCAGAGAAGCCTGGTGTGCTGCAGTCCACAGGGTTGCAAAGAATCGGACATGACTAAGTGACTAACACTTCCACTTTTTTTATGCATGATTTTGTCCATTACAAAAATAAGCAAACACAGAAAGCTGCCTCTAGCTAAACTGAGCCATGTTGGAAACCACAAAATGCTCACATGAACACACTTCCAGCATGTCCCAGGTACCTCGGTTCACCACACATGTAATCAACTGAGTTCTTCCTCTTATGAAGTTACAATTTTCCATCAAATTTCAGATAAGTTTTCTTCCACCTCTTCACAATAACTCTCAAGCTGCAATCCTTTCATCACTTACTTTCAGAAGCAACATGTAGACTTTTTCTTTCAAGGTAATATCCCATATTTATTGTAACATTTACCCATTTCTTTTTTAAAATATTTTTTTTTTGACGGCGCTGAGCACATGTGGGATCTTAGATCCCTGACCGGGAATTGAACGTGCACTCTTTGCCTTGGAAGTGCAGAGTCTTAACCACTGGGGCTCCAGGGAAGTTCCTATATTTACCTGTTTCTAACCACTTAATATGTGCAAAACTGTGCTACCATCTTAACAGTTTCCTATTTTTTTGGATATCATTGATGACATTTTTTGACTGTTGTTCCTCTGACCCCACTTCCCCCATATGTCCTGTGGATTTCATTGTATGATTTTTTTAGGAACATATCTGTTCTTTCAGAGCAGAACTGATATATTTGGTTCATTCACTAATATGATTAGGATGAATTAGGAAGGGTTTTGAAAAGATATTTGCGATTGCATTCTGTCAATGTGGGCTTCCCCGAAGGAACAACGCCATCATCACACAGCACCCTGTGTGTGTGGATGTGACCATCTGCTGAATGACACTCTACGTCCATGTTGAACTAAAGCAGCACTTTGAGGACTCCCAGCGAATAAGGTTTATGTGTGTCCCAACAACCCTCTCTAGGACCCATGGCACCACTGCCCAAAGCACATGTTTATGCTGAAGTCATAAGGGCCCTTGGAATTCTTATACACACAGCTGCTTAGGAAATCACACCCAACAGATGACTGTCATGCAAGATGAACCTTACTTGCCCTGCCCATGCTCGTTTTTGAGCAGGCATTTGGTATAATGCCTGATCTGAAATGAGGCCACCCTGGTGACTCAGTTTCAGGAAAACTGTAGAATTTCAGTATCTCTGTAGAATTAAAATCACTTGAGTGGAAGTATCTGGGTTCTCATCTAGGGCGTATGGATTGAACGTTGTCTAAGTGTTGGGGTGAGCTGCATGCAAGAACACAAGTCATCTTGGATGGCTCCTCCTACTTAGCTGCAACCCAAGGTCCAGCAGTTTGGCCTGGACTACTGGGCATCAGAGAAATTCATTGACAGTTTTTCCCTGTAGACCACTGACCTCAAATCAGCAGGTAAGTAAATGTGGGCAAGCACCATGGGTTATCTTCAGTACCTATTTAAACATTGCCAGGGTCTGACCATGAACTTGTTCAGCAAGAAGAGACAAGCGTGAGCCCACCATGGTGAATTAGAGACTCCCTCTGTTGGGCCCCGTAGTCCTGTGGGGCTGAGCCAGGTGCTTACAAGGTGCTTGATCCAAGTTCTTAATCATTGTTAATGTAAATGGTTCACAATATTAAAATAAAGTAGAAACAAGGGAAGAAAAGGCAATTTGGCCAGGATAGAGCTTGGCACCTAGCGTACACTATCTTATCAATCTTCTCAACATCCCCATGAGGTACGTGGTATGATTTCATTTCACAGATTGGAAGAGTGAAGCCCAGAAGGACTGTGGACCCTGCCTGAGGTCACAAGTAAAGAAGAGGCAGAAGTGAGCTCACATTTGGCCTGCCCAGAGTCCCTCCTCATTCCTCATGGCATCACTCACCACACACCAATGCTGGGAAAGAAGCCACTGCTTTCCTATCACAAATTTTGCTCCTTGCAAAATTTAAAAATCTCCTTATTGTATCAAGGTTCTACCCCACAGTCAGCATTTAAACAGACTGATGAAATACCATCGTCCACCTAGCCCCACTCCTAGTCCGCCGTTCGTAATAATTCTGACATTTCTGAGGTCATTCCTCTTCCTCCCCTCAACACAGACGTTCATTCAAAATGAAAAAGCAAAATGGCAACAAATGTCAAGTGCAACCCAATTCTTTCAGACAAAGAACTGAGAGAGCACAACTATTAACAATTTCATTCTCCTCTGCCCTTCCATTCCCTGGATCCCTGGTTTCCTGGGCTGCGTCTTCCGTGCCTCTGAACCAGCAGCACTGGAAGCAGCTCCTACTGCCCCACCCGGGACATGGCACTGTCTCTGCAAATGCGAATTGAACTGCAAATGCGTCCCTCAACGGAAATGTAAACGTGGGTCTCTGTAAATTCGAGATTCATCAATAGGTTGTGTAGTACTGGAGATTGCTGGAAAGATGTAGTAAATTCTGTATTATTACTGATAAAGAAAGCAAGCAGGAGTGGGGAAGGGTGGGGGGAAGGGACAGCTAGGAAGTTTGGGATGGACAGGTACACACTGCTATATCTAAAATGGATAACCAACAAAGACCTACCGTATAGCACAAGGAACTCTGCTCAATGTTATGTGGCAGCCTGGATGGGAGGGGAGTTTGGGGGAGAATGGATACATGTATACGTCTGGCTGAATCCCTTCACTGTCCACTGATATTATCAAGAAATTGTTAATTGGCTATGCTCCAATACTAAATAAAAAATTAAAAAAACAAGCAACAACAACCAAAACAGAAAGGGGGCAGGGATAGGAGCATAAAAGCTCATTATCTTTAATACAATTTATTTTATTTGTATATTGGCTTATTTTAATTAAATTAATTTAATTATTTTATTTATTATTGGAGTATAATTTTTTTACAATGTTGTTAGTTTCTGCTGTATAACAAAGTGAATCAGCTATATGTATACATATATCCCCTCTTGCATGAGCCTGCCTCCCACTACCCGCTGCCTCCTCACACCCAAAATCCTATCCCTCTAGGCTATGTTTATTTATTTGAATTTGATTAAATTTAACTGAACTCCTTCCAGTAAAATAATATTTTACTTGAAGTAAGGGTATGGGAGAAATTAACTGAAATAAGAAAATCTTGCTCTTTAACAGGGAACTGAACTTTCTCTTAAGTTAGAAAATAAGCAGCAAGAAAATGATGCTTTGTTATGTACATTTCACATTTCACCACTGGCATCACTAATAAACTATGCACACAAACACGTAATTAAAGCATGCCATCCTGTACTGAAAAAGCAGCATCAGAAGGCTACTCTTCAAAATTTGAATTTAAATATGTGAATCAAATCAACTTTCATTTGTAAAAATAGAAAGACTGGACCACTTGTCACACTTCTTATGCTTTTGATAAATCTTGCCCTGGTTGTCTAGTCATTGATTTCTAAGTAAATTCATTTGTCAAAACTCTTTTAGTTCCTGCCTCTCTGTTAGGCATTCATCATTTACTGGACAAAACACACAGGCTTTCTCTCCTCACCCTCTACACATCACTTTAGTGGTTTTGATCTTTCTTCTTTGATAGCTGCATGATCATGTATGGATTTTTAAAAACTCAAGTACTGAGTGAGATTTTTCTGTCTTCTGGGTTATAATCAAGTCTTAGAAATCTGACATTACGAATTCACTCTGAATCTTCTAAAAGGACCAGAGGTCCTGGTTAGCTGTATGTGGATGTGAATCACAAAGGCATATTTTTATTAAATGAAATGATAGAGTGTAGAAAACAGAGTGAATGTCATGTTTAATAAAATTAAATTGAATTTGCTATCATGTTGGATAGGGGGTGAACAAAACCTCTCTTTCTGGGTGATTTTAACATAATGTTCAATTCTACTTAGAAAGTCCTTTTCTCTGATTTTATTTCACATCTTCTGGGATAACCGTGATAAGCAAAAATAATGACTACAGATGTTACATTTCTTAATTTGGAAGTTTCAATCTTGTTCTGATACCATTTCTTGACTCCTTTTGGGTTTTGTCTTCACTTTGTCTGTGTCCAGTACTTCTGGACAGGACTTAGATGCTGGTCCCATCGGTGGGGGAGGAGCGGACCTAAGGAAGACATGAGTCTTTCTAATGGAACACCTTGTTTAGGGGGAGGAGTGATGGGGTGGCTGCTGCTGCTGCTGCTAAGTGGCTTCAGTCGTGTCCGACTCTGTGCGACCCCATAGATGGCAGCTCACCAGGCTCCCCGCTCCCTGGGATTCTCCAGGCAAGAACACTGGAGTGGGTTGCCATTTCCTTCTCCAATGCATGAAAGTGAAAAGTGAAAAGTGAAATTGAAAAGTGAAGTCATGTCCCACTCTTCGCAACCCCATGGACTGCAGCCTACCAGGCTCCTCCATCCATGGGATTTTCCAGGCAAGAGTACTGGAGTGGGTTGCCATTGCCTTCTCCGGATGGGGTGGAGGAAGGGGAATAAAAACGGGGTGAGAAGGCAGCTGTCTTAGATGCAGGATTGTTTTATCACTTCAGCAGCAGATCAATGAGCCTATTATTAAAATAAGAAGAATAACATTTTAAAAGACATATAACCAGTGTGGGAAAGAGAATTGAAAATATGTAAGCACTGAAGGCATCCTTAACTTTGGACACCTGCCTTAAAAAAAAAAAATATATTGGGGTATAGTTGCTTTACAATGTTGTGTTAGTGTCTGCTGTACAACAAAATGAATCAGCTATCAGTATACATATATTCGCTCCCTCGTGGACCTCCTTCTCCACCAACCATCCCATGCAGCTACGTAGTCACAGAGCACCAAGCTGAGCTTCCTGTGCTGTACAGCTGGTTTCCACTAGCTGATCATTTTACACAAGGTACTGTATATTTGTCAGTCTTAAACTCCCAATTCATCCCATCACCTTCCCTCAACTCATGTCCACATGTCTGTTCTCTATGTCTGTGTCTCTATTCCTGCCTTGGAAATAAGTTCATCTGTACCATTTTTCTAAATTCTACATATGTATGTTAATATACGATATTTTTCTCTTTCTGACTTACTTCACTATGTATGACAAACTCTAGGTCCATCTACATTTCTCCAGATGACCCAATTTCATTCCGTTTTATGGCTGAGTAATATTCTATTGTGTATATGTACCACATCTTCCTTATATATTCATCTGTTGATGGACATTTAAGCTGCTATCCTGGCTATTGTAAATAGTGCTGCAATCCAATTAAAAAAATGGGCAGAAGGTTTAAATAGACATTTCTCCAATGAGGATGTACCAATGGCCAAGAGGCAAATGAAAAGATCATGAATTATTAGAGAAATATAAGAAAAACTACAATGAGCTGTCACCTCACAACATCAGAATAGCCATCCATAAAATCTAAAAACAATAAATGCTGGAGTAAGTGTGGAGAGAAAGGAAGCCTCCCACTCTGTTGGTGGGAATGTAAATTGACACAGCCACTATGGATAATAGTATGGAGGTTCCTTAAGAAATTGGCTTCCCTTGTGGCTCAGCTGGTAAAGAATCTGCCTGCAACACGGGAGACCTGGGTTCGATCCCTGGGTTGTGAAGAAATCCTGTTGCTGAAGGAGAAGGATGTAAAAGGCAACTTGCTCCAGTATTCTGGCCTGGAGAGCCTGGCATGCTGCAGTCCATGGGGGACTGTATAGTCATAAAGATTTGTATTTCTCTAATTTGCATGTGATTATTATCCAATGTAGTCGAAATATCTTCAAGTACATATTCTATTTTCAGTGGAATGTTTAATTTCTTACTATTGAATATTGAGAGTACTTTATACATTGTGGATACAAGTTTGTATTTTCCTCCAGTCACTTGCTTGTTTTTGCACCCTAACAGAATTTTGAAGAGCAGTTCCTAGTTCTGATGGAGTTCAACTTTTTTTTTTATATAGATCATGCTTTTGATATCATTCTTAAGTGACTTTCACTTTCACTTTCACTTTCACTTGCTTTTGATATCATTCTTAAGAAATCTTTAAGAGATGAAAAATAGAGTTACCGTATGATTCTGCAATCCTACTCCTGGGCATATACCCTGACCCCTAAAAACCATAAAACTTTTGTTGAAAATCAAAAAAAAATAAATAAATAAATAAAAAGCTGGACAGCGACCTTTTTCGAGTAACTCATATACCCTGAAAAACCACCCAGCGACCTTTAGAGTAACTCTAAAACACCCAAGATAGTCTTTTTTTTATTTCCTGTTGTTTTGTTGCTGCTGCTCAGCCGCTCAGTCACTCGCCACTCTTCAGGGCCCCATGGACTGTAGCCCATCTGGCTCTTCTGCCCATGAAATTTTCTAGGCAAGAATACTGGAGCAGGTTGCCATTTCCTCCTTCTGGAAAATCTTCTCGACCCAGGCATCCAACCCACGTCTCTTGCATCTCCTGCACTGGCAGGTAGATTCTTTACCACTAGCACCACCTGGGAAGCCCACATGTATACTTATGGCTGATTCACATGGTTCATGGCAGATACCAACACAACACGGTAAATGAATTATCCTCCAATTAAAAAATAAAAATAAACAAGGACTTTGAGCCACCCCCCCACCCCCCCCCCCACCAAACAGTATCTGGGGAGGGCAATGAATGAGGATCGTCTTACTACACAAAAAGTTCCTCTACTCCATTCTTGGCTTAAAAATAAACATTTTCTTGAACCTTGATTTCCCATTTTGTCACCAGCACTAACTTAAAACTTAAGTAAGTCTCTGGAATGTATGCAGTTCATCTGTAGTTTGCTGAAAGGAATCTGAAATTCCTACTGTCCCCTCAAATAAATCACCCTTCTTGGACACAAGAAGAGACTATTCCTATGGAGTTATTTTATTCTGTGGATACACTCACTTTCTATCTAGGTTGACATGCAATAACCCTGGAGAGCTCCCCGATTATGCCTTCCATAAATAATGGAATCATGTCTTTAGAAAGCTCAAGGCAAAAATGTAAATAAATCGAGATGCAGAAAAAGTCTTTCAGACCAAGGAGGTGCCGTCCGATCAGCCGGACCAGGGATCTTCGTGTTTGAGGCACTTAAACTGGTGTTTCAGCTTTTGCCCTGACAGTTACCATTGCTACATCATTAATTTGGCATGCAAATAGCCTCTTACTGTGAAACTGAAAAGTGCCTCAAACCACTTCTTGGTTACAGGTTTCATAAAGTTTGGGACCCCAAATGACTAATGAGATCCTCCTCAAGCTTTGTTGGTTCTCACATGGCATCGCATTCGAGCAAACAGGAAAGGTCACGAATTTGCCTGAACACCAGTAGGCACAGGAGTGAGACTGGGGGCCAGGGGCTCCCTCTTATAGCAGCCACTCAATTCAGAAGGAGGCACGGGTCACAAAGAATCTTGAAAAAACACTGTATTGTTTCCTATCTCCACTGTAGCAAGTGATCAGAAACTTACTTGCTTACAGCAACACAAATTTATCATCTTTCATTCAGGAAGTCAGAAGTTCAAGATGAGCTTCCCAGGCTAACATCAGGGTGCTATGAGCTGCGGTCCTTCCTGGAGTCTCTTGAAGAGTATCTCTTTCTCTGCCTTTTCCAGCTTCTAGACTCTGCAGGTCTTCCTGGGCTGGGCCCCCTTCCATCTTCAGAGCCATCAATGGCAAGTTAAATTTTCATGTCTCTTCTCTCTGACTCACTCTTCCGCTTCTTTCTTCTATCTTTAAAGGCCTTCTTACACTGTTGGTGGAAATGTAAACTGGCACAGCCACTATGGAGAACAGTATGGAAGCTCCTTAAAAAAATTAAAAATAGAACTACCATATGATCCAGTAATCCCACTCCTAGGCATATATCTGTAGAAATCCATAATTCAAAAAGAAACATGTATCCCAATGTTCACAATAACCAGGACATAGAGACAACCTAAATGTCCGTTGACAGAGGAATGGATAAGGAAGATGAGCTACAAATATACAATAGAATATTACTCAACCATTAAAAAAGAAGGAAATAATGGCATTTGAGGCAGCATGGATGGACTTAGAGATTGTCATACTGGGTGAGGAAAATCAGACACAGAAAGACAAATATCTTATGACATAGCTTATATATAGAATCTAAAAAAAGGTATAAATGAACTTATCTACAAAACAGAAATGGAGTTACAGTTGCATAAAACAAACTTTTGGTTTACAGAGTATAAGCAGGGGAGGGAGTAGGGAGGGATAAATTGTGAGATAGGGATTGACATACACACACTACTACATATAAAATCAATAACTAATAAGGACTTACTGAATAGCAAACGGAACTCTACTCAACACTCTATAATGACCTATATGGGAAAAGAATAAAAAACAGAGTGGATGGATATATGTATATATAACTGATTCACTTTGCTGTACACCTGAAACTACACAACATTGTAAATCAACTAAAGACCTTGGTGATTATATTGAGTTCATCTGTATAATCCAGGATGCTCTACACATTTCCAGGTCTTTAATCTTATTTATATCTGCAAAATCCCTTGTGCCATGTCAGGTAACATTTTAACAGGTTCTGGGATTAGGATATACACATCTTTAGGGGGCCATGATGCTTCCTACTAAAATACCTGGCTTCAGTAGACATTAGAACATTCTAACTCTAATTTTCAGTTTGAAAGTCCCTGGGGGACATGCAAGCTGGTATCACATGAAAGCATATGCATGGCAACCCCTGAGGGACTATGAGGCTGAGATGCTGTTCACAGCTGTTCGGGTGATTCTTCTTTCTCAAATATCCTCACTAAGTCACATATTCAGTGCTGACTTTTTTCTTTCCTTCATCAAAGTCATAGTTTTCCTTTATGTGGGTTGAGTCATCAGCTTTTTAACATAGAAATGGGACTGAAAATGGTATGTAATACTGTTTAAATGCTCAGAGAAATCACCTTGTAGTATGTGCTCTGCTTAGAATTATAAAATTTATTTGTGGAACTTCTTTCATCCTGGACAGTCAATCAGCACTGGGATGCAATGTTACAATCAGTCTGACTCTTAGGCAGTGTGATCCTCTGGAGGTCTCTCTCTTGTTTGAAAAAAAAAATTTTTTTTTTAAATTTATTTTGGCTGTACCAGGCCTTCAGGATCTAGTTCCCCTACTAGGGCTCAAACCCTGGACTCCTGCATTGGGATTTTGGAGTCTTAGCCACTGGACCACAAGAGAAGTCCCTGGACATCTCTTCCTAGAAACATTTTTTTGAAACACTAAAGAATATAGAGAATAGGGTAAAAGGACAGAAAACTGAGGAAAGGAGTTCTCACTTTCTCTTTTATTGCTTTTTTCCCTGATCCTCTAGACTTAAATAAAGCAAGCCCTAGAGGAAAGCTCAAACCATGGGTTACAATGAAAAATTAACCTCTTAGAAAGCCCAGTTGACGTCTGTGGTGAAACTGAAGAGGTTAAGTTAAACAGTGGTATCTGCATTATAAACTCTAAGTATATAACCAGGTCACTAAATAAGTTAATGTCCTTTTGAGAGCTCTCTTTTTTTGTGTGAAACTAATAGCTGAAGGATGATGTGGGTTAGGGAAGATGGAGGCAGGAAACATTCCCCCCACCCCCCAGTGATGACAGTAAAGCTTGGCCATATTCACAAAAGCCATTCCTTCATTCAAAAGTACTTATTGAGGACTTCCCTGTTGGTCCAGTGGTTGAGAATCCGCCTGCCAATGCAGGGGACTCAGATGCGATCCCTGGTCCAGGAAGAACCCGAATGCACAAAACAGCAAAGCCCACAGGCCATGAGCCCGCTCACCGCAACGAGAGAAAGACTGTGTGCAGCAGCGAAGACCTTGTGCAACCAAAAATAAAAGAAGTTAAAAACAAACCAAAACCCAACACGACATAGAGAGCTTTACTGTCAGATTCTGTCTGATAGGGATATGAGGGTGCATCAGACTTTAAAGAATCTCCCTGCAACGTAGGAGACCAGGGTTCGATCCCTGGGTCAGGAAGATCCTCTGGAGAAGACAATGGCAACCCACTCCAGTATTCCTGCACGGAGAATTCCATGGATAGAGGAGCCTGGTGGGCTACCGTCCATAGGATCACAAAGAGTCAGACATGACCGAGTGACTAATTTTCACTTTCACTTTCATATTTTGGAAAGGGATGAAATTATGTTGGAAACATCTACTTTCTGCAGTGCAGGTGTGGAGCCAGGTCCCGATAACCCTTATACATAGAAATAAGGGGAAGCCACCATGCATACTGCAATACTCCCCCAGTTATTCAAAGATAAGAAAATTAATGACAAGTTGCAATGTATATTTACATTTCACTCACATGATTGGAGATTGGTGTCTCAAATGCTAAGTTTATTCCCTGGGATATGATCATCAATTATTTTGTGCAAATTGGATGCGTGATGGCTTTTCTTACCTGTTATACCTAAGAATTGTGTCTTTTTATGAGAAACTTAAAAATTTTTTTATCTTGTATTGAAGCAGACTTGATTAACAATCAACTTGTCATTGTTGTGTTAATTTCAGGTGTACAGCAAAGTGATTCACTTACATATATATATCTATTGTTTGGGGAGTTTGGGATGGACATGTACACACTGCTATATTTAAAATAGATAACCAAGAAGGACCTACTGTATAGCAAAGCAAACGTTGCTCAATATTCTGTAATAACTTAAATGGGAAAAGAATTTGAAATTGCTTTATAAATGCTAAATATTTCATATATATATATATATAGAGAGAGAGAGAGAGAGAGAGAGAGAGAAAGAGAGAAAGAGAGAGAGAGAAGCAGGTGCAGGGACTCTGGGTGCAGTCAACCTGGGTATGGCATAAGCTCTCTTGGAGGAGGTCACCATTAGCCCCACCATAGAGCTGCCAGAACTTACACAGGACTGGGGAAACAGACTCTTGGAGGGCACAAACAGAACCTTGTGTGCACCAGGACCCAGGAGAAGGGAGCAGTGACCCCACAAGAGACTGACCCAGACTTGCCCATGAGTGTCCAGGCATTGGTTGATGGTGGCCTGCTAAAAGGTCAGGGGCACTGAGTGAGGCAGTGTTTGCATGGGACCTTTTGAAGGAGTTCCCCATTATCTTCATTGCCTCCACCATAGTTTGGCCTCAGGTCAAACAACAGGGAGGGAACACAGCCCTTCCCATCAATAGAAAATTGGGTTAAAGATTTAATGAGCATGGCCCCACCCATCAGAACAAGACCCAATTTCCTCCTCAGTCAGTCTCTCCCATCAGGAAGCTTCCATAAGCCTCTTATCCTTATCCATCAGAGGGCAGATAGAATGAAAACAACAATCACAGAAAACTAACCAAACTGATCACATGGACCACAGCCTTGTCTAACTCAATGAAACTATGAGCCATGCCATGTAGGGCCACCCAAGATGAATGGGTCTTGGTGGAGAGTTCTGACAAAACATGGTCCACTGCAGAAGGGAATGGCAAACCACTTCAGTATTCTTGCCTTGAGAACCCCATGAACAGCATGAAAAGGCAAAAAGATAGGACACTGAAAGATGAACTCTCCAGGTTGGTAGGTGTCCAGTATGCTACAGGAGATCAGTGGAGAAATAACTCCAGAAAGAATGAAGAGATGGAGCCAAAGCAAAAACAAAACCCAGTTGTGGATGTGACTGGTGATGGAAGTAAAGTCCGATGCTGTAAACAGCAATATTGCATAGGAACCTTGAATGTTAGGTCCATGAATCAAGGTAAACTGCTGCTGCTGCTGCTGCATTGCTTCAGTCGTGTCCAACTCTGCGACCCCATAGATGGCACCCCACCAGGCTCCCCCGTCCGTGAGATTCTCCAGGCAAGAACACTGGAGTGGGTTGCCGTTTCCTTCTCCAATGCATGAAAGTGAAAGTGAAAGTGAAGTCGCTCAGTCATGTCTGACCCTTTGTGACCCCTTGGACTGCAGCCTACCAGGCCCCTCCGTCCATGGGATTTTCCAGGTAAGAGTACTGGAGTGGGGTTTCCATTGCCATCTCCACAAGGTAAACTGGAAGTGGTCAAATAGGAGATGGCAACATTTTAGGAATCAGTGAACTAAAATGGACTGGAATGGGTGAATTTAACTCAGATGATCATTATATCTACTACTGTGGGCAAGAACCCCTTAGAAGAAATGGAGTAGCCATCATAGGCATCAAAAGAGTGTGAAATGCAGTACTTGGGTGCACTGTCAAAAATGAGAATGATTTCTGTTCATTTCCAAGGCAAACCATTCAATATCACAGTAATCCAAGTCTATGCCCCGACCAATAATTCTGAAGAAGCCAAAGTTGAACAGTTCTATGAAGACCTACAAGACCTTCTAGAACTAACATCCAATAAAGATGTCCTTTTCATTATAGGGGACTGGAATTCAAAAGTAGGAGGTCAAGAGATACCTGGAGTAACAGGCAAATTTGGCCTTGGAGTACAAAATGAAGCAGATAAAGGGCTAACAGAGTTTTGCCAAGAGAACGCGTTGGTCATAGCAAACACCCTCTTCCAAGAACACAAGAGAAGACTCTACACAGGGACATCACCAGATGTTTAATACCGAAATCAGATTGATTACATTCTTTGCAGCCAAAGATGGAGACGCTCTATACAGTCAGCAAAAACAAGACTGGGAGGGGAAAGTGGCTCAGATCATGAACTCCTTATTGCCAAATTCAGACTTAAAATGAAGAAAGTAGGGAAAACCAATAGACCATTCAGGTATTACCTAAATCAAATCCCTTAGAATTGCACAGTGGGAGTGACAAATAGATTCAAGGGATTAGATCTGATAGAGTGCTTGAAGAACTATGGACGGAGGTTCATGACATTGTACAAGAGGCAGTGATCAAGACCATCCCCAAGAAAAACAAATGCAAAAAGGAAAAATGGTTGTCTGAGAAGGCCTTAAAAATAGCTGAGAAAAGAAGAGAAGCTAAACGCAAAGGAGAAAAGGAAAGATATACCCATTTGTATGCAGAGTCCCAAAGAATAGCAAGGAGAGATAAGAAAGCCTTCCTCAGTGATTAGTGCAAAGAAATAGAGGGGAATAATATAAAGGGAAAGACTAAGAGATCTCTTCAAGAAAATTAGAGATACTAAGGGAACATTTCATGCAAATTTGGGCACAATGAAGGATAGAAATGGTATGGACCTAACAGAAGCAGAAGATATTAAGAAGAGGTGGCAAAAATACACAAAAGAATTGTACAAAAAAGATCTTCATGACCCAGATAATCACAATGGTGTGATCACTCACCTAGAGTCAGACATCCTGGAATGTGAAGTCAAGTGGGCCTTAGGAAGCATCACTATCAACAAAGCTAGTGAAGGTGATGGAATTCCAGCTGAGCTATTTCAAATCCTAAAAGATGAGGCTGTTAAAGTGTTTCACTCAATATGCCAGCAAATTTGGAAAACTTAGCAGTGGCCACAGGACTGGAAAAGGTCAGTTTTCATTCCAATCCCCCAAAAAGGCAATGCCAAACAACGTTCAAACTATCACACAATTGCACCCATCTCACACGTTAGCAAAGTAATGCTCATAATTCTCCAAGCCAGGCTTCAACAGTATGTGAACTGTGAACTTCCAGATGATCAAGCTGGCTTTAGAAAAGGCAGAGGAACCAGAGATCAAATTGCCAACATCTGTTGGATCATCAAAAAAGCAAGAGAGTTCCAGAAAACATCTAATTCTGCTTTATTGACTATGCCAAAGCTTTTGACTGTGTGGATCACAACAAACTGTGGAAAATTCTGAAAGAGATGGGCATACCAGACCACCTGACCTGCCTCTTGAGAAATCTGTATGCAGGTCAAGAAGCAACAGTTAGAACTAGACATGGAACAACAGACTGGTTCTAAATCGGGAAACAAATATGTCAAGGCTGTATATTGTCACCCTGCTTATTTAACTTATATGCAGAATACATCATGTGAAATGCCAGGCTGGATGAAACACAAGCTGGAATCAAGATTGAAAGGAGAAATATCAATAACCTCAGGTATGCAGCTAACATCACCCTTATGGCAGAAAGCAAAGAACTAAAGAGCCCCTTGATAAAAGTGAAAGAGGAGAATGAAAAAGTTGACTTAAAACTCAACATTCAGAAAACTAGGATCATGGCATCCGGTCCCATCACTTCATGGCAAATAGATGGGGAAACAATGGAAACAGTGACCGACTTTATTTTGGGGGGCTCCAAAACCACTGCACATGGTGACTGCAGCCATGAAATAAAAAGATGCTTACTCCTTGGAAGAAAAGCTATGACCAACCTAGAAAGCATATTAAAAAGCAGAGACATTACTTTGCCAACAAAGGTCCATCTAGTCAAAGCTATGGTTTTTCTAGTAGTCATGTATGGATGTGAGAGTTGGAGTATAAAGAAAGCTGAGCACCGAAGAATTGATGCTTTTGAACTGTGATGTTGGAGAAGACTTTTGAGAGTCCCGTGGACTGCAAGGAGATCAAACCAGTCAATCTTAAAAGAAATCAGTCCTAAATATTCATTGAAAGGACTAATGCTGAAGCTGAAACTCCAGTCCTTTTCCTTTGGCCACCTGATGCAAAGAACTGACTCATTTGATAAGACCCTGATGCTGGGAAAGATTGAAGGTGGGAAGAGAAGGGGATGACATAGGATGAGATGGTTCAATGGCATCACCGACTCAATGAACATGAGTTTGAGTAAGCTCTGGGAGTTGGTGATGGACAGGGAAGCCTGGTGTGTTGCAGTCCATGGGGTCACAAAGAGTGAGACACAACTGAGTGACTGAACTGAACTGAACTGAGAGAGAGAGAGTCCATCACTATCTTCCCCCAACCAGTAATCCATCTAAAGGAGCTAAGGATCTAACCAGTAACCCATCTAAAGCTCGATCCAAACGATAAATTTTCTCTGACAATATTGTAAAGTTAAAAAATTGAAAATAAACTAATTAAAAAAATAAAAAAATAGAATAAGTAACAAGGAAAAAAAAGAAATGCAATAAAATAAAATAAAATATGTGCTATCTTGAAAAAAAAAAAAAAACTTAAGTAGACCATATTTGGGGGCAGAGTAACATTTACACATCCAATAAGACAATTGTGCAATAACTTGAGAGTCACCCTAGCTACATAATTTTACTTGTTTGTATTTTCCATTTCTTATTAAATTTCCACAAAACCCACAAGTCTCTTTCTAAATGTCCCAGCTGTCTTCCTTGAGACTTCCATTCAGAGAAGGACTCCGAATGATGCAAATTAACTCAATGGTCATTTTGATATTATCGCACATTTATAAATTCTAAGATTTAATTACTTAGTCCATATCATTTTCGGAGAAGGCAATGGCACCCCACTCCAGTACTCTTGCCTGGAAAATCCCATGAACGGAGGAGCCTGGTAGGCTACAGTCCATGGAGTCGCTAAGAGTTGGACACGACCGAGCAACTTCACTTTCGCTTTTCACTTTCATGCACTGGAGAAGGAAATGGAAACCTACTCCAGTATTCTTGCCTGGAGAATCCCAGGGACGGGGGAGCCTGGTGAGCTGCCGTCTATGGGGTCGCACAGAGTCGGACACGACTGAAGCGACTTAGCAGCAGCAGCAGCAGCCATATCATTTTAATTTTCCCAACAAGTGTTAAGAATCAAGAGGGCTTATTCTTACTCTTACCTCTCATTAGCTTTTAGGCTTTACTTTGCATGTAGCAGACATTTCGTAAACACTTACAGAGTATACGGCCAAATCAGCTTAAAAAATTTGAGTTCAAGGTCTCTCATGATATCAACCCCCACAAGCATTCTGCAGCTCTCCTTACACGGACAGAGGAGTCTGATGGGCTACAGTCCATGGGGTCAAAAAGAGTTGGAAATGACTGAGTACACACACACAGATGGAAGACGCAAAATCCTGACCTACAGATAAAAATAGTATTTCTGGCCACCAAAAATCCATGAAGTTTGACTACAATAATATAATGCCACACATATTGCTTTCATATTCAGACAAAAATTTTCCACCAAACAATTAAAATTCACTTTTAGATTATTCTAAAACATTACTGAAATTTTCAGGCAGAGGGAGGGGATTCTTTAAATTGCCCGGTGTGGATTGTGGGGGTTTTTCTTTCTCAAGCATTTACGTTACTGAACAGTCACAGCTCGGTTCAGCAGTTGTGATCATTACTAAACCATGAATCGTGGATTTGAACATATCACGAAGTAATATTTTAATCTTCACTGGAGATGGTGTTAACTTCCCCATCTCAGGATGATGCACAGAATCAATCAACTTCAAACATCTTAAATAAATTGCAAGTTTGTGAAGACAAAAAGAAGATAACATTCATGAAAAATAAATGCCCAGTTCATTACCCACAATGTCATTTATAAGGTCCTAACAGTGCAGAAGCTAGTTACTCCTTGCTCATGTTTTCTTGGAAAACAACTAGTGGAATCTTGCCGGAATGTCCCAAGAAGGCAGGACTGTGAGTCTAGACTTTTCTGTCTAGAATTTCTGTCAAATGCCATTTGACAGAAACGGCATTTACTCCCTTTAGTGATAAATGTACCTGTCACACTTCAACTTTCCAGGTAAACTCATTGTTTATTAAAATGTTGAACTCTCACTGTCTGCTCAACAATTCATACAGATATTAGTGCCTTTAACTCCCTGAATGGCTCTTCCATCCATAGGATTCTCCAGGCAAGAATACTGGTGTGGGTTGCCATGCCTTCCTCCATTGAACTGACTAAATGCTGCTTAAATTTCTAGGCAGGGCACTGAGTCCAGTTTCTTAAATATCCCTGGACATTACTTCATGCCAGAGTCTTCTCTTTACCATGGACCTCACCACGGAGATCTTTGGAAGACATCAGAGCAAAGCTACGAGGTAGACACAGAGAGAAGCCCTGCCCAAACTCCGTCCATTCCTGAGCCAGGTCTGCCTGATGCCAGCCCTGACCCATGCAGATGACTTTGTTCTCTGCTCTCACTGATGTTAAAAAAAATCCATCAATTCCAGGTACATGACAGAAGCAGTTGCTTCTTTGCCTACTGATTTTGTTCACAGAGATTTTTTTTTTTTTAGTAAAAAAAATTTTCCAGGTTTTACTGGAAATAATTGTAATTCACCACAGTATAAGTTTAAGGTATATTGTGTGATGGTTGAGTTACATGTATCGTAAAATGATTACCATAATATGTTTAGTTAACATCCATTATCATACAGATACAATAAACGGAAAAGGAAAAAAATATTCTCCTTATGATGAGACACACGAGCTACTGTCTCAACAGAGCTCCTGTATATCATATGGTAGTAGTAAGCATAACCATCATGTTGTTCATTACATCCCCTCCACTTATGTATCTTAAACTGGGGACTTTATGCCTTTTGACTGGGGGCTTCCCTGATGGCTCAGCAGGTAAAGAATCTGCCTGCCATGCAGGAGACACAGGAGATGAGGATTTGATCCCTGAGTTGGGAAGATCCTCTGGAGGAGGAAATGAAAACCCACTCCAGTATTCTTACTGGGAAAATCTCATGGAAAGAAGAGGCTGGTGGGCTACAGTCTATAGGGTCACAAAGAGTTGGACACAACTGAGCACGTGGCACATACCTTTTGACTATCTTCCTCCAATTCCCCTTCTTCCCACATAAAAGGGAACTTCAAAGATGGTCAAAGAAAGCCAGACTGACATTATGCAACTCAGTATTTAAACTTAAGGATGAAAAGCAGGACTGTACTGAATAAATCTGCTAAATCTTTCTTATTTCTTTCTGTTACAGATCTTTTTGCATTAGAAATCTATAACAAAAGGATATATTAGAACATTTATTTTAGACATAGGGGTTGAGTGAGAATTTAGTTTTATTTTCTAGCACATTATTTTCAGTCATACAACTACTTTTATCATTGGATATATCACTATTTAATGGTTGTATCTAGCCATGAGGGGGAAACTAAATGCAAAAATCAGAAAAAAAAGATAATGGAGACTCTAAGAAGGAAAGGAACTAATTTACCTTCAGAATTTATGGAAAATTATGTTAATAAAGTCCTTGTTACATTCAGGGGTGTGTATGAAGTGTGTTCACATTTATTATTTGATTTTTCAACCCCTTAGTTAATGCTATTTACGATTTACATTCACACTTGAATTTCATATTAACACTCAGATTTAATTCTAGTAAATAGGACTTCCCTGGTAGCTTAGCTGGTAAAGAATCCGCCTGCAATACAGGAGACCCCAGTTTGATTCCTGGTTGAGAAGATCCGCTGGTGAAGGGATAGGCCACCCACTCCAGTATACTTGGGCTTCCCTTGTGGCTCAGCTGGTAAAGAATCCGCCTGCAATGTGGGAGACCTGGGTTTGATCCCTGGGTTGGGAAGATCCCTTGGAGAAGGGAACAGCTACCCACTCAGGTATTCTGGCCTCGAGAATTCCATGGATAGTGCATGGGGTTGTAAAGACACAACTGAGTCACTTTCACTTTTTGTCACAGAGAAGTTAGTGCTGGCTGTCGGCTGTCAGTTAGGAGCCTTGGTTTCTTTCCACATGGGATTCCCCAGGAAGCTGCTTGGGCTTTCCCAGAGTATTGTGTCTGTGTTCCAAGAGTGAGTGTTCCAGGAAAAAGTCAGTAGAAGCTTCCAGTCTCTTAAGGTCTGGCTACCAAAGGTGACATAAAACCATTTCCTCTGTATTCTATTTGTCATAGTAGTGAGAGAGCTGTCCCAGACTCAAGGGGAGGGGACAAATACCCCACCTCTCAGTGGGAAAATGTCAAAGAATTTTTGACTATTTCCAACCTGCCACATTGTTGTTCAGTCAAAAAGTCATGTCTGACTCTTACAACCCCACGGACCCAGCACATCAGGCTTCCCTGTCCTTTACCATCTCCTGGAGTTTGCTCAAATTCATGTCCATTGAATCAGTGATGCCATCTGACCATCTCATCCTCTGCCAACTTCTCCTTTTGCCTTCAGTCTTTCCCAGTATCAGGGTCTTTTCCAATGAGTTGGCTCTTCAGGTGGCCAAAGTATTGAAGCTTCAGCATCAGTCCTTTCAATGAATACTCAGGATTGATTTCCTTTAGGATTGACTGGTTTGATCTCCTTGCAATCTAAGGAACTCTCAAGAGTTTTCTCCAGTACCACAATTCAAAAGCATCAGTTTTTTGGTGCTCAGCCTTCTTTATATCAATCTTATATCAATCTGCCATAGTAAGTTGATTATTTCAGACTGTGATCACTAAAAGGGAATTTAGAGGTAATCTACTCTATTGGTTTCCAAATTAAGGTGAATAATGAACCACTGGTGCTCAAAGAGAAAATATTAGAACTTCCTTATATTTTTTATATTACATTTTTGGGTACATTACCATACAATATAGTGGAATTTTTGCTTTTGATATACAGCTATATAAATTTTAGTTCATTAATAGATTTGTACAGCTACCACTGCAACCAAGATAGAGTTTTTTTTTTAATCATTTCAAAAAATTCTCTTGTACTATTTATAATTATGCCTTTACTTTACCCATGGGACATGGGAAACACCGATTAATTTTCTATGACAACAGTTTCTTTTATTTTAAGAATGTCAAATAAATGGAATAACAGAGTGTGTTACCTTTTGAATCTAATTTTTCACAGTGTATCGCAGAATCATCTAAGTTGTTGCATGTTGGTAGTTTGTTCTTTTTTACTTCTGAGGGGCATTGCATTGTATTAATACACCAGTTGATCCCTAAAGGAAATCACTTCTGAATATTCATTGGAAGGACTGATGCTGAAGCTGAAGCTCCAATACACTGGCCACCTGATGCGAAAAACTGACTCATTGGAAAAGACCCTGATGCTGGGAAAGATTGAAGCCAAAAGGAGAAGTGGGTGACAGAGGATGAGATGGTTGGATGGCATCATCAAGTCAAAGAACATGAGTTTGAGCAAACTCTGGGAGATAGTGAAGGACAGGGAAGTCTGATGTGCTGCAGTCCATAGGGTTGCAAAGAGTCGGACCCGACTGAGTGACTGAACTGGATACACCAGTTGGTTTATCTACTCATCTATTGAAGGATGTTTGGATTGTTTCCAGTTTTAGCTGTCACAAATAAAAGTGCTATAGACATTCATGTACAGAGCTTCTTTATATTTTAATCCATACATTAAAAATTATACCTGTGAGGTATGTTTAAAAATGGGCATAATGTATTGGTATAGTAATACAAGTTTATAATATATATATGTGTGTACATATATATATATATATATATATATATATATATATATATATATATATATATCAAAGTTGTGTGTGAGCCTTCATTAACTTAATGGTAAAAGTATGTGATCAAAAAGTCTGGAGATTGGGACTTCCCTGGAGGTTCAGTGGCTATGACTCTGAGCTTTCAATGCAGGGGGCCCAGGTTTGATCCCTGATCAGGGAACTAGATCCTACATGCTGCAACTAAGTGTTCACAAGCCGAAACTAAAGATCCCACATGCCACAACTAAGACCTGGCTCACCCAAACAAATAAATGATTATTTTTGAAAAAGTCTGGAGATTGTGTTGTTAAATGTTAAAATGGGATGATAGATGCATTGGGTGTCCTTATACTGTAAACTCTTTTGTTTTAAAAATTTATATAATACAAACTTTTAAATGTTTGTAGACCTCTCTCTGGTCCAGGAGCTTCTCTGCTGGCTCAGATGGTAAAGAATCTGCCTGCAGTGTGGAAGGCCCAGGTATGATCCCTGGATTGGGAAGATTTCCTGGAGAAGAGCATGGCAACCCACCCCAGTATTCTTACCTAGAGAATTCCATGGGACAGAGGAGACTGGCGGACTGCAGACCATGAGGTCAGAAAGAGTCAGATATGACTGAATAGCTAACACATAGATGCACACACACTCTGGCCCACTATACTCACACGACGGATGAAGAGCTGAGACTTGGGGGTATCATGGACTCAGGAGCAGATTGGCAGAGAGACACCCAGGTTTTCTGCCTCTTCCCAATGTGTCATGTTGCTCACAACCAATGTAGGTGAAATAACAGAGTACAGACGATTTGAAGTTAACTGCATATATTCTCACATTCTAGCATCTGGTAACCACATATTTGGATGAATCAATATTTAAAAAAAACACACATGAGATCAGTGACAGGATTCTTGTTCTGTTTTGGTTCTTCTTATTCCCCTGGCACACTGCTGCTGCTGCTAAGTCTCTTCAGTCGTGTCCAACTCTGTGCGACCCCATAGATGGCAGCCTACCAGGATCCCCCGTCCCTGGGATTCTCCAGGCAAGAACACTGGAGTGGGTTGCCATTTCCTTCTCCAATGCATGAAAGTGAAAAGTGAAAGTGAAATGGCCCAGTCATGTTTGACTCTTCTCGAGGAGTCTACCAGTCTCCTCCGTCCATGGGATTGTCCAGGCAAGAGTACTGGAGTGGAGTGCCATTGCCTTCTCCACTAGACAGGTATAATGCAGGGAAAGCAAATTAGCAGACAGAAAGTCCTCACTCTCTTCCTGGTGTGTGAAGAGATCCTATTCCTTTTCAGCCTTTTGCTACTAACCCCAGCAACCTGTAGAAAAACAAGGATAAAGACTATGAGGAATGTGACTGTGCTAGCCTGAGGCAAAGGCTTCCTAGGTGGTACTAGTAGTAAAGAACCTACCTGCCAATGCAGGAGATGAAACAGATGCGGGTTAGATGTTTGTGCTGGGAAGATCCCCTGGAGGAGGGCATGGCAACCCACTCCAGTATTCTTGCCTGGAAAATCCCATGGACAGAGGAGCCTTTTGGGCTAGGGTCCATAGGGTCACAAAGAGTCGAACACAACTGAAGTGAGTTAGCATACACGCACCCTAATGCAAAAGAGTTTAATTTGTCTGAAACCAGCTCCTGCCATGCTTCGACATCTTTACTGTCACTGGTTTGGGTTGGGAAACTGTTTACACTATTTACTGTTATTTATTTATCGATTATTTCCCTGTAATTTTTGCTGTAAAAGGAAAACTAAACTACCTGGATCAGCTTAGTTTGGCTTTTTTTTTTCGAAAGAGCATCATGCTTGTGCTCAATCGTGTCCAACTCTCTGTGACTCCATGGACTGTAGCCCGCCAGGCTCCACTGTCCATGGGATTTTCCAGCCAAGAATACTGGAGTGGGTTGCCATTTTCTCCTCCTGGGGATTATCCCGACCCAGGGATCGAATCCATGTCTCCTGTGTCTCCTGCATGGGCAGATGGATTCTGTACACTGAGCCACCTGGGAAGCCCTTTGCTTGGCTAAAACCTACCAAATAAAAATTCTTTCCCTTCCACTCTTAGACTTTGCTGGTCAACCAAAGATAATGGAAAGGGCTTCCCTGGTGGTCCAGTGGTTGAGTCCAGGTTGGTAGCCTGTTGATGCAGGGAACACCATTCCATCCCTTGTCCAGGAAGATTCCACATGCTGTGGAACTAAGCCCATGTGCCACAATTACTGAAACCCTGAGCACTAGAGCCCATGTTCTGAAACAAGAGAAGCCAGCACAATGAGAAGCCCTCGCACTGCAACTAGAGAAAGCCTGTGCAGCAACAAAGACTCAGTGCAGCCAAAAACAAATAAATATTTTTTAAAAAGATAAAGGGGAAAGACTGGACTTCAGACATAGTAGACTTGCATGAATTCAGCCAAGGAGCCCAGACTTGAAACACACGACTATCATTCCTTACAATTCAGCAAGTCTCAGCTACTCAAATTCTCACTTACTTCCTCCGTTTTAGCTACAGTACGAAGACAGCATTGTATTTCCAATAAATAATGTATAATTAATTAGCATTTCCAAAAGCATAGTACCCTTCACATATAATTGTCTTCTCTGTACCGAAACAGCAGGTCCTAATGAGATCAGGGTTTTGTCTTGGAGCAATCAGGTCCTGTTATTCAGCAATTATGAAGTGCTTAGGGATACAACTCAATTTCTCCGGGTTCATCCATCTAAAAGCAACCTTATTACTATGGAATGGATGGAATTCTTCTACATGGGGAATCGTATTTAACAAAGTTAGAGACAAAAGACCCTTGCTGTAAGGAAATTTTAATATGCACTGCCGTAGAGAACTTCATAATTCTGAATTAAATAGAACAGAGAGGTCAGTAGAGAGACTGCTCACATTTTTGAGTATGGCTTTGTCTGCTATTGCTATAAATACTCAATATTGACTGGTTTACTCAAGCAAGTTTAAATAAATACAGAAGTTTGTTTTTCTTATTCCTTAGACAAGATTTTTAAATTTATATATATATATGTATACACACACACACTTGTTAGAGATAAGCTGTTATTCTAACGTGTGCTAAGTTGGTTCCATTGTGTCCGACTCTTTGTGACCCTATGGACTTTGTAGCCCGCCAGGCTTCTCTGTCCATGGAATTCTCCAGGCAAGAATACTGGAGTGGGTTGCCATTTCCTCCTCCAGGGCATCTTTCCGACCCAGGGATCGAACCCACATCTCTTATGTCTCCTGTTATTTTAATATCTATTTTATTTATGCCTTATGGCCTCAAATAACTTTAAGCTCTTTTCAATGATGTGTCATTCTCTTAAGTTAGGAAACAAGGCTTAAGTGAGGCAGGTCACTGAAGTGCAGTATCTACTAGGCAGTTTCAACCTGCTGATGGGAGATAAGCAGAGCAGGGGTTTGAGTTGGTAGCGTGGTGATGTTTGCGGAGGGGGAGGTCTGAGACAGGATCATGTATTTTGATGTAGGGAGAATATTTTGTTACAATTCACCCTCAAGGTTGTTATTGATATGCCTGCAAAATATTTGTTCTTTGTGGTTTTTCGAGGTGTGACTGCACCTGTGTCCTTCATTCCCTCTCCCAGAACTCTCTGGAACTGACGGGGCTGTCTGAAATTGACTGGCAGTCAGGGGCCTTGAGCCAGCAGATATGATGGCTTTACGCTGTATAGTAGTACTATGGAGTGATCAACTCTGTCACCTTACACTTCACAACAATATGATTCCCTCAGCTGGCTACACAAAGGGTTACCTGGGGGAGGTTTTCACACGGCGTTCTCTGGACCTCATTTCATACCCAGTCATGAAGTTCTGCAGAGAGCAACACTCAGAGACTCAAGGATCTATTAAAACATTTCTGGGTAATTCTGACTGGCAGCCCCTTGTTGACCACTGTTTCAATTGGCTGGTTTAAGTGGTTCAAGTAGAGCCATGTAGAATATAAAGATCACACACATACACACTATCACAACTAATTAAACTAAGTGGATCAGTTAATTTAATGGATTCTATATCATGATAGCATCTGGGCACCTTTTGGAGGTAGACTATAGAGATGAGAGAGAAAATGATATTCCTACTTCCTCCATAATAGCTCAATTGCATGTACATACTGTAGGACGGATTTGCCTCAGTCACCTGTTGAATCTAGAACAAAAGGCACTTACGATCTTTACCTAAATGTATGTCTAGTAAAACTGGAAAATGCATAGGAACTTTAAGTAAGGTCACTAAGCTTGATAAAGTGTGCCAATTATTTCTTAGGGAAATCTACTTCCTAGTTAGTATTTCAAAATTTCCTTACATTTCCTAAGATGAAACTCATGAATTGTTTCATTTACCAGAGGAGATGGTGTGAGGAGGGCATGGGAGCCCATGGATTTGGTTCTAGTCTTATTAATATCTTTGTTATGTCATATGGGAGACCTAGAGAAAATCACAATCTCTGTGTTTGTTTTGTTTTTCTCCACTTGGGATGTTTGGTTAAATCATCTCTATAGTCTCTTTGGGATTATATCCTGTGATTATAATCATCTATGAAGCAACTGTCAGAATTGTATTGTCCTCTGTTCCCCTGGTGTTTACCCATTAGGTAGGTGACACTACACCAACTTGAGATGATAAGTGATGCGTAGCATCAGGAATCAACGGGCTAGTGCAGAGCAGAGGTCTCTAAGATCACAGGGAAGGTTGTTGAGGGAAGGCCTCATGGTAGAGTTATAACTGGGTCAGGGCTGTAAAAAGACAATTTAAATTGGTGAAAAGAATCAAGAGGCCATTCCAGGCCAAGCAAGAAGCCAGGAAGTTGGAATATACAAGCCCTGCGATCAAGCTTTCCATCCCCTACAATGAAAGAGCAACTGAATCTCCCCAGAGAGTAAACCAATCTCTTTTGCACTCCCAAAGTACATTGCAACTACTATTATTATGGCAGTTACCACCATCTTTTTCCCCTGTATTTTCTTCTTCCCTTAGATCATAGGATCATTTTCCACTCACCTTTATACTGTCATGATCCAGCAGATACTGAGTATCTGGTAGACTGAATATCTAACAAATACGTAACATGAATGGAAAGGGAAGATGATGAAGATGCAGGGGAGGTGAGGCTGATGGAGGGAATGGCACGGTCCATTCTGAGAGGGACTCAGTGCTCATTCTCCCAGCGATGGGGAGTGTTGCTAGCCAATCACTTTTGGGAAAGTACTCTCAGCTAAAGAACGCTGTCTCATCACAGGTGAGGGAGGGGTCCTTATGCAATGGCTGGTTAATGTAGGAGTAAAAAACCCTCAGCCTCCTTCCCTCAAAGTGAGCAGTTTTTGAAGGGCTCTGACCACTCCGGAGCTCCCTGGGGGACTGGTTAATATCTCTGCTGAGATTTCATTGCAGTTCACTGCTCTTTGTTTTGTCCTTCTTGCCCCACTATATCCCATCTGCATCTGAAGGACACACCCCATTAAACTTCTGGGTGCAGATTTCCACCTAGGAGTCTGTTTCTCACAGAATCCAATCTGAGATGGCCAGTGGGAGTTTAATTTTGTAGTAATCCTCCTACTACAGAGGACGAGGTTGGAACAACAATGCCTTAAGCCCAAATGACACCTCTGCAGGAATTAGAAGGAGTTGCCCTTACTCATCTATCAGAAAATTATGGCCCTGAATACACAAACCTGTGTGATTATAAAGGCAGGAGGTGCTCCCACAGTTCAGCGATGCTTTACGATGGTTAGTTGCAGCCTTGAAGTGGAGAGGTAGATTTGTGCTTCATCAAGGAAAGGTTTTTCTAATCTGTTTGTGCATTTTTATCTTCTCAATGGTACACTCTCATTTTTGCTGAAGTTCAAGGGTGGTAATATGTCAGCTTTTAAATCAAATTTAAGTAATGGTTCTTTTCATGGATGCTCTATTTGAATTTGTTATCAGGCTTCAACACCATACCATTCTTGAAATAGATACTTGTGAATTTTCTATTCAGCGTTATATGCATTTACTACTATTTGTACTGGGCATTACAGTGTCAAGAGGGAAATGGTTTATGGTTTCATGTATTTATATATTTGTTCACTGGGGAACATCTTCAGCAGAAGGGTGATTCTCTTAAATATGGTCCTTGGGAATCCTCAGGCTACACATGACACCATAAATAACTTGAACACTTAGCCTAAAGATGGCAAGAATAATGTGACAGAGCACCCTGCCAAGTCTGTGCAGAAAAAGAGATCTGAGAAATAATTCCCAAATTTGGTTCCAGCATAAATCTTTCTTAGATTCCCCTAGATTAGTTAATTTTGTCCTTTGATGCTTTCCTTATACTACTAAGCCACAGAAAAGTAGCATGTATGTTGCACACATGCAAGTTAGATCATTAAGGTAAAATGCTTTAAAGATTAATTAACGTAAAACTTTGTTGTTGTTATTGTTTAGTCACTAAGTCATGTCCTATTCTTTGTGACCCCGTGGACTACAGCCCACCAGGCTCTTCTGTCCATTGTATTTTCCAGGCAAGAATATTGGAGTGGGTTGGCCATTTCCTTCTCCAAGGGATCTTTCTGACCCAGGGATTGAACCCGAGTCTCCTGCTTGGCAGGTGGATTCTTTATCACTGAGCCACCTGGGAAGCCCCAACATAGAATTTGTGTCATGTTAATGCTTTTTTGAAACAACGTTTTCACATCTAAAAATCAACTGCTTTCTATTTTTGTGCTATTATCAATAGAATTTTTTGATGTCATTTACTCAGAAGCTTTCAAATATTCTTTCCCCTTCCAGTAGGAGGAAATAAATTATACCCACCATCAAGAAGATAAAATTGGCAGTAGAACAACCACTGTAGGTCAGTGGGTGCCTTTTTCTTTTGAGAATATGCTCCATTTTGATAACAGGAGGATTTGGCCACCTTGCCAATCCAACTTAAACTTCACAGAGGGTCATAAGTTAATAATGAGAAACTGGGTTTTCACAGTTGCATCCTGGAGGAATTTTTTTTTCTCCAGCCTAATCTGTAGCATTGGTCATTAGCTTCTGTATAATGGCTTCTCAATAGCAAGGCTACTGGCACATTGCCCCAAAAAGTACAGCTTCTCTGGGTTTCCCTTTTTAATGAGCAGTAAATGAGAAATGCATTGTTATCTCTAGTTTCTCTTTTCAGTAACAGTGTGTCGCTTAGTGAGATCGATTTATGGGCACATGAACACAAGGACCTGGCCATGTGGATTTCTTAGGAATCTTCCACCAGTTGTGTCCTTCAAATGAGAGGAAGATGGAGCTCAGGAAGGACATTTTTAACAACAATACATTATCTTTTATCATCTAAACTAATGTTGATGTGCTGAAGATGTGGGTCAAGCAAAGAGGCAAGTGTCTTTCACTTTACAGTAAGTCCCCTACATACTGACATTCAAGTTGCAAATTTTCAAAAATATGAACGTGTGTGCCAGGCCCTGTATGTCAGCTACTATACTGTATTACTGTACTTTTCAGGATACTGTACCGTGAGATTAAAAATGTTTTATTTTTGTGTTTGTTTTTTATGTACCTACTATTTGTGTGAAAAATATTACAAACCTATTACAGTGCAATAGCATATAACTGATTGTGTTAGCTGGGTATCTGGGTAAACTTTGATGGACTCACAAATGAATTGGACTTATGGACACACTCTCATAGCTGAACTTGTTCATATGTAGGGAACTGAGTGTAATATATAATTTAGAAATTCAGGACTACTTCAAAAATAATGATGTGCTTCAAAATGAGATTGGAAGCAGTATTATATCTCCAATTCTATTTCTTGTTAAGAAGAAGTCCTCCTCAAACCATGGAAGGTTACCTATTACACTGATCGAAAGCACAAACCAGCAATCAACTGCTCTTTCTTCTTCTAAGGTTACAATCTTTCTGGTCAGAAAATTTTTCTAGTGATGAGAAAGACATTTAAGTGTTTTGAGTATTAAATGTGAACTTTGAGATAGGGACAAGACCTCAATCTCGATATAGTGAAAAAGGAAATACAAACACAAACAAAAGGGAAAATAAAGATCCACTACCGCCCTGTCCCTATCACAGCCATTGTGAAGCATAAAACTTTGCCACACAGTCTGGAGGGGAGGGGAGTTAGAGGGAGAATGGATACATGTATATGTATGGCTGAGTCCCCATCACTGTTCACCTGAAACTATCGCAACACTGCTAATAGGCTATGTTGTTGTTGTTTAGCTACTCAGTCGTGTCCGAGTCTTCTGCAACCCCATGGCCTGTAGCCCGCCAGGCTCCTCTGAACATGAGATCTCCCAGGCAAAAATAATGGAGTAAGTTGCCATCTCCTTCTCCAGGGGATCTTCCCGACCCAGGAATCAAACCTGTGTCTGCTGCATTGCAGGCAGATTCTTTATCACTGAGCCACCAGGGAAGCCCTAATCAGCTATACTCCAATACAAAATAAAAAGTATAAAAAAAAAAAACTTTGCCACAGATTATCATCTCCTTGGCAGTGAGATATTTGAGAGTTGACTTTGCCAGTTATAAAACAAAAGGAAACATTTACTATCAACGGAGATGGGAAAGACATTCTTCTAGGCAACAATTGGTATCATTCTCACAACTGTCATTTTACAGAAACCAAAAGCTCAAACTCTGTAACTCATTATTACAGAAGATAATTTAGGCTTTGAATCTGGCAGATGTGTCAAGCTAAAATGCAACCAGCATTAATTAAAACACTCCTGTTTATAATTATGCCTATGATAGATTCAGGAGAATAAAAACTACCAGGAAACACATATTGCAAAGAAAATTAAACAAAACTAAAAGTGTTGTAGACTCAGATTGCTTCAAATTATTTGGCTAAATACTCACATCCATCTTCATGTTTGTTTAGAGTTTCTTCTTCACAGATTGTTACAGCTCCCTAATACAGTAGTCTTCCATTAGAAGCATCTCCTCAGATCTCACCTACCCCAGGAAGCATTTCTGAAATTGACACCATTTTCTTGTAATTCTCCCCTTCACCTCTACTGGCTGGTTTTTAACCTGTCCTTCCTTCATTCCCACCTTAATCTGTGGGTTCACCAGAGTTCTGCCTTTGATCAGGTCTTTTTGTTTTACATGTTCTCCCTGGTCATGTAATAACCTTTCCCTCCAACTAACCTCTGGTCCTAAGCTGTCATCCTCTGTGCTGCCTGGAAGGCTCATGGACCCTCTCAGTGAGCATGTCTAATATCACACACCTGAAGCACTTCCTCCCCAACCTGTTCCAAGTTCTGCATCCTCTCCTCTACCTTGCTAATGATGTTACTGTCACCTGAGTCCTTCTTCTCCCTCCCTTTTCGTTCACTGAGACTCCAAATCTTAATTAAATCGGTCCCAGCCAAAGCATTTCCTTTCATTTCCCAGGCCATGTGCAAACTCTCATCATCTCTTGTCTAGACCATTTCAACAGCTTCGTCTTTTTGATGTTGCTATGGCCAGATCAGTTTCTGTTTATCCCACACACCATGTCATTATCTGATATCTACAAAACAAACACGACTCTCTTTATTTCTCCATTTCAAACCTCCACTGGCCCTCTTGCCCATGGGATTAAATACAAACTTGTAAGTCTGGAAAAATGTGCTTGTTAAGAAGTACCCTTAGCCAACAATATGTGAACCATGAACTTCCAGATGTTCAAGCTGGTTTTAGAAAAGGCAGAGGAACCAGAGATCGAATTGTCAACATCTGCTGGATCATCGAAAAAGCAAGAGAGTTCCAGAAAAACACCTATTTCTGCTTTACTGATTATGCCAAAGCCTTTGACTGTGTGGATCACAATAAACTGTGGAAAATTCTGAAACAGATGGGAATACCAGACCACCTGACCTGCCTCTTGAGAAATCTGTATGCAGGTCAAGAAGCAACAGTTAGAACTGGACATGGAACAACAGACTGGTTCCAAATAGGAAAAGGAGTACGTCAAGGCTGTATATTGTCACCTTATTTAACTTATATGCTTATTTAACTTAAATGCAGAGTACATCATGAGAAACGCTGGGCTAGATGAAGCACAAGCTGGAATCAAGATTGCTGGGAGAAATATCAATAACCTCAGATATGCAGATGACACCACCCTTATGGCAGAAAGCGAAGAAGAACTAAAGAGCCTCTTGATGAAAGTGAAAGAGGAGAGTGAAAAAGTTGGCTTAAGGCTCAACATGCAGAAAACTAAGATCATGGCATCTGGTCCCATCCTTCATGGCAAATAGATGGAGAAACAGTGGAAACAGTGACAGACTTTATTTTTTTGGGCTCCAAAATCACTGCAGATGGTGACTGCAGCCATGAAATAAAAAGACGCTTACTCCTTGGAAGAAAAGGTATGACAAACCTAGAGAGCATATTGAAAAGCAGAGACATTACTTTGTCAACAAAGGTCTGTCTAGTCAAGGCTATGGTTTTTCCAGTATTCATGTATGGATGTGAGAGTTGGACTATAAAGAAAGCTGAGTGCCAAAGAATTGATGCTTTTCAACTGTGGTGTTGGAGAAGACTCCTGAGAGTCCATTGGATTGCAAGGAGATCCAACCAGTCAATCCTAAAGGAAATCAGTCCTGAATGTTCATTGGAAGGATTGATGTTGAAGCTGAAACTCCAATACTTTGGCCACCTGATGTGAAGAACTGACTCATTAGAAAAGACACTGATGCTGGGAAAGATTGAAGGCAGGAACAGAAGGGGACGATAGAGGATGAGATGGTTGGATGGCAGCACTGACTCAATGGACATGAGTTTGAGCCAACTCCGGGAGTTGGTGTTGGACAGGGAGGCCTGGTGCACTGCAGTACATGAGGTCACAAAGAGTCAGACATGACTGAGCAACTGAACTGACTGAACTGACCCTTAGCCATAGTGTTACTATATTTCAGCTTTATAACTGCACCCAGTCACCTTGGTCTTTTGCTTATTCCTGGCTCCAGACAATATTTTCCTAAGACATTTAAAAAAAAATCAATACCACTCCCCCTTCCTGGTCTTTTCTTTCATCTAGCAAGGCCTCCCCCAAACTTTTAATACTTTTCCTTATTGTTAAAAAATAAAATTTGTTAATGCGACTATTTGAAGCTTAGTTTTAAAATTTATAAAATATTGTGAAAGCTTTGGGGTAGAATGTTTTTAAATCCTATCAGCTTATTCTCAGAGTCAAAAATATGTCTTTACAGTTTCAGAGGTGATAAAAATCATTTATAAGTCCAATAGTAATGGATATAAAGAAATCTTGTCCCCAGTAATTTCTCTTAAAAAAATTTTCATCTTCATCCAGTCCACAGAGGAAGCACAAATTACTCCAATAAATTCTTTTCTTCCCCCCAATGCCATGACTGTTACCAATGCCACGGAATACAGAAACCCATAACCCCAAAGAAGAAACTGTTGCTACTGTGACTGAAAAATGAATCAACGCTGTCTATGATTCAGAATAAATTAAAGTGAAGATTAGGTGCTAAATGTTATGCAAAGTGGTGATGATTAAGGAATATATTTTACTTACTCTTATGAAAATTTCCAAACATAGAATTCGCACAGGGAGAATAGTGTAAATGAATTCTCATTCTCAGCAGCCAACATCGACAATTGGTAAATTTTTATCAATTGTGAATCATTTATCACCCACAATTATATTTTTCTGGAATATTTTAAGGCAAATTCCAGTCGTCATACTGTTTTATTTGTGAATATTTCAGTTTTTAACTCAAACATAAACTATTTTTTAAAATATTAACAATAATACCATTATATTACCTAATAAAATTAGCAGCAATTCCTTAACTACCACTGCTATTAACATTATATCTGAATTGATATTATTATTATTATTAAATCATTATTAACAATAATTTCTTACTATATCATCCAATCTGTTTTCGGATTTCTTCAGTTATCCCATAAATAGCTTTCTTACACTTGTTTACTCAAATGAGGACTACATATTACAATTGGCTGATTTTTTAAGATTTTTTATGTGGATCATTTTTTAAAGTCTTTATTGAATTTGTTACAATACTTCTTCTATTTTATGCTTTGGTTTTTTTGGCCTCAAGGAATGTGGGATCTTAGGTCCCCCGCCAGGGATCAAACCTGAACCTCCTGCATTGGAAGGCAAAGTCTTAACCATTGGACCGCCAGGGAAGTCTCCCAGTTGATTTTTGACAAAAGTGCAAAAACAATTTAATGGAGAAAGATGGCTGTTTGTACAAATGGTGCTGAAACTATCCAGAGGCAAAAATTAACCTTGACCAAAATCTCACACCTTATTCAAAAATTAACTCAACATGGATTAAGGAGTCTAATGTAAACCCTAACACCATAAAACTTATAGAAAAAAAAGTATGGGAAAAAAGTCTTTTGAGTCTATGGTGTTGCAAAGACTTCTTAGACTTGACATCAAATATGTGATCCATAAAAAATTTTGATAAACTGGAATCTTGTGAACATCCAAAACTGTTCTCTGTGGAAGACCCAGTTAAGAGGCTGAAGCTATAGACAGAAAATATTTATAAGTTACATATTCAACAAAGAGGCTATATCTAGAATCCATAAAAAAGCCGTTAAAATTCAATAGTGAAAAAAAATCCAATTAAAAAATGGACAAAAGATAATAACAGATATTTCACTGAAGAGGATGTACAGATGGCAAATAAGTTCATGAAAAATTATTCCACATCATTAGCCATCAAAGACATGCAAATTAAAGCCATGCGATTTTACTACATACCTGTAAGAATGGTTAAAATAAAAATGTTAAAAATACTAAATGCCTTTGAGGAAGCAGAGAAACTAGATCAGGCATACATTGCCAGTAGGAATGTACAATGGCACAGCCACTCTGGAAAACAGTTTGATAACTTCATTTAAAACTATATATGCAGCTACCATGCAACCCAGCAATTACCTTCTAGAAATTACACCCAGGAAATGAAAGCTCTGGTCACATGAAAACCTGTACACAAGTGTTCACAATAGCTTTATTTGCAACAGCCAAAATTTGCAAACAATCTGGATATCTTTACACAGGAAAATGGTTAAACAAAGAGTGACGTATTCTTAGCAAGCCATCCTACTTTCACAGCAATAGAATTATGCTCAGTGAGAAAAAGCCAATCGCAAGCCCTTGAGTACTTTATGAATCCATTTATATAACATTTTTGAAGTAACATTATAGAAATGGAGAACAGATACGTAATTGCTAGAGATTAGGTATTGAGGTGCAGGAGAGGGGTAAGGGGTTTTCTAGGAAGCTCAGTGGTAAAGAATTCACCTGTCAATGCAGGAGACACAAGTTCGATCCCTGGCACAGGAAGATTCCCCAGAGGAGAAAATGGAAACCCATTCCAGTATTTTTGCCTAGAAAATTCCACGGACAGAGAAGCCTGGTGGGCTAAAGTCCCTGGGGTCAGAAAGAGTCGGGCACGACTAAACAACTGGGCACACACAGAGGTGGGGGGAGAGAGGCAAGTGATCACAGGCTGGAAAAGAGCAATGGGAGGGTGCTTTGGTAATGGAAGTGTCCTGTGGCTTGACTGCTCAGTTCAGCTCAGCCGCTCAGTCGTGTCTGACGTTTGCAACCCCACGGACTGCAGCATTCGAGGCTTCCTTGTCCATCATCAACTTCTGAAGCCTGCTCAAACTCATGTCCATCGAGTCAGTGATGCCATCCAACCATCTCATCCTCTGTTGGTCCCTTCTTCTCAGGACTTCAATCTTTCCCAGATCAGGGTCTTTTCCAAGGAGTCAGTTCTTCGCATTAGGTGGCCAAAGTACTGGAGCTTCAGCTTCAGCATCAGACATTCCAATGAATATTCAAGACTGATTTCATTTAGGATTGACTGGATTTCCTTGCAGTCCAAGAGACTCTCAAGAGTCTTCTCCAACACCACAGTTCAAAAGCATCAATTCACTGGCACTCAGCTTTCACTATAGTCCAATTCTCACATCCATACTTGACTACTGAAAAAACTATAGCTTTGACTAGATGGACCTTTGTCGGCAAAGTAATGTCTCTGCTTTTTAATATACAGTCTAGATTGGTCATGGCTTTTCTTCCAAGAAGCAAGGGTCTTTTAATTTCATGGCTGCGGTCATCATCTGCAGTGATTTTGAAGCCCAAAAATATAAAGTCTCTCATTTTTTCCATTGTTTCCCCATCTATTTGTCATAAAGTAATGGGACTGGATGCCATGATCTTAGTTTTCTGCATGTTGAGTTTTAAGCCAACTTTTTCACTCTCCTCTTTCCCTTTCATCAAGAGCCTCTTTAGTTCTTCTTTGCTTTCTGTCACAAGGGTGGTGTCATCTGTGTATCTGAGGTTATTAATTTTTCTCCTGGCAATCTTGATTTCAGCTTGTGTTTCATCCAGCCCAGCATTTCGCATGATGTACTCTGCATATAAGTCAAATAAGCAGGGTGACAATATACAGTCTTGATGTACTTCTTTCGCAATTTGGAACCAGTCTGCTGTTCCATGTCCAGTTCTAACTGTTGCTTCTTGACCTGCATACAGATTTCTCAGAAGGCAGGTCAGGTGGTCTGGTATTCCCATGTCTTGACTGTAACAAGTTCCATATCCTAGTTATAATATTGTTGTGCAAGATACACTTCCCGTTGCAGAAAAGCAGCTAAAGGTATACAGGCTCTTCCTTTATAATATCTTATGACTCTATGTAAATCTACACTTAGCCTAAAATTTAAAAGTTTAATGAAAAATGTAAAGAAGAAACTAAACGTAATCTTTCATGGGAGAAAATAAATATGCAGTTTCCAAGTGAGCAGCACATAAATACATCAATACATTCTTAAGTAGGACCAGGTATTTAAAACTATCAAGTTAAAAGAAGTCAGGAAAAGAGAAAAGAAAGCAAAAATTAATACCTGCCTATCCACTCACATACTGTTCATGGGGTTCTCCAGGCAAGAATACTGAAGTGGTTTGCCATCCCCTTCTCCAGTGGACCATGTTTTGTCAGAACTCTCCACCATGACCCTTCCGTCTTGGGTGGCCTTACACGGCATGGCTGATAGTTCTACTGAGTTAGACAAGGCTGTGGTGCATGTGATCAGTTTGGTTAGTTTTCTGTGATTGTGGTTTTCATTCTGTCTGCCTCTGATGGATAAGGATAAGAGGCTTATGGAAGCTTCCTGATGGGAGAGGCTGACTGAGGGGAAAACTGGATCTTGTTCTGATGGGCAGGACTATGCTCAGAAAATCTTTAATCCAATTTTCCATTGATGGGCGGGGCTGTGTTCCCTTCCTGTTGTTTGACCTGAGGCCAAACTATGGTGGAGGTAATAAAGATAATGGCTACCTCCTTCAAAAGGTTTCCACTTTAAGTGGAAAATTCTTAAAGAGATGAGAATATCAGACCACCTGAACTGCCTCCCAAGAAATCTGTATGCAGGTCAAGAAGCAACAGTTAGAACTGGACATGGAACAACAGACTGGTTCTAAATAGGGGAAGGAGTACATCTAGGCTGTATACTGTCACCCTGCTTATTTAACTTACATGCAGAGTGCTGCTGCTGCTGCTAAGTCGCTTCAGTCGTGTCCAACTCTGTGTGTCCCCATAGACGGCAGCCCACCAGGCTCCCCCGTCCCTGGGATTCTCCAGGCAAGAATATTGGAGTGGGTTGCCATTTCCTTATCCATATGTGCAGAGTACATCATGTGAAATGCCAGGCTGGATGAAGCACAAGCTGGAATCAAGATTGAAAGGAGAAATATCAATAACTTCAGGTATGCAGCTGAGAGCACCCTTATGGCAGAAAGCAAAGAAGAACTAAAGAGCCTCTTGATGAAACGGAAAGAGGAGAGTGAAAAAGTTGGCTTAAAACTCAACATGCAGAAAACTAAGATCATGGCATCTGGTCCCATCACTTCATGGCAAATAGATGGGTTAACAATGGAAACTGTAAGAGACTTTATCTTTTTGGGCTCCAAAATCACTGCAGATGGTGACTGCAGCCATGAACTTAAAATATCCTTTCTCCTTGGAAGAAAAGCTATGACTAACCTAGACAGCATATTAAAAAGCAGAGACATTACTTTGCCAACAAAGATCCGCCTAGTTAAAGCTATGGTTTTCCAGTAGTAATGCATGGATGTGAGAGTTGGACTATAAAGAAAGCTGAGCGCCAAAGAATTGATGCTTTTGAACGGTGGTGTTAGAGAAGACTCTTGAGAATCTCTTGGACTGCAAGGAGATCAAAGCAGTCAATCCTAAAGGAAATCAGTCCCGAATATTCATTGAAATGTCTGATGCTGAAGCTGAAGCTCCAATACTTTAGCCACCTGATGTGAAGAACTGACTCATTTGAAAAGACCCTGATGCTGGGAATGATTGAAGGCGAGAGGTGAAGGGAGTGACAGAAGATTAGATGGTTGTATGGCATCATTGACTTGATGGACATGAGTTTGAGTAAGCTCCGGGTGTTGGTGACGGACAGGGAAACCCGGCGTGCAGCAGTCCATGGGGTGGCAAAGAGTCGGACAGGACTGATTGACCCACCCACATACATACCTATCTACATGCATACACACACAGTATGCATGTAGATCTCCTTCAGATTTCACATTTCCTAAGTGAGAAAAAGGAATGACTTGTGGGTGTTCTTAAAACAAATTGGATTCAGGATCCAGCCTGAAACCCAGTCCCCCTAATTCCCATGCTCACATGCTATAAAAACAAAACAAAACAAAACAAAACACTTTTACTCTAGAAATGACCTACTCCACCAAATATCTCCCATTAGACTCACTGGCCTGCCTTGTGATATCCTCAAATCATAAAAGGAGGGAAATGTGCCTGAAAACAGAATTACATTTTTCTCCGGAGTAAAGACTCTTCTGTATTTCGAAGGTCATTTATTTTTCAATTTTGCCATTTTTCAATTTCTCCACTTGTGGCTGTGGGAATCTTCCCTGAATGTAAAACTCATCAACGTGATTACTCAAGCAAGCAGCCAACTTCCTAACTTTCTGTCTTCTAAAGTGAAGTCTCTTCCCCAGCCCTCAGGGGCAGGTTGGAGTTTGTGATTCTTGAACTTAGAGGGTTGACTTTCACCTTGGGCTTCCTGAGGAAGACACCATAAAGAATGTGATCACTAAATGAGAGAGAAAAAGGACTCTGAATTTTAGTCAGTATTAGTCCATTTCCTTTCACTGTCATCGAAAGAAGTGAAAGGGTAAAAAAATCAATGTATTAATTCTAGATGCAACTTGGAATTACAAGATGTAGGTTTGCTGTCCATGAATGCCATTTCTGAGCTGTGTCATCAGGAGTAAATTATTTGCTCACTCTACGCCTCAGTTTCTTCATCTGTAAAATACATAGCTACTAAAATTTGCTGAGATCATGAAATGCAGTGGAATGGGAAAGCCTCCAGCCTTCAACAGGTATTGAACGCATTTTTCAAACACTGAATTTGAATTATTTTGAAAAGGCTTAAATATAGTAGTAGTGGAACCACTTAATTACCTATAAAATTATTTTCCCATGAAAATTTCAGGCCATGTATTTCCCTCACACATACATGTTTCTGGGACTGCTTACCCAACCGATATGATTAATAACATCTGACAGTTACAGTAGACAACAGAAGATGGTGTGCTGAGGGAAATAGCTGATGACTTAGGATAACTGTTGAGTCAAAGTACTATTATAGAATGTAGCTGAAAGACATTTAGACCAACGAAGCCAGAGTTCACCGTTCACGAGTTCTATGGAAGAACGGCTAAAGCACATACTTCATCTATTTCAAGGGTAGTGGGGCCTAGAAAAAAGAGGGGTGATATGCAAACAGCAAGAGTGGCCAAAGAAATTGATAAGCAGGTGCAAATATCAAAATGAGCAGTTGTTTATCCTGAAGGAAAAGTACGAAGAAAGGGAAAACATAAGCAATTGCTATAAAAACATTAGTCACTAAGTTGTAGTCTTGATACATAAGGTGGACCTAAAATACTACTCAAAATTACATGGAAAATGAGAGCAGAAGTCTGGAATTAAAGTGTAAAGGACTTTATGTCCTTATTGTATTCAAAGTGAAGTCGCTCAGTCATGTCCGACTCTTTGCGACTCCATGGAATGTAGCCCACCAGGCTTCTCCATCCATGGGGTTTTCCAGGCAAGAATACTGGAGTGGGTTGCCATTTCTTTCTCCTGGGGATCTTCCCCACCCAGTGATCGAACCCAGGTCTCCCACATTGCAGGCATACACTTTACCCTCTGAGCCACCAGGGAAGCCTATTGTGTTCAAAAGGAAGATAGAAATATAAATTCGGATTTTTAAATTAATTACATATATGTATCTTTAAGGATAACTACTGCAAGGCCATAAAAAGATATTCAACTCCTTACCTAGCAGAAGGGAAGTGAAGAGAAAGAAGAAAATTGATGAATCTCACAAAAAAGCAGGCAAGATGAAGCAAGAGGAAAATGTGTTAAGTAGAAGGAACAAAGAAGAAAATTTTAAAAATCTGTTATCTTTATGTCATAATTCTATATCCATTAATTAGATAAAAACTCCGAGGGGAAGGTTATTGATCCATTTTAGGACAATGGCTACCTTTGAGGAAGGATGGAGGAAGTAAGAGAAAAAGGCACTTTGGTGATACTTGTTGCTGTTTAGTTGCTAAGTTGTGTCTGACTCTTTTGCTACCCCATGGACTGTAGCCCTCCAGGCTCCTCTGTGCATGGGATTTTCCATGCAAGAATCCTGGGGGGGGAAGCCATTCCCTTCTCCAGGGGATCTTCCTGACTCAGGAATTGAACCCAGGTCTTCTGCATTGCAGGCAGATTCTTTACCATTGAGTCACCAGTGAAGCCCTATTTGGTGATAACTGCAAAATTTTGTTTGAAAATTCCTGAAACAAAAATAGCAAAGTATTAGTATTTGTTCAATTTGGGTACAAAGGTCTCTGTTATATTATTTTCTGTTAATTTGAAATATAACACAATAAAAAGTCCACAAATTATATATGTTCACAAGGGCATAGGTGTACAAATTAACAAAAAGAAAATCCACCCTTTGTTGTAAAGAGGTTTAATAAATGAAATACTAGATTTATTAAATGTATCTGGAGTGATATGCATCTTGAGGAAGTCCTAGTTATGATTTTGAGAAGGATAATCAAGTGTGCCCACTTCACTTGCTACCCATCTGAATCCCTCCATCTTTCAAAGGCCAGACTTTGGTCCCACCTCATGTCTGCTTGGCTTAATGTAGACAACTGGAAATAAACAAGATATTGTTCTGGTGATTTTGGAAGATGCAACAGTGTTCCTGAAATTCTCCAGAGTTAACTGATGTTGGAAAAAATATCCCACGACACCCCACACTGTAAGTCTTTTGACCTATGTCTTGATTTCCAGTTCACTTTAATGGGAATTCGTTTAGGAATAGATCTCATTTTGTAATATTATAAACAGAATGCTCTCACAATAGGTAAGAGGCAGGTGGTCGGCTTGGTATTTATTGAGAGAAGTTTGGCCTCAATCCACGGTCCTGGTGAATTTAACCATGGTCCTAGGCTGCTTCCCATTACAAACAGCGCCTCTCAGAGTGCCTCAAATAAACACCCTCCTATATGCAAACGTGTAACAGGAAATGGCAACCCACTCCCGTGTTCTTGCCTGAAAAAGCCCATGGAGCCTGGTGGGTTACAGTCCAAAGGGTCGCAAAGACTTGGACATGACTGAGTGACTAAGCACACACATGCACATTACTGCCATTAACCAAATTGTGGTCTAGTTTTGAGTGCAGAATAGTGGCTTAACTGCCTTCTCCACAGAACAATTAAAGAGCAAGCCCATTGACAAATCCAGAAGAAACAATAGGTAGAAGATACCCTTATCCAACTTCTGTTAACCACCGGGGAGCTTTCAGTCTCTAAACAAACTGCACTGGAGGGCACGCTGTTCTCTCTTTAAGTGACCCTGAGTAACCTTATGAGATACACTCTTCCTTTGCCAGGAGGACCAGCCTGTTCACGGAAGTCACACTGTTGCTAATGGACTGTCTCCAGGACGACAGCCTGTCCAGTGATGCCTTTAAATTCTTGTTAGGTTCAATGCACGTGTCTGTGTGTGTATGTGTGTGAGCGAAGTAAGAACTAGAGTTCTCTCATCTTATTAGTTCTGCTTCCTTTCTATACTAAGTTATTAAATAAATCCCAGAGTGCTCATAACCTGAACACACTTGTTCCTCTGCATGGCACAAGATAGGCTGAGATGGGAACCCATGGCTCAGCTCATCCCTGGAAATTTAAATGCTAAAAGAAGGTGTTCTCTGCAAATTCCAGATCTATCTCTTGATGCCTGGGGGCATTGTTAGCCTCCAGGTAAGGAATTCAGATTGAATGTCTGCTATTGGATAAGTGGGAAGGAGAGAATGTGGGTGAAATTTGAATGGTGCACACGGTAAAGCAAAAGGGGGACCTCCTTGGTTCCTGGGACAGGAATCCAGGTTACACATATTTGCAGCCTCTCAGTAAGTGGTACTCGTACACATCTGAGAATAAGAATTACCTATAGATTTTGTTAGATACACAAACTCCTGGACCTTGCTCTCCTGAAATTTTGATACAAAGGCAAATTGATATATACACAGAAGGTACAGAATGAAGGCTGGTAGGGATTGATGGATGGACGGAAGGAAGGATGGATGGAAGGATGGGTGGATGGATGATGGATAAATACTTGAATGAAAGAAGTAAAAAAGACAGTGAAAGAAGAAGCAGGAGCTAAGAGCCTGTGAGACTATAGCAGCAGGCAAATGCTGTGTTCAGGAGGTCTCACTGCCTTCACTCTCTCTCTGTCTCCACAGACTATTGGAGACCTACTCTGCATTTCCACAGAGTTAGACTCTTCTTAATGCTGCAAAAATAAATTATTATAGCACCTTAGGGATGCAGGCAACTGTCAAGAAGTGTCACATTACTGGCAACTATCCCCCAGATAAATAACAACTATGGCTTTCCGGGTGGCACTAGTGGGAAAGAATCCGACTGCCAATGCAGGAGACACAAGAGAGGTGGGTTTGATCTCTGGGTTGGGAGGATCCCCTGGAGAAGGAAATAGCACCCCACTCAAGTATTCTGGCCTGGAAAATTCCATGGGCATAGGAGCCTGGCAGTCTACAGTCCATGGGTTCACAGTCGGACACGACTGAGTGACTGAACATGCTGCACGTAAAAGATGAGAAAGAAAGGAGATGATGCCAAGGGGAGGGTTGATGTTGAAGAGGTCTCCAGTTCTCATGCTTGCCAACTTCTCAACTTCCTTCCTCGACTCCTCACTCACCTCAAGAAACACTTTCACAGATATCAGCCCAGTACTTCAGGTATGTTTGTTCGGGGAAGGAACTATAAATTTTCATGAGAGTAGCTTCAAGTTTGAAGACTATTTTCTAAATACTGTTACCGAGTTCCGTTTTTGCCTGATGACATTTAACTTATTAAGAGCATTTATTGGTGACAGTTGAATGGATTTTTCTTGTACTTAAACACCACATCGGAAGTGAAAAAGGAATTTCCTGTGACATTCGTCTCATGCTCTATTTGATATTTATTGGAGTCAGACTAGAATCTACACATGTTAAAAATAATCACCTCATTGTCAGGCCATTTATTGCTAGTGAAGCCACCTTACTTTCTCTAGAGAAATAATATGCCATGTGTGCAAGGGCCACTAATGGAGGCAAAAAAAAAAAAAAACAACCCCCACAAGAGATGATAAGAGAAAAAGGGCAAAGCTGCCTTCAGCACTGAGCTCACTTGTTTTCCTAGTAGCTACTGGAATTCCAAGAGAGGTTTTTTTTTTTTTTTTTTTTTTTTAAATAAAAAAGCAGATATTCAAGTATGTCTAAAATGGTAAAATGAATGACTCTCAAGAATTGCTTGTATACTTAAAAAGATTTGCATAATAAAAGGGCATCATGCTGTTGCTACTTCTTAATTAATGATATTTCCCTTCCCTTGGGCTCAAACTCCAGCAAGGATAGGAATTCTTTAACCCCAAAACGTCAGGTTTGATGAGGTTTATGGATTTTCTGGGTAATGTTATTGAGGACACACTACTTAGATGTTCTTAGAGTTGAAAATGAGCTGTTAGGGGTCAAGTCCTCTCAAGTCTCAGAGAAGCAGCTCCCAGGCCCTCGCCCTCACCCAGCTTTACCTGGGAAAGGAGCAGTCTCACTGCACACTTCCTGCCACTAATAGCCATGCTATTCCCATTGCCACAGATAATTGACCTGCAGCAGGAGAGTGGCTTCAAAGAGACCAGACAGCCAGCTTATAAACTGGCCTGCGACCTGACCCACAGCCTAGCACCAAAAGCGGGGGCCGAGCCAGTATGATGCATCCTCTTAGAACTTCAAAATCTGTGCATCCTTAGTACCCGGAGAGAGCTGAGGCCAGAGGGTTGTGATCTGGAGAAGGGCTGGGGGCGCCATGTCTGCAGTGAGTTGAAGGTATGAAGGAGTGGTAACTGTGAGTAGGCTGAGGAAGTCAATGGCTAGAGGAGAAAATGCAGGGTGGGTTAGCAGGAAGGACAGAAACACCATGGACAGGGTGGTGGGGGCAGGGTCACATCTATTTATTTCCCACGGTGTTCGCCTGAGTCCAGTTCTCCCTGGCCTCTGAGGAGAGCCCCCTTTTTTTTCCCCCCTCAGTCAACCATGCTGTACTTGAAAAAACATCAAAGGGCTTCTTTTTCTTGGGCTTCCCTGATGGCTCAGATGGTAAAGAATCTGCCTTCAATGTGAGAGACCTGGGTTTGATCCCTGGGTTGGGAAGATCCCCTGGAGAAGGGAAAAGCTACCCACTCCAGTATTCTTCCCTGGAGAATCCCATGGACAGAGGAGCCTGGTGGTCTACAGTCCATGGGGTCGCAAAGAGTCAGACACGACTGAGTGACTAACACTTTCACTGTTTCACTTTTCTTTTTCTCACAAGCAAATGTGTCAAGTTAGACAAACCCACTTCAAAATGACAAAGCTGAAGGCTCCACAGATGAGTTTTAAACATTGGTGTCTCTGAAATTCCAGTTCAGGTTCTGATGCTATCCGAAAGCAGAGTGTGCCCGGAAACCTTTTGTAGCCGAAAAGAAGTAAAGCAAAAAAAGCAATGACCTTAGGACACATCTTATTAACGGAGGCACAAAATAAATTGAGATGAAGCACATATGCTCACAGGCACAGTTCAGAGTTGCGGCGGCTGCACTGTGAGATGCTGAGTGTGGTTCTTGGGAAAAGAACTTGGCGGGGCCACATTCATGGCTGCCTCTATATCAACTTGATGGAAAACAAAAGCTATTTTCTATTCTCACCTTTTTAAATAAAAGCGAAAATCCACTTGGGATTTATTTTGATTAGCAAAAATTAATGTAGGTTTTTAAAAATAGTTAAGTGGCATAAAGCAAACTTTTGACAAGCAAAGGATACTTGTATTTGACTTGATTTACAAAATTGAAGGCAAAAGGAGAAGGGGGTGGAAGAGGATGAGAAGGTTAGATAGCATCACTGACTCAATGGACCTGAATTTGAGGAAACTGTGGGAGACAGTGAAGGACAGAGTAACCTGGTGTGCTGCAGTCCATGGGGTCGAAAAGAGTCAGACAGGACTTAGCAACTGAACAACAACAACAAAGTTGTCATTTTCATGTGGTTCAATCTGATACTGTGTTGTATGGGTACCATCTTGGGCATGCAGAGAACATGGAGCCTGGCATCTTCTACCATTTTTCCTTATCGAATCAGAAGCTTCACTAACTCATTATGCTTCCCTGAACCATGCTGTTTCATGTTTCTCTAAAATTGTTTATGTCATTCCCTCTGAATGAATTGCTGCTCCCTAACTTTTCAACCTGTAAATTCCTATTCCTCTTTCAGGATTTATTTCAAGTACTAGCTTATCTGTGAAACCTTCCCTGATTTCCTCAGATTTAATAGATCCCTTCTTCACTCTGCTCTTCGATCATACCTAGTCTTCTAACTTTATGTCACAATGCGCCACACTAAACTACTCTTCTCTGTTAAAACTCTGTCCAAAAGTTACCTAGGGACTTCCCTGCTGGTCTAGTGGTTAAGACTTTCAAAACATAAAACAGAAGCAATTTTGTAACAAATTCAATAAAGACTTTAAAAATGGTCCACGTTAAAAAAAAAAAATCTTAAAAAAGAAAGGCTACCTAAAAGCCCATGAGATCCCCGAGAAGGGCCATGTTTTTATTTCAATTTCTGGCACAAATCAGTACTCTGTAAATGTTTACTCTTACGTCTTTATTGATTTTTTTGGTTGCATGGCATGTGGGATCTTAAGCTCCCCAACCAGGGATGGAACCTGAGCCCCCTGCAGTGAAAGTGCAAAGACGTAACTACTAGACGGCCAGGGAAGTCCCAATGCATGCTTTTAATTAACCTAAGAAAACTGATATTTTAGAATATGAACAACTAAAAAATTTAAAAAAGCAAAGGCATGGGTTTCCCTGGTGGCTCAGTAGTAAAGAAACCACCTGCCAATGCAGGAGACACGGGTTCGATCCCTGGTCCTGGAGGATCCCACATGCTGTGAAGCAACCTAACCTGCGTGCCACAACTACTGAGCTTGTGCTCTAGAGCCTGGGAACCGAAACTATTGAGCCCAGATGCGGCAGCTACTGAAGCCCAAGTGCCCTAAAGCCTGTACTCTGCAGCAAGAGAAGCCACTGCAATGAGAAGCCTGTAACCCCCACTTGCCTCAGCTAGAGAAAAGCCTGTGCAGTAACGAAGATCCAGCACAGCCAAAAATAAATAAATAAATAAAATTTAAAAAATCAAAGAATCTCTTACATGGTAACCCCACCACTTATGTGTTAAGTGAAACAAGCTTGGAAGAATAGGAATAAACCCTGATAATTTGAAGTTTAAGACCCTAGACACAACTTACATTCAATATTTCCACTGAAATAATTGCTGAATATAATGACTGAATTATAACCAAGTGAACAAATAGTCTGGCCTTTGGAATAACAACTCAGTTGTCAGTACATGTATCTATCTTTCCATAAAGAGTCTGAGAACAGTTCAAAGTAATCTCTTTCTTCAGAAACCCACTGAAAATACTGGCCTGGAATGGACTCTGGGGGCAAAGTAGAGGCACTAACCATTTTTAGGCAGAGAACTTAATAATCACCTTTGCATTTTAGAACCATGTAGAGAATAGTCCAAAGAGGGAGAGATGACAGGCAGCAAGACTGGTTAAGGACTGTTTAGAATCTGAATTAAGGCAGAGATGGGAAAGGGAAGACAGGGAGAGATATTTAGAAGTACACACAACAAAGCCACCACATTTTCATATACATGTAGAAATAATCATCAAGATTTACTGTCAAGGCCTTTGGTAAAATAACGTTAATTTTGCAGGAATTTGTATTATAAAAAAGGACAATGTTTTCTCACAGAGAAGACTTCAATCTCTACAATGCTGCAGAGTACAGGCTTTAGGGCACTTGGGCTTTCACACTTGTGAAAGTCGTGTCCAACTCTGCGACCCCACGGACTGCCTGCCAGGCTCCTGTCTATGGAATTCTCCAGGCAAGAATACTGGAGTGGGTAGCCGTTCCCTTCTCCAGGGGATCTCCCCAACCCAGGGATCAAATCCAGGTTTCCCCCACTGCAGGCAGATTCTTTACTGTCTGAGCCACCAGGGAAGCCCTTCATACTGTTAAGAGTTCTCTATTAAAGGAAGATGACAGCACATTTTCTACTGTAACAGCCAGGGAGCTAGGGGTGTATGGAAAATACCAAGATTCTTTCATTTGAGTGTAGCATCATCGTATCCATTTTCTAGAAAGTCAGATATTCATGTTTAGCTTATAAACAAAAACAACAACAAAAAAAATGATATAAGTCACGGCATACATGGAATTTGTTCTAATGGACCTGGCACAGGTTATATGTCTTCATCTACACACTGAAGAATTTCTTTTCTGTTAGCCCTTGAGGTATGGAGTAAAAGAAAACTCAACAATTTTTAAACAACACATAGGATTTTGATTTTCAAAAAAAAGCCTGAGTTGTTGGCTAGTACCTTTGAAAGACCCTACGTAGGGCTTCCCTGGTGGCTCAGTGGTAAAGAATCCACCTGCCAATTCAGGGGACACACGAGTTCCATCCCTGGTCCAGGGTAACTAAGCCCAGCACCACCGCTACTGAGCCTGTGCTTTAGAGCCTGTGCTCCACAACAAGAGAAGACAAGGAAATGAGAAGCCCACGCACCACAACTAGAGAAAAGCCCCCGATGCAGAAGACCTAGCACAGCCAAAAATAAATAAAATTTTAAAAAGAGAAAGGCTCTACATATTAACGCAATTTAAAATTGTAGCTTAAATTATAGGCTGCTTCTCAGTTCAGTACCAAGTGATGTGCAGAAATAGCCACATGCTCGCTCAGGACAGAAAATGTGGTGTCATCATTGGTTCCTTTCTTTCCTCTTTCTCCCTCCACATACAAACAAGCATTAAAAACTATTCATTCTACACTTCTAGTGGTCTTTTCATTCCCACCAACTCGTGGAAGACTGTAACACTGGCCACATTTGCAGCTTCTCCATCAAGAGGTAGAACCAACTGTACTGCCCCCATCCCTTGAATCTGGGTTGGTCTTGTGAATCCCTTTGGCCAGTGCAATACTGCAGAAGTGAGGTTTGAGGTAACATATTCAAAACTAGGATTCAAGAGACCTTGCAGTTTTCACGAGTATGCTCTTGGAACCCCGTGACTGCCTTGAGAAGAAGATCCGTTTTATCCTCACAATTACATACAAGAAGCAGGTACTACTATTATCCCCACTTTAAAGATGAAGAACCTGGAGCACATGGAGGGTAAGTAACTTGGCTGAGGTCACAGAGCTCAATATTGATCATGAAGACTAATCACTGCTTGGAATTCAAACTCAGGTATTCTGACTCTAGAACCTATAGTCTTAAAAGCCACACTCTTGGCAGAGATAAATGCTGTGCTCAACCAAGGATGAATAGACTCTCCTTGCTATTGGTGACAGGAGGAGTACGGACCTATCACTTTAGGTAACATTTTTCAGAGTTGCAATTACTTGTTCAAAACTATGTCTTTCTGAAGCATAGCAAGAATAGGATCCCCTTCTATTTTTATGTATCCCTGGAACGGTACTGGACATAGAGCAGATGTTTGAGAGAAATTCCCTTTCAGAATTCTTGCATTAAACGTCCTTTCCTCCAAGCTACAAGCATTATGTAATGTTGGCTCAGTGGGTAAAGAATCCAACTGCAATGCAGGAGAGACAGGAGGTGTGGGTTCGATCCTTGGTTTGGGAAGATCCCCCGGAGAAGGAAATGGAAGCCGCTTCAGTATTCTTGCCTGGAGAATTCCATGGACAGAGGAGTGTGGGGGGCTACTGTCTATGGGGTCACAAAGAGTCGTACATGACTGAGTGACTAAACACACACACATACACAGATACAGAATCATTTTAACAAAAATGTTTTTCTTCCCTTCTCTCTCCTTTGTTGTTGTGTTCAGTCTATTCATAATGGGTTAATCCTTATTCTCAGCCCATAAAGGTCAATCTGCTAAACGGTGGGTTCTACATGGCTTTGGGTCGGGTTGGACAGCAGCTGTGGTCTGAGAGCTCACCCACTGAAGCATATGCTCACAATTGCCCTCCAGGGTCATGGCTCTGACAACTGCATTCAGACTGTTCACATGTGCCAAGCGCAGTCCAGCCTTTAACATATTAAGAAGTAACCAAATCATTAGGGTTTCATACTTCACTGGCACCATGCAGGTTACGGACCTTTCTCAAAGGGTAAAAGCTTCTGCAGCTTTTTTTAGTGCAGCAATAAATATTTATAGGATTACCAGCCCATTGTCGATGGGATAACCAAATGCATTCTAATGCAAAACTGCTGGCTGCTTATCTAGCTGTTTGACAGAAAGCAATTACACAACCAATTCTCTTTTTTGTGCCCTTCTGTTACGGCTCCCTGGATCACTCATGATGGGCTCTCAGTAGGTGTTATTTTTTTTTTTTTTCAAGTTTTCCAGGCGTTTGTTGTAAACAAGGTTAGACGCATTCAGTGTTGTGGGGTATACCATGAGTACTAGGATATACATTATTACTGCTTATGTCCTGATATGAAAACATTTTTTTTTCACTACCATAGAAAATCTTATTTAAAATCCAGAGAATTCTCTAGGCAAGAATACTGGAGTGGATAGCCATTCCCTTCGCCAGCGGATCTCCTCAACTCAGGGATTGAACCAGGGTCTCCCCCACTGCAGGCAGATTCTTTACTATCTGAGCCACCAGGGAATCCTACTTAAAATCATCTACAGCTAATTAATTATGTCTTTGTTTCCAGTAAGAGGTAGCACCTTAGATGATATATGTATAATAATATTATATGAAAAACTTACCGTTTATGTAACACTTTTTTTTTTCAGAAGAGTTCCATACATCCTGTGGCTCTTGAACTAATGTATTGTTATGGGCATTCTGGTACTTGTGACATTATTATCAGCTAAACTTTACTGAATGCATATTATGGGCCAATCACTGGGCTTCAGTCAGTTCAGTCGCTCAGTTGCGTCCAACTCTTTGCAACCCCATGGAGCGCAGTATGCCAGGCCTCCCTATCCATCACCAACTCCTAAAGCTTACTCAACCTCAAGTCCATTGAGTTGGTGATGCCATCCAACCATCTCATTTTCTGTCGTCCTCTTCTCCCGTTTTCAATGTTTCCCAGCATCAGGGAAACCCAAAGTTTACCCAGGGGATGGTTAAGCCAGAATTCCAATCCAGGTATGTTTCTTTTTGTGCTGCATGCTCAGTCGCTAAGTCATGTCCAATTGTAGCCTGCCAGGCTCCTCCGTCCATGGAATTCTTCATGCAAGAATACTAGAGTGGGTTGTCATTTCCTTCTCCAGAGGATCTTCCCAACCCAGAGATTGAAACTGTGTCTCCTGCACTGGCAGGCAGATTCTTTATCACTGAGCCACCTGGGAAGCCCACCATGAAAGCTAGGAGTATTATAAATGAGATAAGGCTGCCACTATATTCTTCACCTACAATTCCAAAGAGTTGTCCCAGAAGTCCTCCTATCCCATCTCTGTGTGCTCTTAGCATCTTGTAGGCAGCGTGACGTCTTGATACCAAGGACACAGTAATTCAGTCAAACAGCACAATGTATATAATTCACATATACATTGAACCTTGGGCTTCCCTGGTAGCTCAGATGGTAAAGAATCTGCCTGCAATGCAGGAGACCTGGGTTCGATCCCCAGGCCAGGGAAGATCCCCTGGAACAGGAAATGGCAACCCACTCCAGTATTCTTGCCTGAAAAGTCCCATGGACAGAGGAGCCTGGGGAGCTACAGTTGATGGAGTTGCAAGGAGTCAAACACGACTGAAGAGACTTAGCACATGCATACCCTAGGGAGCAGGTGGCAATCCCTTAGGAGTGTTTACTTAGGGAAAGGTTTTACTACAAAGTCTTGATCACCTCCAAGTGGCACCTCCTCCAATAGACAAAATGGAAGGTACTTAAAAATATATTATTCTAGGTGGAATAAAAACAATTCAGTACTACACTGTTAAATTCAATTATTCTTAGTAATTTATTCATTCCACATTTATAATAGAAATTTTTAATTATGATTTTTCCTATGTCTAGTGTAAGTAACTGCAAATTCAAGTTTGCAGTTTGAATTTGTATGTATCTATCTCCATTTCTTGTGTATATATTTGGAGGGATTAAATTTTCTCTAATGAGTTGGTAGCATTTGAGTTCAGCCCTTTTCTCTTTTTTTGAGGGAGCCAGTCTTCCTACAGGAAGCATGCATTGTCTGCACTCTGTCACTTAATTCTGTCTGGGTCCCATGGGGGTGGGGGCCTGCCTGCCCAGCTGTGCGGTACCTAATTTGGGAAGCAGGGTTTAGAAAGCCCATTCAGTTGCCTATTTAAAGCCATGCTCTTCAATTGTATTTATGAGGGATAAAGCTCATATTCAGATTTCCACCTGACTGTTTCTTGTATTGTTTTCCTGCTTTATTTTAAATTTAAAAGGAGAAATGTATTACCTAAAAGATCCTCTAAAAATAGGATAATATCTCTATTCATTGCAGTATTAATTTTAGCGGCAAAGAAAAACAGTGAAAGACTGGATGTTCAGATGTTGACTAGCTTTGTATTTCTGGGATAAATCTCTCTTGGTCATAGTATATGACAAAAACAGCTTTATTGAGATGTATAGCATACAATTTGCCAACTTACAGTGTACAATTCAGTGATTTTTGGTATATTCACAGAGTTGTGCAAATATTACCCCAATCTAATTTTAGAATATACACTTCTCTCCAAACACTCAAGAGGAGGAGATTATGCAAGGGCATAAACAGAAGAAAAAGAGAATTATTGGGGGTCACCTTAGGATCCATCTGGGGCTTCCCTGATGGCTTAGACGGTAAGGTGTCTGCCTGCAAAATGGGAGACCCGGGCTCGATTCCTGGGTATGGAAGATCCCCTGGAGGAGGGAATGGCTACCCATTCCAGTATTCTTGCCTGGAGAATTTCATGGATGGAGGAGTCTGGCAGGTTACAGTCCATGGAGTCCCAAAGAGTCGGAAATGACTGAGTGCACGTGCACACACACACACACATATACACATATCATGGCTAATACACTTCCAAACGCAAGATCCTGTCAGCAAAACACCAGTCAAAAACGTCTGTGATGGCCTAAAGATGATGGGGATGGTTGGAAGGTCATCGTCTGTGATACTCAGGAGGCAGAACTAGGGCCAATAGATGGAAGTTCCAGTGTGATGGATTTTGGATCTACAAACTAAATTAAATCTACAAATCATGTTTTACACTTAGAGCAGCCCAATACAGTAAGTTCCCTACTACAAAAGAGTTCTGTTCCAAGAGTGTGTTCGTAAGTCCAATTTGTTTGTAAGTCCAACAGTTAGCCTAGGTACCCAACCAATACAATCAGCTATATAGTACTGTACTGTGATAGGCTTATAATACTTTTCACACAAATAATGCATAAAAAAAAAACAAACACAAAATTAAAGAAAACATGTTTTATTTTACAGTACCTTGAAAAGTACAATATTACAGTACAACAGCTGGCACACGAGGCTGGCATTGAGTGAACGAACAGGCAAGAAGAGCTACTGGAGGAGGGACAGGAGGCGGGAGATGGTAGAGCTGAAGAGTCATCAGCAATAAGAGACGGAGGGCAAGCTCCAATGTCACTCATGCTTGATGTGATCGGACACGTGAATACATGTTCACATCTCTGAAAGTTTGCAACTTGAAGGTTCGTACGTAGGGGACTTACTGTAATGGATGGGGCTACCTGGATGGGTAATGAATGGCCTGTTCAAGCAGAGGGTGCATCACCATTCATCAAGGATGTCACAGACTTGCACTGACAAATAGAAATACACAGAGAGCTGCATCTGTGATTTTAAATTTTCTAGTACCCAGCCAGGGTCAGGCGGGTTTGAATATGACTTGAGTGAAGACGGCATCTGCCTGCTTCCCTCTACCTCTGTACGTGTCCCTCTATTTTTTTTTTTAAGTCTTTATTGATTTTGTTACAATATTGCTTCTGTTTTATGTTTTGGTCCCTTGGCCACAAGGCATGTGGGAGCTTAGGTCCCTGACCAGGAATTGAACCTGCACCCCCTGCATTGGACGGCAAAGTTTAACCACTGGACTGATAGGGAAGTCTCTGTAACTCTCTAGTTTACTGAAGTTTTGTCCCAGGTAGTCACTCTCCGCATGGTGACTGCCTACATCTGCAAATGCAAACCCTCCTAATTCAGCAGTCTTGTGGGAAAGAATTGGTATTTCCTAAAAGTTGAGAAGTGTTGAAGTGAGTCCCAAAGGTCTGCTTTCCTGACATGACTTTTCTGAACCAGTCACTGGATCCAGGGGGAGGAATGTACTGATGATGATACCTGGGTTTCATGTCCGACACTGAGGCTGGTGGGGTGGGATCAGCCCTGCCCTATAGAGCCCAGCTTCCCCACGCACAGGGAAGAATGGGTGTGTGACTCTCTAACTACAGAGCAGTTGAGGTGCTGTTATCAAAGGTTGGGGGTGTGGAAGCTGGCAAGCCAAGACAACAGATGTCTACTCTTTTCCTCTGTCCAATAGATGTAGAACTCAGGAATCTCACTATCTGAAGCTTTTGACTTATATGAAATTGTGAAGTAGATGGGCAAAATTTGCAAAATGACTCTTTAGAACTCTAATATCCTTCCAAAGCATATACTAAAGGATACATTTGTATTTAATATTAATCCATTTATATTATAAATATCATATTTTGTTTTATGTATTAACAAAGTCTCTTCAATAAGCACAGTAGTTTTGGGATACATCAGAATCTAGTTTGATGCACTCTCCCCAGTCACTGACTACAGAAAACTGTTGATGTTGCTCAGTCATGTCAGACTTTTTTGCGACCCCATGGACTGTAGCCTGCCTGGCTCCTCTGTCCATGGAATTTCCCAGGCAAGAATACTGGAGTGGGTTGTCATTTCCTTCTCCAGGGGATCTTCCCCACCCAGGAATCAAACCTGAATTGGCAGGCGGATTCTTTACCACTGAGCCACCTAGGAAGCCCACAGGAAATTAGGCAGGCTATTTATTTTATGTCCAGTGTATTCATATGTAAATTAGAGATGATAAGGGCAACTCTGTATTACTCTTGAAAACATTACAGAAGGTAATACTTCAAAGGATGATGCCCAGGCACCTAGTACACACCCAGTTAATGATAGCTATGATTTCTTTTATTATATCATTGGGTTTAAAATCCTTTACAGCCAAGCCTTACAATACAGCTTTCTATTTATTTGGATTAGGTTAACTGATTCATTAAAGTTGTTGTCTATCCTGAAGATTTTAATTGTGCATGTTCCATTGTCTGCATGACTTCCTGATTATCTTTGCTACTAAGTAACAATAATGCAGTGCAAATATTCGCTTGAATTTTATATAAACCAATTTTAAATGAAAGAGCTATTTACGTTAATCAATTTAAACAAAGGACACCACTTCCTTGTGGTTTTTTTGCTATCAGTTTTACTTTTAGTCAAATGTGAAGGGCTAATACTGCAATAATTGCTTTAAGTCATTATGAGATGACAAACAATTGTGAACCATTAGAAAGGCAGGATTTTCCAGTCTGAGAAGGCATACCTTCTACTTCTATAGGATGCTTCTTTTAGGCTAAGTCTTGTGATATTTTTGCAAATATTTCTCTATTAAAACTATTTTTTTAAAAAAAACCTACATTTGGTTCCCACTATTTCTTATATCAAGATGGGAAAAAATTCACCAGTGGAACAAAATTCCCAGACTCTCTCACCTTGGTAACCAGTAGCATCATCTACCCTACTGCTCAGATACACACCCCAAGCTCCATCCTTATTTTTTCCTTTTCTGCACATGCAACTTCTCTTCCTGTAAGAACTATCATCTACACATTTCCATGCCTTTAGCTACTGCCCAAGTCCAAACCATCATCTTCTTCCATGCAATCTATTGGAAGAGCCTACAAATTAGCTTCTTTTCTTCCCCTCTTGTTGTTTTTCAGTAGTTAAGTAGTGTCTGACTTTTTGCAACCCCATGGACTGCAGCTTGCCAGGCTTCCCTGTCCTTCACTATCTCCTGAAGTTTGCTCAAACTCATGTCTATTGAGTCGGTGACGCCATCCAAACATCTCATCCTCTGTCGTCCTCTTCTCCTCCTGCCCTCAGTCTTTCCCAGCATCAGGATATTTTCCAATGATTCAGTCCTTCATATCAGGTGGCCAAAGTATTGGAGCTTCAGCTTCAGCATCAGTCCTTTCAATGAATACTCAGGGTTGATTTTCTTTAGGACTGACTGGCTTGATCTCCTTGTTGTCCAAGGGACTCTCAAGAGTCTTCTCCAGCACCACAGTTTGAAATCATCAATTCTTTGGCACTTAGCCTTCTTTCAGATCCAGTTCTCACATTCGTAAATGACTACTGGAAAAGCCAAAGCTTTGACTATATGGAAGAAAGTAAGGAAAATCACTAGGTCATGCAGGTATGATTATGGAAGTGACAAATAGATTCAAGGGATTAGATCTGAGAGACAGAGTGCCTGAGGAACTATGGACTGAGGTTCGTAACACTGTACAGGAGGTGTTGACCAAAGCTATCCCAAAGAAAAAGAAATGCAAGAAAGCAAAGTGGTTGTCTGAGGAGGCCTTACAAATACCCGAGAAAAGAAGAGAAGCAAAAGGCAAAGCAGAAAGGGAAAGATATAACCAACTGAATGCAGAGTTCCAAAGAATAGCAAGGAGAGATAAGAAAGCCTTCTTCCCCTCTTACTCACTTCCAATTCACTCTTCAGGCAGCTCCAGAGTTGCTTTCCTAAATATACACCATAAAAATATATGGGGCTTCCCAAGTGGTGGGACAGAATCCGACTGTCAGTGCAGGAGATGTAAGAGATGCGGGTTTGATCCTTGGACTGGGAAGATCCCCTGGAGTAGGAAACGGCAACCCTCTCCAGTACTTTTGCCTGGAAAATTATATGTATCTTAAAAACGTTAAGAACAAGGATGGTGCCAAGATTCATCATGTGTCCACATCTAAACTCATTTATTCTGTCAACACAGCCCCTCCCCCAGCCTCTGTGTAGAAGCAGACACCTCTGCTCGCTTGGGCTTTATCCCCATTGTCTCCCCTCTCATAGTCACTTGCCAAGTCCCAGTAATGTTTTTTGGGTCTATCCTCTGATTTCCATGCTCACTGACACATCCTAACTTTCACTTAACCAGTATTTCCCAAAATGTTTCCTTTAGAAAATTATTTGGGAATGAAGTAGTTTTTTTTTTAAGATTAAAAATAAGTTTTTTATAAAGATTTCCTTTATGTGGACCATTTTTAAAGTCTTTATTGAATTTTTTATCATATTGCTTCTGGTTTATGTTTTGATTTTTGACCACAAGGCATGTGTGATCTTAGCTCCCTGAGCAGGGATCAAACCTGCAACCGCTACATTGGAAGGTGCAGTCACAACTATGGGACCACCAGGAAAGTCCCTAAAAACATTTTTAAAGTTTCTTTTTGAAATAATTTCAGGCTTACTGAAACATAGAAGAAAAAAATCAATAAAGTATTCTGTATACCCTTCAATCCAGATTCCTCAAATGTTAGCAACTTATGCAGCCACAGTACTATGATAAAAAAAACCAGTAAATTAACATGGGTACATGCACACATGCATAATACTGCTTTCTAATCCATAGACATTATTCAATTTCCAACTGTCCCACAAAGATCTGCTTTTTTTATTTTTTGTTTTCATCTGGCATCATTGTCATGTTTCTTTGGTCTCCTTTAATCTAGAAGAGTCCCTCAGTCTTTGTTTTTCATGATTTTTTTTGACAGCAGGATTTCTCACAAATTTTAATGTGCTAATTTTCATTGTAATCTCCAAGGAGTGGATATAACATGACCTCAGTCAAACTTTTGTCACCATGGACTTTTTCTCAAGGTTCAGTCTGTAGGATAGGTGTTCAAAGGACACTCTGGGACATATGGGACACTCTGGGACACCCAGAATATGATAAGACCATTCTGATATGTGTTCCTCCTTATGTGATCCACCCTACACACACCTATCAGAACAGTCTCCCTAGTTCAAAGTTGTGTGTACATCATTCAGTTCAGTTCAGTCGCTCAGTCGTGTCCGACTCTTTGCAACCCCATGAATTGCAGCACGCCAGGCCTCTCTGTCCATCATCAACTCCCGGAGTCTACACAAACCCATGTCCATCGAGTTGGTGATGCCATCCAACCATCTCATCCTCTGTCATCCCCTTCTCTTCCCGCCCCTAATCCTCCCCAGCATTAGGGTCTTTTCCAATGAGTCAACTCTTCGCATGAGGTGGCCAAAGTATTGGAGTCTCAGCTTCAACGTCAGTCCTTCCAAAGAACACCAAGGATTGATCTCTTTTAGGATGGATTGGTTGGATCTCCTTGCAGTCCAAGGGACTCTCAAGAGTCTTCTCCAACACCACAGTTCAAAAGCATCAATTCTTTGGCGCTCAGCTTTCTTCACCATTCAACTCTCACATCCATACATGACCACTGGAAAAACCATAGCCTTGATTAGACGGACTTTTGTTGGCAAAGTAATGTCTCTGCTTTTAAATATGCTATCTAGGTTGGCCATAACCTTCCTTTCAAGGAGAAAGCGTCTTTTAATTTCATGGCTGCAATCACCATCTGCAGTGATTCTGGAGCCCAAAAAAATAAAGTCTGATACTGTTTCCACTGTTTCCCCATCTATTTCCCATGAAGTGATGGGACCAGATGCCATGATCCTAGTTTTCTGAACGTTGAGCTTTAAGCCAACTTTTTCACTCTCCTCTTTCACCTTCATCAAGAGGCTCTTTAGTTCTTCTTCACTTTCTGCCATAAGGGTGTACATCATTACCTGCTTATAAACCTCAAATAGCTTGATTTCATTTAGGGTAAAGTCCCAAAGCCTTAACTTGATATTCAAATTCCCCTCACCCAAACTTTCTTTCCAACGTAAGTCACTACCTCTGTGGGCATCCTAGTTGCTCAAGCCAAAGTGAAGTACTCATGGTTCCCCTGATTTCTTATTTTTATTTCCCTACTTACACTATTCCTTCTGTCCAGAACACATATGAGAATTCACCGAAGCTCTTTCTGTTGCAGGCTCCAGCTGCAGCCATGGGAACTCTGAACCCTGGTTTCCTTTGAGCTTGCTTTTGAGTGGCTGTAATAAGAATCCATCAAAACCCATGTCTGGACCTCTCTTTGGCCAACACAGCCCTATTTCCTAGGACTATGAACTCCAGAAGGAGTTTCCCTGCCCTCTTGTATAGACAATCAACCCACTGCTTGTTTTTGTTCTGATGTATACCTCTGGATTTATACATTGTGATATGCCTTAATATAGAAAAGAAAAGTGAAAGGCAAAGGAGAAAAGGAAAGATATATCCATCTGAATGCAGACTTCCAAAGTATAGCAAGGAGGGATAAGAAAGCCTTCCTAAGTGATCGATGCAAAGAAATAGAGGAAAACAATAGAAAGGGAAAGACAAGAGATCTCTTCAAGAAAATTAGAGAAACCAAGGGAACATTTCATGCAAAGATGGGCACAACGAAGGACATAATTGGTATAGACCTAACAGAAGCAGAAGATGTTAAGATGAAGTGGCAAGAATACACAGAAAGAATACACAGAATACACAAATACAAAAAAAGATTTTCATGACCCAGATAACTATGATGGTATGATCACTCATCTAGAGCCAGACATCCTGGAATGTGAAATCAAGTGGGCCTTAGGAAGCATCACTACAAACAAAGCTAGTGGAGGTGATGGAATTCCAGTTATTTCAAATCCTAAAAGATGATGCTGTGAAAGTGCTGCACTCAATATGCCAGCAAATTTGGAAAACTCAGCAGTGGCCATAGGACTGGAAATGTGTTTTCATTCCAATCCCAAAGAAAGGCAATGCAAAAGAATGTGTGAACTACCACACAATCACACTCATCTCACACTCTAGCAAAGTAATGATCAAAATTCTCCAAGCTAGACTGAGAACTTTCAGATGTTCAAGGTGGATTTAGAAAAGGGAGAGGAACCAGAGATCAAATTGCCAATATCCGATGGATCATTGGATCATAACAAAAAGCAAGAGAATTCCAGAAAAACATCTATTTCTGCTTCATTGACTACGCTAAAGCCTTTGACTGTTGGATCACAACAAATCATGGAAAATTCTTAAAGAAATCAGAATACCAGACCACTTTACCTGCCTCTTGAGAAATCTGTATGCAGGTCAAGAAGCAAGAGTTAGAACTGGATACAGAACAATGGACTGGTTCAAAATTGGGAAAGGAGTATGTCAAGGCTGTATATTGTCACTCTGCTTATTAAACTTATATGCAGAGTACATCATGTGAAATGCCGGGCTGAATGAACTACAAGTTGGAATCAAGATTGAAGGAGAAATATCAATAATCTCAGATATGCAGGTGACACCACCCTTATGGCAGAAAGCAAAGAACTAAAGAGCGTCTTGATGAAAGTGAAAGGAGAGTGAAAAAGCTGGTTTAAAACTCAATGTTCAAAATACTAAGATCATAGCATCTGGTCCCATCACTTCATGGCAAATAGATAGGGAAACAATGGAAACAGTGACAGACTTTATTTTCTTTGGCTCCAAAATTACTGCAGATGGTGACTGCAGCCATGAAATTAAAAGACCCTTTTGCTCCTTGGAAGAAAAGCTATGACCAATCAAGACAGCAAATTAAAAAGCAGAGACATTGCTTTGCTGACAAAGGTCCTTCTAATCAAAGTTGTGGCTTTTCCAGTAGTCATGTATGGATGTGAGAGTTGGACCATAAAGAAAACTGAGTGCTGAAGAAGTGATGCTTTTGAACTGTGGTATTGGAGAAGACTCTTGGAGAGTTCCTTGGACAGCAAGGAGATCAAATCAGTCCATCCTAAAGGAGATCAGTCCTGAATATTCACTGGAAGGACTCATGCTGGAGCTGAAGCTCCAATGCTTTGGTCACCTTATGTGACAAACTGACTCTTTGGAAAAGATCCTGATGCTGGGAAAGATTGAAGGCAGGAGGAGAAGGTGATGACAGAAGGTGAGATGGTTGGATGGCATCATCAACTCAATGGACATGAGTTTGAGCAAGCTTTGGGAGTTGGTGATGGACAGGGAATCCTGGCGTGCTTTGGTCAATGGGGTTGCAAAGAATTGGACACGACTGACTGACTGAACTGAACTGAACTGATTGTTTTTATGTGGGCTTCCCTGGTGTCTCAATGATAAAAAACCTATTTGCAATGCAGGAGATATGAGCTCGATTCCTGGGTCAGGAAGATCCCCTCGAGGTGGGCATGGCAACCCACTCCAATATCCTTGCCTGGGAAATCCCATCGACAGTGGAACCTGGAAGGCTACAGTCCAGAGGTCGCAAAAGAGTCAGACACAACTTAGTGACTAGATGACAACATTTTTTTTTAATGTATCCCGAAAAGTTACTGTTTTAATTTTCATAATTATTAATTATCCCTGTGGTGGCAACAATGGAAGCTTCTGTAAGCTGACCAGTAACTCATTTGGGATGTCCTTGAAATATTATAGTTTTGTCCTTAAAAAAAGAAAGAGTTCATTTTCAAGAGTCAAACACTTTGGGTAGGGGGGAGTAGGTTGAGGCAAAATATCACAGCTTTCCCAAATGCTACTTTCTTCTGTAAGCCCAGTAGCACTTAGACTCTGAATTGTGGAACTCTCTCATTTTATGCCCTGTTATGGTCCTTTAGTTTCCTGCCTGATCTCCTCTGGTACCATGGGTAGGACCACAACAAGTTTGAATTCCTCCTCTCATGTCCACATCGCCTAGCACAGTGCTTTGTATAGTGTAGGGGTTTCCTTTGTGTATATATATATATTTTTTTTTGAATGAATGTTGTACTGTCTGTTTTCATTTAGAAAGAATACAAAAAATGACAAGATTTTCTTTATATGATGACTTATAGGGGTGGGATGAAGATGTGGGGGGAGGTTCAAGAGGGAGGGGATATGTGTGCACATACAGCTGATTCACATTGTTGCACAGTAGAAGCTAACACAACAGTGTAAAGCAATTATACTCTAAGCTAAAAAATAAATTTTCTCTATACAGTCTATACGCAATTTTGTCTTCTAAAGGAAGAGTAAATGTTTTTGAATTAACTTTTGTTTTCATGAAAACTGCCTTTTTTCAACCCAATAGTTATTCCTACCTAAGGCTAAAGAGGAAACCTCTGTAAACATCTGAATGACATTAAATTACCCTAAGTAAGCATCACTAAAATTAACTTCCTTGTTTCTAATTTCTCCATAAGCCTACAGTCACAATGTTTGCCTTGATTAATTATTAAACATATCTCAGATTTTCTAAATTTTAATGGTTTTGTGCTAGATATGATTTCTAATCAAGCTTTACATTTCTCTGATGAAATCACATTTAAGTCTACCAAATGTCATAACTCACTTCTGCATTTAATAATCAATGTTTGGCAGATTATTTGAAACTAGTAGAGCAGTAATAATTTATGAAGACCTGCAAACATGTCTGGGATAACCATGAGCATTTAGGCCTCCGGAGACTGAATTCTATTGTTTGGAAACTGTATGAATTTGTGTTTGGAAACATAAATGTCTGTGATGACTGATTAACATACAGAACAAAATCCAATCATACACATACCATTAAGGAGAATGCTACAGTATAAGAGGAATATGAATTTTAAATGTTTGCATATTTTAAGTTGTTCAAACCCATAGATGCCATGTACAAGTGACAGATAACATTAGGGTTAGATATACATAAGACCGGACATCTAATATGGACTAAGAACTGCTATCTAAAACTCAGGTGTTTTCAAAACATGGATATATATATGTATATATATATGTAGACAAAATAGATGATGAATTGCTTAAATTCCACTTAGGTTTTTATCAGTGGGCATGGGAGGGCTTTCTACATTTGAACTGTAAATCTGAAATATTTCCTAAATATTGAACACATATCTATAACAGATAAAACTATTAAAAGTATCTATATGATTGGTATTAATCAGCCATAAATAGGCTTCCCAGGTGGCGCTAGTGGTAAAGAACCCACCTGCCAATGCAGGAGACATAAGCAACAAGGGTTTGATCTCTGGGTCGGGAAGATCCCTTGGAAGAGGAAATGGCAACTTACTCCAGTATTCTTGGGAAATCCCATGGACAGAGGCGCCTGGTGGGCTACAGTCCATAGGGTTGCAAAGAGTCAGACATGACTGAAAAGAGATTTAGCATGCATTTTTGGAGGGATACAATTGATAGGAATTGGAGCTTATTTCAAAAGCTTACTATTTGACTTGAATTCTTACACTGTGTGAGCATACATTACTTAATTAGCAATAATATTATTAGCTCCTGTGACTAAGCCATGTATTCTAAGCAGATGGAATAGATACTTGCACAGCCTTTTTTGTTTGTTTGCATTTTCTTTTTTTAATTTAAATTTGTTTTTAATTGGACGATAATTGCTTTACGATGTTATGTTGGCTTCTGCCATACATCAACTTGAATCAGTCATAGATATACGCAAGTCCCCTCCCTCTTGAGCCTCCCTCCCACCTGTTACCCCATCCCTCCCCTCTGTCACAGAGCACGAGATTTGAGCTCCTTGCTGTATGATGCAGGGAGCTCAAATCCGGTGCTCACACAGCCTTTTGAGAATACAGATTCTGTAGGGTACCTTGTGGTCTACTGTTATCATTCACCATTCTCTCTTGAGTTCTAATTTATCTTAAGCTGAAGGTGTCTGATATGAAAGACAGAAAATAGTGATGAATGCTGATGACAGGACTAGATAGACGCCATGCAAAGAACACAGGCATGACGGAAAACCAATTCTCAGGGCGCTCTGATCCCCAGTTCTGATCCTGGTGACAACCTCCAAAGACGTTAGAGAAAGAGCCTCGTCACCTATCAGATATGAAGCAGAATATCTTGACAGTGAGGGTTCCAGACAATATGTATATAAAATCAGCTCAAAAGAGTTGAGGACAAGGTGAGTTTAACGAGATGTAGATAAGGTTGAGTTTTAAAGGTTTAGAGATTAGCATTTGTCTACTATTTATAAAAATGAGCTCCTTTAAAATACCTTGTTCAGTAGTTAATATAAGTATAGTATGGATCTATTTAGCCACAAATAAGGAATCGTAAATATTAACAAGTGCCTTAGATTACATATTCACTGTTACTGATCTGTTGACCTCAGAACTGGGCAGTCCACTAAGATGACGTATCTAGTAATAACTAAGTGTACAGTAATAGCGAAGATGTAAGAGTGCCTCCAAATGATCAGCATCTTCTCTCTGGCTCCAGCATTTTGTCTGTGCATTCATCCATGCCAGTTCTTGATCGATGAATTCTTCTTGTTGTGTTTACTTACTTCAGACTTTGGAATCTCTTGTCCGTTGGTCATTTATTCATTCATATTCACAGGTATTCATAAATATTTAGTGCCATTGCTCTGCTAGTCACAGGGACCATGGAAATGAACAGGGTTTAAAAGGACACTATTCCATCCTTCAAGGAACTTTTATTCTGGAAGGTAGACAGACCAAAGACTCAGTGACTATTAAGCGGTGTGTTCATGTGGCAGGCCACCTGTACATCCTGGGGATGCACGAGCTCGGCAGGTCTAGGAAATGTTCTCAGTGACACATGCACACTGTTATTTAGTATAACATGTGTGTGACAGTTACAAAATAGATAATTATGATGCACAATTGATATTATACTATGTACCATATGTTATATATATTGTATATATTATATATACCCAAAATCATTATATTTAGATGAGGTCAAACAATACTAGTGTCCATCAATAGGGGGCCATTAAAATAAACAATGAAACAGAGATGTGCTGATATGAAAATAGCTCCAAAATATCTAACAAGTAAAAAAATGGAAAGTTTCAGAGAGGTGCATACTGCAAGGAGATCCAATAAATCCATCCTAAAAGAGATCAATCATGGATGTTCATTGGAAGGACTGATGTTGAAGCTGAAACTCCAATACTTTGGCCACCTCATGCGAAGAGTTGACTCATTGGAAAAGAACCTAATGCTGGGTAGGATTGGGGCCGGGAGGAGAAGGGGACGACAGAGGATGAGATGGTTGGATGGCATCACCGACTTGATGAACATGGGTTTGGGTAGACTACGGGAGTTGGTGATGGACACAGAGGCCTGGCGTGCTGCAATTCATGGGGTTGCAAAGAGTCGGACACGACTGAGCGACTGAACTGAACTGAACTGATATCATATGCAGTCTTTTGTGGGGCAAATAAGAACACAGAATCAAATTTTGTTATATTTGCATAAAGACACTTTAGAATCCTAGGCATAACCCTAAACAAACAAACAAAACACAATGGGTTGGGTTGCCCAGTGGGGAGCAGAGATAGGGGATCCAGGCAAGTGGGGACCCAAGCGTAGGAGTGAGGGTTTCACTGCACATATTTTTATCTCTTTGAATTAAGTGAATTAATTATCTATATCTGACTAATTATCTATTTATCTATCTAATTACCTACCTATTATTGATCTATCTAATTATCTATTTAATTATCTATATAAACCTATCCTGGAACTTTTGGAAGAAAGATGTCTCCTCGTGGACTGTGGCCAGTGGATGAAGAGTTGGGGGTGGGGAGGAGAATCGTATCCATGGGTAGATTATTCAAACACTTCCATCTCAACTTGCCAGAGAGAGCTGCTGCCCTGAAACCCTCCTCCACCATCCTAGCCACCTCTGTTGGCTCTTCCCTATGAACTTCTAGATATTCTGGCACCTCCAGCAATTGTAAGGGTAACCCTTGAAGCAGTAGGGCCTCTGGGACTCTGCCGCATGTCAGAGTCCTTTGCCTGTTTACTTAGCAGTTGCCCAAGCAGCACAGGCTGTTAAATCTTACAACCGTCACTCCTTATTTTTCCCCAGTAATAAGACTGACATTTAGCACATGCTAAGTGACTGATACAGGAAGTACTTCCATATCACTGGATTTTTAAAAAAAATCCCAATTCTAATCATTGTAAACATGTTTGTATGAAATAGATGGAAAATACAAGAAAACCATATGCAGTCAACCACAACAATAATACATAATTATATTGCTGTGAGACAAAGTCAGGATACATTTCATTTTAACATAAAAAAGAAAAAATATTGAAATTGTTGTCTGGCAGGTATATTACACAAGAAAAGTCAGAGATCAGCAGCTAATATTTTTACTGCTGGAAGTCTGAACAGTATAATGAGGATTATGTGTGCAGGTGGACAGTTCTGAACGTTCACTAAACTAATATGCCAAGGAATTGATTCATGAATGACAAGTACTTTTAGGTGGCAACATACACTTTATTTAGTGCTTTTCTCTAATGTAGTTTTCTATGTGTCAGTTCAGTTTCTTATCAAATAAATACTTTCACCTTGCTGTTCATTTGAGTTGGAGTTACTATGGAGAAATGACTTTTTTATTCTACAGCATTCTGTTGCATTAGGAAAACTTGGAAATCATGCCATCACGCCACAAAATGGTTTAGCAATTTTCTGTGAATTTTTTAAAGAAGGAGAATCTGTTCATATATGAAGGATTCTAGAAAAATTTTTCAATGTTAAAAAATTCACTAAGAACCTTTAGAATCTAAAATATGATAGAGTACTGTTTCACCTTACAATAGGTTGAAAAATTTTTAAAGGAAATTTGCCTCCATGTTTTTTTTTTAATTCAAAAATTTAAACATATATTTTGCCACAATTCCATAGGTAACTTCCAGGAGAGTAAAGAAAGGCCAGAGAATACAGAAAGATTGATAAACATATATTGACAAGTGACAACAAACATACAGAAGCCAAGAATAATCAGATTCCCTGTTACATCTATGAAAGAAAATTCCTTATCATTGAGGTCCAACCTCTTTCTTTGAATTCAGTGTAGAATTTGCTTTTCATTGAACTAGGACACTAAAAGATCTTTGGAGTTTTATGTTGAAGTCTTTAGTCTTTCTAGAAAATTGTAATTCAAACATGCTCTAAAATAGTGTTTTAGACCTTAACATATGTGGTTTAAAGAACAATAATTAATATATTCTGTAAAGGAGAGTAAGACTAGTATGCTGATGGCTCCAAATGAGCCATGACTCCTAGTATGTTCACCTTTCTAGAGGCCCCTCCCACAAGAATGCTGGGCTTGAGCACATGATTTGCTGTAGCCAATGGGACATTAGTAGGCTTTACTCTCAAGAAGAGGCTAGATAAATGTTTGCATGTTGGGCTTCTCTTATTGGAACCCAGCTCACTGGCTGTAAGAAAGCCTCTCAAGTTTTCTTCGAAAAGACAAGCCATGTGGAGGAGAATGTGGGTCAACAGCCAGCCCCAGCCAGACATATGAGTGAGGACATCTAGGATAGTGTAACCCCAACAGAGATCCTGGTTGAAAAGTTTACATGAGTGACCCTGGCCAGTATCCTATGAAGCAGAACTGCCTAGATTCCTCACCCACAAAACTCAAAGCAACACACTGATATTGTTTTCAGTAATCATGTTTTGGAGTGGTTTGTTACACAGCAGTAGATAATGGTTACAGAAAGTGTTACAAGGACTCCTAAAGTTCTTTCTGCAAATAATTCCAAGTCCATTCTTCATTGACATACACCTCTTACACTTCTATCATATATTTATTTATTATTGAACCTGAATCTCTTATTCTGACTCTAAATCAGTTGGAACAGAAGAACTGGGATGGTTGGTTCATGTGAAAAGCATTATGAGAATGACTCTATCATATATTGACTCAAAAAACCACCAAATGCTTGTTGGATCTCAAGGAAAAATAATTCTTGATGAATTTAAGGTATATACCTTAAATTAATTCCACTCCACAGTATGATCAAACTGTGGGTGGGACTGTCTGGTGGAAAGAAAATATCTTTAAGGAATTCCCAGCCTGTAGGCTTTGTGTGGTCTGGTCAAGCCATTTCCTCTCTATTTCTCTACATGGAACTATATCCTCACAACCAATTTTAGGCATTAAAATGTATAGGACTCTCTGGAGGAATTTGTTTTCTTAAGGAATAATTATTTGAAATATGGGGTTTATTAGATTGAGAAAGACATTGGGCATATTTCCATCCTTCTTTCTCTAGAACGCATGGGTATTAGTAAAAGAATGCATTAGGAGTAGCAGCAGTAGTACAAGTGTATTAGGGGAAGAACCCAGGTACCGAATGGACAGTCACCATCTCTGGAGGACAGTGATACTATTCCACTGAATTATGTGGCTTGAATCTCAAGTTAGAAACTATACCAATTCACTGGTTCTAAAAAAAAAATTGTCTGGATACCAAGAGGAAAAAGACAAACTGCCATCAAGCATAACAAATGTTAGCATCATTACTGTTATTTCCATTTAAAGGATGTTCTCTGTGTACTTATCTATGGCATTACCTACCAGGAGAGCATGGATGGAAGGTTTAGACACAAAATGACATTAAAGAGAGTCCAGATCTGACAGTGACACAGACGTGATACTTACAGAGAGTAGGATTTGAACGGCACTGTGGATGACCTCCAGGTACTGGAAGTCAACAATGCAGCCGGTGACAGAGACATATGTGTAATCGTCTGTCATGCCGTGGGCTGACGGGGGCAGTACTCTTCGGACACAGCCGGGCCCGTGTTCCCGCCACCATGACCGGTGCACAGAGATGTTGAATGTCATTAGATCTGTATCCTAGGCGGGCAGGAGACAAGACAGAGAAAGGAGACAGACATATTACATCACATCTTCGACTTTCACCTCAGGAAGAATTCACGATGAATGAAATTCCATAAATTTCAGGTAAATAATGACAGAAGAGGAACCTAACATGACTGCATGTGTCATGTGAATGAAATAGCTTATTTTTCATATGGGTTATAGTTTTCCAGTGGGGAGATGTAATTCTTTGAATGATAACATTTTAAGGCTAGCACACATCGAAAATTCAGGGATGATATATTTGTTTAAAAATTCATGTTTATTTATTTAGTTTTTTATTGTACAGTTGTTGATTTACAATGTTGTAGTTTCTGCTGCACACCAAAGTGACTCAGCCACATGTACACATATATCTCCTCCTCCTTGAATTTCCTTCCCATTTAGGTCACCACAGAGCATTGAGTAGAGTTCCCTATGTTATACAGTAAATTCTCATTACTTCTCTATTTCATAAACAACATCAGTAGTGTATATATATCAATTCCAATCTCCCAATTCATCCCACCCCTCCCTTCAATTATATTGTCCACATTGGAATTTTCTTCTCTGTTTTCTTATTGCTCCGTTGCCACTGGTATCACCATCATGGTAGCATGTACTGAGAGAGGTTTTTTGCCTGTGAGACATTGTTCTAAGCACTTTTCATATATTATGCATTCATGCAGGTATCATCATCCTAATTTCCAGTAGTTGAATAATGGTTCTCCCAAATCACATTGATATCCAACTCCCTGGAATCTGTGAATTTTACCTTATACAGCAAGAATAGGACTCTGTAGCTATGACAGTGGTAAGGATCATGAAATGGGGGGATTATTCTAGATTATCTGATGGGCCCTAAAGACAATCACATGTCTCCTTTTAAGTGGGAAGCAAAGGGATGCTAGACACAAGGAAGAACAGAACAACAGGGTGACCATGGAGGCAACAATTGGAGCGATGTGGCCACAGGAATGCTGATCACCACCAGAAGCTAGGAGAGACAAGAGAAGATTACCCTAAGACTCCATGGGGAGCCTGGCCCTGGCAGCATCTTGATTTCAGTCCAGCAAAACTGATTTCAGACTTCTGGCCTCCAGAGCTATGAGAATATACACTTCAATTATTTAAGACACCAGGTTCGTCATAGTTGCTGTATAGCAATCATAAAAAAAAATTAAAGCAGATGAGGAAAGTTGGTCACAGAAAGGAAAAATAAAGTGCCCAGCCTCATTAATAAATAAATCAAAAGAACTTCCTATGTATGGTAGGGCTTCCCTGGTAGCTTAGCTGGTAAAGAATCTGCCGGCAAGGCAGGAGACTCTGGTTCCATTTCTGGGTTGGGAAGATACCCTGGAGAAGGGATAGGCTACCCACTCCAGTATTCTTGGGTTTCTCTGGTGGCTCATATACAGTAAAGAATCCTCCTGCAATGCAGGAGACCTGAGTTCAATCCCCGGGTTGGGAAGATCCCCTGGAGGAGGGCATGACATCTCATCCAGTATTCTTGCCTGGAGAATCCTCATGGACAGAGGTGCCTGGCGAGCTATAGTCCATGGGGTCACAAAGAGTCAGACATGACTGAGCAATACAGCGCACAGCACAGCATGTAGTGGTAGACCTGGAACTTGATCCTATGCGGTCTGTACTTTCAGCTGTGATGTGGTATTTTCCCATTCCTATGTTCCCCTGCCCAACACTTTGCAATTCCTCAGACCCTGAAGGGAGCTAGTTCCTTCCTCTTTAGTCGTTTTCAGAAATTGCCACCACAGCCAAGCAAAAGAACAAAGAAGGCAAGCCTTGACTTTTCCATATCAAAACAGACTTCCGAAAACTCTTAACAGAGACACCTGTGCAGATGTTTAAACCTCAAGAGAGGCCTTTTAGTATCTGCAGAGTGTCAGCTATGGAGGACTAAGGTTATAATGTTTTTGTCATAAAACAATAGCTTAAAAAGAACAGATGAGGAACCTGACTCTTGGCTCCCAGATAAAGTAAAGATTACAGTTGCTGGTGTGGAGCAGGAAGGTGGAAGGGTGATGATGGACAGAGGGCAAGGGCGCCTACTGACCATAGTTGGTGGACTGGGACATGGATCTGCTGGGGATCTGGGGATTCAGGAGCCAGAGAGTCACTAGTGCCAGGGGGACATGTTGAGTGGGTACCACAGATGGTCCTTGTTCACCCACTCAGGGGCCACCCACTGGTTGTGCACCCACAAATGATGCTCTGTACAGACCTGTGCTACTTAGAGAACCTGCCTCACCTGAGTGGCATAAGACATTCCTAAGTACGAGACATCGGGTTTGGAACTCTGCAAACTTACAGGAAACTGGTGTGAAATGGAAAGTTCTTGAATTTCTAGGTGGCTGGTCCTGAAAACCAGTATGGGAGCCCCCAGAGCAAGGACAGTGGAGGACCCTCTCACCCGTGACTCTGCTGTATGTGGTACCCGCATTGTGAGGTGAGAAACATTTCCAGTTCACGCTGGTAGGCAGTTACTCCACAGTTTTAGATTTTCCTCAACTCAATTCAAAGTACCATTATAAGTATGCCTGTGATTAGATCAATAATAAAACATGTTCTCTCTTTTTTTTTTTTTTTTTGGTGTTGGTTTGCTACAAATATCATTCAGTTACTTTCACAGTTACAGCATTTTATGGATAATAAGACATTTTACATCATCCTGTTTTTAGTTGTTGGTTGGCTATATGTGTCATTTGCAGTTACCCTCTGCAGGGAAAGTATTATAGAAAATAATTGCTTTCGCTAGTGAATTTAGTTTCACACAAGGCAATTTACCTGCAGGCAAACTGCACGCTACTCTCTTTCCTGGCCATCAGATTTAATCTCTTAGAGTTAGTCTTGGTCACTGCAGACGAACTATTTTAATTTTAATAGAATTCATTAGGTTCAGGATAAATTAGTATGATCTCAAAATCCATAGCAATTTCTACTCTTTAAGCATTCTTACCCTTACCTCTTGCATTTTCTAATGCAGGACTGACTGTAAGTTCCTTTTAATATGACTTTGACTAAAATTTATTTTACCCCCAAAAAACAAAAGTGAATTTATGAACCAATGATACATATTTGTTGCACTCATAGAAATGTCTCAGTGTGGTTCTCAATTTGTTGGGACTACAACATATTTATGGGCTTCCCAGGTGCTCAGCAGTAAAGAATCTGCCTGCAAGGTAGGAGACTCGAGTTCAATCCCTGGGTTCATCCTGGAGAAGGAAGTGGCAATCTGCTCCATTATTCACGCCTGGAAAATTCCATGTATAGAGGAGCCTGGTGGGTGGCAGACCTTGGGGTTGCAAAGAGTCAGACACAACTGATTGATTGAGCATGCACATGCATACACATGATATATTTATAAACTGTACTATTCTTTGCAATGACTGTATAAAATTTGAATTAGAACATCAATAGCATCAAATGATATTTAAAATTCAAACCTCTTACTTAAATTTGGTATAAAATTTTACTACAAGTTTGTGTATGATTTCTATCTTCTTTAGCAGTTAGATTTCAAACATTAAAAAATATCTTAACACATAATAAACTCAATTTCATATGAGAGGCATGTCAGAGAAAATGCAACTCAGAAAACTGCAGCTTTTAAATATAGAAAAGTAACCAAAGAAATAAATGCAGAAAATGTAGAATATCACTAACTTTGTTGACACTTTTGGTTATTATATCAAAACTGTTAGTTCTGAAATACACAGGTAAGTGATAAAATAATCTTAAAAATAATTACCAATAGCTCAAATTTACTTTCTTGGAATCAGAATATTATCTGAGAATTTAAGCAAACTGTGGTTAAGAAAATTGACATAGATAATGGTATTTGGATTTATGTGAGTGTATATGATTATCAAGTGATAGTGTGTAAAACAAGGAGAAAGAAAGCAAAGAGAGAGAGAAGAAAGATGAAGGGTTTGGGAGGTATCAGGACAACCTGGGGAGAGAGAGCATGTCAAGGTCAACTGGAATAAGAACTTCAGGGAAGTTGGTAAAGCCAGAGACAAAACACCACATATTGAATTTCCTGTTTGGTGGGCCAATGGGGACCTTACAAATACAGTGCCAGAAGAGTGTTGGGAGTGAAAAATTGGATTTCAAGCAATTGAAGGGATTGAGAAGAGAGGTTTGGTGTTTTTCATGAAGTTGGGACTCCAGGTAGTAAGAACATGGGATGCTGGCTTCCAGGGTGGACACGGAGAACAAGGGTCAATCCATACACCTGCTCACACTCACTAGATTATGACTTAAAAGAAAATTATCCCAGAGTATCTGCTTTTCCCTGAATATCTACCCAACTAAATACTAAATGTTTAAAAGCCCTTTCATCTCACTAGTGTGAATCTCAGAGTTGTTCCCATTTTCTTAAAGTACCCAAGTTAAAAAAAAAAAATCCTTCTAGAATTCTTTGAAATGATCATTAATGAGGTATACATGATTGCCCACTTTTATTGGCAGTAAGTGTAGTCACAGTATTGGAACCAGTTCACATCCTGAAAAATTTAATATTCACTTTTTATTATAGTAGACCACTATATAATTTTTCATTAATCAAAGATCTAGTCTCTCAGACTTTGTTCTTTTAATTATCTGCTTTTATTGGTATGTGTTTGATTTAATTTTAGCTAATCCTCTCTATTTCTAGAAATGGACTCCCAACTACTGATAATCATTTTTTCCCCTTCCTCCTTAATTGTCACTGGAAGGGTCCTTGAAACCAGTTTTTTATGGCTATCTACTCTCTTTGTCCTTTCACTTCTTTTGTCATAAACAAGCCCATGTGAAAGTGAAAATGCGACCTTGAAGAGAAGTACACATGTATTTAAGAAAACAGATTTTGCTCAATTTCAGAGTTAGCTTTGAGTTTACATTTATATAATAAAATTCATGTCAGTTGAAACTTCTTTTGAAATACTGTTTATCTCAGATAAGAATTAGAAAAGTGAAAACAACTATACTACACTTCTAATAATTTTCTTTTCAGTGAAGCATCAAATATTTCCAAGAGTACTGTAGATCTATATAATAAAGGATAAACACTTTGGTAGAGAGGTTTAAGTGTGTGGAGCCCATTATACAAAGAGTTAGCATCAGTTCAAATATATCAAAAACTCTATGCTATTTTCCTATATTAAAAGCAACTCTTAGAGATAAACTTCAAAGGCTTTCCATTGGAAAGTGTTAGTCATTTGCTGTTGCTTTCTTAAAGAACACTTCCTGTAAACCATGAGCATGTCACAATTATTTAGGACTATGCCACTGGTGTCGAATATAAAGAACAGCAGAGTAAGGAGCAGACATTGATCATTTTGATTTTCTGTTTTTCATCCTTACAACTAGGTACTTCTAGGGCTTTCCAATTGTTTACCATTGATCAGAAGCCAGAGGCAGAGCTAAGAGTAATCAACCTTTTTGTCTCCAATCTTGACCTTAATTCCCTAGATTGAACCCTTCAGGAAGTTGTGAAATCTCATCCATCTATTCAACGGATATGTATGGAGTTTCTAAAATGAGCTATGCACTGGGATTTAAGAGTGAACATAAGATCTTATTCTCGCCCTCGTGGAACTTATATTCTAGTGGAGAAAATAAGTAACAAAGTAAACAATTAAGTAGACAAAAGTAATTATATATTGTAAAAATTAATATAAAGAGAATAATGTGAGGGAGAGTGACTGTGATGAGGATGGAGTTATTTCATACAAGGTGGCAGAGGAGGCCTCTCTGATGGTTGATATGTAGGCTAAAGCCTGTTGTTTGAGGAAGAACCAGAAGATGTGAATATTTGCAAAAAGGGTGTCATATGCAAACAGAATTGCAAGTACAAAGTTCATGAGATGTCAAAGAGGTTTAAGTATTCCAGGGACTGACTGAGGGCCCACATAGATGGAGGGAAGCTGAAATGAGGACAGAAGTGGTATAAGAAAAGATTGAAGATACAAAAAGTAAGTTATGATAGAGGCTGGGGTGGTGGTGGGATGGATCGGGAGACTGGGATTGAAATTATACACTAACAATACTATGTATAGAATAGAGAGCTAATGAGAATCTACTGTATACATCAGGGAACCTTCCTTAGTGCTCTGTGGCCACCTAAATGGGAAAGAAATCCAAAAAAAGGGAACATATGTGCATACATATATACACATATATACATACACATGCATGTGTATAGCTGACTCACTCTGCTGTATGCAATAGAAACTAACACAATGTTGTGAAGCAACTATACTCCAATAAAAATTAACTTTAAAAAAAGAGTCTGAATTTTACTCCAATCCAGGTGGGAGGTCAAAGAATGATATCACCTGCTTTGCTTTTTTTTGAAGATGATTCTAAGAATTGTATAGGGAATGGATTTGCCTGGAACAAAAGTGGAAGATAGTATGGTGGTTACTATAGCAGGTCAGGGAATTTGGAGAAAGATGGCAGCAGCAGAGGGGGCAGAACAGAGAATGGAGACATATTTTTGGAGGTAGAAGAGAGTGTGGAGATGAGAAGAGATGAATGAAGGAGGATTCAAGTTTCTGATTGAGGCATTCTGCTGATGGCAGCTCTCTGAAGAACAGGGCAGCTCTGAGCCATCAGCAGCCAATAATTCAGCAGCTAGGGAGTGGGCACCCCAGTGCTGTAAAGGGGGAAAGGACAAAAACAATATTTACCAGTGTATTCCTATCAGTTTGCCGTTTCAAGCCATTTTCCTTAAATGTGGGTTAAAACAAATAAGCAATCACACCAACCAGTGTTGGAAATAAGGATTTTTAGTGTAAGAGAAAAGAGACAGTTATGAGATCAAGGAAAACAAGTGTAAATAATGTGATTTGGGAAACAAAAAATCTAATGCTCTTCATGTTGGTAGCATAAATTTTAGTAATATATTTCACCATCATTATTTCTTACTTTAGAAATAAGAACTAAAATAGTGCCCATTATGAATCAATCTTGCTGTTGTTCAGTTGCTAAACTGTGCTCAACTCTTTGCGATTCCATGAACTGCAGCATGCCAGGCTTCTCTGTCCTTCACTGTCTCTCAGAGTTTGCCCAAACTCAAGTCCATTGAGTCGGTGTCTTAAGATGGATGAAAGCAGTTCATTTAAATTTCATCCAGATGTTACCTACACAACTTTTATTATCATGTTCTGAGTTGAGGCTCTAGTTCATTCAGTCATACTTCTAACTATATAATTTTCATTAAAATGGATAATGTTTGCATTTACTTATTTTGTTCTGATCTTTTAATTCATTCGAGTACCTTAGTCCTAGAATAAAGAGTACTTGATAAAAATAACTCTATTGCTGAGTCTTTTATTTATATTTGTATCTAGGTTAGCTGAATTTTAGGATTAGTACAGTTTAGTTTGTAAGTGTATATATTCACTGTTTGATTTAAAGGATTAATAGAAGCTCTATTTCCTTAGTCTTTGAAGGTTCGGTACTGTAAGCATGGCACTTTAAACATGTAAGTAAAATTGTACCTCTGCTAAAAATAAATGTGATGTTAAAATTGAACTGAAAATATCAAAGTGTACTCACAATTTAAAATCACTATGTAGAGTGTGTGTGTGTGTGTGTGTGTGTGTGTGAACTCCGGCCACTGGAATGCCTTAGAAACAGTGTTACCCCAGTAGCAATGAGCACTTTTGGTTCATGTTCTCTAAAACAACCTCTCACTAAGAAGAACCAAGGTAATTTGTTGGAGAAATGCTAAATCCAGCTGTGGTACAGGAAGCAATAAGCAGAGTGTGGAACATTTTTTGAGCTAGAAATAAAGAAAATTCAAAAATGTATGGGTTATGGTATATAAAAGGATGTAGGAGCCAGTATGAGGGGTTATTGACCTCTGGCTATAACTGGCTAAAAGTTGTGATAATCTAAACATTAAAAAGAATAATGATTGAGGCAGGTGAAACACACTGAATTAATGAAGACCTGTGATTCCATAATACTAAAAAAAAGAAAGGCAGAAAAACTCACTAGTAATATTTAAAGGAGCTATATAACACCTTCTCTGAGATATCCATTCAATTTTGTTATGAACTGCTTTACAAAACAAAGTTTATTAATTGTAAAAAACAAATTTTGTTTGAGAAATGAGTGACTAAGGGAAAGAATTAAGCATTTATTTTGCCTTTCCAGAAGGAATTAAGTTTCAAGATAACCAAGTCAATGAAGTAAAGCTATATAACTGATAAATGTCAAGTAAACAAAAAAGAAATGAAAGAATTTTTTTAAATTACAAATTATAATGAAACTATTTGATTCTTATAAAGATTTAAGGATTTGGGCTTCCCTGGTGGCTCATACGGTAAAGAATCTGCCTCCAGTGCAGGAGACTCAGGTTCAGTCCCTGGGTCAGGAAGATCCCCTGCAGAAGGGAACAGCAACACACTCCAATATTCTAGCCTGGAGAATCCCATGACAGAGGAGCCTGGTGGGCTACAGTCTATGGGATCGCAAAGAGATGGACACAACTGAGAGATCAACACTATAAGGATTAGTGATTGATATAAAAAAAAATTAAGTAGTTAATTCATGTAGTGCCAAAGTACATAACACAGCTTACTTTTTTAGTCAACTACTACTACAGAAAAATATATTAAAAAGTACATTTCAGAACTTGAGAAATATACATAAAATGAAATTCAGGGGAAATTTTATGGCATTAAATATTCAGAGTGGAAAAGAAGAAAGCCTGAGAATTAATGAGCAAAGCACGCTGTTCAAAAACTTAAAAAGAATAACAAGTTAAGACTAAAGATGTTAGAAGATGTAGATACAGATTTAATTAACAAATATTTGTTAGGTGCCTACACTGTACTGGGGCCTGGGACTAATCCATGAACCAAACAGACAAAATCTCTGCTCTAGTGAAGCTAGCATTCTAGTACGAGAAGACAGACTATAAATATAAGCAAAAAGAAAGGCTCTTTCATGTTAGAAGATGAGTGTTTATTAAAAAGAGTGGAGGAAGGACAGCCAGAAAGATACAAAAGCAGAAACTAATTAAAGATACATTAGAAAGAATCAACAAAGCACAGATTTGTTTCTTTAAAAATCCAATAACAGTAACAATGCCCTGGTAAGGGTGATCAAGCTCATATTACTCGCCATTGTCCAGCTGGCATGGTGTGTGCTTAGTCGTTCAGTCTTGTCCAACTCTTTGCGACCGCCTGGACTGTAGCCCACAAGGCTCCTCTGTCCATGGAATTCTCCAGGCAAGAATACTGGAGTGGTTTGCCATGCTCTTCTCCGGGGAATGTTCCCTACTCAGGGATTGAACCCAGGTCACCCGCATTGCAGGTGGATTCTTTACTGTCTGAGCCACCAGGGAAGGTGGCATGGCAGCCACTCAAATACAGGACAACGATCAGTCATAAACAAGACAAGGTGGCAACAACTAGAAGTTTAAATAGGCATGCTTTGTGATTCTGCAACTTTACCCTTCTGAATTTACCTAGCTCACATGTACACCTGTACGTACATGAAAGCATGTTCATAGCATTGTTTGAAACAGTAAAAACTTGGGAGCAACCTAAATGTGTATTGAAGGTTGAGAAATTGGCATTCCAAAGAAATGCTATGTGAAGTAGAAAATTCCCTGGTGGCTCAGTGGTAAAGAATCTGCCTGCCAACACAGGAGATGCAGGTTTGATTCCTGGGTTGGGAAGATTCCTTGGAGGAGGAAATGGCAACCCACTCTAGTATTCTTGCCTGTAGAATCCTGAAGAATAGACAGAGGAGCCTGGCAGGCAACAGTTGCCAAAGTCAGACATGACTGAGCACGCACACACACATACACACACAGTGGGGGAAACACAGTGAGAAGTTTACAAAAGTCTGCAATTTACAGGAAAACTTCTGTTGTTCTTTTAAACATCAAGCTCCCCTCCTCTCAACTGTGTTTACTGTGTAGTTGTCCATTCATTAGCCATGTCTTGTTTTATGCTGCTATTAATGTGCATCAGGTCTACAGGGCAGAACCAGGGATCTCCCTGCAAAAACAGCCTTTAAAAAGCTGAGCATCTGTGCATTGAATGCAACCACATTTTCAATGTAATAAAAAACCCATTTCATGCCAGGGATGCCTCAAATATTATTTGTGAAACTGTAATGTACATCCAGGTACTGACATTTATGGTATGGATTTGCTGCACCTGACGACACTAAGATTTGCCTACCGATGATTCTTTAACAATAAGGATGCATTTTGTTTGTAATCTATGAATTTTAAACACCTGTAGTTTACTTAGCTAATTACCAAGCCCACTCAACACATCTGGCTTCTCTGTCTTTGTGTTAATCAATAATTATTTGATTACAATGTTATGCCTTTTATGCTAATTAGGATTTTTGAGACCATAAAATTGTGCTACCTTTGTGCTTCCTGCTGGTACTAATGTGTTATATTTATAGTTTGTTTTATTCATAATTCATGCTGCATGTGCATGCATGCACACATTTCACTTCATTTGCACAACAGAAATGTTTCTGTTCAATCTGTTTTTTGCTAAATTTGCCATCTGAAAAGAAGATCCTTGCTTATTTTAAAATTTTGGTTGGAAAATTCTTTGTTTGCAAAAAATAGATGTTTGTTTTAATGTGATGAAGTGAAGTGAAGTGAAAGTCTCTCAGTCATGTCTGACTCTTTGCAACCCCATGGACTATACAATTCATGGAATTCGCCAGGCCAGAATACTGGAGTGGGTAGCCTTTCCCTTCTCCAGGGGATCTTCCCAACCCAGGGATCGAACCCAGGTCTCCCACATTGTAGGCAGATTCTCTACCAGCTGAGCCACAAGGGAAGCCCCTTTAATGAATAGGATTCTTTTAAAGAAAGTAAAAAGGAAAAGTCATATGATCCTTTTGTTGTTTAGTTGCTAAGTCGTGTCTGACTCTTTGCGACCCCATGGACTGCAGCATGCCAGGCTTCGCTGTCCTTCACCATCTCCTGGAGTTTGCTTAAACTCATGTCCATTGAGTCAGTGATGCCATCCAACCATCTCATCCTCCATCGGCCCCCTTGTCCTTTTTCCCTCAATCTTTTACCAGCATCAGGGTCTTTCCCAGTAAGTCACATCAAATGGCCAAAGTATTGGATCTTCAGCATTAGTCCTTCCAATGAGTACTCAGGGTTGATTTCTCCTAGGATTGACTGGTTTGGTCTCCTTGCTGTCCAAGGGACTCTCAGGAGTCTTCTCTAGCACCACAGCTTAAAAGCATGATCCATTTAGTTGTTCCCTTTTTGAAAGGTAGCTGGATAAATAGAATAATATTGGTATTTTTGACCTGTGGATGTGGCTGCTGGTGTGGTTTAAAACCCTCTGCAAAAGAAGACTGTTTTTCTTAATTGCTTCCTTTGCTCAAATAATTGTGAAGGCTGGAAAGAGGTCTGATTAATTGTAAACTTGGATGCGGTAAAAACCTCTCTGGCAAGTTCTTCTCTCTCACCATCAATCTCAAATTGCAGATAACCATCTTGGACAGCTTGCAGGAGACAGTGTCTCTGGGTCTGGAAGTTTCAGAGACAAGGACTCAAATACAGCTCTGGCTGGATTTCCACTGTAGCTGTGCCTGGGTGTCAGCCCATTCTCATTGCTAGGCCCTTCATTGGGGTCTTCCCATTCCATGCAAATCTTAATGTGTATATGTGTGCACATGTGTTCAAGGGGACTATTCATTTGCTGTGGGGCAGGAGCTAAACTGAGAATAAAAGCCCACATCTATCCATGATATGCATTTTGAGGACATTGTCTGTTTTTCTGCCCCCATTGATCCTCTGACATGACTGGGAAGTAATCACACCAAGTATGGAGATGCTTTATCCATTTTATTGTCTCTCTGTCCCTCATCTCAACAAGATTAATTGTCACTAGACAGATATCCCACAAGTATATAGGTCCAGTGGCCATAAAGGATGTTGTTTATTTTATCACTATTTAATTCTTTTGGTAGGAGAATAATATTTAAGGTTTTTTTTTTTTTTTCACCCTGTGGCTGTCATCAGGGTAAATTTCTGACCGTCCTAAGGAACTCAAGGTGCTTCCAAACTATCAATCAATACACATTAGAATGTGAGTTCTTACAGCAAAGATTAATCTCAATAATTTTAATTCCCTTAAATGAAGTAAAGACCATTTTGAGCTCCTCCTTAAAGTTTACTTTGAAACTTTCCAAAGAATTTGTTTTTTAGTCGTTCAGTCATGTCTGACTCTTGGTGACTCCATGGGCTGCCCTTTTCAATTTGTAGATCATGAGGACATATCAATTTCTGTTGTCCTTAAAGATGGCAGCTACTCTTAAAAAACCCAGCTTTTCCATAAGTACAGCTACACTTTCCATAAGTACCTGTTGAAGACACATTATATTATCCAAAGTAGAATATGGGGGTCGAACCCGTGTCTCCTGCACAGGCGGGTGGATTCTTTAGCAATGAGCCACCAGGGAGCCTACTATATAACAGATAACTATATTAATAAATTTAAAGACCTCATTAGGTCACAAGAACTTTTCTGAGAATGAATGCATAAATTTTTCCTGCTCATCTCTTTAACAGAAATGCTATTTATAGTCTTTGCTCTCTCTGCATCATACTGCCAAAATTTCATATTTTCATCATCAGTACTTCATAACCTAAAAATACGTAAGCTATACTAATTACAGTGTATTGATGAATGATGACCAAAGATGTTTAGAGTTACTTTAATTCAGAGCCATTTATGTAGAAAATGACTCACAATCTGATACAGTTTTCCTTTAAGAATGATGCTTTGAGCATCTTGTCAACCAATGACAAGGCCTGATGATATCTTAGTTGTTATTTGAGAATTAGTATTGGTCAGCAGAGGGCTTCTCTAGTGGCTTAGACAGCAGAGAATCTGGCTGCAACACAGAAGACCCAGGTTCGATCCCTGGGTCAGGAAGACACCCTGAAGAAAGGGATGGCAACCCACTCCAGTATTCTTGCCTGGAGAATTTCATGGACAGAGGAGCCTGATGTGCTAGTCTGTAGGGTCACAAAGAGTCAGACATGACTGAGTGACTTTTCTTATTGTCCATCAGGAGCTCCATGCATATTGAAAGGTGTGGTGCAGGGTTACAGTTTGGGATTGAGGACGGTGGTCCAATCAATAACCAGAATATTCTCATACAGTCCCTGAGGCTGAAAAATCTCATCAGTCAAGAGTTCAGCTCTTTATTTCTGAGTCTGGAAATGAGATATGAAGTTTTTGAAGAAATCTAGCAAGAGAAGAGGGTTCGATCCCTGGGTGAAGAAGATCCTCTGGAGAAGGAAATGGCAACCCACTCTAGGATGCTTGCCTGGAAAATTCCATGGACAGAGAAGCCTGGTGGGCTACAGTCCATGGCATCACAAAGCAGTCAGACATGACTGAGCACAGCATGCAGCACTACAAAAGTTTGTTTGGAGACTTTCCAAAAATATATCAAACAGGAGAAGATATTTTTTCTTTTTACTATCAAAACTATTATATGTTTAGAGGTGTCTGTGTCCTCAGTGAATGGCAGTGTTCTTAGGACCATATCTAGCTGGGGAATAAGATCTCATATTAGCTGTGCCACACACCTGGCAAGTGAGTCTGAAAGCACATTTTGCCCGATCATGTGTGTGTGTTAGTTGCTCAGTCCAACTCTTTATAACCCCATGGACTGTAGCCTGCCAGGCTCCTCTGTCCATGGAATTCTCCAGGCAAGTACTGGAGTGGGTTGCCATTTCCTACTCCAGGGGATCTTCCCAATCCAAGGATTGAACTCAGTCTTCTGCATCGCAGGCAGATTCTCTACTGTCTGAGCCACCAGGGAAGCCCCCGCCTGATCACAGACGCACTGTAAAACACAAAAACCTCTATTTGGGTAGCGGGTTATTGGCTGACTTAAAAATAAGTTTTTTTAACTTTAATAAAAGGAGTATTGAAATAGTAGGACAGGCACTTGTACTCTCTCTGTATCCTTAAGTAATTTCATTTTCCTTTAACTCTGGAACATTGTCTAATTCTAGGCCATGTGCCAAGCAGCAGTACTATTACACTTTAGACAAGCTACATAAAATATCAATTTAAAAGTCCAGGTAGTTCCCTTACATTTGAAAATTGAGGCAGCCTTCAGCAAAGGACTGTGCTCTTCATCACATCTACCTTTCCTTCATATTTTTAAAATTTCAGCTTCTAGATGGGACTTGGTGAGGTACATATTACCCGTAGGCAGATTAAGCCATGAAAAAAAATGGAGAACATGTGTGACATAAATTCTGTAAGGGCGAAACTTCCCAACGATCCCTTCCCCAGGATCTCGCATTATATCAGAAACCAGTATGTGCTATTCCATGGTCCTCTGCAAAGATCCACGAAGAAGGGAGGGGTGGATGTGTAATACCTACCAGATGCATTCTGGGTAAGGAAGGAGTGACCACACATAACTCAGAAACTCAGAGAAAGATCCATTCTCTGTGTTCAGGAGAACAGAATTTTATGGGGACATTCAGTAGACCTGGAATCCATGGGTCACAGCCATGCATTATACACAATTAATAAAAGACAAAATTTGAATTACAATATAATAATTTCATTGAGGATTTTTGTAGCTATTGAATGATTTATAGCATTCTTTCGTCACTTATTTTACTTATGACCATGAATTCTGTCCTCAAATTCAGATACTTTATAATAGAATGCACTATACAATGCAATGCACTATACTCCTGCAATGCAGGAGACCTGAGTTAGATCCTTGGGTTGGGAAGATCCCCTGGAGGAGGGTATGGCAACCCAGTCCAGTATTCTTGCCTGGAGAATCCCCATGGACAGAGGAGCCTGGTGGGCTATAGTCCATGGGATTGTAAAGAGTCAGACACAACTGAGCAACTAACACTCACTCATACAATGCAAATTTAATTATTAACATTTAGAAATAAAAATGTTCCTGTAATTTACTGTGAATGCATAAATGTGTTAGGGTCATCATTTCATCATAAATATCAGGTATTGTTATCAAAAACATTCTGGGCCATTTATATAATTATTCCCAATATCAAAAAAGATTCTACTTTGGGGATATGTAAATTACAGCTTCTTAGTTTGCTAAATACCTAGTTTGGTCATAATTACACATAAAATGAGGGCTTTGCTTCACTGTTTGTGTGTGAATTGTGACAATTTTTTGCCAGGTCAATTCTTTCATCTAATAGGAATGTATTCAGATCAGAGGGTCAACCAACCCTCTAATATTAGTATTAGTATTAGTATTAGTATTAGTATTAGTATTAGTATTAGTATTAGTCTTGGTGATGGTTGAAATTTACCTGTCAGGCAAAGTATAACACAAATGGATTATTTGTGGACATATTGCTGAGAATCAATTGAGAACAAAGCCAGATGCTCAGAGTAAAAAGAAAGAAAAAAAAGCTGAAAAAGATCTCAGCTGACTGTAGAACAGCAATTCGTAAGACTAGGTCATCCCAGAAGGTTTCAAAGCTTGTCCTATGTATTAAAATGTCAAAGGTTAGTTCCCAAGAGAATGTAACCGTAATCCTAGTCAAGGCAAATTTGTCAATGAACAGAATTAAAGGACCTGATCGACAAGTAGAGGGTCCATTTTTGGATGCTAGTTACTTCTGATGGTTCTTAGAATTTTAATGGAGTGATGGTGGTCCTCTCTCCCTTTCTCCTTCACTCATGTTCCTAACTTTACTCCCTGCCACATATGTCTCTTCTCCCACAACTCAGAAAAGCAGAATAATGTGGAAGAGACACAAGGGAGCTCAATCTATACAAGAAAGAAGAAGGAAAGATAGATTCTAAAAGAGTCTTCTCTGATCTAAGTTTCCACATCATACACGAGCTAAACATAACATTGCAAAAAATTCTGAGGGTCACCCTATGCCCAATATTTATTGGAAGGCAACCATAATGTCCTGATCTTCCTGGACTTATGAGGTGGGAGTAGCATGTATGCATGGTCAGTTGTGTCCAACTCTTTGCAACCCCATTTCCTCCCCCAGAGGTTCTTCCCATAGGACAGGGAACTATACTTAATATTTTGTAATAATTTAAAAGGGAAAAGAATCTGAAAAAAATTGATATATGTGTATTTATCACTGAATCAATTTGCTGTACACCTGAAACTAATACAACATTGTAAATCAACTCTTCAATTTAAAAAAACAAAATGTAAAATAATATACACAATTTAATATCAAATGGTCAATTCCAAATGCATTAAAGAGTTAAATATAAAATATAAAACATAAAAGAAAAACATGAAGGTTTATCTTAGGGTGGGTAAGTACTATGCAAACAAAAATATCAAAGGAAGGAAAAAAAATGATGAATAGACTTGACAAGTTTGCTTTAGATGACAGCTAATGAAAAGGAGAACTGGTGTTGGAATGAAGAAATTGAGTGACTTGCACCTGTGTTATGGTAGGATACTTTGAAAAATGGTTTTGCCACAATGGAATATTTTTAACTACAAGTTAAAAGGAATCATATTTATGTAAATTATATCATGTTTACACAGATAAATTGGCTTACTACGTTGAGGAAAAATGCTACTTGAGTTAAACAAAATGCATTAAAATGTCTTTTAAAAACTTTGTCAATCAATAGTTGGTTTCACTGTATTTTTCAGAGTTTGGTCAACTAGACTGATGTCCTTATGTGTGATCACAAAATTAAAGTACTAATGAATTATTTATTTGTAAAATATGTACAGTTGACAAGTCTACAAGGATGTAACAAGAAATGGTCCTTCCATTTACCACAGCTTTTTTTTTTTTCTGAAGTTGTTTCACAAGTAGTAGTATACTTGGTTAGTATACCATACTAACCAAGAAAATCGTGACTGTAGGTTAAGGAACCTAAGAGATAATAGAGAAAAAGTAATGTTTTAGAAAAGTCATAAACTTTATTCTTATATCTGTAATTTTTGCCATCTGATTCACCATCAGAAAGATTTTGGGGGGAAAATAATTGTCTAGCAAAGTTAAAAGGTTTGAAGTTCTATTTACAAACCAAATTTTCTGTACTCATGCAAAAATGCAAATTTATAAGAAAATAACTAAAATAAATACTGTTTAATAGGAATCTAATTCTGTATTTATAAGTATTGACACTTTTAAATTAACTCAGAATCTGAAATTAGTGGCTTGATCAAATTAGCTAGATAATGGCTATTCATCATTTGGTATTATAAAAATACAACTTTAATTACAATGAACTATATAACACAATAAAGCACATAGCTTTAGTTTTTAAAAAAAGACTCTAGTACTGTGATGTTAACCTTATTAGGTAGAAATCACTAATTGATGAAGCAAAGAGTGAAGTACAGGCAGCCATAAAAATCACTTTTCAAATTTGAGAAGCTTAATGGGGGATATTCTCATGCTTCTACGAAAATGACTCGGTGAAGTATTTTCAAAATATAATAAAACACTTTAGCTAGAAAATGAATATCCTTCCTGCAGATAAGTATGACCATTTACAATTGAAGCCACAGAATATCTGATTGAATGGTGTCCTCTTCACATTTCACATTTTGGGTATGACACTATTTTTAGCGGTAGTCAAACCCTCATTTGCAGTTAAGTGTGAAAGTGATTGAACCCCGTCTCCTGCATGGCAGGCAGGTTCTTTACTGAGCCAGGAGGGAAACCCATTTGGAGTAAAACTCAGTGCCATCTCCTGATCAAATGTTCTTTTGCTATGGCAATTTTAAAGTAGAATTGAAGCTATAATACTCCTTGCTAATTTTGTCATTAGACACAGCTTCAGTAGCAGGTGTTAATTTCTAGGTAAATTTCAGCTGGGCTTCTTGAAAGGTGATTCCTAACAGCTGCTATCCTCTAAGCTAATTTTTTTCCTGAGAATTCCAGTTCCCAGGCCAAAGGGAGCAGCTCTCCATGTGTCTATTAGTGTTCTGATGCCAGTTCTTCAGGATGATATTAATCTCTATGCCACAGATTCATGTATTTTTTAATCTACTTCAAGAACAAAAAAGATATAACGGCCCATTAAGAGACATTAAATCCTGATCATTTCGTTAATGTTCTCGCTAATATGTGTTCTATAAAGTTGCTCACTTTTGTAACCAAGATTCTAGTGTCATGGGTTAATGAGCCACATAGCTTTTACTGCTGTACATATGCCGTCAATCCATTATCAGGAAAGGACTCATCCATCGCCCTAGCAGATGGATTAGAAGTCCTGCAGGGGTAAATTAACACCCATTCTTTTCATCTCTTCTTTTAAGTTTTCAAAAAATTTACTGTATCTTTGGTTGTGCTAGGTCTTCGTTGCTGCACAAGGGTTCTCTCTAGTGACAGGGAATGGGGGCCACTCTTCGCTGTGGTACCTACGCTTCTCAGGTGGTGGCTTCTTCTGTCATGGAGCACAGGCTCATGTGCGTGCACATGGCTTAGCTATGGTGCACAGGCTTAGCTGCTCCAAGGCATGTGGAATCTTCCTGGACCAGGGATCAGACCCACGTACCCTGCACTGGCAGGTGGATTCCTATCCACTATACCACCAGGGAAGTCCTTAACTCCCATTCTATACTGCTATGTCTTAAAGATGTGCAGAGCATTTCCACATACAATCGTATTTCATTCTTAAATCCAGTCTTTAAAGTCGTGAGGATGTGTATCAATACCCTCACTTGTTTGGAGCACCTGGCAGGGAAGCATAGCATCTTCTGTATCATTGGCCAAAAAGATGGGTTGGACAGGGTCTCTTCTTATTGGGAAGGTCACTGGCTGACTCTGAAGGGATGTGGGGGGGTGGGCAGTAACATGTACATACTCAGTCAAAAAGACACTGGGTGACCTAGCTCTGATTTTTGGATGAGGAGTCAGTGTTTCAACTACAAAGCAGATACATGGCAGGGGCAGGGGGCAGATGTAGGCTGCTGATGCATTCCTTGTCTTTTTCACTGCGACTTATGCCAAGTTCTTTGGAGGCACCAATTCTGACAACTTCTACATTAGATTCACAGCAGATTGACAGCAAGGTCATTGAGCCTGTTTCTTTATTCCCCAGCCCTGCATGGCCCTGGCCTCAAAAGAAGTTGACTCCCCTCAGCTCTGGGGTGTCCTAACTGTTTTCTAAGGTAAACTTGTTCTTCTTTGAGGTGGTTGTTCAAAGGAAAGGCATGAAACCCAACTCATGGAAGGCAGATGGGAGAGAAAATTTGCTGCAAAGACTAAAACTACTTTTCATATCTGTGATAGCACCATAATTGCTTTTTCTGGACACTGTCACAACAGCATAACCAGAAAAACAACAACCAATAGCTAACACGTACATAGCACTTACAGAGCGCCGGCCACAATTCTTAGCACTTTATGTATTTTAACTGACAAACCATAAAACGGACCTCCCACGTGGCTCAGTGGGTAAAGAACCTGCCTGGAATTCGGGAGAAGCAGAAGTCATGGGTTCCATCACCAGGTCAGAGAGATGCCATGGAGAAGGGCATGACAACGGACTCCAGTATCCTTGCCAGGAGAATCCCATGGACAGGAGACTGGCGGGCTACAGTCCATGGGGTCACAAAGAGTCAGACACGACTGAAGTGACTCTAATTTGTAAAATGTGAGTAACAATAACCTTCTATGGTTGTTATGTTATATGAAACAACCCATATAAAACATTTAGCAGAAAGAAATTCAGTGATTGTCTTTCCAGCTAATTTTTTATCTTAATCAAAATAATATGGAGAAGGCAATGGCAATCCACTCCAGTACTCTTGCCTGGAAAATTCCACGGACGGAGGAGCCTGGTAGGCTGCAGTCCATGGGGTCGCTAGGAGTCGGATATGACTGAGCGACTTCACTTTCCCTTTTCACTTTCATGCACTGGAGAAGGAAATGGCAACCCACTCCAGTGTTCTTGCCTGGAGAATCCCAGGGACGGGGGAGCCTGGTGGGCTGCTGTCTATGGAGTCGGACATGACTGAAGCGACTTAGCAGCAGCAGCAAAATAATATACTTATGACATAGAAAATGAAACAATTGCTAAAGACTTTTAAAGAAAAAGCAGTCCATTCTGTTTTGAGTTAAAGCTATCTTAGCATTTTGTTTTTCTTAAAAAAATATATACACTAAAAAATAATACTGTCATAATTTAAGTAAAGATTTACTCCTTCAATAAACCAGTCTGAATACAAACTTCATACTTGTTTTTAATAAATGAAAACCACTTACGGTCTGTGCAAACTGTTACATAAGAAATGCCATACTATGGTACAAACAATTGGTCTATTTCTAAAATAAAAAATGGGGACATATCTGGCAAATTATACTGCTTGCTGATCCATAAAATTGTACAGATCAAACACCTAAGTACAAAAGTTAAATATCTAATACTATATCCCTAAGGAAATATTACACTATCTGAATAAACCGAAACTGTGATCTGTCAAGATCTAGAGGCTTAAGTATAATTCTATTTTGAAATAAATATTTATAATAACCACCTGATCCTAAAAAATTCCAAATACATTACAATTAGCTTTCAGGCTCTCTCAGAAACTGATTAAGCTTTCTATAGAAGCAATAAACTAAAACTCCATCTACATTATTAAATTTAGTAATAGATTGAGAGCTTCTATGTATCAAAATCTTATTTACTGACACATAAAAACTGTAAAACTGTTTACTTCAATCTGTTCTTGGTTTGGGAGCTAACAAATTTTAACCTATAAAATTTTATTTAGAGGATATTCTACTAATTAAATAATATCCAATTCATAATAGATATGCTATGTACCCAATGTGAATATTGATCTCAGTAATTATTAGTGAAATTATGAGTGAATCTCAGTAACTAGTTATTACAGAAAGCAGTGATCAAGACCATCCCCAAGAAAAACAAATGCAAAAAGGCACAGTGGTTGTCTGAGGAGATCTTACAAATAGCTGAGAAAAGAAGAGAAGCTAAAGGTAAAGCAGAAAAGGAAAGATATACTCATTTGAACATAGAGTTCCAAAGAATAGCAAGGAGAGAAAAGAAAGCCTTCCTCAGTGATCAGTGCAAAGAAATAGAAGGATACAATAGAATGGGAAACACTAAAGATCTCTTTAAGAAAATTAGAGATACCAAGGGAACATTTCATGCAAAGATGGGCACAATAAAGGACAGAAATGGTATGGCCCTAATAGAAGCAGAAGATATTAAGAAGAGGTGGCAAAAATACACAGAAGAACTATACAAAAAAGATCTTTATGACCCAGATAATCACGATGGTGTGATCACTCACCTAGAGCCAGACATCCTGGAATGTGAAGTCAAGTGGGCCTTAGGAAGCATCACTACAAACAAAGCTAGTGGAGGTGATGGAATTCCAGTTGAGCTATTTCAAATCCTGAAAGATGATGCTGTGAAAGTGCTGCACTCAATATGCCAGCAAATTTGGAAAACTCAACAGTGGCCACAGGACTGGAAGAGGTTAGTTTTCATTCCAATCCCAAAGAAAGGCAATGCCAAAGAATGCTCAAACTACTACACAATTGCATTCATCTCACACATTAGCAAAGTAATGCTCAAAGTTCTCCAAGCCAGGCTTCAACAGTACTTGAACCATGAACTTCCAGATGTTCAAGCTGGATTTAGAAAAGGCAGAGGAACCAGAGATCAAGTTGTCAACATCTACTGGATCATCAAAAAAGCAAGAGAGTTCCAGAGAAACATCTACTTTTGCTGTATTGACTATGACAAAGCCTTTGACTGTGTGGATCACAATAAACTGTGGAAAATTCTGAAAGAGATGGAAATACCAGACCACCTGACCTGCCTCCTGAGAAATCTGTATGCAGGTCAAGAAGCAACAGTTAGAACTGGACATAGAACAACAGACTGGTTCCAAATCGGGAAAGGAGTATGTCAAGGCTGTATATTGTCACCCTGCTTATTTAACTTCTATGCAGAGTACATCATGAGAAATGCTGGACTGGATGAAGCACAAGCTGGAATCAAGATTGCCGGGAGAAATATCAATAACCTCAGATATGCAGGTGACACCATCCTTATGGCAGAAAGTGAAGAATAACTAAAGAGCCTCTTGATGAAAGTGAAAGAGGAGAGAGAAAAAGTTGGCTTAAAGCTCAATATTCAGAAAACTAAGATCATGGCATCCTGTCCCATCACTTCATGGCAAAATAGATGGGGAAGCAATGGAAACAGTGACAGATTTTATTTTTGGGGGCTCCTAAATCACTGCAGATGGTGATTGCAGCTATGAAATAAAAGACGCTTGCTCCTTGGAAGAAAAGCTAGTGACTAACCTAGATAGTATATTAAAAAGCAGAGACATTACTTTGCCAACAAAGGTCAGTTTAGTCAAAGCTATGGTTTTTCCAGTAGTCATGTATGGATGTGAGAGTTGGACTATAAAGAAAGCTGAGTGCTGAAAAATTGGTGCGTTTGAACTGTGGTGGTGTTGAAGGCTCTTGAGCATCCCGTGGACAGCAAGGAGATCAAACCAGTTAATCCTAAAGGAGATCAGTCCTGAATATTCATTGGAAGGACTGATGCTGAAGCTGAAACTCCAATCCTTTGGCCACCTGATGCAAAGAACTGACTCATTTGATAAGACCCTGATGCTGGGAATGATTGAAGGTGGAAGGAGAAGGGGACGACAGAGAATGAAATGGTTGGATGACATCACTGACTCAATGGACATGAGTTTGAGTAAGCTCTGGGAGTTGGTGATGGACAGGGAAACCTGGTGTACTGCAGTCCATGGAGTCACAAAGAGTGGGACACGACTGAGCGACTGAACTGAACTGAATTATTAGTGACACTGTGCTTTCTCAAAGATATTAATATTTGTTGAATAGATAACACAGAAGTTGGTAAAATGTGCATTCAAAGTATTGTTAACTTTGCCCATTGCAGATTTTCACTTAGGGAGCTATATCTTTATGTTGCATTATTGGATAAGAAAGGAGATATTTAATTTTATTAATTTATCAAATACAATAAATCTCTAGTGTGTGAAAATGAATGCTGTAGTACCATGTTTTAGATGTATTTAAAGTTTTCATCTACTGAATTCTACAAATACCAGTCAGTGTCTATTATGTGTAAGCATTGTTACACACTACGAGAGAGTAAAAAAGAAAACTGTACCATCTTGCTCTCTTATTAAGGTGCAATACTGAAAACACACGGACAAAAACTATAGTAAAGGGATATATATCAAAAACATAATCCACAGGATGGAGAAGACATGAGAGAAGAGATAAAGATCACACAGTTTTGAAAGGTAGAAGGAAATAGATGAGCGGGAACCAACATCAGTAGGAAAATATAGAGACAGACCTGAGTTACACTTGTGGAGTCAATACCAGCATCGGTTACTTCTGGAGCAGAGGCAAAGAGGGTGGTTCTGAAATTGGCAGTATGGGTGGAATCTGTCTGAGAAGCAGTTAGACCTATGATGTCTTCTGCCCCTCACTGCTGCGTGTCCCTCTTCCCCACAGAGCCTAGAGATGTATTCTCTAGAGAGGGTAAACAGAGGCTCTAGGTCTGGCAAATGCAACACATAGCAGGCGGCTTCCAGGGGGTGTGAGTGGAAAAGAATCCACCTGCAGCAGTAGCTCAGTCAATAAAGAGTCTGACTGCAATGCAGGAGACCTGGGTGCAATCCCTGCATTGGGAAGATTCCCTGGAGAAGGAAATGACAACCCACTCCAGTACTCTTGCTTGGAGAATCCATGGACAGAGGAGCCCGGCAGGCTACAGTCTATGGGGTTGCAAGAGTCGGACACGACTGAGCAACTAAGTGCAGCGCCTGTGAAGCAGATGCCAGACATGACAGAGACCCCGGTTCAATCACTGGATGGGGAAGATCCCCTGGAGAAGGAAATGGCAACCCACTCCAGTATTTTTGCCTGGGAAATCCCACGGACAGAGGAGTATGGCAGGCTACAGTCCATGGGGCCACAAGAGTTGGACACGAGTGACTAAGTACTCACACACACACAGCTGATATCATGGTCAAATGCATGGCTTATAAATAAGGAATGCCAAGTCCCCCAGCCCCTGTCCCTAATTGGTTCTCAAGAGACTAACTCCCAGATCTCTTCCCTCTAGATAGAAACTGGAAGATTTCACCCCCACCGCCCCTGGGGAATTTGATCTATTTCTGAGCTTCCTAGGTGGTGCAGCTGTTAAAGAATATGCCTGCCAAAGCAGGAGTCGCAGGAGATGCGGTTTGATCCCTGGGCTAGGAAGATCCCTTGGAATAGGAAATGGCAACCCACTCCAGTATTCTTCCCTGGAGAATCCCACAGAAAGAGGAACCTGGTGGGCCACAGACCATGCGGTTGCAAAGAGTCGGATACAACTGAGTGACGGAGCATGCATGCATTGGTCTATTTCAAAGCAGAAAAGACAAATACATTGACACCTGGAATTCCTGAAGAAATGGTCCACATAGGGCAATTCCCAGTGTAGCTGAGAGCTGAGATACCCCATGATGTAGGCAGCTTGGCCAATCAGGTGCGAAAGCCCTCACTGTTATCATGCACAAAAAGCCCAGGATGAGGAAAATCTGAACAAAAGCTCTCAAAGATAAAGATTCAAACTAACAAACAGAAAAAAAGTAAAGTCATTTCAAGAAAACAGATTATGCGGGGAGAAAAAAAATCTAAAACAAAACACTTAGGAACATGTACAAACCCCAAATCGAAGCTATTAATGCAGGACACTGAAATTTAAAAATAGAGCATCTGAAATTAGTAACATAACAGCTCACATGGAAATTCAGCAGACGGATCGGAAGATAAACTTTTAAGAAATCATCCTGAAAGTAGAGTAAAAAGACAAATGAATGGAAAATAGAGAAAAGGCAAGAAGCTAGAAGATTAGTAAAGAATACACATTGTTTGAGTGATAAAATTTCCCATTAGAACGTGGAGGATGTACAACGGGGAAGCAAGAAAATTAGCAACAAATGATACAAGAACATTTTCCCAAAATATAGGTCATAAGTTTCCAGAAAGGACCTGCTAAACATTGGACATGAGATGCCTTGTTAGTGAAGAGCCGCCTGTTTCCCAGAACTCATCCATCACCAGGTCTGGTGATGCCCCGAAGGGCTCTGAGAATCCCTTGAGCCAGACCATAATTTAACTCTCAGTGCCTTGAAATATGAAAGACTAAATCCTGGAGCTCTGGGTGATAATTTAATTGAAAAATATTAAAGCAATATAAGAAAAAATCTCCAGACGGTCACATATTATTTAATAATCCCCTTAAAGAAAAACAGGAGTGGGGGTTAGTCCATAATGTCATCTTTATGCAACTTTGTATAACATTCATCATCCAAATGTGACGTACCTTCTGGGGCTATTAATGTCTATGGAAACAGTGTTTGTCATTCCAAATGGTGCCAAGTGCAGCCAATGAGAAAATGAGTAATTCTTAGGGATTCTCATTCCATTTGACCAAATCAGTGTTACCAGCAACAGATGAGCTATATGATATGTTTGTCAGAATTTTCAGACCCTTTAACTCTGAATTCAAATGGAAACCTTTCCCAAACAAAGCTTTCAGTTCAGTCGCTCAGTCGTGTCTGACTCTTTGAGACCCTGTGGACTGCAGCACGCCAGGCCTCCCTGTCCATCACCAACTCCCGGAGTTTATTCAAACTCATGTCCATTGAGTCAGTGATGCCATCCAACCATCTCATCCTCTGTAGTCCCTTTCTCCGCCTGCCCTCAATCTTTCCCAGCATCAGGGTCTTTTCAAGTGAGTCAGCTCTTCGCATCAGGTGGCCAAAGGATTGGAGTTTCAGCTTCAACATCAGTCCTTCCAATGAATATTCAGGACTGATTTCCTTTAGGATTGACTGGTCTGATCTCCTTGCAGTCCAAGGGACTCTCAAGAGTCTTCTCCAACACCACAGTTCAAAAGCATCAATTCTTCTGCACTCAGCTTTCTTTATAGTCCAACTCTTACATCCATACATGACTACTGGAAAAACCATAGCCTTGACTAGACTGACATTTGTTGGCAAAGTAATGTCTCTACTTTTTAACATGCTGTCTAGGTTGGTCATAACTTTTCTTCCAAGGAGTAAATGTCTTTTTATTTCATGGCTGCAGTCACCATCAGCAGTGATTTTGGAGCCCCCCAAAATAAAGTCTGCCACTATTTCTACTGTTTCCCCATCATTTGCCATGAAGTGATGGGACCGGATGCCGTGATCTTTGTTTTCTGAATATTGAGCTTTAAGTCAACTTTTTCACTCTCTTCTTTCACTTTCATCAAGAGGCTCTTTAGTTCTTCTTCACTTTCTGCCATAAGGGTGGTGTCATCTGCATATCTGAGGTTATTGATATTTCTCCCAGCAATCTTCATTCCAGCTTGTGCTTCATCTAGCCCATTGTTTCTCATGATGTACTCTGCATATAAGTTAAACAAGCAGGATGACAATATATAGCCTTGATGTACTCCTTTTATGATAAGTCCTGTTTAACTTCTTTGATTCCTTCCATTCATCTTCTATTCTCTACACTTATTTAATTAATCTCTACTTTTGCAGTTAAGACTATACAGAAACAAAGGAGACTTCTTGGCCAAGATGGTGGTTTGAATAAATATATATGTGTGTGTGTTAGCCGCTCAGTCATGTCTGACTTTTTGTGACCCCATGGACTGTAGCCCACCAGGCTTCTCTGCCCATGGGATTCTCCAGGCAAGAATACTGGAGTGGATTGCCATTTCCTTCTTCAGGGGATCTTGCAGGGATCAAATCTGTGTCTCCTACTTGATAGGCAGATTTTTTACCAGGGAGCCACTTGAGAAGCTCAGCATTAAGAGTTTTAAGAAAAGCATGCAGGCATGCAAGGATGAAGCCAGGTTCATTCTTCTGGGAGGAAGGTGAGGAGAGTCTCTTTTTGGGATATCTGACAGCTGAAGAGCAAAGCCAGATCTACCCTAATATGGAGGAGAGGCCAAGAAGACTCCTGGAATTTGTTGAGAGTTTTTGAGCAATCCCTCTCCAAAGACAGGGGACAGACACCACAACAAAGTATTTGGAAGAAAGAGACATCCTGGCAAAGATAGCTCTCTTTCTCCAGAGAAAAGATCATCATTTATTCCCACAAAAAGCAGAGAGAAAATATTATAACTATGAAGATTTTGTAAAAAAAAAATTATCTTTGGGGAATTGAAAATATTTTGATATAAATAAAAAGCTCATTTAGAAATGTTAGACAATGAAGTTAAAGAACTCTTCCAGCGAAACTCCAAAAAAGTTTAAAACAGTTGTTCAAGAAAAGTATCTGACTTTTACCACATCTTATCTGCAGATACCATTTTTTTTTCTTTTCAGATACCATTTTTATAGCCATAATAAAATAAACACTGTATAAAAAAATAATCAGATCAAACAAAACAAAATTCACCTCACTTATTTGTGATGGAAGATGCAAGAGCCTCTATTTAATGGTTACCTTGCTGAAATAGTGTGTTGATCTTAAAAATCCAACTTAGAAAATGCTACTGAAGAAAATGAAAGTGTGCTTCAGGGAATACTTAGTGAAAGATGACTAAAGCGGTGGGTATTATGAAATTAAGCAAATTGTCTGACTTAGTTAACTGTGGTTTTAGGTAATACAGTTTTAATAAATTGAAGTAATGAATGTATGTACTTCCTGCAAGATAGAGGAAATTCAATTTAGTAGCTCTGTCATGGAACAATACCCCTGTCCCCCCAGCCCTGAAAATAATGAGCTCCTTTGGAATATATTACCCTAATGGAGCTCAGTCTCATGATCCTATGGAATGAAAAGAATGAAATATTGGTGCAAATGGAAGCAATCATTAACGCTGACAACATGTTTCAGTGCAGCCTAACTCCCTGTGGTTTCTTTATTTTTAATTCTTCTGTTACTACACGGTTTCATTGAAGTTTACACTGATATGTCGTGGGGATCTTAATAGTTGTTAAATTTAACTTAGGAATCAAAATGAAACAACCAGCTAAGCTTTCCCAGAACAAAATGTTGGAAACAAAACCTTGAATGTTGCTAAGTGGATTCTAAAACAACAGAACCATTTAAGAGACAAATTTAAAATAGGACCATCTAGAATTTTCAAAAGTGGATCTGTGGCTAATGATAGAACATAGGAGACAAATTAAAAGAGTCTTTAAAATAAAGTGCTGATCCCTGACTCTAAATTGCAACATATAAACCATCTAGAAAACTCCAAAAACCATGTTTGGCTCAGTCATTGATGTTCATCCTTGCTAATACAAGCAAAATAATTATTAGTTTGATCAGAAAACAAATTGCCCACAGGCACTTAGTCTTTCTATACACACTATCTGCAAAACAGTCTAACTTTCAAGATCAAAAGAACCAAACATTTGCTTCTAAAATGTCCACAATTCCCACATTAAAATACATTCCCAATTAATTTGACACCCTCCCCATTTAAAAAAAAAACATTGTAATGGTATGGCCTCCTGTCTTAAACAGAGTGATTTTTGAGTGGAATGAGTATTGGTTTAGAAGTTGCATTTTTATGTCAAATGTTATATACAAACAACATATCCAAATTCTGAAATGAGCATTGTCAGTCATGGCAGAACTGAAGATTGTATCATTGGATTGATGGTCTAAATTCATTCAACATTCTTCAGTTGCAGTACTTCAAGTGCAAAGACATTGTGGAGATGACCCAGAATGGTGTGGACCTGAAGATGTTTATCATCTAGACACAAACAAAAGCATGTAAAGAATCAAACCAGCTAACAGAGAAGGAAGGAGAAATCTCTGCAATGGTCACACAAGTGTACATGGCTGCCGTTCACCTATGCCGTGCTTTGGTGGAATTTGAAGAACAAGATGAACCACTGAACGGCTGCAGCTCTGTGTACACAGGAGCAAGTGGAGGCTGTTGCATTCCACCCTGTAAGTTACTGCTTTGAAACTGCAATGTCAGTTCCAAACAGGCACACATTGGGAGGCTTCCTGGAGGAGGTGGCATTTGGATTTGGAAGAATAGGCAGCATCTCAGTAGAGAAATCTTGGAAGTAGTCTGTTTCTCAGTCTGGCCCATTTTTCAGGGATGGAAACGGGGCTCTAGAGACTCATCTTGAAGAAAGGTCTTCTGAGTAGCCAAGGTGATTTTTCACGTCATCTTGCCCACCCAGGATGCTGATGCTCAGGACTCTGCATGTTTGGTGCCCCCATTTCATTCCTTAATACCAAAAATAGAATTTTACTTCTATCTCCAAGCAGTCTGATCATAGCAGGGGCACGAAATCTCTGATCCGTGGGGAGTCTCACTTGGACTGCATCGACCTGCCCTCCACGTTTCTCAGCTCTCCATCCATTTGAAGGACCCCCACGTTTCCACAACCCATGAAACATGTAATGAATCTGAGATTCTCCTAATTGAGAGCTAGAAAGCATGACTAAAGCATACGTGACCACAGTAAACTGTTGGGTCCAGGCTGGGCATGTTTGACAAATGCCTCGTTAGGCATAGTGAAGAAGTGAACATCAGACACAGCACCAAACAGTGACTCCATGGGTCTGATGCCCTGTTTTAAAACGCCCAGATGGCCAAATCCTCACATCCATGGCGTTAGAGCGGCACGATGAATCAAAATGAGAGAAAAAATGCTGGGGCCCAAAAATGGTTACAGTACTGTGATAAAAAGCTTACAACCTAAGCAACACACAGGGATTAATAAAAGGTAAATCTGGCTACTTTTTAGCGACCACAGATGGGTTTATAGGGGCAAAGGCTAGCTTTGTATAATTTTACAGCTAAGAGAAAGGATCAAAATGCAAACATAATATTTAGAATTAATTTGTTTCTGGCCAAGAGCACCACGGAGCAGTTAGAGTCCATAAAGAAAACAGATGGAAGACAATGGTATAAAAATACAGTATTTTCAGTTTGGAAAATATGATCTGATACTGGCTATTTTTTTCTAATTTGCCTGTGGCAGAAGAAGTCTACCATCTCCAAACCATGTTTGTTCATGAATCAATCAACAAAACACAAAATGACAACAAAACAGTCAACTGATCATTGTTTTAAAAATGTGAGAGAAGTTTCTCTTTAGAAAAAGAAACACTGGGGAAGCATGTGAACTTCAGATCACGTGCCTGGGCTTTTCAGACAGAACTTGTTCTTTTTTGCATCTCTGTCTTCTTTGCCAAAGGTGCTGATTAATAGGTGATCCAAGGTTTAAATAATGCATGTCTACCAAATTGACCATTCTGATTGAATTAGGGGGTGAATAGGAAAAGAAATTCTATTTCTGGGAGTCTGTACAGTATTTCATAGTTCATAAAACACTTCCACATTTGAGTGAAATTATCCTGAGGCAATTCTGGAAGATATTTCTCCATTTTTTAGCTCAGAAAATTGCAATGCAGGTTGTAACAACCTGACTCCCAGGACTGGCATTTAAGTGGTAGACGTGTACACCTTCTCTGAATTATCAAGTAAATCCCAACCAAAAATACTGCTTCAGAGATTTCTTCTTCCTTCCCCTCATTTCCACACTTTCTCCAGTTGGCTCTTTAGCATTACAGAGCAGTGACCTCAACTATCTACTCACTTTGAATTTTAAATCACCAGCAAGTGATTAAATAACCAAGTAGAAAAAAAATCTGCTCTAAAAATGTCAAGATATTGAGTAATAATTCATAGATTACCCATCTTCCCATTTGGCATAGTGGATAACTTTGAGTAGGATAAAATCTTGTAAATTTACCTTTCTGAGGTATTCTTCTACAAAAAAACACACAGTTCCTGACTAACTAATAATAATTCTGAGAGTATTAATAACAGCCAAGCAAACTTAAAGATCTTCCTTTATCAATACCCAATGACAGGACAAGGATGAGTAGACCATGGAAAACGGATGTTAGGTAAAGATCTTAAGTTCCAACTAACAGACTCCTCCTTCTTCTCCCCTTCCTCTCTCCCCCAACAAAAGTAGGAAAGTGGGTAGAAGAGAAGCAGATATTTAGAAGAATTCCATATGCAAGGCTTCCCAATTAATTACAACACCAACCATTCATCAGAGGTTCCACCATATCAAAAACAGTTTATTTCAATAGCACTAATTCCATTTTGAAGGGCAATGCCAAAGAAAGACTTTTTTTTTTTTTTTTTTTTTTTTTTTCTTGAGCATTTCTTTTATTTATTTATTTATTTTTATTTTAGTTGGGGGCTAATTACTTTACAATACTGTAGTAGTTTTTGCCATACATCGACATGAATCAGCCATGGATTCACATGTGCTCCCCCTCCCAAACCCTCCTCCCACCTCCCTCCCCCTCCCATCCCTCAGTGTCATCCCAACGCTCCATCCCTGAGCATCCATCCCATGCATAGAACATGGAATGGTGTTCTGCTTCACATATGACAATATACATGTTTCAATGTTATTGTCCCAGAACGTCCAACCCTCACCTTCTCCCTCAGAGTCCACAGGACTGTTCTATGCATCTGTGTCTAAGAAAGACTTTTTAATTGATCATCATTCACGGTTTAATATAGATTCTCAACGTAACTGACTTAGAATTAAAAGTGAATTATAAGAGAAATCCAGCAATGTGCTTTATAAGAAGGCAGCAAATCATATTAATTTCCTTGAACTTGTTTGACTTTTTTTTCAATACTTGTGGGGCTGTATCAAATTTCTAATTTGCAAAAAGCAGGAAGCAAAACTGTGAACAAGATTTGAGGATAAATTATTAAGAAGTGGTGTGCAAATATCCTGAGGAAGGTCACAAGGAATCTAGCGTGGGTCTCATAACAAGAACATCTGGATTTTTTTCTCTGACTGTGTTCCCAGATGAAGAATGCATAGAAATGATCATTCAGGACTAGTTCTTAAACTGGCAAACTCTTAGGCAATATTCTTATTCTTTAGGAAGAAAGAAATCTGAACAACAGATAAGTGGCTTAGAAACTACTTACATCATAGGCCCTCAATTGTTGTTTAGTTGCTAAGTCATGTCCAGCTCTTTGTGACCCCAACGTATCAGATGCTAAGTTTTCGACTGCAGTGCGCCAGGCTTCCCTGTCCTTCACTATCTCTCGGAGTTTGCTTAAACTCATGTCCATTGAGTCAGAGGTACTATACAACCATCTCATTCTCTGTCGCTCCTTCTCTTCCTGGCCTCAATCTTTCCCAGCCTCAGGGTTTTTTCCAATGAGTTGGCTCTTCCCATCAGGTGGCCAAAACCTTCAGCATACTGGAGCTTCAGCCTCAGCATCAATCCTTCCAATGAATAGTCAGGGTTGATTTTCTTTAGGACTGACTGGTTTGATCTTCTTGTGGTCCAAGGGACTCTTGAGAGTCTTCTTCAGCCTCAAGTCCCTCAGTGGTCCTCATTAATAAACTGATGTTAATCACAGGGGAGGTTTATGGGGAAGGGCTTCAGGGTTTCCTCTTTTCATCTGTTCTCTTCAGCATTTTTCCAATTACTTACATTTCTTGAGTAAAGAGATAGAGGGCACACTCCCCCTTTTCTTCCATTTATAGTTGAAGATAACTTAGTATTAGATGAACTAATTAGATTAATATAGATTAGTAAATATGATGAATCAAAATTGTCTTCACATGATGTAGCCATGGGCTGAAATCTATCAAGTTCGTATCTAATTGCAAAAATATTAGGTCCTACACCTGACTGTACACAGTGGGGACTATGTAGCCTAAGAGACGAAGGAATTCAATTCAATAGGAATCACATATGAGTCATTATTATAGCATCAAAGAAAGCAAACTGATCCTGGGCTGAATTAGTAATAGCAAAACATCTAGAAGTGAGAGGATGGCAATGCTCTGCCCTGTGCTATAGGAAGCACTCAATTCTAGGTGTCTCTCTAATATGATACATGAACATGAACTTAGGACAATTGTGAAATGGCTCATTCTTTATCCTGAGTCAGGAGAGACTAAGCAGTTGAGTGGAAAATGAAAATTCTCTTCAAACATTTGAAGGTCTGATATTTAGAAATGAGATTTAAGAAAAGCACTTAACTTTTTTTCTTTTTCTTTCTAATGGGCATAAATCACACTCTTCTATTGTCTTCATCTATGAAAAGTGGGAACATTTTCCCCACTGTTTTTACCTCATCCTTTCCATCTTCTTTCCATTTCTCAGTTTACACTGATTTAATGAGTTGTTTTAGATCCAGTTTATGGTTGAAATGCTTTACTACAGTATTTGAATGTTTGAGATGAATTAATAAAAAAAATGGACAAAGATCTCTGCCCTTAAGGACTGTATCTTCTAGCATTTGGGAGGTGCTAGAGGTTCAGAGGAGGTGTTGTTGTTGGATTGAGACTACAACAACAAAAACATAGTAAATAAGCAAATTATTAAGTGTGTTATAAAGTGAAAAATGATATATAAAAAAGAGAAAAAAAAAGAGTTTATTGGGGGTAGAGGAAGTTTGCAACTTTAAATAGGGGGTGATGAGGATATTCCCATTAAGAAAGAGGTATCTGAGATGGTCTTAGGAAGGGGAAGCAGAGAGACATGAGAATAACGCTTGGAAGAAAAGAGCAGAAGAAACCACATGTGCAAAGGCCCTGAGGCAGGCAGGTTCTCAACATGGAGAACACAAAGAGGCTAGTGAGGCTGGAGCAGTGAGCAAGTCATAGGACAGAGGATGAAGAGGTTAGGAGAGGTGTTTCTAAAATCATGCAGGACCTTGTAGGTTGCTATAAGGACTTGGTTCTTAGTTCAAGTGGAATAAGGAGCCACAGTAGCTCAGATGGTAAAAAATCCGTCAGTAATGTAGAAGACCTGGATCCGATCCCTGGGTTCAGAAGATCCCCTGGAGAAGGGAATGGCAACTCACTCAAGTATTCTTGCCTCACTCAGCAGAATCCCATGGACAGAGGAACCTGGTGGGCTACGGTCTGTGGGGTCACAAAGAGTTGGATAGGACTGAGCGACTAACACTTTCACTTTCAGAGTCCTGAGCAGAGGGCTGCCATGTTCTAATCGAAGTCTTAGAAGGACCACTCTGGCTACAGTTTTGAAAATAGACTGAAGAGAGACAAGTATGAAGAGATTCAGATCAAGTCTCTTCCATTTATTCCCTAGTAAAGTAAAAATGAAGCAATTTAACAGTGCTATTTTGCATTTATTGTATACTTTTAAAATTTTTTACTAGGAAAAAAATGTAACAGAGCCTATCACAGAGAAATTATTGAACTATGTGACTGGAGCAAGTGTTGAGAAATAACCTATTCCACCTTGCCTCAATCAGATCGTATCCCAGTAAATGATTTCAGAAATGTATGAATCTGTCTTAGCTTAGAATACTTCTAGCAAAAGAAATTTCACAGTGCCTTATAATCCATACACCAAAGCTTCACAGATGTCCCATTCAGAAATGCCTTCCTTATGGCAAATACGACTTCTTCATTCTACAAATTAAAACTTTCTCTCTCTCTCTTTTTGAAAATGGGAACTTTAAACAAAGTATACTAAATGTAGAATCAAAACTCCTGTTTTTCTAATACCAGGATTCTAATCACACTGGCATACCATGTAGCCTTTGTCAGATCACTTCTTTCTATGTATAAATTAAGTACCAGATGTAGATCTTCCTTTAGCTCCTAGGAAGAAATGAGCTCTACAAGTCTGAGAGATAATTAGAATCTTTGTTGGTATTCTTCTCTTCTCATTAGAAATGGAGAATTAATCCAATCCCTTACTAGGATTTTAACTCAGCAAGATGGTGTATGTTGCCTATAGATATGAAATCTTCAGGGAGCATTAGTCATTAATTCTGAATCAGGGGGGAAAAAAAGCACTCTGAATTCACCAAAAGCTTTTAATCCAGATTTAGATTCGTTCTCAGCCTATTACAATAAGTGAACTTTAAGGAAGAAATCCTGGCAGTAATTTAAAAGAAGTTTAACGAAACAGTTCAATACAGCTAACACGGACTTCCTTAAAAAATACACTTCAGGTGTTATAGTGAAGAAAATGAGATAGTTAAATGACTGAAAATTTACTTGATGACCATGAAAATTTAAAAAGCAATAGCTCAAGTTTCCCAATTTTAAAAATATTCCCTTCATTTGTAACCGTTTTTCTTAAGGTGGCAGCAATAGCTAACATCACGCACAGCATGGAGTCCATGTTGACCATATCTGAAACAGAGTTCAGCTTCCCGCCTGCTTTCCCAAGGATTGTTATTAAAATCCACCCACTCTTAGCTCCAGGCTCAGTTGTATATTTATTGTCAATTATTTCTTCTGCCCTTCCAAGTCCTCACTGGGTACTGCAGATTCCATTTTCAGAAATGCCCAATATTCTTTTTTTTCTTTTTTTTTTTTATGCTTTTACCGCAAGGAATGCAGGATCTTAGTTCCCTGACCAGGGATCAAACCTGCGCCCCCTGCATGAGAAGGGTAGCATCTTAACCACCGGTCTGCCATGGAATTCCCCAGAGGATGAGATGGTTGGGTGGCATCATCAGCTCAATGGACATGAGTTTGCGTGAACTCTGGGAGATAAGGACAGGGAAATGAAGGAGTGAAGGTAAGGAAGCCTGGCGTGCTGCAGTCTATGGGATCACAAAGAGCCGGACACAACCGAGTGACTGAACAACAACATTGCTCTGGATCCTCTGACCATTTCCCACTTTACCTCATTTCTCATCAGCCTGGATCATCTCAGTGCCCTCCTCACTGGTCCCTTGCATATGGTTTCCTCTCTAATTCATTCTCCATGCTGTTTGCATACTTATTTTCTTAAAGCTTTGCTCTTATTTTTTGTTCAAGTATCACTGAACGTTCCCCAGGTGGCATGCACTAGGTACATTCTTCATATCAACACATGAATTTCTACACCTGTAAATAAATATGAATTTCTTTCTCACATTATCTTTTTATTTCTGATGCCTAGTGTTAGTGATGTGTATAACATCTATAGTGTTTTGTGTCATATAAGACAATATTATGTAGGTACAGATAGATGATTCATCTCGAATTAATATTATCTATGTATACACATGGTGCAGTACTGTAACGTATTTTTTCTTCCTTATGATTTTCCTCTTAATATTTTCTTTCTCTAGCTTGCTTTATAGTAAGGGTACAGTATGAAAACAACTACAAACTTAATAGTGTTAATCAACTATTCATGTTATGGGTAAGACTTCTGGGTCAGCAGTAGGCTATTTATTAGTAGTTAAGTTTTGGGGGAGTTAAAAGTTTTAAGGGTAGATTTTCATCTGCACTGGAGTCAGTGCCCCCAGCTCTCACCTTGTTCAAGGGTCAACTGTGGTCTCTTTCCTTCACTCGAGGCAAGTGGCCTAAAATGAAGCACTGTGTGCAGGCTAAGTCGCTTCAAGTTGTGTCCCACTCTTTGTGATCCCATGGACTGTAGCCCACCAGGCTCCTCTGTCCATGGAATTTTCTAGTCAAGAACACCGGACTCGGTTGCCATGCCCTCCTCCAGGGGATCTTCCTGACCCAGGGATTAAACCCACATCTCTTACATCTCCTGCATTGGCAGATGGGTTCTTTACCACTAGTGCCACCACAAAACCCAGAACACACAGGGTCTGATGGACTTGTTAAGAATTTAACATTTTTAAATACACCAAATGTTTTTTTTCTTCTTTGGATAAAACTCTCAAACAAACTAACAACAAAATCGTAGACTTACATTTCAACTTTTAAAAGTTTTGAGATCTGGGGACATTTGGAAATCTCCATGAAGACATTCAAGAGCCCTTTGTTCCCTTTCACTCCCCTCACCCCCACGGTGAGAGCCCCCACCACTGCATCAGTCCCCACTGCCAGCTCAGCTTCTCTTCCTGCACGTGGAACAGGTTTCGAACAGAGACAATGGGATGAACATACCCTCACCCTCTTACATTCCCTGGCCAAGCACTGAAGACCCTCCAAGATGCACTTGAGTCAGTCTCTTTACCATAACACCTTCCTCCCTGCTGAAAACATGTTCCCGAAGGAAGGGATGGTGTGTAAAACCAGGTAGAGAAGTTACTTAGCTTCAAGCACTTCTTATGAAAATAAAGCAAACATCGAACTACCTACTCGAAGCCATGGAAGTCTAAGATACTTAGACTTAGGGAAGGTTTTCAAAGGCCTCCGGGAGTTGGATGACTTGATCCTCTGTGATAAGATGGCAGGGGCTGTGTGTCTGAGACCCTCCTGCATGAGAGTAGGGAACACAGCCTTATCTTCATAATTTAGTCCCAGGTTTCTAGTTATTATACGGTCCCAAGCATCAGGGAACACAACAGAAATGGGTGGCTCCATTAGCAAAGATAGTGTCACCTCCCCCCTGTGCTCTGATGCTCAGGACTTTGCACCTTTCACAATGCAGTTTATGCAGACAAATCCAAGCAGCTGCTCCATCAATGGAACATTTGGCTCCTGTGAAATGCATGCAGCTGTCAGGGAAAACCTTCTCGGTGCTTTGAACGGAGAAAGGGACTGGCTGGGGGCACCTCTGTCCCAAGTCTGGGTTCCTCCCCATCCGGCTCCTAGACAACTGTCCAGTGCTGCCAGTCTGGTGGCCTGAGACTGAGAAGGACGCCTCTGTGGAGGCGTGGTGGCCGAATACCTCGTGCTTTTCAGCAATGTTTGGAAAATGTCCCAGACTGTAAATCTGCCTCGGCATAACAGCTTGTACTTCAGAGAAGGAGGCTTTCAAGGGAGACAGTGAGAAGAGCCACAACTACTCACGGAGGGAGGGTGACATTTCTTCCCTCTTTCAGGGACAAGTGCCTGCCTTGTCAAGCTCTGCCCCTTGTCGCTGTAGCTGCTGGTGGATGTGCGAGGTCAGGAGGGGACCACTTGGCGCAGGAGCCCTGCTGGGGGAGACTTGTAGTTGGTGCTTCTGCCTAGTCAGCTCCTAAAGAGGAGGTGCTTACAGTGGCCAGAGGGGCCCCAAGGGGAACAAGGCCAAGGAGGCCTCTCTCGTGCTCATCGCCTCCTAGTCCGCTTTCCCCTTTTACTTTCGTTTGGTTCTCAATGGGAAGACCAGGAACCAGATGCCAGAAAACGGATAATAGAACGTGCAAAATCTGAAAAGAATGCATGTTGCAGTTGTTACCCGACATGTTTAAAGGGACTTAAGAACACAAAAAGGAATTTTAAATAATACAAATTCTTTATTATTAGGTTTGAAGCTAAGGATCTTATAGCGTTCCACATTTTAACAGGAAAAACCAAGCCATCTCATAACCATGCTATCTGAAAAATGGATAGCAGCACTGAAATGTTTATTCTTGAGGTAAGAAAACTTTGTGGAGAAAGATAATACATTAAGCTTTGTGTGTGTATGTGGGTGTGTGTGCACAACAGAAAGTGAACTTGCTTTTTATGATTCCCTTTATGTGCTCTCTGTGTACCCTGGTGTTTTCTTTCATAGCACTTCTAACATTGGTAATTTGATGTTTATTTTGGATACATTATATCTCCTTAAGACAAGGTATACATTCTTTTTTGTTTAATTCTCTGCTATATTACCCAACGTCTCTAGTCGATGGTTTGAAAGTGAAAGTCGCTCAGTCGTGTCTGACTCTTTGCGACCCTACGGACTATACAGTTCATGGAATTCTCCAGGCCAGAATACCAGAGTGGGTAGCCTTTCCCTTCTCCAGGGGCTCTTCCCAACCCAGGGATTGAACCCAGGTCTCCAACATTGCAGGTAGATTCTTTATCAGCTGAGCCACAAGGAAAGCCCAAGAATACTGGAGTGGGTAGCTTATCCCTTCTCCAGCAGATCTTCCCAACCCAGGAATCAAATCAGGGTCTCCTGCATTGCAGGCAGATTCTTTACCGACTGAGATATCAGGGAAGTCTCTAGTCCATGGTTTGGAATAAGATAAATTTGCAAAATCAATGTTTCACCAGTGAATGAGTGAATGAGTTTTGACTGTTATTGGGTGGAAATAATATTCAGCAAGCATCTACCATGACAAACACTCTACTAGGTAATTATGCCTATTTATCTCCTTTAATCTTCCCTATGATTCTGAAAGATTCATATTATCAGCTCCCTTCTAAAGATGAAGAAATGGAAGTTCACAGAGATTATCTGAACCATCTATCTGTTTGGGTCCAAGGTCACTATTACTTGGACAATGACAGACATTCTCTGATGTTGCCCTGAGTGAAAACAGATGCCAACTCAGTGTCAGTGTGACTTTTCTAAGAAGTCCAGCAATTCTGGGATGAACTCTTATGGGGAACTGAATTGTCTGTCACTAGAATTATGGAGTCTGCTTGACCACCTGTCAGGACATATAATAGAGAAGTCAGGAAAGGAAGTTGAATTGGAAAAACTCTAATGTTCCTCTCCGTGCTCAATCTTTAATTTACTGTCTAGCCATATGCTGAAGTGGCAGAATAATACAGTTCTTCCCCCCATTTAGCATTTCTCCCTTTTTCTTTTCCTTTTAAAGCAGATGGTTGCTATTGTGCTTGTTGCCCCAGGAGAAGGATACACAGAACAACAATTGGAAAGTCTGCTATCTTTTGGCTTTTTTGTTTTCAAAAGCCTAAGCCTTTAGGGGAAGCTGGAAGCTTAGGGGCACAGATGAAATATTTGAAAGAAAGATTAAAAAAAAACAAAAGATCACAGCTCCCCCACTGGTTTGAAAAGGATAATCCAGACTGGTGAATTAGAATTAGATGAGCAAAGTACAGACTGCTTAATGACCAGCGAGGTACTTACTTGATACTTCAGAGAAAGATACCCTGCAGCTTCCTTCCTGGGCAGATCCACGTGGAAGCAGAAACACCCCAAAAAGGGCTTAAGTGGCTTGAGAATACAAGAGACCACATCCGTTTTCAGGTAAAACTGTGAGGAGATAGGAAAACCCAGCAAAATGTTGTCTGTGAGGAGCGTGCAGGCATGCTAGCCAAAGAAGGCACTGGGTGACCCCAGGCTGAAAGGGACATACCCTCAAGCAAATGTTGAACTGGTGACCACTGGAGGCAGCCGGCTAAGCGGCTTCCTTAAGGCAGACTGTCTATTGAAAGGAGAGCGGAGTGGCTCACCACTAAGGCTTCCACAACTACCAATGTTCATTTTTATTTTTTGAATGGAATGAATTCTTAGAATAGTGTGGCTATGGACATAGGGTAGGTTCCTGAGGAGAGTTCTGGAGAAGGGAAACAGAAGAGGAGAAGGGAAACAGGAGAAGGGATTATAATACTACAAGAAGCACCTAGCTTAAATGAGCAGCCAAGCATGAGAACAGGTCATGCGAAATTCTTAGCAGTTACAGTGTTGGGATAAGCCATTTCCCCCTCACCTCACCAGGTAGAGGAGCTTACCTCTTTAAATACAGGAGTCCCCCCCACTTTACAAAGATTCATTTTATGCCATTTTGCTTTCATGAAAGACCTACATTAGTACCTGTTTTGGCAAGCCAAAAGATATCCAAAGAGGAAGTATTCAGCCTTTGTTCGGCAGTGAGCTGAGCCTTTGCAGGGGCTTCCCAGGTGGTTCAGTGGTAAAGAACCCACCTGCCAAAGAAGGAGACACAAGAGACATGGGCTTGATCCCTGGGTTGGGAAGATTTCCTGGAGAAGGAAATGGCAGTCCACCCCAGCACTCTTGCCTGGAGGATCCCATGGACAGAGCAGCATGCCGGCTGCAGTCCCTGGGGTTGCAAAGAGTCGGACACGACCGAGTGACTGAGCACAAGAACGAGAGCCGTTGTAGGGCAGTGGGGACCCCGAGCAGTGAGCGTGGCTCTGCCAAACTCGTTCCTGGGGACCACACTGAGCCTCTCGGCATCTAGCTGCCAGAGCTTTGAGCCATGTCTGTGAGCACCTGTGCTTTACCTTGAGCATCCGTTAGCAAGATGTGTCCTAAGGTGATAGCTTCTTCACTTTACAGCATTTTACCTTATGAAGGGTTTCCTAGTAAGCCTCTAGTTTCAGATAGTAGGGGAACTTGTATACAGTTTTGAAGACATCCTTTGTACTGATTTCATTAGGCACTCAATTAAACCTCTCAGGACAAGTGTCTGAATGTCGTATGACCGCGAATAGCAAGGATGCTTAGAAAAAATAAAATTTCCCACTTGACTAAAAGGATAAGCAAAGAGAAATTAATGTTCTTGAACTTGCTGTGTTAAAAGGAAAGAATGAGGGAAGTCTCAGTGATTTATTTGAAGTGATTGTTATTGATCAATTCTCAAAAGTGAGTGAACCAAAGAGGTGCTTCAGAAATAAAGAATTAAAGCTTATTAAATTCAATTTCCTCAGTTGTGAGGAATAGAAAGTTAATGAAACTTAATAAAAAGGAGGGTACTTTTTAACTCAGTGACTAAAAATGAGGACTGAAGACTTTTTAATATGATTTTTTTTCTAAACTAAATGGTATAATAATAGAGACTCACAAAAAATCTAGGGGCTTCCCTGGTGGCTCAGTGATAAAGAATCTGCCTGCCAATGCAGGACATATGGGTTTGATCCCTGCATCGGGAGGATCCCCTGGAGGAGGAAATGGCAACCCTACTCCTGTATTCTTGCCTGGGAAATCCCATGGACAGAGAAGCCTGGCCGACTACATTCTATAGGGTTGCAAAAGAGTCAGACATGATTTGGTGACTAAACAACAATAGAAAATCTCACCCAAGTCTCAGTCTTCGTGAGTCCACTTTGCTCCCTTGAGCTCTGGTGAGTTTAAACTCTTTATTCCCCATATGGAGAGGATATTAAAATCCTTTCCCACATGTTGTCATAAATCTCACTAAAGATGGGCCTAGGCTTGCCTGAAAGGAAAACCCTCACTGGAGGTAGGAGCCTTTACAGCAACCTGACACCCTGGTACCGATTTTTCCAGTACATTCGGACTTGAGGAGGTTAGTGCAGAACAGGATGTTGTCTTCCTGCCCCACACCTGAGAACAAAGGTAGGTACAGGTAGCCCTACATCTGTCTCTCATAGAGCTGTCAGCTGTGGGGCCAGCTCTCCCCATCCAAAGTTTTGCTGGGATGGGTTGGCTCCATAGAACTCACTCTATACTCCTCCTACCACCAAGTCCTACACCAGTTAACAAGGTGACAGGAAGGGAGAATGGTCAGGAGAGCAGAGATTGGATGGGATGGGGCAAGAGATACTTTGCTTCCCTCGATCTGAGGAAGGAAATTTCCAAGGAGATAGCTCTGTAAAGATGTGCCTACAAGAATGGACGTCTGACCCTTCTTTCCTTGTGGGGAAGGGAACACAGAGAAGAGAGACAACATGGTGGTTTTATTGGCAGAGCTGGGTCCCCGACTACCTTCCTTCTCTTTCCTCTCGACCACCCCTGAGTTTCCAGTTCTTGAAATGGATCCTGAGCATGCCTGTGGGCCTCAGGTTGGTGATGGATGACAGAGGAGATTGGGAAGTACCACACATACTTCGGGGGAGTTAGGGTAAAGCTGCCAGTGGGGGTGGGTCAGGTCATATCTCACATGTTTCATGCCTAGGGGTCTGCTAGGACCTTAGCAGTGAGGCTCGTTAGAGACACTCCATCCATCCTTGTCACAAACTACGTACAAGCCAGTGTAACCATCCAAAAAGGAAATGGGACATCACCCTAGGTGGTCCATGAAGATCCCTCTCGTATGCACCTCTTCTTCCTAAACCAACCTCTGTGACATACACACGGGAGAGTCTCGAGAGAACCAGACTGCAACCCTCCCACTGCACGTAATGGAGGGCAGGGCAGAATGGAGAAAAGAGCTATAAAATGTTTATGAGACTCTGAATTTTAAGAACTCTAAGTGATTGATTTAATCGCCAAATAAAACTGAAAACTTAAGGATTCTAACCATGATTTTAAGATTGGCTCACTGAATAAGTAGGAAAGGCAGGGTTCAATAGAGCACATTTGGAACAATAATTGATAAACGAGAGTTTTATTTTTATAACCCAGCTCTTTTTTCCTTAATAAACCAGTTACTCATTATAGACAAAGGGTTAATAATCCCATTTCCTGTGGCAAGTAAGTCAGAAAGAGAAAAACAAGTATTGCATATTAATGAATATGCAGAATCTAGAAAAATTGTACAGATGAACCTATTTCCAGGGCAGGAATAGAGACACAGGTGTAGAGAATGGACATGTGCCCACAGGGTGGGGAGGGGAGGGTGGGACAAGCTGGGAGATTAAGATTAACATATATACACTATCATGTGTAAAAGGTTCGTATAGTCAAAGCTATAGTTTTTCCAGTAGTCATGTACGGATGTCAGAGTTGGGCCATAAAGAAGGCTGAGTGCTGCAGAATTGATGCTTTCAAACCGTGTTGCTGGAGAAGACTCTTGAGAGTCCCTTGGACAGCAAGGAGATCCAACCAGTCAATCCTAAAGGAAATCAACCTTGAATATTCATTGGAAGGATTGGAGCTGAAGCTCCAGTACTTTGGCCTGACGTGAAGAGCTGACTCATTGGAAAAGACCCTGCATGTTCTTTGGAGTCAGGCAGATCTGGGTATAAATGCCTATGCTTCCACTTACTAACTCCACATCCTTGTGTTGTGACTCAGCCTCTCTGAACTTCTGTAAAGTGGGGGGGTCAAGGTTTACTGAGCTACCTCACAAGAGAGTTGTGAGAGTTGTGAGCATCATGTTCAATAGCCTCCATGCAAACCCTGGCACTTTGCCTGGCATGGAAGAGGCGATTTCTGAATGTACATTCCTCTTCCAGTTCCCATGAGGGTAAGCTGAAAACCTCCTCTGATGCTGGCAGTCTCCTCCCAAGAATGATTGCAACAGAATGGCAGGAAATGCATTCTTTGTGGGTGGGTACTTTAAATAAATAAAGCTAACGGACAGAGTCATAGGAAGAATCATGTCAAATAAATCTCTTTTCTCATTTAAAAATGGATTCAAAATCAGAGTCCATATGTTATTACTAGAAGGCATGGTTGTCCTCACTGTGGTCAACTGATGGAGACCAAGGTGGAATGCACCCCCCTGCCCCCACCTCCATGGGAACCTCCTACCAGGCCAGAGTCATCTGCCTCACCCACCAGTTCATGGGGCCACAAAAGAGTCTGACACAACTTAGGGACCAAACAGCAACAATAGCAATGTGCATGATAATCACTTAAGGTGGGTAGGTTATGTATTCTTAACCTCATTTCACAAGTGAACAGACTGAAACTCAGAAATATTAACATGAAAAATAAATTAACTTCTTCATTCCCAGACAAAAGCTGGACAAAGACCACACGGCTTCCCAGAGTTTCCAGGAAGCCCGTGGAGAAGCTGTGTGTGGAGCCTACATGTCTTAACAGCTTAGTCCAGGATGTGAGGAGGAAAGTACAGGGGGAGAACTGGATGCCCGGGAACAAAGCCATGGATAGTGTGGATGAGCCGTGCAGCACATGTTGACACTCAGTTCTTGTTCCTCATCTGCGATGGCAAGATGAGGGGGTGATGACTGGACACTTGCTGGTTGCCTACGCTTTGTCTATTTCACCCTCACTTCTTTCCCAACAACTGCTTTTGGGGATTCATGTGACTTTGGAGAAGCCAAGCACATCACACTGGGATGGGACACATGACCGGGAGAAGTCAGTCAGCATGCTTCATAACTCAGTGGTTGGTTTTTGTGGTCATGTGACCCAATCCAGTTGAGTGAGACCATCCCAGGTCTTCTTGGAATTGTGAGACAAAGTCATGCTACCTTTCTTTAGATAATGTGGAGAGTGGATCTCAGGCCATGGACTGCTGTAGCCCACTCTTTTTCCACCACAAGGGAAAGTGTTCTGAAGAAAACGCCAGGAAAGGAGGGAAAAACCAGGAGACATTTGAAAATGCAGAGTCAGAACCCCAGTTATCTTATACTCCCAAGAATCAAATGGGGCTTCCCAGGCGGTAAAGGACCTGCCTGCCAATGCAGGAGACGGCAAGAGAAGTGAGTTCGATCCCTGAGTCAGAAAAATCCCCCAGAGGAGGAAATGGCAACCCACTCCAATATTCTTGCCTGAGAAATCCCACAGACAAAGAAACCTGGCTACAGTCCATGGGGTTGCAAAGAGTCGGACATGACTGAGCGACTGAGCACACACAAGAATCAAAGTGTGACTGAAGCCTGACCCACGTGCAAATCTCAGTTATAAAAGCCAATGAATTTTTTCTTCTCATTTAGGTTAGTTAAGTTTTATGTTACTTGCAAAAGAAAGGGCCCTGACATAGAAAAGTACAGTGGTGTGTCATCATAAATAATTTTTATTTTGTCAGCTTTTAAAATAAAACCCTGATAAGAACACATACAGTTTTGAACCACATAGCTCCCTAGTATTACTATTTCACAGAAGAAAAAAAAAATCATAATTTTATTCTTCCAAAATGATTCTACCCCACTTAAGCAACTTTCTGATGTTACTAGGAAGAGATTTATATGGTGCTTGCTTGCCTATATTCAAAAGTCAATAAAATCTTTGCATAAAATTTTTAGTTTTAAACACCTAAGTGTTAAACTATTTTCAAAAGCACTTGAAAGATATAACAGAAAGTTCTTGGGCATAAGTAGATTTTTCTTTTTAAGGCAAAAAATAATTATCAGGCAGGCTCTCAAAAATCTCAACTCACCAAGAGAAGTAAGATGCATTCTTATCTGGTCTCATCATGAATGACCTGCCTCCCACATAAACTTAAAAGTTTCAAGTGTGTGTAAATGAAGACAGCACATCAAAACATCTTTGAAAAGATAAGAGTCTAGAAAAAAATAACATGAATTTATCGAAAGCTGCTAGACCAAGCTTCCTTTCTACATGACAACATTCATCACACTGCTCTTCCTGCACAAAAATAATTGCAAATGTTCAATGTTGGAGGACTGGGACCAACATGTACCTACTCATTTGGGTTTTGCTTATTTGCTTTTATTTTTTTTTAATATAAGATTCAGAATCATGGCATCAATATAATTAAGATTCTTGGTTATAAGCAAGATAAATCTAGATACTTGAGTAAAACATTTATTTGGAAAGGTATTTCTCTGTATAGGTGCATGAGGTGGGGTCTCCCAGAAATGACAGGTGATTAGAGACTAGACTTAGAAACAGATGGAAACCAAGAATATTACAGAAGGACAAAAATCAGGATATAGGAACTACAGTTCCCATATTTTAACATATCTAGAACCCCAGCCCTGGGATTTAAAAATCTACAACCATTCCCTCCTAATAGGAACATACATTATAGCATGTGTACACACCCAGTTGCTCAGTCATGTCCGATTCTCTGTGACCCTATGGACTGTAGCCCACCAGGATCCTCTGTCCATGGGATTTCCCAGGCAAGAAGACTGGAGAAGGTTGCCATTTCTTACTCCAGGGGAACTTCCCGACCCAGAGGTCGAACCTGTGTCTCTTGTGTGTCCTACACTGGCAGGCATATTCTTTATCACTGAGCCACAGAAAGGTCCATTTCCAAAAGAAAACTGAGGCACTGTTAGAAGGGGACCACCTCCTGGCTAGCCAAAGAGCATACATTTTCACTATAGAATCTATAGATCCACGGACCCCAAGGCAAAGTCCTGCAGTCTCAGACAGACACAGAATGCTGAAGGAGTTAACAGTATGCTTTGTGTAGAAGTCTAAAGCATTGGGTCTAGTAGTATTTATCTCAAGTATTTATGCCAATGCTATCTAAGGCACAGAGACTGAATAGAAGCAGTTCCTTAGAGAGGACATTCATGGTTAGATATTCTCTATACTGTGTGCTTGTGCTTAGCCGCTCAGTCGTGTCTGACTCTTTGCGACCCCATGGACTGTAGCCCACCAGGCTCCTCTGTCCGTGGGATTCTCCAGGCAAGAATACTGGAGTGGGTTGCCATGCCCTCCTCCAGGGGATCTTCCCAAACCAGGGCCCAAACCCAGGTCTCCCATGTCGCAGGTGGATTCTTTATCATTTGAGCCACCAGGGAAAATGCTTGTGGATGCCAATCCTGTTGTTCTGGCATTTAAAGAGATGGATACAAAGACAGGCATCATATGATATCCCTTATATATGGAATCTGAAAAAAATAATACCAGGTTGGCCAAAATGCCCATCCGTTCCAAAGTCACCCTGCCACCCAAAAGTGTGGCAAAATTATAAGTGAAAAGAGACAGTGGTCTTAAACAATTTGAACAAATGACTTTGCAAACTTTACTGAAATATCATGTGAACACATTGCTAGGACCCCTCCCAGCACCTTGAAAGGGGCCTGGGCAGCGAGGATCCCTGAAACTTAAGCTTCATTAAATCTAAAGGAAATCCTCTTTTAGACGAAAGTCACAATTTGTTGTGTTCTTTAAGTTGGTGAGTCAGAAAATAATAAGCAAATAAATGGTAAGCTCTAAAAGAGCTTCAGACTCATAGAAGGGGAATCTCTGAGCACATCTGAGGAGGAGCAAGAGAAAATGAAGGATCTGTCTTTAGGGCATATTAGGCTTCAAATGTTTTACTCCAGTGCTTCTCAAACTTGCATGTGGACCTGGGGATCTGGGTAAAATGCAGACTTTTGACTGAACAGTTGTGGGGCAGAGCCTGAGAGTCTACATTTATAACTAGTTCCTCAGTGTCCCTAGTGACAGTCTTAAGATCACAGAGTTGCAAGATCTTAATAGTAGTTCAAATGGTGATTTCAAGTTACTAGAATTAAGAGGAGAGGTGGTGGTGGTGTGTGTGTTGGCGGGGGGGGTGGCTTCCCTGGTGGCTCAGTGGTAAAGAACCTGCCCGTCATTGCAGGAAATATGGGTTCAATCCCTCATCGAGCAAGATCCCACATGCCTTGCAGCAACTAAGCCGGCGCATCACAACTATTGAGCCAGTGCTCTAGAGCCTGGGAGCTGCAACTATTGAGCTCACACGCCACAGTTACTGAAGTTTGTGTGCCCTAGAGCCCATGCTCTGCAACAAGAGAAGCCACGACAATTAGAAGCCCATGCACTGTGGACTAGACAGTAGCCCCCACGTGCCACAACTTGAAAAAAAAGCCTGCGCAACAACAAACCCCCAGCACAGCCAAAAACAAATAAATAAAATTATTGAAAAGAGAAAGAGAGTTGGAGTTGGGAAGTTTCGGTTGTCATCAGCATGAGCTCATCTAAGCAGTAAGTGTACTCAAGAGACGAGAAAAGAGCCAGGGACTGAACTTCAGGGCACCCTGGTGTTTAGAGCATCCTTTCTCAAGTGGAGTTCCTCATATAAACCAGAGAACACAGACAGTTGTTATGGTGACTATTCTCTCCATCCCAAGGAGGGCATCTAACTAATCCATTCGAGGTGCATAAAGGAGAGGTTACATCCATAGATGCCTTTGGCCATCAGGGCTTTGTGCTCTGGGGAACTCCAGCTGACAAATCCTGACTTAAAATATAAAAAAAGGAGAAAGGATCCATCACAGGAGACTGAGATGGACAGGCTGAGAAGTCAGAGTAACATCAGGAGCTCCAGACTTTGTGGAAGCTCAGTAAGAAAAATGGGCCAAGAATGAGGAAGAAAGACAGTATTTATTCATCCCTGAACAGTCTTCTGAGCACATTCACACAACGTTTCCCAATGTATTTCGCCTGTAGTAGGTGTCCAAAGAATTTTGCATGAATGCACCAACCAATCTATTAAATATTTCATAAAAGTAAAATAAAAATAACTTGGGGCCATTCACCAGATTGTAAATGTTACAAGGGCAGAACTTCTTATTAACTTTTATAATTCCCAGCACAAAGAACAAAGTGCAACTCCATAAAAATCTATTGTATGAATGATTCAAGAGTCTGAAGATCAATGGATATCAGGTCTGTCTGAGGGTAAAGGGAAAAGACGACTCCAGTGAGAAAAGTAATAAAAGAAGAGCAACTTCCAAATGAAAGAGGGAAAAAAACCACAGTAGAATTGTGGAGTCAGTCCCAGATGGATGGCAATGGTTGGGGTGATGAGGCAAAACACACTTTATTCTTCTTAAATTTTTTTAAAATTAATTAATTTTATTTTTAGTTTCGCTAGGTCTTCGTCGCTGCACGTGGGTTTTCTCTAGTTGTGGAGAGCAGGGGCTATGCTAGTTGTGGTGCGAGGGCTTCTCACGGTGGTGGCTTCTCTTGTTGCAGAGAATGGGCTTGAGGGCGCACTGGTTTCTGAGGCTGGGGCTCAGGGGCTCATTGGGCTTAGTTGCTTCGAGGCATGTGTGATCTTTCTAAATCAGGACCAGGGATCGAACCCATGTCCCATGCATTGGCAGGTGGATTCTTATCCATTGCACAGCCAGGGAAGTCCTAAACACATATTCAAAGAAGCTGAGAAAGAGGCTGTACATCATCTCTGGCTGGGAGGGGCTTCTGGCATGATGAGGATGTTGACAGAGAATCTGAGTTGAGATGCTTTTGTCCACCCCTGGTTTGGATTGCCTGGAAAGACTGTGGAGCAAGGCTGCCATCTGTAAAAATCAATAGCAGGTAAACGTGAGAGCTCAGAGTGTGTGGACAGGGAGTGGGGCTGGCTTAATGCTCCTCAACTGGGCTCCAGTGTAGCATAGAATATACCAGAAATTACAGTTTTCCTCTTGGGGGAGGGGATCTGGGAGAGCTGGGAGTTCAGGTAGGTTCATTTTGGTATGAGCAAAGAGACCTTGAATCCAAAGACTGATGGACAGGCCCCTCAGGATTCACACAAATGACCTTGACCTTGAATGGCACTAGTCAGAGTGGAGAGGGGCCTGCTCAGCAGTGGGGGTGCTGGGCTCCCAGGAGCGGGGCCTGGTTGAGTGATCACACAGGGAGTTACACCAGCAGGGCCTGAGTATGAACACAGGCAGGACCTTCTGGTTAAGACAGATGCACCGATTTCAGCAGAGACCGGCCAGAGGACAGTCAGGGCTAAGGGCTGGTGCAGGGCACCAGCCAGGACCTCGTGCCAGGCCAGGGCCCCTCTTCTACCATCTGGACATCAGGAGGATGGGACGCTGCCCCTTCAGACAGCAGCCATGTGGGGGAGGAGCAGTAGAGGCTGGGGAGGAACAGGTCTGTACGGTGAAGCTGCATCAGTGGACATTTACACAGCAGTGATGACCTGGACTGAAATAAACCGAGGGGCTGCTAAATTTGCATCTGCCCCACCTCCTTGGCCTTGCCCAGTGAAGTGGAGGCTGGTGAAGAGCAGATCACAAGAGATAATAAAAGAGCATCTTTCATTTTTTCTTATGAACCCAGTATATTAACAGTGCAAACTGTCCACTTGGAGGTCCCGGACCATGAGAAGAGCAGCTTCAGACCCAAGTGGTGGCCTGAGGCTCAGACAGAGAAGGGCATGACTGTCATCAACAGCCATAACAGCTCAAGATTGCCCAGCTTGATCGGGCAGGAATGGGGGAGAGAAAACAGGGGAAGGTCCAGCTCAAAGCATGAGCCGCTGACCAGGAAGGAAAGCTGACTGACCTAGAAGATGGTATCCATGTTCCAATCTGCTGTCAACTCACTGGGTAATGTAAGTGTGTTTGTTATGATCCTAAATTTGGGAGCTCCTATTTTCCTCTGTTGCCTCTGCTAAGCATCTGGAAATGCACTAGAAGGAGGCAGAAACACTGTGTGCACATCGCCCAGGCTGGTCAGTGACAGTGTTCCTTTGGCAGGCGTCGGTGGGAAGAGGCAAGTCCCCAGATGCCCAGTGGAGTCCCATGGAGAGCCCCTCGAACTGGCTGATACTGGCAGCTTTCTCTGTCCTCCAGTCTTCCCTCTTCTCCCTTTGGAGGAATGTGGTCATGGAAGGTGTGGAGGAAAGCCTCCAGAGACAGGTCTGCAGAGTGTCTGAGTGACTATTTACTATACACGCCCACCTCCAGAATCATGTTAAGACCCTGAACCTTTCATCTCTAACTATCTTTGATAGATTCCTTTCTTTTGTGAATAAAGTACAGTTGACCACATTTGCCTCTTGTCCTGGACTATGAGATCTGCCTTTAATCATTTCACTAGCAGTTTTGATATCACATTCGCCTGATACATTAAAGCTTCCAAAATGTCTCCCAATCAAGTTTTCCAGGTCATCATCTCTACTAATGTAAGGCCAAGCATAATTAGCTTCTTTACTTTTCTAAGAAAGGAAAGAAAAAGGTTTAGTTTTTAAATGTATAATGTATAACTCACATGCGGATACCTTCTTACTATCCACATACATAATTAATCATAGACGATAAAACTAATGGTGTGTTCGGTGGTGTTTCCTTCTGAATCTGCTCCAGATATTCTGTGTTAATGTCCACTACTTGCGAGTCCCTTGGACTGCAGGGAGATGAAACCAGTCAATCCTAAAGGAAATCAACCCTGAATATTCACTGGAAGGACTGACGCTGAAGCTGAAGCTTCCATACTTTGGCCACCTGATGCAAAGAACTGACTGATTGGAAAAGACCCTGATGCTGGAAAAGATTGAAGGCAGGAGGAGAAGGGGTGACAGAGGAGGAGATGTTTGGATGGCATCACCGACTCAACAAACATGAGCTTGAGCAAATTCTGGGAGATAGTGAAGGACAGGGAAGCCTGGAGTGCTGCAGTTAGTTCATGGAGTCACAAAGAATCGGACATGACTTAGTGACTGAAGAACACAACAGCAATAAGACTTTGTTAGATGTGGCCATAAGATCAAGTATTTTGCTTTAACAGAAAGAACAGAAGGAAAGTGCTTTGTTCAAGGTCAATCACCAAATTAGCACTGAAACCCTGCCTAAAACCCAGGTCAAGGGATCCCTACTTCTGTGCTCAATCAGGAAACCATGTTGCCCCCTAAACCATGGAGAGGCTCCAGTTCAGCTAAGCAGGCAGACTCCCCTGAGGTGCTCAGCCCACCACTGGGCCAACTGTGTCCTCACCCTCAGGCCAGAAATTAGCATCACTAAATAGGTGATGACTCCCCTGGTAGCTCAGCTAGTAAAGAATCCGCCTGCAATTCAGGAGACCCCGGTTTGATTCTGGGTCAGGAAGATCCACTGGAGAAGGGATAGGTTACCCACTCCAGTATTCTTGGGCTTCCCTTGTGGCTTAGTTGTTAAAGAATCCGCCTGCAATGTGGGAGACCTGGGTTCGATCCCTGGGTTGGGAAGATCCCCTGGAGGAGGGCATGCAACCCACTCCAGTAATCTGGTCTGCAGAATCCCTATGGACAGAGGAGCCTGGAGGACTACAGTCCATGGGGTCACAAAGAGTCTGACACGACTGAGTGACTAAGCACAAACAGGTGACAGGACCATGAGGAAGCAGTCCCCAACTCCATCCAGCACAGCAGAGTGCACCGGAAAACCGCAGGCTCAGAAACCCATTGTCATCACAACAGAAAAGCACAGGTGCAACGTACCTTGGAGTCACATTAATCTATTAAACATCGAGAGTTTTTACATGCAAGCCTCTAAGGTATTTCCCTTGGAGCATCCCATTTCATCCATACAAAACATTGTGAGGTACACACCATCAACTGGTAAGTGCCAGAGCCAGGACCTGAGCTCAGATCTGACCGCATTGTTAGAGCAGGGAAGGTGAACCCTTCAGAGCAGATCACTGATACTCGCAGGGACCAGAGAGACAGACCCCAGGATGTCATCTCAGAAACCGGCTTAGCAGGGACCAGGAGATGAGGTGGAATGTGTGCCCCTCATGTTACGTCTTGGCTCTGGTACTAATTTAATGTCGTGACCTTGGCATAATCAAGCCCACTGTCAAGGTGATTCCATGGAGATATGAATGGCTTCTGACTGAATGGACAGCTGGAGGGTGAAAAATGATGAATTCCACATGGGAGAAGGGTTACAGGGATATTCCTCTCACGTGGGCTGGACCTCTCACTTTTTATCACTCTGTTCTCCCCTTCCTGGCTCCATTTTTAGAGTCTTGAATAACCCCTGCATTTCAGATATACACTGAGGTGTAAATATGCAGAACTCTGACACTTAAAAATATGTCCTTAGTGAAGTAGGACAGGTTAGAATTACAGTGTAGCCTGGAGGCAGAAGGGAGAGCCATGAGTAGGTAATACTTCACTTCCTGAAGTTTCAAGGAAGAGTTTACCAGCCAACTGCTGCACAGGGAGGAGAAAATTACTTACCAAATCAACAAATGTACAGGCTAGAAAACAAATAAATTATTTCAGCACTACTTCAAAAACTCATATTTCATCAATGATAAATCACTGAGTGGAAGGGAACCTATGAACACCGGGCTTATTTTAAAGACTCAATATATGACTCAATATCTTCATGGTGTGATAGATTCATTTATTCAAAAGTGCACCAGTCAATTATCTGTATGAGTAAGCTTCATTTGCATATAATGCACCAAGCAGTGATACATTAGAACTCTCAGCATCTACTGCCTCAATTCCCCAATGATAAACTCAATTAATTTCTTTCCAGAAAAAGCAAATAAATAAATCGACTGTTTCCCAAGTTTACTGAAGAATTTTGCACTACATCCTCAAGACCAAATTAAATTTTTGCCAGAGGATGGTGTGCTGTGTTTATGATGCTCACCACATGGCTGTCACTTGTCTGGGCATCGAATAAGATCCCTTTAAGGCAAGGGAAGATTAAGAGGTTGTCACAAGTTCACCCCAAAGCCAGCTCCATAGAACTGGATCTTTGCAGTGATGATCACGATTTTGTGAGAGTATACTCTCTGAATGCAACACAGAGCACATTCAAATTTAATTCCAAAGCCAAACACAAATGCTTGGGATTATTCATGCCTTGGCTGCCCTTCATTAATGCAAATAATTAAAAAAGCTGATGATAAACAGAAAGGCACATGGATGGCTGAGATAAACCAAGAGATCTGCCTTCTCTTCTGACATTCTGTTTTCTTTTGTCCTTTTGGTTATTTGAATATTTACAGAGCAGTCTCCATTTGTGCCGCTTAATGACTGCCAAGGGAAGGGGTCAATAGTTTTATCCTGATCCCTCAAATGAGGAACCTCAAAACTCTGAGACACAGACTTAGTCAAGGTCACCCCAGAAGGGGCAGAAGACAGAATAAGTGGCTGTGCTTGTGTGTCCTGCAGGGTTCTCTCTACTGTACCATCTTCGTGGTATATTTCACAGGTTACAGTGGGCACCATTCACTAATTCAACAAGCATTGACTGAGAGTTCATTGCATCTGAGTGTGGGGAATTATTTTATATTTTAGGGACTGCAGACAGAACGATGAACAACGTAAAGATCTTGCCTCCATGATATGAACAGACTGATAATGAAACATATAAACCATTAAAGTTTCTCCTTGTACTTCTTTCAACTTTCCACCCAGAGGAGAAATGAACTGTTAGGGGATGGGCTTTGAACATAAAAGATGAGAAAAGGAGGACTGCTTGCTTATTTGTGGGAGTCCCAGTTTCCTGTTACTGAGAATTAATTGTGGGCACATAGAAAGATGGGATTTGCTTCTTCTATAATGCATATGTAAAGTGGATCCAAATGAATATAATTAAATGTGGAATATTGACCAACCAGTCTATTAAAGTAAATATTATTGAATATATGCTACACTACATTATTTCATTTTCTAAAATGGATTCTGACATCTTAAGAGGTTTCATTGTACACCTATGAAATATTTACAAAACTGTTCTCAGCTGTTGATAAATAACAGCAAATTTCAGACATGCTTAGATAGCAATTTTGAAAGATAGAATTCCATATTTAGGCAGACCTTTAAGACAGTGTGAACCCTGAAATGTTTTAGTTTCTAGCCTGAACAAAACGCCGAAACAATAAAAGTTACAAACATAATAAACTGCAGTAGAGCTTCATATATTGGACACTGACCTTTCTAACGCTTGAGTTTAGAAAACACAAAGAATACCCTTTATTTAAAAATGATTCGCTCACACAAACAGACTTTAATAGAATCATCAATTATTTGGTAATATGTGAATTTACTAGCCACTTCCATTGTCTTTTCTTACTTGTAAGTTTCTCTATCCGCCCTGAACAGTCTTAGCTGCAGGCAGCCTCACAAATACAGAACTCTATCTCAAGCTTCTCTTTAAAATAAGAAAAAAATTGCTGAGGGCCATGGTTAAAAAAGAGCTGATAGGAAGAATGAGAACTATAATTTGGGGAGTGCTTGGACTAGACAGTTTAGAGTAACCGTGAAGAACACTCTTATTCCAATTCACAAATTCATAGCCTGAAATAACATTCTTTGGGGAAGGATAATTTTCAAATAGGGTTTCCCTGGTGGCTCAGCGGTGAAGAATCCACCTGCCAATTCAGGATACGCAGGTTCGATCCCTGGGTTGGAAGATCCCCTGGAGATGGAACTGGCAATCCACTCCAATATCGTTGCCTGGGAAATCCCATTGACAGAGGAGCCAAGTGGACTACGGTTTATGAGGTTGTAAAAGGGTCGGACAGGACTTAGCAACTAAACAACAATAAAAATTTTTAAATATCAATTCAGTTTACAAAATGAGGTTCTAATTTGTGAGGCTGGTTGCCCTGAGTCACAGAAGAACCTCAAACATAGAATTTTAGAATTCTGACTCTCACTTACTTGCTCTAGTTAGCTAAATGTTTCAGAAATTCTGCAAGCCACAGAAGTATCCTCAAGCTTAGAAATCTATGTCCTGATTTTCAAGGCTGAGATCAGAACAAGTTGCTGAGTCAGATTTTCTAAATTGGAAAACAGGGAGTATAATGGAGAATCAATGGGAGACATGGTTCAGAATGGCAAGCAGCATCAGCGGCGGATGGTTCCTGCTGCTCTGCGTGGTGGCAAGGCCACTGCTCAGGTGAGGCAGCCTCCAACTATCAGCTCTCAGCTGCCAGCTGCTCCCTGAGGTCAATTTCCTGAAGCCATCCCGTGGGCAGAGAGAGCCCTGAGGTTTGGTAAGTGCATGTGCATGCTCAGTCGCTTCAGTCCTGTCTGACTCTTTGCAACCCTATGAACTGTAGCCCACTAGGCTCCTCTGTCCATGGGACTCTCCAGGCAAGAATACTGGAATGGGTTGCCATTTCCTTCTCCAGCAGATCTTCCCAACCCAGGGATCGAACCCATGTCTCCTGTGTCCCCTGCATTGGCAAGAGGATTCTTGACCACTGTACCACCTGGGAAGCTCCTTGGGACCTGTACTTTTTGTAATAACTTCTTTATGCATCTCCTTAAGTTTTTATTTCCTTGAAATGAAATTTAGGTCTTTTCAACTTTGAAACCTCAATACCTAGATTAGTACCTGCTATGCACTGAATTGTATTCTATCCTAAAATTCATACATTAAATCCCTGAACTTCACTGTGATAGTATACGTAGAGGGGGTCTTTGGGAAATAGTTAGGTTTAAATGAAGTCATGGGATGGGACTCTCACAATGGAATTAATACTGTTGTAAGAATGGACACCAGATCTCTCTCTCTTTCTCTTTCTCTCTCTGCATCTGAGGAAACATCAAGAAGGCGACTGCCTACAAGCCAGAAGAGACATTCATCAGAACCTAACTATGCTGACACCTTGATCATAGACTTTGAGCCCCCAAAACTGTGAGAAAATACATTCTTGTTGTTTAAACCACCCAGTCTACAGCATCTTGTTAAGGCAGCCTAAGCTGCCTAACACGGGCTTCCCTCATGGCTCAGATGATCAAGAATCTGCCTGCAGTGTGGGAGGCCTGGGTTCAATCCCTGAGTTGGGAATATTCCCCAGAGAAGGGAATGGCTCCTCACTCCTGTATTCTTGCCTGGAGAATTCCATGGACAGAGGAGCCTGACAGGGATGAGCGACTGACACTTTCATTTTTCTAACACCTGGGCTCTGGCACTTACTAGTGATAGGACCACAAGTGATTCATCTGTGGCCGTTCCCTTCCCTATAAAGGAGGATCAGTGAGGGTATCTACTCCAGAGGTTTGTTTGGAGGATGGAAGGTATAAAGCTTAGAAAAGCTCTGGCAGAAATTACTGTCTCAAAAAAAAATGGTATCAGTAGCTCTCACCCACCCACACCACTATAGCAGGGGCATTTGAATCAACAATCAGTGGATCGGCATGTATGACACTATTTATTCCTCGTTTATCCCGAATAGTCTGCCTCTGTAAAAATCTCCTCAGAAACACTTTGGCTAATCATCTGGTTGGAAAGAAGGTTAGATATTTTTCATGCTTTCCTTTTAACCTTAACATCCAAGAATCAGAAGCTTTTCTTATTCTTCTAAATAAAGGTTATCTTTCCTCTGAGAACAAATAGTTCAGTCCATCTGTCTGGCAGTGCTTTGGCGAAGCTGCAGGAGGGCTAGTATGAGGAGGAGAGCCTTTAAAGTAATGTTCACCAACTGGTTTAAATTGTGTGGGTTTTTTTTGAATTTTTTTTCCTTTTGGCCATCCTGCTCAGCATGCAGGATCTTAGTTCCTTGATCAGGGAAAGAACCTGCGCCCCTGCAATGGAAGCACTGGACCACCAGGGAAGTCCTTTTTTAAAAATATAATTGAAATATAGTTGATTTTCAATGTGTTAATTTCTGCATTCAGCAAAGTGATTCAGTTATACATATACATGTGTTGGAAAACAGGGAGTATAATGGAGAATCAATGGGAGACATATACACATACATTCTTTTTAAAATCTTTCTCCATTATGCTTTATAACAGAATATCAAATATAGTTCCATGTGCTATACAGTAGGGCCTTGTTGTTTATCCATCCTATATATACTAGTTTGCACCTGCTAATCCCAAACTCCTCCTCCATCCCTTCCCCATCCTCCCCCTTGGCAATCACAAGTCTGTTCTCTAAGTCTGCCAGTCTGTTTCTGTTTTACAGATAAGTTCCCTTTTGTCTTATTTTTGATTCCACAAATAAGTGATATCATATGTTATTGATCTAAATTTTAACTTCTCTTAAGAGACAGCTTGGACGGTTGAATATCGAAGATCAAAGTTCTAGATGGAGATAATTCTGTATTAAGTACTGAATGACATTACTGGGCTGCCATGAAAATTGCCAAGTAATATTTCTCCCAAACCTTCCACATGGAGACAATCCTCTAGCGATGACACTTAATGAGGTGAATATTAGACATTATGCAAACTGCTCCAAGACAAGACTTGAAAACTGTTACTCCTCTTTGATTCCTTAGGTGTCTCTCTTTAGCAATTAAAACCAGAAAAAGGTAAAGAAGACGTGGCATCTTTTTTAATCATGCAAATATGAATACAAAAATGTGAATAAAAATTAAATTATAAATTGAAGAAAAAGAATATGTATCAGTGTTATTCTGAAAAAAGAAAATCCACTTTTCCCAAGGGGGGATAATTCTGCAAATGTACTATCTTTTCTTTTCAAAAAAGATGTTTTTCTTTTTGCAGGTACTGGTGGGAAACCAGAATTAATTCAAATGAAGGTTCATTAAAAAATACACATCTTTTTGGCATTCTCTGGATGTTTTAAACAATTTGAAAGGTTTCATTAAGATCCTACAAAAGCTACGTGATGCAGCACACCTGTTCCCCCGAGAAGATCCAGAGCCGCACGGCTCCAAGATGCCACGATTGTTCGTGTTGTCACTTCTGCTTTCTACCGTGGACTCGCTAACATTTAGCTTGACTTTCTCCATCCTTTCCTGAGTAGATCTTATGTTTTAAGGGTTGAGGAAAGAGAATGAAAAGGATGAAGAATGAGCTCTGTCAGCACCAATCCACTGAAAACCACCATCACTGAGGGTTTCAATAATCTTTGTCACCAAGTCCATCCAACATAAAGGATCCTTTCCTGCTTCTGGTGTAAGCAGGTGTCTTCTGGTCACCAACAATGGAAAACAACTCAAACTGTCTTTAGAAAAATAAAACAGCATTTATTGCTCACAAAATGTAGAAGTCCCAGCCTTCTGGCTTTTGCCTGCTGCCCCAGTGAAATTCCTGCATGGGGGCCCCAGTGGCCTGGTTGGCTCACTGGTCAACCCTATATCAGGGAAGTCACATACTCATTGTTTGCACCCAGACCTAATACAACCGGCTATATAGTACTGCACTGTAATGGGTTTATAATACTTTCCACACAAATAATATACAAAAAATAAACACTAAAATAAAATTTTGAGATTAATTGTTTGTCTGTTGCTTCATTTGTTATTATTTTCTCCCATTCTGAAGGCTGTCTTTTCACCTTGCTTATAGTTTCCTTTGTTGTGCAAAAGCTTTTAATTTTAATTAGGTCCCATTTGTTTATTTTTGCTTTTATTTCCAATATTCTGGGAGGTGGGTCATGGAGGATCCTGCCGTGATTTATGTCGGAGAGTGTTTTGCCTATGTTTTCCTCTAGGAGTTTTATAGTTTCTGGTCTTACGTTTAGATCTTTAATCCATTTTTGAGTTTATTTTTGTGTATGGTGTTAGGAAGTGTTCTAGTTTCATTCTTTTACAGGTGGTTGACCAGTTTTCCCAGCACCACTTGTTAAAGAGATTGTCTTTTCTCCATTGTATACTCTTGTCTCCTTTGTCGAAGATAAGGTGTCCATAGGTGTGTGGGTTTATCTCTGGGCTTTCTATTTTGTTTCATTGATCTATATTTCTATCTTTGTGCCAGTCAATTAATCTCAAAAATATACAAGCAACTCCTGCAGCTGAATTCCAGAAAAATAAACGACCCAATCAAAAAATGGGCCCAAGAACTAAAGAGACATTTCTCCAAAGAAGACATACAGATGGCTAACAAACACATGAAAAGATGCTCAACATCACTCATTATTAGAGAAATGCAAATCAAAACCACAATGAGGTACCATTACACACCAGTCAGAATGGCTGCTATCCAAAAGTCTACAAGCAATAAATGCTGGAGAGGGTGTGGAGAAAAGGGAACCCTCTTACACTGTTGGTGGGAATGCAAACTAGTACAGCCACTATGGAGAACAGTGTGGAGATTCCTTAATAAACTGGGAATAGAACTGCCATATGACCCAGCAATCCCACTGCTGGGCATACACACTGAGGAAACCAGACTTGAAAGAGACGCATGTACCCCAATGTTCATCGCAGCACTGTTTACAATAGCCAGGACATGGAAGCAACCTAGATGTCCATCATCAGACGAATGGATAAGGAAGCTGTGGTACATATACACAATGGAATATTACTCAGCCATTAAAAAAAAATACATTTGAATCGGTCCTATTGAGATGGATGAAACTGGAGCCCATTATACAGAGTGAAGTAAGCCAGAAAGAAAAGCACCAATACAGTATACTAATACATATATATGGAATTTGAAAGATGGTAACGGTAACCCTATATGAGAGACTGAATAAGAGACGCAGATGCATAGAACAGTCTTGTGGACTCTGAGGGAGAAGGTGAGGGTGGGATGTTCTGGGACAATAGCATTGAAACATGTATATTATCATATGTGAAACAGAACACCATCCCATGTTCTATGCATGAGACAAATGCTCAGGGCTGGGCATTGGGATGACCCAGAGGGATGGGATGGGGAGGGAGGTGAGAGGTGGGAGGGATGGGGAACACATGTAAACCCATGGCTGATTCATGTCAATGTATGGCAAAAACTACTACAATATTGTAAAGTAATTAGCCCCCAACTAAAATAAATAAATTTATTAAAAAATAATAATAAAATAAAAAATAAAATAAAGAAAACATTTTTAATCTTACTGTATGGTACTTTGAAAAGTACTGCAGTACAATACAGCAGCTGGCATACAGGGACAGGTTTGCATCTTTGAAAGTTCGCAACTTGAAAGTTTGAATATAGGGGACTTATATAGCTTTACTTTGGGACTTTGCTCCTTAGGAAACCTGGATTAGAACACAAGACCGTCTTTCTCTGATCATGGCTTATCCTTAGGGTATCTCCTAGGTCACTTCTCTTCTTATAACACACATTCTTCTGGGAAGAAACCATCCACTCCCAAGATTTCAATCATCAGCTGTAGTCCAAAGACTCCCACGTCTCCATCTCCATTCTGAGCTCCAGCTCCATGGAGCCGGTTCTTAATGCACATCTCTCCTTGGAAGGCTTACAGGTTGCTTCCAATTCAACATGCCCCAAACTTATCCGCATGTCTTGTCCCTTGATATTTCCTATCCTAGAGAATGACACCACCAGGTATCCAGTTGCCTAAATCAGAAGCCTTGAGCCACTTGATCCCTCCCCACTACTTACTCCTCACTACTGACATCCACTTTCTCATCAGGCCCTGACAACTCTATCTTCTAAATACGTCTTGGCCCCAACAAATTTATCCCATCACTACTCCATGACCTCTCCCAGCCATCCTCCCAGCTTGCCTGCATTCCTCCGGTTCATTTTCTATACAGCAGTCCCTCTATTTATTTTAATTTTTTCCCTAACTTTATCGACCTATAGCATTGTGTAAGTTCACTGTGTACAATGTGTTGATTTGACACACTTGTATACTGCAAAATGATTCTCAGGTGGATGCTGTGGGGTAAGGGGATGGGGAAATGCCAGTCAAAAAAGTACAAACTTCCAGTCAGAGGAAGAATAAGAGTAGACTTTGAGACCCTTTAAAACATGGATCTCAAAGTCTTTTTGTTATTTCAGGTAAAATATCCTCCATGAGACTGACCCTGACCTTGATGCCCTCTGCCCTAGCTGTGTCTCCAGGTTCATTTCTTGCCTCTCAGCAATCTAGGAGATTAGGCTTCAGCCCCACTGAGTGTTTATTTTCTCATGGCTCCACATCCTCTCTTACCTCTGAGTCTTCACATAAAGCTGTTCCCACTGCTTCTTCATCTAGATAACTTCTACTCATGTGTCAGAGCTCAGTCTCGTTGTCACTTCTTCCTGGAAGCCCTCCTTTATTTCTACCCTTTCCCCAGTCCAGGTCAGTGCCTACCTCACCTGCACATTTGCTGTCTCAGCACTTATGGTGCTGAATGAGACATACCTTTCAGTTCTTTTCTTTCTAAAAAGGGGTAGGTCCTCTGTCCACCTTGCTCATAATGGTTTTCCTCAGAACTTGGCACAGTGGCTGGTTTAAAAATACCCCAAATGTACAAGCATTTTTGTAAGTAGTTTTGCCACCTTGTGTTTTGTGTCAAGTCCTAGAACATCCAGGATTTTTCTCCTTAGAATTTCAGACAACTGTTCTGTGCGGTCTTGCCTCTGCAGACTCTGAGCAGTCTTTCTTAAGGTCACAAGAGATAGTATCAAAATGGTTTCAAATAATTGCACTCCCAGGTAGAATATATTATTGACTATTTCTAAGAAATATTACCACATAGACATGAATGCTGCTGTTATTATATATTGCAAAGTTTGTTTCCTTTAGGTCTTACAAGTAAAAAAATTGTCTTAAAGAATTGATTTCACAGCAAATGAGTAAATTAAACAGTCATCAGTATAGCCTGCCAGGGACTATGTACAGGGAGCTAGGCTACAAGTCATTTTTTTATTCATTTATGACACTTTGAGCTGGTATTCATGACTGCCCCTCTCTCCCTCCCCCCACTATGGCTCTCAATCTTGGAGGTTTTACTGTGTGATTGATCTAAACTATTGTACCTTTAATAGTATTTTTGATTATTATAATTTTGCTTGTGTGTGTTTTTATTTTATTCCCTGCTACTTTGTGTGATCACAGGCATTATATTTTTGCTCTGTTTCCAGTTTATTATCTCATGAAAAGAAGTTGCTGATGGCAATTTTTAGGGTTATAAAATGTAATGTGGGTTCATATCATAAATGGGAATTTTTAAATGGAATAGATTTCCAAAGAAATCAACTTTATGTAAAAGCTAAGCCTGTTCAAAATGGATAAATACAATGGCTTATTATAAACATTAGGAACATATAAATTAACCTCTGCGTTTTATGGTCAGAACAAGCTATTATAGGCTCAGTCAGGGCATTTTTATGTCTAAGCATATTATCTCCTACATTAGTTTTCTTTAGTATCTTAAATGACTTTTCTGGAGCTGGGTGAATGAAAGAAACAGCTCTATAAGCACAGATTCAAAGCCTAACACTGGTTTTGGCAGCACTGTTTTTCAGGTTCATATAGATGTATAAAAAATACATTATTAGTAGAAGTGAATTAGATCTCTTAAAAAAATCACTTTCTAAGCCTTATTGTATTAAAACCTTTGAATTGAGTCAGTGTGGAGGTTGGAGGGATAAAACTGTAGAAGAAGCTGGGAAGTGCTGGAGTGCTGGTTACATGATGCAAGCTCTCTGCCCAACCAGGTCTTCCGGATGTTTTGAGACATGTGTGCCTCATATCACAGACCTTCTTTCAGAGGAAACCAACCAGATGACAGTTTAAGTCTCCCTCTTGGACACCCCACTCCCCACCCACATCTAGAATTCCATTATTATAATTACTGTCATAATTATTGAAGGACATGGATCCCTCTGACCTTGGCTAGAAGGCTTCACCCTGCTCTTTGTGGAGCCTTGTACCGAGGTCACAAGTGTGGAGCCCTGTACAAAGGTCGCAGGACAAAATTCTCTAGAACTGACCAAATCCCACAGCAACTGTTGCTATGAGTCTCTGGATCTAAACCTGCCAGTTCCCTGACCACATCTTAGGTAAAATATCCACCCTATTACCCACCCTATGGAGAAGGCAATGGCAACCCACTCCAGTACTCTTGCCTGGAAAATACCATGGGCGGAAGAGCCTGGTAGGCTGCAGTCCATGGGGTCGCTAGGAGTCGGACATGACTGAGAGACTTCACTTTCACTTTTCACTTTCATGCATTGGAGAAGGAAATGGCAATCCACTCCAGTGTTCTTGCCTGGAGAATCCCAGGGACGGCGGAGCCTGGTGGGCTGCCATCTGTGGGGTCGCACAGAGTTGGACACGACTGAAGTGACTTAGCAGCTTAGCAGCAGCAACCTACCCTACAGCATCTTAAGCTGAAAGAAAGTGTTAGTCACTCAGTCGTGTCTGACTCTTTGTGACCCCATGGACTGTTGCCTGCCAGGCTCCCCTGACAATGGAATTCTCCAGGCAAGAATCCTGGAGTGGGTAGACATTCCATACTCCAGGTCTCCCGCATTGCAAGTGGATTCTTTACTGTCTGAGCCACTGGGGAAGCCTAGCATCCTAACCAATCATCTAATGCCACCATTCCAGTAGGAATTTCTCTGTCTTGAGGCTATAAACATTTGGCTACTAGTCTGCAAAAGGGTTCGACTCTCCCTTGAGCTGGCCCACAGTTCTAACAGCATCTCCCACTCTAATGAACTTTATTCTCCTCTAATTCTACCTCATGCCTGGAAATTCTTTTCCAACCCATGCATGGACCATGATGCTCTTCATTTAGTAAGGGCGCCCTGTGAGGACTTGAATGGGAAACAGAGCTGAGCCCCACTTTTACCATTCAGATATAAGCGTCGAGATGCCCAGCAAATGCCTGGAGGCTGTAACTATAACCTGTGATTAAAACATTTCCTTCAGATTTCTCTAAAAAAGAAAGATCAACAATCTCCTGTCAGTCAACATGTTGTGTTCTTGTTTAGTCACTAAGTCATGTCCAACTCTTTTATGACCCCCTTCCAGGCTCCTCTGTCCATGGGATTTCCCAGGCAAGAATACTGGAGTGGTTTGCCATTTCCCTTCCCAGGGGATTTTCCCGACCCAGAGATCAAACCTGAGTCTCCTGCATTGGTTGGCAGGTTTTTGTTTTTTCTTTTACCACTGAGCCTGCATCTAATTTCCTAACAGGGTGAGAAAAACACCCTTTATTTTTAATTCATTGAAACAGACATACATACATATATGTATGTGTTCAGTTCAGTTCAGTCGCTCAGTCGTGTCCGACTCTTTGAGACCCCATCGACTACAGGATGCCAGGCCTCCCTGTCCGTCACCAACTCATGGAGTTTACTCAAACTCATCTCCATTGAGTAGGTGATGCCATGCAACCATCTCATCCTCTGTCGTCCCCTTCTCCTCCCGCCTTCAAACTTTCCCAACATCAGGGTCTTTTCCAATGAGTCAGCTCTTCACATCAGGTGGCCAAAGTATTGGAGTTTCAGCTTCAACATCAGTCCTTCCAATGAACACTCAGGACTGATCTCCTTTAGGATGGACTGGTTGGATCTCCTTGCAGTCCAAGGAACTCTCAAGAGTCTTCTTCAATACCACAGTTCAAAAGCATCAATTCTTCGGCGCTCAGATTTCTTTATAGTCCAAATCTCACATCCATCCATGACTATTGGAAAAATCATAGCCTTGACTAGACGGACCTTTGTTGGCAAAGTAATGTCTCTGCTTTTTAATATGCTGTCTAGGTTGGTCATAGCTTTTGTTACAAGGAGCAAGCATCTTTTAATTTCATGGTTGCAGTCACCATCTACAGTGATTTTGGAGCCCCCAAAAATAAAGTCTGCCACTGTTTCCACTGTTTCCCCATCTATTTGCCATGAAGTGATGTGTATACCTGTGTATATAAATGTTATGGGGTACATATACACAATGGAATATTACTCAGCCATTAAAAAATGTATTTGAATCAGTTCTAATGAGGTGGATGAGACTGGAGCCTATAATACAGAGTGACGTAAGTCAGAAAGAAAAACACCAATACAGTATAATAATGCATATACATGGAATTTAGAAAGATGGTAACGATGACCCTATATGCGAGACGCCAAAAGAGACACAGTTTTTTGGACTCTGTGGGAGAAGGCAAGGGTGGGATAATTTGAGAGAATAGCATTGAAACATGTATATTTTCATATGTGAAACAGATTGCCAGTCCAGGTTCGATGCAGGAGACAGGGTGCTCAGGGCTGGTGCACTGGGATGATGCTGAGGGATGGGATGGGGAGAGAGGTGGGAGGGGGGTTCAGGATAGGGAACACATGTACACCCATGACTGATTCATGTCAATGTATGGCAAAAACCACTACAATACTGTAAAGTAATTAGCCTCCAATTAAAATAAATAAATTAATTTAAAAAAATGTTATGGGAAAACCCAAATGAACTTTTTGGCTAACCCTGTGTATGTTTGTTTTATATATATAATATGCTTCATCTGAAAAGATTTTGGTATGCATTTGAAAGTAATGTTTCAAGATTTAGTTATAAAGCAGAAAACCATTTTGAGAACAGTAATACTTCTGGAAAGTAAAATATTAATTTCATGTAAATAGGTCCTCAGATTAACTAGGAAATGCTTCTGAAAAATTTTAGGGGTGAAACAAGGACTTGAGCTCAGATGATTTGCATCACAAAGTCATCCTAATGGCAAGAGCAGTGGTTGAGAACAGAAACCCCAGAATATCTTTAATTGTTTAAAACAAACCTGACGCTCAGCAGTAATGATATCCTTTACTTAATAACACAGAAAAATTCTACTTAGAAATGTGGGTCTTTAAACTTTCAGAGAACCCATATCTTCATATAAATTTGGTTAATTCTTTCATCTTCAATCAGTGTGATTTTTGATTTAAAAAGTGAGGAGGATTTTAAAAATTCCATGTGTTTGTGTAGACCATCTCTTTACAGCCTGGTTATTTTGAGATATTCATCCTCATTCATCTTTAAATAAAAGTTCAGAAAACCAAACCGTCTCCCTATACTAACCCCTTTTCAAAAGCAGCATGGTTCCATGACATTTATCAAAAGAGGATTCATAAACAGTGTCATTCATATATTACCTGGTAAGAGTTTTTGCTTCTCAAAAACAAACAAACAAAAAAACAGTAAAAACTTGAGTTATCTGGAAGATTTGGGGTTAAATTTGTCCAAAGTATGAACACACACTATCTTCAAAGAACTGCAGACCCAGCTTTACCCCAGAATTGTCCTTATTTTTGTGCTACCCAACTCTGTGACCTGAATCCAGTGAGGAGTGACTCACTGTTAAGCCGTCACCCAAGCTCTGTTCTTCTCCTGCCCAGTAGTTCTTAATTAGTCTTGGAATCAGACCATCAAGAGACTGCTATGACTTGCCTTAGGTGAATGATAACCTAATCAAGCAAAGTTAGAGACATTTCCCACAAGTACTGTTTGCTATATAATCCCCCTCTGGGTGTTCCATTAACCTAGCTAATGAGAAAATGCAACAAAATCCACGTGTTCCGGAAAACAATAAAGCTATGGATGGTCTGCCTGCCTCCCAAAGTACAGAGCTGAATGCAGATAGCTGCATAAACAATTAATTGTACAAACAAATTAATTGGAAATCAGTTATGACTAGGCTGTTTTGTGCTTGACACTCCGCTACATGCTGCAGGCAATAAAGACTTTCCCAATGCATACTCATTTCTGAAGAACCATTTAGAAAAGCAAAAGGTCTTCAGAAAGAAAATGCTAAAACCCACACTTATAATCATTGTGCAGCCGTTACTTTGCATTCAGTAATAACCAAAAATAACTGATCTATAGTCATCCTTTCTATAGACTTCATCATGTGAACATTTGATTCACTTAGTTTTTAAAAAGGTTCCTAAAAGTCATAATTCTGAATTTCTAGGAAATGTGGGATATATGTATATAGTAAGATATAGGTATAAACAGAGGGCTTCCCCGGTGTTGCTAGTGGTAAAGAACCTGCCTATCAATGCAGGAGACATAAGAGACACAAGTTCGATCTCTGGGTCAGGAAGATCTCCTGGAAGAGGAAATGGCAACCCACTCAGTATTCTTGCCTGTGAAATCCCACAGACAAAGGAGCCTGGTGGGCTACAGCTCATGGGGTTGCAAAATAGTCAGACACAATTGAGCCACTGAGCACTCAGCACGCAACTCCTCAGAGAGAAGACTATAAACACTTGAAAGATTTGTAGCCTAGAAGAAAGCTCCATTTAAATTTTCCTGTTATCTGTCCTTATATACATTTTCATGAAAATAATTCTGTGATTTACATGTTCAAAAGTAAGTGATTCAGATAACTCCTTCCTGGACTTACATCTTGCTTTATCCATGACGTATTTAACTTGCTGAATCGTATTTTACTGCTCAAAAAACGCTTTCCTGTGATTAGAGCTGGATTAGTATTAGGCTGTTGAGTAACAGTTTTCCTGAATGCCAGTAGTCCTCCCCACCACTTATTAAAAGCCTACAGAGAGCAAATGAGCTACAAAGCATTGGTGGGTTGCTGAGAGTGGTTTTCTTATCATGATTATTTATTTCATGTCTAATTTCTGAGCTGCAGTTGACATGGAAGAGTTCAGCTTTCCTGACAATTACCCCCCAAACTTTCTGTTCCTTAGGTCAGGTTCACCTACCAATACAGGATGCTTCCCAGGTGACTCAATGCTAAAGAATCTGCCTGCCAATGCAGGAGATGCAGGAAATATAGGTTCCATCCCAGGGTCAGAAAGATCTCCTGGAGGAGGAAATGGCAACCCACTCCAGTATTCTTGCCTGGAGAATCCCCATGGACAGAGGAGCATGGCAGGCTACAGTCCATGTGGTCACAAAGAGTCGGACATTACTGAGCACACACACACAGCAATATAGTGTGCCTTTATTTACAAAACAATTAAGGCACTTGTTAAAATTTCTTCCATGTTGCAAAGCTTTCTGTTAGTATAATTGCACAACCTGACTTGGGAGGTTCTCTTATACTGTGTAAGAGAGCTTATCAAATGTTGGTGGCTTGTGAATCATCTAAGTACCTTGTTAAGGTGCAGATGCTGGTTCAGTAGGTGTGGGGCAAGGCCAAGCCTCTGCATTTCTAGTAAGTTCTCAGGTAATGCTGATGTGCTGGTACAAGGACCACACTTTGTGAAAGGAGTGCCAAAATATATATATATTGGAGGGCCAATATATGTTGTGTACGACTCTTTGCAACCCTATGGACTGTAACCCATCAGGCTCCTCTGTCCATGGTATTCTCCAGGTTAACAATACTGGATGCGTTGCCATGCCCTCCTCCAGAGGATCTTCCCGACCCAGGAATCGAATTTGTGTCTCATTATGTTTTCTGCACTGGCAGGCGAGTTCTTTACCACTAACGCCACCTGGGAAGTGCTTATTAGGATTGGTCAATAATGCACGTTTAGAAGGGTCTCTGACTAGGAGTCAAACAATCTAAGGACACTCATATTTTGATGAAGTCATAATTTCATTCTTACATATTTTCACAAAATAGAACATGTTATTAATATATTGTCCTGGAAGCTGTCTTAACTTTAGAAAGTTAATGAAAGTGGAAGTGTTAGTTGCTTAGTCGTGTCCAACCCCATGGACTGTAGCCTGCCGGACTCTTCTGTCCATGGGATTCTCCAGGCAAGAATATTGGAATGGGTTGCCATTTTCTCCTCCAGGGGATTTTCCTGATCCAGGGATCGAACCCTGGTCTCCTGCATTGCAAGTGGATTCTTTACCATCTGAGCCACTAATGGAAGCCACCAAAGTTAGCCAATGAACTGGGTATTCTTTTGGACTGGATAAGAATAATCCATAATTACATTTCTAGGCCTTTCCAGGATGCGGTTTATAATGCATATGGACAGAAGGTTCAACATAAAGTAAGTGGCATATTTCACCTCCTGAAAACCTGACCTTTGCATTTTTCTGTGTGTTCTTGTTCTTTAGTTCCCCTTGTACAGGAAACAAGGACCTCGTCCCCAGACCCCTGACACCGGAGGCCAAATGCTGGGAGGCCTCGTTCTGCAGTACTATTTCCACCATCATTATGCTCTGGAATGAATTAATGACAAATGCCCAGGACTTAGAGCACTTCCCCTCTGCAGGACAAAGTTGGCTTGGAAGTCTGTTTAGGCTCATCTAATAAGTGGTTCCAGAGGACTGAGGATTCCTTGGGATGGAATATGAAAGGCAGATAAGAACATTCTCTGGAGAAGCCTCCTAATTGCTTAGCTTCCTTATTTTGTTTCCTTGCAGGAAACTGCAGACTGAGAGCCACTCATTTTCGGCAGTCATCTGATTAGTGTCTTTGTACTGGAGTTTCCCTGTGGGGAGAAGAACAGAAATCGCTTGTTCCAGCAGGATCTGAAGACACAGGCAGCTCATTTGCTCACACATCCTCCTGCACGGGTGCTGTATTCCTTTCACAGCTTGGTTGGTCCATACATAATAAAGAATATTGTAGGGAACTCTTTGAGCAGCCCCGGGGGTGCTCCTCAAAGACTCCAGGTGATGAAAAGGAAGAAAAGGTCTTTTGGTTAAACACTGAACTTTATATTTTTGAATTTATTTATTTTTAATGGAAAGATAATTACTTTACAATGTTGGTTTGATTTCTGCCATATATCAACATATGCCATACATTAACATAGGTGTACATATGTCCCCTCTCTCTTGAATCTCCCTTCCACCTCCCACCCTTTCCCACCCCTCTAGGTTGTTAGAGCCCTGGTTTGAGTTCCCTGAGTCATATAGCAAATTTCCATCGGCTATCTGTTTTACATATCGTAGCGTTTATGCCGCCATGCTACTCTCTCCATTCATGTCACCCTCTCCTTAATTAGAGGAAACAATTTATTTTATGCCTGGTTATGCCTGGCCTTAGCTTTTGCTTTTTAACATCTTTTTGTACTACAATCATAAACTTGAATCCACACTTTTCTGAAACATACTAAATTCACATTTTTAATAGAGGAAACTGATAGATGTTGATATGTGTACAAAATGAAAAAAGTTACATTTTTATATAACACAAGGAAGTTAATTCATGACAAAGGAGCAAAAAAATTCAACTTTAAACAATTATACTTAGGAGGGTATACTTCAAAGTTCATTGTGATGGAGTGAGTGTTGCTAACTATTGTGTTTTTTAAATATCAATTTATCATCACTAATTACTATCATTATAGAGTATGAACATAAGATTAATGGGGATTTCTGAGTTCTCTAATGAGGTCCTTTGTAGCAAAATTTATACCAGTGACATGATTTCCTTTTGTTAGGATATCAGTATAATTAATTCAGTTCTCTAATTATGAGGAAGGCCCTAAATAGAGAAAAAAGTTTCATCAATGGAAGTATGCCACTAGAATGCTACCATAGACATAGCTGAAATTCACAATGAGTAATTTGTCTCAAAGTAGAGAACTTCATGTCCAGATTGAGACTGGTGTTTTCTGGGACCTGCCATGGATATGAATTTTCAAGCTCAACATTGCTCAGAGATTTGTGTTTTTTAAATGTGCAATTTACTCTGGTAAATTTCACCTTTTGAGGGTACAAGGAGAGACTTACTTTAGTATCCATTTCAAATTATTGTGAATAAAGTGCATTAGGAAAATTCTGACAGGAGCCATTGCTACACACAACTTGTGTGTGTGTGTGTGTGTGTGTGTGTGTGTGTGTGTGTGTGTGTGTGTGTGTGTGTATCTCTACAGGGTGAATCCTTTGTATAATTTTTGTAATCTGTGAAAAATGAAAATTTTGCTTTTTTGAATCAATTCACCCTGAGATACTGATACAGAATAGTTTGAAGATTGCTGCATCACAGATTAGAAAATGAATACTGTAAATAAGTGAATTACTAATAGGATTGGAAATTTGACCTTCCCCAGCCATAGTTCTCAATTTCCATCTATTTCTGAATCTGTAAGAAGGAAAAAAATGGCCAGAAGTGTGTGTTTTCTTTTTTTTTTTATTCCCACCTAGAATCATCTTCAATTGTGCCTGTTTGAGTTCCCTATCACAGGGCTCAGTTCTGACTGTGGTGCACACACCGAACGTGCCATTGTGGGTGCTGGTCTATTCCATGTAGATAGGACGGTCAGCCCTCAAATGTTTTCTCTTGCATTTTCCCAGATGGCAGCGTGGCTTCTGCTAAGACATTCCATCACTGATTATCACTAAGAGATCATGATGAGGGACTAGGATTCAACTTTCTGAGGTAGTTCCCAAATGTGTCTATACACAGTTTCTGTGCAGACAGATGTCCCTGAGGTCACCATCTGGGAGACAAGGAGACCTTCCTTCAAAAACCACCAGCCCTGACTTTGGGGTTTTTAATCTCAAACTTTACGAGACAATTTTTAACTAATATATTCCCAGAATTTCTTCATATGTATGACTGTTTCATACTAGAATTTGTGGGGATCTCGGAATGAAAAATATATGATTGAGACGGGTTACAACTTGGAGACAATCTCATGTAGCTTGTCATGTATTAAAAAAAATTTAAAAATAGCTTTCAAGTGCTTCTTCCTTTTGCTTTATTGTTTGTATGCTTTATGTATTTATTTTATCTCCCTATGTCCTCGATGCCTAAGGTCTCTGGGGAAGCTGTTTTGTTTGGTTTTTCCTTCCTGTCCCCACACTCTGGTGGTTGAGACAGAGCTACCTGACCCACCGGGTAACTGGAATCCCCAGGTTCTCTCTGTTCAGTATGGATCCTTTTGTGAGTTGAGATTCTACCTAATATAGCACCTGGGGCTTCTTCTTTCCCCTTTCACTCTCCTTCTTTTTTCTCCTGTTTCTCCCTGCATGTCCATCACACCATCCTAAGGCTGTTACAGGAGGCCTTCCATTCTTGCTTGGTTCGTGGAGTAACTCCATCCACTCCCTATCCCTGTCTTGCCCTCCATCTTAAAAGACACTTTTTAGAGACCTTTGATTTTGAATCTGTGCTGACATACCCTTGCTCCTTCACAGCTCTGTCCCTCCCCTCCTGCTCCTCCTGGCATCTCCCCACCAGGGACCACCTCTTCCCATCTCTGGGAGGTGCAGCCACTGCTTTTCTTGCACAATGTCTGTAAAGAAGAAAAGCACTTCTCTACATAATTACATTTCTAATCCTTGGTTTCAGTGAAGCATACATTCCTAAATCCATCCTGATTTCTCTCTTTGAGAGGGGAGAGGAAAGAGAGGGTCCCAGCTCCGTAAGTAAAGCCTCCATCCTCCTGGCTTTACTGCCTGCCTTGGCTGCACTCTCTAAGATGCTGAGGGACAGAGGAGGGAGGTGACCTTGAATTACCGGTGCCTCTTCTCAGGAGGCTCACAGCTTCTCCATGTCTTCTCACATTCAGACTAGGGAAGGGCAGGTCTGGACTTCCCTAGTGGCTCAGATGGTAAAGAATCTGAGAATCTACCTGCAATGCAGGAGACACAGAAGATGAGGGTCTGATTCCTGGGTTGGGAAGATCCCCTGGAGGAGAGCATGGCAACCCACTCCAGTATTCTTGCCTGGTGAATTCCATGGACCGAAGAGTCTGGCGGGCTACAGTCCATAGGGTCCCAAAGAGTCGGACAGGACGGAAATGACTGAGCACTCACGCAAGGGCAGGTTTAAGTGGGTTTCTACCAGGCAGGGCTCCCACCGGTGCCCCTCAAGCCAGGCACATCTGTCTCCAAACACACTGCTGACATCGGAGGGTCACATGGCAGAAAGCGTGTCAAAGGTAGGCTTCACTTTTAGCGCTTGTATTCACAGGACCTTGGCCCACAGGAGGCATTTCCTGGACATCCTCGCTGCCCACACACCATCCCTCCGTTGTCTGTGGTGCTCCTCTCTAAAGTCAGACACCGACAACTACCCTGTGGGGCTGTTACATGGGTCAGAAGTAGTATAGGTGAAACTGACGTTCAGTGACCACTGTTAGTACTGCTGCTTTTACTCTCTCAACAAGTCTTTCCCACTGTAAGAAACATGGGATGTGAGGAAGTCAGGACTACAGCTGTGGACGCATAACCCACGATCAGACGACTGAGGTGCTAGGCATTGTAATGACTCAGGACCCTGAAATGGTGGGGAATGCAGTTATCCATAGCGACGTGAAAGAGACAGTCATATGGAAAAGAAGGAGGAGAGGAAGTGGTAGTCCCATAAGTACTTTGGTATTCACACTTTGAAATCTTCTGAAATAATAATGCTGGAAACAGCCTGTGAGATTCGAACAAGCTTCTCCACCTGACAAGAGACAGAAGAAACTGAGGCTGGGAAAGATCAGGTCACTGACTCGGTCTCCCAGTTATTAGGAGGCTGAGTGAGGATCTGGAGGTAGGAGTGGAAGGCTCCTGGGTTCCTGCTCTCACACCACACTTCATAGCCTCTGTGCATTGCAAACAAAGGACCAGAGAGCCGCCCCTCTGCCCCTGCAGCCCAGGGCCACTCCACCTCCATTTCCGGGGCAACCACTGCAGAGAAGATGGCGATGGAGCACTGCCTCCTGGTAGGACAAATCTGCTGCAGGCACATTTCCTTGAATTCCTTTGAGTAGTCATGGCATGAATTCACTCTCACCTGTGGAATCCGTAATCCTTCAGGGCCATTTAAACCTAACACCTACTTAAAGATATCTGTGAATGAACTGCTGTTGAAGCTAACTTATTCGAACACCTTTTCCACTTCAACCCCACTGAAGCTTTCAGTTTCCTGCCCAGAACTGAAGGAAGGAAACAATGTAAAGTTCATGTTAATGTATGTATTTTCATTTTAATACTCTGGACTAAAATTTCTCAGTTGTGGTTCCTCAAGGGTTAACAAGAACTTCAATTTTAAAAAATCATGTTATGGCACCTAATCAAACTTATAAACTTTTGCACAGAAAATTCTAGTAAAAAGGGACCCAATAGGAGCAGACCTGAGTTGGCAAAGAGAGGTCATTAGTGACCACTGAGAGTGCAGTGTTATTGGAAATGCAAGGACCCTTTTTCTTCTGAGTACTAAGTGGGAGGTTTGCAAATGGTGATGGTGGAAACAGATTTGTCCTTCTAGAAACTTGACTGTAAAAGGAGAGATACATGGCCAGATGTAAAGGAAAATTGCCCTTCTCTTAACATGGGAGACAAGGCTTGAGACTTCAGGCTTGTTATTTTTTTTAAATAATTTTATTTATTTAGTTAGTTATATTTGGCTGGCCTGATCTTCATTGCTGTGTGTGGGCTTTATCTAGTTGTGGCAAGCAGGGGCTACTCTCCAGTTGCAATGCACCGACTTCTCACTGAGGTCGCTTCTCTTGTTGGGAAGCACGGGCCCTAGGCACATGGACTTCAATAGCTGCAGGGCATGGGCTTAGTTGCAATAGTTGCAGTTGCTCCGTGGCATGTGGGATCTTCCCAGACCAGGGATCGAACCCATGTCCCCTGCATTGCAAGGTGGACTCTCAACCACTGGACCAACAGGGAAGCCCTTGAGACTTGCTTATATGATAAAAAGAAAGATCTAGCACTGGGGGTGGAGAGAGGAGGAACAAAAACCCAAGAAGTAAAGACAACTTTTAGAGGAAGCAGAAGGTGTTAGGTGGAAGTTTATCTCTTTTTCTGAGTCAGAGAGAAAAAGTGATTACAGAGAGAAAGGAGGTAAAAAAAGGAGAAAGGAGAGAAAGGAGGTAAAGTGATTACAGGAGAAACGTCAGAACTGGTTGCCTCTATTTCTACTTTGAAACAAAAAGTGAGTACACCTGCCAAACTGGGGGTGATGAGGCTTGGGTTCAAGACTTGAGTAAAGTAACAGAGACAGAAGCACTGGGATGGACAAGGCACCATGTTCTGGATATGATGGTGTTGGTGACTTGCTGAATATATTTGGGAAAATCTAGAAATACGTCTCTTTTTTTAGGGTCAGAGCTTCCATCAGCCTTTGAGAAGGGAAGCTTCATTTTGACACGATTATGAAGTGCTACTTTTAATGAAGAGTCTCTGTTCTCCAACACTAATTAGGTTAAATCCCATTATAATTGTCAGCCGAATGGCTTACACCCCATTTTACTGCAGAACATCATTTATATTCAGAGGGAAGAAAGGCCACCCTACAGTGTGTTTCTATAGTTCAGACTCCACTCCTTGCTTAAACAATTATCTAATGTAATTACATTAGAGTTATTAGTATGCACTTTTTAAAGAATCAAAAAATGAGTTCAACTCCTGGGTGAAGATCCACACATAAGCCTCAGAAACTCAGATATCTAATGAAATGCAGTGAATTTGAAATACTGTAATTAGTACTTTCCAGTCTAAAAGAACATATGTGGTTCCCAAATTCCTGGGTCCATCACAGTCTGACACTTAGAATTTTTTTTACTGAGTGATAATAAATTTATATTGAGCTCTTTGCCTTCCCTCGATCTTCTTAATCAATGGAAAACATATTTAACTACTTAGCCTATGTATGCTGTTGCATAGCGAGATGTTTAATATTTATTGTCTACTATGTGCCAACATTGTTCTAGGTGATCTTACTAGTATTCTCTCATTTCATACTCCTGGCAATCTTATGAGGTAAGTGGTAGTATCGTGAGGATAAGGATATTTTTCATTGTGTTTGTGGCTACATCCCTACCACCTACAATAGCGTCTAGCACACAGTAGGCATGCAAAACATATTTACTCAATAAATGAATCTGTGTTTGACGGATGAGGAAACTGAGCCTTAGAGATGCTAACTCACCTATGTTATAGGCTAATGTTGGAGCAAATTCAAACAGCAAACCTGGGAAAAGCACTGAACATAGGGTAGCGGTGAGGAGGAAATGCATTCACACACAAGAGTTGTTAGGACAGAGCCTGGAAGCTAATAACACTGTCCGGGAAATTTGCCAACATTGTTGGAATTTGCCAACATACTTTTTATTGTTCAGTCACTCAGTCATGTCTGACCTTTTGCAACCCCATGAACTGTAGCAGTCCAGGCTTCCCTATCCTTCACCAACTCCTGGAGTTTGCGCACTCACGTCCTTTGAGTCAATGATGCTATCTAACCACTTCACTCTCTGTCATCCCCTGCTCCTTATGCCCCCAGTATTTGCTAGCATCAGGGTCTTTTCCAATGAGTCAGCTCTTCATATCAGGTGGCCAAAGTACTGGAGCTTCAGCTTCAGCATAAGTCCTTGCAATGGGTATTCATGGTTGACTTGCTTTAGGATTGACTGGTTTGATCTCCTTACTGTACAAGAGACTCTCAAGAGTCTTCACCAGCACCAAACTTCAAAAGCATCAATTCTTCGGTGCTCAGCCAACATTACTAGAGTTATCCATTTACTCTGTGTCAAACCCCACAGCCAGTGACAGTGATTAAAAGCAGGACCTCTGCCAAAATGTTAAGAACATAGCATATGTATAGATCAGAGTAAATAAAATGGTGAGGAAAGGATGATTACTCACTAATATTTGGAAGAGAATGACAGAACAGCTTGGAAGAATCACTTCCCATGATTTAGCATTGCATAGTAAGAGGAGACATACCACACCCAAGAATGAAACATTCAGATGCAAAATGAGAAACAAACAAAAAAACCGGTCATGATAAAATTGGTTAGATAATGGGATAATTTATCGAGAAACAGTCTATTTTCAAATACAGGTAATGACAAAATGTGCAAAATCTGCTACGCAAACCACGTGTAAACCCAGTGGGGAAAACATTAGCACATCAACCATGCATTTTCTTGTGCAGTCACATATACGAGCACTTCATTCCACACTGAGATGATGACATTTTAGCATTTCACTGACATGAACTTGGATTCAGGCACAGCCTCCTTTCCAGTCCCCACTACTCATGAGGCGGCTTCCTAAAGTGGATGTGTGAGAGAGCTTTATGGTCTCCATCAAGTCCTTTGACCTTTGTGGCCTTCAGCATCCCCATCTCTGAAACAGAAGCATGCCCAGGCTCACACTGCATTTAGAGATGGCCCACAGTGATGCAGAGGGCAGGACGCTTTTATGGATGCAGGAAGCTATGGTACTAATGGACTCTGTGTATTGAGTGCCTGGTAGAAGGCATCTTGTTCACACCATTTTATTTCACCTTTTCATGGCCTGTAAAGTGGGTGCTATCATTTTTAAGGATGAGGAATCTGTGTTTCTGTGGGACTCAGGGACTTGTCTAAGTGCTCATGGCTACTCAATACCTGGAAGTACCCCTTTGCCTCCAGAATCTTCTTCCTGTCCTCTGGGCCCTGTTACCTCCTACAAAACAGGTCTTTCCTTCAAATCTCCCTGAAAGCAGCATCCTAAGGATGAAAAAAGACATGCCCTTTCCTATCTTGATTTTACCAGAGATGTGACTTTTTCAGTAATAAGGAGATTTTTAAATTTCTCAAGAGCTGTGAAAAGGCAAGCTGTTGCAATCACTGCAATCATGATCGTGTCAGCATCTTGATGAGCGGTCATATCAAAGTCTGTGTCAGCTTCCCTTTAAAGCATATGAAACTAGAAGAATTCTGCTATCTTTTTCTCTGGACCGCTTCCCACCCCAGATCTCAAGTTCTCCATACTTTAAGAGATACACTCTTCCCATCACCTTTTCCATAGCTCAGCGAAAGGTCCCCATCATGCAGCATCCTTGGTCCCAACCATGTCTAAGGGGAAGGCAACCTGATTGCCTCTTGAAATAAGTCACAATAGTCTACCGATAACTCCTACATCAGTCCAATCTGCCTAGGACACAGGCATTTTAATCACTGAGTCAGTGTAGCAATAAATAGCATTTGCACAGGGCACTGACTGAAGAATTGATGCTTTTGAACTGTGGCTCTGTGGAAGACTCTTGAGAGTCCCTTGGACAGCAAGGTGACCAAACCAGTTACTCCGAAAGGAAATCAGTACTGAATATTCATTAGAAGGACTGATGCTGAAGCTGAAGCTCCAATACTCTTGCCACCTGATGTGAACAGCTGACTCACTGGAAAAGTCCCTGATGCTGGGAAAGATTAAGGGCAAGAGAAGGGGCAACAGAGGACGAGATGGTTTGATGGCATCACTGACTCAATGGACATGAGTTTGAGCAAACTCTAGGAGATAGTGAAGGACAGGGAAGCCTGGCGTGCTGCAGTTCATGGGGTTGCAGAGTTGGACGTAACTTAGCAACTGAAAAACAACAACTGTTGCTTACAGATACAATTAGAGCATATTTAATTTAGTGATGTGATGTGATCTGTATTTCTCAAGTAGAGAAACTAAGTTTTAGAGAAAATGATTGGCACAGAGTCTTTCTGCTGCCAAGTGGCAGGCCACCCCCACAGAGCTTCTCATTCATGATTGCACATCCTGTCCATTATCACTCACAGCTGCTAGCAGGCACTGCCTTTCTTTTGAGGATAACCTTCCTCCTTGGCTCTTTCCTAGTTCTGGCCACCAGCCCATCCTTCCTTGGAGCCGTGGCATGGACAAACCATTCGGTTAGAGACGTGGCAAACCAAAAGCTTGCTAAATATTCCTTTGTGTGTCACTGACATGGTGAACAGAGTTACTGTTAAATTTGGCAACACAGAAGTGAGAGTGGATGCCTTACTGTCTCAAATGTGTACTTACGGAAAAATGCTTTCAGCCAAGCGTGTGTGCTCAGTCACTCAATCATGTCCGAGTCTTTATGACCCTTTGGACTGTAGCCTGTGAGGCACCTCTGTTAATGGGATTTTCCAGGCAAGAATACTGGAGTGGGTTGTGAATTCCTGCTCTGGGGAAATCTTCCTGACCCAGGCATCAAACCCTTGTTTCCTTCCTTGCAGGCACATTCTCTATCATTGAGTCACCAGGGAAGCCAAAGCTTTCAACCAAAGTATATATATATATTTCACTGCTTCATTTAACAGCTGGTGGGTACCATTTTTCATCACTTTACATAGACTAGGTCATTTCATTCTTAGTTTACGCTAAGAGGAAGATGCTACTATTAAGTACATTTTATAGATAAGAGCACTGAAGCATGGTTAGGTAACTTCTCAAAGAGCCAGCTGGAAGTGAGATGCAAACCTCAGGAGTCTGTTCCCAGAGTCTTGGCCTTGAGACCTGAGACCTACTCCCTGTCTCCCACAGACCTCCCTCCTTCTCTGGGGAATCCTGTGGAGGCTGGCATTGAATGAGAGTTGTTCAGTCGCTAAGTTGTGTACAACTCTCTGCGACCCCATGGACTGTAGCATGCCAGGCTTCCCTGTCCCCCACCACTTCCTGGAGTTTGCTCAGACTCATATCCACTGAGTCGGTGATGCCATCCAACCATCTCATCCTCTGTCACCTCCTTCTCCTCTTGCCAGCAATCTTTCCCAGGATCAGGGTCTTTTCCAATGCATCAGATGGCCAAAGTTTGGAGCTTCAGTTTCATCCTGAGGCCTTCCAATAAATATTCAGGATTGATTTCCTCGAGTATCAGCAGCTGTGTATAGAACAGACATCTGACATTCCACATGACCTCATGTTTCTGATGCTTTCTCAGTGTCTGCACCCCAAAGTCCACTTGACATATTTGCTCAGTAAGAACAATCTCTAGAATCTTCATTGATCTGAATCAGCCTCTCCATTTGTGGGAATTATTGAGCCCAGCATAAAATATGAGTTGATATCATGAACAAAGAAATCCATTTCTGCATTTCCATCTAAATGAGGCTTCTCTCCATGGAAATCGATGGAAACTGAGTGCCTCTGAAGGGCCTGCCTGAGATGTACTAATAGAATCACTGGTCACTCCTTCCACTTACTGTGTTGGAAGCAAGAAACTCCAGGTGGTGCCTATACCCCTGTGGGAAGGGTGGGCTTGGGAGCTAAAGAACATAGACATATCTCAAGGGCTAATGAGCTAGAAAGCTAGCATTCCTCCAAATCAAGCATATCACAAATATAGGACTCGAGTTGTGGTCCTTGTGCAAATTATTTAAATTTCCATGGCCTCAGTTTCCTTATCACAGGGTTGCTGTTTGGATTCTGTTGCATTAACACATGTAAAATGTTTGTAACGGTGCTTGACATTAATGTAAAAATGATTAATAACTATGCTTTGTCTTCGCTGCTGAGTTCCCTAAGTGGATACATAATGGGAAGAGTGATAAAATAGAGGTCATGGCTTAAAATAGATCCACAAGGGGAAGGAGCGAGGATATGGCAGCTTCCAATTCCTTCTCATCCTTCAACGCCCTTGTCATATTCCTTAGGCAAACTACAGTGCTCCTTCTCCTGCAATTCACATGCTCTGTTTATTTCCCTATCAGAATAGTTGTCAAACTTATCACAGCCTGACGAGGCAGGAACTATTACTGTCTCCATCTTCAGATGAGGAAACTGAAGTCAGATGTTAAACAATTTGCTTGAGTTACAGAGTCAGTATGTGGGAGACAGGCCTCAAATGGAGCAGAAATACAGTGACTGGGTGACTGACAAGGGCTTAATTTCCAAAACATATAAAAAGCTTAAACAGTGTAATAACAAAAAAATCCAAACAACCTAACTGAAAAATGGGCAGAAGATATAAGTAGACAATTCTTCAAAGAAGGCATGCAGAAGACATGGCCAATAGGCACATGAAAAGATGCTCATCACTGCAAATTATTGGAGAAATGAAAATCAAAACAACAATAAGGCATCAATTCACACCAGTCACAATGGCCATCATCAAAAAGTCTACAAACAATAAATGCTGGAGAGAGTGTGGAGAAAAGGCAACCTTCCCACACTGTTGGTGGGAATGTAAATTGGCACAGCCATTATGAATGGTGGTATGGAGGTTTCTCAAAAAACTAAAAATAGAGTTGCCATATGATCCAGCAATCCTACTCCTAGGCATATACTCAGACAAAACTACAATTCAAAAACATATACATACCCTTATGTTCATTGCAGCACAATAGCCAAGACATTGAAACAATCTAAATTTCCATCAATGGATGAATGAATAGAGGCTGTGATGTATATATACAATGGAATATTATTCAGCCATTAAAAAGAATGAAATAATGCCATTTGCAGCAACATGGATGGACCCTAGAGATTATGACACAAATCTTAGTAAGTCAGCAAGAGAAAGACAAAGACCATATGATATCACTTATATGTGGGGTCTAAAATATGACACAAAAGCAGATTCACATAGAGAACAGACTTGTGGTTTCCCAGAGGACAGATGGGGGTAGAGGTAAGGACTGGGAGCTTGGAATTAGCAGATGGAAAACTATAATATATAGAATGGATGAACAACAGAGTCCTAATGTATATCAAGGTCCTACTGTATATCATTCAAAATCCTGTGATAAACCATAATGGAAAAGAGCATGTAAAAGAATATATATATGGATAACTGAGTCACTTTGCTGTACAGCAGAAATAAACACAACATTGTGATCAACTATACTTTGATAAAATTAAAAAATAAATCAATTTGTTTTAAAATTTAAAAAAAAGAAATTCAAAGTGATTGCTTTTATATAACTCACTGTAGTACACTGCTCTAATTAGCTTTGAATCAGAAAAATCCAAGCAGGTGTCCAGGTTTCACCATTTCTTGGCCATATGACCTTGAGCAAACTCTAGGTTTCTTGGCCTGTTAAATGTGAATCATGGTGTCTATCTCTTGGTACTGTTGTGAGAATTAAATGAGACAGCACTCGCCAAAAACCAGTAGGAATTAATCAATTGAAGCTTTTATTAGAACTATCTATTATGTCTACATCTTGATCCCAGCTTTGTATCTTCAATGCAATGTCCAGCATGTTGTGGGTGCTGGTGAACAAATGGTTGGATGGAAGAATGAAACATGAGGATTTCCCTGGTGGTCCAGTGGTAAAGAATCCGCCTGCCAATGCAGGGGAAATGAGTTCAACCCCTGGTCTGGGAAGATTCCACATACTTAGGGGCATCTAAGCCCATGCGCCGCAACTACAGAGCCTGAGTGCTCTAGAGCCCATGCTCCACAACAAGAGAAGCCACCATAATGAGAAGCCTGTGCACCACAACTAGAGAGTAGCCCCCACTCACTGCAACTAGAGAGAGCCCAGGAACAGCAGCTAAGACCTAGTGCAGCCATAAATAAATAAAAAGTTTTAAAAATTTGTTTTAAAGAATGAAATATGAAAGATTAAGTCAGGCTGAGAATATTATGCTCTGAACTACAATATCACATCAAAGTAATGCTATCTATCAGTTGTTCAGACTACGGTTAGTGTCATTATTTTAATATAAATATATGCTCTCCTGGACATTCATGGAGGAGTGAAGGTAGGAGAAATCATACAAATATAAAAGTTAGACATAGCTATAAACTTTATAAATGGCTATATTGATTGGTTAACATTCCCAGGTACTCAAACAATGTCTGTACCAATGCATATTTTTTCTTCTAATCACAATATCCATTTACACTTATTACATGATCTAGAAGAAGCATCTATTCATTATGTTACTGAAAAATCTACCATCAACCATTCATACTTTATAACATTTTTGTTATGACTACTGTTCCTCAAACAAGTACCCTGTCATTTGGCGTATGTTGACGGTTCATGTGAATTTAATGTGGTGTGAATTTTTTTCCTGCATCATTGATCTCACAGGAGAACAAGAACATCCTCCATCGTTTGCCAGGCTGGAGACAGAAGAGGGGGCCCTATGACCCCATTGCTATCATCCAGATGGAAACAGAGGTTTTCCTTCCCTACAGCTAATGGTCTCTGTTATGGGACTTTCTTTTCCTTCCTATGCCTCTGTCTGTAGAGATATACCTTTTTTCTTGTTCTTTTCTTCTCTTCTGGACCCTTTGCATAGCTTACAGCCAACAAGTTTTCTATATTTTCATCATTCTGTTGAATCTTTTTTGTTTAAAAAGCGAAATATTGACTCTGAGACCATTAGCCCCAAAGCACAATGATAATCACAAGGTCAATAGGGGAGAGAGGTTAAAAGAAGTGTGTTTATAAATCCTGTGAGCCCAGATCCATGAATTTTCCCCATTTCTCTTCTCCAGGATGTCTTTATGTCTTCTCTTAAGTCCTTTGATCCTGGTTCAGAGCCTGCTCACCTAAACGGCATTCTTGGAGATTACCATCTGCTTCCAAATCTAGACATCTATGTTACACCTGTCTGGATTGTACACAAACATGTGTATATTGATTTAGTTAAGATGTCCTTAGGGAGGAAAATGCCATAGTGGTTATATATACACATTTATTTCTAGGAAGAACTTCCTGATTTTAGGTTGTTTGATAATATCTGAATGCAGTTGTCAATATTAGCACTAGGTTGATATTCTTTTTTTTCCCCAAGCACATTATTTTTATATATTTATTTACAGAATGAAAGATTCTTTAAATTCTATAGTGCTTTACAATTTTCAAGTTTAGGTCTATATTGTTTATAAACAGAAAGAGAATAACATAGGGAAAGAAGGAAGGGGAAGATGAGTGGGTTTAGCAGATCAAAGACCTTAAGAGTTCAGCAGCAGGAATGAAGGAAGAGAAGATGATGAATGGGAATTCTAGACTAGACATTTGGAGAACTTTTAAAAGCAGACTACCAATAAGGTGAGTCAGTTGAGATTCCTTGTCTCCACTGATTCAGATGGACTGTAGTTTATCCTCAGTTAATATCCAATTATGCTGTTCACTCTCCCAGCCTCACTTCACCCATGAATTTCTAGATTCAACACTTAAAAACAAGTTACCTCACTGTGAACAGATTAATTCAGTCTTACACAGGGAATAAAATTACAGCTAAAGTAATGAACTCAAAATAGGTCACCAACTTAAAATATAAAACTGTGAAATATTTAGTGAAATTAAAGTCACATTTTATGGCAGGACAAGAAAAATTTAAATGTAAAAATTGTTCTCTGGACTGAGGCCTCCTCTCTCCCCACTTTGTGTATCTGCATTAGCCATTGACCAGATCTCTGTATTAAAAGGCAGAGACATCACTTTGCCAACAAAGGTCCATATAGTCAAAGCTATGGTTTTTCCAGTAGTCATATACAGATGTGAGAGTTGCACAATAAAGAAAGCTGAGCACTAAATTGATGCTTTCAAATTGTGGTGCTGGAGAAGACTCTTGAGAGTCCCTTGGACAGCAAGGAGATCAAACCAGTTAATCCTAAAGGAAATCAACCCTGCATATTCATTAGAAGGACTGATGCTGAAGCTGAAGCTCCAACACTCTGGCCACCTGATCTGAAGAGCCAACTCATTGGAAAACACTCTGATTCTGGGAAAGATTGAAGGCAGGAGGAGAAGAGCAACAGAGGATGAGATGGTTGGATGATATCACTGACTCAATGAATATGAGTTTGAGCAAAAATCCGTGAGATAGTGAAGAACAAGGAAGTCTGGAGTGCTGCAGTCCACAGGGTTGCAAAGAGTCAGACACGACTTAGTGACTAAACAACAACAGTTGTCTCCCATGGGCAGGAATACTTGCTCAGCCATAATGAGCAACATTCTCCCAGCTCAACAAGACAACTCTTTAAAAGATAACATTCCTTTTGGATCTTGTAAGGGGTCACATAACTCACCATGATGATACAAATTTGGATTATGTAAACCCAATAATATGTCACTTGATGTACAGCCCTCTGCATCAAAAAGCTTATATATAACCGTGCCTTTGATGGTAGGCACATTTCTCAGAGCTTTTGGAGATGCTCTTCCTGGGTTATAATCCTCAAATCTGGCTTAAATAAAAATTTTCAATTCTTTCTTAGATGTACTGATTAATTTTCATCGACAGTTTGAAAAGAAGATAATCATCAGTATCTAGGGCTAGCAAAGAATTCTTAGACTTGATAGGATAAGTATTATCCATAAGAAAAAAAAACTGACAAATTGGATCTTATCAAAGTTAAAAACATTTGCTCTGTTACAGAGTGTGTTAAGAGGATGACAAGACAAATTACATACTGGAAAAAATTTGCAAACCACATATCTGACAAAAGATAGTATCTAGAGTTTACAGAGAAGGCAATGGCACCCCACTCCAGTACTCTTGCCTGGAAAATCCCATGGACAGAGGAGCCTGGTAGGCTGCAGTCCATGGGGTCGCTAAGAGTCTGACACGACTGAGCGACGTCACTTTCACTTTTCCCTTTCACGCATTGGAGAAGGAAATGGCAACCCACTCCAGTGTTCTTGGCTAGAGAATCCCAGGGACGGGGGAGCCTGGTGGGCTGCCGTCTATGGGGTCGCACAGAGTTGGACACAACTGAAGCGACTTAGCAGCGGCAGCAGAGTTTACAAAAAGTCTCAGAGCTTAACATCAGAAATTCCAATAAATCCAATCAGAAAATGGGCAAAAGACATGGAGAGATATTTCACCAATGGCAAATAAGCAAATGAGAAGATGTTCATTATCATTAGCCACTAAGGATGTGCAAATTAAAACCACAATGAGATCTCATTATACACCTTCCAGAATGGTTAAAATAAGTAACAGTGACAAGACCAAATGTTAGTGAATATCCAGAGAAACTAGATCATTCAAGCATTGATAGTGGGGAGTAAAATGGTACAGACATGCTACAAAATAGTTGGACAGTTTTACATGAAACTACAGATGTAACTATCAAATGATCCAGCAACTACACACCTGGACATCTATCCCAGAAAGATGTTACATTGAAAGAAATGAAAGACAAACATATTCACAAATACCTGTACACAAAAGTTCATAGCAGCTTCACTCATGATAGCCAAGAATTGGAAACAACCTGGATGTCTGTCATTGTGTGAATGGTTAAACAGACTGGCGCATCCATATCATGGAATAAATACTCAGCAAGAAAAAAGAATCAACTATTGATACATGTTACAATTTGGATGAATCTCCAGAGAATTATGCTTGATGAAAAGTTATATACCGGGTGATTCCATTTATATAACATTCTTGAAAAAAATCAAAAAAATGACCAACAGATAAGTGGATTCTAGACATTAACAAAATCACTCCAAAATCACTGCAGATGGTGACTGCAGCCATGAAATTAAAAAATGCTTGCTCCTTGGAAGAAAAGCTATGACCAACCTAGACAGCATACTAAAAAGCAGAGACATTAGTTTGCTGACAAAGGTCTGTCTAGTCAAAGCTATGGTTTTTCCTGTAGTCATGTATGGATGTGAGAGTTGGATTATAAGGAAAGCTGAGCACTGAAGAATTGATGCTTTTGAACTGTGGTGTTGGAGAAAACTCTTGAGAGTCCCTCGGACTGCAAGGACATCCAATCAGTCAATCCTAAAGGAAATCCTGAATATTCATGGGAAGGACTGATGTTGAAGCCGAAAATCCACTACTTTGGCCAGCTAACGTGAAGAACTGATTCATTGGAAAAGACTCTGATTCTGGGAAATACTGAAGGCAGGAGGAGAAGGGGATGATGACAGAGGATAAGATGGTTTGACGGCATCACTGACTTGATGGACATGAGTTTGAGCAAGCTCCAAGAGTTGGTGATGGACAGGGAAGTCAGGCGTGCTGCACTCCATGGGGTTGCAGAGAGTTGGACACGACTGAGCGACTGAAGTGAACTGAACTGAGACATTAACAATGGGAGGGAAGTATGTATGTCTATAAAAGGTGCCACGAGAGATCTTGTGGTGATGGAATTACTCTTTATTTTGATTGAACCAATGTGAATATCTTGGTTGTAACATTGTACAACAGTTTTGCAAGATGTAACATCTGGAGGCAACTGGGCAAAGGATATACCAGTTCTTTCTGCATTATTTCTTACAATTCTATTGAATCTACAATTGTCTTAAAAGAAAAAAATTAATAAAATGTGGTTTTCAAAGGATATTTATTACATAGTCAAGTGCTCTTATTATAACACGTGAAAAAGCAAAATATGAAAATATTTTAAGTAATGACAAATTTAGAGTGTATTTATTTTATATATGTGCTAAGCTGTGTATATACTATGTACATGTGCCTACACATAAACAAAATCTATATATATGTTGAGCTTAACAAATGGGAACACTTAAATACAAGTGGTAGAAGGAAGAAAGATAGATTTGTTTCTTCATTCTAATTCAATACATTTTTAAATTTTTTAAAAATGTTTATATATTACATTTATAATCAGCAACAACAAAAATAAACCAGCTTTTTAAGTCGTGGCCACCCATTCAACTTTTATTGGGTTGCCCAAAAAGTTCGTTCCGGATTTTCTATAAGACATTACAGGAAAACTCGAAGAAACTTTTTGGGCCAACTCAACGCTTCAAAACTTCAGATCTTTTCTAGCAGAGTATCAGAAGAAATGGGAATTTACTGACAATCTGGATCTGATATTAAATAAATTATCCTTTCCTATTCTCCGAACTGATGACTTTTATAATTAATGGGCTAATTTAACTGCAAATTTTCAAGTCAGTAATATTAATTAAAAAGAAGACATGTAAATGACCTTCTGAAAAGGACTTATCTCTTAATTTGCCCACAAATGAGCACTTGCGATTACTTCTTAATCAATACCAGGAAGTTGGCTAGAATTAATGCCAGGCCTCTGAGTTTCAGCCACTTTTAAGAGCACTCAAGATCACCACACGCAGACTGTTCAAGGCTGGCCCTATATTATCCTTTAATTTACCTGACCTTTCAGGCAGTGAGTGAATTTAAGGCCTTTACAGGCTTGGCCTGAGTAACTGGCAACTTTCATTACTTTAATCATTGACCAAAAGCATTGGGAAATGTCAGCCTTTTCTATGCCATTGTTTAATATGTTAATAAGATCGTTACTATCTGCCTTTGCTGAGAAGGGTTCTGATACATAAAAAGTGGTAGGAGGCTGGAGGTGGATGGGGATGAATAAAACTTTATTTTTATTTCCAAAAAAATTGGAGTTACTTCCTCACTGTCTTCCTTCTTGCATTAGTTGTAACATAAATGTAGTTGTAGCAGTTCTCTTCACATGCTAGTAAAGTAATGCTCAAAATTCTCCAAGCCAGGCTTCAGCAATACATGAACTGTGAACTTCCAGATGTTCAAGCTGGTTTTAGAAAAGGCAGAGGAACCAGAGATCAAATTGCCAATATCCGCTGGATCATCGAAAAAGCAAAAGAGTTCCAGAAAAACATCTATTTCTGCTTTATTGACTATGACAAAGCCTTTGACTGTGTGGATCACAACAAACTGTGGAAAATTCTGAAAGAGATGGGAATACCAGACGACCTGACCTGTCTCTTGAGAAACCTGTATGCAGGTCAGGAAGCAACAGTTAGAACTGGACATGGAACAACAGACTGGTTCCAAATAGGAAAAGGAGTATGTCAAGGCTGTATATTGTCACCCTGCTTATTTAACTTCTATGCAGAGTATATCATGAGAAACGCTGGGCTGGAAGAAACACAAGCTGGAATCAAGATTGCCAGGAGAAATATCAATAACCTCAGATATGCAGATGACACCACCCTTATGGCAGAAAGTGAAGAAGAACTAAAGAGCCTCTTGATGAAAGTGAAAGAGGAGAGTGCAAAAGTTGGCTTAAAGCTCAACATTCAGAAAACTAAGATCATGGCATCTAGTCCCATCACTTCATGGGAAATAGATGGGGAAACAGTGGAAACAGTGTCAGACTTTATTTTTTTGGGCTCCAAAATCACTGCTGATGGTGATTGCAGCCATGAAATTAAAAGACGCTTATTCCTTGGAAGGAAGGTTATGGCCAACCTAGATAGCATATTTAAAAGCAGAGACATTACTTTGCCAACAAAATTTCGTCTAGTCAAGGCTATGGTTTTTCCAGTGGTCATGTATGGATGTGAGAGTTGGACGGTGAAGAAAGCTGAGCGCCGCAGAATTGATGCTTTTGAACTGTGGTGCTGGAGAAGACTCTTGCGAGTCCCTTGGACTGCAAGGAGACCCAATCAATCCATCCTAAAGGAGATCAATCCTGGGTGTTCATTGGAAGGACTGATGTTGAAGCTGAAACTCCAATACTTTGGCCACCTCATGAGAAGAGTTGACTCATTGGAAAAGACTCTGATGCTGGGTAGGATTGGGGGCAGGAGAAGGGGAAGACAGAGGATGAGATGGTTGGATGGCATTACTGACTCGATGGACATGGGTTTGGGTAGACTTCGGGAGTTGGTGATGGACAGAGAGGCCTGGAGTGCTGTGATTCATGGGGTTGCAAAGAGTCGGACACGACTGAGCGACTGAACTGGACTGAACTGAACTGAGCAGTTCTCTAAGAATCTATATGTGTGCATGCGTGCTCAGGCATGTCTGACTCTTCGCAACCCCATGCACTGTAGACTAATAGGCTCCTCTGTCCATGGGATTTCCCGGGCGAAAATACTGGAGTGGATTGCCATTTCCTCATCCAGAGTATCTTCCCAACCCAGGGATTGAACCCACATCTCCTTCATTAGCAGGTGGATTCTTTACCACTGCACTACCTGGGAAGCCCTAAGAACCTACACTAAGAGGCAAAATGCATTGACTTCTTATCTCAGATCTGAGTTGAAAGTCATCATAGAAGGTGAAAATCAAATACATTCCAAATGACCCCTGGCATCCCTTATGTTAATTGACCACAAAGACTTGCTAACACAATTTATCTGTAACACATCCCTGTGAGAAATGGATATTTCCTGCCATATCAGTAAACAAAGGAGGTCACAGTCATCAGCAATTGCAGCCACTTCCTATGATGAGTGCTGAGGATGTGAAAACCCAGGAAAGAGGCCCAGAACCTGAGGTGCACACCAAAGGAATGACTTCAGTGAGCCCAGACTCTTGCATCTTACACAGAAATGCGCTAAATTCCTTAACTTGGGATATCTGGTTTTCTTTCATTAAAAATCATCTTTCGGCATCCAGACTGCCTGCCCTTTGTTACAAAACTTCTATATAACCTGACTCCTCCTCTTGCCTCCTTGAAGCAGTTCCCTCAGGGTTACTAGAGATGCTGCCTCCTGGACTTAAGTTCTAAAATTCCCATAGAATAAAACATAACTCTCAAATTTTAGGCTGTGAAAAAATTTTTAAGTCCACACCTGCAGTTCTTCCTTTCAGGGCTAGTCCTAGGTTAGTTCACTTGCTTTCTCAAGGATGTGTTGTTCAGTAACCCACCCCCCCCCCCCATCTTAAGCATTTTGTAAGTAGCTTTTGGCAGTAAAGAAACTCTTTGTAGGAGGTCCCTTTGTCTTGTCACTAACCTTAAACCAAGCACCCCCACACTCTATTGATTTCAGGCCCTAGCACACCTTTCAAATCTTTTGATTACACAATACCTTGCCTATTCTGTTGGTTCTTTCCATTGATCAAAGGAGTAGAAATGAGGACTAAGTAATTAACAGATGACCAGAGCTCTTCCCTAGCTTCCCCTTCAGCAATCTCACAAACAAACTGTGAATAAGATAGCATCTAAAGAAAGCTCAGGAGCAGCCCACAGGCCTGCACACAGACTGGAAACAGTGGGGATGGTGACAGTTCTGATCCTCCATCTCAGTGATTACCTGGAATTACTTCCTTTCTCCCCTTGAGAACTTTCATGGCCAAACAGAGTCCACTGTCCCCACACCCCCACCCCCTCAGATTACCGGCATTCTGATTAAAAGCAGCTTTTCTTTCTACCAACTTTTGCCAGTATTGATTTTTTTTTAAGTGGCAAGCAGCCAGACCTGGTTCGGTAACACTTTTACCAATTTGTCAACAGTTAGAAAGACCCTTAAAAACACTGGCATGTATTTTCAATATATTTTGCCTGTATGTATCAGCTGTTCCAGGATTGAATGTTTCCATTCCCTTGAAAATATAAGTGACTCAGTGCAGGAATTGCCAAGTTGAGTTCAGCTAATGTAGATAAATATTCGTATCTATCTGATGGCAGCACAACAGCTGGCCACTGCATCATCTTCTCATGAGATCACTGGTTACAGTTTCCTGTCAACTCAGTATAGGGTTTCTCCAAGTTGGAGCCTGAAGTCTGAAAAGCAACATTAGAACTAAATCAGAATGCTTATTAGGGGCTTCCCAGGTGGCTCAAGTGGTAAAGAATCCACCTGCCAATGTAGGAGACACGGGTTCGATCTCTGAGTGGGGAAGATCCCCTAGAGTAGGAAATGGCCACACACTCCGGTATTCTTGCCTGGGAAATCCCATGGACAGAGGAGCCTGGTGGGTTACAGTCCATGGGGTTGCAAAGAATCAGACAAGACTGAGCATGCACACACACTATAGCAACACATATATACGGAACATTTATTAATTCAACAGTCCAACTATAGAAAAAAAGTGTAGAATATCTATTTTATTGCTTAAAATTTTTTCTAATGCAGGGAAAAGTGATGCAAAATAAATAAGTGGGAAAAATACTGAATAAAATAAAAATAAATAAGTGGGAAAAAATCTAAAAAGACAAGCCACCACAATTAATTCTCCACTGCTGCTGTTGCTGCTAAGTCACGTCAGTCATGTCCGATTCTGTGCAACCCCATAGATGGCAGCCCACCAGGCTCCCGTCCCTGGGATTCTCCAGGCAAGAATACTGGAGTGGGTTTTCATTTCCTTCTCCAATGCGTGAAAGTGAAAAGTGAAATTGAAGTCGCTCAGTCGTGTCCGACTCTTTGCGACCCCATGGACTGTAGCCTACCAGGCTCCTCTGTCCATGGGATTTCCCAGGCAAGAGTACTGGAGTGGGCTGCCATTGCCTTCTTCATAATTCTCTACTGAAAGTGGGCAATAACAATAATTATGCCTGTTTTCAGAGACAGCTGGATGGAACAGTAGCTCTCAACTGGCTCAGCTCTTAGATACATCCTCCTCGCCTTGCTCACACACAGCTGGGTTGACCGCTCAGGCAGCTTGTGGATTCCAATAGGTCATTTCAATGCTTCCAACTCCACACCTGACTCACACCTCTGACAATGTTCATGGATATGGGTCTGGCATTCTAAGTTTGACTCTCCTTTTAGCCATGAATGTAGTGTGTGTTCACAGACTTAACTTCTCAGAGACGTGATACCCTGGCCTTCAGAATAGGATGAAATGGGCACTGGGCAGGACTAAACTTGGTGACATGGCTGGAGCTGCTGTCTATTGCAAAGGTTCCTTGGCTGGCATTAGGATGAGGCTAATCAATGAGATATGGGCTTCCCTGGTGACTCAGAAGGGAAAGAATCTGCCTGCAATGCAGGAGACCCAGGTTCAATCCCTGCATTGGGAAGATCCTCTGGAGAAGGGAAAGGCAACCCATTCCAGTATTCTTGCCTGGAGAATCCCATGCACAGAGGAGCCTCTTGGGTGGGCTACCGTCCATGAAGTTGCAAAGAGTCAGACACAACTGAAGCTACTTAACACACACAGTCTGGTGTCAGCTCTTTGGATAGAGTTTTGTTTCTTCATAAATCTCCCATGTCTCAGGCTTTCAGGCTGCTTCAATAGGAACACTCCTCAGTGGTGGTGAAGGAAGGTGTGAGTACAGTAACATGTTTGCCCCAGTTTTTCTTTGTTTTCTTCCATTTGTGATTCTTTTATACACCAGAAGAAACTATCAATAATGGATGTGATCTTAGTCTCGGAGATGGCAGCCTGGGATTAAAAACTATATTTGCCAGACATCAGTTGTCTGACCAGGAATAAATTATTTATCTTCTCTAAACCTTGCATTTTCTTATCAATTAAGGGGAAAGACCACTTCCTTTGGAAGACTGAAGGCAGGGTGACATGAGCACCCTCTGGGAACTTGCCTGGTAACCCAGAAAACCCCCCACCCCTTGCTTCCTTTGTTTATTTTCCCCTGCTTTCTGCCCTCTGTACTCTCTTTCTCATTCTGGATGAACTCTAGCACCTAGCATCAGGGTCCTTCGAAAGTTCTTTTCTCAGTGGGATAGTAATTAAAAAGTGTGGTATATAATAAAAAATATATACTTGGTATTTGTCAGTTCCTGGAACAGAGATTCTAAAACCTTTGGGATTTCCTGAAATAAGAGTGTCTTTTGCTGTTCACAAGGAGCCCCTTTCGATCTTACCTGAGTTTATGTTAAAGAGGTGACTCTTAGGAGACAGAAGTCCTAGATAGCTTCAGGGAGAGAGCTGGTTGCTGAAGGAAGCAACCACACAATTAGAAGGTTGGAACTTTCAACCCTACTCCCTCTGGGAAGGAGCCTGTGTGCATGCTAAATCACTTCATTTGTGTATGACTCTTTGAGACCCCATGGACTGCAGCACACCAGGCTTCCCTGTCCTTTACCATCTCCTGGAGTTCGCTCAAACTCACATCCATTGAGCCAGTGATGCCATCCAACCATCTCATCCTCTGTCGCCCCCTTCTCCTCATACCCTCCATCTTTCCCAGCATCAGGGTCTTTCCAATGAGTTGACTCTTTGAATCATGTGGGCCAAGAATTGGAGCTTCAGCTTCAGTTCTTCCAATGAATATTCAGAGTTGGTTTCCTTTAGGACTGACTGGTATGATCTCCTTGCTGTCTAAGGGACTCTCAAGAGTCTTCTCCAGCACCACAGTTTCAAAGCACCAATTTTTGGCACTAAGCTTTCTTTATGGCCCAACTCTCACATCCATACATGACTACTGGAAAAACCATAGCTTTGACGAGACGGACCTTTGTCAGCAAAGTGATGTCTCTGCTTTTTAATATGCTGTCTTGATTTGTTACAGCTTTTCTTCCAAGAAGCAAGCATCTTTTAATTTCATGCCTGCAGTCACCATCCACAGTGATTCTGGAGCCCAAGAAAATAAAGTCTGTCACTGTTTCCATTTTTTCCCCCTATAAATTGGACTTACAAGCATGCTCCGGGAGCAGAACTCCTTTGTATGCACGGGACACACTGTACTATCTCCTCTGCCACTGCCACCACCCTAATTCAAGCCACCTTTATTTCTTACCTAGATCACCAGAGTCATCTGTCTACGGGTCCTCTTGCTTCTATTCTTGTTTCCTACATGACAGCCACGCCAAGGTTGATCCTGTCACTCTCCTTCGCTCAAACTTCTACTGGGTTCCCATTACATTGAGGATAGATCCAAGTCCTTACCATGGCCCATGAAGTTCCTACAGGATCTCACCCCTATGTAGCTCTCCACTTTCACAGCATGTTGGGGACATAGCACAGCATCCCTGCTGTGCTGTACACACTGAGCATCCTTCTATCTCGGGGATCTGGCATTTTCCTGTATCTTGGCATGGCTTGCTCCTGTCTGCCACTTGGGCCTCTTAACTCCATCTTCGCATGAAGTCACCCTCTATTCCCTTATTCTGCCTTTTTTTCTCTTGATAGCACTTAACACAGGATATCACATCATGGATTTATTTGGTTATGTATTATGTCTCTTTCACTACAATAAAAGCTCCATGAGAGCAGGTCCTTTTCATCCCCTAGTTGTATTCTCAGCACCTACAATAATACCTGGCACAGAGAAGATGCTCAATGAATTTGTTGAATTAAAATGTCTCACTCCAATGACGAGAAAAGAAAATACTTAAGACAATTGGCACTTCTTTTAAAGAAAATTCCTTAAAAAGTTTATCTCTTGAAAAACATGTAGAAAATGAACATTTTCCAGTAAGCATTATGCCTCTGGCACATTTACACCAGCATTATTTCCTGCCTTACATGACTGACAGAGTGTTTTGATGACTGCTGTCATGTTTTGTAAAACCCCTTTAGCTACTTGAAGGAAAACACAAAATAAACGCAAAGTAATAATAAACCACCTCTCTGTTTGGTACTCATAATAATGTACATGAGGCTTTTGATGATTTAGTGAAAAATAAAGTAGGGGGTTTCTAAAGGTAAAGAAATAGATTAAGTCAAAATCATTACAGTCTGATCCAAGCGGCAAGGGGCCTTAGTGAGTAAACCCATCTTGATTTAAACCTTGGAAATTCATGTCCTGATGTCTTTCAACAATGGTGATAGCCTTCTACATTCAAGGCATTCTGTTAGCTGCTAGCATTATTATACTCCAATCTAATCTTTAGTCAAACAGATAAAACCTTGATTTTATTGTCTACAACACAGCTATCTCTTAATAAGCCAATATCTTCCCCCTTCTGAAAGTATATATATGGACAGAGGAGTACAGGCAGGCTACAAAGACTGCAAACCATGGGTTGCAAAGGGTTGGACACGACTGCAGCAACTGAGCACGTGCACACACACACACACACACACACACACACACACACACACTTATATCACACTAAAATACTATAGACAAAGAATGAACAAGGAAACTGTGTGATTTAAATAGTCACCCAAAGCCAAGACAGTGTAAGTAATTAAAAGCTTACATATGTTTGCCAGGAGTGTTTTTCTATTGCCTTATGGGTCAAGATGGTAGGTCTGCCGAGCCAAGGAAGGGCTGTGTTAGTCTTTAATGTAATATTTTAGAAGTTGCCCATTCATGTGAACTTTAATTTTATTGATTTTTTTTAAATTAAGAAAAAGCTCTCTGGGTAAAGCCAGAGTTGTGGCTTAATATTAATATTTGTTGTTGTTCAGTCTCTCAGTTGTGTCCAACTCACTGCAACCCCATGGACTACAGCATGCCAGGCTTACCTGTCCTTTCCCATCTCCCAGAGTTTGCTCAAACTCATGTCTATTGAGTGGATGATATCACCCAACCATCTCATCCTCTGTTGCCCCCTTCTCTGCCTGCCCTCAATCTTTGCCAGCATCAGGGTCTTTCCAATGAGTTGAAATGATAAATTTCTAGAATTCTATATTTTGCTTTTAATATCTGATATGGGAGATAAAAATTAGTTTATCAAAAGGTCATCTTGTTTTCTCCTTTTGGGAAAAATATGTGGGGGGAAATGATTAAAGAAAACACAAAAGCTTCCATCAATTTGTAAAGAAGTTTATAAATCTCATCAGAACAGCAAATAGAGAAAAAGTTTAAAGCAGAGGAAAGAAGGTATTTGTCTTAGTTTTCAGACTGATTTCATTACTAACAACAACACACATAGAGACTCAACTTGTCTCTTGGCTGGTAAACTAAACTCATTTAAAAATGTAGTTACTATTTGCATCTATGATTTCAAAAGAGGAATTATGATTATAGCCCTGACTTGCCACATTTAAGCTTGTTAGGAATTCTTGGAGAAGTTGATAACATAAATACTGGGAATAAATTTAAAAGTATAACAAAAGTCCATTTTTTGGGTAGAGTTCCAAAAATGATCAATCCTAGGCTATACTTTGTCATATTTCAATTATGAGATGCTATACTTGATGAATATTCTTCCTATAGAAGTCACCCCCAGGATACTTTATGGTATCAAATTCCACCAAGTGCTAAGGCTTCCTTAATTTTACTTTTTTACAAATTCAGGTATGAAGAAATTATCATTACTGACTCAATCTCAAAAGGGAAAAGAAGTGGAAAGAAATTACACTAATAAAAATGGGATTTCCCTTTAATCAGCTTCTTATGAAGAATAGCAAAGTAAACTTCCGACGCAGGATGAAAGTGATCACACCCCCAAGATGGCACAGGACTAAAGAAATATATGGCCAATGACTTTCTCCTCTGAGAAACAAAGCCCATCACCATGCTCTCTCAGGGACAAGTGCATTAGAGCACTGAGTGATGGAAAGATGCTTAATGGTCCCAGGGCAGGTGCATTGCCCTTTCTGACAGCACTCATTTGCGTATGCACATTTAATCCTGGCAGGAGGTGTGCATTCAGGGGTCCCCCAGGACAGAAATACAGACTCTCTCAGGTAAAAGCAGTTCTTCATAAACTTTATAACCTCATTCCAAAACTCCAGTTGTCAGTGAACAGCTTTCCAGATTGACATCTTAAATCAAGAAAATGTCACACATGTACAGTAACTGGCCTAATCTTTTCTGTAAATTGCTGCTTGTGGTTTTCAAAAACATAGTAAATTGCTGGCAATTGACAATGTGTCTCCCTGCATGGCTAACTTCACTTCTGCACAGTTAACAAATCAGTCTTAAATTATTCATCAGATCACCCAATGTCTAGGCTCTTCTGACTGCCATTGATTTCAGGGACCAGTAGCCTGCATGCCTTTTATACTAAAGTGAAATGCACACCATGTTCTGGGCATATAAAATTAATTGCATATAGGAAATTACAACTATCCTCTGTCTCAGGATATCACTTAAGGGTGGGGGCAGCTCACTACACAATCAGTGCTGCTGCTGTTCTCTGCTGCCTCGAAGCAGGACAGAGCCTTGTCGCACACTAATACTTAAAATAGCCTTAATGCCCCTGATGATTTAAATACATGGAGGACATGTTTTCTCTATTAATTCTACAATTAAGGACAAGTGCAAAATGACGAACTACATGTACAATCTAAAACACAGATGGTCCATGCAGAAATGATGCCATCAAACCATTGCATTTTTGTTCTAGAAACAGGGTCAAATCAACTCTCCAGACAGCTTGACCAAATTGAATTTTGGTTGCTAAAATGAGTGTGGGGATAGAGTGCTTGTTCTGAAAGGACTCTTTAACTCAATGCCATTTTTCTTTTGGCAGCACACAGAGGATTTTGCTAGAAGCATGTTTGTCCTTCTTTGAAATACTTTTTGAATCACTGACTGGCTCTAAGTTAAACAGTGCAGTTGTGCAAGGAAATAGCCTCATATTTGAGGATCATATTTGTCTATTTAGGGCTTCCCTGCTGGCTCAGTGGGTAAAGAATCTACTGGCAATGCAGAAGACACAGGAGACTCTTGTTCAATCCCTGGGTCAAGAAGATCCCCTGGAGTAGGAAATGGCAACCCACTCCAGTATTCTTGTCTGGAGAATCCCAAGGACTGAGGAGCCTGGTGGGTTACAGTCTAAAGGGCCAAAAAGAATCCAATATGACTAAGAAGCTAAACACGCAGTATGTATTCTACAGTCTGTGAACCATTCATTCATTTTGTCTGTTGATGCTCAGGAAAATTAACTCCAGACCATCTCAAAAGGATACCTAGCATTCTGGCATTTTCTCCCAGCTGTGCCTAAACAGATCATTTTTAGGCCACTGGTAGTCAGGATCTATAACCTGAAAGCTCCCTTGTGGTCCTTACATGACCACCTTCTTGGGGTAGTGAACTTGGCTCTGATTCATGTAACCCTATGGAATTCTCTCTCCAATATATGCTGGCCAGGAGAGAGTCTGGGAAAAGAGTACAGGATGGAGGTGGGCGGACTGACAAAAATTCATTATAGGAAGTGGAAAACAAACAGCAGTTCAACGTACTTTTCTCTCCAGTGGTAGGTCAATAACAGCATTTGTGTCTGTGAAGGTCAGCGTGGTACTTGTTCTTTCCTGAGGGTGCACATCCGCATCCCACCTTCCTTAGGAAACCTTACCTGATCCTGGTGACACTGTGTTCCTTGTTCTATGGTATCAGAGTCCTTTTCAATTCATTATCATAATACTGGTTACATTTTCTTGCTATTACTCATTTAATGTCTGTCTTTCCTATGATATAGAACATTTTATGAGGCAGAAGTAGGATGGAGCCCTAGTGCCTGGCACAGTGCTTTGGATCAAGTAAATGCTTAGTAAAACTGTCTGTACAATTATACATGATCGGTTGGGTATTTATTTTTACCTGCATATTTCAAGTCCTCCCCAAAGTGGCTTAAACACATTTTCTAATCTGAAAGAAATCTGTGTGGGAAATTCAGGGCTAATATAAAATCTCCATGGAGTTAGGGTCCCAGGCTCCTTTTTCCTTTGTACTCAATTATTCTCATGCATGGCTGATATCCCTAAGGTTACCTCATGGTCTAAGATGGCTGGCACCTCTCTGGTAGCAGAATAGGGGCCCTCAAAGAAGTTTATGTCCTAATTCTCAATGCCTTTGAGTATGGTACCTGATATAATTGACGTGGGGCTTTCCCGGTGACTCAGACAGTAAAGAATCTGCTTGCAATGCAGGAGAGCCGAGTTGGATCCCTAGGTTGGGAAGATCCTCTGGAGGAGGAAATGGCAACCCACTCCAGTATTTTTGCCTGGAGAATCCCATGGACAGAGGAGCCTGGTGGACTACAGTCCAAAGGATTGCATAGAGTCGGACGCAACTGAAGCGAATTAGCATGCATGCAGGGAAGAATTAAACAGTGTGGCGACCGTCACATCAGCAGTGGCCATTTCCAGTGACTGGAATAGACTAAGGCTGGTAGGAGGTCAGGATCTCTGCAAACTTCACCATCAGCTCAAGGTTGGCTGTAGAAGCTAACTATGTCCTCTCTTTTCTCCCTGAGGAGTGGAGTCAAGGGAAGGGAAGAGAGAGCGGTGACCAAGGCCTTAGGCATGTCAGCTTTACTGAGGGGAAAACAGGTTTGAACCAGACAGCAGACTAATTGTCCATGACCAGACTTGTATACAGAATCTGTTATCCAAGGTAATAAGGAAAGAAACAGAATGGTTGGGAGATGGCTTATTCAAAGAAGCACAGCCACTTCATGACTATAATACACTGAGTTGAGATAATATTCCAGTTATTCAATTATATTTGCATAGGCTTTGTTCAGTAACTCTTATTCTGCAGCAATAAATAGAGCCGCTCTTGATCAAATAACATATCCATCTGCTCTTTTGACAAAAATATTTGAACTGCTACTGAAGGGTACAAGGTTATCACACAAACTTGTGATTAAAAACTCCAAACACCGCCCAGGCTGCAGCAGTTACTTAGTTATTGTGGTTTCTATATGTCACTGGACTATAACATAGAGGCAAATTGGATTTTTTGAGCAAAGGGTTTCAAAATGTTTGTATTTGATGAAATCTATGAAAATATAATACTAAGTTTAGACATGTTTATAATTTTCTTTACTGTGGAAAAGAAGCTATGGAGGAAACAATTATCTTACCACACAAAGAATGCTAAAGATGCTATTTTCAGAAGTTATGTTTATTTAGACCCAGACCAAGGGAAAAAGTATAGTTTAAGTCCCTTTGAATAAGAAATGCATAACTATATTTACACTGCCTTGCTACTTTTTAAAAAAATATAAAATAATTGCATCACTTAGGGAAAGGACTGTATAGGAAACAAAAAGTAAACATTTGCAAGTTTTGGGGCTTCATTTTGATTTAATGCCCAGAAGCAGATTGTGATGGTTCTTCCTTTATAAATTTTTAATAACTGGATAGATGTTCACCACCACCTCAATTGCCCCTTTACGCATCAATATTATAAACAAAAATATTCTTTCAGGACATCATAATAAGTATATACCAATATATTAGTTCAGAACCTGAAATAGTTTGTTATTCTGGTAAACTGAAAGTTTATGCATTTTTCAGATTCTTATTGGTATAAATATGCTATTCATCTCATGAAACAGTAAAATATCATTCTTATAGTTTCAAATGTAGGTATAGTTTTGCCATGTTTCTTGGATGCTATTCCTATATCATTTGCTGATATAATATTATTCTAAAATAAAGATATTTTGTATCCTAGCTTCAGTCCTCCATAAACATCACATTTCAAGATTCTTTTTGAAACATGTTCAAGGGGGAAGAAATCCAAAAGAAAGGATAAATGCAAGTTTAATACTCATTACTAGATTCAGTAAGTTGTATTTATTTAAAGAAAGACATATACTATGTCTTTAGGGGCTTCCCAGCTGTCTCAGTGGTAAAGAATCTATCTGCCAATGCAGGAGATGCAGGAGATGCCAGTTTGATCCCTGGGTTGGGAGGATCCCCTGGAGGAGGACATGGCAACCCATTTCAGTATTCTTACCTGGGAAATTCCATGGACAGAGGATTCCGTCAGGGTACAGTCCATGGGGTGGCAAAGAGTCAGACATGACTGAGTGACTGAGCATACACGCACATATACTACGTACCACTGATTTTGTTTGAAACTGCCCACAGAAAAGGAATTCTTTAGAGACATAAAAATATTTAGAATGCTTGTTAAAAATAATGGAGGGGCTGTACACAGCTGAAGGGGAGAGACAGTTCTGTTTCCTATGCAATAACTTCTACATGGAACTCTGAATTGTCTAGAAGTTTCCTACTTGAACGTGCCTGACAAACCGAAGTTAGTGGAAGAATTCATCCTTGAAGGAAAATGAATCTTGATGAAGAGAGAGATTTTTCTCAGTAAGTACAGAGGAACAATTCAGGCTGGGTAGTAAGAATGAACCTTGAAAAAGAAGGATGATGTCATTGACCCTGCCAGACTGCTCGGGTGAAATATTCGACTGAAGAATCTCACGAGAGAAGAGAACCCTTGTGAGTGAATGGTGACGATTTAAGTCAAAAGAGGACAAGAAAGTGCTATTATTGCCATTTGAAGAAATGGCTTAAATTTCTTTAAGAATCAAAATATCCACAAATCAGGTACTATGGAAAACATGCAGCCGTTAAGACAAGATATAGAGAAACAAATGTAGGTAGTTTTTCTTTTTTGCAAAGGCAACGTGAATACAGGTACAGCGGAGGTATCAGGGAGGGTTCTTCTGTTTCCCTTTCAGGCTTCTTCCTAAGTTTTAGGAGACTCTTGATCAAAGCTCATGGTTAATAAGTCTTCAGAGAATTTCTTCATATTCAGTTTTTACATCTAAATTATGCTCATGCACAGTAGCACACAGTCAGAATTCTAGGAAAATATAACACATTTCTAGGATTCTCTAGGATTAGTAATGAGTAAATTACATACATTTTTCAGGAAACGCCAGTTAGAAGAAATACTAACCTAAAGTTTCTACAATTTGAAGCAATTGAAAAGATGCCTTAAGGTATCAGCTTAATTTTGGAGGGATTAAAAACAAATACAACAAATATAACTTATCTTTCAGTATCTTTAAATGTGACAAATGAGTGGGTTTTCATATTTGCATTCTGAATGGATGCCTAGGAAGAAAAAAAATGATTTCAAGTCTTGCAACTTCCAAAGAAGCAGCAATAACTTATTAATTGTACCCTTGGTGATCTTAAAGTACAGCATGAAAAACTGCCTTGGAGACTCCAAAGACACATAAAGTTTCTCCCAGGGGGAGCAGGAGAGACAGGAGCAGAATCTAGCTACAGAAGTATTTCAAAATGCTATTCACATGTTGAAAGAAAGGGTTTAATTAATCATATTACAGCTGTGACGTTAATATGCAGATCTGAGGTCCTATCACAAGGGACTGTTACATACTTTTTAAACAAGTCATTCAGTCCTACATATTCCCCTTTTACAGCTCTTGCATAGTAATAAATATATGTCCCACAGGTTTGAAGAATGAGGATCAAGATGTCTGTTAATTTCTCATTAATAATAAAGATGATGATGCTGATGGCAATTATAAGAACCACTTTTTACTGAAACCTCACAATATTCCAAGATCCTTTCTAAGTTCTTTGTATGAATTACAATTTCAACAACCAGGCATGCTGTAGCCCTTGGGGTTGCAAAGAGTCAGACACGACTTCGCAACTAAACAGCAACAACAATAAAATTAATGCTGTGGTTTTCCTCATTTTGCAGAAAAGGAAACTGAGATTCCAGCAGATTATGAATGTACAGGCACTTTTGGTCACCTACCCACAGTCATCCCCAATCTCATCATACAGGCACACATTTCCTAAAACAGTACATCCATTTCCTTTAAGTTCTAGAATGTCCAGGGAGAGTCAGGACCCTCAGGACCACGGTGACAAAAGCATGATGCTAAGCAAAAAAAAAATCTGAAGGTTGTGATCAAGAGTCCCCATAAGAGGCCAGAGGTATGATTGCTCATGGTCAGTGAGTACACTATTAGTTTTCAAGAATGGTTCAGCAGTGCCTGTCATTGGAATAAACCCCAAATCCATAAAGACATTGTTGTGGAAATTAATCTGAATCTGGTGTTTGGAGAAAGATTCACCACTTTACAATGGACATTTTGGGCAAAAATCAAAGTAGGGTGAGGCTTTTATTAATCTATCCAAGTATATAATTCCAAGAAATGACTCCATGAACTAGAAGGAGAGGGAGGACTCTGGAGAGTTCGTATATAAACACACATGGACAAGGATTATTTTATGAAATGGGGTACAACCTGGGAAAATGGCAGAGGTGCCTGGGTTTGTCAAGGATCCTTAATGCTGCTCTACTTTTCCCTACAGACTGGAATTGAGGTTCGCATGTGGCTAGCCAGGGAGCAATTATCAGCCTTTGAAACAGAAAATAGAAAGAGATCAACAGAAAACCTTTAGGCCTTTTGGAATCATCTATCTTTTTAATGATCTAGAATACTTGGTGGACTGCTTAATGGCATTTGCATGGGTCATAAAATGAGTAACTGGGACCACTATACCCACATGTTTAACTGTGAACCCAAAGAAATGAGGGTAAAAAATCCTTGACATTCACATTGATATTAGAAAACCAGTTACAAGAAACAGTTCACAAACATCATCTTGGGCAGTAGAGGGAAATCAGCTTTTGTGGGACAAATCACTGATACAATTATGTTAATTTAAAATTTTTTTAAAAAAATCACATCACAGGATTGTTTTGAAGCTTACCTGAGTTATATTTGGTAACAATGCTAAACACCAAACAAGCACTGATTACTATCATTACTGGTGATGCTGGTCCTGTTTTTATATTTCACTGAGACTTTTGGGATTTAGCAATTTGCCTAAGGGCCCGTGGTTTATAAGTGCTACAGACAAGATTTGAATGAAAGGCTTATGATTTGAAAGTTAGTCTTTTTCAACACAGTATGATGCCAAATCCATAGAACAAATTTCCTCTGGTCTAATTTATTCCAAACCAGTTAACAGAGAAGAAAATAAAAGATGATTTTCACCCAGTGAAATAAAAACATGATTTAAAATGACCATTCAAATCAAGAAACACAAAATGTTATGGGTTGAAAAATGCTATGTTTAATTATTCACAATTATTTTATTCACAATATTTGCATTTTAAAATTACTTTATAATCTGCATGTTACAGATGATAACTGAGCACTGATTTAAGTCCTTTTTTTCTGTCTTAGAAACTAGAGGTGAAATGCGATTAATAGCACAAATACTAAAGGTAGATGTTGGTGCATTTCTATGTAACTCAGTATTAGAAATGTCATTTCTGGTTTTTGAATACATTTGCCAATATGAGAAGATGATGACAAGTTCTAATTATAAAATTATTATAGTGTAGAACAATCAACTCTGAAGGTTCTAGAGAAAACTCGTCAGGGATCTTGGCTGCTTAGCTACATTAAAAATTCTTTATTACCCTATGGACTTCAATGGAGCCTAACAATTCTAAAAGACTGTGCTGGTCAAGGCAAATGTTTCTAAGATCTAAACCACAAATGCTACTTAAAGAAAATCTGACATTATTATGCAACAATAGAATAAGTTGGCAGAAAGATAGTTGAAAACAAGAAACCTAGAAAAGTAGGTTAAAGCTTTCTTATTCTTTTTGTAATTATACTGTCAAGTTTCTTCTCTATGATTTCAAATGACAACTGCACTGCTTTATGAGAAAAATACTTAAGAAACAACTAGAAGTTTAACCTAAGGTGCTCTTCCATTTGGGTGGTAATCAAAAGATGGTTCTGCAAGAGTCATAGTGAAAATTGTGTGCTTTGCTGACATGAGTTCTAGACAGACAGAAATAACATTTGTATCATGTTGCATAAAGACAACTCTGATCAGGATTCACAGAGGAGTCACCACACTGATGTACGTAGTTGTTAGTCAACATATGCTCCCTTTAAATATAATGAGTATTTCCTTCTCTGTCAAACTTTTTTGTCAGAATTAATATTCAAGCAAAGATGGCAACTTGCTATTCATATCTGATACATTTGCATTTTGGTCAATCCCTTTCCCCACTTTAAACACAAGAATGTTCAAAGCCATTTTTTCACTTAACATTTGGGGCTTGTGGTCACTGGGATGTGAGGCTTTTTAAAACTGGACATGAGTATACACTGGAAGCTGAGTTCCACTGCAGCTTAGCAAACGAAATTATAAGGCTTTTGTTTTGGAGTTTCATTGTCATTAACATGCTCCCAAGGTCATTTTTTTCTGAATGATATCCAAACTCTTTTTTGAATAGTATTACATTTGTAACATTGTTTTGATTACTATATATACTTAGTATTCCATTTGTAATGCTGCTTAAGTTACTGTGTATGTGCATATATATTAGTATTCCATTTTTAATGTTATTTAGACTGTTATATATACTTGGTATTTCATTTGTCATGTATGTACACTATATAGATGTATGTATATTGGTATTCCATTTGTAATGTTACTTAGATTATTTATTAGTGTACTCTTTTTAAAAGTGTCCTTTAAAACCATCATGAACTTACCTTAGAGAGCCCACCTACTTCCAAATAGAAGCAGATAATGAACACATTCCAGGTGACCCAGAGGGCGGTCCATACTGTATACTGGAAAGAAAGGGTGGGGAGGGGAGAGAAAAAGAAGAAAAATGAGGAGATGAAAGGAACGTATTCAATAAATCAGTAATAAAAATGTCAATCAATCTGTCTTCTGGGATGAAACAGGGCACGCTCAGAAAAGAGTGCTCCTTGTGGGGTCCCCTAAGATTTCTAGAAATTAAAAATCCAATAGTTTCTACTGCTTTCAGTAGATGTCAATAAAACTAGATTTATTTTGAAAGTGCTTTGCTGGCTTGCAGATGCAAGTGAACTCCAAGTGCTGATTTGTTTTCTGTTTTCTGAGTACTAACTTTTCCAAAGGATACAATTATGCAAATTTTCTGTGGGCTATCTAGTCAGCTAGTCAGTAGTGTTCAACTTTTTGTGACCCCATGGACTGTAGCCCACCAGAATCTTCTGTTCATGGGATTCTCCAGGTTAGAATACTGGAGTAGGTTGCCATTCCCTCCTCCAGGGGATCCTCCCAATCCAGGGATCAAACCTGAGTCTCCCTCATTGCAGGAAGATTCTTTACCACCTCAGCGACCAGGGAAGTCCATCTAGTCAGCTAGCTAGCTTTTAGTTATAATATTAAATCATCAAGGTTTTAGGAATATTAGTCAAAACCCTTCACTTCCATATCACTGAATGAAAAACATGTGGGAAAATGGATATGTGGAGTAAAATTAACCAACTTTCAACTGTTGGACTATTTTATTGAATGGAATGTATGTCCTTAATATAACCATAGGCTATAACATGAGCATGTAAAATATTTTTTAAAAGCATAGAAATTAATAACTGGGATTAATTAAGGATGAGCAAATAAGTAACTATTTCCATAATGGGAAAATACCTTCCAATCACATCCCCAAACTCTCTAAACATGCCAGCCTTATTGATTAATTGGTTTTATGAATGCATCATATATTAGGAAATGCCTTTCTCAAGAGTATTAGTCAGACTGAATTAAGGTAACGTCAGATCAAGACTCATCAAAGGAGATGGTCTTAGGGTTCAGTTCATCCAGTCACTTTCTTTTTCTAATTTTTTGTTTTTAATTGGAGGATAATTGCTTTACAATGTTGTGTTGGTTTCTGCTGCACAACAACGTGAATCAGCTGTAAGTATACATATGTGCCCTCCCTCTAAGCCTCCCTCCCACTCACCCCCCATCCTACCCCTCTAGGTCATCATAGAGCACTGAGCTGAGCTCCCTGCATTATACAGCAGCTTCACATTAACTATTTACACACGGTAGTGCATATAGGTCAATGCTACTCTCTCAATTCGTCCTACCCTCTCCTTCCCCCGCTGTCTCCACAAGTCTGTTCTCTACATCTGCATCTTCATTCCTCCCCTGTTATAGGTTCATCTGTACCATTTTTCTAGATTTCATATACATGCATTGATATATGGTATTTGTTTTTCTCTTTCTGTATCTAGTCACTTTCTCAAGCAGACAAAGACACTAAGGTCTGGAAAGCTGACATATAGGACAGCTTGAGTGAGGAAGGAATTTGCCACAGCAGCACAATGAATACACCAAATACAACGGGTTGCTCACTCATTTTATTTTACTAAAAAAATCTATGAATTCTTAAATAGACATACTAATTCAATTATTGCTTTCTACTGTTAAATCATGATAAATGGTGAAATAACTTATTGTTAATATTAAACTAAGTATTAAAATAATTTATTAATATTAGTTTTTCTACGCTCTGCCAAATAATAGACTCATGAATTTTAAACACTATAAAACAGCCATATCCTTACCAGAAACCTTATCAGAAGCTTTTAAATATTTTCTAAAATTCAATTTACATCTTTTATCTTTATCATTTATGATTTTTGAAGAGTAATACATTTATAATAGTGAGTTAAAGCTCCAAAATCACTAGAAGTATAGAGGAGTTGGAAAGTATGCCAAAAAGTTAACATCAGTTAAAACATACATTGAGGCTTTTGGTATTTGCAGATATTGTTGGCCTGCTGATATTTTCTGTTAAAGAGTCTTCCAGTGTGAGTGGGTAGTAGATGTTTTCTTAAAACTGCACCAAATGCATTGAAATGCACTTTTCTGACCCACAAAATATTCTTGTGAATACTTAAAATAGCTAACCTACATCCTCAAGGTATGCTTTTTGCAAACTGATAAAGTCATAAAACCACAAAAAATTTTTAAAGATGTTACTAATAAGATGGCATCTGGTATCGGACATTTTTCATTCAACATAAGTCTAATTATGGAGATAACTGAATAAAAGAGCAGTGCAGAACACTAAGTCATGAGGAAAAATCTAGGGACAAAGGTTAAGGGGAGGACATAAAATAAAGCAGGACTAAAGTAAGAAAACGAACCAAATTAACTGCAAGGCCACATGGTTCTTAATTATTAGGACTGCAAATCTACACCCCAAGTATTCTTTTAGAAAAGTAAATCAACTCAGAGTTACAGAAAATGAATATTGAGGTAAATCTTTTTAAAATGAACGCATAAATTTCATGATCAAAGTGTATTCTGATCCATCACAAGTTGTACTATTGATGTCACTTCTGAACATTCAAAGATAAAATGATCAGGCTGAGTACTATAGATTCCAACTGTCAGCTCTGAAATTCCTAACAATAACAAGAGTTATTACTGAGCTGCTTTCTATTGTTCCTTTCTAAGCACTTTACATAGATTAAGTCATTCAGTCATCACACTAAGACCAAGGTAGAGAGGTAATCATTTGATCATGTAGTTAGTGTCAGACTTGGAACCGGCACTCTGGCAAGAGCTGGAGTGCTTAGGCATCATATGACTCCAGAGTCTTCTGGAGTGCTTGGGCATCAAATGATAAGCTTCATTTGAAAACATTTTAGGAAAAGGACTACAGGTTAATTTGCAAGTTCACACTTCCCCAAATTTTCCATTTTATCAAATGCTCAATTCACCAATTTATCAAAAATTTACTTCATTCATATGTATTTTATAACCAGTTATATTTTTGAAATGACTTCTTTTTTATTTTGCTATTAATGTGTCATTCATTATGTAGACACCAGGATTTTTAAAAGTAATATTGTAAGTTTCCTTATTCTAATACATTGGCCTGTTGAGAACAAAGAATATCTGTATGGTTGAATTTTGGATTGCTTTGAGATGGAAACTTCATACCTCAGTGTGCACCTGAGACCCAAATCTGTACATAGGGAAAAAAGGAAGGATTTCTAGCGCCACTAATAACACATCCAAAGGAATTTTGCTGAGGCAGAAAGCATTAGGACAACATATGGTATAAGATTCTGGCTACCCTCCTTGTCATCTTTTTGATGAGGATTGATTTCTTTATAAGGCTTCCCTGATGGCTCAGTGGTAAATAAGCTGCCTGCTAATGGAGACACAGGTTTGATCCCTGGTTCCAGAAGATCCGCTGGAGAAAGAAATTGCAACCCACTCCAGTATTCTTGCCTGGAAATCTCATGGACAGAGGAGCCTGGTGGGCTAGAGTTCATGGGGTTGCAAAGAGTAGGTCACAATTTAGTGAATGAACAACAACAAACTTATTTATGCAATGGAAACTAGAATTTACAAAAAGAGATACATTCCATTTTTAACAAATATCTTTTGGTCATCATGGAGTATGCCTACAAACTCACACAGTCACATATCTGCAGTATAGAAGACGTAACTTCTCAAAGTAAAGAAAAAATTACTCTGCATAATTATTTATCCATCTATTTACCCATCATCTCTATATAATCTATCAACTATTTGTCTCTCCTACTCTGCTTATATTCAGTACACATACGTTAAATCCTAATTTAATTAGGCAGTGCCTATAAAGATGAAAAACTATTTATGTTGTTCTATGTGGCTTCCAGGATATTGCATAGTTTTATGAGGATATTTCAGCATTTTTTAATTGAAATGAACTTTAGAAGTCTCCCAGTATATTTTTTTTCTCATTGAGCAATTAGTCTATAACATAAATTATTTTTTACTTCCCTAGCTTGTTTTTCAATTACCAAGAAGACCATTCATTAATTCATTCACATGTGTATTAAATAGATAAAGTAGTATACACAATATGTAACACTTATTTTTTAAAAAGGATCTGTTTCTTGCTTACTCATTGTTCTAACAGTTTCTGGAGTTTAGTATTCATGTCCAAGGGGATTTAAAGCTGAGACCATTGAATATGAACCTCATATTCTTAATTGCCATTCTGAACAGTAACTCTGGTGGGAGACTTACGATGGCATAGTAGGGATATTTCCCTATGTACAAAGTGCATGTGTGTTCAGTCATGTCTGACTCTTTGTGACCCTTTGGACTAGAGCCTGCCAGGCACCTCTGTCCATGGGATCTCCTAGGCAAGAATACAAGAGTGGATTGCCATTTCTTCCTCCCGGGTATTTTTCTGACCCAGGGATCAAACCCATGTCTCCTGTGTCTCCTGCATGATTATTGGCAGGCAGATTCTTTACCTGCTGAGTCATCTGGGAAGCCCCATATTTTGCTGTACAATAATTCAAATGAAAACAAGTTTCAGTTCTTTGGATGTGGACCTCTGTATAAAAGTCCAAAGAACTAACTTATGGACATAACATACTTACTTGGCTTTCTTTTCTTTCCTTTTTTTTTTTTAATTTTTAAAGGAAGTTTTGTGTTACTTTTAATTCCAGTGTTAATCTGTATTCAAAAAATATAAAGTTAGCTAACCTTTCTGCCTTTAAAGTAATGTAAACTTCTTGATTAAGTTATTATCCATGAAATAATAAAGATTTAAATATTTCTAGCACAGAATCTCGGGGCTTCCTAGGTGGTGGTAGTGGTAAAGAACCCAGCTGCCAATGCAGGAGATGCAAGTGTCGCGTGTTTGATCCCTGGGTCGGGAAGATCCCCTGGAGGAGGAAATGGCAACCCACTCCAGTATTCTGGCCTGGAGAATCCCATGGACAGAGGAGCCTGGTGGGCCACCATCCATGGGGTCAAAAAGAGTCAGACACAACTGAGCAACTGAGCACACACAGACTCCAATAAGAGTTTAATATTATGCATACTAAAGTCTTTCATGCTCAAGTACAACTCTGTGAAACACCTTTCTAGTAGATCATACAGTGGCTTTGCAGAGGTTCTCTTTCAGGGAAGAAGAGTAAAGCAGGAACTGTTTAGCCCTTGCAGTCAGCCGAGGGACAGAAATGCTCTCCTGTACCCAGGGCAGCAAGTTCGAGGGCAGAGTCTGCTGTGAGCTGGCTACTTTCACCTCTGTGTGATGCGATGAAAGATACTCCCAAATGAGTTTTGAGACTCAGAGAGTTGATGCATTTATAGAAAAAGTTATAACTTTTTGATAGGAGTGATTGATTTAAACCAAAACAGGAAGATGGCATGCTGCTAAGTCTTGGTTTTCTTCTAGTGATGCAATCACTCGCATTGCAAGAAAATATTCACTAATTCTACTGAACACCGTATATTTATTCAGATTCAGTGAGCAATTTAGAGTGTGTTACTCCTCATTACAATTCCTTACATTTGCTTGATATTTCTCACAATCTTCTTATACATACATGTAGCCTAAAATATTCTCCTCTAGAAAAGAGAACTAATTACTAAAAATAACTTCCCAGTCAAATGTGGAGCACAGAATATTCCTTATTAAATTTTCCTACAATGGAGGTTGTGCTGACCATGTATGTGATAGTTCGGAGCACGGGTTTGTTTCAAATTTATCTTCACAAAGTTGAGAAATGTTTAGCAATATACAGTACACTGTAAATTAGGGGATAAGTATGAAATAAAGGTGGCTCAGACGGTAAAGAATCTGCCTGCAATGCAGGAAACCTGGGTTCGATCCTTGGGTTGGGAAGATCTCCTGGAAAGGGGAATGGCTACTGCTCCAGTATTCTGGCCTGGAGAATTCCATGGACTGTGTAGTCCATGGGGTTGCAAAGAGTCAGACATGACTGAACGACTTTCACTTCACTTCAAGAAATAAATGCACATGCATTTATTATATCAGTTAAAACTAAATAGCTTTTTATCAGTTAGTAAATAGTTATGGCTAGGCAAGTTTGCTTTTTAGTGTTAGTGACACGTGATTGAAATGATAGTTAGTGCACATTTACATATCATCTAACATCAAGACCACAGATCCTCCTCTATTGAAACTCATCTTAAATTTCCTTGTGAATCTTGATTTCAGTTACACTATACATCTCACACTCATAGTCACGTTGTTTGCTTTCATTGTAAACGTTCACTGAGCCTTCTTCCCCACAGATAATCATCTCTCTGCAGAATTCAGTAACAAAGGCCAGTGCAGCCAAGCCATATTACATCAGAAAGAACAACTGAAATAATTTTCTTCTTCTCCTAACAGTTTTGCAGTGTTTATATGAAAAGACAAGTTAAAAATAAGACTTACCACCACAATATATCGAGGTCTGTACTGAATGGTTCCAAACAAACCCAATATGACGACGATTATATGTAGAAAATTGCCAAGAATGGGTGCCCACTGGAAGCCAAGGAAGTCAAAGATCTGCCTCTCTAATGCTGAGAGCTGCAACAAAGCAAAGAGAGTCCATGAGTATATAACCTGTGCACCATCAGACCACATTGATGTTGGCTTCACAGTTGGTGGAGGCTGCAAAGTCAATTTCAATTGCACTTATGGACACTGTTATCACTAAGATTGTGACATCCATTGCATGTACTGCTTTATGCAACGTCTCTCAGAAAATATACTAAAATTACTTTGAATATCAGGACTTCAACTATAAACAGATTTTAAGCCTATCTGGAGAGCTAGAGATATACTCCTGAAATCCTTTTCTATAACAGTAAATCTTTCACGATATCATATTTCCTAATATTAACCTATCACCATTTTTAGTAAAATGATTGGCTTAGTTGCAACATACTTGCAACAGTAACTCTAGGCTTCAATGCCAGTACTATTAATATTGGGGAAAACAAACAAAAATAACAAAAACTACCCCATTTCTACCTTCCTATGTAAAATATGAATTATCAAATCTTTTTTTCTTCCCTTTCTTTAGATTGTCATTGATTATAATGGATAGACACTTTTTCAAAATGAAGCTTATTTATTTACTTTTGACTTATTTATATTAATGATGATAACTACTTTTTCAAAATAAGCTTACTTATCTACTCCAGTTCTGAATCTAACACTGGAGTTTCTTTTTTTTTAATTTATTTTTATTTTTATTGGAGGCTAATTACTTTACAATATTGTAGTGGTTTTTGCCATACATTGACATGAATCAGCCATGGGTGTACATGTGTTTCCTGTCATGAACCCCCCTTCCACCTCCCGACCCATCCCATCCCTCAGGGTCATCCCAGAGCACCAGCCCTGAGCACCCTGTCTCATGCATCGAACCTGGACCGGTGATCTGTTTCACATATGATAATATACATGTTTCAGTGCTATTCTCTCAAATCATACCACCCTTGCCTTCTCCAACAGAGTCCAAAAGACTGTTCTATACATCTGTGCCTCTTTTGCTGTCTCACATAAAGGGTCATCACTACCATCTTTCTAAATTCCATATATATGCGTTAGTATACTGTATTGGTATTTTTCTTTCTGACTTACTTCACTCTGTATAATAGGCTCCAGTTTCATCCACCTCATTAGAACTGATTCAAATGTATTCTTTTTAATGGCTGAGTAATATTCCAATGTGTATATGTACCACAGCTTTCTTATCCATTCATCTGATGATGGACATCTAGGTTGCTTCCATGTCCTGGTTATTATAAACAGTGCTGCAATGAACATTGGGATACACGTGTCTCTTTCAATTCTCGTTTCCTCGATGTTTATACCCAGAAGTGTGATTTCTGGGTCATATGGCAGGAATCCCCACACTGTTCTCCATAGTGGCTGTACTAGTTTGCATTCCCACCAACAGTGTAAGAGGGTTCCCTTTTCTCCACACCCTCTACAGCATTTACTGCTTGTAGACTTTTGGATAGCAGCCATTCTGACTGGCGTGAAGTGGTACCTCATTGTGGTTTTGATTTGCATTTCTCTGATAATGAGTGATGTTGAGCATCTTTTCATGTGTTTGTTAGCCATCTGTATGTCTTCTTTGGAGAAATGTCTGTTTAGTTCTTTGGCCCATTTTTTGATTGGGTCATTTATTTTTCTGTAATTGAGCTGCAGGAGTTGCTTGTATATTTTTGAGATTAGTTCTTTGTCAGTTGCTTCATTTGCTATTATTTTCTTCCATTCTGAAGGTTGTCTTTTCACCTTGCTTATAGTTTCTTTTGTTGTGCAAAAGCTTTTAAATTTAATTTGTTTATTTTTGCTTTTATTTCCATTACTCTGGGAGGTGGGTCATAGAGACTCGGTGTGATTTATGTCAGAGAGTGTTTTGCCTATGTTTTCCTCTAGGAGTTTTATAGTTTCTGGTCTTATGTTTAGATCTTTAATCCATTTTGAGTTTATTTTTGTGTACGGTGTTAGAAAGTGTTCTAGTTTCATTCTTATACCAGTGTTTGGCCAGTTTCCCTAGCACCACTTGTTAAAGAGATTGTCTTTTCTCCATTGTATATTCTTGCCTTCTTTGTCAAAGATAAGGTGTCCATAGGTGCATGGATTTATCTCTGGGCTTTCTATTTTGTTCCATTGATCTATGTTTCTGTCTTTGTGTCAGTACCATACTGTCTTGATGACTGTAGCTTTGTAGGACAGCCTGAAGTCAGGCAGGTTGATTCCTCCAGTTCCATTCTTCTTTCTCAAGATTGCTTTGGCTATTAGAGGTTTTTTGTATTTCCATACAAATTGTGAAATTATTTGTTCTAGTTCTCTGAAAAATACCATTGGTAGCTTGATAGGGATTGCACTGAATCTATAGATTGCTTTGGGTAGTATACTCATTTTCACTATATTGATTCTTCCAATCCATGAACATGGTATATTTCTCCATCTATTTGTGTCCTCTTTGATTTCTTTCATCAGTGTTTATAGTTTTCTATATACAGGTCTTTTGTTTCTTTATGTAGATTTATTCCTAAGTATTTTATTCTTTTTGTTGCAATGGTGAATGGAATTATTTCCTTAATTTCTCTTTCTGTTTTCTCATTTTTAGTGTATAGGAATGCAAGGGATTTCTGTGTGCTAATTTTATATCCTGCAACTTTACTATATTCATTGATTAGCTCTAGTAATTTTCTGGTGGAGTCTTTAGGGTTTTCTATGTAGAGGATCATGTCATCTGCAAACAGTGAGAGTTTTACTTCTTTTCCAATCTGGATTCCTTTTATTTCTTTTTCTTCTCTGATTGCTGTGGATAATACTTCCGAAACTATGTTGAATAGTAGTGGTGAGAGTGGGCACCCTTATCTTGTTCCTGACTTTAGGGGAAATGCTTTCAGTTTTTCACCATTGAGGATAATGTTTGCTGTGGGTTTGTCATATATAGCTTTTATTATGTTGAGGTATGTTCCTTCTATTCCTGCTTTCTGGAGGGTCTTTCTCATAAATGGATGTTGAATTTTGTCAAAGGCTTTCTCTGCATCTATTGAGATAATCATATGCATTTTATCTTTCAACTTGTTAATGTGGTGTATCACATTGATTGATTTTTGGATATTAAAGAATCCTCGCATCCCTGGGATAAAGCCCACTTGGTCATGATGTATGATCTTTTTAATATGTTGTTGGATTCTTTTGGCTAGAATTTTGTTAAGAATATCTGCATGTATGTTTATCAGTGATATTGGCCTGTAGTTTTCTTTTTTTGTGGCAACTTTGTCTGGTTTTGGTATTAGGGTGATGGTGGCCTCAGAGAATGAGTTTGGAAATTTACTTTCCTCTGCAATTTTCTGCAAGAGTTTGAGTAGGATAGGTGTTACCTCGTCTCTAAATTTTTGGTAGAATTCAGCTGTGAAGCCATCTGGTCCTGGGATTTTGTTTCCTGGAGGATTTCTGATTACAGTTTCGATTTCCGCCCTTGTGATGGGTCTGTTAAGATTTTCTATTTCTTCCTGGTTCAGTTTTGGAAAGTTATACTTTTCTAGAAATTTGTCCATTTCTTCCAAGTTGTCCATTTTATTGGCATATAGTTGCTGATAGTAGTCTCTTATGATCCTTTGTTTTTCTGTAACACTGGAGTTTCATAGTTCCTTTGAATGACATTTTATTGAGACAATATATTTACATGAAAATTCATCTTCAATTAGGTGTGTTTGTGTGTTCGTTGCTCAGTCGTGTCAGACTCTTTGTGACCCCATGAACTGTAGCCCACCAGGCTTCTCTGTCCATGGAATTCTCCAGGCAAGAATACTGGAGTGGATTGCCATTCCCTTCTCCAGAGGAACTTCCCAACCCAGTGATTGAACCCTGGTCTCCTGCATTGCAGGCAGATTCTTTACCATTTGAGCTATAGGGAAGTACTGTTCAATTACGTATAATCCTTTCTAAATACCCAGATAAAAATTATAGGGTTCTGACAATTTTAGACATGTCACAGTTCATTATATTTGCATCAGATACAATTACATTTTTAAGCGATTCTAAAATATACTAAAGTATACACTTATACCCTTTATGATGAAACAGATGAATTTCACATAGTCCAGTGAATGCCAACAATGTCATTATCATGTGCAAATAATATTTATTACGCTTTATACCTAGAAATTTTATAATCTCACCTGCTGTGTTTGGACATGGATCTTAATACATTTGAAGCATTCTTGTACATTAACTTTGATAAAATAGTAATTCTGAGAAAAAGACCCACTGATCAACCATCCTGCCGGCACTAGAAACTGCAGGTTTGAAAAGAAAATGGTACCTCAGGTATTTTTTTTTTTAGTTATGTGGCAGGTATATGCCTGAATAACTTTAATTTCCTTGGACATAAAGAAATGTCCTCTATCCAGGAAGCTGAATTTACCTTGGTTTAGATTCACCTTCAATAAGATGTGGAGGAGAAAGAGAAACGAGCAAATATCTCAAGACAACCACACCAGAACCACATTCATTTCAGGGATGTTTCCTGATCATCAAGTGATTTGTCACCAACCCCTGCACTGGCAAACAGGAGGACGAACAGGAATGGCTAAAACTCAAAATAATCAGAGCAAGGAAAGAAGCAGCACCGTGTTTTCAACCCCCTGCTTCTCTGCTCCTGACTGTAAATAGTTCCCAAGAACCTTCCCCTAAAAATGCAGCATTTTACTTACTGGCCCATCAGTGATGTAAATATGTGGGGTTTTGTATCCAAACAGGATGGAGGTACTCAGAAAAAAACACAAAATCCTGAGGAGCAGCTGCAGGCAATTCATCATGAAAAGCAACCCGATTGTAAAGTCATCGTGCAACACAAATACCTTTAAAGTGAACTTTTCAAACAGAAAAACCCATTTTCTTTTCTGTCAGAAGATGCATGAATAGCTTTCTCTTTTATGATATTAAAGAAAACACACACAATGAAAGGCAAGTCAAATTAACACCAGTCGTTAGAAAATCTGCATGCTTTATTGAAAATGCCCTGTGTCTCTACTTATCAATACTTATCCTCTGATAGCTTAAAATGGATTTACGGTGATTTGAAATCAAAGCACAAATAAAAGGTCATAAACAAACAACAAGCAAATGAGGAGGTCATATCAAGAACCAGGCGAGAGGCAGCTAAAACAACCATACAAATCATGAAAATTAGATTTGAGTATTGTGTTTGAAAAAGTCAACTAACAAAGACAAAAAGTCCTCTCAAGATACACACAAAATACCATTGCATTCTGTATTACTTATTTTATCTAATTTCCACGTTCGGCTATTAAGTCATTTAGTTTAGAGGCAAATATATTCTCTTTGGGCTTCCCTGGTGGCTCAGATGGTAAAAAATCTGCCTACAATGCAGAAAACCTCAGGTTCGATCCCTGGCTTGGGAAGATACCCTGGAAAAGGGAATAGCTACCCACTTCAGTATTCTTGCCTTGAGAATTCCATGGACAGAAGAGCCTGGCAGGCTACAGTCCAAGGGGTCACAGAGTCAGACACAACTGAGACTTTCACGTGTTCTCTTACTGTCATCATCTTTAGAGACAGCACTTTTTGCCTTAGAGCTTGATATTAATAATGATGACTGAGTTAAATGATATCACGGGTGCTTTGTCAACTCAAAAACGTATGAATATATTTTAGAAACATGTCTGTCAAAATGATCTCATCAATACTGTGCTTAAGCCGCTGGTGCAGGCTGGGGAGGATAGATCAGGTACATCTCTTCCCAACTCCTCTATCAATGATGCTGCTTTGGGAATGTGACTTTGCCCAATATATTTACAACATGGGCTTCCCTGACAGCTCAATCGGTAAAGAATCAGCCTGCAATGCAGGAGACCCTGGTTTGATTCCTGGGTCGGGAAGATCCACTGGAGAAGGGATAGGCTGCCCACAACATGGACATCAGGAAGCACTAAGAAACCAAGGCCTTGTTTATTTGTAATGAGAGCATATGGTTAAATAGTTACCTCTGCACCACTGAACATGGCACCTAGAAAACAGTGCTTCTGACTCAGGAGAACAGCGGAAGGAAGTCATCAGATGTGTGATGCAGCATCAAGAGGAAGCATCTGGCCCACATGACAGCAGAGGATGGAGAGCTCTGCAGAGATGCCAAGGCAAAGAAGGGAATGAATGAGACCCTGGAAGAACCTGAGTTTTAAATCAAGATAGAGAATTCAAGAAACTAGAAAGGGAACAAACAATCCAGAAGAAAGCAAAACTATCCAGTCCCCAGTTTAAAAACAGAACAGGAAGCAGTGGCATTAAGAACTTTTCTAGGGGACAGGTCAAGTGCGTAAGACTCTGGAATCTCCAAGAATGTGATGGAAGGGAATATGTATCTATTCCTAACCAGTTAAAATATAAAGGCAGACACAATCTGAATAAGATGGAAGGAAGGAAGGAATGGAAGGAGACCAAATAAGTGATGCAAAGGAAGTATGGTTCAAAAGTACCAAGAAAATTAAAACTGGGCATGGTTTTGAATGTAAAGATGAAGAAATCATTGAAACATTCTCCTTGGATGGCAACACAGGAACTATAAGGAGAGAAATGTAACCCTACGTCATACTTGGGACGGCGTGGGAATTATCTCATACTCATTATAATAAAAATGTAACTTGGCTTATAACTTTCAGAATCCAATTGTAGAAAGCTTGGAAGCTTTCATTATGATTATGAAAATATAAGTGTAATTTGATCCTATAAAGTATAACAGAACTGAGAAGGGGTTGAATATTCTGTGTAAACTCTGTGTATATGGCAAGGGGAAGGGGTATATTTTAAAATTCTTCCTGCAGGTCAGGCATTTCCTTCTGTCAGGCCCCAAGGTGAAAATGTTTCCTGTAAATCTATGAATCATTAACTGTACTCCAAATCAACCACAAATACTCCCAATAGCACAATAAAGGTCCGTATTTCCTTATTATGCCCAGACAATGTAGATAGAGATAAACAGAGGCACATGTAAAACACAGTAATTTTTCTTTCTTTCTTTTTTTGGAGTATAATTCCTTTATACTGCTGTGTCAGTTTCTGCTGTACAGCAAAATGAATCAGCATATACATATATCCCCTCTTTTTTGGAATTCCTTCCCATTTAGGTCACCTCAGAGCACTGAGTAGGTTTCCCTGGGTTGTACGGTAGGTTGCCATTAGTTACCTACTTTATACACAGTATCAATAGTGTGTGTATGTCAATCCCAGTCTCCCAGTTTCTCCCGCAGCTGCCCACCCCACACAGCTCTTGGGATCCATACATTTGTTTCCTACCTCTATGTGTCTATTTCTGCTTTACAAATATGATCATCTACACTGTTTTCTAGATTCCACATACATGTGTTAATATATGATACTTGCTTTTCTCTTTCTGACTTAGCTCACTCTAAAATACAGTAACTTTCTTATTGATCCATATATCTATATATTATGTTTAATGCTTCACATAGTGTTTTGCCTAATAGCCCATAATTATTACAAATTGTGGAAATTTATTTATACTTAAAGAGCTATAAAAACTCCAGGTGACCAGATATTTTCCTAGGCATTTACCCCAGTTGGATCTACATAATATGCTTCTATCTAAACAAAACCTAAGTAGGAATGCTCATTCTTAAGAAGTAAATACCCTTGGAGGCTGAACTTCACAGTGAGAAAGGCAAGCTCCCTTTAACTTCCATTTCTCTTGGACTTTTCCCTGTTCAATAGAGCCAGACACAATAAAATAGATCAAACCAGCGTTCCTCATGTCAGTTGAATTATAGGAAGGTATTTGATCAAACGATGGTTTCCTAAAAAACCAAAATTAAAGCTTATTGTATGACTGATACTCTCTTCTATATAATCTGCAGTCTAGGAATTCAGGAAGTTCATCTTTCATAAAAAGGGAGAATGCAAAACCTCTAATTAACACTCCTACTAGCTAAGTTGGGGCTTCCCAGGTGGTGCAGTGGTGAAGAGATCACCTGCCAATGCAGGAGATGCAAGAGAAGCAGGTTTGATCCCCGTATTGGGAAGATCCCTTGGAGGAGGAAATGGCAACCCATTCTAATATTCTTGCTGAGAAATCCCATGGGCAGAGGAGCCTGACAGGCTACAGTCCATGGAGTTGCAAAAAGTCAGACATGACTGAGCATGTATGCATTAGCTAAATCGATACATTCCAGACCATTTCAAATAACTTTTGGTATTAGAAGAGATTCATCTTTGTCTGGAAGATCAGTGTAGCCCTCAGTTCTACCACTATCATCCTCGCTTTCTTTGTTCTAGAATCTCATAGCTACTCAATCCCAATGGACTTTTCATGCTCAAGATTGATGATTTAAAACTTCTATGTTCATAGACCTGGCCTAGACCAAATTACAATCTTATGTTTTAAGCCATAATCTGAGAATACTTTTTCATGGCTCTAAAAAAATAAATAGAAGAATCACTAGCATTTGTATCATGAGCCTACTTATAGAGATGTGCCACAAAAAGTCCTAATAATCGGCAGATTTACCACTATGTCAAAGCAGGTGCTATTTCGGGGAGGATTCTCTTGTCTCTAGACAGGTAACCAAGGCTTAAGATGTGTACAGACTGTGATGGACCTAGGAACTTCAGATATAGCCTGTTCATGATTTGGTTTACCCAATGAAGAAAGCAACTGTGTTAAGGGCTTCACAGTTTCTGCATGATTTAGTATTATTTTTGGTAGCAGTTAGATGGCAAGGGCTATTATTCCAGTGAAACCAGAAACCAGTCATTTAGTGAAATGAATAAAGTAAAATCAAGTTGCAGGGGCCTGAATGACTACTAATGCATTTGCAGCTAGGGGAGGCGGAACCATAAGAGCTCAGAGGAAGAGTATTTTCTAAATGTCAAGTGTCACTGTTAAAACTTGCTTGTTGAGTTAGGTTTACTCAGGCGCTGTCTCCAGAACACATGAAAAGGCTTCTTGAATTCTGTCAATATATTTTGAATCCCTGTATCTCAAGGAAATTGAATGAGCACTTTCTACTCTTTCAATTCAATCAGAAAGATATAAACTACTTGGTCAAGTAAGCAATTTTGGGAAATCAGAAAACAACCATGTGTTGTGTTGCAAGTCTATTTTTTAAAGAAATAAGAAACCGTGGGTAACATGCCAAGTTTCCTGTTTAAAAAGGAACAGATACTGCACTGCCCATGGTCAGATTTATGGGGGCCAATGACCTGAAAGATTCATGTGAAGGGCATTTATGAATCACAAATTCAGTCTGGAAAGTTGTTTGGTGTATCTCATGCACTGACTCAGCATGTCAACTGGTTGAGTGACGACTATTTCACCAATTTCTCAGTGTGGCAGAGAAACCACCTATATGAAAAAACACGCTCTAAAGCCTGAAAAAATAGTAATACTATGAATGGGACAGTATTTAATGCTTACATTTTTCCATATTCATTAATCTAATTTGATGCTAACAAAATAGGATAAACATTATTATCCTTATATGAAGAAACTAGGAACAGTCAGCTGATTAGCATCAAAGAGCAGTCCAGCATCTTTATGTCCAGATCCTACATCCTTTCTCCCATACTACTCTTAAATCATGCAACAAAATATACACTGTTTAATGAGGTTAAATTCTGAATTGAGTTCTCTCACAAGAGATAGAAATAACACAGGGAGCACAGTGGGATGTTTCATGATGTGGTGCTCCTTCTAGGGCTTCCCAGGTGGCATTAGTGGTAAAGAAACTGCTTGCCAATGCAGGAGACCTAAGAGACATTAGTTTGATCCCTGAGTTGGGAAGATCCCCTGGAGGAGGACATGGCAACGCACTTCAGTTTTCTTGCCTGGAAAATCCCATGGACAGAGGAGCCTTGCTGGCTACAATTCATGGGGTCACAAAGAGTCAGACACGACTGAGTGACTAATACACACACACAACAATAATTTAGCCTTGTCTAACTCAATGAAACTATGAGCCATGCCGTGTAGGGCCACCCAAGATGGACAGGTCATGGTGGAGAGTTCTGACAAAACATGGTCCACTGGAGAAGGAAATGGCAAATCACTTCAGTATTCTTGCCTTGAGAACCCCATGAACAGTATGAAAAGGCAAAAAGATAGGACACTGAAAGATGGTAGGTGTTGGTAGGTGCCCCAAATGCTACTGGAGATCAGAGGAGAAATAACTCCAGAAAGAATGAAGAGATGGAGCCAAAGCAAAAAGAACACCCAGTTGTGGATATGACTGGTGATGGAAGTAAAGTCCAATGCTAGAAGACTAATATTGCATAGGAACCTGGAATGTTAGGTCCATGAATCAAGGCAAATTTGAAGTGGTCAAACAGAAGATGGCAAGAGTGAATGTCGACATTTTATGAATCAGCGAACTAAAATGGACTGGAATAGGTGAATTTAACTCAGATGATCATTATATCAACTACTGTGGTCAAGAATCCCTGAGAAGAAATGGAGTAGCCATCATAGTCAAAAAAAGAGTCCGAAATGCAGTACTTGGATGCAATCTCAAAAATGACAGAATGATCTCTGTTCGTTTCCAAGGCAAACCATTCAATATCACAGTAATCCAAGTCTATGCCCCAACCAGTAATGCTGAAGAAGCTGAAGTTGAACGGTTCTATGAAGACCTACAAGACCTCTAGAACTAACACCCAATAAAGATGTCCGTTTCATTGTAGGGGACTGGAATGCTAAAGTAGGAAGTCAAGAGATATCTCGAGTAACAGGCATATTTGGCCTTGGAGTACAAAACGAAGCAGGGCAAAGGCTAACAGAGTTTTGCCAAGAGAACGCATTGGTCATAGCAAACATCCTCTTCCAACAACACAAGAGAAGACTCTATATATGGACATGCCCAGGTGGTCAATACCGAAATCAGATTGATTATATTCTTTGCAGCCAAAGATGGAGAAGCTCTATACAGTCAGCAAAAACAAGACCAGGAAATGACTGTGGCTCAGATCATGAGCTCCTTATTGCCAAATTCAGACTTAAATTGAAGAAAGTAGGGAAAACCACTAGAACATTCAGGTATGACCTAAATCAAATGGCTTACATTTATACAGTGGAAGTGACAAATAGATTCAAGGGATTAGATCTGATAGAGTGCCAAAGAACTATGGACGGAGGTTCATGACATTGTACAGGAGACAGTAATCAAGATCATCTCCAAGAAAAAGAAATGCAAAAAAGCAAAATGGTTGTCTATATTTACAAATAGCTGTGAAAAGAAGAGAAGTTAAAAGCAAAGGAGAAAAGGAAAGATATATCCATTTGAATGCAGAGTTCCAAAAAACAGCAAGGAGAAATAAGAAAGACTTAGTGATCAATGCAAAGAAATAGAGGAAAACAATAGAATGGGAAAGACCAGAGATCTCCTCAAGAAAAGTAGAGATACCAAGGGAACATTTCATGCAAAGATGGGCACAATAAAGGACAGAAATGGTATGGACATAACAGAAGCAGAAGGTATTAAGAAGAGGTGGCAAGAATACACAGAAGAACTATACAAAAGAGACTTACATGACCCAGATAATCATCATGGTGTGATCACTCACCTAGAGCCAGACATCCTGGAATGAGAAGTCAAGTGGGCCTTAGGAAGCATCACTATGAACAAAGCTAGTGGAGGTGATGGAATTCCAGTTGAGCTATTTCAAATCCTAAAAGATGATGCTGTGAAAGTGCTGTACTCAATATGCCAGCAAATTCGGAAAACTCAGCAGTGGCCATAGGACTGGAAAAGGTCAGTTTTCATTTCAATCCCAGAGAAAGGCAATGCCAAAGAATGCTCAAACTACCACACAGTTGCACTCATCTCACATGCTAGTAAAGTAATGCTCAAAATTCTCCAAGCCAGGCTTCAACAATGCGTGAACTTCCAGATGTTCAAGCTGGATTTAGAACAGGCAGAGGAACCAGAGATCAAATTGCCAACATCCATTGGATCATCGAAAAAGCAAGAGAGTTCCAGAAAAACATCTACTTCTACTTTATTGACTATGCCAAAGTTTTTGACTGTGTGGATCACAACAATCTATGGAAAATTCTTCAAGAGATGGGAATACCAGACCACCTGATCTGCCTCTTGAGAAACCTGTATGCAGGTCAGGAAGCAACAGTTAGAACTGGACATGGAACAACAGATTGGTTCCGAATAGGAAAAGGAGTATGTCAAGGCTGTATATTGTCATCCTGCTTATTAAACTTCTATGCAGAGTACATCATGAGAAACGCTGGGCTGGAGGAAGCACAAGCTGGAATCAAGATGGCCGGGAAAATAACCTCAGATATGCAGGGGACACCACCCTTATGGCAGAAAGTGAAGAAGAACTAAAGAACCTCTTGATGAAAGTGAAAGAGGAGAGTGAAAAAGTTGGCATAAAGCTCAACATTCAGAAAACTAAGATCATGGTATCTGGTCCCATCACTTCATGGCAAATAGATGCGGAAACAGTGGCAGACTTTATTTTCTTAGACTCCAAAATCACTGCAGATGGTGACTTCAGCCATGAAATTAAAAGATGCTTGCTCCTTGGAAGGAAATTTATGACCATCCTAGACAGCATATTATAAAGCAGAGGCATTACTTTGCCAACAATAGTCTGTCTAGTCAAAGTTATGGTTTTTCCAGTATAGTCATGTATGGATGTGAGAGCTGAATTATAAAGAAAGCTGAGCGCCAAAGAATTGATGCTTTTGAACTGTGGTATTAAAGAAGATTCTTGAGAGTCCCTTGGACTGCAAAGAGATCCAACCAGTCCATCCTACAGGAGATCAGTCCTGAATATTCATTGGAAGGACTGATGCTGAAGCTGAAACTCCAATCCTTTGTCCACCTGATACGAAGAACTGACTCATTTGAAAAGACTCTGATTTTGGGAAAGGTTGAAGGCAGGAGGAGAAGGGGATGACAGAGGATGAGATGTTTGGATGGCATCACCGACTCAATGTACATGCCGCCGCTGCTGCTTCTAAGTCGCTTTAGTCGAGTCCAACTCTGTGCGACCCCATAGACGGCAGCCCACCTGGCTCCCCCATCCCTGGGATTCTTCAGGCAAAAACACTGGAGTGGGTTGCCATTTCCTTCTCCAATGCATGAAAGTGAAAAGTGAAAGTGAAGTCGCTCAGTTGTGTCCGACTCTTAGCAACCCCATCAACTGCAGCCTATCAGGCTCCTCTGTCCATGGGATTTTCCAGGCAAGAGTACTGCAGTGGGGTGCCATTGCCTTCTCTGTCAATGTACATGAGTTTGAGTAAACTCTGGGAGTTGGTTATGGACAGGGAAGCTTGGCATGCTGGAGTCCATGGGGTCACAAAAAGTCGGACACAACTGAGCGACTGAACTGAACGGATTGACTATTAGAGATTATTTTAACAACTTCTCATATCAACCCAGTTAGCTTAACTAAATATACAAAGTTTCAAACTGTAAGGGTTTTCTCTGAAGAGGATGATTATATCATTTGATTAAGCTTTTAAGCATCCTTCCCCTGCCAGAAATTCTCCTCCAACTTTGCCATGTTGAAGCTGACCTTAAAAAATGCAGTTCCAGTTCATGAATAGCTTAAGCCAGGAAGAAGGCAACTATTTTAGCAAAAGCCCAAAGTACCAATTTGTTACAGAACAGCGATTGAAGATTAAATTTCAACCCTCCAGTGGAGCCATAATGGATCCAAGAACACTAAAGTTGAACCCCTAGGCTCGGTGACCTATACAAGCCCACAAACAGCTGGCGGGGACATGCCTGCTGTGGCATTTAAGACTCCCAGGGAGGTTTGGCTGAAATGGCAACCCAGCATGAGAAGACAGAGAGAAGGTTATGGGTGGAAAGTTTCCCTAAGAGCCTTTTCACATTTTTATTTGTTGTGGCGACCACCTGTAAAATTCCTTTTTTTAAAGAATTCCTTCAAGGTATACATTTCATTTGGGAAGGAAATTAAATGTTTCTTCTTTAGAAAATAATATGGGGAAAAAACTTGAATATGTCAAAGTATTTATGCTATTCAGAAGTCATTCTCACTTGAAAATTAGAATGTACAAGAGACCTTTAAGTGATAATCAGTTGATAGTGTTAAAGCAGGTGAAGTTCAACTGTCCATTTTCCCTTAGATAGTTCTTTGTTTTTCTCTTGCTATGTAGCAGCTGCAGAGTGAGCCATTGCTGTCCGTATCAGCAACCCACTGACTGTGGACCGTGTCCCTAACTACAGAACTAGTGAAAATCCTAGACAACGATCGAGGTGTTTCTGGGGTAAACTTGCATTTTGTTTTCTTCTCCACTGTTATCACTAGCCAATAGCTATGGTTTAATTGATGAAATTGTCATCAGCTTGATGTGGGTGTGTTTAATTTTCAGAGTCTCAGGGAACAAATGGAATTAATCATTTTTCAATCATGCTTATACTTTTTAGGGGCTTACCTGGTGGCTTAGCTGGTAAAGAATCTGCCTGCAACTCAGGAGACCTGGGTTTGAACCCTGGGTTGGGAAGATCCCCTGGAGAACGGGACGTCTACTCACTCCAGTAGTAGACATTTTGGGACATTAAAATCTTTCTCAAAGGACCAGAAAGCTTGATCAGTCTCTTGGCTTTCAAATTTTTTAGATTCAACATTTGTCACTGGAAGAGGGACCAGAAGTCAGATAATATGATAGGTCCTAATTTATGCAGTCTGGTCCTTCTGCTAGTGACAGGGGTTGAATGGGTGTTAACTTTATGAGCTCTGATGCAACTACACTGATTATACAGATTGACTGCCGATACCCTGAGCTTTTATCTCAGACATAGTCATTCCCTTGCTTCCATATTTGTAAATTTCTTTATAAGGATAATGCTTTTTCTTTAATTTTATGTGAACCAAGTATGATTACTGTTCCATACAGCAGTTAAAGTGCTATTAATGATACAGAAAAACATATTTATGAAGCCAGGCCAAGAACCAGGAAGATCTCTACATGAATTTAAAAAGACAAACGATAGATGTCATCACCAAGAGAAGAGAGAGGATAAAATTACCTGACACTATAGATAAATCAAAATAAAATTCAAAAAATGTTCAAATAACCCACAGGAAGGCAGGAAAAGAAAATAAATGAAAACTAATATGAACAGAAAACACAAAATAAAATTTTAGATTTTAATTCTTAACATATCAAGAATCACATTAAATGTAAACAGTCTACATATGCAAATTAAAAGAGAGAAATGAGAAAAGTGGATTAAAACATACGACTATCTTTATGGCATCTATAAGAAGTAAACGCATGACATAAGCATATGGCTCACTATTTTCAGTTCAGCCTGAGGATCTTCGTCTTTTATTGTCCAATTATATTTATTGTGATTAATGATGTATTTGGATTTGTTTATATTATCCTTGCTTTGTATTTTTTTTTCTTACCATTTCTAGGATTTTACTTCTACTTTCATCTCTTCTTTTGACATTCCAGTTTTTTTCCCATTTCATTTTATACCTTTATTAGTTTCAAGGCTTTATTTCTTTTATACAAATAATCAACCTAGACTATTTAGCATATATACATAAATTATCATTGTCTGAAGTTAATAATCATCTTTTCCTTTTTCTCAAACAATACAATAATCTTAGAACATTGCTGCTGCCGCTAAGTCGCTTCAGTCGTGTCCGACTCTGTGCGACCCATAGACAGCAGCCCACCAGGCTCCCCCGTCCCTGGGATTCTCCAGGCAAGAACACTGGAGTGGGTTGCCATTTCCTTCTCCAATGCATGAAAGTGAAAAGTGAAAGTGAAGTCGCTCAGTCGTGTCCGACTGTACGCGACCCCATCGACTGCAGCCCACCAGACTCCTCCATCCAAGGGATTTTCTAGGCAAGAGTACTGGAGTGGGGTGCCATTGCCTTCTCCATCTTAGAACATTATAATCTCCCAAATCAGTATTTTTGCATACAACTTTATATCTTGACATTATTATTATTTTATTTAATCAACATTTAAGTCTGATTTACCCATATATATACCTGCTTCTTGCGCCTCATTTCTCAGATATTCTCTATGGGAAAACTTCTCTTTCCTGAAGAATATACTTTTATTTATATTTTTTGAAAAGATTTTTTTTTTGATATGGACCATTTTACATGTCTTTATTGAATTGGTTACAATATTGCTTCTGTTTTATGTTCCGGATTTTTGGCCGTGAGGCAAATGATCTCAGTTTCCTGACCAGGGATCAAACCCATACCCCCTGCACTGGAAAGTAAAGTCTTAACCACTGCACTGCCAGAAAAGTCCCTGAAGAATATACTTTTAAATTTGTTAAATTGAGAGTTTCTTGGTGGCAAACTCTTTCCATTTTTCTTCACTTGAAAGTATCTTTATTTCATTCCAAGTATCTTTATTTCATTCCAACCCTTAAAAACATTTCCCATTAAATTTATTTTACTTTCTGCATAATGAAAATGCATGGGATCCCAAAGGTGCTAGTTAGACATGAGCTATTGTTTAATCATGTTTCCTCTGAAGGCAACGTCTCCTCCATATCTCTCCAATAGATTTTAAAATCTCTCCATGTTCTTGAAGCTTTGAGAATTGACTCTGATGTATTTTTGTGTCTTTTCATCTATCTTTCTTGGTAAATTTTGGTCTTGCAGAACATGATGATTGATGTGATGCTTTGCATCAGTTCTGGAAAATTCTCAGCTAAAATCCTCTCTAAATAGTTACACTTGTATTCTGCCTCTCTTTTTTTTCCCTTCCAGAACTCTATTCAGGCACATAGAACTTCTCGCTCCAGCTTCCTGTCTCTTAATCGTCTATATTTTCTAACTCTTGTTTTTCTGAATTGCATTCTGTATAATGTCTTCACAAATTATTTTCCCATTCATTACTTTTCTCCACTCTTTTAAATCTGGTAAACCCACTCACTGAGTTTTTACAAAAATTAATGTTATATATGCATGTATGCAAAGTCCCTTCAGTCACGTCTGACTTTTTGCGACCCCAAAGACTGTAGCCCACCAGGCTCCTCTGTCCATGGAATTCTTCAGGCAAGCATACTGGAGTGGGTAGCCATTCCCTTCTCCAGAGGATCTTCCCAACCCAGGGATCAAACCCAGGCCTCCCGCATTGTAGGCAGATTCCTTACTGTCTGAGCCACCAGGGAAGCCCCAATATTATGTTTATTTTTCTATTCATTCAATTTGATTTTTTCAAATACACTTAGTCATTTTGCTCCTTCCTTAGCTCAAACCTCTCTTTTATTTCTTGGAGCATTTTAATCTATGCTTCTTTCCTGATCTGTGCCTGACAGGAGTTTGTGAGTTTGATTCAGTTATTTGATTAATCACTGATTTATAGGTATGGCCCCTTGGTTCTTTGTATATTCTGAATTGTTTACTGTGAATCTAGTTCCTTGGAACTTTATCTTTGGGAAATTTTGTGATTTATTTTGAAGACATATTAACCCCTCTCCCACCCCCAAAGGATTTTCTTTTCTTTCAGAAAAGTGGTGTGAATTTAGTTTACAAATCCATGTGAGGGCTAATCTATTTTAGTGAATATTGAGGAGCTGTTTTAATTTTTTTTCCACCTAGGACTAAGGTGGTTGTTGTTTGGTCCCCATGTCCTGTCTGACTCTTTCTCAACCCCATGGACTGTGAATCCCTGGAATTTTTCCACTGAGTGGGTTGCCATTTCCTCTATCCCGACCCCTGAGCCCGGGTCACCTGAATTTTTACCACTGGCAGCAAAAATACTGGAGGCAGACAATTTCGCTTGTCTGTTGGGAATAGGTTTTGGTCTACCTCTCACCTTCACTTTGAGGTTATATCTGAGTGGGCTTCCAGCTTTATGAGAAGGGTCTTCCGTTAGACTCCCAGATTGGAGAGTCATTTGGAATTTGTCTCTTTTTCTGCATTCTCTGAGTTTTGCACTGGAAAGCTTATGTTAATTGAAAAAACAACGCATGCTGTTTGTCACTAATGCATAAAATATTTGAGGCAAAGCAGGGAACTCAAAACAGTATTACTGTTTAATGTTAAACATCGGAACAAATAAAAGAAGAAATCTTTGAAAATAGTGATTGAAATTTGATCATTAATTATGCCAGAAACTCTGGGCTTGTTAAGGTCATGCTTTTATTTGTCATGCAAATATTAGAGGGCAAACAGTCTACAAAGAGTATAGCATTTAATTATCTGCAGCTTATATTTGTATCAGACAGCACACATACAAAGAGTATAGCAGTATTCTGCATATTGTAGCTCTACAATAAATATCTGTCAAACAAGATTCTCTTTTCTCTTTGACAAAGAGAAATTGCTGTGAAAATATTTGGGGGGACACCTTGGTTTAAACCATGATAGACTGAGTAAATAAAATGGGCATATACATGAGTTGGAGGAAGTAAGGCAAGTGGTTTGACAAGTGAAGTGAGAGAGGTAACTCCTGAGCTGGGAAACAAGGACATGAATAATGGAACAATTCTCATGGTATATTTCTGCATTAATGTGATAAAAATGGTAATACGAGCCTGATTATTCTCCCCTCAGTTATTGACTGCTACATAACTTGTACACAGAAGGCGACTTGGAGTTTTTATTTCTTTGTCTCCAGCACAACCAGCACCATCTGTTTTTCCTCTTATAGCCATCTCTCCATGGCAACATGTATCGATTTACCAGCAAGATTGCAACTGTATGGCCAACTTTATGTAACTCTGTACTGCCAACCATGAATCCAGCAATTTTCTTTTTCTACCTTGGCTTTCACAGTCACCCTCCAATGACTGTGTTGCTGTGTTTTAGTGCACTCTACACAGAGGGGAGAGTAGTGTTTTTAGTGAAAGGTGCCTTTTATCCCAGCAGCTATCGCAGGGCCAAAATGTCTCCAGCAGTCATTTTGTGAAAGTTAAGACCTGGCTGGCAACTAAAGTGTATGTCCTCGTCAACAGCATTAACTGAGATCTCAGTGTATCAAATCAGACAAAAGAGATGCCGGAAAGCTGGCATCACGTTCAAAAATGGCACGTTCCTTTTTCATTGGGCCCACGTTGTGCCATTCCTGACTGGCACGACAGTTTAATGAGACCTGGATGCTTCTTTGGTCATTGAATAGTGCCATCCGTTACAACAGAAACGTGAATGAATTGCTCATCAAGACTGGATTTTCTTTCATCTTTATGGTTGAACTAAGAAGAGCTTGCAGGCGTTGCATTATGACAGATAGCCAATGCAAGGAAACCACTGACCTCCATCAAGGGATCATCTGATGCATGTTGTGAGCAACTTGGCAAAATTATAAACTGGTATTTTTCCAGTGGAAATCTGGAGTTAGAATATTCTTTTTATTCTCATAAGTACTAAAGCAATTAGAATAAATCTTCAATGAAGCAAGAAAAGGAAGACATATTAATACTTAGAAAGTGAAACAGAAAATATTAGAACTGATTGTGATATGTAAAGGTAGCCCAAACTATGCTCAGCAAGGTCTTTACTCTGTACTTCCTCAACTGTATCTGTGGCTCTATAATATTTAGCATGTATTGAATTCAGTATTTTATGTTGGGTAAATGAATTACGCTCTGGATTAAAGCACAGGAAACTCAATGGAAAGACCCACATCCTCAACTACTTAGGTATTTTGCAGGTAGTAAGACTGATTGAAAACATTTGCAAAGAAACGTGATCAAAAGATTGCTTTCCCACCCAAATAGAGTAAAGGTATTCCAAGTCTTTCACAAGAGAGATGTTGCTCAAGCCAATGGTTCAGGATGAAATAAAATGGGCATGACAAGCAATATCTCTGATCTCAAGGTTTGGCTAACAATATTTCAGGAATAAACATATTTTGCACATTTTCCACCTGATTTCTGCATCCAAAAGTCTTCTTGCTGAAACTCTTGTAAAAGTGATGGTTTGGTTTTTACAATGAATTACCTCTTTTGTCTCTGAAACTCAAATTACAAATTTATCTCCAAAGAGTTCAAAATACCTGTTCAAATGTAATAGCTTTCTGTCCTCTCTGATCTTTGTAGGTTGAGCTAGAAGTTAATGTCATAAATAAGCCCTATTCCAGAACCAAACACTCAGGCAATGTAATACTAATTTGTCTTGGTTTTTAAGATCCTTCTCTTATTTTCTCTTCTCTAATAATTACTAAGGCACAGATAAGTACCATTTCCCCAGCTGTTTTGATTTTCCTCTTTGTCATAGTTCAATTGCACTGATATTTCAAACCAACTAGTCCATGGCTTAAATAACAACAAAACAAAACCCCTATGACCATATAACACTGTGTCATGTGTGTTATATAACACACACACACACACATATATATAACAGTGTTATATAACACTATGTTATATATTTAGTCAAGGACTAAGTATGGGGCCACTACCCAAAGCCAACAGTCAAGTTGAAGAGGTGGACAAAACATCAGGGATACAAATACTGAAGAGCAGTGAAGGAGAGAAACAAGAGCATGACAGAGGCAACATCAGAAACCTCCAGAAGATCATCAGTAGCTCTGAAGGGCTTTTGGGCAACAGAGTCAGGATTTACAAACGAAGTAAGGAATTTACATTGTTTCCTTGGCCAGCCAAAGACACATTTGACCTGTGCTTCTTGTGCGTACTCATTCTCTTCCTCATCTTCCATACAAAGGAGATCCTATTCTAAGAATCTTTAACAATCCCTTACAATGTATAGCACATCTAATTTTAGAGGAACACATTAAACGCACCAAAGTCTTTTTATTTGTATAAAGTGCAACGCTTATTTTTGCCTCAGAGAAGTTTAATAAATAGGATGTTTACGTTGAGAACCTTCTCTTTGCAAATTATTTCTACTCTCCATCTCTGGACAAGCATTGTTTAAAGTTACTGTCTCACTGCTTGTACAGAAGCTCTCAAATTATAAAGTTCAATGCAGCCAATATCCATGATGTTCCAGAAACCAATCTAGGCAATGGCAGAGATGAAAATACAAAAGGAAAGAAATCAGTATTTTCTTAAAAGGGCTTGAGAACCTAGTAGGAGCCAGAGTCACGTTCCTAAATGATGGAGCAGAATGAGATGAATGACATAAAACAAGTGAAAACCAAGTGCTGTCTTAGCTCAGGGAGGAGATGAAATTACAGCTTTTTGAGTGCTGTTCACATTTTTCAGAGGAAAAGGGAAAACTGGTATGAAAATGAAAGAGCAAACGCCTTGTAAAGGCCATGGATTGACAGCAAATAGTGAAGCAAAAGAGAAATATTTATCAATAAAAATGACATGATTGGAGATATGAGCAGAAGGGCAATCCATGTACACATACAAACTATAATCCTAAGAGTTTTCTAATAACTAGTTGGTCTGCCACACTAGTCCTTACCTCACTAGTAATAGCATTTCCTCCTGGTTTAATTTGTGTATTCTTTCTTTCACTAAACACACTGAGTGATCTGCTAGACTCTCAAGGTACAAGGTGAGTGAAAGGACACTCTTTTCATGAATCTTGCATTTCTAGAAACATGAGGTTGCCACAAGATAAGCATGCAGATGCGAGTATATGTGTATATTTGTACATGTAAATATAACCTCTCAAGTATTTGAATAAAGTTAATTCAAAGACACTTATCTAGAAGCACAGATCATTTAAGGGAGAAAAGAGAGACAGAGAGGGAGAGAAGCCTGTAAAGGGCAGGGGGTGGGGAGACTGGGAGAGAGATGAGAAGAGGGCCCATCTGGATAAAGGCAAGGAATCAACAAGTCAGTGCAAGAAAAAGAGAATTTGTTTGCCGTCAGTCAAATGATTTCAACATGGACTCATGTTGTCAGATTTCTGAGCAGAATTTTTCCTTCTCAGGTGAAAATACAAAATGTTGAAATGTCCATATCAGCGGATAGCTGATTTTGCCTAGTAACATCCTTTACAAACTTACAGGCTGTAGGCAGAAAGATGAAGGGACATACCTGCTACTGAAACTAGATTTCACACAAGATGAAAACAAAGACACAATTTTAAATTAGAAAAGAAAATAACTCGGGTAGTAGAGAGGCCAGAAGAAAAGGGGTATAGTGGGGAACAGGCTTCCTAATTGGATTTCAAGAGGTGGATGTCACTTGATAAAGGAATTTCCTAACAACACTTTTTACTGAGTGTCTGATGAGGACAAGGGCTCTTCCTGAAGGGCCCTGTGAGTTTCATCAGATTTTAGGAAACATTATGGAGGTTTTGGCTTCCCTAGTGGCTCAGATGGTAAAGATTCTGCCTGCTATACAGGAGACCTGTGTTCGATCCCTGGGTCAGGAAGATCCCCTGGAGAAGGGAATGGCTACCCACTCCAGTATTTTTGCCTGGAGACTTCCATGGACAGAGGAGCCTGGCAGGTTACAATCCACAGAGTCGCAAAGAGTCAGACACAACTAGGCAACTAACAGCTTCACTACGGAGTTTGCATGAAAAATGAAAATATTAACCAAATCTGTAAAAATGTATTCATTCTTACAGTCAATGAAATGTTTTCAAAACCTGCTTAATTTCTCTAAAGGGAGTTTTAGGTAGAGTGGACTTTTGCAATTAAATATGTGGACAGAAGCATGAATGATTACAAAATATTACTATTGAGGTATCTTGTTTTCCTGTGATTTATTGAAAATTGTATTATAAAAAAGAGGTACTTTCTAAGAGGAAGTTAAATCATCTATACTCAACACTTTGACTAGCTTACAGTTCTCTTTCCCAAATTTCTTTTTGTTTAGCTTTTGTGTATATTAAAAATTATAAACACACAAAATGTATCGTTACATCTGACTTTTTCACTTAACGTGATTTAAAATTTGGTGTTATTAGAGTTGTTGTAACTGTAATTTACTGAGGTACATTCTACTTCACCAGGGTGACATGCCATAATTTGTGTGTGTGCGCTCAGTTGCTAAGTCATGTCTGACTCTTTGTGACCCTACAGACTGTAGCATGCCAGGCCCCTCTGTCCATGGGACTTCCCAGGCAAGAATACAGGAATGAGTTGCAATTTTCTTCTCTAGGGTCTCTTCCCAGATGAGGGATTAAACCTGTCTCCTGCGTTGGCAGGTGGATTCTTTACCAGGGAAGCCCTATGCCATAATTTACCTAATATTTTTATTTCAATGCGGACTTTTTTCAGTAACATGCATTGAGCACTTACAAGTGCCAGGTGGGTTCTGGGTGGCACGTGGACTCAGGGACAAATGGCATTCAGAGCTGGCCAGAGGGGCAGCAAGGTGTTCTGATGGCAGTGACTCTGGCTGGGAAAGGGCTGAAACGAGTCCTGACAGGGAGGTAACAGATTGGAAACTGAATCTACTTCTTTAACATTACTATCCTTCTTAACCAATGTTCCTAAGTCCTGTATTCATATTCAGCAAACTGTGAACTATGCTTCAAACAGTAAAATACTTGAACATATTTTCAATTCATTTACAAAAGCTCGACTTTAACAATAGCAGGTTTACTTTGCAGACTCAGGAGGAATAAGGGGATTATCAGAAAAAATATTCATCACCTTTTGGTCACTGTAGAAACTGAATTTCTGTTCACTTATGTCCAGGAAAGAGCAAAAGAGTGGACAGGTGGTCTGGACAGGCGGTGCAAGATGAACAACCCAAGGGATCACAAACCAACAGAGGTTGTGTTTTTACCTTCAGCTCTATGTAAAAGGTTTAGAAACCAAGACTTCATACATTCAAAGTGTGGAATGTGGACCTGTGAGCTGGTGGGTACTGGTTAGTGCACAGAACGCCATGCCCCACAGAGAACTACAGAGTCTGAACCCACATTTTAACATGATTCCCAGGTGACTGTATGCACAATCAAATCTGAGAAGCAGTGCCTCAGAGACCACCTCCATTGTGACAACATGCCACGCAGAGTGCCAATCCTTGTGGTTATGGAAACAGTAAACCCGGGACCCTCTTTACAGTGAGAGCTGACCCTTTATACTGTGTCTGCTTGCGGGTGATCAGAGAAGCAGTTTTATTACATGTTTAGACCATCATTGGCCTGGTGGCTAGGGGCCAATTAGGTAACAGCCTTGAAATTCTACAACCATTTTAAAGCCAATTCAAACAATAGAAATGTAACCACTAAAGTCATGGGATACAGCCTTCTGTTTCTCATCAGCACCAGCCTAGTGACCTCTTGAGTTTTTCCTTTCGATGAGAAATGAATAAACAGGAAAAAGTCCCTGATTGTTGACTGAAGTTGCCATAAGCCAGGGCCTTATTTTGACTAATTATTGATGATATTCCTCCTGACACAAGGTTCTTTTAGTTAGCTTTGCCTCTGACAAACCCATACAGGAGAAAATTGAACCTCTGAGGGCTGGAGGCAAGGAGATATGGTCCTGTGTTAATAACCCATCAGGAGCTACCAGAGGGAGATGAACCATGGGGAGACCTCTCCAAGGACAGGGATGAAGTCACCATGCTACCAATAGTAGAAGATTTAGGTAGCTCTGATCACTGGGGACACAAGCAAGTCACTCAAAATGTATCTGATCGTAGCAGCTGTTGGTGCCATTGTGGGAACAACTGCACCTCATTAACAACCTCACCCTCATCTGACTTCTTTGGATGTATCCCTCAATCTGTCTTTAGACCTTAGATGACAGGGATGAAAAGGGTTGTCTCTGATGTAGGCTCAGCTGTGCCAGATACTCACAAATCCACTTTTCTCCCTGGCATCACACCCCAGATAATAGAATATTCATTGTTCATTTAAAACCATATGCTCCATTGGCACAAATCCCATCATTCAATATTTAAAGCCAGGGTGGATCTCCTGATACCTGCTGTCAGAATACCAGGGATGGTGTGCTGAGTGTAATGGCAAGATTGAACTGTTACTTCATATTTATTTTTATTGCCTTTGCAACATTTTGTAAGCTTATGCTTAAATAGAATGAAATTATATAAAATATTTCATCCAGAGGCAATCTAGAGACTTTGGATTTGAAATAGTGTCTAGTTCAATACTCACGACATGGCCTTTCCGAATTCACTCAGTGATAATGAAGAAGACACCAAAAACAGTGAAAATTCAGAGAATGGCATCACAGACCAAGGGCCCAGGGCACTGGGAGAAATAATCACCAATAGGACTGCGTCCAAAAGCGCAACTAACACCCATTTGTGCTTTGTTCTTTGGAAACCTCACAAACCCGCAATTGTGAATATAGATACCCAGGTGCCCCCAAGACCCTCACTTAGGTATCCCACCATGTGTGCCTGACATCAGAAATGCAAGATTCATAGCATCTCTAAAACTAGCTTCTGCTTGCTTTGGTAGCCAAAGGAAAACATCAGCTTTGCCTCCATGAATGCTTTTTCCTACATCTGTTCCAACTAGGAAGCTCAGCAAATGAGTGGGATTGCAATATGAGTGGCCTGATGAAGGTCTTGAGCCTTACCGTCTAATTCTGAGATGGATGTGGGCATGAGAGTAATGCATTAACGGACTGTAGATAGAAGTAGAAACAGAAGAAGCCCTGGAAGCAGTGCATGCTGGAGAGTGTAGTTTTTCTACATCGAAAGTCCTCTCAGGTCAGTTCAGTCACCCAGTTGTGTCCGACTCTTTAAGACCCCATTGACTGCAGCACCCCAGGCCTCCCTGTCCATCACCAACTCCCAGAGTTTATTCAAACTCATGTACAGTGAGTCGGTGATGCCATCCAAACATCTCATCCTCTGCCGTCCCCTTCTCCTTCTGCCTTCAACCTTTCCCAAAATCAGGGTCTTTCCAAATGAGTCAGTTCTCCATATCACGTGGCCAAAGGATTGGAGTTTCAGCTTCAACATCAGTCCTTCCAGTGAACACCCAGGACTGATCTCCTTTAGGATGGACTGGCTGGATCTCCTTGCAGTCCAAGGGACTCTCAAGAGTCTTCACCAACACCACAGTTCAAAAGCATCAATTCCAGGGTGCTCGGGGCTGTTTCACTGGGATGACCCTGAGGGATGGGATGGGGAGGGAGGTGGGAGGAGGGTTCAGGATGCGGAACACATGTACACCCATGGCTGATTCATATCAATGTGTGGCAAAAACCACTACAGTATTGTAAATTAATTAGCCTCCAATTAAAATAAATAAATTAATTTAATTTTTTAAAAAAAGCATAAATTCTTTGGTGTTCAGCCTTCTTTACAGTCCAATTCTCACAACCATACATGACTACTGGAAAAACCATAGCCTTGACTAGATGGACGTTTGTTGGCAAAGTAATGCCTCTGCTTTTTAATATACTGTCTAGGATGGTCATAACTTTTCTTCCAAGGAGCAAGCGTCTTTTAATTTCATGGCTGCAGTCACCATCTGCAGTGATTTTGGAGCCCAGAAAAATAAAGTTTGCCACTGTTTCCACTGTTTCCCCATCTATTTGCCATGAAGTGATGGGACCAGATGCCATGATCTTAGTTTTCTGAATGTTGAGCTTTAAGCCAACATTTTTGCTCTTTTCTTTCACTTTCATCACGAGGCTCTTTAGTTCTTATTCACTTTCTGCCATAAGGGTGGTGTGACCTGCATATCTGAGGTTATTGATATTTCTCCCGGAAATCTTGATTCCAGCTTGTACTCCCTCCAGCCCAGCATTTCTCATGATGTACTCTGCAAATGAGTTAAATAAGCAGGGTGACAATATACAGCCTTGTCGTACTCCTTTCCCTATTTGCAACCAGTCTGTTGTTCCATGTCCAGTTCTAACTGTTGCTTCCTGACCTGCATACAGATTTCTCAAGAGGCAGGTCAGGTGGTCTGGTACTCCCATCTCTTGAAGAATTTTCCACAGTTTATAGTGATCCACACAGTCAAAGGCTTTGGCATAGTCAATAAAGTAGAAATAAATCTTCTTCTGGAATTCTCTTGCCTTTTTGATAATCCAGCGGATGTTGGCAATTTGATCTCTGGTTCCTCTGCCTGTTTTAAAACCAGCTTGAACATCTGGAAGTTCACGGTTCACGTACTGTTGAAGCCTGGCTTGGAGAATTTTGAGCATTACTTTACTAGCATGTGAGATGAGTGCAATTGTGCAGTAGTTTGAGCATTCTTTGGCATTGCCTTTCTTAGGGATTGGAATGAAAACTGACCTTTTCCAGTCCTGCGGCCACTGATGAGTTTTTCAAATTGGCTGACATATTGAGTGCAGCACTTTCACAGCATCATCTTTTAGGATTTGAAATAGCTCAACTGGAATTCCATCACTTCCACTAGCTTTGTTCATAGTGATGCTTTCTAAAGCCCGCTTGACTTCCCATTCCAGGATGTCTGGCTCTAGGTGAGTGATCACACAATTGTGATTGTTTGGGTTGTGAAGATCTTTTTTGTACAGTTCTTCTGTATATTCTTGCCACCTCTTCTTAATATTTTCTGCTTCTATTAGGTCCATACCATTTCTGTCCTTTATTGAGCACATCTTTGCATGAAATGTTCCCTTGGTATCTCTAATTTTCTTGAAGAGATCTCTAGTCTTTCCCATTCTGTTGTTTTCCTCTATTTCTTTGCATTGATCGCTGAGGAGGGCTTTCTTATCTCTCCTTACTGTTCTTTGGAACTCTGCATTCAAACGGGATATCTTTCCTTTTCTCCTTTGCTTTTCACTTCTCTTTTCACAGCTATTTGTAAGGTCTCCTCAGATAGCCATTTTGCTTTTTTGCATTTGTTTTTCTTGGGGATGGTCTTGATCCCTGTCTCCTGTACAATGTCACGAACCTCCATCCATACTTCATCAGGCACTCTGTCTATCAGATCTAACCCCTTGAATCTATTTGTCACTTCCACTGTATAAATGTAAGCAATTTGATTTAGGTCATACCTGAGTGGTTTAGTGGTTTTCCCTATTTTCTTCAGTTTAAGTCTGAATTGGCAATAAGGAGTTCACGATCTGAGCCATAGTCAGCTCCCAGTCTTATTTTTGCTGACTGTATAGAGCTTCTCCATCTTTGGGTGCAAAGAATATAATCAATCTGATTTTGGTATTGACCATCTGGTAATTGCCATGTGTAGAGTCTTCTCTTGTGTTGTTGGAAGAGGGTGTTTGCTATGACTAGTGCGTTCTCTTGGCAAAACTCTATTAGCCTTTGCCCTGCTTCATTTTGTACTCCAAGGCCAAATTTGCCTGTTACTCCAGCTATCCATCAGCAAAAGGCCTATGTGCCTGTGAAAAATCAGGCTGGAATGACTGTTTATACTTAAGGAAATATATATTGAAATAACAATTAGTCATTTGGATTGCTCAGATTGGCAAAACACTTAAGGACTGACAGTATTCAACATTAGTGAGGGTTTGAAGAAACAGTCATATTTATATATTTTTGGCGTGATTTATACTGCCTTTTTGAAAAGTAATTGGACCTTGCATTAATTCAATAAATACTCATACACCTTTGATTGATTAATTTTATTTCTAGGACTATCTGACTAAAAAGACATTTTGCACACATATGCAAAGGGCTGTGTGTATAGAGATACACAGAGCAGTGTTCAGCATAATAGGAAAAAAAAAACTGGAAAGAAAATTAAGTGTAGGAGGGAGGTTCTGGAGGGAGGACATATGTATACGTGTGGCTGACGCATGTTGATGTCTGGCAGAAACCAACACAATATTGTGAAGCAATTATCCTTCAATTAAAAAAAAGGAAATAAAAAAAAGAAAGATTTTTGAGAAAATTTTTACATAAATTATTGCATATCAGTCCCATGAGGTTATTAGAAAGAATGCTATAGATTTAAGAGAAGTGCTCATTGTAAAAGACAAGATTTAAAATGTAAGTTGTAGAACAGTATGTGTTCTGTACTTTTATTCAAGTAAGAAAATTTAAAGGCTGGTGTATATACCTATTTATTTTAGAGTGCATAATATACATGTATCTTTGGATCTTTTAGGATAATACGTGCATTTAGCTTTTAAATTTAGCATGCAATTTTGTTCCTAATATCATAGTAAAGAAGAAAACATAACTTGCAAAACAGCACACAAATATTAACAGTAATTCTGTTTGGTTGATGACATTCCCAGATAATATTACTATTTTGGTGTTCCCTTATTTCACTGCACTTGAGAAATTTTCTATATGTTATAGTTTTGCACTATAAACAATAAATACAAAAAATAAATGAAAACCTTCAAAACTCTGGGACATGTGGGCCCAAACAGTTATATATTACCAAATGCCTAAAATAGAAGGAATGTTAAGATGGTAAAATAATTAAATTCAGGAAATTAGTTTGAGATTTCCAGTTTCCTATGTACCAAGGGTGTTAAATGTTGGCGAAGATTTTGCCAAAGTATCTTATTAAAGAGTCTATCTAAAGCAGATTAAAGATTAGCATTTTCTCTGGGTGCTAAAAGTAGGGTGCCCAGGAACTGTCACATTCCAGACCAATGTAACAGACAATTCCAGCATCTATGGTCATGTGTGCTCAAACCCTTTCTGTGATTACACTAATCTCAGTGGGGCTCTGCAACCTGATGGACAGAGTCTCCTATGGTGCCCTCAGACAGGAGTGCCACCTCTGAACCACTGCTTGCATAGAAACTGAAGGCATGATCCATAGAGCTAAGTTTCCAGAAGTCTCTTACATGTTCCTTCTGGAATGGACATGGAAGGAAAATAAATGATCTCTTAATTCTCTAGACATTAAATAAGCCAGGTGGACCAAAGCAAGGCAAATAGCCTGGAATGCTAGCAAAAGCCAGTAGATGACTAACTGATTCAGAAAAATGACTTGAGTGTGGAACTAGTAGCATCAATGGTAGTCTCAGGTAGAAGATGGCTTGCTGCAGAAAAAGTGAAGAAGAAAATTCCACAGCCAAAATATGAAACAATCCAAACCCTATCATTTACAACCTTAGAGAAGACAACATTTATAAAGCAAGAAAAGGATGCTCTAAGGAAGAACTAGAAACACAGTAATGAACTTTCAGAAATTTAAAAAATATAGCAATAATAGAAAACTCATTAAGTAGAATAAAGGAGAAAATATTTCAGAAAATATAATTAAAAATGGGACAATAGGAGAAAAAGGATGAGATATACAATAACTAAATAATAAGAGTTCCTCAAGAAGCAACAACAAGAAAAAAAAAAAAAACAAATAATTCAATAAAATTCCTCAGAGCTCAAGAATAAGCTTCCAGATGAGAGTTCCTCCTCTTCAACCAAGGGCTCAGCAAGAAGGGCGAAAGTCACCCTCACAAGCTCCATCATTTTGATGTTTCAGGACACAGAAGAAGAAGCTATCCTTGCTTTTCTTTGCTTTTGGAGAGTGGGAGATTATATAAATATATAAACAAAGGACGTAAACTCACAATGCACTGGACTTCAAGTTCATTCATGGTGTCACAGATGACAGGAATTCCTTTAAAGGTTAGGTAGTATTTGATGATATATATATATATATATATATATATATATATAGAGAGAGAGAGAGAGAGAGAGAGTCGAACACAAATGAGTGACTGAGCACACACACTCATATATATTTATACATAAATCATATATATAATTATACATATATAAAATACACACACACACACGTGTGTGTGTGTGCTCAGTCGTTTCAGTCATGGCCGACTCTTTGCAACCCTATGGAGGTAGCCCAACAGGCTCCTCTGTCTATGGGATTCCCCAGGCAAGAATACTAGAGTGGGTTGCCATGCCCTCCTCAAGGGGATCTTCCCAACCTAGGGATCGAACTTGTGTCTCTTATGTCTCTTACACTGACAGGCAGGTTCTTTACCACTAAGTGCCACCTGGGAAGCACACACACACACAGACATATCTATATATATGTTAAGTCACTTCAGTCGTGTCTGTTTCTTTGTGACCCTATGGACTGTTGCCTGCTAAGCTCCTCTGTCCATAGGATTCTCCAGGCAAGAATACTGGAGTGGATCGCCATTTCCTTCCCCAATCTCTATATCTATCTATCTATATATAATAATATATATATAATTACTATAATATATATAAAATTACTTCTTGCACTCTGCTTTTCAGGAAACTACTGGAGGAAGTGCTCTACCATAATAAAGAATAAACAAAAATATAACAGACATTTAGACAATAGGAATTCCATGTAGAAAAAAAGACAAAAAACCCAAACACTCAAATTGATGGTTGAGGGGTCTCTTCAGATCACAGCAGAAGAGCAAACCCAGAGAACACCCAGGTTGGAGGTTTCGCAAGAGTTGTCTCCAAGATAAATGTGACAGAATAGCCAATGTTGAAAACATATTGATGGATTTACACTATGAAGGAGAGTTGGGGAGTTAGAGACAGATATATAGAAAATTTATAAGCAAAAAGATAAGATTTTAAGAATGGAAATCTAACTTCAGTATACCACATGGCTCAGTTATGAACGGTGCTTATATAATGATGTAGACACTGAATAATGATCCATCCAAAAATTACGATTTTTAACAATTGGCAAATGGTTAGAGGTAATTATGCAGGTGAGGATTGGGTTGAGAGTGATGGGAGAAAATGAAAAATATTAAATCCCCTTTTTTATGGTGATATTAATTGCTAATTGCATAAAGTTAAAAAAAACCCAGCCAGAAGTAGCTCAAGTATGTTATTGACTGATTTGGAAATAAACACCAAAAGAAACAATTAGAAGATTTATAAACTTTCCTTTTGAGAGCAGGAATTAGGACTTGGGAATCAGGCAAGAGATGGATGTTTTTCAATGTTGTTGAATTAGTTGACTGTTAAATTCTATAAATGTATGTATTATACAAATATGCCTTATATATATTATACATATATATATTATACAAATATTATATATACATGTATACATCATATATACATATTTATATGTCTATATAAAAACAAAGTTATAAATGTATAACTTCGATAAAAAATTTTTAAAAAGCCATAACAGTTGTTATGAATATTCACTGGGAGGACTTATGCTGAAGCTGAAACTCCAATACTTTGGCCACTTGATGCGAAGAACTGACTCATTTGAAAAGACCCTGAGGCTGGGAAAGATTGAAGGCGGGAAGAGAAGGGGACAACAGAGGATGAGATGGTTGTATGGCATCACCGACTCAATGGACATGCTGCTGCTGCTGCTAAGTCGCCTCAGTCATGTCCGACTCTGTGCGACCCCATAGATGGCAGCCCACCAGGCTCCCCCGTTCCTGGGATTCTCCAGGCAAGAACACTGGAGTGGGTTGCCATTTCCTTCTCCAATGCATGAAAATGAAAAGTGAAAAGTGAAAGTGAAGTCGCTCAGTCGTGTCTGACTCGTAGCAACCCCATGGACTGCAGCCTACTAGACACCTCCGTCCATGGGATTTTCCAGACAAGAGTACTGGAGTGGGTTGCCATTGCCTTCTCCCAGTGGACATGAGTTTGAGTAAACTCCGGGAGCTGGTGATGGGCAGGGAGGCCTGGAGTGCTGTAGTTCATGGAGTCACAAAGAGTCGGGCATGACTGAGCGACTGAGCTGAGTGAACTGAACAGTTGTTATATACATAATAATAGGGTTTGTAGTTCTTAACTAAAAGCTGACACATTTATTAACACAAAATGAAGTAATGCATAGACCATTTGTCGCCTTTTCTTTTGAATGTGATTGACACATACAACATACTTTAGAATGTTAATTTTAAAAAAATTTGAAAAATGCATTCAGGTTGTTTAAAGATTTTCTGTGATTGATCAAAAGAAATCCTTTGAATCTTTTTAATATCTGCACATAATATACCTCTAATCTTGGTGATTTATAGGGAGAGTATGACAATTGGCCAGTTTCATACTGCGGAAAAGCTGAAATGAATGCTTATAGTTGTTTTCTGACAGTTTTACAATTGACTCTTTAGATGTTTCAGGTAAAGCCTTTAGCTTTCCTTCAGTTTGGGATATTTACCTTTTACTGTTCCCATAACTTTATCTTTGATGATTCAACTGTTCCTACTGAGTTATCATTCAAGAAATTAATTCTTCAGAATGTCATATTTGTAAAGTGATGTTGCTAACTGCATGCAAGCTCAAAAGGAATTAGTGATCAGTTTGGATAGTTCCAGAACCAACGTAAGAATGACGTACACAGTTTAGCACACAGACACAGAAGTCAGTAGGTAGACAGAACAAGGAGCCCTGCTAATATCATTTGCTGAACATCCACTGAATGCTTCTCAGGAGGACCCACAGTGTTCTGGGTGCTTGGCGGATATAGTGGGAGTAGATGAACAAATATTCAATATGCACCACAGTAAACAGAAAATGAAAGAGGGTATGGGATAAAGTGGTTGAGGAGATGCTGCTGTCTATTTCATTACTGGCTTAAATATAATATGCATCCGTTCAATCTTTCAAAATTAATATAATTAGAGATCTACTAGAAATCGAGGTTATAGGAAAAACTCTTCACAGAAAATGTGCTATGTCATGTAGAGGAACATATTGTTGGCACAAAAAGAAAACAACAGTAATTTTAACTGAGACTACAGAGGCTGAAATTATAGTAGTGCTTTGGAATATCTGAAATTTGTCACTCACAGAAAAATCTTCCTAAAACATGAACTCCAACAGGATCTGTTTTATGGCTGAAAATTAGTAATGTCAATTTATAGCAATACACACTCTGAAACCACTTTCTTTTGGAACTCTGCTTAAGATTTATTTTACCAAAAAAAAAAAAGCCAACTATTAGGCTACATCATAAGAAGAACTACCTTTGCCAACGACACGTTTAACGATCAAGCCAGACCTACAATTTCCTGAAGTTCCTCAGGGCTCTGTTTTCCTGCCCCTTCCCTTGGTGCTCTGACACCTGCTCTCCGTCAGGGGAGGCGACTCCTGGCAGAGACCCTGGACTCAGGGACACTGGGCTGTAATCACAGTTGCCATCACTACGAGGGGCAGCAAAAAGACCACACCACTCTGTCCTTGAACTCGGCTTCTCTGAGGTTGTGTCCAAGAGTGAAAATTATCCTGCACTTCCTGAGTATCTTTCAAAAGCAACCTGATCAAAGGTGCCCCAGAAAGCAGAAGTCAGCTCTCAAAAGTCACCATCTTCACTGCATAGCAGCGACGCTCTTGTACATTTTCAAACAGAATGTATCTTCTGAGAGTCCTAAAAAAAAGTCTTAACTACAGTTGCTCCTCAGTATCCAAGGGGGATTGGTTCCAGGACCCCTGCCATGGGATAAGGCAGTACTGTAGTATCTACTGAAAATTAATCCACCTATAAGTGAACCCACAGAATTCAAACCCACAGAGGTCAAGGGTCAATTGAGTCTCTATGAAACCACATGCTAACTCACAAAGGAATTGCTGATTGAGAAATGTTGGATGAAAAATACAAAATAGGGAAACTGATGAGAGGATTGCTAGCTATAACAAGATACAAGATGCAGTTAAGGAGAAGTGGCCAGGAGTAATGAAACCAAACTAAGAAAAAGAGAATCCTCCTGGGAAGATTTTGTTTCTTACTGAAATCTTTTTAAATCACTCTGTTTCTGTTGCTCAGTTGCTACGTCATGTCTGACTTTGTTTGTGACAGGGTGGAGTGCAGCACACCAGACTTGCATGTCCTTCACCATCCTCCGGAGTTTGCTCAAATTCGTGTCCATTGAGTCAGTGATGCCATCCAGCCATCTCATCCTCTGTCGCCCCCTTCTCCTCCTGCCATCAATCTTTCCCAGCATCAGGGTCTTTTTCAATGAGTTGGCTCTTCGCATCAGGTGGCTGAAGTATTAGAGCTTCAGCTTCAGCATCAGTCCTTCCAATGAATATTCAGGGTTGATTTCTTTAGGATTGACCGGTTTGATCTTCTTGCAGTCCAAGGGACTCTCAAAGGTCTTCTCTAGCACCACAACTCGAAAGCATCAATTCTTCAGCGCTCAGCCTTCTTTATGGTTCAACTCTCACATCTGTACATGACTACTGGCAAACCATAGCTTTGATGATATGGATCTTTGTCAGAAAAGTGATGTCTCTGCTTTTTAATACTTATGGCACCTTAAAGAGATGTTGGACACTTTACAACAGTGGTGGCAACAAGGGTGAGGTGCTTTAGAACCCCAAAAACTTCTATTAGGTTTCCTCTTCTAGCCAAAATAAACAGAGTCCACAGTGTGTAGGTGGAGAAAAAACCATACAAAATACAAAGTTGTCTTTTAAAAAAAACTTTGCCAGTACACCCTAAGTAAAGTCAGCATATTTACTTAACAAACACAACTTCAGAATGAATTCCTTATCTCTTTCTTTCAACAAGATTGCTGTCCCAGGCCCCCACTTATCTAGAAATTAGGGAGCAGCCCCCACTCAGTTAAACAACAATCAATTACAGAATGAGTTCCTTCTAAGTCTGACTGCCAGGAAGTGCAAAGAAAGAAACAACAAATGGAATGTTACTACATTTCTGCCACAAAGAAAGAAGCATTTTCCTGACGGAGGAGTGACAGCCACATGGAAGTGGAAAAACAGGTACCTGTTGAACCAGAGGTTCTCAAAATGCGGTCCAGGAGACACAGTGTCAACAGATGGAAATTCTTCTAACTTCTGTTAGAAAAAGAAATATCTGGGCCCCACTCCAGTACTGACTGAGGCCCAGCACCCCATTTTAGCAAGCCCTCCAGGTAATTCTGTTGTTATTGTTGTTCAGTCGCTCAGTCCTGTCCAAATCTTTGAGACTCCACAGACTGTAACCCACCAGGCTCCTCTGTCTGTGGACTTTTCCAGGTAAGACTACTGGAGTGAGTAGCTATTTCCTACTCCAGGAAATCAAGTAGTTGGGCTTTCTGAACTAGGGCTCAAACCCAGGTCTCCTGCATCGCAGGCGGATTCTTTCACTGCTGAGCCACCAGGGAAGCCCAAAGTGGTACAATTACAAACCACTAAATGAAGCGTGGGTTGGGTGATTTCATAACTCAGCAATATTCACATTGTGAAAGAGAAGTTGCACTACAGAGTCTGCCAGAGGGGGAGCTGTTCTATTTACTAGTGTCCCTGTTGGCTGTTTTAATCTTCATAGAAGTCCAGTGTTCCATCCCTCACTAACCTTCAAAGGAAGAAATTCTTTCCACAATCAGTTGCTGTTTAGCTCAGAGCTAGGTATCTTGAGCGCACCCGTTTGAACAGACATTGAAATCAGTCTGCTAAGGGAGAATAGCTTTCATCTTTAATAAAGAGTGGCAGGTCCAAGGCAAGAAAGTCATCAGAGAATAACTAGAGTCCAGAAAACACAGGAGCTGGGACAAAGCTCCACCCACCTTCCTCATTTCCATGAGTTGCTGTGGCAACAGTGATGCACCTGAAGGTAGGGACCAGCATTGCTGGGAGGCCAGCATGACCCTCTGTGGACCCCTCCTCCAGTGTACTCCCGTTCTCATTTCAATCTGTCACCTTTCTTTCATGTCTAAAACCTTGTAAATTTAGATGATACTGCAGAATAACTATTATCATAACTTTGTTTTCCATGGTTTCATAGCGGAGTTCTGTTTGCTCAGAGTCCAGAGAGAAAAGACTTCGAAAATCTAGGCATAAGGAGGAGGGGGTAGGGGAAAGATGGATTCGGAGTTTGAGATTAGGATGCAAACTATTTTATAGAGAATAGATAAAGAACAAGTTCCTACTGAATGGCACAGAGAACTATATTCAACATCTTATAATAAACCATAATGGAAGAGAATATGAAAGAGAATATATATGTACATATATACATGCATATATATATATATATATATATATGTAGAGCTGAATCACTACTATACAGCAGAGATTGACACAAGATTATTAATCAATTATATTTCTTTTTTAAAAAAGCTTTATTGATGTGGACCACTTTTAAAGTCTTTATTGAATTCATTACAGTATTGCTTCTGTTTTACATTTTGGTTTTTTGACTGTGAAGCATGTGGGATCTTGGCTCCCTGACCAGGGATTGAACCTGTGCCACCTGCATTGGAAGTGTGGAATCCTAAAAACTGGGCCACCAGGGAAGTCCCTCAACTATATTTCAATAAAATAAATATTTTAAAAATCTAGGCATAATTAAGATTTCCAGGAATATAATGTGAACTACCAATTTATACCTGTGGACTTTTCCTCTCTTTATAAGTAATGATCAGGGTCTCAAAGAAAAGGGAGAACAATTTTAAAAGTTTAAGAAGCTCCAAAAAAAAAGACATCTATAAAGGAAAGAAGCAGTGGGGAGAAGGAGGAGCTTTAACTGAGGTTTCAAAATGGAGAAACTCTGTCCCCCAGATGTATTCATGTTCCTTGGAGATCAATTCTCCCCACCCAAGTGCCTGAAACTGGTTTGGGAGGTAGAATCTGAAGATGACTGCATCAGGGCCCCTGACTCAGGCACTAAGGTGACTCCAAGTCATAGGATAAAATAGGAGAATTTAGGGAGAGCTGTCACCATATGGAATTCCAGTCTAATTTCTTCAATTTGTTCCAGTGAAGCTGGGGAATGCTATACATACTCTCCCAAAGATACCAGTTGTTAACAGTTTTAATTATTACAGGTGAAGAGCCCATCTTTTTACATTTTTCCCCTTGAGATAATCACACTTGAACTAGGCATAAGTAAAGTCACATTTTCTGGGAAGACTTTCCCAAACAAACTATAAATTACAGCTCCCTGGCTAAACTCCCCTTTTATTTCCTGTTTCTTTTCTTCTGTGGTACGCTTTTCATTCCAAAATTATATACTTTATGTATTTATTTGATTTATTTTCTCTCTCCCCCACTTACAACATCAGAGGTTTTTGTTTAGTCAAGTGTTGTATCCAAGGAGGCTAGAAGAGTTAGTGACACAGGGTAGACTCTGAATGATTTGTCAAAAGAAAAAATAAATGAATATTCCACAAGGTGATATTTCCTAGATTCAAAATACTGCTCATCCATGCTGGAAAGTAAAGCACGAAATCCAACAGCAATATGGGATGTGGAGCAGGGTTTTTCATACACAGGCCCTCAAATCTCACTACCTCCATCAACCTGGACACTACCTAGAATGAGGAGGAGATTCCAGAAGCCTCTGGGGAGAGCTCCCACCATCTTAGGCTACTTTAGTGAACTTTCTCACAGAATGGAATTGAAAGGCAGAACCAGATCACCAAGTGATTACAGCCATGTATGTCTGACTCTTTGTGACTCCATGGACTGTAGCCCGCCAGGCTCCTCTGTCCCTGGAATTCTCCAGGCAAGAATACTAGAGTGGGTTGCCATGTCCTCCTCAGGGGATCTTTCTGACCCAGGGATTGAACCTACATCTCCTGCATCTCCATAATTGCAGGCAGATTCTTTACCACTGAGCCACCGGAGAAGCCCGATTAAAACCTACTGACTTCTAATTGGACTCACTACCAAAATATTTCCAATATGGTGCCTATCTGGAGATGCTGAAATGCTGACATAAACACACATCCTACAAAGCTATGTATCATCACAAAACCAAGGCAAAATACTGAGCCTGTCTGCCAAGGACACTAATTCTTCAAGAGATTAGCTTCCTAGCTCTATGAAAACATGGATAATTAGAGCATCATGTTTATTATGCTGTAGCTAGCAAAGCACACATTTATTATAATGCAGTTTTTCCCCCTTGGGGCTCCAGTACAAATATAGACATTACACTTTGGACTGGATCATGAAGGCACAGAGCCTCAGTCTGGACAGTTAAGCAGGGGATGCCTGGCAGGACCAGATCACAGACTTGGCGTGGGTGAACAGCTCTGTCTTTCTGCCAGGCCTTGATGTCACCTTCCGGTGCCATGAGGCTTGCCTTCACTTTCAGCTCACAGTCATGATCAGTGTGATGACAAGGTACATGCAGACGATCATCTCATTTCTCATGCATGTCACTAAAAAAACCAGAGCCTAATAGAGCTAAGCCAGGCAGAGATCATGATAGAAAGCATCACACCAGGGGCTTTAGCCAAAGAACAGATGCCAGAGACAGAAGAATGTGTCCACAGGGGCTCACAAGTAAATTCTAAATGACAGAGGGTTTCCCCAGACACACGGAGGTGAGGTATATTAAGTTCCTGCTTCATTACTGTCATCTGAGGGGACAGGGCGGTCATGATGACACTTGGCAGGAAGCGCAGCACCTGGGGCTCATCCAGACCTCCAAGGGGGAGTGTGATTGTGCAGCTGAGAGCAGCATATCCCCCAGGAAGGTGGGCAGTGATGCACATGCTCAGCGGTCCAGAGTCTGGCCATTTTCTTCAATCTGTCTGCTCCTCTCCAATCAGACCAGGTACCATCTGAGCAGGGTGCTGGGAGAAAAACACCATCCGCCCAGTCATTAACTTCACATCATCTCTATGTCAGTGCATCTTAAACTACATGGTGGGTACTTTTATTCCTTTATTGCTTTACTCAGAAAAAAAGTGATACACTATCTACTCTGTGGACTTTGTTGATGGCTCAGTGTTAAAGAATCCACTTGCCAATGCAGGAGACATGGGTTCAGTCCCTGAGTTGGGAAGATACCCTGGAGAAGGGAAAGGCTACCCACTCCAGTATTCTTGCCTGGAGAATCCCATGGACAGAGGAGCCTGGAAGGCTATAGTCCATGGGGTCACAAAGTCGGACACGACTGAGTGACTGAGCATGCACGCATGTATCTACTCTGCATCATTCAGTGGGATGGGGGTGCAGAAGTTCAAGATGCCTGTCCTTGAAGAGCCCAAGATTGTTGGGGAAACTGACATGTGATTACCTCCTTACAGTACATGGTAAGAGTGCTGCCACTGTGATTAAAAAATTAAAAATAAAAGACCCAGTGGCAGGGCTCTGTAACAACCTAGAGGGGTGGGAAAGGGTGGGAGGCGGGAGGGAGGTTCCAGAGGAAGGGGACATATGTACACTGATGGCTAATTCATGTTGAAGTCAAACCAATATTGTAGAAATCAAGCCAATATTGTAAAGCAATTATCCTTCAATTAAAAATAAATAAATAAATAAGATCCAATGGCCTGGGGGCACAAGGAGGGAGCAACTAAGGCTATTTTAAGTATGGAAAGAAATAACCTATGAAAGAAGCATGGACAGAATTCATATGATGATTTGAGGAGAGATACATAAAGTACCACAGTATGAGATATGTTAGGCAGATTGAGTAGAGTATGGCGACTGAAAACAGATAGAAAGAGATGGAAAGACAAAAGGCACTTAATGTTTGTAATCACCTCATGTTCATGACTTACTAAAGGGACATGAACAACTGTCAGGTCTCTGGTGAGCTGTGGGTGTAGACACAGGGTTGTTACTGCAGCTCACATTTCAGAGGCACCTCCTGTCCAAGAGTAACTGATTCCCTTCAACATGCCTAATCATTCTTTCCCCCCATTTCACTGCTCAGTTCTTTCCAGTATTGTTCCATTTGTTTGCAATCCTAAATTTTGTGACTTTATTGTAAGCCATTTTAAAGCTTTTTGAAAGTGGTGAGTCGATGCATTTAATAAAAGAAAACTTGTCAGTGCAATGTCATCAGAGTAGGACTACAGCCAAGCCAGGTGAAATCCAGACTGGCTGCTGCTATAACTTGTAGAGGAAGCTTCTAGCATCACAACCAAGGTACTGAGAGATTTGTTTGCTTCATGTGAAAACATCAAGAGCTCAGCTTGACAGTTCCGATTCCAGTGCTTGTTCTGTACTTGGGTTATAACTCTCATTATCCCTCCAGCCTGTGCTGAAAGTGTAAAAGGATGTGTCTACTTTATAGTGGGAGACAAGAAGGGCTTCCCTGGTGGCTCAGTGCTAAAGAATCCACCTGCAATGCAGGAAATGAAGGGGACCTGAGTTCGATCCCTGGGTAGGGAAGATCCCCTGGAAGAGGGCATGGCAAACCACTCCAATATTCTTGCCTGGAGAATCCCATGGACAGAGGAGCCTGGTGGGCTACAGTCCATGGGGTCGCAAAGAGTTGGACGCGACTGAAGTAGCTTAGCACTCACGCAGGAGGCAGAAAGGAGGAACATGTCAGTAAGATTTGTCTAGAATAATTTGAAGTTCAACTACTTAAGGGCTTAGTGGGTTTTGGGTAATGTTTTTTCCTTTTAAATTAAAGACACTTCAAGATGATCATGTAAGAATGCCACTCTCACTGCACTCTGATTTGCTTTCTTGGATAGGAGAGAAAAGGGTTGAATTACAGGAAGAGGCCAGGGATTGCACTCAACCCCAGGTAGCCTGGTGGAGTGTGTTCAGTATGTGGTCCTCATCTGTTGTGTGTGATAAATGAGAACTAGGTTAGAACTGCTGGTCTAGAAGAATGTCTTACTATCAGATAGCCCTGATTCTAATTCTTTCACTGCCACTCTGACTTTGGTCAATTACTCAGGTTCTACATACCTTGTTTTTCTTATCTGAAAATTGGAAAGACAGTATCCACCACTGGGGGGAATAAAATGATAAAAAGTGTAGGCACTCGATCTATGACTTACTGACTCTCGTCCCTGAAGTATGCTGAACAATCAGTGTACAACCTAGAAAGTTTTTGGTTGCAAACAACAGAAAAGTCAACTCAAACTGGCGTGGACCACATGGAATGTACTGGCCCCATCACTGAAAAATTAAGATGGTCAGCCTTCACGGATGTTATCATCTTTTGACTAAGATGGTCACCAGGAGCCTGTTCCTGGGCATCCCTTAAGTCTGCCTTCAGTAGAGCCTAAATGCCCTTCTATTATAAGATGCTCCAGGAGAATGAGCTTTGGGAGAGAGAGAAAGGGAGAGAGAGAGGTATCAGTATGTCAATATCACTCAAACAATATGGATGCTACAGAGGAAGAGTGATGGTATAGATCAGATGCCAGGGAGGCAAACAAAAGTCTGCTACAGTAACAGTAACATTGGCATTAGAGAGCCCTTATGGAAACTTTCCACGTTACATTTATTCTACAAAAAATATTTACATTTATTCATACATCTAAATGTACACATTATACAGAGAGAGATGAGATACTGGGAGAGAGATGTTAGTCCAAGGAGAAGTGGGGAAGCCATAGGTGCAGTTCCATAACCTCTTGGACGAGAAGTGTGGGATTCAGGGAGGGTCTTTATCTTGCCTTTAGAATCCATTTGATTCAGTCCAGTTGTTTTCTTCTTTTCATAAAATCACACAGATACAATGGCCAAGAAAGAATAGATATATTTTCCTCACTAACACACAAACACATACATATTACCACCACCACCACCAAAAATCCCTTTGTTAAATCCTTCATAAACAACCACCTTCATATTGATATCATCAAGTGAAGTCTCAGACCCAGCAAGAATCCTGAGGATTCATTATACTCTTGACATTTCCGAAGCAGTTTTATACGTGAAGCATGAACACTTCTGACTAATGTTTATTATTGGATCCTGACTGTATTGGAGAGGTACACATATTAATACATCTTCTAAAACATGAGCTCTTAACCTGTCCATAGCATTTGCCAAAAAGAAAATATTCTTCACATTTGAAATACAGGAAAGAAAACTGAGGGTCAGTGAATTAAATCCCAAATACATAGTGAATGATCTGCTAATTATATAGGGATTGTGTACCCTGAAATTTTCAGACCAGTCACAGATTCAATAACCTTACCTTGCTGTTTTAAATGGGATAGTATATCTCCATTATTATTTTGTAAAGATACTATTTGGTCAAATGGACACGTGTGTGCTCATGCTCAGTCGTGTCCAACTCATTGCGATCCCATGGACTCTATCCCACCAGGCTCCTCTGTCCCTGGGATTATCCAAACAAGAATGCTGGAGTGGGTTGCCATTTCCTCCTCCAGGGGATCTTCCTGACCCAGGGACTGACCCGGTGTCTCTTCTGTCTCCTGTATTGCAGACAGATTCTTTACCAACTGCGCCACCTGGGAAGCCCATGAACACGCATTATAAGGAAAATGTTTACGAAATTCTCTACTGTAGTTAGACAGGAACAAACACTCTTGTAATTGTTGTCTATTGTGTTACATAATGGCTCCTGAAGATGTTATGGGAGAGATTCCTTTGTGGAGATTGTACTTCGGACATCTGATTTTACTTTATCCACCATACTGTGTAAACTTTTTAAATATTGATATTTTCCTTTTGCTTTGACCACTGGAAGCTATGACCACACAACCAGGCATGTGACTACACTGTAAGAAAAACTGGCAGAAAAAATTTGAGCTTGGTGCTGTTTTCTTTTCCTCCTCATGTCCTCTCTCCAACCAAATATTCCAACAAATTCATGTCCTCTCTCCAACCAAATATTTCAACAAATATCACAACAAATTCATTTAGTGATAATACTAATATTTTTAGGAGATGCTTCAAGTCCCTTTTGGAATGAAGTGAGATGTACAAGAATAAGCAAGAAAATATGGGTTGGAAGATAGATTAAATATAACTTTCAATTATTTATATGGTCAAGATGGAAGAGCTCTTCCAATGAAACTTTTTATATAAATCCCTCTGTGTGCGTGCTGTGTGTTAAGTCACTTCAGTCGTGTCCAACTCTGTGCTACCCCAAGGACCATCGCCCTCTGTCCGTAGGATTCTCCAGGCAAGAATACTGGAGTGGGTTGCCATGCCCTCCTCCAGGGGATCTTCCCAACCCAGGGGTCGAAGGCACGACTCTTATGTCTCCTGCATTGGCAGGCAGGTTCTTCACCATTAGTGCCACCTGGGAAGCCCATAAACCCCTCTAACTAGCATCAAATCCCATGCCATTCCAAAGAGGAGCAAGTGGCAGGGGTACCAAGCAGAAGAGAAGGAGGGGTCACCCCAGGGGATGACTTGGCAGGTTGACCAGGAACAAGGGCTCCTTCTGAAGTTGTCTTTTCCTCTAGTTATAAAACTGCCTTTTCTACCACTGCCTCCTCCTCCCACCACTCAGTATCTATTTCCCTTGAAATGTCAATTTTGAAAAGGTTACAATTGACTCTTAAGTATGCCTCCCTGAGTAAGTATTTGAAAAGGAATGTAATCAGCTCTCATGAAGGGGTTCTGAGGCAAAATCCTTGATACATGGCTCCCCACAGAAGCTAATCTCAGTGTAGCTGGGGGCTCACAGTAGGAATTATACAGCTATTGCTAATCAAAGAAATTTATATGGAATCATTTACCCTCTGAGGATCTCTCCACAACCGCCCCCCCACACACACACATACACATATAGTAGTCTCTGGAAAGAATGAGGTGACAGAGCAAGAGATGGTTCTATGTGGACTATTTCTTACGGACCTTTTGGTAAAATCAGTCTTTATGCGTAATGAACACATCTTTAATACAACCATTTACATCACCAAACAAATGCAGCTCTTAAACCAGGGTATCTCAATAATTCTCTGAAGGCCTGTATTCATTTCATAAAATCTCAAGATATACCAAGGATTGACAGTAAACAAATAATCAGCATGGGATGGACTGAGTACTCTTAAGAATGAAACGTGAGAAATAGTACAACTGGTGAGTGTCAAACCTTTGCAAAGAAACCAAAACAAATTTGAAAAGTTCTGGATAGCTCCCTTAGAAGGATGGGGTGAGCCTGGAGATTTCAAATAACTGAAGAATGCCACAGGGGTTAATTGATGTCAGTAGTGCAAGGCTGAGAAAGCCACTCACTGTGGAGGGAAGATGAATAATTTGTTCCATTCAGGGCTATTTTCTGAATGACCTGGGCTGATTCCCATCAGCAGACAGAATTAGTTATCTCTGCCCATGTGTCCCTTCAGGGCCTGCTCATTTTTCAATCCACTGCCATTTGGTTGAGTTATTCCCTAAATGAATCAATCACTAATTCATAATTAGATCCAATGACAGCATAAATCTCTGTAGTGGAAAACTCTGGAAATGATGACATGAGTCTGAAGACAAATCAGACATACAGCATGTTTGTTATTCTTAAAACCAATTGAATCTTGGCTTAAAAATCGTGGTCAAGATATATTAGCTAGATCTTTGAGGAGTCTGATGTGATAAATTGAATATTTCTTCCGTTCATTTATCCTTGCTTTTCATACACATTCACAGTGACTATTCCAGAATAGTAGGATTTATCAATGTCATTGACATGAAAAGTCTTGTCCTCAGTTCTATGTTAGACGGAATATTATGTGAAAGCAACTATTACTACTTTCAGGCCAGATCATCATCCTCAAGGACCAAAGCCATACAGGAGAAATTCCTTGTGACTGTTAAAACTCTAGAAAATACAGACTATAAAATGGTAGGGCTGGCTAAGCCAGCTGAACTTTTCCTCCTCTTTGTGAGGCTTGGAGAAGTCTCAGACTCTAGAGAAGTGTTATTGTATCACATTGATTCTTCAAATTCTTGCCCTACTCTACATCCAGTTCAGCTGACAGTACACATATTTATAGGAAACAAAGTACTATTGATGTATCACTTCCTTACCCTCTGCCAATAGGATATGCAGAACCCTAGTGCCTTTGTTGTTACCCAAAGATCTCATGGGAATGCTATGACCTCTTAGGGAGTGAGCCTTCCCATTTCCCTTTCCCTGTATCAGGAAAATATCCCCCAGTCCTAAAGGTTTTGATTTCTAGAAGGCAACAGTCCATACCAGTGGGTTATTTATTAATAATTACTCTCTTTCACAATTTGCTAGCTGTTCCTTACTCACTGCACTGCCTGCTTTGTATCTGTTTTGGTGAGACTAATGGATATTGGGGGCTTTCCTGGTGGCTCAATGGTAAAGACTCTGCCTCCCAATGCAGGAGACAAGGGTTCGATTCCTGGTTGAGAAGATTCCCTGGAGAAGGAAATGGCAACCCACTGCAGTATTCTTGCCTGAGAAATCCCATGAACAGAGGAACCTGATGGGCTACAGTCCATGCGGTTGCAAAAGAGCTGGACACGACTTAGCAACTAAACGACAACAATGGATATTGAGAAACACAGTCACTACTGAGAAACGTGGCCACTGTGCTGCTGGGATCCAAGGACCTATGTTCCCCAGCCCTCTCTCACTGAACCAATGTGGAGATGAATACAGGCCTCATGCCTGAATATGAAGAGATCTTACCGCTGAACAAAACCTAGTCTGCTGCCTTTCTAGGATCTTTGCTTCCTATTCACTCTCAGCCCCACAAGAGGACAAGGGTAGCCATGCAACTTGGATGTCATTGCCACCACTTGCTTCCTGACAACTGTCTGATCCAGGGAACACATGCCTAACCTCAACCCAAACATGGAGAACTTCTCATCACAAATTCAATACCTTTTAACAGCAATTATGGCATTGAAGAATTCAGATTTCCCAGGACCAAGAGAGAAAATGCTATAGAAAACTGTAACTAAAATATCATCTAGGAATAAAGATGCTGATGACATCAGCTCGAGATGTTTTCTGGTTTCTAGAATCCTTCTTTCTTGAACTGACAACCCCTAAGTACTCTGCGTTAATCAGTCTTCGGAGATAAATTGGAACTGATGTGGAGAATTAGAGGCTGCAATCAGAGGCTGCAGGTCCAGATCCTGTATGCTCTTTGTGCCCATCATTCAGCTACGTTGCCAACAATTAAAGCAACTCAAGATGACTTGCGAGTGGGGTCAACAACTTGCTCACTGTGTTTAATTCAACATGGATATATAGGTGGCCTCAGCCGTTTTTTGCAGGTCATTTAAGGGGACACAGATAGGATAGGATAGGATTTACTGTCCATTAACTATGACCACACATATAACCATAGAAGGACTCCTCTATGGCTCCAGAACTTTCCAGCTCTCATTGCTAAGCCCTTGCTCAATGATCCACCCACTCCCAGGCAAAAAAAGTTAGAAAACTCTACAGAAGCAGTTATATAACCACAAAGATTAATTGTTTTTCCAAACACAACATTTAAAAACAGCTGGTGTGTGGCCTCTCTACCCACAGGTTATCTCGGAATCATGAAATCAGAGCAGGAGGAGACGTTGAGAGAACAATCCCTCTCCCCTTCAGGCAGACTACAGCTAAGTCATCCCAGACAGAAGTACATTTGCCCTAATTTCAAGGAGCTCCAGGGACAGAGCTCTCATGACTTTCTATTCTGAATAGAGATAAAACTTTTCTTGCGGCTAAACAATATCTCCCTTTAGAGCTGAAGTCTATTCATTGTGTCTGGCTGCCCTTTGAGATGCAGAAGGGTCTCTCTAACAATCTTTATACCTCACACTCCACACAAATGGAAATCAGCTTCCTCCTTGAGGACTCTATTTTCCCCAAACTTCTGAAATATTAAAATTGTTTTATGACTTTCACTTGCTTCTCAAAGTTTTCTCTATTTATTCTCAGTTCTCAAGTCCAGATTTAGATATTATTTTCATGTAAAGTCAGCTTGTTATTGTTCACTCACTAAGTCATGTCTGACTCTGCAATCCCATGGACTGCTGCACACCAGGCTTCCCTGTCCTTCAACATTTCCTGAAGCTTACTCAAACTCATGTCCATTGAGTCAGTGATGCCATGCAACCATCTCATCCTCTGTCACCCTCTACTCCTCTGGCTTTCTATCTTTTCCAGCATCAGGCTCTTTTTCAATGTGTGAGTTCTTTGCAACATATGGCCAAAATACTGGAGCTTCAGCTTCAGCATCAGTCCTTCCAACTAATATTCTGGACTGATTTCCTTTAGGATGGACTGGTTTGATCTCCTTGGTGTCCAAGGGACTCTCAAAAGTCTTCCCCAGCACCACAGTTCAAAAGCATCAGTTCTTCAGCATTCAGCCTTCTTTGTGGTCCAACTCTCACATTTTTACATGACTACTGGAAAAATCATAGCTTTTACCATACAGACCTTTGTCAGCAGAGTGATGTCTCTGCTTTTTAATATGCTATCAAAATTTGTCAAAGCTTTTCTTCCAAAGAGCAAGTGTCTTTTAATTTCATAGCTATAGTTACCATTCATAGTGATTTTGGAGCCCAAGAAAGTTTAACTAGATCTGAATAAAATACAAAGTCTCTGTGTTGCCCAGAATGGTCACTCCTAGTCACATGGGTACGTGAAATGTGGTGAGTGTGACTGAGAAATGGAATATTTAATTTCATTTAAGTTGTACTTGATTTTGGGGGGGGGCTCCAAAATCACTGCAGATGGTGATTGCAGCCATGAAATTAAAAGACGCTTACTCCTTGGAAGGAAAGTTATGACCAACCTAGATAGCATATTAAAAAGCAGAGACATTACTTTGCCAACAAAGGTCCATCTAGTCAAGGCTATGGTTTTTCCAGTGGTCATGTATGGATGTGAGAGTTGGACTGTGAAGAAAGATGAGTGCTGAATAATTGATGCTTTTGAACTGTGGTGTTGGAGAAGACTCTTAAGAGTCCCTTGGACTCCAAGGAGATCCAACCAGTCCATCCTAAAGGAGATCAGTCCTGGGTGTTCATTGGAAGGACTGATGTTGAAGCTGAAACTCCAATACTTTGGCCACCTCATGCGAAGAGTTGATTCACTGGAAAAGACCCTGATGCTGGGAAGGATTGGGGGCAGGAGGAGAAGGGGACGATAGAGGATGAGATGGTTGGATGGCATCACCGACTCGATGGACATGGGTTTGGGTAAACTCTGGGAGTTGGTGATGGACAGGGAGGCCTGGTGTGCTGCAGTCCAGGGGGTTGCAAAGAGTTGGACATGACTGAGCGACTGAACTGAACTGAACTGATTTAAGTTTAGATTTAAAGTTTAGATTTCAAGACTGGCTACAGTGTTTGGAAGATTTGAAGTATATTTGGAACAACTTTGGTTTGTCAATCTCCTTTTTCAAATGTAAGTTTCATGACACAAATAACGTTCAAGTGTTGCTGATCAAAATTCAGCACCTGCTTTGAGATATCTTTTAGTGTATAATACACAGAGGACTTTTGGAGACTTCGAATAAAAAGAATTTAAGCATTTCATTAATATTTTTATATTGATTACATGCTGAAATTAAAATGTTTTTGATACACTTGATGTTATAGACTGAATATCTGTGTCCCAGCCCCCAAATTTCATATGGTGAAGGCTTGATCTTCAATGCTACAGTATCTAGAGATGGAGCTGGTGGGAGGTAATCAGGTCATAAGGATGAAGCCCTCACCATAAACCAACCTGGCCAGCACTCTGATGTCAGACTTCCTTCCTCCAGAACAGTGACAAATAAATGTCTGTTTTCTAGGTGACTCAGTGTATAATACTTTGTCATGGCAGCCAGAGCTGTCTAGGACATTGGGTTAAATAAAATACATTATCAAAAGTTAATTTTATCTTTTTTTTTTTTTACTATCTTTTAATCTAACTAAATCACAGTCCTGAAAAGAATCCCTTAACAAGTGTTCTATCTCTGATTTTATTTCCTCTCATAAGCTTCATGAACCTGCAAGATTGAAAGGTAGAGAGAGGAAAGGAAGGAAGTTGGAACAGCAGGATTTTAGATGTTGTGTCACAAAGTCATGATGAGAAGCAGCCAGAGGAAGATTGTAAGGTTGTCTTCATGGTCACAGGCTGCTTCCCTGGTGGCTCTGTGATAAAAGAATCTGTCTGCAATGCAGGAGACGTGTGTTCGATCCCTTAGTCAGGAAAATCCCCTGGATAAGGAAATGGCAACTCACTTCAGTATTCTTGCCCGGAGAATCCCATGGACAGAGAAGCCTGGTGGGCTACAGTCCAAGGGGTCGCAAAAGAGTCAGAAACAATTGACCCACTGGGGAACAACAAAAACCATGGTCTCAATGCTCCAGCAAGTAACAAATCAAAGGATATCTAATGTACACAAATCAGTTGGTGTGAAGGTTTTTTGTTTTTGTTTTTGTTAGTCTTATTTCAGATTTTGGCTATGATAGATATAAAATGGGAGTCTGCAAAAAAAGGGAAAAAGCTGACAAAGGTGTGTTATAAGTCCACAGTCATCTGGCTGGTCTGGGAAGGTCTTGAACAGCTCAAGTACGGAGGGCTGCATAACACGGGTGCGAAGTGTGTGGGGGCTGGAGACAAGAGCCAAAGTTACAAAGGGAAGAGGTCTTGGCAGTTTGATGGTTTAGGAAGCTGTCTTGAATGCAACTGGCTATGCAAAGATGAGTGGCATTATTAGGTGGTGCAGTTGGTAAAAAGCCCGCCTGCCAGTGCAGGAGATGTAAGAGATGCAGGGGGTCAGGAAGATCCCCTGGAGGAGGGCACGGCAACCCACTCCAGTATTCTTGCCTGGAGAATCCCATGGACAGAGAAACCTGACGGGCTATAGTCCATGGGGGCGCAAAGAGTCAGACACAACTGAGCACACACATACAAGACTTGCAAATGATTTTTTAAAGGATTACCTCATGGATTAGTGCTGAGAAGGGGACCATCAGCAGACCCAGCTCTGTTCAGGAGGGGAGATGATCATTCAGAGATACCCACAAAAGGTGGATTTGGGGGGATCGATGTTCCCTTCTTTCACCTTATGTTAAAAGCCACTTTTTATTTCCTCCTGGAACCCCTCTCTGGTGTCCTTTAATGATACCCACATGCTTGGTGTGTAGCCCCTGTAACTGTAGGCATTAATATTGTATATGCTGTCATGGATTCTGATCTTCTAAGAAAGTAAAGTGTGTAATGACTAGCAGTTTTTCTTTGATGTGATGTGTATTCATGACAGCACCATTTTACGGGTCAGGAAAGTGAATCTGGTCTGTTTTAACAGAGAAACTCCCAGGAGGATGAAAGCAGAAGACATGAGATTTCTGCTTCCAGACCTTTTAATGAATCATCCTGAGAATTTTAGCAAGTCACCTTTCCCCTCCAACTTTTCCTCAACGTTATGCAATACTAACTTTTGTTACTGCACTTGCTTTTAATGTGCTAACACTGCCATCAATTTCATCTCACTGATATTAATATTAGAGGCTTCCTGAGGGCGGGGACTGTGTCCTCAACTTCTCTTGTGTTTTCTAAGTTCTGGTACAAAACACTACATGAAATATTGCACAGTGTGTTTTTTTTTTACCCTTAGGAAAAATACGTTGACCTTGCACATTGTTATAGCTGTTAAACATTAGAATTTGGATGCTAAAATGAGTCTGAAAGATTGACTAGGAAATCCTGTCATGGTAGAACTGACAAAGCTGGGACCCAAGCATCAGTGTTACTTCTAAATCCTATATCTAGTTAGCAGACAACTGTAGCCAGAATCTAGGTCACTAGAAGATTTGCTTCTTTATGCTGTTTTAGCAACAGCGGAGATAATATAGGTGGACATTTAAGAGCAACTCAAATATACAAACAAAAATATTTTAAAATCTCTCATTCTAGTTTTAAAGAACCGTGTTTAAAAAAGTCCAGTCCCCTTACTGCATGGCAAATAGTGAGGGAAAAAGTGGAAGCAGTGACAGACTTTATTTTCTTGGGCTCCAAAATCACTGTGGATGGTGACTGCAGCCATGAAATGAAAAGACGCTTGCCCTTTGGGGAAAAAAAGCTATGACAAACCTAGACGGTGTATTAAATAGCAGAGACATCATTTTGCTGATGAAGGTCTGTATAGTCAAAGCTATAATTTTTCCAGTAGTCATTTACAGATGTGAGAGTTGGACCATAAAGAAGGCTGAACGCCAAAGAATTGATGCTTTTGAACTGTGGTGCTGGAGAAGACTCTTGAGAGTCCCTTGGACTGCAAGAGGATCAAACCAGTCCATCCTAAATGAAATCAACCCTGAATTGGAAGGACTAATGTTAAAGCTGAAGCTCCAATACTTTGGCCAACTCCAATACCTTGCCCAGCATAAGACTCTTATGCTGGGCAAGATAGAAGGCAGGAGGAGAAGAGGACGATAGAGGATGAGATGGTTGGATGGCATCACTGACTCAGTGGACATGAGTTTGAGTAAGCTTCAGGAGATGTTGAAGGACAGGGAAGCCTGGTGTGCAGCAGTCCATGGGGTTGCAGAGTCAGACATGACTTAGTGACTAAATGACAACATTTTTCCCAATAATTGTGTTCCCCAGGAAATGCACTTGAGGCTAAGTCAGCAGTCTAGTTCAGTTTCTTTCAACATTATATATATATGTATATATTTTTTCTTCCAAAATGAACTTACAACACCAGTAGGAAAGCAAATACTGTGATAAATTCTTTTACTTAGTGAGTTTCTCATACACTCTGCTGCCATGGCTTTTTTTGTGTGTGTGCATGTGTGTGTGGTTAAATTTACTTGTTTCTCAATACTTATTGGGAAGCTAGTTGTCACTTGCTGATAATGTACCATCTGTTCAGCAAAAATAAAATACATGATAAATAAAAGTTTTCCTGATCAGAAAGGAAAGCCAAGAGGAGGCCGAAACTAAGGAATTAGGAACCTGAGTTTAAACATGCAGTTACATAAATAGACACACTAGGTGAGAGGAATGGCTTTAAATGTAACAGTAGCTCAGATGCAAATAGTAGTATGAATAGTCAGTGTGTTCACTGCACATGAAGGAGATTTCCCAGCATCCATCTCTGCAGTGTGGACACCACCCTTTAGGACCTGCCTCTGTGGGAGTCCTGCAAAGTACCTATTCCCTCAATGTCACTTCCAGATGAAAGGATACGCAAGTCTAAGACTAGAATTTGACATCAAGGGAGGCGATTTGGGGGATTAAAAATCAGAAATGAATATCAACCTGAAACAGAACTGACAGTAAAGTTGAAAAAGAAGTCAGAGGAATCTAAAACCCCAAATCCTTTAAAACCAAGGGAAACATTGCCACATATTGGGTCCTGTTTCTGTGACCTGATCCCAGGAGGGAGAGATGAGAACATGCTTCCAGGTTTTCATCAAATATTTGAAAAAGAAGACTGCATAAAAGAAATGAGCTAAGAGCATTAGAGGGATGAGCTGGTTGGGAGTATCAGAGGTTAGTTGGCTAGGGCAATGGACTCCTTCCAAGCCTACAATCTCCTGTTGATAGCTACAAATTCATCAGCCTGACAGTTACAATAGTTCATTCATTAAATCGATCATCCATTGATCATTTTAGTGACTCTCACAGATAAGAACTCTTTAAGATCCTGGGCATATCATGTTAAATCAGGATGGTGTCAGTTCCCCAGAGTTTTATGGTATAAAATAGAAAGTTGATTCACTCATTCATTTTGGCTAGGAGAGTTATATCTTTTGAACATTAGACCTTTACCAGGCACCATGCAAGACACTGGCAATTTAACCATGGGCAAGTGAAAGTGAAAGTATTAGTTGCTCAGTTGTGTCTGACTCTTTGAGTCCCCATGGACTGTAGCCTGCCAGGCTTCTCTGTCCATTGGAATCTCCAGGCAAGAATACTGGAGTGAGTTGCTGTGTCCTCCTCCAGGGGATCTTCCAGACCCAGGGATTGAACCCAAGTCCCTTACATCTCCTGCACTGGCAGGCAGATTCTTTACCACTAGCACAACCTGGGGTCCCTTACTGGACCTTAGTTTACTCAAGGGCAAGATTCATGTTCACATTATTTTTATTTTCTAATACCTGATATGTGGTTTTTCCCACATAAGTTCCTTAGAAGTAAATTAATAAAATGTGTAAGAGTTTCAATATGAATGAATCTAGTAATAGAGATTGATGGGTAATGTAATATTTAGGAGTGTTATGATAAGAAAGAAAATGCCTAGTAGAATAATCAAAGCCAGAGGAAAGAGTTAATAGCAATTTTCAGACACAGCTTCAAATACATGGAAAATGGCATATTTCTGGAATTGTGGACTCGAATCTCAGGGCAGTGTAGTAGGGATCTTACATTTCTGGCACCTGGAGGCCTGTGGTGCTTAGAAATACAAACACAACCACTGCTGTGATTCATTAAGAGACCAAAGATCAGGAAGAAGGCTTCCCTGATGGCTCTTCAGGTAAAGAATCTGCCTGGAAAGCAGGAGACACAGGAAATGCAGGTTCGATCCCTGGGTTGGGAAGAGACCCTGGAGAAGGAAATGGCAACCCACTCCAGAATTCTTGCCTGAAAAATCTCATGGACAGAGGAGCTTGGTGGGCTACAGTCCAAAGGGTGGCGAAGAGCAGGAAATGAATGAGTAACCACACACACAGTCAGGAAGACCAAATCGAACGCTGACTTTGTTAAGCCAGGGTTATGCAACATTGGCAACAAAGGAAGGAAGCATATGGAGCACAGACAGAAATGAAAGTGACAGATAGAGGATGGTGAGAACAAGGGCCACAGATCTCGCTGGAGGGGACCCTTCACCCGGACAGATGGCACCGTGGGTGGTTGCAGTTACTTGGAGACAGTAAAGCAGGGTCTGAGGTACAAATGATAAAGTGAGGTGAAGGATAAGATTAGATGAGTCTCTAAGTGCTTTTCTCAGCCTTGATGAAGCTTTTCTTGACAAAAATCTGCTCACTCCCTTCCCCTGTTCCCTTTGATCAGCACTCTATTCTTCATGCTGATCACACTCATTTCAGCAAAGTCCTTCAGCTGTCCTTCCCTTGTGCTGAGTCCTTTTGCTCCCCCTACAAGTCTCTAAGGGAGACCCTACAGAGAAAGCCACCCCTTGCCCACAGACAGGACAGAATTGAACATTCTCAGAGGGAACTATGCCTGATTGTGGGGAGATGTGAATGAATTTCAAAAAAAACCCTTCATTAAAATGTATCTATCTGGCTGAGTTCATTTGCTGTCCACCTGAAACTATCACAACATTGTTAACTGGCTGTATCAGAGCCCAAGAATTGATGCTTTTGAACTGTGGTGCCGGAGAAGACTCTTGAGAATCCCTTGGATAGCAAGGAGATCAAACCAAACAATCCCAAAGGAAATCAGTCTTGAATACTCATTGGAAGAACTAATGCTGAAGCTCCAATACGCTGGCCACCTGATGTGAAGAGCCAACCATTGGGAAAGACCCCAATGCTGGGAAAGACTAAGGGCAGGAGAAGGGGGCAACAGAAGATAAGATGGTTGGATGGCACCACCAACTCACTGGACGTGAGTTTGAGCAAACTCTGGGAGATAGTGAAGGACAGAAAAGCCTGGTATGCTGCAGTCCATGGAGTCACAGAGTTGGACACGACTGAGTGACTGAACAAATAAAAAAGTTTTTGCAAAGATTAATGCACAGAATTCAAGTTTTATGACTCCTGGAGTGGAGTGCAACATGATTTTGCTTTATTTTCTAGTGGCCTTCTTCTTCCTTCCGTCAAAGAGCTCATATAATTTGAACTTGCTTCTGTTTAATACATACTTATTATCTACTTGTGTAAATATGTGTGAGTTTTACAGTAAAGTTCAGTTTTCAGGTGCTGAATACGTTGCATTAAGTATGGAAATAAAAAATGTCTACTACAAAAAAACAAACTTCCAAAACAAACAAAAAAAAAAACCCGCCTATCGAATTGTGCAGAGAAATGAGGGTACCCTGGGGTACTGACAATAATAAAGTTCTCTCTCTTCTGGTGTTTGTTACATAGTGTGGTTTGAAAAAAAGTGAAAGTGCAGGTCACTCAGTCGTGTCTGACTCTTTGCAACCCCATGGACTGTACCCACCAGGCTCCTCTGTCCATGGGATTTTCCAGTCAAGAATACTGGAGAGTGTAGCCATGCCCTTCTCCAGGGGATCTTCCCAACCCAGGGATCAAACCTGGGTCTCCCGTATTGCAGACAGATTCTTTACCATCCAGCTACCAGGGAAGCCTATTAGTGTGGTTACTTTGTGAAAGTTTATTCCATTGCACACTTACGATCGGTATATATTTCTGAATGTATGTTATACTTCAATAAAATGTAAACTTAAAAAAATCTTACTGAAAAATTCATGCTGAAATATCTCTAATCTGAAAACAAACCCATAACAAAGTTCACGTGAATATGAGGGCCCAACTGAGTGGTGAGCACCATGGGGAACTAGCTCTTCAGTGTGGTAGAATATGGACCACATCATCTTGGAAGAATGCGCTGGAGTGGGTGAAGCATTGGGAGCACAGTATTTTGGGGTTCTCCCAACAAACCCATGCAAGAGGCATGTCGTGCTGGTCCGCAGCATAGGAGAGGCTTGGCATGTGGGTCCACTTGCAGTTGCAGGAGCACACAGCCCAGAGAGACAGAGTGGATGGGACATTCGTGAGGTGCATGAAAGGAACCTGGTGGCCATGCCTCAGCTTGAGGAAGCAAGAAAGTAAAGGAAGACTCCAGAGGCAATGCCCTACATGGAGGAAGGAGGGGCAGAGAGACTCAAGAGCAAAGAACTGAAAACTGAGCAAAAGAAAGTCCTTCAGCCATGAAGCATGGCTAGAATGATTCAGCCTCCCTATCTTCAAGGATCACTTCCTCATTCTTATGCTTCCTCTTTGCATTTGTAGGATGGCCTACCTACTCTCTCGGAGAAGGCAATGGCACCCCACTCCAGCACTCTAGCCTGGGAAATCCCATGGACGGAGGAGCCTGGTAGGCTGCAGTCCATGGAGTCACGAAGAGTCAGACACAACTGAGTGACTTCACTTTCACTTTTCACTTTCATGCATTGGAGAAGGAAATGGCAACCCACTCCAGTGTCCTTGTATGGAGATTCCCAGGGATGGGGGAGCTTGGTGGGCTGCTTTCTGTGGGGTCGCACAGAGTCAGACACGACTGAAGCAACTCAGCAGCAGCAGCAGCTACCTACTTGCTAACCAAAATCTCACCATGCTTTTAAGATCTGCTTTCTCCCCAGCCCGACACACAACCATCAATGACCATCTAGAGAAAAAGGAATAAAAGGAATGATTTCCTAGAAACAATAACACATCACATTCCCCGTGGAAGCCCTATCACTACATTAGGACAGATGTCTGTTTTAGCTGAGCCTGAAAAACAACACACCAAGATGTTTTTCAGCACTTTTAACACCATGGAACGAAAACATGGCTCTTTGATGATGAGCAGCAGAATCATCATCAATGATGAGCACCAATGATGAGCCAGCAGAATCTCCCCAAAGGTCACTGGATAGACTCTCATCCCTCTTCTTCTACATGTCCTTTCAGCAAGCCCTTACTCGGTCACTGGTCCTTGCAGTGGGCAGCCCTGTATAGGCACGGCTACTTTTACAGATTCCACATGAAACAGCTGATCATTTGGTACAACTGGTGGATGTGGAAGCAGGTTTGTAACAGAAAGGAAGAGAGGGTCATATTAATAATGTCTCCTCCATCTGTCCTGGGGCACTTTTTTATTGTTCATTTTTTTATTGGAGTATAATTGCTTAACAATATTGGGTTAGTGTCGGCTGTACAACGAAGTGAATTAATATATATATATTCCCTCCCTCTTGGACCTCCTCTCACACACACCCCCCACCCCTCTAGGTCATCACAGAGCACTGAACTGAGATCCCTGTGCTATACAGAAGCTTTATACTAGCTGTCTATTTTATACATGGTGGTATATATATATATATATATATATATATATATATATCAGTCCTACTTTCTCAACTTATCCCACCCTCTCCTCCCAACTCTGTGTCCACAAGTCCATTATTCATGTCTGCATTTCTATTCCCGCACTGCAATAGGTCCATCTGTATCATTTTTCTAGTTTCCACATATATGCGTTAATGTATGATACTTGTTTTTCTCCTTCTGATTTACTTCACTCTGTATGACAGACTCTAGGTCCAATCACATCTCTACAAATAGACACTATTCTTTTAAGAAAGAGACAAAGAAGGAAAGAAATGATGGTGACTTTGTAATTCTCAATCAGTGGGAATAATGTTAACAGTTCTGGGAGGGTGATGACATTCAGCAGAAAGCCTTATAAGAACCTGGGAGCAGACATCATGTGGACCACAGTGGTAGGAGGAACTCATCTGACAGGCATGTCAATCATTTCTGCCTGCTTTACAGGAAATTTCCTGGGAAGAATACCATCAAATGACTATTGGCTACAGGGGAAAAGTGAAACATGATTATTCTCTTATGCAAACAGTAAGTATTTATCGAGTGTCTACTGTGCGCAGAACAAGATAGTTACTGAGATACTGATTATGTTGTGCTATGGTTGTGCTCAGTCACTCAGTCATGTCTGACTCTTTGCGATCCTATGGACTCTAGTCCACCAGGTTCCTCTGTCCATGGGATTGTCCAGGCAAAAATACTGGAGTGGGGTTGCCATGCCCTCCTCTAGGGGATCTTCCTGACCCAGGGATCGAACCCACATGTCTTATGTCTCCTGCATTGGCAGGCGGGTTCTTTACCACTAGCGCCACCTGGGAAGCCCACTGACTATATTAGTTTTCCATAAGTCCCAGCGAGTAATCCAGAATCCACAAGCACTGTTTTCAACTTTGTTCACATTCCAGACTCAAATCAGAAATCCTCATCCATCTGCTTGTATCCACACTATCCAAGATTGTTTCAATTTTGTAAAGTGAAGCCAACAAACACATTGTAGAAATATTTTTTCTAACCGCTCACACACTTTGGAAAACAATGGGAAATTATTCACACAGTGCAAAATTATCTTTATTCAGAAGATAACATCAAGCAGCATGTTCACAATCAAAAACATTTTACATTTGCAATAAACACCAGTCATTTATGCAGGAGCTCTGCCGGGTTGGTATATATTTTTATTGCTTCATTTTGCTACTGTCAAAGAAAGAGAAGAGATGGTTTTAACCTATTATCAATTCCACATGAGGTGTAGGAAAGGGAAATGCAAAGCATTAGAAAGAGGTCAAGGGGCAGAAGAGGGACCTCCAGTGTTTCCTATAAATGAAGCAGATTCACACATGGCCAAACCAGACACCATCTTTAATTTCTAACCTTACAAAACTGAGAGAAATGTGTATGTCCTAAGTCACACATGCACACACATCCTGACACAACTGCCTGTGGATTCTCAGGAAATGCAACTTTAGTTGCTGTTGTAGTGAAAGTGAAAGTCGCTCAGTCATGTCTGACTCTTGGTGACCCCATGGACTATACAGTCCATGGAATTATCCAGGCCAGAATACTGGAGTGGGTAGCCATTCCCTTCTCCAGGGGATCTTCCCAACCTAGGGATTGAACCCAGGTCTCCCACATTGCAGGTGAATTCTTTACCAGCTGAGCCACAAGGGAAGCCCTAGAATGTTGGAGTGGGTAGCCTATCCTTTCTCCAAGGGATCTTTCTGACCCAGGAATCAAACCAGGGTCTCCTGCATTGTAGGTGGATTCTTTACCACCTGAGCTATAGGGAAAGCATCCAGAATTAATTACATCATGCAGTTTTCTCCTTTCAACCAGCAGCTGATGAGTCACAATCTCCATTTGAAATTAACACAGGTCAGTAAGATGGTATGGAGACTGAATAAAACCCCCTACCAAATGTCCTCACACTAATCCTCAGATTACTGGGATGTATTGTTTGTATAACAAAAAAATTCTTTGCAGATGTGATTGAAGATGTTGAAATGAGAAGAGTGGCCTGGATCATCCAGGTGTGTCTCGTCTGAAAGCAGAGGAGCTTTGCCAGCTGTCATCAAGAGGAGATGTGACTATGTAATGATGGTCAGAGAGATGAGGCTTTAAAGAGGAGGGCACAAGCCAGGGAATATGGATGGCCTCTAGAAACTGGAAAAAGCAATGGAACAAATTCTGCCCTGGAGTCTCCATAAAGGAACCAAGTTCTGCGGTACCTAGGTTTTAGGCCAGTGAGAACTGTAAGTGACTTCAAACCTACAGAGCTGTTAATGTAATAAATTTGGTTATTTCAAGCCATTATTTTGTGATAATTTGTTACAGCAGCAATAGAAAATTAATACATATGAGCTGGCAAATAATGGTGTCTTGGTGCTAACATCTCAAATAAATGCACACAGCTGTTTTGACTAAGATGTCAATGATACTACTGGAGGTGTGTCTGGGTGTATTTGGCAAAAAGATTGTTAAAATTAGGTCATAGCACTTGATTTCAAAAACCTTTTAGCAGATGCCTACTACAGCGTAGGGAATATTCATTGCTTTTCAGTGGTAATTAACAGTCATATAATACTTCTGTTTTAATTATGAAAGTATTGTTGAGGTCGTTACCCTTTATTTCCCTCAATATATCCTAAATGATACACCAAGTGGGAAATTTCTCTTGGAGAAATGTTTCTCATAATGAACTGTTGCATCTATTCTTCTAAGATCATTTCAAGTATATGACTTATTCCCATATATATTTTCTAAGTAGGAGTCAGATCTGTCTTGTTATTGTTGCCTTTCAATACTTTGTGCTGGGTACAAGGGATTCACCCAAAATTATTTGTGAACGGAGTGAATCAAAGACTAACTCTTGACTAGGTTTTGTGCACAGTCACAGCAAGGGCCTTTGTTGCCGTGTTGGCTTTATTCTTGTTTTTCTTTCTTGACCATTTTAAAATTTCTTTTTTCCAGCTGCACTACATTTGTCTTGTCTGCTCTCAAAGGACTTAGATTGTGGGGAAAGAGAATAGTTGCATACTAACTATGATAGAAGGAAGAAGCACCAATAGATAGTCAAGTGTTATAGGAAGTTAAAGGATGAAGTGGCTAAAAGTAACTGTTCAGGCAAGAAGGGCTTCTAAAGAGAAACAGTGTGCGACTTCCCTGAGGGTCCAGTGGTTAAGAATCTGCCTTGCAATGCAGAGGACTCAGGTGTGATCCCATGTCAGGGAACTAAGATCCTACATGCCAAGGAACAATCACACCCACACACAACTACTGAGCCCCTGGGCCACAACTAGAGAGCCCATGTGCCACAATGAAAGATCCCACATGCTGCAACTAAGACCCGACACAGCCATGTAAATAAATAAATATAGAAAAAAATAAAGAGAAGGAGTGTCACTAACACAGACAGCTATTTGGGGGAGACTGAATCTGGTGTTGTTGAAACATAAGCTAGTGGCAGAAGAATCTGGAAGACAGTGGAATACCACTGTAAAGGACAATGCCAGCTACACTCAGGGATGATGGAAGTACCCCATAGGCAACAGGAGCTACTGAAGGGTCTTGAGAAGACTAACCTATTTATTTCTGTGTTTCAGGAAAACAAAACAAAGGAACATAAAACTCTTATGACAACATAATGGATATTTTTGAGAAATGGGAAGTAGATAGCAGAGACATCAATTTGAATGTTATTGCAATAATCCAGGAAACAAACAGTAAGCACCGAAACACAGCTAGCTAGCAATAGGGTCCAGGGAAACTCAAGAAATAGAATCAACATGACACAATCAGTGACTGGAACTGAGGACTGGGATAGAGGAGAAGAGAGCATGATTATAGTGTGATGACATTTTGATTAAAAAGTAATAGGAATACAAGAAGAGAAAGAGGTACTGAAGAGAAGGTAATAATGCTGAATATCTCCTATATATTGAGTGACAACCATTTGCCAAGTTCTGTTTTAGACATTTTGTGTAGAGGGTTATTCTACAAAGTCAGTTCTATAGTCTTCTTTTTATTGTTATACAAAACCTTTCAGTATCTTCTCCAAGGTCCTGCAGCAATTAAGAAACAGAAATCAAACCCTGGTCTGTTCAAGTACAAAGGTCATGCTCTTTAAGCTGTTCTTCACAGTCCAGGTTCACTTTGGACACATTGAACTTGAAAGCCAGAAGAATGTCCTTGCCTAGAAAGCTGTTGCCAATGTTCTTGGGGTCCCCACGAGAGTAATGATAGTGTGAGATTTCAAGTCATCTTGAAATGATGGTGGTAAATGGTAGCTGGGGAAGCATCTGATGGAGTTTCAAGAGGACCCAGGAGAACAGAGATGACCAAGAATGTTACTCCTTAAAGTCGATGCAGAAAGCCAAAGTAGGAAAAGTGAGACGTGAACAGGGAGAGCATAGTGTCACAGGAGTCAAGAGGCGGCATGTCAAGGAGTGGGTAGTCAGCTAGAATAAACTAGAAAATTACGGGAGGAGGAGAAATGAGAAGAGGTCACTGAATTTTGCAAAGGAGAATCCATCAGAGGCTCTGGCAATCATCAAGTACCAGGAGAGCCTGGAAGCAAGACACCTGGGTTGGGTGGTGAGGAATAGTAAAGACATAAAGCCTGTTCTTCATGACATTTAGCAGTGACAGGAAGACTAGACATGGGACAGAGGATGTAGAAACAAGGAGAAAAATGATGAGACTTTTTTCTGTATATTTTCATATCTATAGGAAGGCTTCTTTGGGTATAACGAGGCAGTGGAGAGGGAAGGATATGAAAATATGAGAAAGATATGGATTTTCCTCATTGTCTCGGGGGATCATTTGGTGGGATGCAGTGGGATGGATGATGCTCACTGCTGGGTTATATCCCTCTGGAGGCCACCTTTGGGACTGCAGCAGTTGCTACAGGATGGGCATGTCTATGTCATGTCTATGTCTGTATCTATGGCATGTCTAGACATTTAAATCCTCTTTAACTCAAACATGATATCCAACTAGGTTATTTGGTATGTGGGCTTCCCTGGTGGTTCTGATGGTAAAGAATCTGCGTGCAATGCAGGAGACCCAGGTTTGATCTCTAGGGTGGGAAGATCCCCTGGAGAAGGGAATGGCTACCCACTGCAGTATTCTTACCTGGAGAATCCCATAGGAGTCCGGTGGGCTACAGTCCATGGGGTCACAAAGAGTCAGACACGACTGAATGACTAACACTTTCACTTTTCACATATTGGTATGTAAAATGCATCCACTGAGAAAAATTCTGTCTCTCAGATATGACTCATCATCCCTTAGCATAGCGATATCATTAGCAAATACCAAGGATAGTCACTCAAGTTTATGGTTTTATTTTGCATACATATTGTAGCACTGATTTGAATACTTACATACAGGAAGTGTAAACCCAGCAGCTTCTGTTTGCTACAGAAATTGATTTCAGCTTTTAAGTGAGCAATCATAAGACAAATATTTAGAGTACCAGAGGAAGAGTATCTGCCAAGGTTTAGTCTCATCATACAGAATACACAACAGCAAGAATGCACATTTTGCATCATGGCCAGCCATCAGGGGTGGAAAGCATAGAATACAGTTTGACTCCAGAAGGGGCCAGGGTTCCATCCCCGGTCAGGGAACCAGATCCCACCTGCCGCAACTATGAGTTCGAGTGCTGCAACTAAGACCCCATTCGGTCAAATAAATAAGTAAATATTAAAAAAGAAAGGGAGCTACAAGAGCAATAAAAGTTTAGAATCAGCAACAAACAAGAGAAATGGGAGACCCGGAAAAGACACAAGTTAGTAGAAAGCATTGTAACTTGGAGGGAGTTGAGAAAGCAAATAAAGTTTAGCAAAAGAAACTTTTCAACCTTGAAGAGAAAGCCCAAAAGGAACACAATCCAGGCAGCATCCTAGATTACTCTGTCCCTAGAAGATCAATTTTATAAGGAGAGAAGAGACAAGTCTTTGGAGGATTGAGTAGGGCAATGGGGGTCAGGGTAGGTGGTGGGACCTCCAAGGGCCACTCTTGGGAAGTCAGGGTGTGATTTCTTACACCGCATCCCCTTCTTTCAAATATTCAATATATTTTCATCCTATATTCATAAAACAAGACTAGGAAATTTGGGAATAATACAGTTATGTCATAAATGATCTTTGCCTTCCCTAAACTCTCAGTTTAGTCTAGTTGGGAAACAGTAAAAAAAAAAAAATACAGTAAATGGAATAACTAGAAAAAGGAGGGTTTCCCTGGTGACTCAGATGGTAGAGTCTGCCTGCAATGCAGGAGACCCCGGTTCGATCTCAGGGTCAGGAAGATCCCCTGGAGAAGAGAATGGCAACCCACTCCGGCATTCTAGCCTGGAGAATTCCATGGACAGAGGACCCTGGTGGGATATAGTCCATGGGGTCACAAAGAGTTGGACATGACTGAGTGACTAACACCAGAAAAAGGAACATGTGTAAGAATCTGTTTATATGCATGAAATCTGCATAAGAGAACAACTGATATGCTCTCAGATTTTCTGAAAAGCTGAAGCATTTTGTTTTTGTCTAGCAATCCCATTTGGCACAGCAAGTACCACTTCCTCCCTGATAGTGGCCTGGGAGTCATCACTCTGCTCCCAGGATGAACTCTGATCTGGACGTTCCCTTCCTGGTGTCTTTGGGCTTCTGCCTTCTCTGGTTCTCTCTGATGACATCCCTCTTCTACTCCATCCAAACTCATCTGCCTCCACCCTGACATCAAACACAGCCTATTCATCAAGGCTCAAATACAGGGTCATTTCCTCAACCAAATCCTCTCCACTGCTGTGTCTTTCTCTTTCATCCTTCCCGCTGCTACATGGTGCCGCAGTTGTTCAATCTCGAAGTCATGTCCAATTCTTTGTGACCCCATAGGCTGTCACTGCTTCCACTTTTTCCCTTTCTGTTTGCTGTGAAGTGATGAGACCAGAGGGTTTCCCTGGTAGCTTAGCAATAAAGAATCTGCCTGCAGCGCAGGCTACAGAGGAGACAGTGGTTCAATCCTTGGGTCAGGAAGATCCCCTGGAGGAGGGCATGGCTATCCACTCCAGTATTCTTGCCTGGGAAATCCCATGGACAGAGGAGCCTGACAGGCTATAGTCCATAGCATTGCAAAGATTCGGACACCACTGAAGTGACTGAGCATGCATGCCCAGCACGATAGGACCAGATGCCATGATCTTAGCTTTTTTCAATGTTGAGTTTTAAGCCAGTTTTTTTACTCTTCTCTTTCACTCTCATCAAGGTGCCACAGAGGTAATATCTAATTGTCTTCTGATCATTTCTTACATTTCTGAATAAGGTCTGACCTTTTCTCTTGGGATTGAAACCCATGTAGCATTTGTCCTCAGTTAAGGAAGGCATGATAAATGTCATTATCTAGAGCTTTCCATTGCTAAAATAAACCTCCAAAACAGCTGATATGATTCAAAGAGCACAGGATTAGAGAAGCAGCATATCTGGGTTCAAATCCAGATTCTGGCACCAGGAATTACCTTTGCCAGGGCTCAGATGGCTTATGTGCAAAATACAGGGTCGAGGATGACAATGTTCTCTGGCACTCCAAAATCCCCAGGCTCTGCGACCTTGTTTGGAGACAAGTGGTACACACATTCAGACCCATCCAAACACACTTCCGTGAAGTGTTCACTGATGTTAGTGTCAACCTTCAAATGTTAGGTCTGATCTTCCTCTTGAAATAAATCATCAGTTCCCCCCTCCTGTTATCAGTTCTTAGAAGATGCTTCAACCATGACAAGACATAATAAAAAGGAAGATTAATTGGTGAACTGAAAAATCCTTGCCATGACAAGGACACAAAAAGAAAAAAAAAAAAAAGAGAGAGAGGGGGGCAAAAAGACCAAAGATAGGACATTGCTTTCTTTAGCAGTCTTTGTTGATCTCAAGTTTCAAGGTTTTATTAGTGGGATGACAAGCTGACATCCTTAAAAATATACTGACTAAATTGTTAACAAAGAGAAATATATAAGTCCTACTCTGGCCATTAACTGACTTTGATTAAAGCATCTATTTATACTGACTTTCAACTTCCTAGGAGATATGATGCTATAACCTTTGCCACTTTATCTGCCCTCCCAGTGATATATGAAACATCATTTTCTTCTATTTATATTAAGTCAACATAAATAAAATTTAATTCTGCTTGAGGGCATTAAACGAAACACCTCTCAAATAAATTTGAGATACCATGAGTATTGAAAAGTTAGATTTGGGAATCATTCAGTGGCATTCTGTCCTAGAGAGGCAGCGAAAGGACAGAAGCTCCAGCTTCTATCTTCAAAAAGTGTGACACTTGCAGCCGACTTTCACCAAGGTCTCATCATGGGCCAGGGAAGGTCTTTCCATACTTACTGTAGTCCTCCATGTAGATACCCTACTACTTCCATCTTAGTTGTGCTCAGGACAATCATATGGCATAATCTGACATCTGCTACAGAATATGTATTAACAAGGAATCCTTTCCTGGGGTTCAATAGAGAATCAGAATTGATTAAAAGTGGGAGAACATAGAATAAAGAGGATTACAGGAAGAAATTCACTTTCTACAAAAGGTGACATTTGACTCAGTCTTAAAATTGTTATTGGGTACAAATAAATGATATTAAGTGGGAAGAACATTCCAGAAAAAAAAATATGATGAGAAAAGCCCTATCACAGTAATGATCACAGTTGTACTAGGATTGCTCCCTGTCAGTTGTCCCCACTTTGCTGTAAGATTCATCAACTCTGAGGCTCTGCCTTGCTTCCAGCTACATTTTCAAGTCCTAGGATATAGTAATAGAAGTTGAATAAAAGGAAATACATGTATCACTTAGTAGACTGAGTTACTGGCCCAATTCTATATTCATCATAAAGACCTTTGCCATGTAACTTTTCAGTTTATCCCTAAAATGATAGAGTATATTTTGCCCCTCTGTTATGGACTGAATGATTGTGTTCCCCCAAATTCATATGTTGACCCCCTAACCTTTAACATGATGGTATATGGAGGTGATGCCTTTGATGCCTTTGGTGATGCCTAAAATTAATTTCAGGTCATGGAGGTGGGACCCTCGTGATGTAATTAGTGACCTTCCATGAAGAGGGAGCTCTCTCTTTCCAGGCACAAGAGAGGAGGAAATGTCCTGTGAGTAAACAGTGAGAAGGATGCTACCTACAAGCCAGGAGGAGAGCTCTGACGAAGAATTGAATCTGCTTATACCTTGATCTTGGATTTCCTGGGCTCTAGACCCAAGAGAAATAAACATAAATAAATAAATCTGTTGTTTAAGCCATTCACGCTACGGAATTTTGTTACAGCATTCTGAGTTGACTAAGACACACTCATGACTGTGGACCTAGTCATGTGATTTGCTTTGTCCAATGAGATTGAACCAGGTTGATGCAAGCAGAGGATTGAAATGTACTTGCTTTGTCCCTCATGCTTCTGCTGATATCACAAGAAACATGCAGCACAGAGCTTCAGATGGTAGAATGCAAGGGCTGGACAGGTAGTTAGACTAATATAACTCATGTAATTTGAGGCATTATGGTGCTGCATGTGTTTGAGAGTAGAGCTGGAAGTATGAATAAAATGAAGACAGAGCAGTTGAGGGATAGTCATAATCAAACTGAAAAGCTCACATTTCAAGAGGAAGTCTGAGGAGAAAAGCAATTATATTATCCAATCTTTACAATGGAGTTAAGATAAATCAAAAACTAAATAAAGCATTCTTCAGACCGATTCTGCCTTGTTCAGTGAAAAATGTTGAAATCTACTAGCTTTTATTTTTATTAAAAAAACTTTTTTTTTATTGAAGTATAGTTGATTTGGTGGCGCTAGTGTTAAAGAACCCACCTGCCAGCGTGCAGGAGACATAAGAGAGACGGGTTCAACCCCCGGGTTGAGAAGATCCCCTGGAGGAGGGCATGGCAACCCACTCCAGTATTCTTGTCTAGAGATTCCCCATGGAAAGGGGAGCCTGGCAGGCTACAGTCCATAGGGTTGCAAAGAGTCAAACATGATTGAAGTGACTTAGCACATCATACCACATGATTTGCAATGCTGTGTTAATATCTGCTGTACAGCAAAGTGGTTCAGATATATGGATATATATATATATATCATATTCTTTTCCATTATGGTTTATCACAGGATTTTTTTTATTGTTTCATACATGAACCTGTTTGCAACGCAGGAATTAAGACACAGATGTAGAGAATAGACTTGTAGACACAGTGGGGGAAGGAGAGGGTGGGGTGAATTGAGAGCATAGCGTTGACATATATACACTACCATGTGTGAAATAGATAGCTAGTAGGAAGCTGTTATGTAGCACAGGGAGCTCAGCTCGGTGCTCTGTGATGTACTAGATGGATGGGATGGGGTAATGCAGGGGTGTGAGAGAGGCATATGTATACTCACAGCTGGTTCACTTTGTTGTACAGCAGAAACTAACAGAATATTGTAAAGTAATTATATTCCAATAAGAAATAAAATAAAATGAAATATGTTATCTTGTGTTATTTTATTTGACAAAGCAACAACGCACCTTATTTTACAGTGCGTTATATAACAACCCTGGCTAAATATTATTCTCAATTCAGCCCAAAGGCTTGATAATTACTAGCCTTCCTTATTGTGATGGTAGTCTACAGTCATAATCAGTGCACATCTGTTACACACACACACACACACACACACACACACACAGACATACACACAAACCTGGCAGTGTTCTAAAAACCAAGTAAAAGGAACTAAGCAACAAGAGAGGATTCAAATGCATGAATACCAAGTAAAGTAGCTTACCCACCTTCCCCTTAATCACTCAGCCACTTCAATAGTACTTACCAGCAGGCTCACTGAGGCTAATCCTAAGATTTTTGTAGTTAATAAGCCCGTTGGCAATGACAGAAACTCAGTCTGCAGAAATCAGTAAACTAAATTCCCTAGAGCTGAGAACTCAGAGAAACATAAATATCCAGGGGCACTGGAATCAAAACCCCAACTGCACAGCACAAAGCTCCTGGATTTCAACATCGAGTTCAAATTTGGCTCTCAGTGTATTTTATCAGGGATACTTTGGGTCTATGCTAGATACTGAGGGTCCTCTCCTAACTGGAATTGGTCTCTGTGAAATAAGATGATAGTCTATAGTGTGTTTCCATTGAAAACAGGCCTGGAACCAAGCAGGGACTAGGGGGTTAGAAGTAAATGATAGGGTTAGGAGACCATTTTCTACTCGTATTGTAAGAGTTTATTCTAAATTAAATTGCCTGCGAGGCAACAAACAGCGACTATGACTTTAACACTTCTGCTAGGAGCTTGAAAAGAAAATTCAGGGTATACCTAGAAATCACTGCCCACATATCTTACATCCCACAGAACTCTGCATCAATAATTACTATTTGTTTTTTATTGTGAAAATGGAATATATATCCTGTCTTCCATTATTAGCTTTTAAGTCTACAAGTGAGACAGACATTCTATGTTTAGTAGTTTATTTTGCTACAATTTGTCATTCTTTTGTCTTTCCCTCAAATTCTACATTTTTATAACTAAGAATGATTAAATTACATATTTTGGAAGTCTTTTTCTTTTTGTAATAGCTGTCAAAAAGCACTTCAAACACTTAGAATTTTGTCATGGTAAGATAGAAGGAATTTATTTTAGCCTAAAGCAGAAAAAAACAACTCCTTTTTCAGATTATCAACTCCTTAGTTGGCAGCTGTATCATTAGGGAAATGTCTTTTTTTTTTTAAGACCTTGAACTTCAATGCCTTCTTAACTGCGAAACTCATTAAGTGCTCAGAAATGACATTTTTCTCTAAAGCTCATACCCATTAAGCAGAGCATACCCACTGTAGCTATTAAGATTCCAGGGAATCACTGCACTGGTGAGGAACCAGGAAAGTAGGAGGCCAGCACAAAATGAAAACATTTCCACTTAGAAAATGATTGCATAAACAATATAGAGCAAATGAAACTTCTGCTCCCACCAAACTGGAGCTAAAGTCAGTCTAACCTAGTCTAATCAAGTTGGACAACTTATCTTAGCTCCGTTCTTCTGAAGGAAGGTCTCCGATAGCCTTTCAGAAGTCTCCCCATACTCCCTGACGCCAGTGGAACCCACTCTCACACTGTCTCTATCCTGTTGTTGTTCAGTCACTAAGCTGTGTCTGACTCTTTGTGACCCCATGGACTGCAGCAGGCCAAGTTTCGATGTCCTTCACCATCTCCTGGAATTTGCTCAAACTCATGTCCACTGAATTAGTGACGCCATCCCTTGAATAAACGCATGTGGGATTAAATGCATGAATGGATGAACACGAGCTTGGAAAAAGCATCACAAACAGACTTCCTGCTAAACATGTTTCAGCCGAAACCAGTGGGCAAGATGGTGGTCTAGGGAATTCCTTTCTCTATGGTACTCTCCTTCCACTGGAGCTCTCTCCATCTCTAATCACTCAGCAAGGAGGCTCTGGACAAGCTTGACATTGAGCACTTTCAACATTATTCAGGCAGAACTGAGGTAAAGAGCTGAAACTCACTGAAATCATTAAAACATGTGATTTTCTCCCATATATACTGTGAAGCTATGGTAAGAATGGGCTTTCCTGGTGGATCTCTAGATGGTAAAGAATCTGCCTGCATGCAGGAGACTGGGGATTGATTCCTGGGTCAAGAAGATTCCCTGGAGAAGGGAATGTCTATCCACTTCAGTATTCTTGCCTGGAAAATTCCATGAACTAGAGGAGCCTGGCGGGCTGCAGTCCATGGGGTTGCAAAAAATAAGACGAGACTGAGTGACTAACACTTTCACTTTCACAATAAGAATGCTGGCTATTATCAGATTTTTGTGCCCCTTGGGAGGCAGCATAAGAGAAGCATTATCATTAGCCTAATTTAAAACAGCTTATTTGTTCTTTTGTGTATTTATAGTTTTCTTCCTTTCCTTTTATATTTATAGATTGTAAGCAGTAAGCGCAACATTAAAAGTGGTTAAATTAAACAGGCATGATGATTTTAATAGAAGCATATAACCACAAATGATACAAAGAAAAGGTGTCCCCAGGCTCATTGTTCAGTTACTACACTGACAACTCCTTGCTTAGACCAAATTAATGGGTCCAACCTGGACTTAACCGCTCTGCAGAGTGAGCCCTGAGCTAGCGTTGCATCTCCATTGCTAAAGAGCTCCCAGGCTTGGAAGTCAGCCCTTTAGTTACCTTATTAGTTGTGTGACCTTGGGTGAATTACCTCACCCTTATGAATCTCAATTCTCTTATTTACAAGTTAGGACTCTTAGCTTATAGAACTGTTGAGATATTAAGCAATGTGGGTAAACAGCTTAGCATAGTACAAGAGCAGTCAGTAAAGGATAGTAAAAATATCTACTCTTTAAGTGCTTCAGCTAACTTTTTTTCATTTTATTAACAAAAAATCTAAAGCACATTTTTTTCCACAAGAATATATTTTAAATATATTTTTATATATTCTCTATTTAATTAGTCCCTACTTTGGCACTCCCTGTAACACTCGCATTATTGATCAAATGAATTTATTGAAAAAAGCTAATTCAGATCTAAAGATAAGTACCTGTGTAGTTCTCAAACACAGTGGTGTTTTTTTAAAATGTTTAATTAAAATTTGTGCTCATTTATTTATTTCTAGTGCTTAATTATAGATTTCCTTTCCTTCTGCAGGTATTTGTTGTTGTTTAGTTGCTAAGTTGTGCCCAACTCTTTTGCTACCCCATGAACTTAGTCCACCAGGCTCCTCTGTCCATGGGATTTCCCAGGCAAGAATACTGGAGTGGGTTGCCCTTTCCTTCTCCAGGGGATCTTCCTGACCCAGGGATTGAACCCCAGTCTCCTGTGTCTCTTGCATCAGTAGGCGGATTCTTTACCACTGAGTCACCAGGGAAACCCCTTGTGCTGGTACAGTGTCTATTTTTCTGACTACATATCAATGCTCTTATTCTATTAATTTCAATCCATCATTCAAAGCTAACCTCAGTTTTTGATTCAAAAATATTTACTAAAAATTTACATAGCTCACATATAATTGGTCATGAAACAGTTACAGAAAAACTTCAGTTCAGCAAGCAAACAGTTTTAACTACAGCTGCTGTAGCAAAATATGTTAATGGATTGTGAGAGATGGGAAGTAACAATAGAATAAAGGGTTTCAGATAACGGAGGGAGAGATTTTCAAGTAGACCTCAACCAGACGTTGCTCTTTCCCTCCAAAATTACTACCAATTAAATTACTGATAGCATTTTCTGCTATTCACAGGCAGCTGCAAAAAGCATAATTGCAAAAATTGGTTGAAAATTGTACTTCCGACATTTTTACAGATATGTAAAGTAACAAGTCAGAACATTTGAACTAGTTACTACAAAAGAACAAGAGTTGGAAGATGTATGTTCAGACTACAATTTAAGAAACTGCAGATGGAGTTGAGTAACATCTTGAAGTTATTATGTCAACTCTGATACAAAGAAGAAAACAATATGGTAGAGCATTGGTATATATAGAGCACATGGTAAGACAAGAAAAAACCAGGACTATAGAAAACTCATTCTTTCCTTGAGAAACTGGTTCACAGATTTGAGGTAGGACTTGGGCATTTATATTTATAAAGTGTCACAGGTAATTCAGGTATAAGACCAAGTGGTACCAAACTCCATCATTATACTTACTAAACAATTACTATACTCCACTGCTGGAGAGAGGCAACTCATCACATTTTTTTGTTGAAGCCCATCATTGACCACTAAGATCTACTAAAATCCCTGACACATCTCTATTCTTTCCTTCTTGGCTTAACTTCTTGGGGAAGTTTTCTACAATTTTCTACGTCTTCTCTTCACCTACTCAAGCTATTGCAATGCATGTTCTATATTCACAACTCCAGTTAAACTGGTCTCATTAAAATCATTCTGACTTTCTTAATGAATAAATTGAATGAAAGTTTTTAGTCCCCAGTGCTTTGGCTTCTTCCCTTAGAAGTAACTGACATTATTGATTACACTCTCTTTAAAACAACCACATTCATTTATCTCTCCTTTTGACTTACTCTAGGAACTTCTCTTTCTTTTCCTGCAGTTTAGTATGTGGTACCCAGGGCTCTATTCTTAGCTCCCTTATCTTCCAACTGTAGATGCTTTTCCTGACTGATCAAGGAAATGGGAATAATGCTCAGAAAATTCTCATTAGCCTAGATTTTATTTCCTACAGTCACTCAAATAGGACTTAATATTCAAGATGGAATTATTCCACCATCTTTTCCCTCCCACACATGACATCTGCGCTGCTTTTCCTCTGTTTTAGTGATTTTCAATGCTTTTTAAATTTTATGCAGACTGCAGGAAATTGCTAATATCAGTGTAACTAAATCCCTTGTTGTTGTTTAGTTGCTAAGTTGTGTCCAACTCTTTTGTGACCCTAAGGACTATAGCTCGCCAGGCTCCTCTGTCCATGGGATTTCCCAGGCAAGTATACTGGAGTGGTTTGCCATTTCTTCCTCCAGGGGATATTTCCCACCCAGGGATCAAATCTGTGTCTTCTGTATCGGCAGGCAGATTCTTCAACACAGTGCCACATAAGAAGACCCATTAAAGCCTTAGAGGCCATTATTTATGTTTGCCTCAAACAAGAAATTGTAAAAGGAAAAAAGTCTAGGATGTCTTTCAAAAGACAGTTCAGATGCAATGGTTAGTTTGAGAAGGCAAGAGAAGTCCTGATATTTAGTTATTTCCAGAACATCTAACTCATGAATGGGTAGGGAAAAAAGTAATCTAGGTATGATAAAAAAGGAGACCACATGGGCAAAGTTTAGACCAATAGTTGACCATTGGCCTGTAGGATCCTCTGTGCTGTGCCTGTGATTTCAGTTGTTTGGTAATGTTTAGAGGAAATCACACATTGCCAGTGCATAGGCTAGGTAGTCAATTTCTTAGGACTATGGTGACATTTATAATAGCCTGGCAGGCTACAGTCCATGGAGTTGCAAAGAGTGGGACATGACTGAGGGACATCACTTTCACTTTCACACAATTTAGGAAACATTGAATTGATGACTTTTCTTTGGATATTTACTATTTATTTTTCCTTGTGACGTAGTAGGTAGGGAATATGTGAGTGCTCAATTACCCTCTAAAGATGCTAGTTCATCAAGGTTGGTTCTTAGCAAGAAGTTCAGAAAATGAGAAAGGGCATAGTGTGTTGAAAATACACAGTCTCAGTGTCATACTATTAGTCACTATTTATCATGTGTTTATTTTATGCTGGCCCTACACATGCATCATTATTTTTTAAATATTTATTTATTTACTTGGCTGTTTTGAGTCTCAGTTGTGGCACGCAAGATATTCACTGAGGCATGTGCAATCTTTTAGTTGCAGCATGGGAGATCTAGTTCCCTGACCAAGGATCAAACCGGGGTCCCTGCATTTGGAGCATGGAGTCTTAACCACTGGACCACCATGGAAGTCTCCCTCTTGATTCTTATAACATCCCTGAGACAAAGGTATTATTACCTGAAATTTTCATTAAAAAGTAATAAAAGTGAGCTTCAGCGAGTTTAAATAGCTTTTCCAAGGTCAGGTAACTAGCAATGACTCCCTGAGGCATGATTTTTATTCAGGTCTGTTTGACTTCTGTGCCCTTCTTCTATCTACCATGATCTGATACTCTGCCTCTCCCATGATACTGTTGTGAACTGATTGATGGACTGGGCATTCCTTTGGACCCGTGGGTTGACTTTATACTTTACGAGGCACATGTAAACGTTCAGATTTCTGTTTTTCAGTGAGCTAACACATTCCCATATTCCTAAATTTCTGCCTGAGGACTTATTCTTACTACTTCCCATGGCCCTCCTTCCCACCTGATCTTCTGAAAAAAAGTTTCTCTTAATCATGCACAATATGATTGCTTGATTCCTCATTGTCACCTGTATTCATTATTATGCCTTCCTCTCAAAGAGCACAGTCATGTAAATTGCCACTGTATCAACTAGAGAACTAGAACCAGTAGGAAGAGATGCCATGCAAGCAACTGGCTGATACCACTGTGAGGTTCAGATCAGTAAATCTGAAATCATTAGGACTAGGCCATCATGAAAGGGAAGTTATAAACTATGGCTGGGCAGGGGTAAAAGTGGAATTTCTTCTCTTTGGGGAAGCCCAGCTCTGTATCTAAGGGCTTTCAACTGATCAAATGAGCCTCATCCATATTACTCAGGATAACCTCTCTAACTTAAAGTCAACTGATTTTGAACTTTATTTACATCTATAAAACACCACCACAGTAACACCAAAATCAGTGTTTGAATAACTACAGACTATACCTTGCCAAACTGACACAAGGAAAAGACTATCAGAGCAGCAGACTATATTTATTATTCTAAAAATCCTAAAAGTGATGCTGTTAAAGTGCTGCATTCAATATGTCAGCAAATTTGGAAAGCTCACCTGTGGCCACAGGACTGGAAAAGGTCAGTTTTCATTCCAATCCCAAAGAAGGGCACTGCCAAAAAATGTTCCAACTACTGCACAATTGTGCTCATTTCACATGTTAGCAAGGTAATGCTCAAAACCCTTCAAGCTAGGCTTCAACAGCATGTGAACTGCAAACTTCCAGATGTACAAGCTGGATTTAGAAAAGGCAGAGGAACCAGAGATCAAGTTACAAACATCCACTGGATCATAGAAAAACCAAGGGAATTCCAGAAAAACATCTACTTCTGCTTCATTGAGTACACTAAAGCCTTTCACTGTGTGGACCACAACAAACTGTGGAAAATTGTTAGAGACAGGAATACTAGATCACCTTACCTGCCTCCTGAGAAACTTGTATGCAGGTCAACAAGCAACAATCTAATAGGTCTAACCTGGACATGGAACAACAGATTGGATCAAAATTGGGAAAGGAGTATGTCAATGCTGTATATTGTCACCCTGTTTATTTAGCTTATATGTGAGTATATCATGAGAAATGCCAGACTGGATGAATCACAAGCTGGAATCCAGATTGCTAGGAGAAATATCAAAACCTCAGATATGAAGATGACACCACCCTTATGGCAGAAAGCTTAGAGGAACTAAAGAGTCTCTTGATGAAGGTGAAAGTGGAGAGTGCAAAAGATAGCTTAAAACTCAGCATTCAAAAATGAAGATCATGGCATTCAGTCCCATCACTCCACGGCAAATAGACGGGGAACAGCGGAAACAGTGACAGATTTTATTTTCCTAGGCTTCAAAATCACTGTGGATGGTGACTGAAGCCACAAAATTAAAAGAAGAAAAGCTGCTCCTTGGAAGAAAAGCTATGGCAAAACTAGACACTGTATTAAAAAGCAGAGACATCATTTTCCCAACAAAGACCCATCTAGTCAAAGCTATGGTTTTTCCGGTAGTCATGTATGGATGTGAGAGCTGGACCATAAAGAAGGCTAAGCGCTGAAGTATTGATGCTTTGAGTTGTGGTGCTGCAGAAGACTCCTGAGAGTCCCTTGGACTGCAAGGAGATCTAACCAGTCAATCTTAAAGGAAACCAACCCCAAATATTCATTGGAAGGACTGATGTTGAAGCTGAAGTTCTAATACTTTGGCCACCTGATGTGAAGAGCCGACTCATTGGAAATGACCCTGATCCTAGGAAAGATTGAGTACAAGAGAGAAAGGGACGACAGAGGATGAGATGGTAGGATGGCATCACCAACTCAATGGACATGAGTTTGAGCAAACTCCGGGAGACGGTGAAGGACAGGGAAGCCTGGCATGCTGCAGTTCATGGGGTCGGAAAGAGTTGACAGGACTTAGCAACTGAACAACTCTATTTTAACTGGTTCCCCTCCCGACTTGTTCTTCCATGATGTCTTTCCTTGGAAAGAGGATGTGAAATGCCAGTCACTGTTTACTGAGCCTTAAGACAGTCACAAGTAGCAATAAGAGCCAGAGAACTGCCATGGGAAGATTAATAATGTCCTTCCCACTTTCCTCTATGCCTGTTTGTGAAGCTGTAACAAAGGATATTACTTTTTCACATGGCCTGAGGTCAATGATACCATGTCAAAAATCAAATGCAAATGAGCAAGACACCTCACGCAGCTTGTAAGGAGCTATACCAGAGATGAAACCAGCATCCAAGCTTAATTTGATGCAATATTTCAAATTACTATGAGGGGATGCTCCAAATATTTAATACAATATCTGCCGAAGCACCAAGTATTCAGATGAAAGAATTTACACACACACACACAAAATAAATCTAAAGGAAGAAGGAGGAGGAGGAAGAGGATGGGAATAAGATGAAGAAAGGAGGAAAACCTATGACCCTGAGCTCAGTATGCAATGAACTGACTCTTTATACAACTTTTCATCTTTGAGATCAACAGATTCTAACTTACAGAGGTTTCCTTTCTTCTTGTCTCCAATGTCAACCTCCCCTTCCTGAAAGTCTCTTGTCTCATAGCATCCTTTTATCAGTCTCAGCTGAGTCTTTGCCTGCATGACTTTCTCAGTCTCCTGCTGGTTCATTTTATTCTGCCCCTTCAATGTTGGTGTCCCTACGACTCCATCCTCAGTATTTCTTTCTTTCTTCTTTGCTTATCTTGGGTGATTGAATCCTCTCTCCCAGCTTTAACCATATACCAACAATTTCCTAAATTTTTGTTCCTCTCCATCCTCAGTCTCACCCCTAAGCTGACACTCTCATTTGTACTGCATATTTTCAGCTAAAAAGCCTACAAGTACTTCCTAATTAACATTGACTTATTGTCATCACTCAGCCCTGCCCTCCACCCATATTCCATAAATCAGTTAAATCATTATCAATCCCCTGCTCACTCAAGCTAAAACACTTTCTTTCAGACTCCATATCAGATCTGTCATTAAATCTCTCAAGTCGACCTCCAGAATCACGCTCAAATCCATTCTCTCTCCTCTTTTTCCCAGGGCTATCGCCTCGTTTAGATTTTAGTCTCTTCTCCCTGAATAAATGCTACAGTCTCTTGATCTCTCCAGTTCTACACTCTTGTCCCTTCCAGCCATCTTCTATACTGCTGCTCTGTATGCTAAAAGGTCACAAAGTAACATTCCCATAGGTCTACTGTGTTCTTGGCTTAACACTTTTGCTGAATAAGACTGAAACTTCTTGATGTAGAATGCAAAGGTCCCTAGAAAGCTGACCCCAATATGTAAAACAACCCCTACTGCCAACTGTCTAATTTGGCAGACAATGCACATAGTGAGCAAATAATAAATATCTGTCTGATGAATGAATGATCTTTAAACAGGATCTGACACATCTGTGATATAAAAAGTTTATTTCCTCTCAGTGTGGAGAATGAGAACCTTCCTACAGTCTTGATGGGAATGTAAATTGGTACGGCCACTATAGAAAACAGTATGGATGTTCCTTTAACAAACTAAAAATAGAACTACCATATCACCAAGCAATCCCTCTCCTTGGCATATATCTGGGGAAAAAAAAACCTTTAATTCGAAAAGCTATATGCACCCCCAATGTTCACAGCAGCACTATTTATGATAGCAAAGACATGGAAGCAACTTAAGTGTTCATCAATAGATGAATGTATGCGATACATTCAGAAAGATGTCGTACACGTATATAATGGAATATCGTATGTTTAGCCAAAAAAAAAAAGAAGAAATAATGCCATCTGCCGAAACATAGATGGACCTAAGGGCTTTCCAGGCAGCTCAGTGGTAAAGAATCCACCTGCCAACGCAGAAAATGCAGAAGACTGGGGTTCGATCACTGGCTTGGGAAGGTCACCTGGAGGAGGAAGTGGCAATCCACTCCAGTATTCTTGCCCAGAGAATTTCATGGGCAGAGGAGCCTGGTGGGCTACAGCCCTTGAGGTCATAAATACTCAGACATAACTAAGCAACTAAGCACACAGGCAGATGGACCTGGAGGTTATCATACCAAGAGAAGCAAGTGAGACAGAGAAAGACAAATATTATATGATATCACTTATATGTGGAATCTAAAAAGAAATACAAATGAACTCACAAACATAGAAAACAAACAGTTACCAAAGGGGAAAGGAGGAGAGAGGGACAAATTAGGACCTTGGGATTAACAGATATATACCACTATATATAAAATAAACAACAAAGATTTACTATATAGGACAGGGATTATACTCAATATCCTATAATAACCTATAATGGAAAAGAATCAGAAAACATATATATGTGTAACTGAATCGCTCTGCTATATACCTGAAATGAAAACAGATTGTAAATCAACTATACTTCAATTTAAAAAAATGTTATTTCCTCTGTATGTGGTAAAAACAAAAATAATCTGTTTGACTTGAAATTATACAAACACACCCCATGTAGATTTCCATAGCCTCTTAGGAATGGATTTTAGGAAAATACATCTGAGAGCTGACCCACAGATTCTTATTTCCATCATTACTAATGTTTCTGTAGGGTTTTTGTCTCCATTCTGATGTTGTGAGGGCAGATGGGTAAGCAGGAGTTGCCAGGTTGTGCATCTGTTGTGACAAAGGACCTTACCCTGGGGCAGTCAAGACCCTGTCTCCTGCTGACCCAATGGCTCTGCCTGGCAGGGACCATCAGTTCATGTTGGGTCCACAGAAACAGTTAATTAATATATAATTTGGTGAGTCCAATGATAGCGTTGTGCACAAGATTTATTTATCCTGGATGGACGGGAGGGGCTGTTGTCACTAAGTCCACAGCCCAGTAAAGGCCAGTCCACACTAACATGCAGTCCCTGTGCCAGGGCCATTGATGCCAAAGCAATGGCTGGGCCTGGTTGCCCATGACTGGAGGTCCCACAGCTTTGGTTATTTCTATGGATTTCTAGATGACCTGTAGTAAAGCTACCCCAAACATTTTCATTCTTTTTTATTCCACCAGTTATCAAATCAATGGACATTTACCAAATGCTGCCGTGAAACTGCCTCTGTTCTAGTGGATGCACATGTAAAATTTGGATTTCAAGCAGCTTATGGTTCTATCTGGGGTGGCAGAGATACATGGACAGTTAATATAGAATGGGTAAAGTCCAGTGACAGAGTCATGCACCAAAATTATGTCTATATGAGATGAATACATCCCCTAACCTGGGGCCTTCTTAGAGAAAGTGCCAGCTGAAAAGGGGTCTTAGTGGATGAGTAAGAGGTGGAAAAAAAGGGAGGAAAGGGAGAGAACGTGGAGGTCATAAGCAGTGTGGTACATGCAAGTGATTGCAAGTGATTGAGTGTTGATGCAGCATCAGATATGAGAGGAGGAACAGTTGTGGAGGATATTTCGAACAATTATTAACATCATCAGTCTAGTGGTTAAGATTCCATGCTTCCACTGCAGGGGACACGAGTTCGATCCCTGGTTGGGAACTAATATTCCACATGTTGTTGGGGCCACTAAACCCATGCGTCACAGCTATTGAGCCCCTGAGTCACAACTAGAAAAGCCTGTGCACCACAGTGAAGATCCTACATGCCAAAACCAAGACCTAATGCAGCCAACAAAATAAATAAATATTAAAAATAAAGTGCATATGAACATCTACATCAAGGAAGAATTTAAAATTATCTGTTACAAAAATCAATCAATAAAAATGAAATGGCGATGATATCATGATTATAAATAAGAAAAGCATGAGAGAGGTTGGGTTTTAAATCATTATGCCCAGGCATCCAGATCGTATGCATAGTAACCATCAATCCAGGAGAAGAGGGTGGCTCATGTTCTCTTGGGATTAGCGACTTCTCTTCTCTTAGGTCCCCTTCCCTATCTCTTTCCAGGTCCCTGGGGAGTTATTCTATTCTGCTCACTCCTCAGTTTTGTCTCTGTAAGTTCTGTACTCTATAGACACTGAGGAAAAGCATCCACTATGCTTGCTCTCCCCTGCCCCCGGAATCGATTTCTCATCACTATTCAGGACTCCAGAAGTCCATGACTTGGGTGTGTAGCTTCAAAGAAAGTCCCAAAGTTATTCAAGAAATGGTTTTTCTGGGTTCAGTTCAGAGCTGTCCTTTAAATAGAAACCCAGGGCTTTTCTCAACAAGCCCTGAGGCATCTCTCCTCTGGGAGTATTTTAAAAGTGTCTTGACTTTTCCTCTATTGAGGGATGTTGGGAAATCCCAAAGTCTAAGTCATTTTTAAAACCTTTCTGTTGATTTTAAAGGACTACCAGGTTGAGAAGCATTGTGGAAAAATGCTACTTTTCTACTGCTAATGAAGATGTTTCGTAATAAAGATGATAACACTAACAGTAGTATGTATTGAAAGTTTACTTCATGTTGCTCACAATGCTAAGTTCATGGTTACACAATTTGTGGTTGGTAGACTAGGATGGGAAGGTAGGTCTGAGCAGCTTCAAGGTATGTAACCACATATGTGCCTTGGGTTAATTTTATATTTGATGGGCCATCCATACTATTGTTTGGGCTTCCCTTGTGGCTCAGCTGGTAAAGAATCTGCCTGCAATATGGGAGAACTGGGTTCAATCCCTGGGTTGGGAAGATCCCCTGAAGAAGGGAACGGCTACCCACTCCAGCATTCTGGTCTGGAGAATTCCATGGGCTATATAGTCCATGGGGTGGCAGAAAGTCAGACACAACTGAGAAACTTTCACTTTCACCATATAGAATACCTAAAAATTAGCACACTGCTGGGCTTTACTTTCTTCCAAGATAATGTACAGTTATCTGAGCAGTGGCCACTTGAGTTTGTGACCTTGACTTTGTATTGTGTAAAGTGTCATAGTGGGTGTGCACTCAGTTGTTTCACTCGTGTCCGACTCTTTGAGACCCCATGGACTATAGACCACCAGGTTCCTCTGTCCATGGGATTCTCCAGGCAAGAATACTGGAGTGGGTTGCCATTCCCTCCTCCATGGAATCTTCTTGACCCAGGGCTCGAATGCACAACTCTTATGTCTCCTGCCTTGGCAGGTGGGTTCTTTAACTAGCACCACCTGGGAAGCCCATGGCTAAAAGCATGCATGAGTGAACTCTGGGCCTGGACAGCCTTGGTCCAAATACTGGCCCTACCTCAACCAGCTGAACAGCTGATTCTACCAGTTACCCTTTGCCTAACTTCTCTGTCCCTCAGTTTTCTCATCAGTTAAATGGGAAGAAGAAGAATAATAGTACCTTACAGAGTTCATTAAATTACTACACGTGAATAGTGCTTAGAACAGAGTCTGGCATGTTGTAAGAGCTATACACATTTTGGGTTTTTTCATCATTATATTCATTGGAAGGAGCGATGCTGAAGCTGAAGCTCCAATACTTTGGCCACCTGATGTGAAGAGCTGGCTCATTGGAAAAGACCCTGATGCTGGGAAAGACTGAAGGCAGGAGGAGAAGGGGATGACAGAGGATGAAATCATTGGATGGCATCACTGACTCAATGGACACAAGTTTGAGCAAGCTCCAGGAGATGGGGAAGAAAATGTCACTTCAAATAAGAAGTAGGAAAACTCCTCTGTTGAGGAGCCTAGTGTGCTGTAGACCATGGGGTTGCATAGAGTTGGACATGACTCAGCGACTGAACAACAACAACATCATTATATATACCTAACTGAGGCAGTGCTCAATGGTGGGGATTCCAGGAATTGTGGAAGCCTGCCGAGGAGACACTTTGGAGGGCTAGCTCTTTGCCACGTTTCTAGGATCATGCTACATTTGTGGTTATTTGGTTCTGAAGCTTTAGCTCACACAGTGAGTGACGTGTCTTAGCAGTTCTCAGAGGGATGGAAGTTGGTGCTACTTTCTAACAAGAATTTTGGAATGTGTGTGTAGTGCATTTTTACTTGTCCCAAGGAAAGGGGAAGCCCTGCTCATGGGCACTGGGTGAAAACCACGATCATTTCACATTGCACAGAAGGGAGGGCGCCCCCTCACCCCCAAATAGCAGCAACATTTATGGAGGAACATTGAGGAAGCAGGACACAGTCCAGGGTGATGGTATATAAAAGGTTTTATCATAAAGTCAGAGAGAAAAGGACAACAGCAAGTTTCCTTTAAACTAGAAAAGGGAAGGAGACAGAGGCTATTCGTAGAGTACAAGAGGTAGCCAGTGGAATTCAGATCTGCTCCTCAGGGGTTGAGTGTGAAGATCCCACACACAATATTTAGTCTAGCATTTCAGGTCCAAGGCTGTAGGCAGGACACACTTAAAAAAACACTATGCTATAATTATTGTTGTGTCAGAATACATAGTTTATGAACAAAGAATAAAAAGAAAAAAGTAAAACAAACGTGGATTTTAAAAATTTTACTGTAATAGGACTGTGTATGATTTTTCTTTAAGATTAAAAATATGAATTTTCCATAAATGAAAAACTGACAAACATGTAATGCCATTCTAACCACAGCGATGATGATGAAGCTGGGGTGAAAAACAGTCTTGGACTGGAGAGCAAGCAAAGAAAGGAGATAATGACAAGCAAAAATATGGCCTCAGCTTCCTCCTTTTTAAGAAACCTGTTTTTAGAAGTATTAGTACAAACTGATTTTATATTTTTGACTTGTTCTTCTACTTTATATAATGCACTTTTACCCTTGCATATCGAGATCTTTAAGAGTTTATAACTCTCTAAAGAATTAGGTTTGCTATTGTTCAGTTGCTAAGAGGTGTCCGACTTAATTTAGAGTATGCGGTTACATCTGCAGGTGTGCTACTTCTAAATTTAAAATTTGTTTATTGATGACATCCTTTGATTAAGATAATATCTACTCTGTATAAAACTGGAAATTTTATACAATTTAATCATATTTCTAGTTATAGCTAGCTTTCATTTCTGAATTATTATCTATGGGCCATAAACCACCTGCTTATCATAAGAAAAAAACATCACTCTTCCCCCATGCCCATATCAAACACTCTAAGATTTTATCTGATTACATCTGGTATCACGGGGCTTCCCTGGTAGCTCAGACAGTAAAGAATCTGCTTGCAATGCAGGAGACCCAGGTTCAACCCCTGGATCAGGAAGATCCCCTGGAGAAGGGAGTGGCTACCCACTCCAGTATTCTTGCCTGGAGAATTCTAGGGACAAGGAGCCAGGCGAGCTATAGTCCATAGTGTCACAAAGAGTCGGACATGACTGAACAACTAATACTTTATGATAAAGATAAAACAAAAGTACACACTTAAAAATGCAACATTTCTAAAATCTGTGTCTTTGACTTGCATTGTTCCTTCAGTGGTGATATTTACCTGTATGTGATTCTCTCTGAAACTCTCGATATCTGGCTTTGACCTGCCTGCACTTTTAATTGGAATGAATATGAAACTCTCTTTTCAAACATCTCAGGAGTTTTCCTACTTCTTATTTGAAGTGACATTTTCTTTCCCAGGTGGTAACTAATTACTCTGCTGTTTGCTATAATTTCACCCACTGTCCTTATGCTTCACTTTTTACAAAAGCACTTTTTTCTTTCCCTGAACCACACAGTATATGGATGCATTTTACAATTTATCTTTTTTCCTATGGAACAATTTTTGTTTCAGGTCTCAGGAGCATCTTAGGTCTAAGAGAAGATGATCACAAAAACTTGATTATTTCTCATCCTTTCTCTTATTATATCATCCACAAACTACAAGAAAGCATAGAACATGCCTCCATTTATCCTTCCTGTTTATTAATTTCAGATTTTGTCAGTACAATAAAAATATGATGTTCATGTTCATTTTTTCTTCTTTGTTTTCTATTTCAGTTCAGTTCAGTTCAGTCGCTCAGTCATATCCGACTCTCTGCGAACCCATGAATCGCAGCACGCCAGGCCTCCCTGTCCATCACCAACTCCCAGAGTTTACCCAAACTCATGTCTATCGAGCTGGTGATGCCATCCAGCCATCTCATCCTCTGTTGTCCTCTTCTCCTCCTGCCCCTAATCCTTCCCAGTATCAGGGTCTTTTCCAGTGAGTCAACTCTTCTCATCAGGCGGCCAAGGTAGGAGTTTCAGCTTCAACATCATCCTTCCAATGAACGCCCAGGACTGATCTCCTTTAGGATGGACTGGCTGGATCTCCATGAAGTCCAGGGGAGTCTCAAGAGTCTTGTCCAACACCACAGTTCAAAAGCATCAATTCTTTGGCACTCAGCTTTCTTTATAGTCCAGCTCTCACATTCATACATGACCACTGGAAAAACCATAGCCTTGACTAACAGACCTTTGTTGGCAAAGTAATGTCTCTGCTTTTTAATATGCTGTCTAGGTTGGTCATAACTTTCCTTCCAAGGAGTAAGTATCTTTTAATTTCATTGCTGCAGTCACCATCTGCAGTGATTTTGGAGCCCCCCAAAATAAAGCCTCTCACTGTTTCCATTGTTTCCCCATCTATTTCCCATGAAGTGATGGGACCAGATGCCGTGATCTTAGTTTTATGAATGTTGAGCTTTAAGCCAACTTTTTCACTCTCCTCTTTTACTACCACCAAGAGGCTCTTTAGTTCTTCGCTTTCTGCCATAAGGGTGGTATCATCTGGATATCTGAGATTATTGATATTTCTCCTGGCAATCTTGATTCCAGCTTGTGCTTCATCCAGCCCAGTGTTTCTCATGATGTACTCTGCAAATAAGTTAAATAAGCAGGTGACAATATACAGACTTGATGTACTCCTTTTCCTATTTGAAACCAGTCTGTTGTTTCATGTCCAGTTCTAACTGTTGCTTCCTGACCTGCATACAGGTTTCTCAAGAGACAGGTCAAGTGGTCTGGTATTCCCTTCTCTTTAAGAATTTTCCACAGTTTATAGTGATCCACACAGTCAAAGGCTTTGGCATAGTCACTATTTAAGATGCCTCTATTATAAAAATAATCTGTCATTTATGTATCAGTCCTAGCTCACAGAAATTAGTATCCTAAGTATGAATTAGGTTCTGAAAACTGTTTAATATTCTTCTAATATTTCCTTGCTCTCCTTTATTTCAGTCTGTCTCTCTGCCCTCATTCTTAGAATGTTATTCTTCTTTTTGTCAACCTCCAGCCTGCGTTATGTTAGATTGGCCAAAAAGTTTGTTTGGGTTTTTCCATAAGGTGTTATGCAAAACAAAATTTTTGGCCAACTCAGTATTTCATGGGAGTCACGACTGTTTCTGTTTTACTGCTGAACTCCTCTTTCCCATTTTCTTTCTCCGTCGGACTCTCGAAGTTCTAAAGTATATACCTCCCAGGAGCTCCCTTCACACAATAAGGCAAGCACCCTTATCTCCTGGAAATATGATTTTTCCCCCAAAGGAAGCTCAATAGATTAAAGTATAACAGGAAGGGGTATAAGAACTGTCCTGTTGGGAGAACTGTCTCCTGGGCTCTGTGGCTGTGATGGGAGAGCTGCTGTGAAATCAATGAAAATAACAGCCTGAGATAGTCTTTCTCTAGTTACCTTGAGTCAGCCCACAGCTCTCATTCATCCCACCACCAGGCAAAGGATATGCTGTTGTCACTGTCCCTGGAAAGCAATCCAAAAGATGCTGGAGTGCGTGTGTGTGTGTGTGTTTGCGTGTGTGCGTGTGTGTGTGCGTGTGTATGGGTAGGTATTCTAAGCCTATCCCTGCCGTCATCCCAGTCCTGGCAAGAAGGCTGTGCCTCATCGTGCTCATCTCTATGTTTATTTCTCCACATGATGGATACTCAGTATTTTTAACCAGCTGTTTCCTCCCCACATGAATATTTTCTGCACTGACTTTTCCCTCTGCCCAGGAGATCTTTAATAGTTTCCTCTGATTGCTCTTGTATCTCTCCTATGTTTCCCCAATCAAAGCTGCCTCTGTATTTAGAGTCAAACTACACACATCTTTCCATCCTAAAGTAACAGTGCACTCCCTCCCCTCTCCTTTCCCTTTGTCTTTGTGGACTGATTCATTTCAGAATTTCTGTGATCGCTTTAGAGTGTCAGAGAACGTAGAATATTATTCATGAAACAAGAAACAGGGACAGACAGATATATGTAAAAAAATAAATTACCCCAAATGTTTTATGTAGAGAGAGGGTACGATGGCTTTTGAATTACTATAGAAACAAAAAGCAACTATACAACATGTGAGGGTTTCTAATCATCTTTCAATAGCAAAGATACATGATTGTACTCTATGCTTCCATGATAATAGTTGCAAAAAATGTGCAGACTCAACTTTTCTAAGTTCCATCTGAATAAGATAGACAATCTACTACCCTGCCGCTTCCCTCTGTGTTTTTGTATATCTATTTCTCAGTGACAACATGCCACGAAACAAGACATGGTTATAAAATTTCAAGCCTCATAACTTGAGAGTGGGATAGAGCAGCAAAATGCTTCTTCAAATTGGTCTTAATAAGAGCTTCCCAGGTGGCTCAGTGGTAAAGAATCTGCCTGCCAGTGCAGAAGACTCGGGTTCAATCCCTGGGTCAGGAAGATCCCTTGGAGAAGGAAATGGTAACCTACTCCAGTATTCTCACCTGGGAAATTCCATGGACAGAGGAGCCTGGAGGATTACAGTCCACAGGGTCACACAAGAGTCAGACATGACTTAGCGACTAAACAACAACAACAAGCCTAACCTGAAACTGTGAGCCATAAACTATAATGATAATAATTAATATTATTGAATGTTTATCATGTCCCAGGCATTCTTCCAGATAACTGATTCCTTTTGTTTCATTTTATCCTAATCACAAATTCAAGAAGAAGGTGTTATTCCAGAGTAGAACTTGCTGTGAGTTGGAGTGATTTGTTCAACTTCACAAAGACAGACCCCTTTGATTGGACCTGATCACACTTCATGCTCTTGTTCTTAACCACTACTGTCAATTGTGATTTATATTGATCAAGTTAAAAGGTTTGCTTGTTCTCTTTAGCAATATTTTTTCTCCTTTTAAATCTATGTGAGTTTTCATAGGGCCCTCAGACAGCATCAACAGGGGGAACCCACCACAAACAAGGCACTGGAAGATGAGCCTCTGGAGTCAGGCAGTGCTGGAAGAGGGTACAAGCTCAATCTCATCATGGAGTATGAGTTTGTGAACTTCCAGGATGCAACGAGAGACAAAGTGAAATAGGTTTAAGGAGAGGAGAATAACAATTACTGATGTGGTTGTCAACTATTTGTGTTCCCCCAAAGCATCTGCAGGAGCATGTTAAACACACGTTTTCCTATCTACCCCAAGGCATGTGGTTTCAGAGTCTTTAAGGTAGAGCCGTGGATTCCAAAATTTAACAAGTCGAGTGGCTACATGAAACAGGCAGATGAGTACAAGGTTTCTTTGGGGATGATGAAACATACTTTTTCCTTTTCTAATTACTTTTATTTTTTATTTGTATTTTAAATTAATTTTTATTAGAGCATAGTTTATTTATAATGTGTTAGTTTCAGATTTACAGGAAAGTGAATCAGTTGTACATATGCATATACCCACTCTTTTTTAGATTCTTTACCCATGGAGGTCATTACAGAATATTGAGTAGAGCTTCCTGTGCTACACGGTAGGTCCTTATTTTTAGTTAGTAGTAGTGTAGAGGAATCTCCCAATTCATCCCCCTCCTTTGCCCCTTGGTAACCATAAATTTGTTTTCTACATCTACGAGTCTATTTCTGCTTTATAAATAAGTTCATTTGTACCATTTTTTAGGATGCAAATGGGGCCTAAAAGAAAGCAAGAGTAGCAATACTTGTATCAGACAAAATAGACTTTGAAATAAAGACTGTGATAAGAGACAAAGGACACTACATAATGATCAAAAGATCAATCCAAGAAGAAGATACAATTATAAATATATATGCACCCAACATAGCAGCACCACAATATGTAAGGCAAATGCTAACAAGTATGAAAGGGGAAATTAACAGTAACACAGTAACAGTGGGGCACTTTAATACCCCACTCACACCTATGGATAGATCAACCAAACAGAAAACTAGCAATGAAACACAAGCTCTAAATGATACAATGTACCAGTTAGACCTAATTGATATCCATAGGGCATTTCACCCCAAAACAGTGGAATTCACCTTTTTTCTTAAGTGCACACGGAACATTCTCTAGGATTGATCATATACTGGGCCATAAATCTAGCCTTGAAAAATTCAAAAAACTTGAAATCATTTCAAGCATATTTTCCAAATACAATGACGTAAGATTAGATGTCAACTACAGGGGAAAAGCTATTAAAAATACAAACATATGGGGGCTAAACAACAGGCCTCTGAATAACCAACAGATCATGGAAGAAATCAAAATATGTATAGAAACATGAAAATGAAACATGACAACCCCAAACCTATGGAATTCAGTAAAAGCAGTGCTAAGAGGGAGATTCATAGCAACACAAGCCTACCTCAAGAAACAAGAGAAACATCAAATAAACAACCTAACTTTACATCTAAAGCAACTAGAAAAAGAAGAAAAGAAGAACCCCAAAGTTAGTAGAAGGAAAGAAATCATAAAAATCAGAGCAGAAATAACTGAAAAAGAGATGGAGACTATAGCAAAAATCAACAAAACTAAAAGCTGGTTCTTTGAGAAGACAAATAGACAAACAGTTAGCCAGACTCATCAAGAAAAAGAAGGGAGAAGAATCAAAAAAAAAAATTAGGAACAAAAATGGAGAAATCACAATGGACAACACAGAAATACAAAAGATCATAAGAGACAACTGTGAGCAATTATATGCCAATAAAATGGACAACTTGGAAGAAATGGACAAATTCTGAGAAAAGTATAACCTTCCAAAAGTGAACTAGGAAGTAATAGAAAATCTTACCAGACTTATCAAAAACATGGAAATTGAACCTGTAATCAAAAATCTTCCAACAAATAAAAGCCCAGGACCAAATAGCTTCACAGGTAAATTCTACCAAAAATTTAGAGAAGATCTAACACCTACCCTACTCAAACTCTTCCAGAAAATTGCAGAGGAAGGCAAACTCCTAAACTCACTCTATGAGGCCACCATCACCCTAATACTAAAATCAGACAAAGATGCCACAAAAAAAGAAAACTACAGGCCAATATCACTGATGAACATAGATGCAAAAATCTTCAACAAAATTCTAGCAAACAGAATCCAACAACATATTAAAAAGATCCTCATGTAAGTGATATTATGATACTTGTCTTTCTCTGTCTGACTTACTTCATTTAGTGTGACAATCTCTAGGCCCAATCATATTGCTGCAAATGGCATTATTTCCTTCTTTTTATGGCTCAGTAATATTCCACTGTATATATGAACCACAGCATTTTTATCCATTCCTCTGATGATGGACATTTAGGTTGGTTCCATGTCCTGGCTATTGTAAATAGTGCTGCAATGAGCATGTGGGTATACATGTATCTTTGAATTATAATTTTCTCAGATATATGCCAAGGAATGGGATTGCTGGATCTTATGGTAGTTCTATTTTTAGGTTTTTAAGGAACCTACATACTGTTCGCCATAGTGGCTGTATCAATTTATATTCCCACCAACAGTGTTGGAGGTTTTTCCACAGCCTCTCCAGCTGTTTACTGAGTACAGACTTTTTGAGGATGGCCATTCTAACTGGTGAGAGGTGATACCTCATTGTAGTTTTGATTTGCATTTCTCTAATAATTAGCAAAATTGATCATCTTTTCCTGAAATATTGCATGTATAAAATATTCATGCAATATTTTAAATTAGGTTACCATGATTGTTACAAATCTCTGTAAACATACTAAAAACATTAAACTGTATCCTTTAAAAGGGTGAACCCTATTACACATAAATTGCATCTCATGAAAGCTTTTGAAAAACAAAACTCACATGCAGAACTGACCACACAGATACAACATTCCAGGCAAGCCCCTCTGACTACAGCTCACAGAGACCCACAAAGAACAGGGTTAGAATGGATTGATTCTCTGAGCTGGAAGAGGTGTGGTTTTCTCATTCATTTCAGAAAAGTAAAGTAGTTTATGACAAAGACAGAGAACATATTTAGAAAATGAACTTATAAAAACATAGAAAAGAAATTTACCATGACCAAAGGAGAAAGGGAGGGAGAAGAATAAATTAGGAGTTTGGAATTTATAACAAACTACTATATTTAAAGCAGACATACAATAAAGAATTACTGTTTAGTACCATGCAATTTTATAATAACCTATAAGGAAAAAGAATCTGCACAAGAATATATACATATATATATATTATATGTTCACAGACACACATATATATGTACAGTTGAGTCACTTTGCTATACACCTGAAACTATCACATATTGTAAGCAACTATACTTCAATTAAAAAAAAATTAGTTCATGACAAAGATAGAAATCTCCAAAGGAAACAGGGTCTCTATTCTCTTTTTGTTTCTTTCTATTCTTTGTTCTTTCTTTCCACTTTTTTATCTGGAGAGGAGTGGAATAAATGAGCATGTTTTAGTATCTTGTCCACTGGCTTTTTAAACTATGCTTATTTTTATTATTTTTATAATCAGCCCTCCAGGAATTACAACTTATCACGATCAACCTTGAATTCATATTACATATAATGTAAAAAATTTTAATTGACTTTTTAAAAATTGAAGAGAGAAGATAATCTTTTATATTAATCCTTTATTCTTCCCTGTATCAAGGTTATTTACTCCTTATTATAGATATAAATATCCATCTGGCATCATTTCATTTCAGCCTGAAAAACTTCCTTTAGCATATTTGATAGTGTGAATCTGTCAACAATCATTTCTCTTATCTTTTGTTTATCTGAAAATATTTTTATTTAACCATAATTTTAGTGATTTCTTTTATTTTTTTCATAGAATTTGTTGTTGTTTAATCTCTGTCATGTCTGACTCGTTGGCACCCCCAGGGACTGTAGCCCCCCAAGCTCCTCTGTCCATGGGATTTCTTTCCCAGGCAAGAATACTGGAGTGGGTTGCCTTTTCCTTCTCCAATAGAATTTTAGATAGACAGTATTATATAGTTTTTGTGTTTCAGCACCTCAAAGGTTTTGTTTTATTTTTTTTTCACCTCCATAGTTTCTTACAATGTCATATTTATTATTATTCCCTGCAGGTATTGATCTTTATTTTTTTTCTGGATCCAAGATCACAATGTCTTTTTTCACTTCTGATCCCAGCTCCCAGCTTCTGCTTACTCAGCAAAACTCCCAGAGAGGGAATTACTAGGTACAGAGAATTAGTGTTTGGAATGACGTTAGATTAAAATATAACATGCCAGTCCAAGAGCTGTCCAGCATGGACTGGTTTCTCCTAGTCCAGACAAAGACAGACCTTCTTTGGCTGACTCCTTTATGCTTCCTGACTAGCCACAGAAACTCATCTCTCGTCTATCAGCTTCTCTGGTATTATATCTTTAACATTTCTTTGTGCTCACAATTCTTTCATGTCTTAAAACAATTATAATTGTTTTTGTTTGTATGTTGGCCTAGTGATTTCTGAGTTTTATCACATGAATGAAGATCTTGCTTATCCTTTTGCATCCAAACTGTGGAGCTCCTCTCTGTTTCCATGGAGCTGAAAAATCTGACTAACGGGATACGATAGGACTGGGTAGGGAATGCTTGGCAACAAGTGAATGATAAGAATAGTCAGTCTCCCAAGAGTTCTGAGGAAGTAGGGTTGCCAGATATAGTACAGGAGAGCCAGTTAAACTTGAACTTCATATATGCAAGATTTAAATTTTTAGTACAAGTATAGCCCAAATATTGCATATTTTATTATTAGACTGAAAAATATCCCTTGTTTATCTGAAACTCAAATTTAACTGGACATCCTATATTTTCCTTAATTTGTCCTTAGGAAGGAAGGGCCCCCAGTAGAAGAAAAAAAGGCTCTGGAAGCAAGTAAAAATTGAGTCAGGCTGTTAAGAAGGGCTGAAATGATAAAATATTGCCATGTAGCACGTGTACAGATAAACAGTGGAAGAAATCATCAGAGAAATGTGTTAGGTTCAAAACCCCTGAAGATTCTGAATGCTAATCTCAGAAGAAAGGACCCTATTTTGCTGGCAAAGATGAATAGAAAAGATTCTCTGTATGTCTCTCATTGTTGACCTCTTCAAAGGTAATAGTAGTAATAAGAATCAATTTTACGGTATAGGTCTTCCATAGCAAAGCCCTTTTCAGATTTTATAGGGCTTTTTGCTTCAATAAGATCCCATTTTGCTTTTAATGCTTTTCCTTAGGTTTTTTACAGCCTTCATTTGTTCAGGTATTAGAAATGATGACGGCTCTACCTTCAGAAATGTGAAATAAATAAGGCTTTCTATGTCTGCCAAATAAATGAAAATCTAGATGGTGTAGAAATTGACAAATGCCATACAATGGACTTGTAACCATGTTTATTTGAAGCATCTTGCTGTACTTCAGTGCACAATTACAAATCATCCTTTCAAGCTTTTCAGAATCTCAGACCTGCCAAGAACTAATTAACTGCTCTGACGGTGGGAAGATGTGGCAACATAAGGAACAGTTTCTGAATGACTGTAAGGTACTTAATTTGACTAAACCGAGAATTAAAAAGCAGCAGTGAGTAAGAGTGGTAGCAGATAGAGAATGCCTATATTAAAGATTCTTGTCCGGCTTCAAAAGCGTCCCATGGGAATTTATATCAGGATGAACGCTTTAAAGTGTGAGCCAGCCCTCCCTAGCAGACAGCAAGTAACAGAAGAAGACAGTGACTTTGTGTTGGTGCAGATTTTATTTTCTCGGACTCCAAAGTCACTGCAGACAGTGACTTCAGCCATGAAATTAAAAGGCACTTGCTCCTTGGAAGAAAAGCTATGACAAACCTAGACAGTGTATTAAAAATCAGAGACATCACTTTGCCAACAAAGGTCTGCACAGTCAAAGCTATAGTTTTTCTAGTAGTCGTGTTCGGATGTGAGAGCTGGACCATAAAGAAGACTGAGAGCCAAAGAATTGATGCTTTTGGATTGTGGTGCTGCAGAAGACTCTTGAGAGTCCCTTGGACAGCAAGGAGGTCAAACCAGTCCATCCTAAAGGAGATCGGTCCTGAATATTCTTTGGAAAGACTGATGCTGAAGTTGAAGCTCCAATATTTGGCCACCTGATGCAAAGAGCCCACTCGTTGGAAAAGACCCTGATGCTGGGAAAGATTGAGGGCAGGATGAGAAGGGGGTGGCAGAGGATAAAATGGTTATATAGCATCACTGACTCAATGGACATGAATTTGAGTGCACATATCAAAGATTTTTTTTTACCAGTAACTTGAATGTTTTATGATACATGAGAGAATTTCTCTCTTAAATAATACTCTGAAACTTCTTATGAAACTTAATTTTAACAGAACTTATGAAATATTCCAAGCATATTTAAAGGTATAAGAAAAATAAAACATCTACATAATTATCACAAGACTGAACAGATGTTAACATATTGCAATTTGCTCCAGATCATTTTTTAAAGAAATATAATGTTACAGACATTGCTAAAATGTTACTTTCATCCTGTACTGCCTTCCTCTCTAGAAATATCTTCTAGAAGCTGGTGTGCTCTCCCTATGCATGGTTTTGAATTTCTACAACATAAATAAGTTTATCAATAAATAATATGTGTGTTTTTAAGATTTATGTAATTGAAATCCAACTGCACATATTTTTTAATAGCTTATTTTTCTCCCACTTTTTATAGATGTCTGTCTAAGGGAAACTAGATGAGCGCAAGGAGGTATGTATGAAGATTTTCACTTAACCACTGTATGCTAGTAGAACAAAAAATGAAAACAACCTAAGTGTTCCTCTCCTGTGCAATGTTTACATAAACGTGATTTATGGAATGGGATGCTATCAAAGATATCCAACAGTTAAAATGGATCCACAAGATCTACACCACTTTATGAAACTTAAGTTCTATTGTTTATTTTTCAAAATGCATTTAGGCCAAGCAAAGCAATGAACATAAAGTGAGTTTTTACAACAGTAGGATTTTGTTTGCTTCTGCTTAAGATTGAGCCCTTGGTAATATAAAAGACTGAAGGATTTAGTACATAAAAATTCTTAGTGTTATCACTGGTGAGGGGAAACAAAAACTGTTTCAGTATTTTCTTTATCTAATATGTGTGCTCGTTCGCTCAGTCATATCTGACTCTTTGCGACCCCATGGACTGTAGCCTGCCAGGCTCCTCTATCCATGGAATTTTCCAGAAAAGAATACTGGAGTGGGGTGCCATTTTCTTCTCCAGGTGACCTTCCCTACCCAGAGATCAAATCCATGACTCCTGCATTAGCAGGTAGGTTCTTTACCACTAGCGCCACCTGGGAAGCCCTAAACCTCTGCTCTATCTTCAGCTCATGGGTTTAAGCCTGCAATGCAGACAGCAGAAAGATGCAGGATTTTGACACTAAATTAAGTCAACATGTTACCAAATTCTCATTAAGTCCTTGTCGCGGACTCCACTGTAAACTCAGGATAGAGTAAGTCTCTCTTTCATTCTTAGTAAATCAGTTGCATTCACTGTACTTGTGTATAGCAATTAGATCAGTGATTCTGTTCAGAGGACAGGTCTTTCTTGCTATCTGGTCTGATCAAGTTAGTTCCAAAAAGACCTTAGATGCCTCATTGGTATGCAGACCAGAATTTCCAAACTGGCAGTTCTAACGACCACAACATTGGAACTGCCTTATATAGATGACAGTAAATTACTTTTGATATTACCTCCAGACTATTAAAGCTACAGTGGTATGAGAATAATGCATGTGTGCATATTGCTAACGTCAGTAGGTATCCAATCAATAAAACAATATCGCTCCATATTTCAGCAGAGCAGAGGTCCGATAAGGTAATGGTAGCCTGAAATATGTTAACAAATATATTTAGTAAAACCTCTGTTAGTGAAGATGAGACTGCTATGAACTGGGAGAGCCAACAAGCATGCTGGGACCTGTGCAGCTCAGAGCTGGAATTCTGCTGCAAACTTTCTTGTGGCTGAATCTAGAAAGGAAGTGCAATGTGAGTCAGACAGTAAGTACTGAGCCATCCAATTGAGTTGATGAGGCCAAACATCTCTGATCTGCTAGAATAGGTCAGGTCCTGCTGGCTTTTCATGTGCACAGCAATCTTCCTTAGTGAGCTTATGACAACAATAGACTTGCAATTCTTTATAAAATTATGTGATTAAGGTTTCTTTCTCCTGCCAGATGCTTAGTTGGATAGAAAGGATTGTGCCTGTCTTGTCTTTTACATAACCCCAGTGCCAAGAAAAGGTTCCCTGAACACATAATAATATAGTCATAAAAAATAGTTAAAGGGGTATGAGGGGAAGGGGCCCAGTATAGAAGTCCTACTATTCAGCACCAGTTCTGAAAAGGCAGGTCTTCTTTGTGCCTGCATTCCACCTCTGAGCAGTCCAGCAGAAGCTGTGAGTCAGTGATTTCAGGGGAGCCCCAGAGTGGAGTTCAGAAAACAGGTCTGGCTTCAGGTCATCTGGTTCATTTTCAATGGTATTATTCACAAGCTGTGTGACTTTGAGCAAGTGACTTAGCTTTCTTAAGTTTCCACTTCCCATCTGCAAGATGGATGTGGGTTTTATACATTGTTTTTAAGAATGAGATAGTCCAGGATAGTACCTGCTCAAAATATGATTTCTATTATTACCATTATTATTTAAGATGAAAATTCATTTGAAAGGAACAAGGACTGATAGGAAATAAGAGGGCATGACACAACATCCAGCCATTGGTACTGGTTTAGGATGGCAGTCCAGAGTCAGGGACGTGAAGTCTCAGGTGGAATCACTAGCATATTTCAGAAAATAACCCAGATTTATGGTCAAGGCCAATACAGAGGTGATGGACCGGGAGAGAATGATGACATTCTAGGTCTTGATAGCTTGAGAATAAGCAACAGAACCCTGGGTTGGATGAGAATAAGTTTGATTACTGGGAAGAATGTAGAAACCCAACAGATATCCACTAGATTTTGGGAGTAGGGCTGCCTTATTCCAAATTAATGATTCAATTTTGAGATGCCGGCAAAGAGAGAGAAAACAAGTCAGGAGTTGACAAATTCATTCTGGTAGTGCCAATTACTATAAGAAAGGTCATTTAGAGGCATAAATATAACATTTAAGCAGAACTGAACTTTGAAGGACATTGGAAAGGGGAGTGGCCATATGTTTATTATCCATTTATTTAAATTAAATCACAACAAAGTAGAATCAGTGTGGATAAACACAAGCATACCTCAAAGATATGGTAGGTTTGGTTCTAGACTACCACAATAAAGAAAATATTCTAGTAAAATGAGTCACACTTCTTTTATTGGTTTCCCAGTGCATATTAAAGTTATATTTATACTATGCCGTAGTCTTACATGTGCAACAGCATTATGTCTAAAAAACACAGTGTGTATACCTTAATATGAGCCATCATATGAGCTTCAGTGACTCAGACAGCTTTTGCTGGTGGAGGAAGACCTTACCTCGATGTTGATGGCTGCTAACTGGTCAGGTGGTGATTGTTGAAGGCTGTAGCAACTGATGGGTGTAGCAATTTCTTGAAATAAGACAATGATGTTTGTGGAGCCCCAAAACAATTAGAATAGTAACATCAAAGATCACTTATCATGCACCATCATAATAAATACGATAATAATGAAAAACTTTGGATTATTATGAGAATCACCAAAATTTGATACAGTGAGGAGATACTGTTGGCAAAATGGAGCTGATAGACTTGTTTGATACAGGATTGCCGCAGATCTCAAGTTGTAAAAAATGTAATATCTGCCGGCACTTCCAAATTATGTGTTCTTGACCAACCTAAAGGTGTAATCACTGTGTTCTCTGGTGACCCCACATGTGGCCTCAAGATTCTTGATAAAGAGCACTGGCCTCTCCCAACCAATGTGGTTTGGCCAGAAAGAGAGAACCTCCTTGCCTTCCCTGATCTATATTAACCCCTCAGCACTGAAGTGAGAAAACTGGAGGCCAGTGAGTTAAAACCACTTTCTTCTTAAAATCCCAAAGTCCACTATTGCATCTCTCCTCGTTAGTATATTTCATATATATATATAGTCTATTCATGATCCTCATTTCTATTTATATTCAATTAACCTTATTTTTTGGGCTTCCCAGGTGGCTTAAATGAATCTGCCTGCAAATGCAGAAGACACAGGTTTGGTCCCTGGGTTGAAAGGATCCCCTGGAGAAGGGAATGGCAACACACTTCAGTATTGTCGCCTGGGAAATCCCATGGACAAAGGAGCCTGGCAGGCTACAGTCCATGGAGTCACAAAGAGACAGACATCTTATTTTTACAGAGAAAACCTTGTTTTTATATAAAATAAACTTAGGCACAATATCAGATATTAAATTAAATAATTCATTAGATGATCTTTCTAGAAACCAGATGACTAGTTGTTCATAGAGCCAGTACTCTGGGAAACACTAAGTGCCTGTGGCTGAATCCACTGACCTTGTAAGAAAAGACAAATGGGGGCAAATATTGAGTAAAGTCAAAAATAAAAGTTCTTTTCAATGAAGGAGACATAATATTTGTGCATCACAGGGACTCTCCCTGATGTAAACAAAGCCATGAAAATAAAAAGACATAAACACAACCTACTTTAGCAGCTTTTAAGAGAGATCTAGAGCATCCAAATTATCTGCCCTCAAAGTCCTGTAAATTCTAAACAGTAAAAATAATAGCTAACGGGGACTTCTTGGCAGTCCAGGGCCTGAGACACCAGGCTCTCAATGAAGGGGGCCTGGGTTCCATCCCTGATCAGGGAGCTAGACCCCATATGCTGCAACTAAGGCTTGGCACAAGAAAGTAAATTAAAAAAAAAATAGTTAATGAAATTGGTAATGCCTTATTGTAACTTTCATATGGACTTCAGATAAATTTGTGACACACTAGGGACAATTGTGTTTTCGTATCAAGTACTCATTACAGACAGAATTCAAAGTAAGTAAGTGTAAGTGTTAGTCGTTCAGTCATGTGTGACTCTTTGTGATTCCATGGACTGTAGCCTGCTAGGCTCCTCTGTCCATGGGATTCTCCAGGCAAAGGTACTGGAGTGGGTTGCCATGCTCTCTTCCAGGGGATCTTTATGCCATGTCACTTATATGTCCTGCATTGACAGGAAGCTTCTTTACCACTAAGGCCACATGGGAAGTCCCAAACAGTTCAAAAGGAAACACCAATGTGTAAGGTTTCAGGATAACTTAAATTACTTACAGGAGAGCTCCTTTGTTTTCATAAGATTGTTGACTATGGCTCTGATTTCTTTGGTACAAAATCCCTGGTTAGGAATTCTGTCATTTTTTTCTTTCTAGGAAAGTATATGACTTTTTTTTTCTGATACAGTTTCTAAGAAACACACAGAGGTAATAAGAAGAAAGCACTGCCTAGAATCTGACTTGGATGAGGCTGAGGTATAAGGAAACAAGAGCTATCTTTCCAGACAGAAACAACAAGCAAGTGCCAAGGTCCTGAGGCAGCAATGAGTTAGGCACCTTTTAGGAAGAGAAATACACCTCCCATGGCTGCTGCATTGTAGACCTGGAGAGCAGGAGAGAGGTCAGAGCCAGGTCAAGTGGGGTCTTGTAGGTTAGGAGTTGAGCTGGAATTAAGTCCCATGGGAAGTCATTTAGTTGGAGTTAAGGACAGGGATGTGAAGAACCCACTCATTGGAAAAGACCCTGATGCTAGAAAAGATTGAAGGCAGGAGGAGAAGGGGATAACAGAGGATGACATGGTTGGATGGCATCACTGCCTTGGTAGACATGAGTTTGAGAAAGCTCCGGGAGTTGGTGATGGACAGGGAAGCCTGGCATGCTGCAGTCCATGCGGTTGCAAAGAGTCAGACATGGCTGAGAGAATGAACTGAACTAAACTGAAGAACTGGGAAGCCTGGGATGCTGTAGTTCATGAATTCGTGTCCACAAAGAGCCAGACATGACTTAGTGACTGAACAACCACAACAAGCAAGAAAATGAATGATTTGATTAACCTTTTAAGGTTAAAGGAAATCAACCCTGAATATTCATTGGAAGGACTGATGCTGAAGCTGAAGCTCCAATACTTTGGCCACCTGATGTGAAGGGCCCACTCACTGGAAAAGACCCTGATGCTGGGAAAGAGTGAGGGCAAAAGGAGAAGGGGACGGCAAGAGTATGAGATGGTCGAATAGCATCACTGGTTCAATGGACATGAATTTGAGCAAACTCCAAGAGACTGTGATGGACAGGGAAGCCTGATGTGCCGCAGTCCATGAGGTCACAAAGAGTCAAACACAACTGAGCGACTGAACAGCAACAATGACTTTTAAAGTGATAGTATCTTTTCTCTTTGAATTAGTTTTATTTAAGTAAATCATATAACTAAACTCAGGACAGGCATTGTTTCTGATTCATCTCTGACACCTCCATATCATCCAATTCATAACAGGCGGAGAATAAATGTTTACAAAATGAATAAGATGGCTTGCTGAATGAAGAAATGAATATACAGGAAGAACCATCAATGCGGACAGAGTTCAAAACACACCCTGAAATAATTCTGGCCACAATATAAGTCTGAGTGGATAGGAAAACACTTTAAAATAGTATACGTTTATGATTTATTGTTGAAGATGTAATTAGCCCCTGAATTTTTTCCTTTTTCAAAAGTTTGTTTATTCTGTGATGGTTGTATTAACATTCTTGTTTTATTTAAGTGTGTTCTTGCTGATTAGCATGCATTTATGTAGCCAGGATAATTAGGTTGAATTAAATCAATTTGGAGAGGTTAAATTCTAGTAATTATACATTTGCAATTTGGAGTATAAATCTAATGATGGTATATTACTTGCAACGAATAGGATAATGGCAATTTAAGAAAGATGTTAAGAGTCCAGGATACTGTTGACTTAAGCAATCTATTTAGTCTATAAAAATATTTGCGTTTGAATATTCTAAAAAAACAAAGCTGTAAATTGGTATCTTCCTATTTTATAGTTGAAAATGCTATGTTGTATCTGTCTTTAAAATGGTTTCCAACAGGAAGACAGTTATTTAGAAAACTACATTAGAAAATGTAAATTCCTACTACATACAAAACTCATTGTATTGAAATGCCCATTCCATCTTCACATCTGAGCTACAACCTCAGGTAGTTTTGCAAACAAATTGCAAGCTGCACTATTAAAAAGTGCTATGATAAATAATTCACAGGTATATCTTTACTTCAAGTACATTTAGGCATGTGGAGTGTCATCAATATCAAGAAAGAATCTACTTGTGGCATTTTTCAGAGTCAGCACAGAATCACTGGTAAGTTTAGTTGACCATAAGCTAACTTGCTTTCCCAAAATAAATTATACCTGAAGATCCTCCTGACCCATCATGGAGGACTCTTCTAACAGCATTTAGAATGTCATTAGGATATATGTATGAACATCCTTAAATATAACATTCTAACTAGCATTACATGTCTAACAAATGTCAAAATGTTTTTGAACAAAGAAAAAAATGGAAGGCCCACATAGTGACTGATTTTTTTAAATGTTACCTTATGAATCAAATACTAGTGGTTTCTCTTTTTAACTATTTTCTGTGTGAATCCAAATACACACACACATACATCTATACCTAGAGAGACTATATAGTAATAATTATTAGATAAAATGTGCTATTATCAAGAGTAATTTTATTGACTTCATAATGTAAGAGGAATCGAGGGATATACCAGCTTTGCCATTTTTTTTAATAAATTTATTTATTTTAGTTGGGGGCTAATTACTTTACAATATTGTAGTGGTTTTTGCCATCCATTGACATGAATCAGCCATGGGTTTACATGTATTCCCCATCCTGACCCCCTCCCACCTCCCTCCCCATCCCATCCCTCTGGGTCATCCCATTGCCCCAGCCCTGGGCATTTGTCTCACGCATCGAACCTGGAATGGTGTTCTGTTTCACATATGATAATATACATGTTTCAATGCTATTCTCCCAGAACGTCCCACCCTCACCTTCTCCCTCAGAGTCCATAAGACTGTTCTATGCATCTGTGTCTCTTATTCTGTCTCGCATAGGGTTATCGTTACCATCTTTCAAATTCCATATATATGCATTACTATACTGTATTGGTGTTTTTCTTTCTGGCTCACTTCACTCTGTATAATGGGCTCCAGTTTCATCCATCTCAATAGAACTGATTCAAATGTATTCTTTTTAATGGCTGAGTAATATTCCATTGTGTATATGTACCACTGCCTCCTTATCCATTCATCTGATGATGGACATCTAGGTTGCTTCCATGTCCTGGCTATTGTAAACAGTGCTGCGATGAACATTGGGGTACACGCGTCTCTTTCAAGTCTGGTTTCCTCAGTGTGTATGCCCCGCAGTGGGATTGCTGGGTCATATGGCAGTTCTATTCCCAGTTTATTAAAGAATCTCCACAATGTTCTCCATAGTGGCTGTACTAGTTTGCATTCCCACCAACAGTGTAAGAGGGTTCCGTTTTCTCCACACCCTCTTCAGCATTTATTATTTGTAGACTTTTGGATAGCAGCCATTCTGACTGGCATGAAGTGGTACCTCATTGTGGTTTTGATTTGCATTTCTCTAATAATGAGTGATGTTGAGCATCTTTTCATGTGTTTGTTAGCCATCTGTATGTCTTCTTTGGAGAAATGTCTATTTAGTTCTTTGGCCCATTTTTTGATAGGGTCATTTATTTTTCTGGAATTCAGCTGCAGGAGTTGCTTGTATATTTTTGAGATTAATTGTTTGTCTGTTGCTTCGTTTGCTATTATTTTCTCCCATTCTGAAGGCTGTCTTTTCACCTTGCTTATAGTTTCCTTTGTTGTGCAAAAGCTTTTAATTTTAATTAGGTCCCATTTGTTTATTTTTGCTTTTATTTCCAATATTCTGGGAGGTGGGTCATGGAGGATCCTGCTGTGATTTATGTTGGAGAGTGTTTTGCCTATGTTTTCCTCTAGGAGTTTTATAGTTTCTGGTCTTACGTTTAGATCTTTAATCCATTTTGAGTTTATTTTTGCGTATGGCGTTATAAAGTGTTCTAGTTTCATTCTTTTACAAGTGGTTGACGAGTTTTCCCAGCACCACTTGGTAAAGAGATTGCCTTTTCTCCACTGTATATTCTTGCCTCCTTTGTCGAAGAGAAGGTGTCCATAGGTGTGTGGATTTATCTCTGGGCTTTCTATTTTGTTCCATTGATCTATATTTCTATCTTTGTGCCAGTACCGTACTGTCTTGATGACTGTGGCTTTGTAGTAGAGCCTGAAGTCAGGCAGGTTGATTCCTCCAGTTCCATTCTTCTTTCTCAAGATTGCTTTGGCTATTTGAGGTTTCTTATATTTCCATACAAATTGTGAAATGATTTGTTCTAGTTCTGTGAAAAATACCGTTGGTAGCTTGATAGGGATTGCATTGAATCTATAGATTGCTTTGGGTAGTATACTCATTTTCACTATATTAATTCTTCCAATCCATGAACATGGTATATTTCTCCATCTGTTTATGTCCTCTTTGATTTCTTTCATCAGTGTTTTATAGTTTTCTATGTATAAGTCTTTTGTTTCTTTAGGTAGATATATTCCTAAGTATTTTATTCTTTTTGTTGCAATGGTGAATGGTATTGTTTCCTTAATTTCTCTTTCTGTTTTCTCATTATTGGTGTATAGGAATGCAAGGGATTTCTGTGTGTTAATTTTATATCCTGCAACTTTACTATATTCATTGATTAGCTCTAGTAATTTTCTGGTAGAATCTTTAGGGTTTTCTATGTAGAGGATCATGTCATCTGCAAACAGTGAGAGTTTTACTTCTTCTTTTCCTATCTGTATTCCTTTTATTTCTTTTTCCGCTCTGATTGCTGTGGCCGAAACTTCCAAAACTATGTTGAATAGTAGTGGTGAAAGTGGGCACCCTTGCCTTGTTCCTGACTTTAGGGGAAATGCTTTCAATTTTCCACCATTGAGGATAATGTTTGCTGTGGGTTTGTCATATATAGCTTTTATTATGTTGAGGTATGTTCCTTCTATTCCTGCTTTCTGGAGGGTTTTTTTTATCATAAATGGATGTTGAATTTTGTCAAAGGCTTTTTCTGCATCTATTGAGATAATCATATGGTTTTTATCTTTCAATTTGTTAATGTGGTGTATTACATTGATTGATTTGCAGATGTTAAAGAAACCTTGCATTCCTGGGATAAAGCCCACTTGGTCATGATGTATGATCTTTTTAATATGATGTTGGATTCTGTTTGCTAGAATTTTATTAAGGATTTTTGCATCTATGTTCATCAGTGATATTGGCCTGTAGTTCTCTTTTTTTGTGGCATCTTTGTCTGGTTTTGGAATTAGGGTGATGGTGGCCTCATAGAATGAGTTCGGAAGTTTACCATCTTCTTCAATTTTCTGGAAGAGTTTGAGTATGATAGGTGTTAGCTCCTCTCTAAATTTTTGGTAGAATTCCACTGTGAAGCCGTCTGGTCCTGGGCTTTTGTTTGCTGGAAGATTTCTGATTACAGTTTCGATTTCCATGTTTGTGATGGGTCTGTTAAGATCTTCTATTTCTTCCTGGTTCAGTTTTGGAAAGTTATACTTTTCTAAGAATTTGTCCATTTCTTCCAAGTTGTCCATTTTATTGGCATATAGCTGTTGGTAGTAGTCTCTTATGATCCTTTGTATTTCTGTGTAGTCTGTTGTGATCTCTCCATTTTCATTTCTAATTTTTTTGATCTGATTCTTTTCCCTTTGTTTCTTGATGAATCTGGCTAATGGTTTGTCAATTTTGTTTATCTTCTCGAAAAACCAGCTTTTAGTTTTGTTGATTTTTGCTATGGTCTCTTTTGTTTCTTTCGCATTTATTTCTGCCCTAATCTTTAAGATTTCTTTCCTTCTACTAACTCTGGGGTTCTTCATTTCTTCCTTCTCTAGTTGTTTTAGGTGTAGAGTTAGGTTATTTATTTGATTTTTGTCTTGTTTCTTGAGGTATGCCTGTATTGCTATGAACCTTCCCCTTAGCGTTGCTTTTACAGTGTCCCATAGGTTTTGGGTTGTTGTGTTTTCATTTTCATTCGTTTCTATGCATATTTTGATTTCTTTTTTGATTTCTTCTGTGATTTGTTGGTTATTCAGAAGAGTGTTGTTTAGTCTCCATATGTTGGAGTTTTTAATAGTTTTTTTCCTGTAATTGAGGTCTAATCTTACTGCATTGTGGTCTGAGAAGATGATTGGGATGATTTCAATTTTTTTGAATTTACCAAGGCTAGATTTATGGCCCAGGATGTGATCTATCCTGGAGAAAGTTCCGTGTGCACTTGAGAAAAAGGTGAAATTGATTGTTTTGGGATGGAATGCCCTGTAAATATCAATTAAATCTAACTTGCCTATCAGCTTTGCCATTTTTGAGAATCCTTTCTAAATACTTCAGCTCTCATTTATTTTTGAATACAGTTTAATTTAGAATAATTGGAGATTTACAGAAAGGTCAGAAAAATATCACAGAGAGTTCCCATATACCCCTTACTTTTTGTTTTTTTGTACCGAGATATGGAGACATAGATGAGTAACTAGATTGCTAGATCTCTATAGTTAGATAGATTTAGATAGATAGACACAAACACACACAATGTAAGGGAATGACCACATATAAATAAAATCATTTAGGGACAAAGAATCAGCTTTAAGGGACAAAGAGAATGAGCAAATCACCAAGAGTTAATATAGTTTTCCATATTATGACATAGCTTTTAGCTATCACAAAATTTAGTCCAAGGACATGAACTTTAATAACAAATTTTCATTCAACAGGCCCTTGGTATGTTTTAGGATATGTGGGGCTTCCCAGGTGGCTCAGTGGTAAAGAATCCAGCTGCCAGTGTAGGAGATGCAGGAGTTTGATCCCCTGAAGGAGGAAATGTCAACCCACTCCAGTATTCTTGCCTGGGAAATCTCATGCTACAGTCCATGGGGGTTGCAAAAGTTGGACAAGACTGAGTATGCATGCACACTCTAGCTCCCATAATATAGGTTGTAATAGGAATGTTGTGTTTCTGCTAAGTAGCTCTGCTTTGTAAGACGGATTGCATTGATTCTCAACATTTTCCAAGGTAACACCAATGTTAATTGCTAATAAGCCTTATACTATGCGTAAAATAGATTTTAAATTTTCTGGATTCTATTAAACTGAATTTTAATGGAGCAAACTCACTTTTATTGCACAATTGGTTGTTCCTACTTATAAGGAAACATTTATTAGCTCTGAGTAGAATTACAAAAATGAATAAAAATGCTAGTTTTCCCTTGAAGGAGCTCAAAATCTACAAGAAGAAACAGAAAGGAAGGACAAAAGATTCAATGAAAGACCTAATATGAGATGCACTGTTAAGATTTGAGCCCATAAAAGGCTGTGGGAGATTTGAGAAGACATGCAGTTGAGAGGAGCAGTCGTTAGACTCTGGGAGCAGTTAGAATGTTCTGGGTACTCAGTAATATGGGAGAAGGTGGTTTCATGAAAAGAAAAAGGTATGGGGGCTTCCCTGGTGGTCCAGTGGTTAAGACTTCACCTTTCAATGCAGGGTGTGCGGATTCCATCCCTGGTCAGAGAGCTAGGATCCCGCATGTCTTGCAGTCAAAGAATCAAAAACATAAAACAGAAGCAATATTGTAAATTCAATAAAGACTTTAAAAAATGGTCCACATAAACAAAATCTAAGAAAAAGGTATGAAATAAGGTTTGCAAAGCTGGCCTACAGAATGCCTGTGTCCTGCGAAGAGGCCAGTTGTCAAATGGATGGACAATGTCTTAGAAGCATCGAAGATGTTCCATCAGACAAATGCATGCTGTTCTACAAAGCCAAAGACCTTGAACATCGTCCACCTCAGCTGCTTTTTCCAAATCAAGATGACCAGCACAACATACATTCTTCCTGACCTTCCTAGGGACAGCCAGTTCAGGATCTGCTGCTCAAACACCAACAGCCATTATTCACACTGTGAAGGGCTGGGTCAATGACCCCCAAATCCAGCCACCCCACCATGATCCATCCATCACACTCCAGCACAGCCACCCATCAAGCTCCATTTCCACCAGCAGATATGCTTTTGTATTTCTTAAGAGCCTTATTCTTTTGTGATAAACATGATTCCTCTTAACAAGATCTTGTACACACACTTCCTCTCCATACTTTTTCTGACTCCTTAGGTTTGGCAAATATTTTTGCTGAGATAGTAGTAGGAGCATGCACTCAAGTGAAAGGGCTAAATGTAAGACATAGGCTCTTTCACAAACAACAGCCTCCACTAAGCAGCTGAAGAACACACAGAGATTAATCTTGACAGAGTCAGACTTGCAGATACTTAGACAGGGAGATGGCGATACACTTGAAGTTGTCTACAGTAGTGCTATAACTTTTGTTTCTAGACAAGAAACAAAACTAGAGCACTTGAAGATCAGATTAAACTGGACTAACACACTAACCACTCCCCTGTGGGACCTACTGATAGACACAACCCAAGTTAAAGAGACAGAAATCTATAGGTAATCAAGAGTGAGCTTCTGATGGCATGGTGGCTTAGGTAATCTTGGCCATGTCTATTCTATCCACTTGAGAAAGACTTGAATAAATCTTCCCTGAAAAATAATGGATTGGGTATAAGCAGGTGCTAATGACCATTGTAAGAAAAAGTAACTTAACTTACAGTACAAGGCAGACCCAAGTCATTTCAGAGTATGCCTACATATGACTAATTTAATATACTAAAAGCCGTTGGTATAAATTTGAATCAATGGTAATGTGTGCTTAAATCATGCTTTACTCAATACTTTTTAGCAATCACTATTGACTTAGAAGAAAGAACTCACAGCTAAAAAATAAGAAAATAGCTGTATAAATGAAATTAGGAGTTGTCTTGAAAGGAAGAAAAGTAAGAATTATAGGAACTTCCCTGGTGGCCCAGTGGCTAAGACTCCACATTCCTGGTGCAGGAGGCCTGGGTTTGATCCCTGGTCAGGTAACTAGAGGTCACATGTCACAACTAAAAATAGATCCCACATATCGCAAAAAAGATGGAAGATCCCACCTGCTGCAACTAAGACCTGGCTCAGCCAAATAAATTGAAAAATATTAGAAAAAATTATAAACCATAAGTGGAAATCACTGTGTGCTCAATTACATTAAAGTCAATTACTCACATACATCTGCAAAGTTAAAATTAAAAAGAGAAACACTAGGTAAACCATGTCATCCCCTGAAAAAGTCACACGATCACAGTTGAAGAGGCCTTCAAAGTGAGCATGCTCATTGAAAGAACCTGCTCTATCACCCATCATGCAAATGGATTATCTCACCTCTGAGTCCAGTATCAGAGAACTCGATACTGCGTGGGATTTTGCATGGGATTTCACTGTGCTTGTGCTAATTTAATTTTAAGTCCTCCTGCCCAGATGTAGATCTCATCTTCTGTGTGTTTTTGCTGTATCCTCCTGAACATGGTAAATGAGTTGCATTATTCTACTGAGTGGACCATAAGTAATGTTAGTCACTCAGTCATGTCCAACTGTTTGCAACCCCATGGACTATAGTCTGCCAGGCTCCTCTCTCCATGGGGACTCTCCAGGCAAGAATACTGGAGTGGGTTGCCATTCCCTTATCCAGGGGATCTTCCTGACCCAGGGATCAAACCCAGGTCTCCCGCATTGCAGGCAGATTCTTTACTGTCCGAGCCACCAGAGAAGCTCCAAGGATACTAGAGTGGGTACCCATTTCCTTTGTCTCAGATGGTAAAGAATGGACCACATGGGTGTTCAACATTCTTAACTAGTAATTGAGGTATCCTGGAAAATAAAGCAAGCATGTGTATGTGTAAATAGTATGTTTAATAAGTAGTGTTCAACTAAACAGCAGTGTCAGCTTCATGCCCCTTTAGCTTTTTCAACCTCACATATTTTTCCTGGAAAATGAGAGGTCATTTTGAAGCTTTTTAGCTTGCTTCCAGTTGTAATATCCCATGAATCTGAATACTGCTTAATTAAGTTTCAAATACTTCTCTATCCCATGTCTATAAGGTACAGAAAAGTACCCCTTTGGTTATTAGAAGACTAATAAAAATATATTAAAAAAAAACAGCAAAAAAACACGCACATTTTCTGAAGACTCAAGAATACTTGACCATGAATGATGCTAAGTAATCTATTTCCACTATTTGAAACACCAGTTTTTAGAATTCTAAAAAATTCAAAAAATAATGAAAAATTCCAAGTGTTTTTATGGCAGATTTTAGCACAGATCTCTCCATCAAACATCTACTGAATAGCATGAGTCTAGAAGCAGATTGCTCACATGGCGCTTATTACCACTTTGCATTTTCTGGATGAGCTGCTGGCCAACTAGCTAAGTTAACTGCTGCTTGAAATGTTCTGAGAGTGTTAATCAATACCGAAAAATGGCAGATGACATGGATATTGGGATTTCATCATGCATCACTCTGACATTTGTTTGAACCCAATTTTTATTTTGCAAACTCAATAACTTTTACCTTAACTTTCTGCCTAGCTTCAAGTGTTTAAACCTTTCCTTGTAAATTATCAGATGTAAGTAGTGACCAAACTGATTAAAGGTCACTTTGAAGGAGGGAATTGTTAATGTTATTCTGGGTCTGGAAATGTATTATATCTGAGAGAGAGAAAGAGAGAGAGTATAAAATGTGTTCAGGGTGGAACTGGTGAGGGAAACACACAGAACTCAGCATCTTTTTCAAACAGTGTTTAGAAATATGTATTTCCTTCACGTAGTAGCAATATACATGTTCTAGCAAATAGTGAAGGTGAACTAGAATTTCATTAGCTCACTCAATCCTAGTAATAGTAAAAGGCTCTTTGTTCCAACTAAAGATTGCAATGCTTTGAATAATAACAATACACCTTGGTCATATAATTTATGATGATGGTGACTTTGCAGATTTAATGAAGTTTTAAAGTACAATTTATACACTAAGGAAAGTTTTAGTCTCAGTTTTTGATTTGTAAGATTACAGCATTCTTCATGAACTAACCAAGGACAGCCAAGTGGAGGGAAAGAAATGAATGAAATAAAGACAGAACAACAAATTGGTCCTCAAAAGCACAGTAGAATTATCCTGCCTACCCCATCAAGGATACAGAGAACAAGTAAGCACTAAAACTCAACTGTAACCTGAATACAAAGAATATTGAAATTAAAAACACATTATTTTGTTTTGCTTTAGGCTCTGGTATTAGTGTGGATACACATTTATTAATATCTTCCTACTAAGATTCTCTTCAGTCAAAATCATTTATATCCACTATTGATGGAGAGTTGTCTCATTGGAAAAGACCCTGATCCTGGGAAAGATGGAGGGCAGGAAGAGAAAGGGGCAATAGAGGATGAGATGGTTGGATGGCATCACAGACTCAACGGACATGAGTTTGAGCAAACTCCAGGAGATAGTGAAGGACAGGAAAGCCTCACATGCTGCAGTCTATGGGGTCACAAAGAGTTGGACACAACTGAGTGAATGAACAACAACAACCAATGGATAATAAACCCAGTAAGGAAGGGCCACGCGAGGGTGGCTCTCCTTTGTGGTCTATGTCATGTGATGGTTTACTATGCTTTATTAAATTTCAGTAAAGACAAGTTTTTCTGACAATTCAGTAAGACACAAACTCATGAAGATGTAAAGGGAGGACGTGGGGGACTCCTGGAAGTCATTCCTTTTCTAAACCGTAGACAAAAGAAAGTGAAAGAAAAGAAAGTGGCCACTTAGTCATGTCTGACTCTTTGCGACCCCACGGACTGTAGCCCACCAGGCTCCTCCATTCATGGGATTTTCCAGGCAAGAATACTGCAGTGGGTTTCCATTTCCTTCTCCAGGAGATCTTCCTGACCCAGGGATTGAACCCAGGTCTCCTGCATTGTAGGCAGACTCTTTACCGTCTGAGCAACCATAGACAAACCTTATAGTATTTAAATACTTAAAACTCAGTCATTCTGAAGACATAATCTACCTCTTTCAATCACATATACATGACTCAAATGCTGGGGGAAAAAAAGAAAAGAAAAAGAAACAGAACTCAAGTGCATCTCAAAGCTTATTGTTAGTTTTACGACTGAACTCAATGAAATCTAAGAGAGCAGAGACTGTAGGTATGTTCAACATAAATGGAAAAATCTGCCCTAAAAGTGCCAGCACATGGCCATGTATGTGAAATAGATCATTTTTGACAGTCCTGAGTGCTTCATGGGCTCTAAATATTTCATGCCCTCCCCATTTATGAATGCTTCCAGTCAAATACAGATACAGAGTGGAATACAGCAGGCTGATGTTCTGGAAATCAGATGCAGATTTAATAGACTATAGATAGAGTAAGCCTGGCTTCTAATCCTAGGCTTGTTTTCATTCACTGAGAATTTCATGACGTATTTGTCAACACATCCCTGTGCAATCTTTGAAAAGGATGATGAAGAGCAGATCCCATAATTTTTTAAGCACTGCTTCTAAAAACCAGTTGCTTTTCACTTAAATGAAGCTGTCTGACCCCTGATAAGAAAAGCATTTTGTGACTTCCGACAGGCTTCAAATATTCAGTTTTTTACAAAGATCACATTACGAACATCCTCACTTGGTAAATCTTTGAGTTAGGAAGTATAAACTCTATAAAAGAAGAAAGACAACTCATATAATTCGAAAATTCCAAGATAACATCTGCTCCTTCAACAGACATAGCATAGGACAATTTTAAGGTCAGACGAGGGACTGTGTTCTCATTGTCAATAGTGACAAAGAAGAAAGAAAAGTGGAAAAACTGACAAAATGGAGTTTGGAGATTTTTTGTGCATTTAAAAAAAATCCATACTATATCATATCTCTTATAATAAGCAAAGGTTTTCTTAATTTCAGGACTCCTTCATTTGGTGGCACAATCCAACATAACCCAGAAAGAAACTAGGTACAGTTTTTATCCTCCTTGTGAGAATTTGGAGACAGTCTGCTGCAGAAATACTAATGTGCTTGATTATGGAGTTTGAAGACTCCACTGGGGTTTATACAAAATTTAGAGTGTGTGTGTCATCACATTTCTGAAACCTGGAAAGTTCTGAATTCTTACACCCATCTCATCCTAAGCTGTTTGGATGAGAAACTGTGGATCTCTAGTAAAAAATTTTAATAGGATCTTTCACAAAGCTTAAATCCTATATATGAGATGATCACAACCCAGTGCCATTATTAACCAATATACATTCACCTACAAACAAACTCCAATAGAATTAACAGGTAAATACTGAAAAATAATAAGTTAGTTATAGAAAGTTGTCAGATATGAGATCAACGTTCAAAATTTCTTCTACACAAGGAATTAACAACATAAGAAATAAAGTCGGAAATTATTCAAATGAGCAAAGTGACAATAAAGATGTTATTCAAATGAGCAAAGTGACAACAAAATACCTAGGGATTACTGCAACCACGTGTATAAAGAACGCATAAGACCTTGTAGAGGAAACTTATTCTTTTAAAACTTTATTCACGCTACTGACAGATATAAAAGATCTCAATGAATGAAGAGTTAAACTCTGTTCACTGATAGACAACTTTGCACTGCAAATATATTAAATATTGTTGTACATTTATAATACAGGGGGCTGTGGTTCAGTGGTTAGGACTTGGCACTTTCACTCATGGGGTAGGGGTTCGATCCCTGGTAGGGGAACTAAGATCCTGCAAGCCATGTGGTGTGGCAAAAAAAAAAAAAAGACACAAAGACAACTCATAATATTGGAAGATAAAATTATTTTTTTTTAAATAGGGGGTGACTCATCTAATATATCAAGACAACAGAAAAGAAAAAAAGAAAATAAAACAAAATACCATAGCTACAGTGGTAAAAAGAGTATGGAGCTTAATTACCTATTAAAATCAGTATCTCTGTGTGCTCCTTCTTCAAAGAAGAATAAAAACCTTAGCCCTTTGCTGGAACCAATGAGACCTACCCTATAGTCAACACCGTAACCTTAATGACAAGCAAGAGGTAAACACAAATAGAATAGAAAAGAGACAAACCAAAGCTGAGTGTGTTGACACCTTCTCACCAGATGAAACCTCAGAAATGGAGATGGATACATGGCAACAGGAGGCAGGCTCCACCTCAGGGATGATGCTGACAGCAAAGTGTGCGTGTGTCATGGGAGCTCTGAAATAAGTCAGGATATTTGGAAGAGAAGTTTTGTGCAATTTTATTCATCGCCTCGCAGGTAATAAACTCTTGTAATAGCCACAAACTGATCTGCCTGCCTCTGGCACCCCCTGGTCAGATTAATCTTCCTGGAACACTGCATGTCAGGAGAGCAAGAATGTCTGGGGGGAAAGATATTTCATTCTGCCTTTATTTCATGGTCCTTAGTACTGGCTTGATACAAAAAAGAAAGGAGAGTGTAGCCACTAGAGAGTTACTGAGGAGCTAGGGAGACTTTATGTACATATACATATAGTTATAGTTATATATAACATTATATATACCTTTATATATAATTATGTATAATAGTTTATTTGTATATATTGATATATATATATATGTACAGTTGTGCATGTATGTCAAGCTGTTTCAGTCATGTCCAACTCTGTGTGATACCATGGACTACAACCCACCAGACTCTTCTATCTGTGTGATTCTCCAGGCAAGAATACTGGAGAGGTTTGCCACCCTCATTGAGGGGTTCTTCCCAACCCAGGGACCAAACCCGCATCTCTTATGACTCCTGAATTGGCAGGTCAGTTTGTTAGTTACTATTAGCACCATCTGGGAAGCCCCATATATATACAATTATATATATATTTTTTATATGTATATATATAGCAAGTGTATATGTGTGCATATATATATATATATACACATACATATATATATACATACATACACACACACACAGTAAGTCCCCTTCATACAAAAGAGTTCTCTTCTGAGAGCGAGATCATAAGTCCAATTTGTTTGTTAGTCCAACAAAGTTAGCCTAGGTACACAACTAATACAATTAGCTACATAGAACTGTAATGTAAAATGTTTATAACACTTTTCACACAACAATACATAAAAACAAACAAAAAATACAGAAAACATTTTTAATCTTACAGTACAGTACCTTGAAAAGTACAGTGGTACCAGCTACATCACTGCTGCCTTTATGCTCGCTTCCAGACATCCTGGGCTTGAAATAAACATATTCTACTACTGTCCTCTGAAAAGGACTGTACAGTAAAGTACACAAAAGTAAAATCACTTGTAGACAATGCATGCATGTGACAATGAACACCAGACATGTGAACTACCTTACGAGTTTGGACATGTGAATGCACATTTGCATCTTTGAAAGTTTACAAATTGAAGGTTTGTATGTAGGGAGCTTAGTGTATATTCCTACATTTGAGCATGGACATGTATGTAGGTTGCAGGGAAACTCACAACAGAAGGCTGTAGACAAAGGAGATATGATGACAGAGAGATGCAAAGGATTGGATGGAGAGCAGTTTGAGACTATGACCAAGGACAGGAGGCAGGAATCTTATTTCCTAAGACAGAGTGAAAGTGACACTCTTGTCAATATATTGGCTCAACTGGTCCCTCCCATATCTACTAATAAAATGCCTTGTCAGCTATAAACTCTGTCTGAATCTTGACCAGCTTTTCATCTTCAGTGAAGGTTGGACATGGATCCTTTGATTGACATTAATTTCTGAGTGAGATCAAAGAAATCATAAAATTCACACCTGAAGGGCATCTTTAGTTGGGGCTGGATTTTGTCCCACTGTTTACTTTCTGGGTCCTTTTGGTGTGCAGTATGGAAGGTAACTAAGAAGACTAACAAATCGATACTGGATATAATGATGTTTTCCTAATTCAAGAACTGCCCTGACCTTGGACTTGTGTGAAGGAGTAAATAAAATGCACATTTCAGGGGAGGCAAAGCATTCAATCTCAGTTACAAAGAGGGAGGCAAAATTCAATGAAAAAGTGGGCTCTGAATTTCTTTTCGTTACCATCAACATGGTAGTGTAAGCAAAACACTCTCTCTTCTCATATTAATATCTGCTTCCCAACAGAGTAAGCAAAACAACATAAGCAACCATAATCCAAGACTGGATAAACAGCTGATCGTGCAGAAAAGTAAAATGCTTTCCCTGTATGAACGCATGTTCATAATTCAACGGCAAACAGACAAAAATGTGTCTCTGTTGACTGCAGCTCAAGTTCGTGGCAATGGTTGTTCTATGCAAATGAATGGATGAAACCGTGAAACGCGAACATCTTCGATAACATCTGCCTGCAAATGTTGGGAACATTCAGTGTTTGAATCCAGTGCAGCTAAGTACAAATGTTAACACTTCTGCCTTAAATCAGGTGGAGTACTGAGTCTTCCAAGTCTGACACAGAGAGTGATGTGAGGCAGAGCAGTCTGTGTGCTGCATGCATCTTTTTTTTCTCAGAATGAAGGCTGAAATATGGAGACACTTGAAGGAAATCTATTCCTTAGCCAAAATAATGCTGGTATTTGTCATTGCTTCCAGGCTCAAACACCTGCTAAGTTTAATCTTTTTAAGAACTGAAAAGCATGGGCTGGCGAAGATCAAAATTATACTAACCGAGAAGCAGAGGCTGTGTGGCACTTGTCTTAACAGTCTCCTAAGAGCCTGCATCTCCCTTAAAATTTCTGAACCAAGAGTATTCTTAACACTGTTCTTTGTCATGTGAAAAGAGTCTTCATTCCATAATCCAGAGGACCTGGGCCCTCAGCCTGGTGCCTCACCAACCAGTTGTACAAATGTGGACCACAGCCAGAAACATCATTTACTTTTCACATGAGTCTCCCCTGAACAAAATCTTCCAAGCGCTCCCTAGTGACCTTGGATAAAGCCTAGTGCATGCATGCATGCTAAGTCGTTTCAGTCATGGCCGACTCTTTGCCACCCTATGGACGGTAGCTCTCCAGGCTCCTCGGTCCATGGGATTCTCCAGGCAAGAATACTGAAGTGGATTGCCATGCCCTCCTCCAGGTGATCTTCCTGACCCAGGGATCGAACCCATGTCTCTTACACCTTCTGCATTGGCAGGCGGATTCTTTGCCACTAGCACCACCTGGGAAGCCCATAAAGCCTAGTATCCTGACTTAGCTTGGTCTGGAAGGTCATGCATGATTGGCCTCACCCACCTCTCCAGTCTAAAGCTGGGTTCCACCTCTGCCGGTATCCATCCTTCAGCCACACTGGCCTCTTTCAGTTCCCAAGTCACTGCTCTGGCACCCGAGGATTAGCAACTTTGGGGCTCTGAGCCAGCCCACGCACTACGGCATTCTCATGGTGGCTGCTCCTGACACTGGCCTCAAGGGTGTCTTTGATAAGTGGACACCAAGAAGAGAGATAATACGGTAGGTGATATGAGATGATTCTGGGTGACAGACTGCATGGCAGCTACCAGACTCACTAGTGTACGGGTAAGTCACAGGAAGGGGAAGTGAGGACTCATGGCAGTTATAATGGGCATAGTGTAAATGTCACTTTATTTGTGAACACAAATTTGAACTTAGCACACAGATTCCCATCACAAAGTATGGCTAAAGAAAGAGACAATAGCAATTGATTTTATTTATTCTTTCAACTAAGGATTGGGCACTTACCTATGGAAAGATACACAAGAAAAATGTGAAACTTGCCCAGAGAAGGGGATGAAAGGAAAAGAGGTGAGGGAAGCAGGGAGACAGGGTAGAAGAAAGGAAGGGCATGGAGCCAGGCACGGTCATTTCTCCTGCTGTTGTTGTTGTTCAGTCACTAAGTCATGCCCGACTCTTTGCAACTCCATGGACTGTAGCATGCCAGGCTCCCTGGCCCTTCACTGTCTCCCAGAGCTTGCTCAAATTCACATCCATTGAGTCAGTGATGCTAACTAACCATCTCATCCTCTGCTGCCCTTGTCTCCTTTTGCCTTCAATCTTTCCCAGCATCAGGGTCTTTCCCAATGAGTCAGCTCTTCACATCAGGTGGCCAAAGTATTGGAGCTTCAGTTTTAGCATCAGTTCTTTCACAGAATATTCAGGGTTGATTTCCTTTGAGATTGACAGGTTTGATCTCCTGGCAGTTCGAGAGACTTTCAAAAGTCTTCTCCAGAAGCACAATTTGAAAGCATCAATTCTTCAGCACTCAGGCTTCTTTATGGTCCAACCCCCACATCTGTACATGACTACTTGAAAAACCATAGCTTTGACTATAAGGACCTTTGTAGACAAAGTGATGTCTCTGGTTTTTAATATGCTGCCTGGGCTTGTTATAGCTTTTCTTCCAAGGAGTAAGCATCTTAATTTCATGGCTGCAGTTACCATCCACAGTGATTTTGGAACCCAAGAAAATAAAATCTATGTACCCGCTCAAGGGATCCATGAAGTATTTTCAAATTAGGGAGCATTATATACCAAACAATTAATGTACATTTACCAGACAAAATGTGGAAAGTTGGCAACACAAGAAGATTAAAAATAATGACCCAAGGCCCTTGCACAGTAAACCAAATAATGTTAAACCTCTGCTGTGTGTTCTTCTAGCCTTTTTTGGACATGTGCAGTTTTTAGATTTATTTTTAGGTTTTAACATAGTTGACAACTTACTCCTTTCACAGCAATTTCCCAAGTTATGATATATTCTTCCTGCACTTCAATTTCAATAATGATATTGATTCCATCAGGAAGACAGAACATTGTATATTTACCCACATTCCCTACATGAATATTAAAGTTCTTTCCAGTGTTTTGCATATAAAAACAGTCATCATACATACTTAAGTTCACAAGATCTAAGAGTTACCAGAGGACTCCCAAAATGTGGTCTTTACTACTCTCACAAACCTAGACAGCATATTGAAAAGCAGAGACATCACTTTACCGACAAAGCTCCGTATAGTCAAAGCTATGGTTTTTCCAGCGGTCATGTGCATATGTGCGAGTTGGACCATAAAGAAGACTGAATGCTGAAGAATTGATGCTTTCAAACTGTGGTGTTGGAGAAGACTCTTGAGAGTCCCTTGGACTGCAAGGGGATCAAACCAGTCAATCCTAAAGGAAATCAGTCCTGAATATTCATTGGAAGGACTGATGGTGAGGTTGAAGCTCCAATACTTTGGCCACCTGATGTGAAGAGCTGATTCATTGGAAAAGACCCTGATGCTGGGAAAGATTGAGGGCAGGAGGAGAAGGGAGTGGCAGAGGATGAGATAGTTGGAAGGTATCGCCAACTCAACGGACGTGCGTTTGAGCAAACTCCAGGAGATAGTGAAGGACAGGGAAGCCTGGCGTGCTGCAGTCCATGGGGTCACAAAGAGTCAGACATGACTGAGTGACTGAACAATGACAACTGTTTTCAGTGACTCACATAACTTATAATCTCACAGACCCTTGCTTGCAGAGGACGACAGGAGGACATAGGCTGTAGCACTGATAAGTCAATTTAAGTCTGTCCACAGTGCAGGATGTCCAGGTTCACAGCTAAAATGGAGCCTACATATAAAGAAAATATCTCCATATTCCTTTATCCGTGTATACCTGCAGGCCTGGGGGAATTTCTTCTGCAAAGAAAACTAAACTTTTCTTTCTTTTACTAACAGTGTTAGAGCTTTGTTTCTTGCTACTCAGGAGAAATTTTATGAAGATTCCTTGAGGGAAGTTCAAATAAGTCAGCCATACCTATTTTCTTGTTTTTGTGAGTGTCCTGTGAGATATTATAGGTCAGTAATGATCTAATGGTTTTTTATATGCTTTTAGTTTCTTCTGCCAAAAGAAAAAAATTCTGCATGTGTCCATACTAATAATATTGAAAATTTCACATCTAATAATAGCATTTCTAATCATACATCTCTTCTTTCTAATGTATTTGCCTCTCTACATTTGCATCTCCATTTCTTCCCTGCAAACAGGTTCATCAATACCATTTTTTTAGATTCTACATTTGTTTTTCTCTTTCTGATTACTTGGACACAATGGGGAGAGAGTGAATAGGAAAAATGGAGAAAGTAGCATCAACATATATACACTATCCTGTAAAATTGATAGTTGGTGAAAAGTTGCTATACAACACAGGGAGCCCAGTCTGGTGCTCTGTGATGACCCAGGGGGTGGGATGGGAGGAATGGAAGAGGCTCAAGAGGAAGGGGATATATGTATAATTATGGCTGATTTGCACTGTTCTATAGCAGAAACCAACACAACATTGTAAAAAGTAAAAAAACAAAAAATTAAAAAAATTAACTCATTTGCCTCTATTTTAAAATTATGCATTGAAACTTACAGTGATTGGAAAATCATACTGAAGAATGTAAAACAATCTTTCATTTACTTTAGCACATTTTATTTAGATTTAAATATAATTATTAATTCATTTTAATATCTATCCCTCTTTTTGGTGTGTCCCACATATCAAATTGCATTTCTTTCCACTTTACAGGGATCTTAATTTCTTAATTCCGTTTGTACAAAATTTAGTACTTTTGATAAATGTGAACAATACTAACTGCCAAGTCAAGGGCATAAGTTCAGTAGCCTGTGACACTGCCATTCATTCTACAATAAAGTAGATTTCTGTTGGTTTACTATTTGTATGAAAATCTACTTGACATTTATATCATTGTTATTTTAGGAAAATGGTCAGTGTGTGAGAACTCCTAATTAAGTGATCAAACTAGGACTTCTGGAAAAGGATATTGTCATTAATTTCTATGTGTTAATATAATTGCTTTCAGTTCAGTTCAGTCGCACAGTCATGTCTGATTCTTTGCAATCCCATGGACTGCAGCACGCCAGGCTTCCCTGTCCTTCACCAACTTCTAGAACTTGCTCAAACTCATGTCCATCGAGGTGGTGATGCCATTCAACCATCTCATCCTCTGTCATCCTCTTCTCCTCTTGCCTTCAATCTTTCCCAGAATCAGGGGTGTTTTCCAATGAGTCAGTTCTTCACATCAGGTGGCCAAAGTATTGGAGTTTCAGCTTCAGCATCAGTCTTTCCAATGAATATTCAAGATTGACTTCCTTTAGGATTGACTGGTTTGATCTCCTTGCAGTCCAAGGGACTCTCAATAGTCTTCTCCAATACCACAGTTCATAAGCATCAATTCTTTAGCACTCAGCTTTCTTTATGGTCCAACTCTCACATCCATACATGACTACTGGAAAAGTTGTAATTGCTTGATTGTGTATTTAACAACTAATAACAAAAACATGAAGACTAGAATCTATTGATGGTTAAGTAAAATTTCCTCATTTATTAAGCTGGCACTCACAGCTGTTTTACAACCACTTAAACTGACAAGAAGTAATGTAATGGCTTTATTCTGTCTGTCTCATTTGAAATATCCATATTAAACACTATTTAAATAAATAAAAGATGTCTCTATAGTTTAGACTCTTCTCAGAAAATACTTTATGTAAAGTTCACAATCCTGAATTCAGTTCTACTCGAGCAAAAATAAAACTTCACCCAATTGCCTTAATTAGAATGTAGCTGGAAGACTTGGGGTAAATTATGAGTGAAAGAAGACTTTTAAAGAGCTTTTTATGGCACTTTAAAATCTCCATTTATTAGTGAGGATGGGATATGCTGGCTTTTCACATACCCGCTGGTGGACCAGCTATTCAGATACATAATATCTGAAGGGCAATTTGATAATCTGTTACATTATAGCTTAAAAATGTTCATACATGCTGTAAGGCAGCAATTTCCCTTTAGGAATTTATCTCGAAGGTAAAAAAAAGCAAGGGCAAGCAAAAAGATTTGCATCTAAAATTATTTATCCCAGTGCTTTTTTTTAAATAATGTCAAAACATTAGGAATAAAGGAGAGAAAAATTACATGTTAAAAATTATATTAATAGCATGTTCATATAAAGGCAAGTTGTGTAAAGTGTTTAATGACTAGGGAAAATACTGTTAATACATTTTTGAATGAAGAAGGCCTAAACAATAGTTTTTGTAGCATAATATGAAATTTTAAAACACTTACCCTTAATATATATTGTAGAAAAAAATCCCTGAAATGATATACACCAAAATATCATTGTTTCTCACCAGAAAGGTGATTTCTTATATTTTAAAATATTTTTTATATTTTCTACCTTTCTAATTAATATATATTACTTTGCAATCTCTGATAACAATACATATTAATTTCTAAACATGCTGAGGTTAAAAGAGTGAACTTTGTCTTTGGGCCACTTAATTTTACTTACATATGGACATAACTAATTAAAATTTAGTGGGCCCTAATGGTAAAGAACCTGCCTGCCAATGCAGGAGACCTAAGAAACACGGATTCAATCCCTGGGTTGGGAAGATCCCCTGAAGAAGGGCATAGCAACCCACTCCAGTATTCTTGCCTGGAGAATCCCATGGACAGAGGAGCCCGGCAGGCTATAGTCTACAGATTAGCAAAGAGTCAGATATCACTGAAGCGACTTAGCGCACAGGCAGCACATAGTTATTTTAAGCAATAACTCTCTTTCAGTGGAATTTGTAAGGAATTATTTTTTGACTTCATATGCCTACTTGATTTTTTTTAAAAAAAAAAAACTATTTTTGATGTGGGCCACTTTTAAAAGTCTTTACTGAATTTGTTATCATACAATATTGCTTCTGTTATATATTTTGGTTTTTTGGCCCTGAGGCATGCGGTATCTTAGCTCCCCAACCAGGAATGAAACCTGTATCCTCTGCATTGGAAGGTGAAGCCTTAACTACTGGACTGCCAGGGAAGTCCCAACTATTTTTATTTTTTATAGGACCCATTTGTCCAGCAATTTCAGTCCCCTCATGTCATAACTGTCAGCATGTGGTTTTTGGTAAAGGTAAAAATAAAGGAAGCTGTGCTGGAGAGATTTTATTGTGCCTACCACCTTTAGTTGTTAGAATCTGATGTTGCTCTGATTCAGACACTGGTTATTAGGCCCCGGGGAAAACCACTTTGAATCATCAGGAAGCCAACCCCTGGCGGCCAATAAGGTCCCCACACTTCCAGTAACTGAAGGTGGCCATAAAAGAAGACAAACACTAGGGGACAATTTCAAAGCCTGAATTGTCTCACTTCAGAAGCTACAGGTATTAGAGATGACTGAAAACTGTCAATTTATCAGAAATCTCCATTTTATTTTCATCCCCTTTTTATCCCTTCTTCCTCCCTATCCCCATCTTCCATCCTGCCATCTGCTGCTCAGAGCTCAGTATCTTCAAGCACTCTCCTGGCTCATGTCTGCTACTGGGAAAGACACAATATCTTGATGTTTAAGAATAATTGACACATATCAGAGCTTCATCAGTGTTAATACACGTTCTATGAAAAACAGGGGAAAAGAGAGGTATTCAACGATTAGCTCATTTATTCTTTTAACCATAGGATAAAAAAATAGATACACATGTATAATTAATTTTCAAGAAAGGTCTATAAATTGAATGCTTCCTAAATTTAATCATCATGTAACCCTTTTCATTATAAAACATATTCAGGACTCATGCTTTCCAAAAGGCATTTTGAAATTCTTAAGCCTAAATCCAGTGGTATTTCCTTATAGGTAGAGTTTGGAGCCTCTTTGGAAAGAATGACTTGATCATGATGTATCATAACTTCTTTATTTACCTATATCAGGTGCAGGGACAGAGACTTGGAGGAAAAGTGGTCTCTTTCCAAAATTTTCCCCACATATGCATCACTGGATGTTTATCTTAAGATAAACCCTGGTTCTGATAAAGCAGAACACTTCTACCACTTAGCAGGACTTATGCAGGGCTGAAAAGCTTGAAGCCACGTCTTCAGTGACTTCCACTGCATCCACTGCATTCCCTGACTGCTCCCCTTGGGAGTAGAGCTCCATCATTTGTGTTTTCACGCCACAATTTGCCCATGCCTTTCTTCCTGGTTTCTTTACTCTCTCTCGCCCCTCATGAAATCTGAGAGCAGAGTCCTTGATTGATTCACTTCAGTAGCACTCTTAGCATCCTGCAAAATGACTTTTGTATCTCGGATTCCTCTTAACCATTGTTGAATAAATAACAAATAAGAAATAAGGCTGAAACACTCATGACGCAGTGATACCAATAGGGTCTAAATCTTGCTCAGTTTTGAGACTCAACTCAAGTGTCAGCTCCCAAAAGACACAGCTCTGATTTTCTTAGGAAGAGTAGAGCTCTGCTATAGTGTCAGTACAGATCTCTACCGGAGGACTTATCCCAGGGTGTGATGGAGTATTTTATGTGCATTTCCTTCATTAGATCTTATTCCTGTCACTCTGTTGTGGTCCACATTGAACTCACACATACTATAAGCTCCATGAAGACAGAGGAAGTATCTGACTTGCTTATATCGGTATCACTAGGAATCAGCATTGACTCTCGCATTTGGTAAGTGCTCAAAAAAATATGCTACATGAGTGAACTGAAGATTAAAAATCAAAGGCACAAAAGGATGACAGGGTATTGAGGGGAATGTTCCATGCCTTTGCTTGACTTTTATGTTCACTAAAGACTTAGTTTCAAAAACCACAAAAGGGAGAAGCTATAGATATTTCCATCAAGGAAAATTTTAACTCCTCTTATCTAACTAATTTCATTCATTAAATTTAGTGTCAAATGAAATTTAAAGTAATAACCCCCAAATTTGGGATTAGCTTAGAGAAAAATACCTGTCATGTAAAGAAAAAGTATAATAGATATCTGTTTCCATTTCTGATAGAGCTTTTTAAAATGGTTTTATTGCATTTAGATTATGAAATCACTCTAAAGTGCAAATAAAGTTACCCAAACCTGTGAAGACTGTTTTTGCTGCAAATTTGCCTGCATCTTTTTTTTAGTAACTTAAGAGATGGATATTTAGAATTGCATTATTATTTTAGTAGCATCTGTAACCTCTTTGTCATTTGTATTCTTAAGCCTTTATTGTTTTAGGACAGCAAAATTGAGAAGGTACAGAGATTTCCCATACACCCTTTGTCCTTATGTCATATACCCTTCCCATATACCCTTTGCCCTTATGCCCCTACGCCCTTACTCATAGTTTCCCACATTACCAGCATCTGCTACAGATGAACCTATTTTTTCCCATTCTTAACCTAATTCTAGGAGCTGATCATTCCTGTTCCCTACCTCCTACCAAGAGACTGTCAATAACCTGAGCTAATAAACTGAATATTTGGTGGAAAGTGTTGCTTCTACTCAGAGACGGCCCTCATGCCTATGATCTGAAATTTATCAGGAAATGATCTTCAGTGACTCTACATTTTCAGTTGTACTGAACAAAGATTGTGTTTGAATAAAGAAGTCCCCCAAATAGTTAAGTTACTCTTAAAAAGGCCAGAACATTTATTAAACTTTCATAAATATAAAATGCTCTGTCAAAATAATTCAGTGATTATTTAACTAATTTAGTTTGGAATTAAAAAGGCAACAAACCACCCTGAGTGGTTAGTGAGTTGCCCCATGCTTCAGAAGAAGACAGATTCATCTCCTTAGTTTAGAAAGCACCAAGTCCGTAGAAGAAACACTAGGGGCAGAAATGTAATGGATACTTCTGGGCACTGATCAAATATGAAAGCACTGTTTTGGGATCAACAGGACTGGAGTAGTATGAAATGCATGGTGATCTTCTAAGTGACAAGTCAGATTCTAAGGGACAACACAGTCTCTCATTCTCAGACCCACTACTGTATGTTCAAGTTGTTGTTGTTTAGTCACCAAGTCATGCCCAACTCTTTTATGACCCCTTGGACTGTAGCCCATCAGGCTTCTCTGTCCATGGGATTTCCCAGGCAAGAATACTGGAGTGGGTTGCCATTTCCTCCTCCAAAGTTCGGGTTGAGAGAAGCAAATGTTTGGAGGAATATGAAATCTACATTCTACATTCAAATCACGTGGTCCAGGCTAAGGAGTGTAAACTGGGATGTACTTCTCTTCACTGATGCATTATAGTTCAGAAAGGCTATTTCCCTTGTCATAGCCCTCAATAAAGCTCAAAGACAACAGGAAAAAAATATATGTGCGATATTATGACAGACATCAAACAGCATGCTTATGTACAGTTTCTGTCACAGATTAATTTGATACATGGGCCCTTAAGTCACCTCAATATCATAAAGGGTCTTCCAGACTACAGATCTAAACCACTGCACAGTCCACTCCTCTAACCTAGAAGTAGTTCATTAAAATGATTGTCTTGTTCCTTAAAATACTAAAAAAGAGCTAACATATGACCCAGCAATCCCATTCCTGAGCATATACCTAGAGAAAACCACAATTCAGAAGGACGCATGCACCTCAGTGTTCATTACAGCACTATTTTACAACAGTCAGGACACGGAAGCATCTAAATGTCCGTCAATAGAGGAATGGATAAAGAAAATGTGGTACATGTATACGATGGAATGTTACTCAGCCACAAAAATGAACAAAATTGTGCCATCTGCAAAGACATGGATGGATCTAGAGACAGTCGTACATAGTAAGTCAGAAAGAGAAGAACAAATATTTATTAATGCATGTATGTGGAATCTAGAAAAATGGTATAGATGAACATATTCACAAAGCAGAAATACATACACAGATGTACAGAACAAACATATGGACACCAAGGGGGAGAAGGGGGCAATGGAAGGAATTGGGAGATTGGGATTGACATATATTTATATACACACACACACACTATTGATGGTGTTTAGTTACTAAGTCGTGTCTGACTCCTTTGTGACCCTATGGACTATATAGCCCATTAAGCTCCTCTGCCCATGGGATTTCCCAGGCAAGAATACTGCAGTAGGTTGCCGTGTCCTTCTTCAGGGGATCTTCCCAATTTAGGGATCAAACCCATGTCTCCTGCATTGGCAGGTTCTTTACCAATGAGCTACCTGGGAAGCTCCACAATGTTGGTATTAGGTATAAAATAGGTAACTAATGAGAAACTACTGCCTAAATGGGAAGGAAATCCAAGGAAGAGGGGACATATGTGTACGTGTGGTTGATAACATCTTGCTGTACAGCAGAAATTGACACAATATTGTAAAGCAACTATACTCCAAAAATGAAAAAAAGATTGTGTAGTTGTAAGGAGATAATTTCCCTATTTCCTGAAGTTCCTTCAGTGACAAAAGAGCTCTTAGGCTAAGTTTTCCCTTGACTGGAAAAGCAGGAATCAGCTGGGAAATTAAACAAAACCACTTCTAAAGGAATTTCTAGTCTGACAACTTCAGACTTCTGTGGAACCATCATAACGATTCCATTTCCCTTAGTATTCTTACATCAGAGACCTTCTTTGTGAATTTTTATGGCTTATTTTGAGTGACTTGGCTATCGTTTGGGGACAAGCAAATTGAAGAGACTATAAAGAGAAATGATCAAATTAGAATCTTTTTGAGGATAAAACCATGCAGTCAAGATTTGGTTCTCCATTAGTTTTCTACTATTTATTTTATTTCTTTTGCTAAAAGTGATTCTCTCTCATATACTTAAATATCTAAAGGGTTTTGACATGGGATAACTACATGTCAGTTATAGTTTAATTGGGTGGATATAGTTCTTAGAACAAGTTAATTAACTTTTTCCTTTTTATATGCCTTTCTTTTGGTTGTCCTTACAGCATCTCAAGCAGATAATTAAGCATTCTCTAAGGCACTTTTACAGTCCTTGTTACCATCGATTGCTAACAAGACTTAGCAGAAAATAAATCACCATTTTTTTTTTAGGCTACCTGAAAACATTACAAAAAATCCTTTGTTATTTTAGAATACAAGAAAATCAATTGCTACAGCAATAATGCTTTTCAGATACAAGCCTGAATTAAGAACAAACATAAAGATGTTACTTGTTTCATTTTGTGACAGTTCAATCTATTTGTTAAAAGAAACTCTGACCTAAAATTATGATTGTTTCCCTACTATTTGCCTCTCCAAATTCACAATTTTAAATATATTACTGGTTTGTTTTTGGTCACATATCTAGTCAATTTAACATAAACCATTTCAGTCAGAGCTCAGGGAAAATAACAGAATATAGTTGACAGAAATAAAATGCTATTAACATGTTTATTTTGAATATAAGCTATATTTAACTTAAACAGTGGAGATACAAATGAAAAAACCATGAGATGCACCTTAATTCTTTATGTTCTTTGTTAAATACATTTAGAGAATTAGTTTTCAGGTCTCCTATTTTTAAAGAATATAGGATGATTAAAGATTAGAATTAGAATAATCCAACCAGGAATTACTCTGACTCAGACTGTCTTCGTATATGATATAAGAAAACTCTTCTAATGAAAGGAACACTGCTTCCAGGAAACGTTTATATACAATGTAGTCATAAACATGTTTGTTAAATGTTAAGAGTATTTTATCTCCCTATCTTTCTAGCATCAACTTTTTCTTGAATCATATTTCTGTGCCATTTCTCAGGTTCACACCATATGGACTCATTTTGCACTGTCTGCCTGCACTGATTGCCTGCCTCATCAGGGTCTACAAGAACCTACTAATTATTCAGTACACACGTGGACTTCCATCCCTTCCATGATTCTCTCCCACTACCCCTCTCCAAACAAATATTTATAATTCTATTCCTACAGTTCTAATTCAAGGCAGTTTCTTTACCCTCTTACTTCAGAAATATACCCATTCTCAAATGCAACATTTCCATTTGGAATTCTTTTAAGGACATTCTCAAGAATGGATCAATTTTCTACATCTGTTACTCTATCTCTGTTTTGTAAATAAGTTCATTTGTACCATTTTTTAGATTCCACATATAAGCCTTATCATATGTCATTTATTTTTCTCTGTCTGACTTACTTCACTTGGTATGACAATCTCTAGGTCCATTCACATTCCTGCAAATGATTTCACTCTCTCTTGTGGCTAATGTTCCATTGTATAAATGCACCACATCATTATCGATCCATTCTGGTTACTGAGAGGGAGGAATAAATTGGGAGATCGGGATTGACATATACACACTACTATACATAAAATAGATAACTAGTAAGGACCTACTGTATAACATAGGAAACTCTACTCAGTACTCTGCAATGACCTATATGGGAAAAGAATCTTAAAACAGAGTGGATATAAAATAAGACTGAAACAGTTACCAGTGCAGCCACAGCACACACACTGGAGTAAGCCGGATATGATGACTGTGCCCACGTGGAACACTAATGCCTACAGCTCTACAGGAGTGCGTTAACAAACAAAGGTGGTCCAAGGTACATTCTCAGCAGTGAATGGGTTCTTCTGAGAAAACACAGGGAAAAAAAGTCTCTGGGAGGCAGAACCAAAGGCAGCAAGCTCTACATACAGAGACATTCTCTGTGCATAGAAAAATTTACCAATATATCCTCTCTGTCTTAATGACATTTATCAGCAGTGATTATTTTGTACCTAGTAATCATCAATGTCAGGATTCATACTACCTCAATTTTTCTTCAAAAAGCTCTTCAAATTATTTACATTTTAGATGGGGATATTGAATCTGATGGACAACAAGTGACTTGTTCCAGCCAGCAAGCAGTGGAATGAGGATCAGAGCCCATTTTAGAATCTCAAAGACACCGTCAGCCACTGTCTTTAAGCTACTCTTCCACTGGTTGATAGCAGGGTCTGGTAGCAATCTGCAAAGGTCTAGGACCCTTCCAGTTTTTGAAGACCTTAAAATATATTTTATCAATTCACTGGAAAAGACCCCGATGCTGGGAAAGACTGAAGACAGGAGGAGAATGGGGTGACAGAGGATGAGATAGTTGGATGGCATCATCAACTCAATGGACATAAGTGTGAGCAAACTCTGGGAGATAGCGAAGAACAGGGAAGCCTGGCATGCTGCAGTCCATGGGGTCACAAAGAACCGGACATGACTAAGCGACTGAACAACAACATATATTTTTACCACCTCTAAATCCAGATTTCAAAAAATTATAACACACTTAAACTTACACTCAATGTTAATAATTCTGACATAATATAACCTTGTTTGTATATATTAAAACCTACATGTACAGCATCCCTGGAACAATAAATAACTGGGCTAAATGGCCATCTTGACACTGTTCTGTTGATGGATAGAAATATCACCAGTAGCTCCCATCAATCACAAGGGTGCATATCAACTCTGCAGGTACCACCTCATACAAAAGTCTCTAGCTCAGGAGCATCTTTATGACCAACAGTTACTTTCTGAGGATCCAATATGGTACTTATTACCTATGCTCCACATTACCTACACAGTGGCTGAACTAACTGATATGGGCAGAATATAATTTCTTCTTACCAACATCAGCAACTTCTGAAATAATATCTTGTGTGGACACATTTAACAAAGAACAGGACAAAGCAAACAAACTGGAAAGCAACTAAGGAAAGCTAAAGTCAGAATTGTTTCTATGCTACATTGTTGCATCTATGGAAGGTCTCCATGAAACATCACTTGAGGCAGTCTTACTAGGCTCTTAGTTAATGAAATGCACTCCACTCAACCACACACAAAGAATCAAGCAGAAAATGGTGCAACTTGGGGAAGGTACTGCAGGAACACAGACAGTTTAAAGAACAAATAGCCAATCAGAAGTGTTCTATTGTGAAGGAAATGTGTTTTTAAAAGGTAATATTCTCATATGCAAAAGGCCACCTTAAAGATAAATTTGTCTATCACTATGGCAATGGCTATTGGCTACTACTGACTTTTCATAAACATCTAATCAGTTTAAGATTACAGTTTAACCATGAAAAAAGTAGATTCTCACTCTAAATTCACATTCTGAAATAATTAGTTTTTAAAAAGTTTCCCCTTAGCTCACTGACGGATGGAGTTTTTTTCAGTAATAGGCTTACTGAAAGGAATTAAGAAGGATTTCTTTAAAAATATCCATGTTCAAATTTTCCAAGCATACATTTTATCCTCATTAAACTGGAAACTGGGATAATTAAGTCAATGTATGTCTCTAGTGGTAGACTCAGTGTTCTCACCACTGTCCTTCTAAATGGACAAGATTTTCACTTTCACTGTATGTTTCAGAGCTTACTTGATCAAATATTGACCTGACATTTCCAATCTGCTTCAGTGTGCTTGATGATTTATCTTAATGATGCAAGTAAGTTTTTGGAGAATATGCAAAGCTGTGGTAGAGATGGTACTGCCCAAGTAAGAGATGGAAGACAAGTTGAACACTTGTACTAACTCCTATTGGTGTGGCCTCAAGACTTGTGTTGGAAAACTTCTGAGATAATGTCCGTTTTCAATGAGAAAGAGCATGTAGTTGATTAGCAATGTCTCCCATGAGTGCAAGACAGGAGAGATGGGACAATTGCCATGTGGTCGTCATTCATGATTTTTAATTTTTTTTAGGTCACCAAAATAGGGCATTCAAAATCAAGTTAAAAATGTAAAGCTCCACAAAGTGTCAACCAAATCTGGATAGCTGATATTTTGCCCTTAAATTGTCAAAGTTACTAGGCACCACATGTGCTTGTCCTTGCATTCAGAATATTTTCACATTTCAATTTTGTCATCATATTTCATGGTCACACCAAGGGAAAGACTCATAATCTTAAAAATAAATTAAAGTATTGTTTATTCAAACCACATTTTTCTGCTGAGAAAGACAGCACAGACTTGAGAAAGAATTATTATCATTAAAAATACTTATTTATTTAAATATTTAATGATGTGTCTTATTCAACATTCAAAGCAAACAAAATACGTAACTTTATGACATTTTGCCCTAAAACAAAATAACTTACATACCTTAGGTTTCTAGAGTTCTTTATTAGTTTCATTATCTAAATGTTATCTGTAAAAACTAGGATAAGGAACTTATTATCCTCTTTGACTAGCCAAATATCAATACCTATGAAATCACCGCTGCAACAACAGACCTTGAGGCAGACTCCTATCCATCATGACCCATTTATGCACCACTGTGTGTGACAGTGAAGAGTCAGATTTCTAGAAGTTTGAACTTGAATCTCAGTTTCAGTTCAGTTCTTTTCAGTCGCTCAGTCATGTCCAACTCTTTGCAGCATGTCAGGCTTCCCTGTCCATCACCAACTCCCGGAGCTTGCTCAAACTCATGTCCATAAAGGCGGTGATACCATCCAAACATCTCATCCCCTTCTCCCCATGCCTTCAGTCTTGCCCAGCATCAGGGTGTTTTCCAGTAAGTCAGTTCTTCACATCAGGTGGCCAAAGTATTGGAGTTTCAGCTTCAACATCAGTCCTTCCAATGAACACCCAGGACTGATCTCCTTTAGGATGGACTGGTTGGATTTCCTTGCAGTCCAAGGGACTCTCAAGAGTCTTCTCCAACGCCACAGTTCAAAAGCACCAATTCTTCAGTGTTCAGCTTTCTTTATAGTCCAACTCTCACATCCATACACAACTACTAGAAAAACCACAGCTTTGACTAGACAGACCTTTGTCAGCAAAGTCATGTCTCTGCTTTTTAGTATGCTGTCTAGGTCGGTCATAACTTTTCTTCCAAGGAGCAAGCGTCTTTTAATTTCATGGCAGCAGTCACCATCTGCAGTAGTTTGGAGCCCCCCAAAATAAAGCCTCTCACTCTTTCCATTATTTCCCCATCTATTTACCATGAAGTGATGGGACCGGATGCCATAATTTTAGCTTTTTGAATGTTGAGTTTTAAGTCAACTTTTTCACTCTCATCTTTCACTTTCATCAAGAGGTTCTTTAGTTCCTCTTGGCTTTCTGCCGCAAGGGTGGTGTCATTTGCATATCTGAGGGTATTGACATTTCTCCCAGCAATCTTGATTCTAGCTTGCGCTTCATCCAGCCTAGCATTTCTCATGATGTACTCTGCATATAAGGTAAAAATAAGCAGGGTGACAATATACAGCCTTGACATACTCCTTTCCTGATTTGGAACCAGTCTGTTGTTCCATGTCCAGTTCTAACTGTTGCTTTTTGATCTGCATACAGATTTCTCAGGAGGCAGATCAGGTGGTCTGATATTCCCATCTCTTTAAGAATTTCCCACAATTTGTTGTGATCCATGCAGTCAAAGGCTTTGGCGTAGTCAATAAAGTAGAAGTAGAATCTCAGTTTACCACATATGAACTACATGACTTCATAGCTTTACACTATTCAATTAATCTGTATCTCAGTTTTCCCCATATACAAAAATGGAACATTGGTACTTATGTCATGGGATTCTTATAAGGATTACATTATTTAAATGTAAAGCATACTGTAAGCATCCAACACACACTTGCTACTAAATGATGATGAAATGCAATCTGGCTCCCCATGGAGAGTAGATCACACCCCTAGGCAGGTGCAGAGAGAGAGAGCAGGACTTCTCTTGAGAGCCAAATTCTCTCACAGCCTTTTCAGCTGATATAGGAAAATGAACTCCACCCCAGGCAGATGGTGTGTGGTCTTCTCCAAACAGACTGTTTTCCCACAGATTAAACCTGTAGGGGTTAGAGCCTCCTCCACTCCACCCAACACATACACACTTAGACTCTACTTATGAAAAACCCTCATACACTTAAGACTAAGAGACAGCTACATCCTCATTCATATCTGAATGATATGTATGTTTCACAGCTTACTTAACTCTCAGTATAAGGAGGAAAGATAGCCATGGGCATTTTAATTTTTTTTAATATTTAAAACCTTTGTATGAATAATTTTTAAAAGAAAGAATGCAAAAAATCTTCAAATCACCTTTAATAAAACATATACTAATTTAAATATAAAAACTCTTATTTCCAATGGAAAACAAAACATTTTTCATAACTTATTTTCCTGGTTTTGAATATTTTGAAATGCATAAGAAATTCACAAAATCCTTTGAATGGAGATAACTGCTCATCAATTTCCATAAATCTGGAACATAGCCACTTTGTAAATTCTAATTCCAAATGTTAAATACATCTTTAATCTTTAATACAGCTTGTCAAAATGCCTCATTTTTCTTGCCTCTGAATTGTCAAAATGCAATTCTTTTGACAACTGTCAAGATTTATAATTTGGTTTTTGATCAATCCAAAAGATTTTCCATGTCTACATCATGGAGCTCCTTTTTGACACTTTTCCATATACACCATACCCACTGACTCAGAACTCTGAGAATGGTACCCAACAATTTGTGAAATATTAGCAGGTTTTCTCATTAAAATTAAGAACACAACTTGGAGGGTGGCTGTTGTCATAACTATTTATCACTTTTTTTGGAAATTCTGTCCAGTGTTATAAGGCAAGTAACAGAAATAAGAGATGGAGTTTCTTTCAAGGAAAAGATAGAATGTGAAGTCAAGACAACTGACTGTAAGTACAATGAAATAAAGCATTAAGTTTTAAAGTTAAAAAAAATGACAACTGACTGATAAACTGTTCCCATTAATATGATGATTCAGTAAAATTTCATGTAAAAGATGGATGCATAATAATCAATGGTACTTCCTGCGAGAGTATTATTAGAAGAAAGATCTGATTCCCAATAGTAATAAAAATATAAAATATTAAAAATTACTATAAAGAAATATGCTTGCTTTACATTTAAAAAACTACATCTTTAATAAGACTTTAAAGAAGATTTGAATAGAATAAAGATCCATCCTTGTAAATAAAAAGACTATTACAAATCAACCAATTCTTCCAAAGTTAGCTTAACATTTCAATACAATTTCGATCAAAGGTAAATTAAGTTTTAAAAAATGTAACCCCCCAAATCTAAAAAATACACAAGAATAACTACAGATATGTTTGAAGTGTCAATTATAAAATAAATATTTACTATCCATTAAAGTAGAAAGCGTCAAAGAATCAATGCTTTAGAACTGTGGTGTTGTAGAAGATCCTTGAGAGTCCCTTGGACTGCAAGGAGATGAAACCAGTCAATCCTAAAGGAAGTCAGTTCTGAATATTCTGAATATTGGAAGGACTGATGCTGAAGCTGAAATTCCAATACTTTGGCCACCTGATGCGAAGAACTGACTCATTGGAAAAGACCCTGATGCTGGGAAAGATTGAAGGCAGGAGGAAAAGGGGACAACAGAGGATAAGATGGTTGGATGCCATCACTGCCTCAATGGACATGAGTTTGAGCAAGCTCCAGGAGTTGGTGATGGATAGGGAGGCCTGGAATGCTGCAATCCATGGGGTCACAAAGAGTCAGACATGACTGAGTAACTGAACTGAACTGAACTGAAAGTAGAAAACCTATAGAGTATAAAACTCAAGCCAAAACTAAGGAACAAACCCAAGAGTGATAGTTGACACTATTTAACAGTGATGTGAAATAAAATAAAAACAAAACCTTCTGTAGCTAAAAAAATAGAATAACAAGTGATAAGAACAAATAAATGGAAAGATAATCCATGTTCATAGATTGAAAGAATATTGTAAAAATGTATATACTTATCAAAGCAATATAAAGGTTCAATGAAATTCTACACTCAATATCTTATAATAACCTATAATGGAAAAGATTCTGAAAAAGAATACATATATATGTGTGTGTGTGTGTGTGTGTGTGTGTGTGTGTGTATAACTGAATCACTTTGCTGTACATCTGAAATTAATACAACATTGTAAAGTAACTATACTTCAATTTTTTTTTTAAAGAAAATGGCTTCCCTGATGGCTAAAATAGTAAAGAATCTGCCTGCTATGTGAGAGACCTGGGTTCCATCCCTGGGTTGGAAGATCCCTGGAGAAGGAAATGCCAACCCACTCCAGTATTCTTGCCTGGAGAATCCCCATGGACAGAGGAACCTGGCGGGCTGCAGTACATGGGGTCACAAAGAGTTGGACATGACTGAGCAACTAAGCACACAATTTAAAAAATGGCTTAAAAAAGACACAAAAAATTTAAAGTAAGAGTGATTATCATCCTACTTATTTTTTTTACAGCAAAGTTTTAGCCTTATGCTTTATATCTTGTGCAACTTACAATCTTATTTTCCTGTGTTTTGAAAACAAATGTTGGATATCATATAAATTTTATATATTTCTTAAATTTACAGAGAGTTCCTCATAAGAGACCAAACAGTTCATATATTACAGCAGACACTAATTCTAGTGAGGCACAGCCTTTCTTGTTTTAAGATGCTGAAAATGTATTCAACAAAATTATTTACATGCCTTAAATATTTACTAGTTGCCCACATCAGGTCAACAAACATTTAATGAATATGTTGCATGTAGTTAGCTATGTGTTAGTACTGAGGAGAGAGATTAAATATAATAAGCCTTGCTTCCCTAAGAAACACGCTGGAACAATATTTCATTAAACATTTGTGGTGACTAAGATAAATTATCCTTGGTTATACTGTAGTGAGCAATATTGATCAAAGAACTTATTGGAGAAAGGAGACTCATAAATTTCGAACAATTGGATACTGGTTCAAAATAATTTATAGTCAAGTAATAACTTGTATGGTGTAAATTATTCATACTTTGTTAGTTAAAAGAAGGGATAAATTAGTGAGCTTGTAAAGGAAGAAAGCTTCATCAAGAATACTTAAATTTGGACTTAAAACATGAACAGGATTAAGGTAGGGAGAATGGGTAGCGGGTGGAACTAAGAGGAGCACAGGAGGGAAGCATTGGTATGAGGGTGGTGGGGGGGGTGTCAGGAAGTGGTGGGCATAGGAAGGGTGTGACCAGAATATGTGGAAATGCTCCATATTTTAGAGTAACAGATAAAAAGGTTGTAATGAGGGTAAAATATACTGTTTTATTAGCTCATGATTGCTTCTATACCATATTTACTTATTCCCTCATGGTTCCAAAGTATAATATAGATCAGGTCACTAATATGTATTTGACTAAAACATGCTAATTTGGCTAAAACATGTTAATAAAATATTAGCATGTTTTGTTGTTGTCATTCAGTCGCTCAACCATGTCCATCTTTTTGCAACCCCATGGACTGCAACATGCCAGGCTTCCCTGTCCTTTACCATCTCCCAGAGCTTGCTTAAACTCATGTCCATTGAGTCAGTGATGGGATCCAACCAACTTGCCCATTGTTGTCCCCTTCTCCTCCTGCCTTTAATCCTTCCCAGCATCAGGGTCTTTTCCAATGAGTTGGCTCTTCACATCAGGTGGCCAAAGTATTGGAGCTTCAGCCTTCCGTTCTTCCAATGAATATTCAGGATTGATTTCCTTTAGGATTGGCTGGTTTGATTTCCAAGGGACTCTCAAGATTCTTCTCCAACACCACAGTTTGAAGGCATCAATTCTTCAGCACTCAGGCTTCTTTATGGTCCAACCGTCCCATTCATATATGAGTACTGGAAAAAACATAGCTTTGACTACATGCACCTTTGTTGGCCAAGTCAAATATATATTAGTGACCTGATCTATATTTTACTTTAGAGCTATTAGGGAACAAGCAAATATGGTCTGGAAGCAGCCATGAGGTAATTAACCCAAGGTGGGAAAAACAGTAGACTACCTAGCCAGAGAAATAAAACTGACTGAGTGAAATAACTAAGGCCATAGCAGGCCTGTACACCATGTATAATACCCAAAGAAAGCCGCGTCAAAGATTTGAGAGCAGCTTTAGGAGAGAAGAAAAAGAGGTTGTATGATTCTTACACTCCTGTGGCCAAACAAAAATGATTAACAATGTCCCTTATACGCAGAATCTAAAAAGAAATGATACAAATGAAATTATTTACAAAGTAGAAAGAGACCGACAGAGAACAAACTTATGGCTGATGGGGGGAAGGGATAGTTAGGGAGTTTGGGATGGTTATGTACAAACAGCTATGTTTAAAATAGATAACCAACAAGGACCTTTTGTATAGCACAGGTAACTCTGTTTCATGTTATGTGGCAGCCTGGATGAGAGGGGAGTTTGGGGGAGAATGGATTATGTATATGTATGGCTGAGGCCCTTTGCTGTCCACCTGAAACTATCATAACATTGCTAACTGGCTACTCTCCAATATATAAAGTTTAAAAAAAAATGATGAATTGTGGCAGTCAGAGTCAGATGGCCCCCCAAAATCCCAGCCTCCTGGCTCTCATATCTTTGTATAATCTCCTCCCCTTACCTGTAGGCTAGACTAGTGATTTGCTTCTAACCAACAGAATGCGGCATAAGCGATAGCTATGTTCTTGTTTGTATGGGAATAATTTATTCACATTTTGTTCCACCCACCAATTTTATTGACATTGAAATGTGGCATAATCTCAGGCACATTGTTATAAAAGGTGTATAGGGCAGAAATCTGCTTTGCATTAGTAAAAGTCCTTATTAATGCAAAATATTTTCACATTATAAAAATTAGTGAGGCAGAAATGTAAATATGGTCCTCCAAAGATGCAAGAACTTGAGTTCACTGGAATGTAAGTATTTCTGAAACTCCTGTAAAACTTTTGTTGACTATACTGACCCTGCAGATTTGTAAACTTGAAGTTATTCTATTTCTGGTCTAGCAGCTGAAAAAATTAATTAATCACAATTGAAAATGTAGGAAATGTCCATAATTTTTTCTTCATTTACTTCCCTAAATAAGTGAAAAGAAATAATCTATGTGATGCTATATTTACAAAGAAAATATCATAGGGTTATTGAAAAGAGAGTAATCCACATAATTTTTAATATAAAGATTTGCTTTTGCATTTCACAAAGGGTTTCAGATAAATAATGAAATGTGGATTCCACTAAAACATTCAGGGTATGTGTGTAAAATAATGTATTTGTATAAATGGTGCATAAACAGAAATACTATTGGTGCTTACGTTACTTAATCTATACTTTTCAACATTTTAATTTTGGATCTGTGCAAATAACAAAAGCTTAGATCCCCTTTCTACATTACATTATGAGAAAACAGTTATACACTGAGATATATTCCTGTGATATTTTTTCTCATACACTTAACCTTATACAAGGGGAAGTAGACTAAAAAGATAAATATTTACAATCAAGAAAACATAAAGCCAGGTTTATTACAGCTGTTAGCTTAGTCAATGTTTTTGTTGGTTAATGATCTGGTCTTGTCTGAATACTTAACTTGTGTGAGTCTGCATGTAATTTAGGCCACATGGCTGTATCACTCTTCTCATCTCTGATGTCTACCCACCTATCTTTTCCATCATTTACTGACGACACTACTATTGGTCCCCAGCCTTCCATTCTACCCAAGGGTTGCCATAATCTGGGTAATTTCAGGGACTGCAGAATGGCCCACTTGACGTGGTGGTTCCACACGCCATCTCTAGACAGATTGCTCAGTCTTCTCCATCTCCGGCCCTCCTCCTGCCTGATGGGAAGCCCACAGCTCTGCTCTCCGTGGAGTCCTGTTCCATCCCTTTACGGGGACTCCATCATTCTCTGGCTTCTTTACTGTCTGCCTCTGGTCCATGCTTTCTCTGTATCTACAGTAAATACTTCTAGTCATTCTCCATGGAGAAGCCAATTTATAAAAAATAAGGCATCTACCATAAAGGAAGGCTCTCAATTCACTAGGCTTCAGTGTGACCTCAGTATTTTTTCCCTTCACTCTGCATGAGCACAAAGAATCTTGCTCATCTGAGTCTGTCCCCTACTTCTGCTTGGGGTCCCATCCTCTCCTGGCTGTTTAGGAACCTTGTCTTACTTATTATCCCCCTCTCTCTTCCATCATCCACTGGCAATTTCCCAGTCTCCAGACTCTTACAGGAAGCCCCTTTCAATGATTACATAAGTCATTTACATTTTCTTTCAGGTTTAGCACACTCTCCATTCTTCTCTTTTAATATAATTATCATCTGCCTGAATAGATCTCAGAAATAAATACATATCTCATGTAATGAAAAGTGAAAAAAAGTGGGAAGTGTTTAGTCACTCAGTTGTGTCCAACTCTTTGCGACCCCATGAACCCCACAGTCCTCCAGGCTCTTCTGTGCATGGGATTTCCCAGGCACGAATACCAGAGTGGGTTGCCATTTCCTTCTCCAGGGGATCTTCCTGACGCAGGGATCAAACCTGGTCTCCTGCATGACAGGCAGATTCCCTACTGTCTGAACCACCAGGGAAGCCCTGTAATTTCATGTAATAAGCTCATCTTATCTTCTGAAAAAAATTAAACACCTCCAAGCAATAGGAACAAAAACTGGAGTAGCTTTATCCCATATAACTTGTGTCTATAATTTTTTTAAGATTAAACCATGTGGCTCATATAATCTTAGCTCCCTGACCAGGGATTGAACCTGGGCCCTCAGCAGTGAGAAAGTGGAATCCTAACCACTGGACCTCCAGGGAATTCCTGTGACTATAATTCCTTATATTAAACAGCACAACCAATTCTGATCTTCAAGAAGATACATTAGAAACTGCAGAGAAATCAAAATGAAGACAACGATAAATAAAACAGCACAGTGACAGTTCTTTCTGCTAATAGCAAACATGCTTCAGCTTATTTCTCCAAGGTGCCAGGAGCAAATTACTACTTACATGAGACTGAAGGATTTGAAATAACCTTTCTATTGAACTTTGTGATATATTTGCTTTAATTGTTACCCTTCTTATCTGGAAATCTTTAAATTACTATCTTCTACCTTCAGTTGTGTCATTCCATTGGTATCAGGCATTCAATATCTCACACGAAATCTGCCTGTGGTTTGGAAGGGCAGTGACCTTGCAGAACTGAGAAACCTCTGGCTTCAAACGTTGCTTGCTTATGTTGATGTTGCGGTTCAGAGCTGCCCTTATGTTTACTTAGTGTGGAGGTTTATATATGGGAAAAGGTAATAAGGATGGAATGTCATTTCAATTTACATCCATCTGCACAAATAGAGGGCAGTAAATTCCTCACCATCTAACTCAACAACTATTACTCTGTTTCCCAACGTCTCCAAGGTTGTGCGTTTCCCACACACAATAACCTTTTGCTTCCATGGCTATCTTCCTTTCTGCCTTTCTTCTGCCTTTTTCATAGCATCAACAAGAATGGCTGAGCTGAAGGATGCTGGCAGATACCCCATAACGGACTAGAGACCGAGGATGTGACAATAAACCAGGTTCTGTCCACTATAACCATAGGTGCTGAGAGTTCACTTTATATAAACTTTATCATCCATTTTCCAAGGACGGAGGGGCTAGGTACTTTGATCGAGTGGATAGAGAGCTAATTGGGAGTCAAGAGACCTAGCTCCACTCTGAGATCCAAGATAGCTGTGCTCTGTGACTCGGAGCAATTCGCCACATCACTCTATTTCAATTGTTGTCCCTGTAAATTGGATATACTACTCATCACCTCCAACCCTCCACAGAATTTGGAGGTCTAAATGAGTTATTGCCTATGGAGAAGGTTGTGCTCCTGAGGAAGAAGAAGTACATACTTTAAGGCAGAAACGCTTTCATTTAAACAAAATAACTCAATACCATCATACTCTCGCTCTGCAAAACAACCAAATGTGAATTTTAGAAGCTTTGGAGTTTGTTTTTTTTTAAGGAACTAGGTAATTAAAGGCATAGATGGGATGCTGAATTTTATTTTCTCCTCTAATGAAATGTCAGGAGGGTAGCAAGGATCAGTATCTTTAGAGCAACAAAGGCAATGGTATCTGCATGAAACACTAAAATCGGAAAGACGGTGAAGGACACCACTGATAAAGGATATACTATTTCTGAGCTAGGAGTTTTAAGATTAATCCTCCAGAATACATTCAAAAATACCCAAAATATTCCAATACTCAACATACTATATTATGGGCATCTGTGGTACACGCCATCAGATTGCTAGAAACTATATATATTATTGCCTGTTCAAGGGCTCCACCCTCTCTCCCTGAACGATAAGCTGAGATCATAGTGGTTTCAGAATCACCATTGATGAGCATAGAAAATGCCAAATGAAGTCATTCTAACCTGGTGCCCAGAAAACAAAGTTACATCAGGAAGTTTCTCTGAGTGGTCCATGGGGACATTTTCCTGATGGTAATCAACACAAGAAAGGTCATGGGGGCAAAGTAAATGAAGGACTTGTTCTGGGAGTAAAATGTAAACTCATTTGATTTAGTTTCTTGCAGAACAGATAGAGTAAGTACCACTAAACATGGAGGACTTAATATAAAGCATGTTCTAAAAATTAAAATGAAGTAGGGTCTCAATAAATTGTTGCTAATATTGTAAATCTAATACATTATGTATGTATGTAATATAACGTATGTATATAATTTATGTCCTTAAGAGAATAAAACAAAAGGTGAGATTTCTATTGTTAAAGAATAGTTTATATCCAGGACAAACAAATGATGCTGAAGTTTTAACTTGAAGAGTCTACTCCAGTGCCATTCTACAGAAATGTAATATGAATCACGTATGTAACATTAAAGGGCTTCCCAGGTGGCTCAGTGGTAAAGAATCTACTTGCAATGCAAGACTCGCAGGAGACACAGGTTCAATCCCTGGGCTGGTAAGATCCCCTGGGGAAGGAAATGGCAACACACCATTGAAACCTCAGATTATGGGAGAAGTCGAGCGTGTAGTGATGCCCCCTTTAGAGAAGACTGCTGTGTTATTCCAGAGAAAGAAACACTAACCCACTGCAGTATTCTTGCCTGGGAAATCCCATGGACAGTCCACAGGGTCTCAAAGAGTCGGACACAACTGAGTGACTGAGCATGCATGCACACACACATATAATGTTAAATGCCCTCACAGGAATATTAAAAAAGTAAAAAGAAATAAGTAAAGTTAATTTTATTAATATATTCTTTTAAATTCAGTATATCAAAAATATTTTCATTTCAACATGGAATCAACACAAAAATTGTTAATGAGATAGTTTCCATTCTTTTTCATACTAAGTCTTTGAAATCTCATATATATTTTTTCTCATATATATTTTATCTCAAGTTGGATATTAAATTTTTACTCATTAAGGTGAGTACTTTCACCTTAAGTGAAACTGTGAAAAGTTATATTTAATGGAAAATATTTTATGTTGATGGTTTTAAATTTTTAATTTAATTAAGATCAACTAGGGACTTCACTGGTGGTCCAGTGGTTAAGACTCTGTGTTTTCAAGGCAGACGGTGTGGGATTGATCTCCAGTCAAGGAACTAAGATCATACATGCCCTGCAATGAGGCCCAAAAAAATTTTTTTTAATTAACTAAAATTAAAACTTCAGTCCCTCAGTCTTATTAGTCATATTTCCAGTGCTCAATGGCCAGGTGTGAACAGCTACTATAGTGAGCTGTTCAGACTAAGCTAACAGACTTAGTCCATGGAGTCTTCAGTCAGTTCAGTCACTCAGTGGTGTCCACCTCTTTGTGACTCCATGGACTGCAGCACGCCAGGCTTCCCTGTCCACCACCAACTCCCGGAGCTTACTCAAACTCGTCTCCATTGTGTCAGTGGTGCCATCAAACCATCTCATCGTCTGTCATCCTCTTCTCCTCCTGCCTTCAATCTTTCCCAGCACGGAGTCTTACCTCTTTTTAAAAAGCATATTTCCTCTATCACAAATCATATTATTGGTTCTCTATTACACACAGATTTAGTTCCAATCATTCTCCTCCTTTAGAAAGAAAGGAGACAGCAGACAGAATAGGTTAATCTGTAGTGATGTTTCAGAATATGCAGGTAAGTGTATGTGTTTGTTACTGAATTCAAAACAACTGTGCTCTAAATATAGAGGGTGCAAGGAAACCAGAGTTGCTGTGATTTCATTTATATACATCACCTACTGCCTCGGGCTGCCTCAGGCTCCTCATCCCAAATGAAACCCACAATGGGAGTCGGGGAAGGTGGGATCAAACCGACCTGAGCGGGCCTTCTGGTAACCAGAGATCCACCCCTGGAATAACACAGTTGTTACTGTTGTTTAGTTGCTAAGTCATGTGTGACTCTTGTGTGACCCTACGGACTGTAGTCCACCAGGCTCCTCTGTCCATGGGACTTACCAGACAAGAATACTAGAGTGGGTTGCCATTTCCTTCTCTGGAATAACACTGCAGTATTCTCTAAACAGGGCGTCACTACCCACTCAACTTCTTTTATAATTTGAGGTTTCAATGGTGATTCTCACTGTGACAGGTGAAATCCTAGCAATGTTCAATTAACATGTCTTTTTTCAAAGGTAAACATTTTACTAAGAATAGAAAGATGATAAATGTGTCACATCATAAAGAAGCTCACCAAAAATATATGTGGAGCAGTATTTTAAAATATAAACAGATAATTTACTTAAATGTGTTTATAAAACTCATCACCACACATTCACATGGCCCTTCTGCTATTCAGAAGAGACCTTGAACTGGAGGAGCAGTTCCTCTGACAGAGAATGCAAATAAGCATTTGTATCAGCTTTTGACTTAAAATAAGCCTCAAGTCCTGGGCAAACAAAATTCAAAGCTAATGCATTAAATTGTGATGGTTAAATTTGTTTTGAATCTCCAAAGTATTAACATGAAGGACTCAGAGGAGGGGAAAATTCATGTTGACAGAAGAACTCCTTTACCTTTCAGAGGAGGTGAATTCTTCCAAAAGTGGGATGGATAGTCTGTGTCAATTTTTCCCACCCCGAGAGGTTTATTCCCCTCCTCACATTTAGGATGGATGCTACTTTTCCTTCTCCTGAATCTAAACTAGTTTGATGGCTTGCTTTGATGATGGATTGCTTCCAAGTGCTTTGTAAGCTGGCCTGGAAGCTTCAGGCGTCATTCTTTTGTATATCTAAGTGGTCATGTAAGGCATGCTACTCCACTTACATATTTTTGGTTAGCTTCTTTATCATGTGGCATATTTATCATTGATGAGGAGTCTGTGTGAGACAGAGGTCCAGCCAGGCTTCAGCTGCTCCAGCCACCCCAACTGAGGCAGCAGAGATGTGAATACAATTTTATTGGGTCAGTCAGCCTGACTTGAGACTCCAGATGACAACAGTCACAGAAATGACCCAAGGAAGGACAAGCAGAAAACCGGTCCAGATTGCTGAATCATGGGCAAATAAATGGTTGTTGTTTTATGCCAACACTAATCTGGGCTGATTTGTTACACAGCAATAGATAACTGATACAAGCAGGCAATTGAGTATAAGCAGGCAAGAGACTTAGCTAACGGAAGAAGTTTCTGAGAAGCCATCTCTTATCTTACCACTCCCCTACAAACAGTCCTAGTGTGGTCACATGAGAATTACAGAAGCCCTATATATGTCAGGGAGTGTTTAACAGGAGGATTCCTGTGTGCTGCTTTTGATTTGTCATGAATCCTCTGTTCCTTATTAATTCCTGAATATTCAGGAATGAGAAGAGTAGCAAGTTGCTCCCAGGACTGAGGAATGCATGCATTTCCTTCATTAGCTTTTCCATATGGAGAAAAGTAACTATTTACAACCCTCTTCCTTTTTGACATGGATCACATGGTAAAAGTGATTATTTACAACCCTCTCTCTTTGATATGGATTGTCTTCTAGCCTTATGTTTCCTTGGTAATTTGTAAGTCTGGTCTTTTGATCTTTATCTTTGCTGAAAAAGCTACTGTGTAAGACAATATATATACCCACAGTATGTTGAATAAAGTACCCTTGTTCCATCAGAGCTTGGGTCCCCTTGTCTTTCTTTCTCTCTCTCTCTCTCTTTCCCTCAGGCTAATTCTCTGGAGCATGGAAGCCCGCTGAGCTCTCTTTCTTGCCCGGGCTTTGAAGACCTCCTCAAGAGGGCCCCCTGTGCCTTCGTGAAGCAGTGCAAGCCTTGTGTCAAAGGCTTTATTGGCTCTCTGTGTAAACCAGGGAATATCAGCCTCTTTCTCTCTTTTACTTTCTTATCATCAACTCCGGACCACCAGGTCCCGGTCCATTAAAGGACTTCAACAATATAGATTTTCCTTTGGAGAAGTGACTGATTGTTGATAAGACCTATGCTGTATTTCTGGGTAAAGACTAAAACAGTAAGCTTCCTGGGAAAGACTTCAAAGGCAGACTACAGAAGCACCAATCTAAAATAAAATATGGCCAGATATATCCAGACAGAGAGGACTTAATCTTCTGAACTTCTAGCCCCAGTGGAGTTAGGGAAGTGCCCGGGACTCCAACAGGTGTGTAGGCATGGTCTGGGTTATGTGACCTTCTCCAGCAGTGGATACAACAAATACAGGAATAGCTTAGCAAAGTTCAGCAGCTCCAAAATATCATTGTGAATGACAGAAAAGGGTGAAGGATGACCACAGTCCAGCTGACCCTCTCCCCAAAGGTCTTGAAACACCGTCCTAGGCTTCCAAATTCCACATTGGAATTTAGATGCCACTTGGAGGAAGAAGTGGGGCTATGGGGGGAGGTAGGAAAGGTGGTGAGAACACAGAACTGGTTAACCAAAAGTTACCAAAGTTGCCAGTCTTCTCCAGAATGATTCCAAAGGGAAGGAACTTGGATTCTGAAATTTAACATTTATGAAAAATGTGTTCCTTGGACACTTGATTCTCAGGTTACCCCATATGCATTTCCTTTATCTCTAGTCTGTGAATTTTTTTATCCCTACCCTATCACATCGGAGAAGGAAATGGCAACCAACTCCAGTATTCTTGCCTGGAGAATCCTGTGGACAGAGGAGCCTGGTGGGCTGCTGTATCATAGGGTCGCACAGAGTCGGACATGACTGAAGCAATTTAGCATGCATGCATGGATTGGAGAAGGAAATGGCAATCCACTCCAGTATTCTTGCCTGGAGAATCCCAGGGATGGAGGAGCCTGGTGGGCTGCTGTCTGTGGGGTGGCACAGAGTCAGGCACGACTGAAGCGACTTAGCAGCAACAGCAACCCTATCACATATTTGTCTATGATTTTTATAAGATCTGGGAAATAGCCTCTTTTCATCCATGGTAAACAGAAGTTAATTTGGCAGCTTTGGTAGAGTATTACCAATTCATTTTGTTGATATTTCCCACTTTTCTGGAGTAACATTCCTTAGCTTCTACATACTTTTAATAGTTTTACATGGTATTGTAAACACTGAAGGAAATTAAAGACCATTTGGGTCCATTATGCTGCTAGGATGTGTGTGTGTGTGTGTGTGTGTGTGTGTGTGTGTGTGTGTGTGTGTGTGTGTGTCTACAGGTGTATGTGTTGGCATGTGTGTGCCCTCCCACAAATACTGATGTTGCTAGTCTATTAACAGTTGCAACTGTGGCATATATGCACCAGTGCAGTAACTGTTAATGTTGTAATGGTCTTCCATAATTAGTAACTTTTACAACATCTTTTTCTTACAAGCCTCTATAATACCAGTAAAATTTGAATCCTTAAATTCTTTGCCATTATTAAAAAATAGAAAAGATGGTTACCAAAAATAGTAGTATCTAATTTACAAGGATGTTTTTCTCACCCAAAAAATATGTATAAGACCAAGTGATACCATATTGAAAGAATTTCCAATGAGTCAAGAATTTCCTCAAACACCGAAGACTGGGATTGACACATACACACTACTATTGATAAAATAGAAAATAGCAAGGGCCTACTGTATAGCACAGGGGCCTCTGCTCAGTGCTCTGTAATGACCTATGTGGAAAAAGAATCTAAAAAATACATATATGTATACATATAGCTGATTTACTTTGCTGTCAAGCAGAAACACAAAATTGTAAATCAACCATACTCCAATAAAAATTAATTAAAAAAAAAGATGGAGTATCATGTGATATTACCAAAAAAACCTTTTGTTTTTTTTGATGACTTTTCATTACTCTGGTGTCATTTCCTAGCCAATAATGCTTAATTTATACTCTCTATGAAATATGAACTCAGATTCTATCGAAATAGAACAGAGGGTTCTGCACTGTAATAACCTTTCTTAACCTTTTACTAATTTTTCTGCCAAACAATCAACACCTATGCACCTGGTCAATGCAAAAATTTATGTTGCTGCTACAGTTGAGGAGGCTGACAATGCTGAATATGAAATCAACTTTTCTTATCTCCAAATCAGATATTTTATTTCTTGTATTTTTAGAGTGTAGTGAGAATAGTTTTATTTCAATCTAGTCTGCAGGTTTTAAAAAGCAACACATGAATTATGATGAACAAAATGGAAAGAAAACTACCAAAGATAGTTGCTTTTCTATTCGGCTTACCAAAGAGAGGCAACACTTTGACAGCTAATCAACATACAAATTTTTTTTCCTGCTATATCTGTCCTTTACCTGAATGATCTATTAATTTTAATGGTTTTCTGGACTCCCATTTAATGGTTCAATGAATATGATACATTTGTGCTTTTATTTGCATAATGAAGTGGCCAACTAAGCAAGATAATTTTTTGAAGTTATGTAGCTCTAAACAATTCAAATATTTCAACTTTGAATTATAACTGTAAAACTTATCTAAATTCTATCCTTAAACTTAAAAACTAGCTCTAAAAGTGAGCTTCTGCTGCTGCTGCTGCTGCTAAGTCGCTTCAGTTGTGTCCGACACTGTGCGACCCCATAGACGGCAGCCCATCAGGCTCCGCTGTCCCTGGGATTCTCCAGGCAAGCTTCACTTGGCTACAAAATGATCTATCAAATTATACACATCTTTAAAAAGTTGTACTTAGCAAAATGCTCTTTATGATTGTATAAAAATTTACTATTTCTCTACACTACAAGTTTATTTAGTTTTGAATTACTCTGAGATCAGGTAACTGCCAATAAACTTAACTACTGTTCAGAATAAAAATATTCAGTACTAACTATTTTCAAAAGTATAGACTTGTCCTATAAATTTCCTCGTAGGCTTATTTTATTAGAATGTTGAATTTTTCACAGTTCTGACATTTTATCAATCTTAAATTTTTTCTACTAAATATTTTTAGGGGTTTTAATTAGAACTTTCTCATGCTGTCTAATGATTGTTTAATGATTGCTGTTGCTAGTAAGAGAGAGTCAGAGATTAATGTGCCAAAAAGGAATTATCTCAGTTGGGCCAGATAACAACTTCATTCCATGAAACATGAGAAAATGTTGGTAATATGTTGACACTATGTATTTTTTCCAAGTGAATCTTGAATTTTTCACACACACATACACATCCATCTTCATACAACATTAAACAATGTGTGACATTAAAAACTGCCTTTATCCACACTTCCCATTGTAATCTTCAGATTAAATCTCAAAGACTGGCACTTGATCTTATTTTTATCATTTATTTTCACTAAAACCTATTTTAAAGTCATATTTACAGACAGTTCACTTCTTATCCTTAAGATTTCCTAATTTTCCTATTTTGTTTCATTTTAGTGTACCTTTTTTCCCTTCATTGTGTCCAAATCACCTTTCTGCATATTAAAGGCTGACTTCCCTTTTCTTTAATTCTCATCTTTCATCTGTTCATCTCCAGGTGTAACCTTAGTGCTCATCCTTATTTAATGTTGTTGCCTGGTTTTGACTTTTTATTCCATACCCTGAATCTGATCATTATTTCCATCAACCAAGTTAGTGTTACTTCCTTTAAGTTCCTTCTAAGGAATGTTTTAAACAAAGCCACCCCTTTGAACATTAAGGCTTTAACAGAGACCCTGCCTCCCCAGGGCAGCCCAGGAAACTTTCAATGGTACCAAGAGAAAAAGACGCATGCACTGGCACAGACAATTGTGGCTTCCAGGCTGACTATTCCTGCAGGGGAAAATCAGGCTTTCCTTAGACTGAACTGAATTCCATTATTCTCAAAAACACTAGGCAAAATAACATTATCTAAGATAAGCCATTACTGCTACTGTACAATAAATGATACTCAAGCAGCCTGGAAACTTAATTGCATTCCTCTCAACCACTAAACTCTATCCGGAACCATTTAATAAACAGTTATTCTCCTTTTTTTGCATATCTTTTCCTTGATCGCCATCTGTACAGTATTCCTATATCCAGATATGCTGTGTGCTCAGTCATTTAGCTGTGTCCAACTCTTTGCAGCCCCATGTAGCCTGCCAGGCTCTTCTGTTCATGGGATTATCCAGCCAAGAATACTGGAGTGGGTTGCCATGCCCTCTTCCAGGGGATCTTCCCGACCTGGGCTCGAACCTCGGTCTCCTATCTCCTGTGTCTCCTGCATTGGCAGGCAGATTCCTCACCACTGCACCACCTCGGAAGCAGGTATGCTATACAAATTTATTCTGAATTTCTCTTGTCTGCCAATACGTTTATTGTAAGATGTTAGGAAGAGGAATGAGACAATCATCCAGTGATATTAAGCCCTTTCTACACACTAAAAAGAGAGCAGCAGCCCAGAGCATCCCTCAGCTCAGCACAGCTGTGGCTGCCCAGAAATGGCCAGACAGTTTCTCCATCACCAGGCTCTCTTGCTATAGAAATAATCTCTACCAGTACCTCTTCTCCTCAGTGAAGTACCAGGAAGGACATTTTCACCTTTATTTCTCCCTGCTTCTCTTCTGCACAGGAAAAGGAATCAAACTCCAGGTGACAGCCTGCAATCTGGGGGCCCTGCTTCTTTGCTCGGTGGAGGTAAGGAGTTCAGGTGCAGGCCTTTGGCCTGTTGTGAGATTCTGGATCTGATTCTTCTGTGGATGAATCTGTGCTCTGGTTGAGGGTTTTTGAGTGTCCAGTTTCTGCATAGCAAACTCCAGCCCCGCTGGCTAGAATCCTTTAGGCAGAGTATCTCTCCTTGGCAGTTTCTCTACTGCAGCTAAGCAGAGGAGACCAATGTCGGCCATACCTGCTCTAGTTCTGTTTTCAGTTCCTTCAGAAAAGTCTCTACTGGGGAGGACAAGGCACCAGTCCTGCTCATTAAGAAAGATGATAACTCAACTGCTCCCTTGACCACAGAGTTTTTGGTTGACAAGATATTTCCTTACAACTGGAAGGACCAGACAGTGGACAAGGGATGGCATGTCTTCTGCCCTGCAGCATGCTAGCATAATGGACAGCAGACAGATTGGTTTAAATCTCCATTTGGAGACAAGATACTTAGGGAAGTTGTGCAAACTCACTGAGCTCTGATGTCTTTATTTTAAAATTAGGATAATGCAAACTTGATGGCTGTTTTAAAAATTAATTTAGGTAATGATTGTAAAGTGCCTGAAGTAGAACTTGGTGTGCAAGATAATGGCCAGGATTTGATAAAAGTAGCTAATTAGGTGTGAACTGCAATTAATGGCAACCAACTCTAGTGTTCTTGCCTGGAGAATCCCATGGACGGAGGAGCCTGGCAGGCTACTGTTCATGGGGATGCAAAGAGTCAGACATGACTGAGCAACTAACCACTCAATTAGTCCACTCAGGCGCAGATTTTCTTCAAATACTGAGGGGGTTTTGGCAGCCACATATTACTTTGTTGGATGTAATCAGACATTATAAATATTTTTTTCTTAGATTTTCTTTTCAAAATTATGAAATAAATGCATACCCCACATATAATGTTCAACTATTAAATTGAAGATGGCTATTATTTATGAGTGAACAAAGATAAAGCAATCTAGCAGGTTTTACATGTAAAAAATGATCAATATAAATTATTTAACCTGGGGGAAAAAAACACTTTTAGGGGTCCTAAAATACCTTAATAAAAATGAAGGGATCTTATTCAATGTGTAAAACTTTCACAATGACATTTATAATGTAAATGCTGATTCACAGAAACTGATATTACATATTCTTTTAGTCTGGTAAATGAAGGTCAATAACAATTTAAAAGCAAATGTTTGGAGAAATTATTAAATATTTTTAAGAATTAGTGTTCTATGATAAGACAACAATTTTTTTCTGATACTCCAGGGTATCATTAAAGAGCAAGGCCATAGTATGGGTTAAATTTATCTAGGCTAAAAACACCAAGCCCAATGGAAGAATACTAGGAAAGTAATTTTTTTACTTATATAAAAGAAAAATCTTTTTGTTGCCAGATATTTACCTAGGCAACAAGAAACCATAAGCAGAGTTATTGCTTCTCCTTTTTCAAGATAAGACAGAAAACTACACAGAACAGTATGCCTAAAATTATAACTACTGCTAATCTTACTATAATCATGTGGCATTTTAGAATGAAAATCAGTGCAGATTTAACCTAGCCTGATGCCTTCATTTTACAGATACAGAATGTGGTTAAGTGACTTTCCCAGAGTGCCACAGCAGCACCAAAACAAGTGCCAAACTGGGAGATATAATCACAGCAGACAGGTTTGTGCATTTTTCCCCTCCCAATTGGAGGTACAATCATTCTGAAGAGGAACAAAGGTGATGATGAGCAAAATGTGGTCTCTATTCATCTGTGACCTCTATAAAAGAATGGGTCTTTTCTGAACGTAAGCACCAATGCCAAAGGACAAGCAAAGATCTATAGATATGTAATATCATTGTAGTTTCTAGTAAGAGACCTTCTGGAAATTATAAATGCAATTACTACATAGAACATGTGTTTGACAGTGTTTTGTATATTGTTTCTGTTTAGTCGCTAAGTCGTGTCCCAACTCTTTTGCGACCCCATGGACTATAGCCCACCAGGCCCTCTGTCCATGGGATTCTTTAGGCAAGAATACTGGAGCCAGTTGCCATTTCCTTCTCCTGGGGATGTTCCCAATCCAGAGATTGAACCAATGTCTCCTGCCTTGGCAGGTGGATTTTTTACCGCTGAGCCACTGGGAAAGGCCAAATGCATGATAGTCCCAAGAAATAAAGGACTATTCTTCACCATGTGGACCAAGAGGGGTCTCCAGCTCCCCTGTCTTCCTTAAAAAAAGAACTCAGCTGAATATTGATGGAGTTTAACCAGAAGCTAGAAGAGGGAGTGATCAGTCTGCACATGCAGATTGGTAAAAATATTATTAAAGTATTCATGTCTAGGGGAGAACTCATGAGCATGTACATATTCGTTGATACTAACCAAAACTATCATAGCTTGGCAAGAACACTGAACCAGGAGCCAGGAGACTGGGTTCTAGTCCTTGCTGTGGATCAAATTCTCTCTCTTCCATCCATCAGAGACCTTGACTGGAGTGAGTTCATCTAATTTAGCTCTTTATATAAATGGCCCTGTCACTACTTTAGGGCAGGCATGGAAAAACAATGTACCTTTATATTACTAAACAACACCTCATTTTCTTGTTCTACTTAATTTATGAAGTATTTTTCCTTTAGTAGAAATAAAGCACCATCCTAGTCAAACAATACTTTGTAAACCTAAAGGATTAGATGTTTGACTCCGGGGGGCAATGAAGGAAACAATAGAAGGGCATCTTCCAATAAAGTGGTTGTATATACGCTTGAAGTTTCAGGCAGAGAAGGAGTCAAATTTCAGCCTGAATTTGATTGGCAAGATAAAAATGTCTTGGTGAATGGGGAGAAAACGGATTTCAGCATTCTTAAAGGTTCTCCTACAAAGAAAAAGTAAGAAAAAATTTTAACTACAGGAAAAATCGTCAGTGCCAAGGGGAAGAAAAAGCAAACTCAAGTCCCAAACATTCAGCAACAATAAAGGGTCTTGTAAAGTATGGAAATAGTGCTTTATTCACCTTTATGATTCTAGAGAATGCAACATGGAATAAAGCATACATAATTTATGTTTTAATTACAAAACCAAGTAATTGATGTTTTTAAAAACAGAGAACCTCGAAAGGAGATCACATTGGATTTTTTTTCAATAGGCCCCATAAGAAGTAAATTACAAAGTCCCTATTTGTGCCTTACAGGAAAAAAAAAATCCATTACCATTTGCTCTTTATTGGCATAATAGTTCTTCAGAATGGCTTACAACTGAGCTTGTATTTCACACATGAACGTTTGATTGAGCTCACCTGTTGTGATCAGCATTAAGTGCCCACATTTTGGGAGCAGCTGAAACCAAGGCTTTTACTATAATGTTTTAAAATAATTGAGGGAGCTTTTCCTTTGTTTCACCCTCACTTCATCTCACATGAATGTTAAACAGAAATTACTCAAGTTTGGGAACTCGGGGGTTGGTACTGGAACACTGTTTGTCTCCCAGAGTTGAAACGGTCACTCCTACTTGCTTCTTGTAACAAGGCTCTCCTGAGACTAGCAAGGGAGCTACCAGCCCTGTTCAGGGCCACCATTGTGGAATTTCTGCCTCATTAGTTGGGTTGTGAGGGTCCTATCTTTTGATAAGCCCAAAGAAGTGGATACCCCTAGAATGCTCTAGCCCATATCCCCATTGTCATCTGGCTGGATAAAGAGATGGAAAAGCTCATTATATGAAAATGGTAACTAAGAGGAACAATTCACTTATGGCAAAAAGTGGTCCAAGTCCAAAAGAAGTCCAAGTCATCATCTTGGTTATCCTACTGAGGCATGCAAGTGAGTTCATTTATCTTTTGAAAGTGAAAAATATTTATTGATTTAAAAATCTTCTCATGACATCCTGGCTCAGATTTAAGGCTGCAGTGTCTATTTTTCCTTCTTCTGTCAGAAGTCTATCTAAGCCATTTCAAACAAAAATGTTTTGTCATGCTTTTAAACTATGTTAACATATCAGTCATCAAGCTTCTTCACCAAACAATTTTGCTATTTAATAATCTTTGCTGCCAACAGTTTTCCCTAAATATAGTTAGCTGCCTCAGACCCTGATATATAATGGCTAGAGGTACTCAGAGACTCAAGACCTAGTTCTATTAACCAATGAGACTGCCTGGGTCCCGTTACCTTCAACTGAATTGTAGGAATGTGAGCTCGAGAAGATAAGCAACAAGAGTTCCTGGTGGAGAATCTGTGCCAAAGGAAATACAGGTTATTTCTATCCATGTTACATTTAGACTTCATCACTGCATATTCTCTACTCCATAAGCAGTAACATAGAACAGCACATTAATACCTATCAGGCACTGGAAAATGGTCACCATTTCAGCAGTCTCTTTTCTGACTGCTAAAGTTGCATGTGTATGTGCAGAGCCCATTGAAAACAATTACAGTGTTCTTCATAATAGAACAAAATTTTTAAAAGAAACAGATGCTAGATTGAAAACAGTTCTGAGAAACAAAGCATTTAGAAGAGAAATAAGTCTTTGATAATTTTTAAAACCCTAAATAAGGAATTTGGAAGGCTTGTTTTCAGGGAAGAATAAGAGATAGAGGAAAAGTTGTGTTATATGTACGAAACTATGCTTTCTTGTGTGTATGTGTGTCTGTTTGAGAGAGACAGAGAAAGAGACAAAGAGAGGAGAATTTTTTTAAAAAAAGAAGACTGTGCACGTTCTCAGCAATCAACATTTTTTCATAATAGAAATGAAAATTTAGTCCTAATTAGATGTTAATTAGGTAGCAAAATGTGTTTTTATTCTATCGTTGATTTTCCATTACATTAACCTTCTCATCAAAACTTATGTTTATATACTCAAGTATTCTAATGAGAGAACTTCATGGAAGAAGTTTAGGAAGCTTTATCTGCATAAAATGTAGGTCTTTGTACAAGGTTATCATATTGTGCTTTATAGATACAGATATGAGAAGAAATTGGCAACCCACTCCAGTATTCTTGCCTGGAAAATTCCATGGACAGAGGAGCCTGGCGGGCTACAGTCCATGGAGTCACAAAGAGTTGGATGTGACTGAGCAGCTAAGCAAAGCACAGGGTTGACATTCACTAGTTCTAAAGTTTTATCTACTCTTATGAATCAGAGTCCCACTGAAGCTCAGAATAGCTGAATAAAGGACTTGGGGATCCCTAGCCTGACTAACATCTGGATCCACTGTGACCCCAACTTTAAGCTCCTTCCATAGCACGCTTCCTGGAATCAGGGGCATGATGTGTGGTTCACATTTGTTCATTTCCAGGGCAAGATAGCTGTCGGTTTCAAGCATGTTTTCAAAGGAAAAATCTACAGTGCTTAACAAATATCAACATGCAGTATTTGTACCACACTTCACAGTGTTCATAGACCTGATATAACTCATCTTCACACCGTGAGTAATATAGTCTGATCACATTGCTCCTATTTTAAAGATGACAGATTCAAATCTCTGAGCTAAAATGGCTTGCTTATGATCAAATTTGCTGAGGGGTGAAAAAGTGATCTGGTTAATTCAAAACCTACATGATTAACTTTAAATGCAACATTGAGAATCATTCATTTCAAACAATGAATCTCAACAGAGGAGCATGGATTATTTAGGGTGGTAAGAACAGAGTATTTACACATAAGAAACAATGAAAATGAACTATTCAAAGGATGGAAAAACCCACGAAAAAAGGAAGCAAAAGTTGTAAAATGCTGCCAATAAACCATGCAGCTCTCTTTACGAGCATGTAGGTTTTGGTGGTGGTAGTGGTTTAGTTTCCAACTCATGTATGACTCTTGCGGCCTCATAGACTGTAGCCCACCAGGCTCCTCCTCTGTCCATGGGATTTCCCAGGCAAAATACTGGAGTGGGTTGCCATTTCCTCCTCCAGGGCATCTTAGTTGTGATTATTTTTCCTTGGGTCAGTGAAGCCTGTTTTCAAATGATACACTTTATTCCATGTAAATGGAGTAGGCGGGTAGCATGTTTTAACACTGCTGACTCAAGTTAGGTTAAAATGCCGGATTTTAACACCCATTTGCTTGAAGTTCAACCAATTGGGGCTTTGTAGATGCCTTTAAAACCTTCAATCCTTCTCCCCATTCCTGCCCCCAGGATTGTTTAATTTGCTAAGATTTTGCTTACTGGCTGGAAGGATGAAGCTATAAAGAAAAAAATCATAAAAACTGACTGCATCGGTGTGCAATTTGCCACTAAGAAGGCCTCATTTCATGGTTCAAGCTCACAGTTGAAGACTAGCAGTAGCTTTCCCAGGAGAGAAAGAACTCCTTATTTTGCTTAAAGCTGCTCAACAATCCTTCTTAGGCTATACTCCTGAAATCTCAGACACCTGAGAAATTGCATCACTCCTGGGGAAACCAAAGCATAATTTTAACTTTGTCTGCAAACTGAGGCAAATTAGAGTTAGGTTTCCATTGCCAATATTAATGAGTTATATACTCAGATGCTATAGAAGGTCTATAGCCGAGCAATGAATATACTTTAAAAGGAATTTTTAGTGAATAACACTAGCACAAAGTCATTTTATTCCAAAGCTGGCCATCAATACACTTTTCATTTTGACAGCTGTATTTGAAGGGTGGCTTTCTAAGTTCAAGAAGTATAATTTATGTAAAGGACATTGGAAGTCAAGTCTACAATATACTGAAGTGACAATGAACACCTTTGTGACACTTGTAGATGTGTCCGTCTATGAGTACCTTTGTAGATGGACAGCTGCAATTAATGACAATTCATTTCCTCAGTGCAATAAAATGTAACAATCCTCATTTTAAGGAAGTTTTTGATTTCTTCACTTTCATTGCAACCTTACATCAAATGATTCATTATCTTAACTTAAAGTTGTTTCACTGGAACTAAACCATACGTCTGAAATATGGTCTGAAATATGGATGAAAAATTCATCCAAAAGCCTTGGTTTAGGAGGGTTCTAAACATCCAAAATGGTAGAATACAATAAGACACAGGGAAAAATAGCTATGTGTAATCTCTCCTCTCTCAATGAGAATAAGAGTACCCCAAAATATTGGTAAGTAGGCAAGATTTCTAACATTTACTCTAAGAATTCTATTAGCTATGAAGTCATATTGATTTTTAAAACAAAGTTAGGAGAATTAAGTCGTTGTTGTTGTTGTTCAGTCACTAAGTCGTGTCCGACTATTTGTTACCCCACGGACTGCAGCACGCCAGGCTTTCCTGTCCTTCACTATCTCCTAGAGTTTGCCCAAACACATGTCCATTGAGTCAGTGATGCCATCAAACCTTCTTATCCTCTCTCACCCCCTTCTCCTCTTGCCCTCAGTCTTTCCCAGCATTGAGGTATTTTCCAACTAGGAAAATTTCCTAATCCATATTTTACTTATTTGAAAATAGAACATGCAACTTAAAACATTTTTGGAGTGCATGCAGAACACCAGTTGAGAGCACACAGGAGTACCTGACCAGCAGAAAAGAATATATAGAACCACACAAGACTCCGTAGGATGAAGGAACCAGGGGGAGAAACAGGAGTGTTACTAGGACTGGACCTGCCTTTGGCGGGTGGGAGAACTGAAGCAGGGGTCTGGTCCCCATATCGGGGCAACTGTCTAAGTCAGAGGAGAAACATTTAAGGCTAAGAATGAAACAGCTGATCTGTGGCAGCCTAAATGGAATGAGAATCAGAAAGTTCTTGCTGCAGTCATACGTACCCCAGACAGGGACACAGGTCCCCTAGAAGGCGCAGCAGCTGGGAGCTGGACCTTAGGGACTGTGGACCAATCCGAGGGTGAGGGCTACTGTTGACTGTGGAGAGGTGGACCAAGGGGATGTGAGGGAGGAGACTGTGGAGGGAAAGGCCTGTAGACGAAAGCCAGGCAGCCACGGAAGCAAGGCGATACTGCTGAGTCACATGTAGGGGGTGGAGCCATCACCATAGCGTCTCTCCCCACACATGCCAGCATTGGCGGCTGAACAATAGAGAGGCTGGCCCATCAAGCACCTGATCCACACAACTCAGAGTAGGACCCCACCCAGGGTGCTCCTTTAAGTAACTGATGCACCAAACTAGAGTAGGACCCCACCCAGGGTGCCCTTCTAAGTGCCTGATGCCCCAATCTATAGAGTAGGACCCCACCCAGGGTGCCCCTTTAAGTGCCTGATGCCCCGATCTATAGAGTAGGACTCCACCCAGGGTGCCCCTTTAAGTGCCTGATGCCCCGACCTACAGAGTAGGACCCCAGCCAGAGGGGGCCCTGTAATTGCCTAACAGGGAACAACAGAGGAGGACCCCAGGCAAGGGAACCCTCTAAGTGCCTGAACAGGCAGAGCTACGGAGAAAGACTGGCCAAAAAGGCCTTCAGATCGACAACTACCAGAGGCTCGAAAAAAGACTCTGATAGGGCCATAACTCCAACATCGAGGCAGTCTGTGTCCCTGCACACCACACTGCCAGGGTACCCGCAACCCAAGCAGCTGCTCCACCTTCATGCTCAGTCCTCACTGGGGCAGACCTGCCACAGGCAAAAAAAAAAAAAAAGTCCTGTGTCTATGCATGCAGGGTTACTTCAGTCGTGTCCAACTCTTTGCAACCCTGTGGACTGTGGCCTGCCACGCTACTGTCAGGGGGGTTCTCCAGGCAAGAATACTGGAGTGTATTGGCCAATACTGGTTGCCATAACCTTCAAGAGCACTATATATCCTGCTTCCCTAGCCGCCAATTCTCCTGAGTACCTGGGGCTGCCAGAACCCCTCCGACCCAAGCAGCTGCACCACCTCTGTACCTGACCCTCACTGGGGCAGACCCAAATTCTCCAGGGCAGCCTCAGGAGCAAACCCTAGTGGACAGCCCACATGCAGAGGTGGAAATAAAACCACAATTGAAACCCAGGGGCAGTGTGGCTAAGGAAGAAGACCTAAAACCTTCCCACCAGTTGTACAAGCTGCAGATTAAATCCATATGATCAACTAAGTAGCCTCTGTATCTACAGACTATATAAAAGGACATTGAGAGCTCCCACAAAAGAAAATGGACTAGTTCTGATAGCTGTGGACATTGAAGGCAAGAACACCCAGGAGTAGGACCAGATTAGAATCTCAGCTGCCTCCACAGCAGGTCCAGGGTAGCACAGTGTTGGAGGGCATCCTAGGGAGGTGAGATGGACTATGGCTCCCAGAGAGGGAAAGGTTCCTGACAGCAGTGACTCAAGGAAAACATTTATTATTCTTATGTTTTGACTTGTTCTGCAGTTTCTCTTGTATTTTTATTTTTATTTTTTTCTTTTCTTTTCTTTTTTCCTCCCCCACCCCGCCCCCCATTGTAGTTGTCAATTTCATTGGCACTGCTGCTGCTGCGTCGCTTCAGTCGTGTCCGACTCTGTGCGACCCCATAGACGGAAGCCCACCAGGCTCCGCCGTCCCTGGGATTCTCCAGGCAAGAACACTGGAGTGGGTTGCCATTTCCTTCTCCAATGCATGAAAGTGAAAAGTGAAAGTGAAGTTGCTCAGTCGTGTCCGACTCTTGCGACCCCACGGACTGCAGCCTACCAGGCTCTTCTGTCCATGGGATTTTCCAGGCAAGAGTACTGGAGTGGGCTGCCATTGCCTTCTCACTTCATTGGCACTATGAAATCTAATTAAGCCTTTGAGTTTTTTTCTTCTTTTTTGTTTCAATCACACTTTTTATTGTTGTTACAAACCTCTAGCTCTACACTGGGCTTTTGCAGTTCTGTGGAGTTTCCTTTTTTTTTTCTTCTTTTCTTTTCTCAACTTTTTAATTTTTTAAAACCCATTATTATTATTTTTTCTACATTTATTCCTTAGTTTGCTTTTCCTACTGAACTTTTCTTCTTGCAGTTAACCTTTAATGTATATAAATCTTCTTTATCTATCTCTATTTAGCTTTGCATATCTATTATTTCTTTTCTTTCCTTTCCTCTCAACGTATTTGTTAGTTTTGTTTTCATTGCTTTATTCCCCAGTTGGCATCTTGCTTTAGTTGTTTTCCAGTTTGTGCTTTTAGTTAGTTTTGTTTGTAAATGGTGGATATAATTTTTGGTTTCCTTTGTTCACCAGGTCAATCTATCGTACTGTATTTTTGTTGGACTGTTTTGATTTTGCTTATAGATGTGTATCTGTATTTGTATATTCCATTATTTTAATCATTATTTACCTGATTTTGTAACTGCCATTAGTTTGGATTCATCTTTGGTTTCTCATTTTTGGGTATGTGTTTTAATCTCACTTAGTGCCATAATAAACCACTTGTGGAATCTTCGTTCCTGACAAGAGATCAAGCCCTGAGCCTTTGGAGTGGGAGTAATTACTCCAAGACCCTAGATTAACAGAGAACCAAGCCTAGGGAGTATCAAATAGTGAGAACTCCCACAAAAGAAACCACTTGAATACAAGACCCAGATCATCCAACCACCAGTAGAACCCTGTGCAGGATGCCTTATCCAAACAACAAACAAAACAAACATACAAACCCAATCATCATTCCAATCAGACAGAATTACCACCTCACTCAGCCTTGCCCATCAGAGGAAAAACAAACAAAAAAAATTAGCCACCCAATATTAGTCACCCAATACAAAGATTACACAAACCACTGCACCAACCTGAGGTGGGCAGAAACCAAAAGGAAGAAAGAATTTAACCTTGAAGCCTGGAAAAAGGAGATCTCAAACACAATAAGTTTTAAAAATAATGAAAAGGCAGAGAAATAATGCACAAATGAAGGAACAACCTAGAAACACAGAAGTCCAAATAAATGAAGTGGAAATAGGCAAACTACCTGAAAAAGAACTCAGAATAATGAGAGAAAGGATGATCAAAAACTTTGAAAACAGAATGGAGAAATTGAAAGAATCAATTAACAAAGACCTAGGGGAATTAAAGAATAAACATACAGAGAAAAATAACACAATTACAGAAATTAAAAATACTCTAGAAGGAATCAATAGCAGAATATCTGAAGCAGAAGAAAGAATCAGGGAGTTGGAAGATAAAATGATGGAAATAACTTCTGAAGAACAGAATAAAGTAAAAAGAATGAAAAGAACTAAGGATAGTCTCAGAGACCTCTGGGACAATATCAAATGCACCAACATTTGAATTATGGAAGTCCCAAAAGAAGAAAAGTAAAAGAAAATGTGTGAGAAATTTTTTGAAGAGATTATAGTTGAAAATTTCCCCAACATAGAAAAGGAAATAGTCAATCAAGTCCAAGAGGCACAAAGAGTCCCATACAGGATAAACCTAAGGAGAAACACACCAAGACACATACTAATCAAACTAATAGAGATTAAACACAAAGAAAGAATATTAAAAACAGCAAGGGAGAAGAAACAAGTATCATTCAACGGAAATCCCATACGTTTAACAGCTGATGTTTAAGCAAAAACTCTGCAGGCCAGAAGGGAATTGCAGGATATATTTAAAGTACTGAAAGGGAAAAATCTACAACCAAGATTACTCTTCCCAGTAAGGATATCGCACAAAATCAAAGGAGAAATCAAAAGCTCTACAGACAAGCAAAAGTTAAGAGAATTCATTACCACCAAACCAGCTTTACAACAAATGTTAAAGGGAATTATATAATCAGGAAGTAAAAGAGAAGAGAAAGACCTACAAAAACAAACTTCAAACAATTAAGAAAATGGCAATAGGAACATATAAATCAATAATTACTTTAAATATATATGGATTAAATGCTCCAACCAAAAGACACAGATTGGCTGAATGGATCAAAAATAAGACCCATATACGTGCTGTCTAAAAGAAACCCACTTTAGACCTAAAGACACATATAGACTGAAGGTGAGAGGATGGAAAAATATATTCCATGCAAATGGACAGCAAAAGCCAGAGTAGCAATACTCACTTCAGACAAAATAGACCATAGAATAAAGAATATTACAAGAGATACAGAAGGATTCTATATAATGATCAAGGGATCAATCCAAGAGAAAGACATAGCAATTGTAAATATCTATGCACCCAACATAGGAGCACCTCAATACAAAAGACACACACTAATAGACATAAAAGGAGAAATTGACAGTAACACAATAATAATAGGAGACTTTAACACCCCACTCACACCAATGGACAGATCATCAAAACAGAAAATTAATAAGGAAAAACAAGTCTTAAATGATACATTAGATGAGATGGATCTCATTGGTATCCTCAGGACATTCCATCCAAATGCAGAAGGATACAACTTCTCCAGTGCACATGGAACAATCTCCAGAATAGACCACATCTTGGGTCACAAATCAAACCTCAGTCAATTTAAGAAAATTGAAATCATATCAAGCATCTTCTCTGACCACAACACCAAGAGACTAGATATCAATTACAAGAAAAAAGACTGTAAGAAACACAAACACATGGAGATTAAACAACACATTTCTAAATAACCAACAGGTTACTGAAGAAATCAAAAAATTTCTAGAAACAAATGACAATGAAAACATGACAACTCAAAACCTGTGGGATGCAGCAAAAGCAGTTCTAAGAAGGAAGTTTATAGCAATGCAATCCTACCTAAAGAAACAAGAAAAACATCGAATAGACAACCTAACATTACACCTAAAACAACTGGAAAAAGAACAAAAAACCCCCAAATTTAGTAGAATGAAAGAAATCATAAAGATCCAAGCAGAAATAAATGATTAAAAAAAATGAAAGAAAAGGATTAATAAAATTAAAAGCTGGTTCTTTGAGAAGATAAACAAAATTGACAAACCTTTAGCCAGATTCATCAAGGAAAAAAGAGAGAAGAATCAAATCAATAAAATTAGAAATGAAAAAGGAGAGGTTACAACAGACAATGCAGAAATAGAAAGGATTATAAGAGACTATTATGAACAACTATATGGCAATAAAATGGATAACCTGGAAGAAACTGACAGATTTTTAGAAAAGTTCAATCTTCCAAGACTGAACCAGGAATAAATAGAAATTATGAACAATACAATTACAAGCTCTGAAATTGAAGTTGTTATCAAAAATCTACCCAAAAACAAAAGCCCAGGACCACAGGAGAATTTTATCAAACATTTAGAGAAGAGCTAATGCCTATCCTTCTAAAACTTTTTCAAAAAATTGCAGAGGAAGGAACACTTCCAAACTCATTCTACAAGGCCACTATCATCCTGATACCAAAAGCAGACAAAGACAACACAAAAAAAGAAAACTACAGGCCAATATCACTGATGAATATAGATGCAAAAATCCTCAACAAAATTTTAGCAAATAGAATTCAGCAGCACATCAAAAAGCTCATACACCATGATCAAGCTAGGTTTATTCCAGGGATGCAAGGATTCTTCAATATAAGCAAATCAATCAATGTGATATACCATATTAGCAAATTGAAAGTTAAAACACATATGAACATCTCAACAGGTGCAGAAAATGCCTTTGACAAAATTCAGCACTCATTTATGATTAAAACTCTTCAAAAAGTGGGCATAGAAGGAACCTACCTCAACATAGTAAAGGCCATATACAATAAGCCTACAGCAAACATTATTCTCAGCGGTGAAAAGTTGAAAGCATTCCCTCTAAGATCAGGAACAAGACAAGGGTGTCCACTTTTCCCACTATTACTCAACATAGTTTTGGAAGTCCTAGCTACAGCAATCAGAAAAGAAAAAGAAATAAAAGGAATCCAGATCAGAAAAGACGAAGTAAAGCTCTCGCTGTTTGCAGATGACACGATACTGTACATAGAAAACCCTAAAGATAGTATCATAAAATTACTAGAGCTAATCAGTGAATTCAGCAAAGTTGCAGGATACAAAATCAATACATAGAAATCACTTGCATTTCTATATAAAACAATGAAAAATCAGAAAGAGAAATGAAGGAATCAATCCATTCACCATTGCAACAAAAAGAATTAAATATCTTGGAATAAACTCATCTAAGGAGACAAAAGAACTATACATAGAAAATTATGACACTGATGAAAGAAATCAAAGATGACATATACAGATGGGGAGATATTGTATGTTCTTGAGTAGGAAGAATCAATAGTGTAAAAATGACTATACCAGCAAAAACAATCTACAGATTCAATGTGATCACTATCAAATTGCCAATGGCATTTTTCACAGAGCTAGAACAAAAAAATTCACAATTCATATGGAAATACAAAAGACCTCAAATAGCCAAAGCAGTCTTGAGAAAGAAGAATGGAGTTGGAGGAATCAACCTTCCTGACTTCAGATTATACTACAAAGCTACAGTCATCAAAACAATACAGTACTGGCACAAAAACAGAAATATAGACCAATGGAACAAGATAGAAAGCCCAGAAATAAACCCATGCACCTATGGGTATCTTATTTTTGACCAAGGAGGCAAGAATATACAATGGGGCAAAGACAGCCTCTTCAATACATGGTGCTGGGGAAACTGGACAGCCACATGTAAAAGAATGAATTTAGAACACTTCCTAACACCATTCACAAAGATAAACTCAAAATGGATTAAAGACCTAAATGTAAGTCCGGAAACTATAAAATTCTTAGAGAGAAACATAGGCAGAAGACTCGATGACATAAATCAAAGCAAGATCCTCTATGACCCACCTCCTAGAGTAATGGAAATAAAAACAAAAGTCAATTTTTTTAAAGTTAAAAGCTTTTATACAGCAAAAGAAACTATAAGCAAGGAGAAAAGACAACCCTCAGAATAGGAGAAAATAATAGCAAATGACACAACTGACAAAGGATTAATTTCCAAAATATACAAGTATGTTGAGGTTTGACAGAAAACAACAAAATTCTGTAAAACTATTATCCTTCAATTAAAAAATAAATTAATTTAAAAAAATTTTTATTTTTCAACATTCATCTAAAGTTTGACAGTCCTTTAGGGTAACCACTATTTATTTGGAACAAAAAGAGACTCTGGCATTTAACTCTCATAATCAGCTCCATCGTAACTCTCTTTCTAGTGATACTTTCACATAATCCACAGTTATCCTCCTTCAATTTTCTAGAAAGAGGATTTCTGAGTCAAAGGAAACATATGAATTCTACATTTTAGGAAAATGTCTTGTTAAGCTGCTTTCCAGAATTTGCTTATTCTACCATCAGGAATGGGCTTCCCAGGTGGCTCTGGGGTAAAGAATCCACCAGCCAATGCAGGGGACATGAATTTGAGTCCTGGGTCAGGAAGATCCCCTGGAGGAGGAAATGGAAACACACTCTAGTATTCTTGCCTGGAGAATCTCATGGACAGAAGAGCCTAGTGGGCTGCAGTCCACAGTGTCGCAAAGAGTCAGACACATACATAAGCTACATTCCTTTTTTGAGCCTCTGTCCTTGAGATTATACTTGTCTGTAATTTGGATTTTTTCAAATCTTCTGTTAGCACTTTTATTTCATTCTCTTGCTATTGTAAACTTTAAGACAGGTCACTTCTTTCAAAGGTTACCATCACTTCCACATCAAAACCTATTTTTTCTTCATTTAGTGCACACATTTTAGTAACAAAGTCTGTTAGACCCTAATAGTGCAGAAGTTAAAAAAAAAAAATGAGACATTGGTAATGAAATATGTTTGATTCTACCTGTACATCTAGCTAAACATATTCAACTTGTTTCTTAAAATGGAACAAGAGCTCCTTTTAGTCTCCCCTTAGTACTGAAAACTTAATTAGTGTGCCATGATGGAAATAAATACTATATACTGTTTTAAAAATAAACATCTTCATGAAAATTGGATTTAATGAAATATTAACTATAGCCCGTACTTGACAGAGAATGTTACAAAAAGTCATCTACCTCTCTGTCTTTATGTGTGTTCTGCTTTTCTGTAAATACTTCATGAAGTTGTGGTTTTATGAGAGTATAATTAGTGGCTATCTAAGGCAACCTGGAAACATAAAATAAAAATTAATCAAACAACAATACCTTTTTAGGATGAGGCCAGCATACCAACAAGCATATAAAACTCAAATTTATCCATTAAAACTCTGCCAGGCTCCTCAGTCCATGGGATTCTCCAGGCAAGAATACTGGAGTGGGTTGCCATTTCCTCCTCCAAGGGATCTTTCCAACCCAGGGATTGAACCCACGTCTCCTGTGTCTCCTGCATTGCAGGTGGATTCTTTACTCACTGGGCCATCAAGGAAGTCCACAAGAAAGTACATCCCTGGTTAAATAAGACTGATTGCTCAGGATACTTATTTTTGACACAAAATGTATGGTGTGAATAGCTACCACCAGATAAATGTCTAAAGATATTCAGCTGACAACTTTCTCCTCCTTCAAGCATAGAAACATATATTTTGTTAGAATCACAAAAAGGAAATACAATAGGACCAAAGTTCAGAGAAAATAATGAACTAATCCTCTACCTATTTAAAAAATAGTTTAAAACAAGATACATCTAGTAATTATATTTTGTCTTTAAGAGAAATAATAGTAAAAATTAATAATGCACCTTCTGTATATAACTAAATATTACTTAAAGCTTATATGTCTGTATAATATAAATACAGCTTTCATTTTTCTTTTTCTTTTTAAGCAATTGCTTAAATAGATAAAGGGAAAAGATACACACCCAGATGTACAGTCTTCATAAATTCTTTGTTCTAACCTACCAGGCCACTCAGCTAATCAATATGACTTTTTTTAATCTGAGGAAATATAATCAGAGTGGAAAGCCAGTTTATGTTGATTGGATAAAACCAGAACTAAGCTATATCTTTGATACACATTTCTACATCAAATATTAAAGAACAGGAAAAAAAGAAAAACAGAAAAGCAAAAGTATTTTGATAAACTTCTGTCAAAGAAGTGAAAGGGAGCCTAGTCTGCAAGAAATAGAGGTAGATAAATCACTGAAGATAATTTACCATAGAAATCAGAAGGGAACTTTAGAAACTTTCAGCATTCTCACTAGTGCCTAAAAAGAATAGGAAAAAAATTAAAATCAACAGTACGCAATGTAACAGAGCTGTGTGAACTAAGGAATGAATTCAAGAATATTAAAATTAGTACAAAATACAAAAGCTGATTTAAAATCCACATTGGAGAGTAGAAATTTACAGTTCAGAATTTACACTGCAGAAAATAAAACCAAGGACTGGAGCACATGGAAAGCTCTCCCAGAATTCAGAAGAAAAGTCAAAGATATTAAAAGAAGAAAACTGTGGTTAAGTATGGAGTGCAGAAAACGGCAGCCTAACCTATGGGTTGAAGTTGCTCCTGAGGAAGAACCAATAACTTAAGTAGAAGTCATGAAAAAATAAAATGGAACTAAGTCTTTTATTCTGGAAATCAGCAAAAGTGTTCTCACTATGCATGCAAGCACTAATTTCACTCCAGCCAAAAAACAACAGAAAGCAACCTCAATGTAGATGAATTTTAAAAGGACAAAGAAAAATAAAACAAAATGAAATAACAGTACAAACAAAGACAATGGAAAGAGGAGGGATGAAGGGAAAAAGAGAATTAGGAAAACAGCCTTCAAAACAAGGACAACCACAACAACAAACAACAAAGTACGTTGTCTGGATCTGGCTTCTCTGGGGCATTAAATTCAGAAGGACAGAAGCATAATGTTGACAGAGGCTCATGAACAAGACGGCATAGTGAGATGTCAGCCACATTATTACTGCTGTATTAAACCAACAGAAGGGTAATAAACCAAGTTATGCTAGGGCTCTGGACACATCACATTTATGTGCTCCTGTTTACAAACGTTCTTTGAGATTTACTACAGGCAATCTTGAAAAGAAACAAATCTACAACTCAGGCCTCACATAAGACCAGATTGGTGGGTCTACCTTAACTGGGTTTAAATCTCAGAGGAAATAACTGCAAGGTGCTCTGTGCAGCCTGGGGCAGCTGGACTCTACAAAACTCCTGCACCTTTTCTTCTGGATCTGTTGCACTACCAGCCACACAAAAATAATTTTCTTAAACTACATTCCTGCTCATGGTTCAAATATAACGTTTTCTAATTTTCATGATTATTTATTACAAAAGGTAGTATTGGTTTCATTCTTGTTAAGATTCTTTAACTAACAATATCTAACACGGTGCTAGGAAAATTATTAGTTAAAAAGGCTCTATTTTCCATTCAAAAAAGTCAGGTTGTTAAAAAAATCAACACAATTAAGGAATGCATGACTGCATGCATGTGTACTGAGTTGCTTCAGTCATATCTGACTCTTTGCGACCTCATAGACTGTAGCCCCCCCCCCCCCCCAGGCTCTTCTGTTCATGGGATTCTCCAGGCAAGAATACTGGAGTGGGTTGCCATGCCCACCTCCGGGGGGGATCTTCCCGACCCAGGACTCAAACCCACATCTTCTGCAGCTCCTGCATTGCAGGCAGATTCTTTACCACTGAGCCACCAGGGAAGCCCACTCAAGGAATATACATACATACATATATATATATATATATAATATTAATCCAAATACATATATAAAAAACTGATCTGTTGAAAAACGCATGTCAATGTTTCTTTTATACTGAAGACTAAAAATTCACCCTGTAAAAAATATTTTTGTACTCAATCAAGAACATATGAACATTACAAAAAATTAATCTTCCTGATTTAATTCTGTCTAAAATCAATATATGATACATAGTTATATACTGAATATGATATTCAAAGAAAGAAAGATATTCAAAGATATAGAGCAATGATATTCAAAGAAGAACAGGATAATAAGAAAATGCATTAATATGTAAAATACTAATTGTCTTCCATAAACAATACAGTTACAGGCAATATTTTTCTTCCTGTGTTTTCTTTATTCTCTTTTTTAATGAGTACACTTTTATTGAATACTTTTAAAAATATGAAGAGCAAATACGCAGATGCAAAGCTCACACTACTCAGATAAATGCAAATTAAAACAACACTGAGATACAACTTCATACTAAAAAGATAAATACAAATTAATTCTCAGAAAGTACTTAGTGATGGTATAGCGATAAGCACTCTGCAATCCTGTAGGAAGTGGGGCAAATTATAACATTAGAACTTGGTAAACTTGAAGTTTTGTGCTTATGTGATTTGTCCATTTCCCTCCTATAAGTTTACAGATTGCTCAGATGGTACAGAATCTGCCTGCAATGCTGGAGCCCTGGGTTGGATCTCTGGGTTGGAAGATCACCTAGAGAAGGGAATGGCTACCCACTCCAGTTTTCTTGCCTGGAGAATTCCATGGACAGAGGAGGCTGGCGGGCTACAGTCCATAGGGTCACAAAGAGTCAAACACAGCTGAGTGACTAACACACACACACGTTTACAGAAATTCTTGTAGCAACTGAGTTTGTAAGAATAAAAAGTAGAAACAACATAGATGTCCATTCATCTATATAGAATAATGTATAGAAATTAAAATAAACTAGACTTTCATGTTGATGAATAAATCTCAAAAAGAGTAGGTTCAGCAGAAAAAGCAATAGTAGTGTTTTACAGCACATATTTAAATTTTATTCACTAATATTCAAATAAAGCTTAAATATGCAAAACAATACCATACTGTTTATGAGTACATAAATGTAGAGTAAAGTATGAAAAGATTACTGGGAAAAGCTGGTGCTCTGTGACAACCTTGTGGGGTGGGATGGGGAAGCAGGTGGGAGGGTGTTTTTAGAGGGAGGGAACATATGTATTCTCATGGCAGATTCATGTTGATGTATGGCAGAAACCATCACAATATTGTAAAGCAATTATCACATGCTGCTGCTGCTAAGTCGCTTCAGTCGTGTCCAACTCTGTGCGACCCCATAGATGGCAGCCCACCAGGCTCCGCCGTCCCTGGGATTCTCCAGGCAAGAACACTGGAGTGGGTTGCCATTTCCCTCTCCAGTGCATGAAAGGGAAGAGTGAAAGTGAAGTCGCTCAGTCGTGTCCGACTCTTAGCGACCCCATGGGCTGTAGCCTACCAGGCTCCTCCGTCCATGGGATTTTCCAGGCAAGAGTACTGGAGTGGGGTGCCATTGCCTTCTCCAATTATCACCTAATTAAACATAAAATAAAATTTTAAAATATTACTGGAAAAAATAAACACCAAATGCTGCCATTTGGGGGATGGAAGAGAATAGGTTTAGCAAGAAATGTACAGGTGTTTCAGTTTTTTCTCTATATTTTTCTACGTGTTTGAAAAAATATCAAAATAATAACACCCTATAATAAGATCAAATATTTTTAATTTAAATTATCCTCTCAATTATGAAAATGAAGAAATATAATTTGAAAAACAAAGTATCTAGACTTTGATTTTTATATGCCACCTATTTTGATTCTTCACCTTCTGATATCTTTAGAGTTACACAGCAGTTCTTTGTTAGATTTCAATTTTTTAACAACAAATCACCACTATGCTCTACTTATTTGTCTTGAAGGGCAGCCTGGGCAATGAATCTGCAAATAAAAGGTTTAGAACACATATATTTTAATTAATCGAAGCAAGAAAGGCTTTAAAGTGAGCTATAGAATTGAAATTTCCCATAGGAAATAAAACTAATTAGTATGGGAAGACTAGAAGAGTCGGATTCCCTATAATGGTTTTGGGTCAAGTCAGTCTGGGTGTCAGAGAAGGCAATGGCAACCCATTCCAGTATTCTTGCCTGGAGAATCCCAGAGACGGTGGAGCCAGGTGGGCTGCTGTCTGTGGGGTCGCACAGAGTTGGACACGACTGAAGCGACTTAGCAGCAGCAGCAGCAGCAGTCTGGGTGTAGGCCGCTAAAGAGGGAGTTTGTCCATCCACTACAATCCTATGATTTCCTGAACATGGACCTTGTTGGTTTTCAAGGGCAGGTATTTAGGGGGCTTGACTTTCCTGTGCAGGATTTCTGGGTTGTAGTGCCCAGTGGAGCCAGAATCTCTCACTCTTCAGGGAAAATATCTGTATCTCTGTGATCTCTCCCATTTGTGGCTTCCATGGCTGGGATTTTTTTTCCCTTTGGTGAGACTCTCTCTGCCTCTCCTATATCTCCTGATGCTATCCTTCCACACTTTGTTGTGGAAGCTCCGTTCATTCAGTTTTCAAATCCCTTTCTGAGGGGATCATTCCATAGGTAGTTAGAGATCTGTTCTGTCCATGGCAAGAGGTGAGTTTGAGATCTTCCTACACTGTCATCATAAACCCTCTCCTATAAAATCTCCAAGTTATAGAAGTTAAATGATTCGGGGAAAAAAAGACTTTCACAGAAGTTTTATAATTACCTTTAAGGCATTGCTCTAAGTCTCAATTTGCTAATTGACTTTTTGTACATTAAAAAGCCTGAATCTATTAATATACACATTAGGTAATGCCCTAATATGTTTCAGTGCTTTCATTTAATAGGAATACAACAGAACACATACAGAAAACTATTCATTCACTCATTAGCATGCTCAATAAACATTGGCTTTTCCTTATTCTCCAATAGGTTTTAAAGAAAATGATACATGAAAAATTTTAAACTCACACAAACCTCTACAGAAGGAAAATCAAATGAGAAATACCCTCTGAGTAACCATTCCCCTTCATTATGGTATAGTGCATCATTCTACGTAAGTTGCATAATTTCTAACCAGTATTGAAAAACAGAAAGACAATAAGAACTAATTAAACACCTTTCTAATTTCAGACTAGCAATTCATTTCTTCTGCTTGAAAAAGAAACTATGTCTTTCTTTCAAGTAGCACTAGTCATTGAGGTAGTAGATTTTCCAATAGACTTTATTATAAATATTGGCTTGCCTAGAAGTCAGCTGATGGGCTAGACACAAAACAATTTTTCTCTAACCTCTGGCATTTTTGTTCCATGACTCCAGGCAGAAATGGTTATCTCCTTTCTTTGACAATTTAAGGAACTTGAAACATATAGTTTTGCATTGTAATTTTTGAATAATATGTTTTATCTACCCAAATAATAATCACTAACATTTGAGTAGCACTTTGGGATATCCTGTCATACAGCTGATATGCTCATTTAATGGGGCAACATTGCAGCTTCACACAAATCTTCAAAGCGAAGAACAGTTCCAAGGACAACATTGAAGACCAGTACATTGAGGAGACAGACTTAATGTTCATCGTCCCAGACAGTTAGGTAGCATCCACCATTTCTACTGTGAGGGCTAAGGCAGAACGAACTGTAGATGAAAAAGCTAGACACAATCAAGAAAGTGATCTCCAGTGATAAGACCCTGGCCATCATCAGGCTGATGCGCTGAGAATTAAAAGAATTCTTGATTCTCAAGAATTCTCAAGAGAATTCTCCCAGGGATTGAACCTGCACCTCTTATGTCTCCTGCATTGGCAGGTGGGTTCTTCACCATTAACACCACCTGTATATTGTTATTCATACTCTGATTTCCTGCCCTCCTACACTATTCCTTTATCTTACTCTAATGGTGTCCATCTGTTTTTACTGGAACTGTATGCTTTTGCTTTTGTTCTGCAGTTTCTCCTGTCTGCTTCTCATGCAGCTTCCAATGCCTCCTGGGTTTCTCCACCCAACAGAGAAACTGTCCCTCAGTTTGACACACAGTCCTCTCTCTGCAGCTCCTGTTTCCTCATCAAGTGTTGTCTGTACTTGTTTTCCCCAGGGCTATGTTCCATCTTCCTTGCTTCTGGAAATGACACAAAAGCTCTGGGAACTGTTTGGGATACATTGATACATACACATCCAGCTCTTTGGAAGCCATTATAAACATTTGTGTTATACCGAACATTCTGAATCCGTCCCTCTAAAACCTGCCTCCTGCTCTTATTCTGTTTTCTAGATTACATTATATTGCTTAAGAGTGACTCTGATAGCATATTCCTTTGCCTCCTCCCTGGTGCTCCTTCATTCATTTATTCACTCATTCATTCATTCAGTATTTATTGAAATGCTCTGCTGCAGCATATCTTGTACTAGGTGCTGGAAAGAACATCAGTCATCAAGAACTATATGGGGTCCTGTGGAAAACAGACCAAAAGATGAGCAAGTTATGGTGCATGACAAAAGGGACCTGGTGATGCTAATGGTAAAGAACCTGCCTGCCAATGCAGGAGACATAAGAGACACGGGTTTGATCTCTGGGTCGGGAAGAGAGGAGGGCATGGCAACCCACTCCGGTATTCTTGCCAGGAGAATTCCATGGACAGAGGAGCCTGGTGGGCTATAGTCCACGGGGTAATACAGAGTTGGACACGACTGAAGCGACTGAACACGTGCACACGAGCAGGTAATACAGAACGTGTATTTGACTCATCTTGGAGGGCCCAGTAACGCCTCCTGGAAGAAGACACATGGAAAGTTAAGAACAAAAGAAGAACAAGAGTTTTCAAGGTGGAAAGGAGGAAGTGAGCACTAAAAGCAGAGGAAACTGCATGTACAAAGCCTAGAAGCAGAAAGAAACATTCACAAGTTTGCTCATTACTGTACCTGCTGGGAATGGTACAGAAAATCTTTTTAAACACTTAACTCTTCACTGTTCACTTCACATTACATCAATTAAAAATAAATAAGTACATACTAATGTTCAGAACATGAATCATTAAGCACATATTTGTATTAAGAATATGATTCATTAGGTACAACATTTAATGAAATCACAGACCTGCAAGAATTTTCAATAATTCATTTGTTTCAACTCCCCTCCCTAAAAATTTTGAGTTAGTGAGGGCTATTCTCAGTTTAAAAGTATAGTGAGAAAGAAAATGGGGGACTTTAGGCTAAATAAATAACTTTTTAACTTCATTTAATCATTGTACAAATATTTAATGAGTTACTATTATTGCTAAGTACTTCTTTCAGGACGCTTACTATGCTAATAGAGGGAAGAAAAGACCAACTTAAAAAGCAGTAAACATCTAAATACATCATGTAGCACTTCAAATAAAAACATTAAAGGCAAAGCAGAGCAAATGATCCATAAACGTAAGATCAAGTCACATAAAAAATTTCATTTACTGAAAATGCTGTTGAAATCAAACCAACACTAAAAATTCTTTCTAATAAATGGCATTTGTTATATTTCCTTTACAACTTTCTAAATAACCACAGGTCACAGACTCACTTTCTAGCACTGGACTCAGTTTATTAGGGATTTCAAGCAATCATAGTAGACTGATGAGAAGTGGCAGCTTGTAGGGGTTATGTGCTCTGGCTAATTTAAAGAAAAGTTGTAATCCTGATTCTGGCATTTTCTAACTTTATGAAATTCAGGAGGTTACTTAGCCTTATATGACTCTCATTCCATTTTTTAATTATATGAAGATAAAAATTATAATAATGTTAGTACAAACTCATTGGGTTATTCTGAGACTGCACATGAGTTAATTCATCTTAAATGAGTTAATTCATGCTAAGCTCTTAGAACTGTGCCTTGACTGTTTAAACACACGAGCTAGCTGCATTCTAATCCATTAACAGTAAAGACCCTTGCTGTTCAGAACCACCACGAGGTTTATGAACAATTTTCTGCCTTCCTATGCTCTCAACAGCTATCACAAAAGGGTTCTTTCCTACTCCAAATGGTCAAAAGTTGGTTTCTTTTTAGCAAACCCTGCCTGATTATGTCCTGATTGCAATTTTCTTTGAGATTAAATCCTCAGGGGTTCAGATGGTAAAAAATCCCTGCAATACAGGAGGCCTGGATTTGATCCCTGGGTTGGGAAGATGCCCTGGAGAAGGAAATGGCTACTCACCCCCAATATTCTTGTCTGGAGAATCCCATGGATAGAGGAGCCTACAGTTCATGGGGTCGCAGAGTCGGACACGATTGAGTGACTAACACTTTAATCAAGGGCTAAGCACAAGCTGCTTGGGAACCTCCAGCAGTAACCAGCCCAACCACATGTTAATCCCTTAGGCAAACACTCAGTCATTTGCACAATGAACCCGGCTGCTCAGTGCAACAGTGACCTCATGACCCTGTAATCTGGACAGACCACTCGTCCCCTCCTGCCTGGCTATATCCCCACCCAGGTCTCTGGACAGGGCTCAAGGACAAGGGAAACTGCAGTAAAACAGCACTGTGCCCAGGTGAGTTTCTGGGTGTGGGTGGCCCTGAGGAGCCACAGCATGGCTCACAGACCTGTCACAGAGATGTTCCTAGGTCAGGAGGAGCTTGACATAAGGACGTCAACCAGGAACACTACCACCAAACTCCATATAGCTTTTACACAAGGAAAAATGGAGGCATATGAGGCTTTCCCATCACTGTTCCAATGACAACACAGGGCAGTGGCACCCTCAGAGAAAAGTGTGCAGGGGTGTCCTCCTCCCATAAACTACATGTGATACCCACAGCAGGAGCATCAGTGAAGAGTGTCTAAGTGGAGGGATGCTTGCTGGTTTCTAAGAGAAGACTTGTTGTGGCCTCAGTCTGCTTACTCTCCAAAGCGTAGAGTCGTGGGGAGACCAGTCAGTGGATGACAGCCACCTGGCCTCTTGACTGGGTGGAGCTTGGGGAATTTGGTCTCCATCTGTCCTCCCCCCCTGGACCAAACAGAGGCAGCAACCCTGGGGAAGTGTCTCTGCTTTTCAGATCCAAATCTCCCCTCTGGGACAGTGGTCTCCAGTCTAGCGCGGGGACCAGGAAGGGTTAATACATCCACTTTACTTACTGACAGATGTAGACTATGCAGTTCAATAGCTCTTCATCAGGTAAAAAGCAAAAAGTGCTATTATGATCTCTGTCTGTGTCTGTGTCTCAATGATTTCCAAACCAGATGAACACGAAGGACAGAAAGAACGATATTTACTGATCTTGTCCAATCCCAACACTTAGTTTTTTTTTAATAAAAAGTGAAAGTGTTAGCTGCTCAGTCGTGTCCAGCTCTTTGCAACCCTCTGGACTGTTGCCCTCTGGACTATAGTCCATGGAATTCTCCAGGCAAGAAAACTAGAGTAGGTAGCCATTCTCTTTACAGGGGATCTTCCTGACTCAGGGATCAAACCCAGGTCTCCTGCATTGCAGGCAGATTCTTTACTCTCTGAGCCACCAACGAAGTCGAAAAATAATGTTTAAAGTTTGGAATCTTATCTAAAGAACATGGGAATTATTAAAAGACTTTAAAAGCATAGCTAAAAAAATGGAAACTCCCCTACAAAATGTCTTTGAACTCTTTTGTTTGTTTGCTTGTTTACCTATATAAATCAATGAACTCTGTAAACCTGATGTAAATAATACAATCACATGTGAGCTATTATTTTATATTTATCAATAAATTTGAGAAAATAAGTGGAATAGGCTAGTCACACAAGCAATTGACTTTATAACTCAGAGCATGATTCTTCAGCAACACAGATGCTGAAGACATCTTTTCTTGAATTCACTGTTAAAGGGCAATCCGTGTCTAAGGAGCTTGATATGCTAGCTTCAGCAATGCTCATTGCTCAGAAATTACATATTCTACTACTCATATCTCAAAGAATATGTTTAATTTTTTGAACTAATGCATAAAAAATGCAAATGTGGGCTCATCCATATCTATGCTTACATATAATGGAATAAAACTTCTCCTTTTGGCTTACGCAGCATTTTGTACCTTATCAACCACCATTAAAATGCATTAAATGGCTCTAATAATGGTGCACAATTGACCTGCCCAGTACTTCAGCATTCCTAATCATGTCTAATTTCAATCTGGAGATGAAGAACAGTCTCATTATCAAACTATCTTCAGGTCCTTTGAGTATTAAAAAAAAAAACGAAACTCAAAGAACATTAATGAGCTTTAACTCTCAATCTTATAAACTTCTGTACTTCTTGGTGAAACTGTCAGTGACACGATTCCAGCCTTTCCTCCATGTGTGTGCTTGAGACATGAACAACACTTGGGCTTGATAAGTTAGATAGGCTTTTCCATCTGTTATCCCCATAGCATGGCTTCCCCAGTGGCTCAGCAGGTAAAGAATCCGCCTGCAATGAAGGAGACACACATTCAATCCTGGGTCAGGAAGATTGCCTGGAGAAGGAAATGGAAACCCACTCCAGTACCCTTGCCTGGGATATCCCATGGACAGAGGAGCCTAGTGGGCTACAGCCCAAAGGGTAGCAAAGAGTCAGACATGACTTAGCAACTAAGCACAATCCTCATGAATCTGTAATATAATCTAGTGTGTCCTCTTAAAATATCAGCCAAAATTAGAAACCTGTGCTATCTTCAAAGAACAAACAGCCTGATGACATTTATATGTGTCAAAGAAAAAGACTGGGTCATATGTTATTATCTAAGAACAATTTTAAATATGTAGTAGAACTAACAAATAATTTAACTTACTAGCATTTTAAGAGTGTAGATTCTCCCTTAATTTCTGAGGAAATCAAATCCCTCTCTTTTTCTTATCAACTCTGCTGACAGTTACTGGAACTTGGAAGCAACGTCCAGGAGAGGAGAGAGGTGAAGATAGAGGAGTAAGGGGGCCCTGGACCATACTGAGGAGTTTAGGCATCATTTTGCAGGCTTGCCTTTCTTAGGGCTTTACCAGATGTTTTGCCAAACAAAAGAATTTTATTACCAAATAATTTGGAAATATATATTGTTATTTGGGAAAGACTTAAAGATGTCTTTATCCCAGGACTTCTAAGAGCCTTTTATATGCAAATGAGAATTTTTCAGCAACAAGAATTTTAAATATACCCTATAGAATTTCTAATTTTCTTTTTACTATCGAATTCTTTTCTAAGAGAATACTTCTTTGTAAAACCTAGTATCACAAAACGCACTTGAAGTATGACTTCAGGCAAATGGGAGACATTTAAAGATTTTAATCCTGGGAGTGACATGGTTTGATGTGCATGAAAGATAGATTGCTCTGATGGCTGTGCAAAAAGAAACTGCAAGGATATCACGGAGGCTGTCAAGACAAGATGATCAAGGTTGGAATGAAGGCAGCAGCAGTTGGGAAGAGAGAAGCATAAAGACTAGGATCCACCTAAGAGAAAAAAATTGGCAGGACTTGGTAATTAGTTTGACAAAGGGGTATATTAAAGATACTTTCCAAATTTGAAGTTTTGGTGCCGGGAGCCAGCTCACGAGATCCCACCCATAACAGAGTCATGAGGTAAAGGGCTGATTGAGCACGGCTTCTCAGCCCTCAGGAATTCTCGGAAGGCTGCCCCAGCGTTCACCTTAAAGATGATATCTGTCTTTCTGATGTTTGCTACAATAAACCTCTTCTTATTTTCTGTGATTTAGAAAAAAGGCTTTTCCTGATTCTCTTCTAAAATAGATCAATCTGAAACCTCAAATCAACAAGGCCCCTAAACGGTAGCACCCTAAATAAAATTATCTGAGATATAGAGTATGCTGATCTAAATTCCTTTTGCTAACATATTGGTTTGTTTAATAAATGTACCTGTGCCTTTGGAGCTAATGTGCATGACTATTCCTTAATAATAAAACAGCATTGAGAGCCTCTGTACAGAAAGCCTCTATGGGCACAAAACCCTTCGCAGGAAAAAAGGCTTGTTAGGAAATATAAGAAATATTGCTTTATGAAACTGTTACTTAGTCTATATTTACTCACTATGTTTTTACTCTTAACGTATTTAGCCTATATAATGAAAGCATAATAGTTAAAAATTTATATAAATAGAAGTTTAGCTTTAATACAAATAATAAGACAATTGTTGAATTAACTGATGATTCTTACTTAGAGCTGACCTTCAGCTTGCTGACCTTCTGGGACCACATTCTTTTCTGTTAAGCTCAAGGCGTAGAGTAAATTACCGAAAACAGGTTTTACCTTGAAACTTTCTATTGATAAATTCTTTCCTGCTGTGCCTGATACAAAAGTGTTCTGACTGATCAACCCTTATCAATAGGAGAGTCACAAGATGTTAGCAGGCCCCCAGGCCGGAAGATGATGTAAACAAAATGAGGCTTTTTTGTAACTAAAAACAGGCAAACAGTTTCAATGAAGGTCAAAAACTGCTGGCCTATTAAGCTGGATTGATAGGCCCATTAAGCTGAATTCATATGCCCATTAAGCTAAATTGGTATGCCCACTAAGCTGAATTGGTATGATTCTATACTCTACATTTGTTTCGATGTGCCACAAAAAATATAAAAACTGTCTTAAAAACAATAAAGTCGGAAGACACTTGGAAACACCACGACTCGCTGTGTCTTCTCATTCGCATCGCCGACGCCGTCCATCCTAAGGGAACCCTGACCAGCTGGAGCAGGACTCCGGCATTTTGGTGCTGGGGTGATACAGTGCCAACAAATCTAAGTGGAGAATAAAGGAGAAGGAACAGCATGAACAAATACTCATGCACATGGAAACTGTAATTTATAAATTCTTTCCAGGATTTCCCTGGTGGCCCAGTTGTTAAGACCTTGCCTTCCAAGGCAGGGAGTACAGCTTAGATCCCTGGTCGGGGAGCTAAGATTCCAAATGCCTCAAAGCCAAAAACCAAAACTTAAAACAGAAGTAATAGTGTAAAGAATTCAATAAAGACTTTAAAAATGGTTCACATCAAAATAAAACTTAAAAAAAAACTTCTTTCACACCCATACCAACTCTAAAACTTAAACAGTATACACAATTTTATGTATTTGAATGATGAGAAAAACGAGACCAGAATTTCAAATTACTCTACTAAACTAGGCTAAAACCACATGCATAACGAGGTGAAATTACCCTCCACCCCTTAAATCATCGCACAGTAAAGAGAAAATGTTTCTATATTAAATCTCTGATGGTTCGGGACTCTATATGTGTTTTGAAGAAACTGCATTAGCCTGAAATGTTTTCACCCAGTTCTGGTTGAGATGTTTCTGGTGCGCGGCTGACTAAATTGATAGAAAGGGGAAGTCAAGAAATGTAACCTGGATTTAGGACTAATGCTTAGATTAATGTCTCCACACCTTTTGCAGTTACTGTATTCAAAGTTTTAAAATATCACTTTGAAAGTCATATGGTACTGCTATATTTTAGCGACTACATACATAACTACAACATAGACGTATAAGGAACTTTCCTAATATATTTATGGCGTGAGATAAAATATATAAAGGTAACATCATACACAGAAACAAATCTATTGAATTTTTTAAAATGTATGTACAATATGAGTGTAGAAATGATAGTCATAAAATACTGTATTAGATGACCCCAAAGTGGCTCCCTGGTGGCCCAGATGGGCTTCCCTGGTGGTTCAGACAGCGAAAGAACCTGCATGCAATGCAAGAGACCGGGGTTTGATCCCTGGGTTGGGGAGATCCCCTGGAGAAGGGAATGGCTATCCACTCCAGTATTCTTGCCTGGAGAAGTCCATGGATAGAAGAGCCTGGTGGCTACAATCTATGGGGTCATAAAGAGTTGGACACAACTGAGAAAATAATACTTTCACTTTTCACTTTCAAAGTGCTTCTAATATTGAAATACAGATGAAAAATCTGAATGACATTGTTTTAGAAAGTGAGAGAAAAAGCAGCATCACTAATATGCCATATAATTGCATGTGGCTTTCAGTATATACGAATAACTAAAATTACAAATTAAGAGTTATAAATAAGCCATAGATTTTCACCTACATCTCTAAGAGTTAGACATTTAGACAGGCCAAAAACATTAGTTCCTCTTATTGAGAAAGTCGGAGAGTCATATTTTATGCTGAGTTGCCTGTATTCAGGCTTCTTTGATGTCTGGATCCTGTCCACTCTTCACCACTGTTTCATTGACTCAAGAGGTGCCTGACTAGATCCCATCAAAGCTGAAATTGGGAAACCAATGCTGACCTTGGAAGCAAGAGAGGCAGTAAAGCAAAGTGCAGTTAGGAGTGACCCATACGGTACTGACTCTAAATTGCGTCACAAAGATTTCAAAGGTTGCTTCTCAAATTGGGAGAAACAGGGTTTCTAGAAAATGAAAAGCTCTATGTGCTATGACTCGGGGTGTTTACAGGAAATACTATGGTGGTGTGAAAAAAAACTCTAGGCTCGAAAACAGCCTTATGGTTGCCTATGGGTGAGACATTACTTTTAGGAAACAAATCTCCGTGGAACTCTTGAATTTCTGCAGATCTTGACAGCGAGACGCTGACTACCCTTTCTCTGGACTATGTTTACAAACATACCCGGGTAGCAAAAGCCTTGGAAGATGGAGACAGTATTTCCCTCCAGGGAAAAAGGCAAGCATGTTTATTCCCCGTGTAATAAAGATCAGTCTCCTTACAGAGGGAAGGGCAAACATGCTTTGGGACCACTTTGAAAGATTCAGAGTCCCTAAGCTCTGGGCTCTTGTCCTTGAATGCGATCCCCTGTGTGTGGGTAGACTTGGCACTGTTCCCCTGTGGGACCAGGGGCTTAGGATTCGAGTGCACAGATGCTAACACACTGGCTACAATCACTTCAGTAGCAACCTGTCTTCTACCTCTGAGTCAGGAGTCTGGAATCTCCTGCCAGCATCTATGTCCCCGTGACAAGCCAACTGGCTAGTCTGCGAGTAGGGTGAAATCTCAGACCCTTCACAGTCCTTGAAATTCTAAACATTCCTTCCTTTATGTGTCTAGAATAAAAACAGCTTGGGCTAAGTAATCTTCGGTTCTCTTTCCAGCTCATCAAGTACATATGATTTATATTAAAAATAGAAGTAGCTTTGGCAATAACAATGCTTCTGTTTTATGTTTTTATTATTTAATAATTTAAAAGTTGTTTTTCCAAAAGAATGCCACATCTAACAGAGTTTTGCTTCCACTTTTCTTAAAAATAAATAAACAAAAATCAGAGACCTGTATGCTTTCCATTTACTTTTCAAAACACAATCTGATCTAATCAGTTAAAACTTCACCTCTTAAACATCTCAGATTGTGCTGTGATCAATCTTTTCTCAGACACCTCATGCACACTCATTTCCTTTCTGACAACATTCAAATACAGCTTTAGTTTTGAAGGTTCTCCCAGCAGCTGAAAATGTCTATCAGCATGATAACCTCTGATATCTTAAACCAGCTGGTCTATTTTTTATATAAAGTTTGCATCTATGACTGTTTCAATTTCAATGATGTTAGCCACAAGATAATGTTATTCTCCACATATGATAAGTATTCATTCATGTTTGACAAAAATTTCTCTACAAGATTAGGAAATTTGTCCACACATTAATAAGAGTTCACAAAGTTCCTACTCTGTGCCAGGAACTGAAATAGATGTTATGATATAAAAACTAACAAAATATGAGTATTGTTGTTCAGTCACTAAGTCGTGTCCAACTCTTTGCAACCTGTGGACTGCCCCACACCAGGCTTCCTTGTCCTTCACTATCTCTGGGAGTTCACTCAAATTCACATCCATTGAGTCAGTGGTGCTATTAACCATCTCATCCTCTGTCACCCACCTTCTCCCCCTACCCTCAATCTTTCCTAGCATCAGGATCTTTTCCATCAGTTGGCTTTTTTCATCAGGTGGCCAAAGTACTAGAGTTTCAGCGTCAGCATCAGTCCTTCCAATGAATATTCAGGGTTAATTTCCTTTAGGTTTGACTGGTTTGATCTCCTTGTCATTCTAAAGTGTCCAATAAAATAGAGGAGTTTACAATTCTCTTATCAGGAGATGAAGGATCAAGTCCTCGGGATCCCCTGGAGGAGGGCATGGCAACCACTCCGGTATTCTTTCCTGGAGAATCCCATGGACAGAGGAACTTGGTGGGCTACATTCTATGGGGTGGCAAAGAGTTGGACACAACTTAATGACTAAACAGCAACAGCAGCTATCTCTTACAGCCTCAACGTCCTTAGAAAACAGATAATTTACCATTCATACATTAAAAATTTTTGAATAATGGCTGAATGAATGAATATATGGGTACTGGAATGAAGAAATACACACTGAGAAGAATCCAGGCTTTGAATCAAATACATGCTTTGGCAGCCTGGGGATTTCTGAAACCATTACAGATCAGTAGTGTTAATGAATACTCATTTCTTTGCAGAAAGTAGAATTTAAATTCTAATTGTGTTAAAATCCCTGGCCTAATATTTCTTCCTAAAAGTCCACACAGAAACAATTAAACTAGACTTCAACTAACCCTGTCTAAGGGTCGACATTTTTTTTTAACTTTTGTAAAACAGGCAAAGGTTCACCTGAGGCATAATTAACCCTTGTCAGGAATTCTTACACTGATGTCACGGGCCTACCTGGGGCTGGACCACACACTGAGGGTTTGGAGACTTTAATCTGAAAGGCACAGACTACACTACATCTGGGGATTAGGCTGTTGATCTGATTCGACTGCTGATCAAGTAATAAGAAGGCAGATGGACTCATTCTTCCTATTGATACAGACCTCCGAGTCATCAATCTGCCTGCCTGTACTAAGGGTAAGTCTGGGTTCCTGAAGCTGGAATACAGTTATTATTATGCAGTGGGTGTTGGTAAAGGCTGAATATCTGGCACTTGTATCATTAATTCATTCACTCCAGAATTACTAATGTGGTGCCTATGTTATGGAAGCCAGTAGCTAGGAAGGAATGTAGTGGGAGAATTAAAGAGATGAACGGTGTCTTCATGGACCCAAGGAATCTCTGGACCCAAGGAATCTCCAGTGTGGAAGTGAGAAAGGCAGGGACGTGACAAGCTATGTCCTGCTGGTGGCTGGACATTCAGTTGAGATTCAGAGGGTGTGAGATCTGAAGTCATCTCACTAAATAGAAAGCAAGGATCTTACCCTGGAGGAGGGCATGGCAACCCACTCCAGTATTCTTGTTTGGAGAATCCCAAGGACAGAGAAGCCTGGTGGGCTACAGTCCATAGGGTCATCAAGAGTGAGACATGACTGAAGCGACTTAGCTGGCATGAATGTCTTCTATCTGCTTATTCAAGATCTAGATCAAATGGCAGTTATCTTTAATGTTGGGAGAAGTGAGGCCTTTTAAGAGGATGATGCTCAGCTAATTCTTTCCCCTCAAAGACTCCTCCAGAGAGTCTGACTGACTCACCCATCTTTCTGCCTCCTTTTCTGCTCATCTTTGTATTTCATCCATTTACTCCATTAATTCCCAGGGAGGCAGAGGAGACACTGCCTCTCCCTACAAAGCATGTGAAGTTTAATAGGCTGGAATCAGTGTGAGTGAATAAAATGGTCCATGTGATATGGGAGGGATGTGTACAGGACACAGAAAGAAGCTGTCATTTCTAGCAAGAGTTGCTGGAAAAGCTTTAGAGGAGAACTTGAGGAGAGCAGTGAGAGAAGAATGGATGCTCACTGGCCAGGCAGGCAGATGACAAACAGGAAGTGAAGCTCAGCAGCATGAGGGGTGAAATAAAAGCATCTCTGCCTATGGCCCCACCTTTATCTGACTTCTCCAAAAATCCCTGCTCTGTTAGAAGTCTGACTTGTTCAAGTGGCATAATTCTTTGTTTCCAATATGTTCTCCCTCCCACTTTTCCTGTATCTTTGGTTTCACTCTATCTCCTGGCCTGGTAAGTGTTACCAGCCTTCAAACCAGGTCTCTGACCAACCAAGCAGCTTCATCCTATAGATTCATCCATGACTCTCACTAACCCAGCCCGGGAGGAATTTCTCTGTCCTCATCCTGGAACGTGACTTCTGCAACGTCATTTCTTCCATGGTTGTCCAGGACTCCTGCATAGTATCTCAAAATAAATATATCTTCATACAAGTCACTTTATATAAATTTATTACAAAGTAAATTACTTTCAGGTGATGGTACTTCCTAGAATCATAAATTCTAAAGGGTTAAAAGGTACTTTTCAATAGAAATTAACATGTAATGGGCACTTGGTAAACCACAAAAAGTGTTATAGGCAATTTCATATTTTTCATATTATTTGATTGTTCTAACATCACTTCAAATTAAGAACTATGATTTATATTCTCTTAATCAGATAACTGAGGACAGAGAACTCATAATTTTCTCAAAGTGACACAGCTAGTCAGGGTTCTACAAAGTGACACAGTTAGTAAGTGACTGACTTAGGGTTCTACCTTCAGTCTCTCCAGTTATATGATACATCTCAAAAAAATCTTTATCTGTCTCTAAATCTGTCTCTGTCCTTATAACTCTTTGTATCCTGCCTCCACCTGATCACCTTCAGTGATGAAAAAGCTTACTACTCTCAAAGGCAATATATTTTTATATTTTACCATGATTAAAATATAATGCCATATTCAGTGCTAAAAAGAAATGAGCTATAAGCCATGAAAACACATGGAAGAATCTTAAATACATAGTATTAAGTGAAAAAAAATCAATCTGATACAATCATCATGGCTTTCATTTCCAGACTAGTATCTCCAACTACTTCAAAAGTTCATCATACAACATGGTTTTCGGTATCCTTGGGTGAGGAAATTCTAGTTTATTAGGGTTTGTCTTAAAAGCTGGCTCCACCAGATGAGAACTGCTCAGTGGAAGGCTTTGTTAATCTCAGCAAACCTGTAGGGCAATAGAAGATTGTGTTACCTATTTTTAGAAGCCAGAGACATACAGTTGGTTCCCATACAAACTGTGAGCAACTGAAACCTCTGACATTAATGTTGTTAAATACATATTCCCTCATTGGTGCTTGGGTGCTTGATTTACATATGTATTATCTTGTCTGCTTCTTTTCATCATGCAAGCCAACAGAAATATTTTTCAATTTTAGTAATGTCACTAAATTTATCTGCAATGCCTAAAAGACTGTGTCATCTTCAAATATTATAAGTGTACTTTCTGGAAATAGCAGCTTTACAAAAGAGAGAAAATAGTTTAAGTTGGATGACTTGGTCCTAGTGAACCCATATGATGTCCTAGTTATTACATTTTTTAAAAAGTAGTCATCTTATACTTCCTAATATTAGGGAAGATCAACAGTATACTAACCTAGAGTTGCTTCAATTTATCTTTTCTCAATTTTGGAAATTAGGATCAAGATTGCTTATCTCTGGCAACCTAGTATGTTTTCAGACAACAATGTATTAAAAAAAAAACTGACAGTGAATCTAAAATCATATTTTCAAACTCTTTTTAAGACCTAACAATTCTTCTGTTTGAGGTTTGACTTAAACCACCAAATGCTTTCTCACCATCTGATCCCCTAAGTATATGAGGAAGTCTCCTTTGTCCAATGTAAAGTTCATTCTCTTGGACAATATGGAAGAAATGAAGCATAAGTGGTTCTTGATTTCTCATTGTCATTCTCTAGCCTCATATTTACCTACCCAGAAATGGACTATCCTTCTTATAATTCTTGTTCCAACTAGTGTTGCAAAACTACTTCTTAAGTTTCTGAACATTTTTCAAAACACCCCACCATTGTAGGCTTTATATTATCTAGCATTATATTTACATGTTTATTTCTTTTTTTTCAGAATCTGTAATTAGTTATGTACCTTTCCTTTGATTCATTTTTATGTGCATCTCCTTTCAAAAGATTGATTTAAAAGGGATCCAGTTATATTCCCACAGAAATTCTTACTCTTTCAACTCCCCTAGGGTCACTTTTAATTGTGGAGTCAGGATTTGGATTTTGGAAGTCTCTTATCATGTCCAGAAAATCTCTCTCTTCAGAATCTTTGAATATGGAAATGAATCCCCTTTTCTAAACTTTTTCTAATATCTTTTTTAGAAAAGATAGGATTCAGATCTGGAGATGCCCAACACTTCTTTTTCTCTTCACTGTGACTTCTAAGTTAATAGCATCATAGTTCCCTGAGGTTCCCACAAGATCTAAAGTACCAGTACGGTTTCCTCTTTGAAAGGGAAAGTGAAAGTCACTCAGTCATGTCCGACTCTTTGTGACACCATGGACTGTGCAGTCCATGGCATTCTTCGGGCCAGAATACTGGAGTGGGTAGCCATTCCCTTCTCCAGGGGGTCTTCCCAACCCAGGGATGGAACCCAGGTCTCCTGCATTGCAGGTGGATTCTTTACCCCCTGAGCCACAAGGAAAACTTTACCAGCTGAGCCACAAGAGAAACCCAAGAATACTGGAGTGGGGAGCCTATCCGTTCTCCAGTGGATCTTCCTGAACCAGGAATAGAACAGGGGTCTCCTGCATTGCAGGCAGATTCTTTACCAACTGAGCTATTAAGGAAACCCTTTCCTCTTTGGATAGAATTAATTCAACAAAAATTCTTTTTGAGTTATGAAGGACATAGACAAGCCAAGTGCTCTGCTTTCAATGAGCTGAATTTTCAGCAGAAACCTTCATATTAAAATCCTCCACCACTATACTTTCCAGAACCAACTTAGAGTTTGTATTGTAAAGCATCACATGTAACTCTGTCTGTCTGCAACAGATGTTTGTGCTGGTTCCTCAGGACTGATTGCTATCAACCACTCATTCACTTCTCTAAAGGTCTTTGGCTCTCCTGATTATCACTCATGGTTAGTTTTCTTAGAGAAAGTGAAAGTGACAGTCACTCAGTCGTGTCTGACTCTTTGCTACCCCATGAACTGTAGACCACCAGACTCCTCTGTCTGTGGAATTCTCCAGGCAAGATTACTGGAGTGGGTAGCCATTCCCTTCTCCAGGGGATCTTCCTGACCCCAGGATTGAGTGCCAGGGAGGGCCTCCAGCATTTCAGGCAGATTCTCTACTGTCTGAGCCACCACGGAAGCCCTCTCTGAGAGCATATTCTTTCTTAAATAAATTCTCCCTTTATTTGTACTCAGACAGTAAAGAGAAGCCTGGCAGGGTAGAGCCCATGAGGTCTCAAAGAGTCAGACACAACTGAGCATGCGTGGAGCATGAGCATTACTTTCTTAACCTCCCTGCTTGTCTCGGAATTCTTTCGCCAGGAGGTAAGAACCTTAAATTCACCAGGAACAGAGGGAAAATAGTTCAAAAGGAGTAAGGTCAGTGTTCTCATGTCTAATTTTGTTTCTCTCGAGGTCAATCTTTACAAAGCAGTCAAACAGGACTTCTTAAAACATAAATTGGACCTTGCCTTTTCCTGCAGAATTATCTAAATAGCTTCCTATTGGGCTGAGGGGGGAAAATTCCACACTCCCTAATGTGGCCCTAGGACCTGCGATGGGTTCCTGTCCACCTCCCTCTCCATCTCACCTCTTACATCTCCCAAGCCTAACTCTCTAGGCTTCACTCACTCTAGAGTTTTGACCCCCCAAACACAAAAACCACATCCTGATGCTGAAGTCTCTACTCACTCTTTGGAATGTACTTCCCACTGGTCTAATCACAGGCATATCTTCTCATCTTTTACTCTCTCAATTGCCACCTGCTCAGAAAGGCCCTCCCTGGCACTCTTTGTCAACAGCTGATCCCAGTTTCAGCTCATGTTTGTTCCTTTCATAGCATCCATCCCAACTCATAACTGTTTTGTCTGTTGACTTGTTTTCTTCTGTCCTTGCAGAATGTAAGTTCTGTGATGGCAGAGTTGTGTTGTTCTGTTTGCTGTTGCATTTCAAGCACTCAGTAAACCCTTGTTTTCCCCATATTTTTCCCATTTCAAATCCTCAGCATGAGTATATAATTTCTTCACAATTTAGAAAAAACTTATAAAGTTTTCTTATCATAAAATGTAATGACTTCCACAAGGACACAATGGTATATTCACAACCAACCAAAGCTAGCAAGAATTTATGGCTCCTTCAAACTAATGTCATATTAGAATAGTTCAATTTTAACAGCGATCATTGGCAGAGGACCAAATAACATATATCAAAAGATACTGGGTCAATGTTTTGTCAGAGAAGCCATTGGGCAAAGAATTGCTGTGAAATGTTCTTTCTTATTCCCCTATTAAATCAATTCCCAGATCTGTAAAAAAATAAGTTTTAACAGTAAGTTATTGTGCAACTGTGACCCACAAGACTGTCTTCTGCCTCTTCTAGACTGTTGCTTTTCACTTTATGAAATCAAACTGCAGTTGTGAAATTAATTCAGTGGATATTGGATTAATTGTGAAATTCATTCAGTGGACAATGAATCAATTACATATCTGTTTCCAACTCTTATGTAAGTGCCTTGAGGGTAGGAAAAAGTCTTATTCATCTGTGAACTGAATTAAGGTCATGCACTGTGTTGGATTAAAGACAGCCACAAGAGAATGTAAATTGGTAGAGCCAGTATAGAAGTTCCTTAAAAAACTAAAAATAGAGCTACTATATGATCCAGCATTCCTGCTTCTGAGAATAAATCCAGAAAAGACAAAAACTCAAATTCTAAAAGATACATGCACTGTAGTATTCATAGCAGTACTAACTTACAATAGCTAAGAGACAGACATTTTATATGTATATATTATATATATAACGGAGTTTTATATATATATAATGGAATAGTACTATGTTATATATATAATGAGATAGTACTATTATATATATATGTATACATATACATACACACACACACACACACACACACACACACACATATATATATATATAATGGAATACTACTCAGCCATAAAAAAGAATGAAACAATGTCATTTGGTGCAATATGGATAGACCTGGAGATTATCATACTAAGTAAAGTAATCCAGGCAGAGAAAGATAAATATCATATCTTATTTCTTATACGTGAAATCTAAAAGTTACACAAATGAACACATTTATAAACTAGAAACAGATTCACAGATATAGAAAAGAAACTAGTGGTTACCAATGGGAAAGGGGGAAGAGCAAGATAAATTAGGAGTTTGGGATTAACAGACACACACTACCATATATAAACTAGATAAACAACAAGGATTTACTGTATAGCACTATATTCCATATCTTCTAATAACCTATACCAGAAAAGAATCTGAAAATTATATATATATATATATAAATAAAATATTCAAATCACTTTGCTGTATACCTGAAACTAACACAATATTATACATCAACTATAATTTAATTTTAAAAACCTGGCTACAAGTCCAACACTCTTTCCTTAAGGGTTGTGCCCTTTCCCTTCAACCTGGAAGGGGAGGTCTATGCAGTTGCACTGACCAGTGAAAATGGCAGAAGTAATGACATACGTGGTGCTCGTTTCCTGGACCTAAACCTCACAAGCCTGGCAGCTCCCCCTTCCTGTCTCTGGAAATACTCACTCTTGGTGCTGAGCTTCCTTGTGAGAAGTTGGACTACCTTGCTGGGGAAACCACAGAGAAAGGCCTTATAACTATCTAGAGGATGGGAGGCATCCTGCTGAACCCTCCCTTTGAGCCATCTTCCTGAAAATAAAAGGCACGTGTAGGAAGCCTTCTTGGATATTTCAGGATTGGTGCTGCCAAACTATGTCCCACAGCACAGATGCATGATTTTGTAAATTAAATGTTAGAACACGACCACGATCATTCATTTTCATAATATCTGTAGCTACTTTTACATTTCAGCAGCAGGGTTGGGAAACTGTAATATAAAATGTGTCCCACAAAGCCTAAAAGATTTACTATCTGGCCCTTCACAAAAAAGATTCTTCACCCCTATTCCAGAGCATGCCACACCTCTGAATGACCCTAGATGACACCACACCGAGTGGAGGAGTCTCTTAGCCAAGCCCTGCCTATGTTTCTAATCTATGAAAATCATGCTGTTGCTGTGTTCGTCACTCAGGTGTCAGACTCTTTGCGACCTCATGGACTGTAGCCTGCCAGGTTTCTCAGTCCGTAGAACTCTCCAGGCAAGAATATTGGAGTGGGTAGCCATTTCCTTCTCCAGGGGATATTCCGGACCATGGAGAATAATAAAATGGTTGTTGTTTCAAACCACTTGTTTTAGGGTGAATTTTTAATATAATAATTGAAAGTTGAAACATAATTGAAAGGTGACTTTATTGTACAAAACCTGTGACACGTTCAATGGCTTTGGAATCAGGCAGTAGAAAGAAGCTAGAAGTGCTTCAAGGAGAATGCTAGTGGAAAGAAAGACTTTGAAAGATGGTGTTAGTAAAAGCTGCAAGAGCCTTGAAAAGACTACTGGTGAAGCCTTGAAGGACAATGAAAATATGATATTGGAGACTGGAGAACATGGGATACTTTTACTGTATTGGCAGAAAGGTTGGCATTAGTGTCTGGTGTGATAATAAAGAAAACACAAAAGGAACTGGATGAATTTGTGAGCCTGGCAGAGAAGATTAACAGGCAGAACAGAGAAAGAGCCAGCTGGCTTCTAGCTACTGAGGGTAAAATAAGAGAATATAGAAGAACTAAAGGAGGAATTGTTGAGTTTGTGAGCAAGATTTACACAAATATAACAAAACCAGGGCTGCCTGGTTTTTGTTGCAGAGTCGGACATGACTAAGCGACTGAACTGAACTGAGGGCTGCCTGGGTATGAAAATAAAACTGTTTCTCATACCAGTCTGGCCCAGCAATAGACTTCACAAAGCCAGAAATGGCCTCAGGACAAAGGTTAAATCCAGGCTACTGCCTGTAAAACTTGCCATGGGGTAAATAAGGGTGTTTCTTTGTTCAGATTTCAAAAAATTTGAGGGCAAGCCTAATAGGGCTTCTAATAACCTTAAGGGTTATCCATCTTAGCCCGTCTCTGCAAGGAAAGAAGGCCTCTATGAATCATATAATGTGTTTAATAAACTCTTTCAACTAGATAAAAAGGCTTCTTTGTTTCATAAATAACCTATGGCCAGAAGTTGGACAACAGTCCTTCCATAGAAAGTGCCCCCATCTTCCCTTAAACCTGGGGATGCTCTGTAACTACACAGAGCAATAGAATATGGTAGAAGCTATACTGTGCCAATCTGGGGGCTTGGCTCTATGACAGTGAAAGTTTCTTATTCCTGTCTCTTGGGTCACCTACTTTTGTAGCCCCAAACTTCCATGCAAGACCTCCAACTACCCTATTCAAGAAATCAGGTGAAAAGGTCCTGAACCCATGGCCTTCTCACTTGAATGAAGCCATCTTTGACCCTCCAGCAGAGCCACTCACTGAAAAACACCATGGAGGCCACACAGAGAACTGCCCAGCCAAACTCTGCCCAAGTTTTGGCCCACAAAATCCTGAGATATAATCAAATAGGTGTTGTTTCAGCCTTACCAGATTGCTCAGTGATGCCTGCCAATACAGGAGATGCAGGAGCCACAGTTTTGATCCCTGGGTCAGGAAGATCCCCTGGGGTAGGAAATGGCAAACCCACTCCAGTATTCTTGCCTGGAGAATCCCATGGAGAGAGGATTGCAGAGTTGGACACAACTAAGCACACACACACACGCACGTACAGCCTGGCATGCACAAATTCCAAATATTTAGGCTAGTTCTCCATATTGTACCAATGCTTTATTATACTGGTTCTTGACATCACAGGGCTGGGAGATTACAGGCATCCAGTTCTCCCAACCTTTCAAATCCACTGAATGGCTTATAGACCTCATACCTAAGGAAGGGTCAGCACCATAAAAAGGGATAAAAATCCAATGAGGCAAAGCCATTACTTGCCAGCAGTTTGGTGATGGATAAGTGTAATTATTCTCCAAGATGAGGTTTGAAAATTTTCTATGGCTTTTAGTTACTCATTCTAAATACTTTCATATAATGAGACTTGAGCCTAACGTCATAGGTAAAGCATTTAATGGTGTACATTTGTATTTCTATCAAGACTTCAGAATGCCTATCAGTCTAAAAATAGGAGAAAATTTATGCTGCTCATTGTAACTGAATGATAATTGGTATAGCTAGGAAAAATGATATATCAAGTTAATGCTGAGTAAATCCTCTTCCAAAGTGACTGTTTATACCTAACTTCAGGAAAAGATCAGATAAATGTGACTATTTCAGTAAGGATTTCAGTAAGGGCATCCACAGTATTTCTGAAATGACATTAAACCTCCCTTAAGTAGCCCCTGCTACACCTATGAAGAATACAGAATTACTGCCTTATTATCATTAAAAATTCATGTCATATTTCCAGATTGTATTCATTTGGCCAATGGGACATGCACTGCAATGAGTTAGTACCAGACTCACCTGAGCTATAAAAATAAATAACTACATGATAATCTTCTGATGTACAGCCAAGAATCGTTTAATATCTTGGGTCATAAAAGGTGAAATGAACCACGGATTCAAAAATGCCAACGAGTACTTGAAGGAAATATACTTTAGGGACAGGTAACTCTAGCTTTTTTAATACAATAAGAAAAATTAATTTCTTAGGGGAAAAGATAGTTAAATGATATATTTCTATACTAGTGTAATGGAAGACCTGAAAATATTTTTAGGAGTATTAGTTTGTGCACCTTCAAAAATCATCTTCTAAATTGCACTAGAAAAACTTTTCATAAAGAAATGAATGAATGAAAATCCGAACAGAAACATCGAGTTCTGTCAAGTAGATGAAACAGAGGTGTGTGATTGTAGACCTCGGTTCACAGCACAGTTCATTTATAGCTTTAGACAGGTCCTTAAGTCACAGAACCTTCTCAGCCTTCAGTCTCTCTTACACAGAATTAAAGGATCTTACTACCTATGTCATGGAATCATTATGATGAAAAATGAGAAACCTGTATGGAAATTTTCCTTGAAAATCACAAGCCACTATGCAGATGGTATTATACTATTCATCAGTCTAGTTGAGAAAGTCATCCCAAATTACAGTCAGGTATATTCTCTTTAACTTAAGGTTTTGAAATTTTGGTTCCAATTTAGCTTATGTTTAATGATTTCTGAGCCACTAGGAAAGCCTAGTGGTTCAGAGACAGACACAACTTAGGTGACTTAGCAAGCACAATTCTGATAATGAGTTTTTGTTTTTACTCAAAATATCAACTCGGAAAACACCTCGCCTGTCACTTAATAACAGTGGATATGTAGAAGAGAAATACTATGTCCTCCTGGAAGTCTAAAGCATATATTGTTAAAACATTCTTACCGACCTTTCAGAGTCTGTTGGGCAGAAACAAGGGGTTAAGAATGTAATGGACTGGGAAACACTTTCTTATTTCTGAAGCATTTATGATTTCACACATTCCTTTTCCAAAGTCCTTTTAACAGCTCTGACATGAGGTTCCATTGAAGTTTCAGAAGGAATGTAGACAGGTTGAAAGGCACACAAGTAAAAAGGCTTCCTATTAGAATCAAAATGGAAACAAGTCCTTAATTGTTCCTTTCAAATTCATATCATGATCAGCCTGAGCATGTTTCTGCCCAGGTCATTCAGCTGGGGAATTCCCTGACTTCAAAGCTCTCTCCTCTGAGAAGAAACATCAGCTGAATCCTATCTGAAGACAGAGTTAAAAACGAAAAAAAAGGAATTTTTTTTTTAATCATTCTGAAAGAACTCTTCCAAAGCACTGTTTTAATTGGTCTTTCACAAACAAAGACAAAGATACACAATAACCTACAGGTCCTGGAGCTATAAACTCCTTGTTAAAAGTCCAGTTGGGAGATATTTGCTTCTAATGCTCATTAACACACTTTACAGCTCATCTAGGATAAAAATCAAACTCCTTCCCAGAGCGGATAAGAAAGAATTATTCAAGCTTTCCCAACTCTGAAAGCAGAACAAAGGCTTCCTACACTCTGTGCTTTCTTCTTTGGATGGTTTTTCCAGAAAAAGAAGTGGGATGTTTGAATGCAATGCTCCTTCTAGCTATGTAGCCATTGCACATGCATTTGTTGTCTATTTTACGTCAGATCCCATGCTGATGCTACAAGGCACATGAGGGATGGTTCCTGCCTTCAAGGAGTTCATTCACCTACCAGCAGGAGCGACTATCATGTGATTCACAAATTATAATATAGTGGGGTGAGAGCTGGCAGAGGTGGGAGTCAGAGACCCCAGGGCATCTGTCCAAGCAGAGGCGACACATAAGCTGGGTCTTGGACGTGTAGAAGTTAGCTGGAGCGGGGGGCAGTCAAGGGGGGCCAGGTATGAAGGGGTACAAACCACCCCAGTACTTTAACAGGGCTATGCTGAGGGCTTGGAAGGTGGGGAGAGAGGGGGACAAGTGGGGGGTAGGGGAGTGAGCAAATGGATCTCTGGGATGTTAAGGTCTTCTTTTGCATAAGATACCTGGCACAATGAGGACTGGTTTAATGGCATGTGGTTATTTTTTCCCCAGCAGGCTGAGCAGACAGGAAAGCTCTGTGAGATAATATTCACATCATCTCTTTACACATTGAAAAGGGAAAGAAAGAAATATTGCTACCCATAGATTCTCACGCTTTACTTGTAATAGGACTTGTCTTATTATGGGTATTTTGATACATTTAAGCTGATTAAAAGGTAAAGGAAAACAATGTCTGAAATAACAGGTTCATTAAGCAAGAAAATGAGAACCATAAACAAGGCAAAGGATATTAAACTATTTTGCTTTTCATTGAACTTGTGAATTGTGTAGAAGGCAATGCTGAGCTTACTGAGAAGTAATTCAAAAACTAAATTATTTTAGTAATGGACTGGTTGACTGACACTATTTTCTAGCTGTACTGCACTAAATGTCATTTAACTGTTCTAATGAATGTTTAGGCCACAGGTATAACTGACAAGCAGTTCTCTATGTGTATGTATGTTTGTGTGTGCTTAGTCATGTCTCAGTCACGTCCTTCTCTTTGCAACCCCATCGACTATATGTAGCCTGCCAGGTTGCTCTGCCCATAGGATTCTCCAGACAAGAATACTGGAGTAGAGTGTCATTCCCTTCTCTATGGGATCTTCCTGACTCAGGGATCTAACCAGCATTTATGTCCTCTGTCTCCTGAATTGGCAGGAAGGTTCTTTATCACTAGTGCCACCTGGGAAGCCCAAAGAGTTCTCTATCTCTCTGTAAATAAAATAAGCCAGCATAATAGATGGATCAATACACAATGCAACATTGTATTATGCTTGGTGATGTGCTAAAGTGAAAGTGAAAGTCACTCAGTTGTGTCTGACTCTTTGCCACCCCACGGAATTCTCCAGGCTGGAATACCAGAATGGGTAGCCTTTCCCTTCTTCAGAGGATCTTCCCAATGCAGGGATCAAACCCAGGTCTCCCACATTGCAAGCAGATTCTTTACCAGCTGAGCCATGAGAGAAGCCCAAGAATACTGGAGTGGGGAGCCTATCCCTTCTCCAGTGGATCTTCCTGACCCAGGAATCAAACTGGGGTCTCCTGCATTGCAGGCAGATTTTTACCAACTGAGCTATCAGGGAAACCCAATGTGCTAAGGACTGAATCAAAAAGAAAAAATTCATTATTAAGATCACTGTTTCAAAATAACATTACTTTTTAAAAGCTCTATAAGGAAAAATACTACTGTTGAAAGAAATTAAAGAAGACATAAATAAATAGAAAGATGTTCCATGTTCATGGATTAAAAGACTTAATATTGTTAAAATGTCCAAAGCATTCTACAGATTCAATGCAATCCCTATAAAAATCCCCATAACATTTTTTTCAGGAACAGAAAAATTTATACTAAAATTTATATGAAATTAGAAGTGACCTTGAAAAGCCAAAACAATCTTGAAAAAGAACAGAACTGGAAGACTCACATTTCGTGATTTCAAAACTTACTGAAAAGCCACAGAAATCAAAATTGAGTTATACTGGATTAAAAACAGACATGTAGACCAACAGAATAGACATTCCAGAAATAAACTCTCACATACATGGTCAAATGATTTTCAATAAGGACGCCAAACTTGTTCAATGGGGAAAATGACAGTCTTTTCAACAAACAGTGCTGGGAAAACTTAATACCCACCTGTAAAAGAATGAAATTGGGCCGTCGTCTAAAACCATATACAAAAACTAACTCAGAAAGGATCAAAAACCTAATGCAAGAATTAAAACTACAATATGCTTAGAAGAAAACAGGGGGTAAGAGATTTATGATATTGGATTTGGCAATGATTTCTTAGATATGACAGCAAAGGCACAGGCAACTGAAGAAAAAATAAATTGAAAATGAAAATTTAAAACTTGTTTGCATCAAGGGACACTGTTACTATCAACAAAATCAACCAAGTAGGAGATATCTCCACAGAACAGGAGACACTTGCAAATCATATATACGATGAAGGATTAAAATCTGGTGTGTATGAGTGTAGTATGTGTGTGTGTGTGTTTATTCTGGAGATGGAGTACAAAATTCAATAACAAAAATCAAACAACCAATTCAAAAGTTAGCAAAGGATTAGACCAGAAATCCATCCTAAAAAGATATACAAAGACCAACAAGAACATGAAGGGATGCTCAACATCATAATCACTGAATGTGCTCAGTCTCTCAGTTATATCCGACTCTCAGGCCCCATGGACTATAGTCCACCAGGCTCGTCTGTCCATGGGATTTCCCAGGCAAAAATACCGGAGTAGATTGCCATTTCCTTTTCCAGGGGATCTTTCCAACCCAGGAATCAAGCTCATGTCTCCTGCATTGACAGTTGGATTCTTTACCACTGGGCCACCAAGGAAGTCCCTTATCAGGTATATCTTTTGCAAATATTTTCTCCCCATCTATGTTGTCATCTGTTTTTAATAGCTTAACTACTTTTTTCATTTATCTTTACATGACCTTCAAAACTTAGAAGGTCCCTCATTTAGTATTTATTCAGCAAGTGTTTGAATATGCCCATTTAAAGTGCTTTCTATTGATAACATGGATTTGCATGAAAACATTTGTTTTGTGCAGGTATGTTTTCAAATATTCTACAGGAATCATTGAGAATAAATTGCTGATATATTTCCACTCACCCTCTAAACACAAAATTTGAATGTACTTGTAACTGAAACTTGATAAAAAATAAATCAGTCCACTTTCAAAACCGCTGCTTGTTTCACAGAGTTACCTGCATTTAAGTAAGAAGACTGATTCTTCTTCTAACTGGACACCAGTCACCAGTGCAAAAAGATTTACACCATTACACAGCTGCACTCAACACACATGGCCACATAGCTGATTTCTGCCCTCCCCAAAGGAATCACGCATGCTTCTTCCAGATGCACTTACATTTTGGATGTTAGAAGCAGGTCATCCTTTCATTCCAACTATCTAAGATAAATGATCTTTAAAAAATATTTCCCTTGCTAAATCAACCCCAGTAAAGTAAGGATAGTTGGATGACTCCAAGAAAGTGAAAGATCACACATCTCAGCATTTGCAACAAATCGTGAAGAATCCCTGAGGCTACCCTAGAAATTGAGGTCAAGACATTTAATAGCTAGGTCCTGTGCAGAAAGTCTTCTGAATGAGTGTAACAGAAATCTCTAAATAATACTACTCATGCCATTATGTTTACATTACAATTTGTTTGTAGCACTCTGGAAAACTGACATGTAAGAGCTTCCTATGAATTCCATTTTCAATAGTGTTTTCCCTCCAGCATCCTTTTTAAACAACTGCAATGGTCAAGCAGGGGCTGCTACTTAGATAACATGGGCTAAAACAGATTTGCACTTCCTGTCAGAAAAAAGAAGTATGTCCTATATGATGACTGTGTCTTAAAAATCTATTAAGTCTTCCTCTGTGATCTATTTACACCAGACACCAGGCTCTTCTGCCCCCAGCAAGGTCCTACAAGCTGAGCACAGGTAGAGAAAACAAGCAAGCTGGGCAAATCACCTCACCTGCAATTTACATGAGCTACAGCTCTCGAGATTTAACCTCCTGAAATAAAGATCATTCTTCTTCACAAGAGAATTTTGGGTTCAGTGTTCATCACTACAGATCCTTGTCACATATGAGTTTGCTAACATTAATACAGTGTAAATCGCATATTAAATATATCTGCTGCATAACCTTTCCAAAGTCCCTTACTATCCCTTCCCCCTGGCAACCATAAGTATGTTTTCTAAGCCTGTGAATCTCTTTCTGTTCTGTAAGTAATTTCATTTGTATCATTTCTTTTTAGATTCCGCACATAAGGGATGTCTAAACAGATAACAAACAAAGACCTATGGTATAGTGCATGGAACTCTGCTCATGTGCCAGCCAGGATGGAAGGGGTGTTTGGGGGAGAACAAACACATGTATATGTATGGCTGAGTCACTTTGCTGTTCACCTGAAACTACCTCAACGTTGTTAATTGAATATTTTGTTGTTCAGTCAGTCAGTTGTGTTCAACTCTTTGTGACCCCATGGAATGCAGCGCTCCAAGCTTCCCTGTCCTTCACCATCTCCTGGAACTTGCTCAAACTCATGCCATCCAACCATCTCGTCCTCTGTTGCCCCCTTCTCCTCCTGCCTTCAATCTTGCCCAGCATCAGGGTTTTTTCTAATGAGTCAGCTGTTTGCATCAGGTGGCCAAAGTATTGGAGCTTCAGTTTCAGCATCAGTTCTTCTAATGAATATTCAGAGTTGATTTCCTTTAGTATGGACTGGTTTGATCTCCTTGCTGTCCAGGGAACTCACAAGAGTCTTCTCCAACACCACAGTTCAAAAGCATCAATTCTTTGGCGTTCAGCCTTCTTTATGGTCCAACTCTTACATCCATACATGACTACTGGAAAAACCGCAACTTTGACTAGCCGGACCTTTGTTGGCAAAGTAATGTCTCTGCTTTTTAATATGCTCTCTAGATTTGTCATAGCTTTTCTTCCAAGGAACAGCATCTTTTAATTTTGTGGCTGCAGTCACCATCTGCAGTGAGCAGTGATTTTGGAGCCCAAGAAAATAAAATCTGTCAGTTTCCATTGTTCCCCATTTACTTGCCATGAAGTGATGGGACCAGATGCCATGATCTTTGTTTTCTGAATGTTGAGTTTTAAGCCAGCGTTTTCACTCTCCTCTTTCAATTTCATCAAGAGACTCTCTGGTCCCTCTTCATTTTCTGCCATAAGGATGGTGTCATCTGCATATCTGAGGTTATTGATATTTCTCCTTGCAATCCTGATTCCAACTTGTGCTTTACCCAGCCCGGCATTTCGCATGATGTACTCTGCATATAAGTTAAATAAGCAGTGTGACAATATACAGCCTTGAAGTACTCCTTTCCTGATTTGGGACTAGTCTGTTGTTCCATGTCCTGTTCTAACTGTTGCTTCTTGACCTGCATACAGATTTCTCAGGAGGCAGGTAAGATGGTATGGTATTTCCATCTCTTTCAGAATTTTCCACAGTTTGTTGTGATTCACACAGTCAAAGGCTTCAGCATAGTCAATAAAGCAGAAGTAGATGTCTTTCTGGAATTCTCTTGCTTTTTCTATGATCCAGCGGATGTTGGCAATTTGTTGTCTGGTTCCTCTGCCTTTTCTAAATCCAGTTGGAACATTTGGAAGTTCTCAGTTCAGGTACTTTTGAAGCCTAGCTTGTATTGGGGTATAATCAGCTATGCCCCAATACAAAATGATTTTGGTGTTAAAAAAATTTAAATTAAAAAAAATTTTAAATCTGCTTCAAAGGAAGCAATGTTTTGATTATTGGCAGATATGTTATTTGGCAAACATAACCATCACAGAGGACCTCAAATGGACAGGGTTCTTTATAACTAAAGACTACCTATCAAAGAAAGTTAACAAGTTGGGGGCTAGAGGTGGGGGCTCGTGCTTAGATCTTCCTTCTGCCAAGGAGGAAGAAGCATGTGGTACAGGCTAGCACTGCAGTTAGGGCCAGGTCATGATCACTGAACGGAGAATTCCTTTCACAAGAAAGCAGTGGCTTCCTGTCAATAGAATTAAGTCTGTCTCCAGGGGCCCATTAATTTAAAGTCAAGGGCAGAAGTTTGGCTTCTTCACAAGTCTTGAGGTTTTCAGTATAGCAAGAAGGAGGCCTTTTCATCATTCATTCAGTGAGATGGGAACAATAGGACCCAACTGAAGGCCTGGAAAATGGCAACACAGACTGCCCCATAAACAAGACTGGGACTCTGGATTAGGTTAGCAGAATAACTTAATAGAGCAGGAGCATTTTCTGGGGTGCTATTAAATATGAAACATCAAAAATTTGCCTAGTAATTGAGAAATTTTAAAAAATGTGCCCGATTTTGCCTTAGATACTTGATTCAGTATTGCATTACATGCAGAATATTTTAAGTCTTCCTTTCATTCATGGCCTTATTCTGAATGCCTGTACAGGAACCTGAGAGAGAGTTTTTCAGAAGGTGGATGTACTCAGTAAAGGATACTTAAAATCATTCTTAAACCAAGAGACAATGAGCAGAAGCAATTTTGATTTAAAAAAATAAAGGCATGCATACATTTTATTGCAGGGCTTTTTTAATAGGAAACACTGTTGTGTCTCTCTTCCAGGCCACAGAGAGGGTTTAATCTTATTGGCAGCAACTTTATAGGGCTTTGTTCACAGTATCCCCAACAAGTGTTTTTCAAATAAATAAGTGAACAAAAGAGTATGGAAGTTTGGAACCATTAGTAGCATGGTATTTGGTCTGCATGTGAGCTTACAGCACTGTGAACAGCTGTGCTAACGTCTACATCCTTCTAGATGTGTTAGGTGCTAGGATTCTAACAGCACAGTGTAAAAGGACAGACTTTCATGCTTTTTGGAATCTGAGTGAAACAGGTAAATATACCTTCAAATAGAAAAACCTTTTCATGCATTAAGCCCATTGTGTCTATCATTCCTGTCAGTAACATCTCCTCTTTGCCCTTGAGCTCCTTATAATTAATACCAGCTTTTTCAAAACTGCTGACATTTTATGCCCTGAGCACTTGCACTTCCAAAGAAACATTCTGACTTACATCACAGTGAGGTTTATATGCTGGTTATATATCAACAACTGCACTATCATTTTCCTCCTGCTTCCAGAAAAAAAGGGAAGAAAAATCTAAATGCTAAAGGAAATTCTGCAAAAAAAGTCTTGTTATTTCAGAGACACAACTTTCATTATTCAAATGCTTGGAGCCATGAACTTACTTCATTCAGCCTGTCGAAGTGATTTCCTGAAGGAGTGTGTGTGTGTGTGTGTGTGCGCGCACGTGTGTGTGCGTGTGTGTGCGCGCGCACATTCAGTCATGTTCTACTCTTTGCTGTCCCATGGACTGTAGCCTGGCAGAATCCTCTGTCCATGGAATTTCCCAGGCAAGAATACTGGAGTGGGTTGCAATTACCATCTTCAGGTGATCTTCCCAACCCAGGAGTCAAACCCACATCTCCTGTGTCTCCTGCATTGGCAGGAGGATTCTTTACCACTAGCGCCACCTGGGAAGCCCTTCCTGAAGAACAGTCTCCATTACCTATTCAATCAATGACAAGGAAAACGAGAGAGCTTACACACATGAGTGTTTTGCAACAATATCATGGATTAAAGCTCCACATCCATAATTAGCTTGACATAGAGACAGAGAAAAAGTTAAGCAGTTCTCATGTCTTTTCTGGAAATAGTTGGTCATAGGAAGATGGGCAGTAGGAGCTAATTTAAACAAAATAGGTTCCCAGGTCAGTACCTTACTCACCAGAGATCGACTTTGTTAAATGACTAGCAACCATTCTCTCCTTCTAATAACTGGAGGCAGAAAAATACATGACAATTAGTTTGGAAGAAGATTCAAATATCCAACTTCAACGCCTCATGCTTTCTTCAGTAGTTTCTTGGAGATCATCATTCTTGCAATAATAAACCCAGAACACTTCCCATCTCCCATCTTTTCAAATGTATTTCTAAAAGTAATATGGGGAAGAGGGCGGGGAGAGTGGGATCCTTGTATATTTACCTCTTCTTTCTTCCCCAAAGCTGATTCTATCTAGCTGGTTGATGAAGACTCCAGCAGGATGGCTCATTAATCTGCAGATACTCAGAATCGATAGCAATCATCAATTTTTTTGTTTATATAACCCTAATTTTTTTTCCTTCAACCCCTCACATATTTCTATGTATCTGACATCAAAAAAGATGGAGTAGTTGCAAAAGATGTAATTTTCACTGTACTATAATTACATTTAAAAATAAAACTGCCACATTACTCTTTCAAATGTATCCATCTAATCTAAATACAGTAGTGAATCCACCAGCAGCTACTAAAACAGACATGAACTATCATGACTTCAAAAGTCAGAAATTTTGTGTAGTTTCTCTCTTTGAACTTATATTGACATTTCACATCCCCCCAGAGAATTTCATTCTCATGTACAGGTAGTTTTTTCTTAAAACTTCCAAACTACTTTACTTCTTTGCAAAAATCTGTCTAAAATTTAGACTTTTACTTTCTGTCACTAGCTGTCATTCTTTCTGCCAATACTCACATCAGTATTTTGAATGCTCCTTTCTTTGGTCCTCCAAAGAAGGACCAAAGAATGGTCCTTTGTCGTAAGAGTCATATAATGTAAGACATACTGCTTTAACCATATTCATCTGTACAGTTCAGTGGCACTAAGTACACTCACATTGTTGTATAACTCTCACCATCATCCATCTCCCAAATTTTTCACCTTCCTAAATTGAACTCTGTCCCCATTTAACATTAATTCCCCAATCCCCCTCCTAAATCCCCTACACCCTTGCCCCTGGCATCTACCAATGTACTTTCTGACTCTATGAATTTGACTATTCTAGATAGCTCACATAAGTGGAATTAAACAGTATCTGTCTGAACCTAATGTATTTTGGAAGGCATTTTTAAGGTTAACTTAATATGTCTTACAAACAGATTACACTGTGTTTTTTCTTCCCCTGTGCTAATTTTACACATAGTAATGTCTATATGTCAATGCCAAACTTCCAATCCATCCCACCTCCCTTCTGCCTCCTTGGTGTTTATATGTTTGTGCCCTACCTCTGTGTCTCTATTTCTGCTTTCCAAATAGGTTCATCTGTACTACTTTTCTATATTTCACATATATGTATTAATATATATTTATTTTTCTCTTTTGTCTTCATTATTTTTCTTTTTTTTCCCACTTCTTGGAACCACACACGATAGTGAAATTAGAGATGGGTAAAAGGTCAGTCTCTATTTTGCAGAGTGGGAGGATGGAATTTGAGAACAAGGATGTGGGGAAAGGACCCCATTCCAAACACAGGTGTGTTTCAGGCAGATCAATTTTATGGAAGACTGAATGGAAGTTGAGGATCTGGAAGCTGATCCTCCTGAAAGCCTTCACATGCAGGGCTCACTTCTTGGCCTCCCACTCAAATGTGGTCTCAGGCACTGAAATGATCAAGGAATTGGGAGTCAGACCCAGGTGGTGCTAGTGGTAAAGAACCCGCCTGCCAATGCAGTAGACGCAAGAGACACAGGTTCCATCTCTGGGTCGGGAAGATCCCCTGGAGGAGGAAATGGCAACCCACTGCAGTATTCTTGCCTAGAGAATCCCATGGACAGAGGAGCCTGGTGGGCTACAGTCCATGGGGTCACAATGAGTCCAGACACGACTGAAGCAACTTAGCTTGCTGACATGAGAGGGCTTCCCAGGTGCTTCAGTAGTAAAGAATTTGCCTGCCAATCAGGAGATGCAAGAGATGTAGTTGGATCCCTGGGTAGGGAAGATTCCCTAGAGAAGGAAATGGCAACCCACTCCAGTATTCTTGCCTGGAGAATCCCATAGACAGAGAAGCCTGGAGGGCTACAGTCCGTGGGGTCGCAAAGAGTCGGAGACGACTGAGCAAATGAGCACACACAGAGACATGAGAGGAAAGCACAGATCTGCCATGGGTTATTAGAATGAACTAAATCAAACTGATTAAATCTCTGGGGCCTAGTTCCCTCAACTTACAGAGGAAGCTAATAGTACCTGACTTTTGTGAGGATTAGAGGCAATATCTTTTTGAAGTACGGAGCACAGTGCACACAATACAACTGTTGGCTTTGCCCTGTCTACCCTCCCCCATAGGTTATCCAGCAACCCCCTCTGCTCATCTCCCATCTCCTTTCCAAAATATACATATCTTAGTCAGTTCTACGTTAAAGTTAGAATATAAAATGGCAGGAAACAAACACTGCATTTTCTACCTGCTTACATGTTCTGTTCTGTTCTTGTTTGATTTGGGTAAGTTTTTAAAATCAGTCATCAAAACATACATCTAAGCAGTAATTCTTCAAGGGCTGAGATCACAGGTATAGCCCAGTGGTGAGATGAATTCAAGGCAAGAAAGAGGCTCTCTGTTGCCCAGAAATTGTACTCTATTGGTTATTCCTGACTCAGTCTGGGTGTTGGGAGGCCTTGATTATGACCTGGATTGATCAGTGAAGTCTTCAGGGCCTGGAGAGGGACAGTCCCAATATTCACAGTGTTCCTAGGGTACTACCATTGCCCACACCCACACCCAGCTTCTTTGCAGGGTCTAGAGCAGAGGGGTCACATTTCTGTTGATGATGGGGCTCATACATACAGCTCAGATCCATTTCAGATGAAAGCTGACTCAAGGTCTGTGTGGATCTGATTACACAACCCCTAAGAACAAGTAAATAGAACCAGCCTCTCTGTTCACCCAGTGTTTGATCAGATACTCCAAGTAATGGCAATATCCACTTCTACTTTATTTGACCCTCAGCATCTTAGACCCTGATGCTGGAAAAGATTGAAGGCAAAAGGAGAAGAGGGCAGCACAGAATGAGATGGTTAGATATGAACTTGGGCAAACTCCGGGAGACAGTAAAGGACAGGGAAAGCTGGCATGCTGCAGTTCACGGGAGTCACAAAGAGTCGAACGTGACTTAGTGACTGAAAACAACAACAATCTTAGACTAAGTGGCTTACAAACCAATAAATAAAAAATAATAATAATAAAAATAAGAAGCAAGCTCTAACCACTCTAGCACCCACTGTAGAGTAGAAATACCTATGTAATGGAAATACTTTCTAAATGCTTTCCAAACACACTAAGCCTCATATAAAATTGCTCTTTTCCACAATTTTAGAATTAATACCTACAATTTGCTTTGCGATGTTTTCAGCATAGGTGTCTTCTCTGTCCTTTAGCCTAACAAAAATGGCTTCCTAACCAAATGGCTTTGAAAAAGTCATATGGAATTTAAATACTTATCAGAAATGGCCAATATTTTGCTTTTAGTCATATGGAATTGAGTCTGACCCCATCTACTTTCTTCTTTAAGTACATTTTCTGTTAACTGGACATTCACTTAAAGTTTCCTGCCCCTTTTAACATTTAATTATCTCTCACACAAAGGCATTTTATGAGACAGTATAAAGAGAGTCATCTGAAAAAAAAAGTATAGCCTATTTTATTTTATGAACACAACAAACAAGTTATGCTGCTAGGTCACAAGGTTGACACCAAGTTGACACTAGGTTGACACTGTATGAACAATCACTTTCTATTTTGTAAAATATCACCTTTAGAATTTTTCTTATAGCAATGTTTGTGGAAATAACTTATAATTGAGGTGTAATATGCAAGACATGTATTTCCAAGCAGAATTGTGGGGGTTAGACAAGTTTCAGAGATATTCCATCCTGTTTCTTTTAGAGTTCATCACTTAGGCATCACTTGGAATTTTTGGAGATCTACTAATATGTCACATATTGTTCATTAGGAATAACTGAAGCTGCATCAAAGAACGAAGAGTATTTACTGAACTTCCTGCTAAATTATGAGGCAGAACATGCTTCTATTTCAGACAATACAAAGAATCTGAATGATCATATTTATCTACATTTAACTAAAAATCATACACACACACAACATGAAGGATATAAAGCTCCATGGTTGGAGTCCCTGGAGGTAACAGATTCAAGGATTTGGGAGATTATAGGTCTAGGATTAGCATTCATATGACAAACAAGTTTAATACTTTTCATTTGAAATATCACTTAGACCCTGTTAACTACCAACTTTATAAAATGTGTCCTGACCTCAGTAAGCAATGGTTTTATCTTCTGCCATGGATTAGAATTTAATATATTTGCACCTCAGTTTTTCAAACCTTTCTGAATGTGACTTGTATCTACATTATCAAAATAGGAAGTATTTACACAGAGCAGTTTTCCTTCTCAATAAACAGAAGATGCTTTTTACAAGCATATATACTTTAGAAACTGAAATAAATTTTTTTCAGCAATTTAAATCTTTTTTCAGTGTCATCCTTATAACCTTCTAAATCATGATTAAACAGATTTGTTTCAATTTGGACATATAACAGATGTGCAAATAATATTATTTTTAAATTCAAACTCCAAATTTAAATGAACACCATTTTTATAAAACAAAGCCACTTTTGGTATATGGATTGAGCACAACTCCATAATGGTGGATACTTTGATTTTTAAAATGATACAATTTTTTCTTTAGATAAAACATCAAAATATTTTCAAACACATCTCAGTCATAGTAACTTTCAAGATAACCTGGAGCAAATAATAATGGCTTTTTAAATTTCAGTATATGATTGTTTATATGATTGATTCACTTTTCCCAAGAGTGAGGCAAAATAATGTCTATTTTATTAGGAAGGTAAACAAATATCTCCTGCCATTTGTTAATGGACTATCCAGCAACACACTCCAGTATTCTTTTCTGGAGAATCCCATGAACAAAGGAGCCTGGCGGGCTACAGTCTATATGGTCATACAGAGTGAGACACGACACTTAATAGGCACACACATACACAGGTAGACTTTCAGCTGTGAAATGCAAGGCTTTTCAGCAGATCCACAAGTTCTGTTTCTAAATCTTCTCATGCGCTTGCTTATTTCCTTACCTTGGCTGATGGGATCTATCTTTTTATAGTAGCTGACTTATCACCTAGACTCAAGCTCTTTGAATTACAAGATCCCTGCTTCTCATTTGTTGCCTATAGTCAATTGATTGCCAAGTCCTATTGATTTTATTTCCACCATGAACCATGAGGATGACTTTTCATGTAGAGTACAATTATTCTAGCTGACCATTCTCATATCTCTTCCAAAGATGCTGCCATGTACCCATAAATGTCCATATCCAGATGTGCAGCTGGCAGAATAATCTTCCCAAAATACAGTTCTTGATCATGGCCTTTTCTGACAAATCATCAAACTCTTCACATTGCCGTGTGAATTTAACTTTTAATTCCTTAACTCAAAATTAAGGCTTTCCCTAGCCCCAGACTCAGCTGTCTTAACAACCATACTTACCCCACGTCCCAGCTGGAAGGAAATATTAATACAAATCATTCCTCAGAAATATCAAGTTTGAAGTTGCCATATTGTCCTCAGACATGGAGACTGAGGAAACCTGGGTGGCTGAGGGGTCTGTCAGGTGAACAAGCCTTTGAGGTACAATTGAATAAACCACTCGGAGCTATCACCAGAAAAAAAAAAATCAAAAAGCTATGTGCATGCATACTCAGTCACTAACTCATGTCCGACTCCTGCAACCTTAAGGACTGTAGCCTGCCAGGCTCCTCTGTCCATGGGATTTTCAAGGCAAGAATACTGGAGTGGGTGGCCATTTCCTCCTTCCAGGCATCTTCCTAACCCAGAGATCAAACTTACGTCTCTTGCATCTCCTGAACTGACGGGCAGATTCTTCACCACTGAGCCACCTGGGAAGCCCACCAAAAAGGTATACTTTTCTTTAAATAATTTTCAGAACAACTACCTGCTCCCACAGCTATCTGAGAAGACAACCTTTGGCTCTGGTGTCAACATAATTATCCAGCCAAACCTGCCCTATCTTTTCATCTAAGACCACAGCTTCCAACTCAATGATATGGTCTCCTGACCTGTTACACTTATCTCTAAGCCTGAGCACCACCATCAGTTCGGACTAGCTCTATTTGCCTCATTCTATCTTCCCATGACCCTGCCTTAACCCCAGTGCCCTGATGCACCTCTCCACCCAATTTAAATTCAGTCAGCACAGTCCAACTATATAACCCAACCCACACGTCTTTCCCCAGAACATTCTAGCTAGATGTGTTCTCTCTCTCTTTGCCTATAAGAACACTTCGTACAATTCACATAAGATTTCCCACATTCTGCCTAGAGTTGTTTTTTCTTCTTTTCTCTACATGTTTAATAGCACAACAACTTGAGGCCAAGCTTATGCTTTTGGCATCTTCCATAAAACCCCAAACAGTGCTTGCACGCAAGAGAAGCCTAATGCATGCTTGTGAAGTTAAACAGAATTCATGTCACAAATGAAAAATATATTTAACCCTTTACTGCATATTTGATTAGGTACCTCTTTTTCCTACAAGATTATTAGGATTTTTTCCTGCTAGTATTTATAGTGTCAGGCACACTAGAGTGCTCAAGAAAAACACATGTGGAAGGGAGGAGAGGAAAGAGATAAGGAAGCAAAGAAAGATACATAAAGAGACAAAAAAGGAAGGCGGGAGGGAGGGAACAAAAAAGGACAGAGAGAAAAGAAAGAAGGAAAGAGAAAAGGAAGAGGAAATAAATGAAGTGGAAATAAGAAAATGAAGAGGAAATAAAGTGAACATGTTTATACATGAAATTTTGGCTTGTTGGCCTCACTGAATTTCAGAACAGTAAAGCCATTTGTGCTGACTTTTTAATGGAACGGAGTGAATTAAAACATAAGGGGGAAAAGCTGTTTGTTTCTTTTTAAATGATTAGGTAAGACAGCATTTAAAATGAAATTCCAGGGACTTCCCTAATAGTACAGTGGTTAGGATTTTGCCTTCCAATGCAGGGGGTGCAGATTCAATCCCTGGTCAGGGAACTAGGATCCCACATGCCTTGCAAGCAAAATAAATAAATAAATAAATAAATAAATAAATAAAGTAGAAGCAATATTGTAACAAATTAAATAAAAACTTTAAAAATTGTCCACATCAAAAAAAATGGACTCCCATGCAGGTGGTCAGCGTGTCACCAGGAGAAACAGTTGCTCAGCTACTCAAGGTCCCAGGGGCAGGGGGTTGGTGACCAACAAATTGACCTGGATGAGCCCTCAGCTCCAGAGGCTCAGCCATGTGAACTATGTCTCAGGTGTGTGGGTTGTGTGTGTGTATGTGTATGTGTGTGTGTGTGTGTGTTAGTCACTCAGTTGTGTTCAACTCTTTGTGACTCCATAGTCTGTCCATGGAAATCTCTAGGCAAGAATACTGGAGTGGGTTGCCATTCCCTTCTCTAGGGGTTCCTCCTGACCCAGGGATTGAAGCTGGGTCTCCAGGCAAATTCTTTACCATCTGAGCTACCAGCTGCTGCTGCTGCTGCTAAGTCACTTCAGTCGTGTCCGACTCTGTGTGAACCCATAGATGGCAGCCCACCAGGCTCCCCCGTCCCTGGGATTCTCCAGGCAAGAATACTGGAGTGGGTTGCCATTTCCTTCTCCAATGCATGAAAGTGAAAAGTGAAAGTGAAGTCGCTCAGTCGTGTCTGACTCTTAGCGACCCCATGGACTGCAGCCTACCAGGTTCCTCCATCCATGGGATTTTCCAGGCAAGAGTACTGGAGTGGGGTGCCATTGCCTTCTCTGCTGAGCTACCAGTGAAGCTCCTAAATTTAGAGTCTAGCTCAGTGTAAAGTGAAACTGATAATTGCTCAGTTGTGTCCAATGGACTGTAGCTGCCAGGGTTCTCTGCCAATGGAATTCTCCAGGCAAGAATACTGGAGTGGGATGCCATTTCCTTCTCCAGTGTCTCAGGGGGGTATTCAAAATACCAAGCTCACAAAAGTCTAAGTGGTAGACTTAGAATGCAACATGACTCTTCTGATGTACACTCAGAAAAAAAAAAAAAAAAACTGTGGCAGAACTCATGAGACCATGACCCACACACACTCTTCTTTGGACACCCCTGCATGGGTTGGCCAACACTAAAGTGAATATTTCTTGGTGAACGCTGGGATCAGAACCAGGCATGTTTGTCATAGGATCTGAAAAGGTAATATCAAGAGTCTAGGATCGTTTTTAGTGTCTATCCGCTCAAGAGGTCATTCATTCTGAACATAGAATTCTATTATCTGGCTCTTTGGCCAAACATACCACTCCACTAAAACTATCAGTTATTGAATGATCAGCGTCAAAATTTTGACACTCTGATGCTTCTTTTTCTATGTTCTATGGCCAATCAATATCTTTCTCCACCCCTTTCCCCCATACACACACACTGCCTTCTGATGATTGACATGGATAAAGCCTGTCTTTATCTTATGAAAATTTTCAGTCAGGTATTTCTTTGGCTGGGAAAAATTATTTCATTAAGGCTTTCATAGCTCTGCTCTTTCTTATTGCATTTTGCTTTAATAGTTCAACTTATGGAGCTGTTTTATTGCTCTTAATTCTAAGCTCCTGGGAGATACCCAATTATTACCCACTACCATATACAGCCAAAGGTAAAAAAAAGAAGTCCTCCTTTCAAAAACTCAAGAAGTCTGAAGGTCGTCAAAAGGTACAAACTTGTACTTACAAAATAAATGTCCTGATAATGTAACATACAGCACAGTGATTGAAGTGAACAATACTGTATTGTATATTTGAAAGTTGCTGTGAGAGGAGATCTTTAAAGTGCTCATGACAAAACAAAAGGATAGCTGTGTGGTGATGGATGCTAACTAGACTTATTGTGGTGATCTTTTCACAATATATACCTAGTGACACCATCACGCTTACATCCTGTGGAGATTTACAGGCTGTTAAGCAGGCACTTTTAGGGAATGTGCAGAGAGAGACGATTGGCTTCCATTGTCTCTAGAAAGGAAGTCAAAACTTGCCCTTTGAAAAAATTGTGGCATCTACAGGACATGGAAGCAACCTGGATGTCCTTCAACAGATGAATGGATAAAGAAGTTGTGAGAGACATATATATGTATATATATAATAGAATATTACTTAGCCATGAAGAGGAAAAGAGCCTGATGCTGGGAAAGATTGAAGGCGGGAGAAGAAGGGGACAACAGAGGATGAGATGGTTGGGTGGAATCACTGACTCAATGGGCATGAGTTTGAGTAAACTCTGAGAGTTGGTGATGGACAGGGAAGCCTGGTGTGCTGCAGTCCATGGGGTGTAAAGAGCCAGACACAACTGAGCAACTGAACTGAACTGATAAAAAAGAACAAATTTGAGTTAGTTCTAGAGAGGTGGATGAACCTAGAGTCTATTAATACAGAGTGAACTAAGTCAGAAAGAGAAAGACAAACATCAAATAGTAAAGCATATATATGGAATCTAGAAAGATGGTACTGATGAACCTATTTGCAGGGCAGCACAAAGCTAGTGGAGGTGATGGAATTCCAGGTGAGCTATTTCAAATCCTGAAAGATGATGCTGTGAAAGTGCTGCACTCAATATGCCAGCAAAGCTGGAAAACTCAGGAGTGGCCACAGGACTGGAAAAGGTCAGTTTTCATTCCAATCCCAAAGAAAGGCAATGCCAAAGAATGCTCAAACTACCGCACAATTGCACTCATCTCACATGCTAGTAAAGTAATGCTCAAAATACTCCAAGCCAGGCTTCAGCCATATGTGAACATCAACTTCCAGATGTTCAAGCTGGTTTTAGAAAAGGCAGAGGAACCAGAGATCAAATTGCCAACATCCGCTGGATCATCAAAAAAGCAAGAGAGTTCCAGAAAAACATCTACTTCTGCTTTATTGATTATGCCAAAGCCTTTGACTGTGTGGATCACAGCAAACTGTGGAAAATTCTTCAAGAGATGGGAATACCAGACCACCTGACCTGCCTCTTGAGAAATCTGTATGCAGGTCAGGAAGCAACAGTTAGAACTGGACATTGAACAACAGACTGGTTCCAAATAGGAAAAGGAGTACGTCAAGGCTGTATATTGTCACCCTGCTTATTTAACTTATATGCAGAGTACATCATGAGAAATGCTGGGCTGGAAGAAACACAAGCTGGAATCAAGATTGCCGGGAGAAATATCAATAACCTCAGATATGCAGATCACTCCCTTATGGCAGAAAGTGAAGAAGAACTAAAGAGCCTCTTGATGAAAGTGAAAGATGAGAGTGAAAAAGTTGGCTTAAAACTCAACATTCAGAAAACTAAGATCATGGCATCTGGTCCCATCACTTCATGGGAAATAGATGGAGAAACAATGGAAACAGTGTCAGACTTTATTTTGGGGGGCTCCAAAATCACTGCAGATGGTGATTGCATCCATGAAATTAAAAGACGCTTACTCCTTGGAAGGAAAGTTATGACCAACATAGATAGCATATTTAAAAGCAGAGACATTACTTTGCCAACAAAGGTCCGTCTAGTCAAGGCTATGGTTTTTCCAGTAGTCATGTATGGATGTGAGATTTGGATGGTGAAGAAAGCTGAGCATGGAAGAATTGATGCTTTTGAACTGTGGTGTTGGAGAAGACTCTTGAGAGTCCCTTGGACTGCAAGAAGATCCAACCAGTCCATCCTAAAGGAGATCAGTCCTGGGTGCTCATTGGAAGGATTGATGTTGAAGCTGAAACTCCAATACTTTGGCTACCTCATGCGAATAGTTGACTCATTGGAAAAGACCCTAATGCTGGGAAGGATTGGGAGCAGGAGGAGAAGGGGATGACAGAGGATGAGATGGCTGGATGGCATCACCGATTCGATGGACACGGGTTTAGGTAGACTCCAGGGGTTGGTGATGGACAGGGAGGTCTGGCGTGCTGCAATTCATGGGGTCGCAAAGAGTCGGACACGACTGAGCGACTGAACTGAATAGAGACTCCGGAGAAGGCACTGGCAACCCACTCCAGTACTCTTGCCTGGAAAATCCCATGGACGGAGGAGCCTGGTAGGCTGCAGTCCATGGGGTTGCGAAGAGTCGGACACGACCGAACGACTTCACTTTCACTTTTCACTTTCATGCATTGGAGAAGGAAATGGAAACCCACTCCAGTGTTCTTGCCTGGAGAATCCCAGGGACGGTGGAGCCTGGTGGGCTGCCGTCTATGGGGTCGCACAGAGTTGGACACAACTGAAGCGACTTAGCAGCAGCAGCAGCAATAGAGACTCAGACACAGAGAACAGACTTGTGAACACAGCAGGGGAAAGAGAGGGTGGGACTAATTGAGAAAGTAGCATTGAAACATATACATTACCATGTGTAAATAGATAGCTAATGGGAAGTGGCTGTATAGTGAAGGAAGCTCAGCAGGTGCTCTGTGATGACATAGTGGGGTTGGATGGGGAGCAGGTGAGAGGGAGGCTCAAGAGGGAGAAGAGACATGTGTATACCTATGACTGATTCATGTTGATGTATGGCAGAAACCAATACAACACTGTAAAGCAATTATCCTCCAACTAAAAGTAAATTTTAAAAAACAGTGGCGTCTAGGAGTGCATTTGTCAATAAGAAACAACAAAGACAGTGAGCACTCTGTGAGCTGTTTTGGTACACGTTTATTATAATTAACAACTGTATTCCTCACTGAGATGAGTTTTTAAGGTAGCTGCAGTTTTTGCAATATCTTCCTGTCAAAATTATATCCACATATATTATGAAATTGGGCTTCCTGGTGGCTCAGTGGTGAAGAATCTGCCTATGATGCTGGAGATGTGGGTTTGATCTCTGGGTTGGGAAGATCCCCTGGAGAAGGGAATGGCAACCCACTCCAGTATTCCTGTCTGGAGAATCCTCATGGACAGAGGAGCCTGGTGGGCTACACTTCATGAGGTCACAAAGTGTCAGACATGACTGAGCGACTAACACACACAACATATTGTGAAATGCCCTAACTCTAGTTCTATTTTCTCCTAAAACCCAATTTCTGCTGAATGATCTCAACCATTAAAGCTTTAAAGTCATATTTAATAGAAATATGTTTTCAAAATAGTTACCGGTGATAAAAATGGATTTGTAACTCTGAGGGTTGATAGATTTAAAAATGCCTTAAATTTTGTATAATCAAGGGTGAAGGACGTACTATGGTAAATATGATGCTAAGAATACACTGTTTATGGAGAAACTGTTCTGTGCCAGGCAATGTGCTATTTCCTTTCCAGACGCTCCTTTTGGTCCTTGAAATATCCCATAATTATTTCACTTTACTGACCCAAAGTCACATGGCAAATGAAGCTCAGAACCTGAGGTTTAACCACATTTCCCTCCCATATCTCACTCTTGCAACTGTAACTGAGACTTCCCAAAGCAAAGATTGGGTCACCTAAGAATGGATGTTCTTGTGATTCATTAAGAAGCTTCTGCTGACCTATGAACTTCACCATGGACAACCATATACCAAGGACACAATCACAGCAGGATGCTGTGACTCTAGGCAAGTTAGAACGGAGGCAGATACTTCCCTATGGCATCCAGTGGTGCTTAAACACCTCATAAGTGAAACAATTAAATCCAGACTATTAGTCCCAGAGTGGTTATGTCATCAGCCCAGGGCCCAGGTCAATTAGCAACAGTAAGACTAGCCTTTTACACCTGCTGGCTCTCAATGCTTTGTGCCTTCTTCATTCTAATTAGATAGTTACATTTCCTCAAATACGTGTTAAGTGTCTGTCTGCCTGTGTGAGGTAAATCAGCTTTGATGATTCAACTATGCATTTGAAAATAGCTTCTCTGGCACTGTTTTAGGACAAAGTGAACTGGACCTCCTCTGTCCTCTGATGGGGATGGCAGAGCACTCATAACTTCCTGCATTGGTTTCCTTTCTGCTGGATTACATGCTTAAGCAGATGGATTTGGACACGTACACAACTCCTCAGCAATGCATTTTCATGCCATCCCCTGGGATGTATTTCTGTAGATGACTATGCTTGCCCTGTGGGTGTGTGCATATGTTTCTGTGTGTTAGTCGCTCAGTCGTGTCCGACTCTTTGCGACTACATGGACTGTAGCCTGCCAGGTTCCTCTGTCCATGGAATTCTCCAGGCAAGAATACTGGAGTGGGTAGCCATTTCCTTCTCCAGAGGATTTTGTTGACCCAGGAATTGAACATGGGTCTCGTGCCTTGCAGGTGGATTCTTTATCGTCTGAGCCACCAGGGAAGCCCATGCTTGCCCTATTCTACTTTAAATATAAAATCAATGATTTGCCCAAGTTCCGGTAACTGGCTGGGGACAAATGAAGTCTGTCCCATTTTATACTTTCCTATAAATTCTGAAAAAGGCAGCTCTAATCACACTTAATTTTAAAATATGAAATCAGAAAGACAAGATTATTAGATACTCCCTTGAAAATTAAACCTATAAAATTGTAACAACTTTTCTGATTCTGTGCTGGTTATTTTTATTCCATATATTTATAATCCTATAATACTAAATTAAAGCATTAGATTTTGTGTTTTAGATGCTGTATTATTTTTATTAATCGATCAATATTTCCAATATGTATTTCACAAGATTCTGTGATTCCAATAGCTTAGAATTTGAAGTTATTTTTCAAGTTTAAACTTTTGAAAAATAAGTTGATTCCAACCTAAGATGCTTTATATTCAATTTGAGAGAAGGCACTCAAGGAGAGTGCCTGTCAGTGCTATGCATGAGGAAGTCAACTATTTTCTCATAGCTTCCAAATCATGCATTTAAGTCCATTCACCACATTAAGCTACAACTTCCAAAAGGGTCCTCATTTCAAGGCAGTTTATTCTGCAATTAGCACAATCTGGTCCCAGAAAATGCTCATCTGGGTACCTTGAAGCATAGTTAGGTGCTAGTAAACACTTGTTTTTTGGGGAGAATCTTATGAAAAAAAAAAATGAGTGGACAAAAATTGCATCATCAGTCATTGGCTGTTTTTCAAGAGTCCTGTGACCACCTCAGCAAATTAGAATAGGAGGCCGAACGTACCGTGGAATTCTTCCAAGGTCGTTAGTCTCATCCAGGGATCATTCAACATTTTCACACATTTCATTTTAATTGTCACAGAATCCGTGACCAAAGAACACAGCTGTTTCCAAAAGAAACAGTAAATCAACCATCGGATAACACATTTCCCCAGTTGTCCTTGAATTCTACGCCTTATTTTTAATAGTCCCAAAGAGTCCAAAATCATGACCAGGGCACAAAACTTCTTCACTGCATGCTCCCTTAGCCCACTCCAGCTCAGGCAGGCAGCTCAAGTGATGTGCAGCACGAACTTGTTACCATGCCACGGCTTCTTCAGAGGCACAAGTGGGAGGGGTGAAGAGTCCAAACCTCTATGCACTATCCCTACTGCAAAAAAGAAACCCCAGGGATGATGAGCAAAACAAAACACAAATCTTCTGACAAAGATGTCCTAGATACTATTTTTTTGTGATCAGATTAAACCCAACCATCATTAGTTTCCTCTACTGCATTTGTTTACTCAGAAGAAGACAAACTCTGTGACATGTTTTCTAGAGATTACTGTTAGCTTTTCTCACCTCTGAAACAATGCAGTGGACAGGATTCACATCTTTAGGTGGCGAATATTCACTGAGTACTTTCTGTGCACCTGGCGCCAGGACAAAAGCCAGAAATCGCTATCAAACTTCCAATGGACGACACTGACATCCCTGAGGGTCTCAAACATGGGCCACTCCGTAACTCTAACAGAGGATATAGTTGGTTAAGATGATATTTTAAAATTCATGATTATTTTTTCCTTGTTACTGATACAGCTTCTAAAGAGAAGCAAAAGAGAAACCGAGCTTTTGTGTAATGGACTTTAATTACTTTTCTGCTTAGCACCAAAAAATAATGCCTAGTCTTTGAAATACAACCTGTAGATTTCCCGTTGATAAAAAGAACAGCAGAAGAAGTTGGGAATCCAGCTGAGGAAAGAAGAAAGGTGGCTTTTATCCATGTGGCTCAGGGGAGTAGAAGAGACTAATCAAACGATAGAAAATGCTTTCTTCCTAATGAATAGATGACCCACATGAATGCCCCTGGTCTACCCACTTGGCAAACCTGACAAAGAAACACCGCCAAGCCATGCCACCATGAATAGCTTCATTAGAGAATTCTGAGCATGGCAAGGGGGCAGTTCTTGAACATGTTTTTATTCATCTTGGAAGCCTTGTAGGGTAATTAGGCAAGAGAGAACACTCAGACTGAGTAAGGAGTGGTATTCAGACTGTTTTTAGGATAGCTTGTGGTAGCAGCTGTTGAAAACCACAATAAGGCAGAAATATAACCCTACTGGAGAGGAGGTGAGGAGGACCATGGAATGGGATGTACCTGGAGGTTTGAGAGTGAGTGGTTAGGGTAGTTCAGGCCTGACTTTTATTCAGTATATGAGAAGCCATTAGTGACATAAGGACTTCAAGTGACTCATAGAAATCAGAATAACTAGTGTGAGGAATGACAATGCACACTCTTCAGAACAAGAAAATAATTCCCCTGAAAGCTGTATGCTGTTATTGTTCAGTCACTAAGTCATGTCCAACTCTTTATGACCCCAAGGACAACAGTACGGCAGGATCCCCTGTCCTTCACTGTCTCCTAGGGTTTGCTCAGACTTATGTCCTTTGAGTCAGTGATGTCATCTAGCCACCTCATCTTCTGCCACCCTCTTCTGCTTTTGCCTTCAATCTTTCCCAGCATCAGGGTCTTTTCCAATGAATCAGCCTTCACAGAATTGTACGGGTCTAGCTAGGTGGTAGACTCCAAGTATCAGCAACAAACTACACAACAGTGTTATTTTCTTCATAACATTCAAAACCAGAGTGCAAGCGGAAGGAAGGCTAGACTGATTCAGGGATGATGGCTTCTAGGGTAGCTGTAGCAGACTGATAAAGGGCATTGAAAGGAGGGATGAAAGAAGAGCTGAACTCTGTATTCACAGGAAACGTAGCAATGGAAAGTATTCCAAAATGAGAAAATAAATTAGGAGAAAAGGAAGGTGACAAGGGATCTGATGTGGGATTTTGATGAGGTTGAGAAGCGGGGGTGGTGGGAGTTGATGCTGAAGGAATGGAACAGAATATAAGACGTTAGAGCCTGGACAGTTCCCAGTGACACTCGGATGTGATTAAGACACAGGATGACTATCAGGAATGGAGTAAGTCCTGGAGAAGGATATCTTTGCCATCCTTCATGAAGTAAGAACTCAAACCTCCCAGGGTTTCCAATGAGGAGAACTGTGAGGACCAGAGGAGCCAGCCCTGATGCGCTAACACCTGTTCCCCTGTGACTTTCGCTGCCACTCGCCTCTGATCTCTTCTCCCCTCACTTCGCTGCACCAAGTGAAGACTCAATTATGTCTGACTCTTTTGGGAGCAGTTCTGAAATAGTAAGACTATTAAAGACTTAGTGAGACAAAATGGAAATTGGTAGAGGACCATCAAAACCAGATACCCTTCCTTTCTTTTTGCTTGGTTTTTCGCTTTGTTCTTTTTGCTTGGTTTTTCACTTTGTTCTATTTCTTACTGCAATTTCAGTGTGCCAGCTTTGGTTCCCCCTACATGGAGATCTTCCTGTCTCATTCCCTGCTCCAAGGAAGTCAGTAAGACTCCCTACACCTTGGTTCCCTCACATAAAAATATGGTTAAGCCTTTCAGATCTACACCACACAACTTGTGAGAATCAACTCAATAAGATGAATCCTAAAGCCATTAGAAGCTTTTATTGTTATAAGATGCACTAGGTTATCACGAATTTATATTATCTCCCATTAAAATATTTTGATAATGTAAAAAAAAATTCATAAAGTATAATCTTTACAATTAAACCATAATCATGACTTTTACTTCCTGGAAGACACGGAAGATAAACTCTAAATGTATAACTGTATATAGCAATACAAACTCATTTCTTCTGCAATTTACACCCTTTCCCAAAGTGCAAGCCTCTGGCCATCTGACCTCCTCCCTCTCCCTACTGGAAAAATTAAGTTGTCCAGAAATCTGGCTGAAGTTATCATTGTTATCATCATCAGTGTCATCATTGTTAGTGCCTAGAGCCTAATTCGTTTAAAAGAAAAATCATAAATCTTGACCAGAGAGAGAGAGCTCAGACTAACTCACAGGGACCTGCAGCGGGACAAGGAGAACCCTATCAAAGTGGGCAGTACTTTTAGAAGCCATAATTCTTAATTACAGGACCCTTCAAGTGTACCTGGGAGTATTTCCAATGGCTGAGTCACCAAAAGTGAAGAGTAGTAGCCCTGGTTTCTTATTCCTTAGGACTCAAAATTCTAACTAATGTGGAACATCAGTTTTTTTTATCCATTTCAATATCCAGTTCACCTCTTTAAACTAGCATTTCAGGGTGAGATTGAGATTTCAAATTTTCCCTTTCAACCTCTATTTTTGGGTAATGTCACTGGTCACAGATGTAATTAGGGCCAAGAATCAAGAATCACCAGGCACCTCCCTATTTGATTGGCATTTCTCTTTGCAAAATATGCTATTCTTTTGACATATGCCACTTCTTTTCAGGAAATGCCTATCAAAAGAGATGCAAAAGCAATTCCTTAAAAGTCAGCAACCAAAAAGGTCTATTCACAATAATATATATACAAATGTGTACATTCTATTATTTTCAACATTATCAGAAAATAGGTTCCCAACGTATATCAGTTCCCAAAGCACTGTAAGATCCAGATGATTATTCGTGTCTTTTCCCCATTCACTAAGTCATAATATATGTTTTCACGGCTGCCTTAAGTTTTCTAGAAAGGGAAAGCCATTGACCACATGCATATATCGTTGCGGTACTACTTATAATATCGAGGTCATGGGAGCAACCTAAATGTCCATCAACAGATGAATGGATAAAGAAGATGCAGTACATGTGTACCACGGAATATTACTCAGCCATGTAAAGGAATGAAATTGTGTCATTTGCAGAGGCGTTGTCAATTGTCATTACTATAGACTGTCATACAAGGTGCAGAAAGTCAGAAAGAGAAAAAAAATATAATAAATACATGCTAAATCTATAAAAATGGTAAAAATGATCTTATTTAGAAAGCAGAAACAGACAAAGACATAAAGAACAAGCGTATGGACAACAAAGCGGGGAGGGGATGGGGTGGGATGAATTGGGAGACTGGGATTGACATATACACACTATTGATACTATGTATAAAATAGATAACTAATAGGAACCTACTGTACAGGAAACTACCCAAAGCTCTCTGGTGATCTAAGTGAGAAGGAAATCCAATAAAGGGGAGATATATGTATATGTAAGGCTGATACATTTTGCTGTACAGCAGAAACTGACACAGCAGTGTAAACAGCCATGTAGTCTGGGAGACACTTTACCGTCTGAGCCACCAGGAAAGTCTTTCTTCAAGTGAACTTTAGAATAATTTCTTTGAATTTACAGAATTTCCTTTTTGATTTTGACTTAATATCATTAGACATATGAATTAGATTGCAGAGAATTCATAATTTTGTCCATTTAATATTTTTTTTAATTTATTTATTTATTTATTTATTTATTTTTTTAGTTGGGGGCTAATTACTTTACAATATTGTAGTAGTTTTTGCCATACATCGACATGAATCAGCCATGGATTCACATGTGCTCCCCCTCCCAAACCCTCCTCCCACCCCCCTCCCCCTCCCATCCCTCAGTGTCATCCCAACGCTCCATCCCTGAGCATCCGTCCCATGCATAGAACATGGAATGGTGTTCTGCTTCGCATATGACAATATACATGTTTCAATGTTATTGTCCCAGAACGTCCAACCCTCACCTTCTCCCTCAGAGTCCACAGGACTGTTCTATGCATCTGTGTCTCTTATTCTGTCTCACATATAGGGTTACCATTACCATCTTTCAAATTCCATATACATGCATTAGTATACTGTATTGGTGCTTTTCTTTCTGGCTCACTTCACTCTGTATAATGGGCTCCAGTTTCATCCATCTCAATAGAACGGATTCAAATGTATTCTTTTTAATGGCTGAGTAATATTCCATTGTGTATATGTACCACAGCTTCCTTATCCATTCGTCTGCCGATGGACATCTAGGTTGCTTCCATGTCCTGGCTATTGTAAACAGTGCTGCGATGAACATTGGGGTACACGCGTCTCTTTCAATTCTGGTTTCCTCGGTGTATATGCCTAGCAGTGGGATTGCTGGGTCATATGGCAGTTCTATTCCCATTTAATATTTTTTAAATAAAGCAATGACCATTCTGTTTGCGTGCTGAAATCTTTATTCTTGATGAGGTTTGGTGGTCTTACGTTCACAGGCCTACACAACAGTTACTAAGTTTACTATCAGAATGCACATTTTATTTGCTTATAATATACTCTCTTTCTCATTATAATTGGCACTATATAATGGTTAGTATATTAAGGGAACTTCAAAATCTAAGTGAGAAGAAGCAAAAGTACACATTTAAGGAATAATAACAATTCAATGAACCAAATCTCAGCTTTCTGACCCCAATGCACCCTGTTTGCTTCACCAAAAATGTTCCTTGGTGGTTGACTATAAATTCTCTAAATCTTTCAAATTATTTATGTGAAAAATATGCTTTGTCATTTTCCCCATTTGATGTTAAAACTTAAAATTCATGATAAACTATAAAAATCGCAATAAAAAACTTACTTTGGCTGAATCAGTTCAGTTCAGTCACTCAGTTGTGTCTGACTCTTTGTGACCCCATGGACTGCAGCACGCCAGGCTTCCCTGTCCATCACCAACTCCTGGAGCTTGCTCAGATTCATGTCCATCAAGTCAGGGATGCCATCCAACCATCTCATCCTCTGTCATCCCCTTCTCCTCCTGCCTTCCATCTTTCCCAGCATCAGGGTCTTTTCCAATGAGTCAGTTCTTCACATCAGGTGGCCAAAGTATTGGTGCTTCAGCTTCAGCATCAGTCCTTCCAGTGAATATTCAGGACTGATTTCCTTGAGAACTGACTGGTTTGATCTCTTTCGTGTCCAAGGGACTCTCAAGAGTCTTCTCCAACACCACTGTTCAAAAGCATCAAATCTTTGGTGCTCAGCTTTCTTTAAATTCCAACTCTCACATCCACACATGACTACTGGTTGCATGATTTTGGCTGAATAGTGTACTTTTTAAGCTCCTTTTATTTATTCCACTTGTACTATGTTTGTTTCATGATTGATTTATTTTTAATTACTAGAACTATACATTTTAATGGTAGCAATGAAATTAAAATTGAAAGTGATTTTTATTTTTTTGAATGACTATTAACACTATTAACTTCTAAATTCACATAGCTTTTGTTTTTCTCCAATTATCTTGACTACAGATCCTATCTGTACAAAGAAAAAGTGTAATGATAAAATTCATTTATGTTATTCCTATACACCAATAATGAGAAAACAGAAAGAGAAATTAAGGAAACAATACCGTTCACCATTGCAATAAAAAGAATAAAATACTTAGGAATATATCTACCTAAAGAAACAAAAGACTTATATATAGAAAACTATAAAACACTGATGAAAGAAATCAAAGAGGACACAAACAGATGGAGAAATATACCGTGTTCATGGATTGGAAGAATTAATATAGTGAAAATGAATATACTACCCAAAGCAATCTATAGATTCAATGCAATCCCTATCAAGCTACCAATGGTATTTTTCACAGAACTAGAACAAATCATTTCACAATTTGTATGGAAATATAAGAAACCTTGAATAGCCAAAGCAATCTTGAGAAAGAAGAATGGAACTGGAGGAATCAACCTGCCTGACTTCAGGCTCTACTACAAAGCCACAGTCATCAAGACAGTATGGTACTGGTACAAAGATAGAAATATAGATCAATGGAACAAAATAGAAAGCCCAGAGATAAATCCACGCGCCTATGGACACCTTATCTTCGACAAAGGAGGCAAGAGTATACAATGGAGAAAAGACAATCTCTTTACCAAGTGGTGCTGGGAAAACTGGTCAACCACTTGTAAAAGAATGAAACTAGAACACTTTATAACACCATACACAAAAATAAACTCAAAAATGGATTAAAGGTCTAAATGTAAGACCAGAAACTATAAAACTCCTAGAGGAAAACATAGGCAAAACACTCTCCGACATAAATCACAGCAGGATCCTCCATGACCCACCCCCCAGAATATTGGAAATAAAAGCAAAAATAAACAAATGGGACCTAATTAAAATTAAAAGCTTTTGCACAACAAAGGAAACTATAAGCAAGGTGAAAAGACAGCCTTCATAAGGGGAGAAAATAATAGCAAACGAAGCAACAGACAAACAATTAATCTCAAAAATCTACAAGCAACTCCTGCAGCTGAATTCCAGAAAAATAAACGACCCAATCAAAAAATGGGCCCAAGAACTAAACAGACATTTCTCCAAAGAAGACATACAGATGGCTAACAAACACATGAAAAGATGCTCAACATCACTCATTACTAGAGAAATGCAAATCAAAACCACAATGAGGTACCATTTCACACCAGTCAGAATGGCTGCTATCCAAAAGTCTACAAGCAATAAATGCTGGAGAGAGTGTGGAGAAAAGGGAACCCTCTTACACTGTTGGTGGGAATGCAAACTAGTACAGCCACTATGGAGAACAGTGTGGAGATTCCTTAAAAAACTGGGAATAGAACTGCCATATGACCCAGCAATCCCACTGCTGGGCATACACACCGAGGAAACCAGAATTGAAAGAGACGCATGTACCCCAATGTTCATCACAGCACTGTTTACAATAGCCAGGACATGGAAGCAACCTAGATGTCCATCATCAGACGAATGGATAAGGAAGCTGTGGTACATATACACAATGGAATATTACTCAGCCGTTAAAAAGAATACATTTGAATCAGTTCTATTGAGATGGATGAAACTGGAGCCCATCATACAGAGTGAAGTAAGCCAGAAAGAAAAACACCAATACAGTATACTAATGCATATATATGGAATGTGAAAGATGGTAACAATAACCCTATATGCGAGACAGAATAAGAGACACAGATGCATAGAACAGTCTTATGGACTCTGAGGGAGAAGGTGAGGGTGGGACGGTCAGGGAGAATAGCATTGAAACATGTATATTATCGTATGTGAAACAGAACACCATTCCAGGTTCGATGCATGAGACAAATGCTCAGGGCTGGGGCAATGGGATGACCCAGAGGGATGGGATGGGGAGGAAGGTGGGAGGGAGGTTCAGGATGGGGAACACATGTAAACCCAGGGCTGATTCATGTCAATGTATGGCAAAAACCACTACAATATTGTAAAGTAATTACCCCAACTAAAATAAATAAATTTATTAAAACAACAACAACAACAAAAATTCATTTATGTTAAACTCTTCTGTGAAGGGGGAAATGTTCAGAGGAACTGCACTTCAAAAATAAAATATTAGTAGATAACTAATAAGGACCTACTGTATAGCACAGGGAACTCTACTCAATACTCTGAAATGACCTATATGGGAAAAGAATCTAAAAAAGAGTGTGTGTGTGTGTGTGTATATATATATATATATATATATATATATATATACACACACACATATATATGTATATATCTGTATGTATATACATACATATATGTATATACTGATTCACATACATACATACATATATGTATATACTGATTCACTTTGCTGTACACCCAAAACATAACACTGCAAATCAACTGTACACCAATAAAATTTTTTTTAAATAGTAGGTGAAGCAGTCATCGAAAGGTGGACTAGTGAGTGGAAAAGAGAGACCAGTGAGTGATGGATGGCCCAGAGATGGTGGAAGGCCTAGTTGATGATCATATTTTGGGATGGGTGAGAGTGAGAAGTGGGGCAGAGAATGAGATATAACAGCCTGGAAGGTCTGAAGAAGGCAGAGAAATATATGGAAGTCACTGCCGTTTGGAAAGTCAGAGAAAGTTGAAGACTCTCTTTATATTCTTCTTATATCTTTTCAAGGTAAGGGTTATATGCTGCTTTGTCAGAAACTAAATCATGAACACTTTATCACAAAGGGAATAGTGTGCAGAATTTAGGAAGCTCAGAGGCAAATAATGGTCCAATGACAACATTCTGTTGCAGACATCTGGTATGATCATTTCCTTTCTTTAAACCATCTTTGCTCAGTGGAGGCAGGAGAATAAATTAAGAGTTAGGGATTAACTTATACAAATTACTACATAAAAAATAATCAACAAGAACTTACTGTATAGCCCAGGGAACTCTACTAAATATTCTGTAATAACCTACATGGGAAAAGGATCTGAAAAACAATAATATATGTATATGTATAACTGAACCATGTTGCTGTACACCTGAAACTAACACAACACTGTAAATCAACTATACTCCAGTATAAAATTTGAAAAAATGTAAAATGTATTTTAAAAAATCTTCGCTCTACTTTAGGCTCAATTTGATTCCATAAACATTAATTATCAGCAGGATACCAAGAACTTGGCTAGACATTTGGGATCCATATATAAGTAATTACCTTATCTTGCATTTAAAAAATATGTAAGCTACCGCAAGTCTTGGAATGGAAGGGTGTACACCATAAATAAATACGCCCACATGCAGAATACACAGATTCAATTTTCTAGGAGAAAAGTTCTGTCTAATTTAGTCTTTCTTTCCAATATGCAAGTATAGAAAATTGAGTTGATAAATCATGTAAAATCCTAAGTGAAGAAAACTGCAATTGCTTTCAAGCTTCCTGGTACAGCTATTTCCATGGGGTACGTGTTGCCTTCATCTATCAAGTCCTGGTAGCTCAGGTAAAGAATCTTCCTGCAATGCAAGAGACCCAGATTAGATCCCTGGGTCCAGAAAATTCCCTGGAGAAGGGAATGGCAACCCACTCCAGTATTCTTGCCTGGAGAATCCCATGGACAGAGGAGCCCTGTTCTGGGCTAGGGGTTGCAAAGAGTCAGACACGACTGAGCAACTGAACAACACATCAACTCCAGAGGAAAAGGAACTGAACGGGGATGAATTCTGAGGGCCCTCAGGTGTCAAGTTGCATTCACAATTCAGGAGATAGCATCAAAAACGGTGGGGTGAATAACAGTGGTGCCACAGAAAGCTCTAAAAGCCACTAGAAGAGGAACTCTAAATCCTACTGCAGAGCCCAGCTGGGGACAGGAGAGAGAAACCAGGATGGAAGTCATGGAAATTCTGATGAATTGCTCCCCAAAATCTACTCCAGCCTCTGCTGGTTTAGGGTCAGGCTGTTAAACTCTAACTCTCATTCCAGGGACACCTTAAGAGTATCTATTAATAATAGTTACTTATAATGGGATATCCCAAAGCTAGTATTTCCAAGAGAAAGCAGATGGCTATGTTTGTAACTGAGCACAACATACATTTGTGTATTCTCTCAACTTTCCTTCATATCATAAAATATATAACTCAGCAGAAGCATTATTTTGCCAAGATTTCACAGCCAGCAATTTCAGATCAATGGCTTAGAAGACATCCATTCTTGATTTTACAGTGATTTTGTCTTTTCCAGTGAATATCTACATTTTGGTGGCTTTAGCATTTGTGAAACCTGGCCTATATCAGGAGAAAGATTAAAGAAGTTTTATGATGCATATTGAAGAGTGCTAGGACAGTGTCTCTTTATTTTCCAGCAATAGTAGTATACTTGAAATTATAGAGTCATTCTAGTGCAGTCCTGGACCAATGCTTTAAATTACTATGTTGCTACTTTTCACTAAAAAATCTGAAAACTAAAAGGTCAGTTTCTCTGCCAGCTTGTTCACAGATGGATGTCTAAACCACTGAACTTAGATGTCACTGAAGCCATTTGTACCAGACTTATCTAGGAATTTTGATGGACTTCTATTTTAAATAATTACATGTATGGGATTTTCCCACTTTGGGAGTTTATTTTTGCATCTCATTCATATTTTACCCTTTTCCTCTTGGTTAAAATCCTACCGACTATGCATCATTGCTGCTAGGTCTTGAATGAGCCATACTCTCTGAAACTAAGCACCACACATCCACCACCTTAACCAGAACAGCAAGGACAACACTAAAGAAAATATAAAAAGACTGAATGTTCTTCTAGTGGAAAACCACTAGCCCATTCAGGTATGACCTAATTCAAATCCCTTACTATTATACAATGGAAATGACAAATAGATTCAAGGGATTAGATCTGATAGACAGAGTGCCTGAAGAACTGTGGACGGAGATTCGTAACATTGTACAGAAGGCAGTGATCAAAACCATTCCCATGGGGAAAAAAATGCAAAAAGGCAAAAGGTTGTCTGAGGAGGCCTTACAAATCACTGAGAAAAGAAGAAAAGCTAACGGCAAAGAAGAAAAGGAAATATACACCCATCTGAATGCAGAGTTTCAAAGAATAACAAGGAGAGATAAGAAAGCCTTTCTAAGTGAGCAATGCAAAGAAATAGAGGAAAACAACAGAATGGGAAAGACTAGAGATCTTGTCAAGAAAATCAGAGATACCAAGAGAACATTTCATGCAAAGATGGGCACAATAAAGGACAGAAATGGTATGGACCTAACAGAAGCAGAAGATATTAAGAGGTGGTAAGAAATCACGGAAGATCTACAGAAAGAGATCTTATTGACCCAGATAACCATGATGGTGAGATCACTCACCTATAGCCAGACATCCTGGAGTATGAAGTCAAGTGGGCCTTAGGAAACATCACACGAACAAAGCTAGTAGAGGTGATGGAATTCCAGTTGAGCTAGTTCAAGTCCTAAAAGATGATGCTGTTAAGTGCTGCCCTCAACATGCCAGCAAATTTGGAAAGCTCAACAGTGGCCACAGGACTGGAAAAGGTCAGTTTTCACTTCAATGCCAAAGAAAGGCAATGTCAAATAATGTTCAAACTACTTTACAATGCACTCATCTCACATGCTAGCAAAGTCATGCTCAAAATTCTCCAAGCTAGGCTTCAACAGTACATGAACAAAGAACTTCCAGATGTCTAAGCTGGATTTAGAAAAGGCAGAGAAACAAGAGATCATATTGCCAACATCCATTGCATCATAGAAAAAGCATGAGAATTCCAGAAAAACATCTACTTCTGCTTCATTGACTACGGTAATGCCTTGACTATATGGATCACAAGAAACTGGAAAATTCTTAAAGAGATAGGAATATCAGACCACCTTATTTGCCTCCTGAGAAATCTGTATGTAGGCCAAGAAGCAACAGTTAGAACTGCACGTGGAACAATGGACTGGTTCCAAATTGGGAAAGGCATACGTCAAAGCTATATATTGTCACCCTGCTTATTTAACTTATATGTAGAGCACATCATGTGAAATGCTGGGCTGGATGAAGCACAAGCTGGAATAAAGTTTTCAGGGAGAAATATCAATACCCTCAGATACACAGATGACACCACCCTTATGGCAGAAAGTGATGAGGAACCAAAGAGCCTCTTGATGAAAGTGAAAGAGGAGAGTGAAAAGCTAGCTTAAAACTCAACATTCAAAAACCAAAGATCATGGCATCTGGTCCCATCACTTAATGGCAAATAGATGGGGAAACAATGGAAACAGTGACAGACTTTGTTTTCTTGGGCTCCCAAATCACTGCAGATAGTGACTGAAGCTATGAAATTAAAAGACACTTGCTCCTTGGAAGAAAAGCTATGACCAACCTAGACAGTATATTAAAAAGCAGAAACATTACTGAGAAAGGTCCATCTAGTCAAAGCCCTGGTTTTTCGAGTAGTCATTTAAGCATGTGAGAGTTGGACCATAAAGAAAGCTGAGCGCCAAAGAATCAATGCTTTTGAACTGCGGTGTTGGAGAAGACTCTCTTGAGAGTCCCTTGGGCTGCAAGAAGATCAAAACAGTCAATCCTAAAGGAAATCAGTCCTAAATATTCATTGGAAGGACTGATGCTGAAGCTGAAGCACCAATACTTTGGCCACCTGATGTGAAGAACTGACTCACTGGAAAAGACCCTGATTCTGGGAAAGATTGAAGGTGGGAGGAGAAGGGGATGACAGAAAATGAGATGGTTGGATGGAATCACTGACTTGATGGACATGAATCTGAGCAAGCTCCAGGAGCTGGTGATGGAGAGGGAAGCCTGGTGTGCTGCAGTCCATGGGGTCACAAAGAGTTGAACATGACTGAGCAACTGAACTGAAATGAACTGAATGTCCCTCAGGGACACCACTTTCTTCCCCTAAATCCTCTTCACAAGGGTTATAATGACCAAAAACTAGACAATTTCCCAGAGTCCCACAAACACAATTTTCTGAGCCAGTCAGCACCAATGCTATGTTAAGAAGAGACCTCCTTTCTATACTCTTTCAGGGACCACTCTTTTTGATTTGAAAGTCATCCAGAAGTAGAGGAAGCAGGTAGCATTCTGGACTGTGGTCTCAAGATCTAAGAAAGGAAAAGTAGAATAAGGAATCCATAGTGGACAGTTAGGGAGGCACTGTAGCTTTTCCAAGTATAAGAAGAATATCTTCCAACTCTAATTTTCACATATCAATCTTAAAAATTCTTGCTACTTTTGTGCTGCTTGCTGTATGACTTCTACTTAAATTAACACATTATTAAAAATAGATAAATATATCTCTAAAGCCATCAAAGAAGTTCATGGGCCTGTTATACTTATTCCTAGAGTACATAAAACACAAAATTTTAAAAAGTAAAATGTTTGCCTCAGTTCAGTTCAGTTCAGTCGCTCAGTCGTGTCTGATTCTTTGTGACCCCATGAACCACAGCACACCAGGCCTCCCTGTACATCACCAACTCCCTGAGTCCACCCAAACCCATGTCCATCGAGTCGGTGATGCCATCCAACCATCTCATCCTCTGTCATCCCTTTCTCCTCCTGCCCTCAATCTTTCCCAGCTTCAGGGTCTTTTCCAATGAGTCAGCTCTTCACATCAGGTGGCCAAAGTATTGGAGTTTCAGCTTCAACATCAGTCCTTCCAATGAACACCCAGGACTGATCTCCTTTAGGATGGACTGGTTGGATCTCCTTGCAGTCCAAGGGACTCTCAAGAGTCTTCTCCAGCACCACAGTTCAAAAGCATCAATTCTTCGGTGCTCAGCTTTCTTCACCGTCCAACTCTCACATCCATACATGACCACTGGAAAAACCATAGCCTTGACTAGATGGACCTTTGTGGCAAAGTAATGTCTCTGCTTTTTAATATGCTGTGTAGGTTGGTCATAACTGTCCTTCCAAGGAGTAATGTTTGCCTACATATCACCAAAAATGTAGACTATTTTAAGTCATGGCTTGAAATTAAGCACTTTTCAATCTTTAAGTTTTGGCAAGTGTAAGCATAAATAGCATCACTTTATTTGAAAATTCAGGAAACAAAAACATTCCAGAATACTGGTTTCAGGAAGGTATGTAATGAGCTCGGCTTCCATTATATTTGGTGTGGTTTCAGCAGCTCTGGTTTGAGCACTGTTATAGTTCTCTTCTCTTCTCTTTTGATCTGCAGAGCCATTAAGGCACCACAGGCATCTTCCTTAAACAGATCTGTGTCCATATATATACATTCTGTCAAACCATTTGCCTAATAAACAAAGTATCTGAAACTCTAAGGGGGATTACGTGTGTGTATCCCTATAGCCTGAAATCCTCAGGACAAATGAAAAGTAAAGCCAGACCTTGAAAGGAGAATCATCTAATTACCTGTTTTTTAGGAGTCCATGAGAAATTTATTAGCAATCAATTGGTCATTACAGAGAATGTACATTACAGTTAACAAGATAGAAGAAATGGTCTCTGCACTAACATGCTTTCTACTGAAAGGATAAAATGCAGAGCTGACTTGACGGTGTGCTTAGCCGCTCAGTCGTTTCCGACTCTGTGACCCCATGTATTGCAGCCTGCCAGGTTCCTCTGTCCAAGGAGATTCTCCAGACAGGAATACTGGAGTGGGTTGCCATGCCCTTCTCTAGGGAATCTTCCCAACCCAGGGATCAAACCCAGGTCTCCCACATCGCAAGTAGATTCTTTACCATCTGAGCCAGCAGGGAAGCTGACTTAAAGGCTGAAAGTGAAAAGTGAAAGTCACTCAGTCGTGTCCGGCTCTTTGCCACCCCATGGACTATACAGTCCATGGAATTCTCCAGGCCAGAATACTGGAGTGGGTAGCCTTTCCCTTCTCCACGGGATCTTCCTAACCCAGGGACTGAACCTGACTTAAAGGCTGCTGACAATGAAATGTCTGCAGTCATCAAAACGAGGTACTAGGAAAGCTAATCAGCAGGTAACTGAAACACATAAAGATAATTTTTGTCAAATGAGAAAAACACAAAATTCAGAGCTTTTAAAGTATTAAGAGGGAATCTACACTGAACACTTAAACATATGTTTGAATGAAGACACACACCAGAGAAATGCAAAGATCTTATTTCTACAATTACATGCAATGAGTTTTGACAAACGTCTACACCCCTTTAGCCAACAACCCAGCAGAGATAGACCTTTCTCCATTCCTACTTGCCACCTTCCATAGCTTCTTCCTTCTCCACCACCCATAAGGACACACCATTACTATTTCTATTCCTATAAAAGTTCTTGAACTTAAATATATTATACAGTAAGAACTCCCACATCTTTTTCTAGATTATGTCTGTCTCCTTTCCTTCATTATAGTATTTTTGAAACTCACTTTCACATTATTGAGTGCATCAGCAGTTCATTCAGAAATTTGGGGACATTTGGGTTGCTTGCAGTTTGTGAATATTTTGAATAAAGCTACTATAACAACTGTGTAAAAGGTTTTGTCTTCACATATATGTTTTCTGTGTAAACACATAGGAGTGGAATTGTGGAATCGAGTAAGGATATGTTTAAATTTCTGAGAAACTTCACATTTCTTAAGTTTCCTTTTTTCAGTCTTCCAACCATATATGAGCCTTCCAGTTGCTCCACACCCTCACCACCATCCGTGTTGTCACTCTTTTAATAGATAAGGAATAGTATTTCATTGTAATTTTAACTTGATTTTCCTGACGAACAATAACTGAGAATTTTTTCATAAGCTTGCTTTCATTTGTCTATGTCCTTGAGTGTTTATCTCTTCAATTCCTTTGTCTATTTTTAAATTCAGCTTTTACCTTGTAATTATTGGTTTGTATTAGTTCTTAAAATATTCTAAACGCAAGTCCCTTGTTAGGAAGGTGTAATGCAGGTATTTTCTACATGTCTTGTCTTTTCATTTACGAAGTTTGTCTTTGGATGAACAGAAGTTTCTTATTTAATGAAGTACAATTTATCATCATTTTCCTCTTATCTTTTGTATACTGTCTCTGCCTGTTCAAAGGTTGCAATGCTATTCTCTCACGTTTACTTTCAGAAAGTTAGAAGCTCAGCCTTTATGTTTATGTCTATGATTCATCTCAAATTAATTTTTGTGAATGGAATTAAATAGAAGTCAAAATTCATATTTTTTCATATGTCTATCCAATATTCCAGCACCATCTGTTGAAAAGATTTTCTTTACTCCCTTGAATTGTCTTGGTGCCTTTGTCAAAAGTTAATAGACCAATTGCATGCAGGTCTGTTGCACATCCTTTACCCTAATTAGTATCATAATGTTTTTAGTAAAATATAAGAATTTTACAGCAGTATAATTCCATTGGAACCACCTTTTTCATATATTTTATATCTATATGTGATATAATACCCATAATACAATGTCATTATTTTTATTGCCTTTTAAAGAGATAAAGAAAAAACACTTATCCAACTATTTATAATTTCTGATGCTATTCTTTGCTATTTGTGGCCCAGCTCCAGCCAATGTCTTGGGATGTAACTTCATCAGCTCCTCCTTTCTCACCGTGCATCTCATTCTCTGTTACCTGCTCCACAAATTTCAGCTCTGACCTCTAACACCTGCCTCTTCATATCAGCCTCTGCTGTCTCAGTGGGCTCTAGACCCTGCTTCTCATTCAGAAAGTACCATGTAGAGTCTTCCCTTTGTCAAGGTCATAGTCCTGCACTACCTGTTGCCTGGTGCCTGAGAACCACTGTCCTAGCTCTTCTGTCCAGTGTTACAATTGTTTATGTTAAAGAGAAAATTCAGTACCAGTTACTTCATCTGCCAGAAACAGAAGTTTACAGATAATTAAAGAAGGATTTTAAAAATAAATAAAGTGAATTGTATTCAAGTATATATCCCAAATCCATGCTGTACCATGATCAGTCACTCACTTCAGTCATGTCTGACTCTTTGTGACCCTATGGACTAAAGTCTGCCAGGTTCCTCTGTCCATGGGATTCTCCAGGCAAAAACACTGGAGTGGGTTGCCATTTCCTACTCCAGGGGATCTTCCCAACCCAGGGATTGAATCCTTGTCTCCTGCATCTCCTGTATTGGTAGGCAGATTCTTTACCAATATACCTATACATCACCACAAATCTGCCCAGATCTAAGTTTAATTCTGCAGTAACCAGAAGCTTTCAAAAATACAAACCTCTTTCTGTCCATTACAAATTAGAAACTACTACACAGACCCAGAAGATAACTGAAGAAAAAGGTATCTTGTTTATATAATATTCTATCCAATTACTGTTGACAGATTCATTAAAAACTTAGCTAAAACACATCTGCTTTTTAATTTAAAAAATTAAGTTGTTTTATCCTTGATTTCAAAAGTAGTTGGTTTGGGGGCATTTCAAAATTGAAATTCACTGATCAATAAAATTTAGCTATTACTAGCAAATAATTAAATTATACAAATCAAGAGAAAAATAAGCAAGTCAAAGATCAAAGGAATAGAATCTTTTGTAGTGAAGTATGGAGTACTAGAAAAAATAAAATTCAGAAAAGTGATGGAAAAAATATGCATTTTATTCACCATTGCATAGAAATACTAAGTGAATTCTAAAGCACATACATATTAGCTGAATTCCAAAGAGAGTCAAAATTTTATTATGATGACTGACTTGAACAAATTGAAACTATTCTAATGAATAAAGCATTCAAAATTACCATCCTCAATAATTTATGCATGACTGCTAGTAATCATAAATTCCCGGACTTTTAATTTTAACCTTTCTTAGCACTCTATTGAATATTGCCTGAAAGAAATAGATGAACTAATAAATTGGAAAATTTGCCAACCTAACACACAAAAAAGTGATTTTAATAGACAAAACTGAATATGGAGGTAAATACAAAATTAATATGAAGCATATACATACTTTATAGCATACCATCTCTCATTTTTATAACTAGTCATTAGGATAGAGCTTGAGGTAATCAGAAATACAATTAGTGCTTCATTTCTAGTTTTTCTTTGTAAGTCCAGCAATGTTGCCTAGCAATGTAGAGCCTTGTCACCACTCAAAACTACTTCTCTTTAATTACTAATCTAAAAAAATAAAAATCAGAACTGACATAACAGACCTATACTAGTTACATGTCATTATCTCAAATACGAATTTTTTCCCTACATTTCTAACCTACTGGGTCTTATTTAAACTCAAGAAAAAGACACCCTGATTTTCTACACACCTAAGTTTCAGCCTGAAATAGTTTAACATTTTTCAGCATCTAAAAAGTCATGGGAAAACCTAAGAAGAAAATGAATGGTAAGCTTCAAATTCAGAAGAGTGAATATTGTTCAATGTACATCATTCAATATATATTCAACACTAAAATTAATTTAAACTAAAATTTAAATTAATTTAAATTAAAATAATTGAAATATTCGTGGGAACAGTTTACTAATAATGGAGTTATATTAGAAATGTTATAACACTACAAAACTTGTACCTTGTGTTCATAAAATTCTATAAACAACACTTTAAATGTAAATTATAAAAGGTTTTCCTACTCCTTTGGCACACGTAATATTTGACCCCTTTTACAGCACTTACTCTGTTCTTCACTAAAACTGGTCTTTAAATTGGAAATGGAAGGATTTACATAATTTTAAAAAAGAAAGAAGTCAGTCAGTCTATGACTGTGGAAGTAAATGGCTTACAACTTGAGGAAAATGGCAGGAAAAAATTCAGATTTACATACTCAGTTCTGCTTAAATGAAGATGGAACATGAAATAATATTCCAAACACCTTCAAAGAAAACTGAGCTCACAAAATATGTAAAGTAACCAGAGACTTCCCTGCACACACTCTCCCCCCACCCCCCACCCCAAACACACACACACACATTGCCTCAGAGCATCCATCTAAAAAGTAATGGTCTTTACAGCACAGGTCTCAGGCCCAACTGAATAGTATCACAGTACAGAATCCTAGAGTTTAGTACCATCACAGCTGATTCGGGGTGATCAGAGGTCATATACAACATCCAACTTCACTAATGACTAGTGAAGGATACTGACAAAGATGCTCTTTGAAAATTCCAGCCAGGCTCCTCTGAGCCTGCTTCTTGAATAGGCCAGTCAACTTTGGCCTACAAGGATATGAACAAATACTAACATAGTTTCTAACAGATCAAGGCTGTGTCCCAAAGATGACCCTAATTTCCCTTAAAGTGCCTGCCTGAGAAAACTCAAGGTTGCTGGAAGAGTTTAGTGTCTGTTCCAGCCAACACCTGAAAAGAAAGCAAGATTCAGTCATATGCAGCAGTCAGCAAACCCTTCCCATGGACCAACTATCCCTTCCCATTTTTTATAATTTTTTCACTTCCCCAACTCTACAGAGCACCCCTCTCACCCACTCCCTGGATTCTCACTCTCCCTTTAAAATGCCGCGTTGCCTCTGTACAAATCCCAGTGAAGCTCAGTTCCCTGGACCCATTCCCTGTTGTAATACCACATCACTGCTTTATTCTTTAACAGTACAAGAAGCAACAGGCACACTTGCAACAATGAAAAAACCCTGAACTATCACAGCTTCAGAAAATCCTTTCTCCCAAAAGGGATGCAATTTGGTGTCCGAGTAACAGATGAGTGCCAAGTACATGTCTAGTGCAAGCTACCTCAGGAAAAATAAGTTGACAGCCCCCTTAGTTTTCATATTTCATTCTTCATGGAGATAAAAAACTTATATGACTAACTTCCACTCTCTGGCTACCTGTACCACATAAATTTCAGGTTTATTTATTCATAACAGGTAATTAATACAGAGAATACTCTATTAAATAAAGACAAACTTAGATATGAGCTTCTTAGTTTACCTTTCTGTTACTTGGAATGTCTGCAGGATGTCTGATGGAGATCAGCAGTGATCCAGGAAGTCCTTAAGAAGGAAGAAGGATGCCAAGACCCTGTTAAGTCTTCCTCCTCTACAGAGGATTTTAAGAGACCCATAACTGTGACCTCAGAAGCACAGTCAGAAGTTTATGCAGTCATGCTATAATGGCATGAAAACCCCATTTGGGCAAATATCTCAAAAGGAGCAGGTAGAGGGGTGGGACTCATGAGATTTCATCTACTTTCAGCAAACTGCAAGAATAAAGGAGTAACCAGTTAATTTACTATAAGCCAGTTTTATATGAGAAATATAGTTTTGTTGGCATTAATGGAGCGGAATGGCAAAAACTTGTAATAGACATATGTCTTGATTTCAGGAAGAAAATACACACAACCCCTCATGATTCTTATAAAGAAAAAAATAATTGTGGGGCATAATGGAATTTGGGTGTGAATTCATGAATTAATTAATGATGAAACTATTATAATCAAATATTTGTCACTTAGACAGCTAGTCATCATCATAAGCTAAAACTTGCTACATAGTTAGGGTCTATTTTTGGCTCTATTCTGTGCAAGGTGTCTTTGTTCTGGGTATGAAGAATGACTAGATAAAAGCACAGGAGTGACATATTAGGTGACACAAAGTGAAAAAGAACCTAATTCTTACTGAATAACAGAACTTGAGTAATTAGAATTCAAGAGGTGCTCAGATGGTTTGTATGATTCTGAAATCAATACAATAATATAAACAGACATAACAAATAAAGTATCACATTTGGATTTTAACCTAATAAATCTTTAAGTACAGAACAGGGGTGGCCCAGGAGCCAAATCCAGCCTACCACCTATTTTTTGTAAAGAACATAAAATTGAAACACAACCACACTCAAGGATTTATGTCACGTCCACAGTTGCTTTCTGGCTACAAAGGCAGAGTTAAGTAGCTGTCACAGAGGTCAGCTGGCCTGAGAAGCCTCAAGTATTTATTATCTGCTTCTTTACTGAAAAAGTCTGACCACCCCTGATGATGGAAATTCTGATTGTCAATGGTTGATGTGAGTAAGATCGGAATTTTTAATGGTCAGCTGGTAAAAATCAAAAATGATAAACACAGTCTTCAGTTATATTCATAGAAATAGCAGTAACAGCTGTGACTAGGTCAGAAGTTAGCCTCAGTCACTAAGACTCCAGGTGCTCTTTATGCTGTATGGTCAAGCCATAGTCAGAGGACAGGGTCAGGTTCTAAATGTCCCATCGTAACAAGGACAAAAGAAAACCTGTCCAACCCTGAGGAAAGTAATCAGAATGGGGATGGTCAGTTAATGAGTTGTACGAATAACATTAGAGGAGGCTGAAAGGTCTCTCCACTCCTTTGGAGGACAGAGCAGATACCAATGGGTGAATTTTGAAGGCTTTAGCTAAGCATCAGGAAATCTTTTTCTGAATGTTTCATGTAGGCTGAGTGTTGAAGAACTGATACTTTTGAACCTGTGGTGTTGGAGAAGACTCTTGAGAGTCCTTGACTGCAAAGAGATCAAACCAGTCAATCCTAAAGGAAATCAATCCCGAATATTTATTGGAAGGACTGATGCTGACGCTGAAGCTCCAATACTTTGGCCTCGTGCAAAGAGCTGACTTATTAGAAAAGACCCTGATGCTGGGAAAGATTGAAGGCAGAAGGAGCAGAGGACAACAGAGGTTGAGATGGTTGGATGGCATCACCACTGAGGGATGCAACGGACATGAGTTTGAGCAAGCTCCGGGAGATGGTGAAGGACAGAGAAGTCTGGCGTGCTGCAGTCCATAGGATCGAAAAGAGTTGGACATGACTGAGCAACAACAACATGTCCAACAAGATATTTGGCTACTTGAGGAAGTGATGACTTCTTGTCTTTGACCTTCCTATCACAGAACCCAGATGGAGATTCGGTGCTTCTAGGCGGGATGTTAGTTATCATTTTAGGGAAGACTTTCTCATTGTGCAAGACTTCCTATTCACTGAAGGATCATCTCTGCCCTATGGGAACCTAAATGCCAGTAGCACCTCATCCCTCCCCAACTCCCATCACTGGGGCAACCAAAATGTCACCACACAGGTCCCAATGCCCCAAGTGAGTGGAAGGGTGAAGAACGAGGAGAGATGAGATGTTGCGGGAATTCCAAGGGAAAGGGAGTGACCTACTGAACTTAGGATCCACTTCCACTCCAGAAGACCATCCGTTCATTCCCTCCTTTATTCACTTGTACCACAAAGACTCACTGAGCACTTCTTACATCACAGCACTATGATCCCATTGTTTCATATGAGGCTGGCTGGAGGGCAGATTTTTTTCTACCGTTTAACCACCAGTCACTGCCTCTGCAATTAGCCACACATTTTTATGAATTGCTCAGCTGAGCTCTGCAAGCAGAGTAACCCAGCCTTCAACCACAGTCAAGAGGCAAGCTGCCTGGGGCTCACCGCAGATCCTTGTGGACTTTCCCTAAGTGTGGTGGAGCAGAAAGCTGACAACCACAGGAGTTCAGCATCACAGCTCACCCTCTGAAGAAACAGGAGAGTGGAAATTAATTCTCTCTCTTCTCAGAAGGGCTTGTGGTGGATGACCTCTAAAACATCACTTTCAAAAAAGGAAAAAGACTCTATGTCCTTTCTAGAGCTATTATACCAATGGACCAATGGACCCCTTAGTATCCTGAAAATGTTAAGATATAACCCTTGTACTTGCATCATATAATTTATTCTTTATTTTTAATCTATTGTATTCTTTGACTCTTGAGAGTCCCTTGGACAGCAAGTAGATCAAGTCAGTCAATCCTAAAGGAAATCAACTCTGAATACTCATTGGAGGGATACTCACTGATACTGAAGCTGAAGCTCCAATACTTTGGCCACCTAACACAAAGAGCTGACTCATTGGGAAAGACCCTGATGCTGGGAAAGATTGAGGGCAAGAGAAGGGGGCAACAGAGAATGAGATGGTTGGATGGCATCACTGACTCAGTGGACATGAGTTTGAGTAAACAGCCGGAGATAGTGTAGAAACAGAGAAACCTGGTGTGCTTCTGTCCATGGGGTCGAAAACAGTCGGACACAACTTAGCGACTGAACAACAACTTAGTTTCTTGTGAAAGTGAAAATCGCTCAGTCTTTGCAAGCCCATAGACTATACAGTCCATGGAATTCTCTAGGCCAGAATACTGGAGTGAGTAGCCTTTCCCTTCTCCGGGGGATCTTCCCAACCCAGGGATTGAACCCAGGTCTCCTGCATTGCAGGTGGATTCTTTACCAGCTGAGCTACAAGGGAAGCCCAAGAATACTGAGTGGGTAGCCTATCCCTTCTTCAGAGGATCTTCCCAATCCAGGAATCAAATCAGGGTCTCCTGCACTGCAGGTGTGTTCTTTACCAATTGAGCTATCAGGGAAGCCCTTCTTATAGTTTCTTGTAAAGAGTATATATTTGGGTCTTGTTACTTCATACGATTTTACAGTCCCTATGTTTATACCAAAAACATTCACTATAGTCATTGGTGTGGTTGAATTAAAATCTACCATTTTCTTAAAAAAATAAATAGATAAAATACAACCCTTGGTAGTTCTTTACTACATGGAAAATAGAGCATCATGCAAGCATTACATTCTTGACCTGGGTAAAATCTGATTGAAATTCTTATCTCACGGTAACTTGCATACCTCCTAATACTGCCAGGGCAGAACTGGTGTTTGTTTAATGCCTCAGCTCTTAGGCACACCCTGCTACTGGATCCCAGACAACCAAACCAAGCTGTTTTCCATTTGGTCCTCGAGTCAGTCCCATGTAAAGCTTTCTTTCTGAAATTCCCAGTCTCTGGGTCTGCCGCTAACTTTGGGCTTAAAGACAACAGGAAGAACAAATAAGTCAAAGAGTTGAGTGCAGTAAAAAAAGAAAACACCTCATTTGTGGCCCTCTCTTGCTGTTATGAGCTGTTCTGTTGAAAGCTTGGGTCACAGTAAATCTTATTCATGCTGCATTCCAGCCCTGGCAGAAGCGTATCTGCTGAGATTTATCATTTGACCTTTGTCTCTGTATTGTTTCTAACTAAAACTAAAACAGCTTGTAAATACTTTGAAAAAAATTTTAGAGAGAATACTCTGAATATGTTTCATGTTTGATGCTAAGAAAATAGGAGAAATATGTATGTTTTTATGAGTGACATCTAAAAATATTAATTGGGTTTTTAAGACCAATTTTTAAGCTTTTCACAAATTTTCAAAAGGACAGTAAGAATAAATGATTTCACAAGGAACTCTAAACTTCAGTACTATAGCACTAATATCACATTATATTCTCAAAATAAAAACTTGATATCTGGGTTACCAAACAATGGAACAAGCATGAAGTACTCCACATGAAGTAAAATAAAATTAAACTGTTTTGGATTATTTGTGCTGTGCTGTGTTTAGCCTCTCAGTCATGTCTGACTCTGTGATTTGTACTTCAATGTTAATTATCACATTTTGTTTTGCTTAATCTAAAGTACATAGAAAATTTTAGAAGACAGATGGGTTAGTTTTGCTCTAAGTTTTCTTTTTTATGACTTCTCATGAAATAGTGAATCTGATGAGAATGTTTAATTATATGCATGCTGGAGTCTTTCATCCAGAGGCAGTCAGCAACATTAATGAGATTATCAAATGCCACACGAGTTGAAGTTGTTGACCTGAATTAACTTACAATTGAGTATAATTGACATTATAAGGCTGTGATAGGAAAAACATATCTGCGGGTGGACCCAAATAGCTTGTAAGTGCTGAAATCTTCAGAAATGTATTAATAAAGTCTACATATTTGGATATTAAAGATGAATGTCCCAAAGCTTGTTTTTAGAGCCTTGTACACTTGCTATGATGTATGCATAAACTAGAAGAGAATATCTCCTTCAAAAAGGAACATGGTCAAAGATAATTAGGATTGTATGCCCGGCCTCACAATAGAATGAAAAAAAAAAAAAGGACCACTCTAGAGATATATCGTCTCATTTTTCTCAAAGCAATTTTCTAGGGAATTGGAATATAAGAAACTATAAGATAGAGAGAAAATTCCATAAACTGGGCAATTTTCAGTTTACCAAAGAGCTCTGTTGCAAAGAAGTGTTTGAATGTGGTTGCATGGCCCTCTTTGGGGTTGAAAATAGTTTTTGAAAGCCTAGGTAAGCTGATCTATACAATAGTATTTCCATATTAGGAAAGTTTCAAGTTATACTTACCCACCATGGACAGGGGGCTTCTTGAACAATGGTCTTCTAGACTGCAGAATTAAAGGGAATACATCTGTCTACATATTACACCCAACCCTATGACAGTAGAGGTGACCTTTGACCCCCAGGGCAGTAATGACAGTGACAGATGTTGTATAGGGGATGCTTTTCAGATAGCAGCAAAGAGGGTTCATGTTTTAGTGACCAGATAAGAAAACAAGTGTAGACCCATAACCAGAAATCAAATTACCTGGGCATAGATATGTTAAGGTAGTTCACATTATCTATTTGAAAGACGGCATCACTCAAGTTGGTCTCCCTGGGTTAGACTTTCCCAGGTTTCAACACCATCTAAACACAACAGACAGTAAACACAAATAGGCTTTGTCAGCAGAGTAGAAAGAACCTGAGTCTAGACATTCACGATGCAGAGCTTGATTCTCTCCTCTGCTTTGCTCATGTATGCTCAGTCACTGAAGTCATGTCTGACTCTCTGTGACCCCATGGACTGTAGCCCAACAGGCTCCTCTATCCATGGAATTCTCCAAGCAAGAATACTGGAGTGGGTTGCCATTCCCTTCTCTTTGGGATCTTCCCAACCCAGGAATCAAACCCAGGTCTCTCTCATTGTGAGGAGATTCTTTAACATCTGAGCCACCAGGGAAGCCCCACAAAAGGGCTAAGAAAGAGAGAATTTGCTCTCTCTGCCTGAGCAAGGACATCTATCTTCTCCCGTCTTTGGACGTCAGTCTTCCTGGTTCTCCAGCTTGCCAACAGCAGGTGGGGCCTTCTCACCCTCCATAATCACATAAATCAGTTCCTGTAATAAATTTCCTCATATACATATATAATACGTGTGTGTGTGTGTGTGTGTGTGTGTGTGTATATAAAGATATACAAATACATATTAGAATGGTCCTAGTCCCCTGGAGAACACTAATACAGGCTGAATCAATCCCTTCAGACAAAAGTAGCCTCAGTCTAGTCTATTCTTTAAATCATCAGAGAAACAGTTTCCAAAATCTTCTTCCAGTAAACTTCACAACTTATACTGAGTTTGATCATGCCAGCCATTCGGTAAAAGAGTATAATTATAGAGAAGTCACCACCGTGGCTTTACACTGGAATGAAAAGCAAATGGAGTGGTAGAAAGAAACGTGCATCTACTCTCAAGCTCCAGGTAGTCATTTTAAACAATGAATTGGGAAGTAGACAGTTAAGGATTGATCACCCACGCACCTAAATTAACATCAAACCGGTTCTCTGTAATGGCACCTTTTATGCACCTGTTTTAACCACCGTGCACTGCCTTAAGGTGTGAGTTTCTGATACCTCTTTTCTCTTATGTCAAGGAAGTGGCTGTTTTAGAAATTTCACACAGCTCCTTCCTTAGCTACATGGGTGGGAAAGTCCAGATCATAAAACACTGCTCCAGGTGGCCTGTGAGAGCCTCCATAAGAGTGTCACGCTCACAAAAATACAACTGAGGAGAGAATTCACGACGTGACACAGGCAGATGGTGGTCACAGGAGCAGCAGCGCAGACACCATTAGGTTGTAATTTTACCATCATAATGGACAGCTGAACAGATAAAGCTGCAGCTGGGGTCAGCAGAGGGAGGGTCTCCGGGCTGAACGTCAGTATGTCAGCCTCAGTGTCTGCATCTTTGTCCGCAGGAAGAGATGGATGCGGAAAGCACAACCAACAGATGTAACTAAATACGGTGCTAAGTTATCATCAATTGCATCTTATTATATGAACAGGCTCAGTGCAATAATATAGATTAGACGCACAAGCTAGCAGTTTTCAGATCTTGGGAAGCACCAAGAAAGCTTGGGAACCAGGTGGGCAAGGAGGAATAAGGGACCATCTTATAAGGTGTCAAAGTTTCTCTTGCTGTATTATTGGCATCTTGCTATATCATTATCTTTCATTCTTTCTGCTTCTAAGAAATAGAGTTTTACGTGGACTCCCCTGGTGGTCTAGTGGTTAAGAATACACCTGCCAATGCATGGGATATGGATTCGATCCCTGGTCCAGGAAGATCTCACATGCTGTGGAGCAGTTAAGCCCATGCACCACAACTCCTGAAGCCCGCACGCCTAGAGCCTGTGTGCTCCACAATGAGAGAAGCCGGAGCACCATAACCAGAGAAAGCCCAAAGGCAGCAACAAAGACCCAGAGAAGTAAAAAATGAAAATTAATTAATTGTCAATTAATTAATTTTTTAAAAGAAATAGAGTTTCACACATACAACTTAAAAGTCTTAGCTGTAACCAACTGAAGAGTTGAAGATGACATACCTACTATTCTGTCAATATTGGCTCAGTAACTGGGGTGGATCAGAATAGATGGAACAGGACAATGATTCCAGGGGTGAAGGAAACAGAGATGGAAGCAGCACATGGTGGGGTGGGGAGGAGGGTATTTTCCTTTCAGCATTCTGCAACAGTTCCTTGTGATGCTAATAATCCACCATTAAGCTAAACAATCCAAATATCTTCATTTTTCCTTCTGAACAATTTCTGAATTAGCATTCCCTTGAAGTTGAACTGTACATTTCTCAAAATGTTTCACTCTGAGAAATATGAAACTATCACCTTTTTGTTTGTTTAAATATATCTGATCCACGCTGCCTAGACAGGATTGCTACATATCATGCTTACATTTGTGCATTGCAATATTTGCTGCTTAAAGAATATTACACTGCCGATTTGGCGTTTGTCTGTTTATTACTGTTCAAATCCTTATCTCCAGGACTTTCTTGCAAATTGTTACTGCTGCACACAATGGAGTTTATACACGAATATGTAGTTTAACCCTGTCAAAAACATCATTCCCCCTATATTTGAATATGATGGAAAAAAATAAGTCCAATTACCAAGAACTCTCAGAAATGTCCAAGGATTTGATTCCTCAGGGTTACAGATGAAGCTTATGAAATCTGCCATGACTTACTGCACTGTTTTTTCACTCATATTTACTGCAATCCAGACAATCTATTCCTAATATCATCTGACTTTCCACTACTATCTTGGGTTAAGTTACATCACATCAAATGCTGCCTTTACAGCACTAATTCCATCATGCAGCTGTGAATTCCCCTCTATAGGTCAGCCTCCAGTACTCACTTGAGCACCTTGGAGAAAATTGTGGCTACTTGTCCATCAGTATAATTCTGATGCCTGTGGAGTAATGGTTCTCTGCTGCTTTTCCTTTCACTACAGGTCATGGAAAGCACATAGACAATGCAGGTGAAACTGGACCCAAATCTAAACTTCAGATGACCTCTTAACTAAACATAATGCAAAATACGTATTAAATAAAGAAGTGTATTTCTATTCATAAAAAAAGAGCTTGAACTACCATTCTCCTAAAGGACATTTTAAACCTTTCATTGGTTTTTTTAACCAACATTTCAAAATCAAACTAAATTTTATGATGACTAAAAATATAAAAAATATAAAACTTAGATGTCTGAAATACATTTAAGTATAATTATCTCTTCAGCTTTAGTATAGTCCTCCAAAATATGCAAACAGTATAATTTCTTCAATACAATGGAACAAAAATAAAGCATCATGAATTAGAATCCATCCACATTTTAAACTATCAAGCTAGTTTATTATTAATGGAGAAAAATATAGCAAGAAAAACAATATTTTGTACTTTTGTTGTCTTGAAAGAAAATTGAGCCATTATTTGTATCTTAATACCCCCAAATCCCTGCCTTCCAGTAAAAGTATCATCAGTAGTGAAGGAGTTAAAAAGTATGTACAAAGACACTCTAGGACTAGTCAAACTAACATATTAATAATAGATGACCAATGCTCCTCTGTATGGTGTAGCCCGTGAAATGTTACAAAACGTGAAGTCTCCCACTTGTGAAACGCTTCAACAGACAGATCCCTGAGGATGACTCCATCTATATTTCCAACCACAGCTCTCTTTCAGATGAAAAGGCTGTGAGGAACCTTTTCAGGCTTCCTAATGGGTCAGTGGCTTTATCTAATGCTTTCCCCTAATTGGCCCTGCATTTAAGACATTCAGTCAATGATGTGGCTGCAATATTTAGATCTTTGCCAATCATACCCTCCCAGGCCAGGAAAGAGTTTCCCATCAGAAAGCAAAAAGGATTCATGGCTTCAAGTCTTAGAGAGAGAGGATAGTTGTTAGTAGAGGTCCCAATGGTATTAGAAGATTCTATCTGGACAGTGCAAGCATTGTCAGAAGTGGTTCATCTGTTGAAGAAAGTAGAGCATGCAAAAACTGTAGAATATCTGGTGTGTATAAACCTTGCATTTCATCCTTTGTTTCAGGATAAATTGGGGTGCCTCCTGAGAGACTCTAAAAATACATATCCATCATGAAGAGAGCCACCTCTACTAACAGAAATGGAAGAGAAAAGAAGTCTGCAATGCTGCTTCATGTTACTTAAGTCACTTTGATCATAGTTTAAAAATTACATTTTATGTAAAGAAACAGTCTGCTTAAATAACTACTCTTTCCAGCAGGCTTGGCCTGAGCCCATAGAAACAATTCTCCTTTTAAATTCACTCTTAAGGTAACACACACAAAAAATTGTTATCCTCAATTCTATATTTCTGATGGCTTAGTTGTTGTTGTTCAGTCACTAAATCGTGTCCGACTCTTTACGACCCCATGGACTGCAGCATGCCGGGCTTCCCTGTCCTTCACTATCTCCCGGAGTTTGCTCAAACTCATGTCCATTGTGTTGACGATGCCATGCAACTGTCTCATCCTCTGTCTCCCCTTCTCCTCTTGCCCTCAGTCTTTCCCAGCATCAGGGTCTTTTCCCATGCGTCAGCTCTTATCAGGTGGCCAAAGTATTGGAGCTTCAGCTTCAACATCAGTCCTTCAAATGAATACTCAGGGTTGATTTCCTTTAGGATTGACTGGTTTGATCTCCTTGCTGTTCAAGAAACTCTCAAGAGTCTTATCCAACACCACAATTCAAAAGCATCAGTTCTTTAGCACTCAGCCTTCTTTATGGTCCAACTCTCACATCCATACATGGCTACTGGAAAAAACATAGCTTTGACTATACGGACCTTTATCAGCATAGTGACATCTTTGCTTTATAATATGCTTTTTTTGGACGGCTTAAGCCATATCCTAATATCCGATTTCAATATATAGCAGAATGTCTTCATGTTTTAGTTTTCTCATCAGCAAATGGGAAAAAATATCAACATCTGCCTTTCTGTAAGAAAGAAACAAGCGAACCGAGGTAGCAACAGAGTTTTATTCCAAATTGTAACAATGATTACTTTTTAAATTTCAAAAAATAAATTTTATGAGCCAAACATATTTTCGTGTGCTCTCAAGTATTCTTGCCTGAAGAGTTCTATGGACAGAGAAGGCTGGAAGGCTATAGTCCATGGGGTCACAAAGACTCAGACAGGACTGAGCGACTAACAAACACACACACAAGTAAATCACCTTTTCACAATCTCCTGCAAGATCGAATATTTAGTATTTCATTGTGGGGACAATAGAAAATTGAAGCTGAACCCAAGCCTGGAAGCTCATCTCAACCCTGGTGGAAGAGGGTACTTTGCTCTTTTTGTCACTGACTGCAGGACTTGACAGTCCTGGGGCAGATATGAGGACCAATAAGTAGACAGGTGGGGCATCTGGGCATGAAAGAAAGTCCTTCTTCTGTCCCAGGAATCCAGCATCAATGATCAGGTAGAAACAACTTTCCTCTCAGTGGGGGATTCTAGAGTCTAGTCCAGAGGTCCCCAATGTCTGAGATCTAGTGCATGATGATCTGAGGTGGAGCTGATGTAATCATAATAGAAATATAGTGCATAATAATGCAACGTCCTTGAATCATCCCCAAACCACCCCCAACCCCCAGTCTGTGGAAAACTGTCTTCCAAGAAACCGGTTCCTGGTTCCAAAAAGGTAGGGGACCGCTGGAGTCACCTAGAAGTGAAACCATGATCAACTCTGGATCATTTAGTCACAAATCAGTTTATCAACTCCAATGTTTCGGGAGGTCCGAAAGCTATTATAATAAAAGGAGTTCATAGTGGAATTTTTGAAAATAAAAACTTCTCCATTGTGTATACAATTTTGCACAGGCACTGGAAGCATTAAATAAAACACTTAGGTTAGGAAATATGCTTTTTACTCAAGCATTAATTAGTTCCATTAAGAGCTTATAAATCAGTTCCCTACATGTCCAAGGAAAGAAAAGGCTTTCTTCTATGAATGCCCCATCCCACTGGCAGTTGGTAAATCATTAGTAACTGGTTCTGCAGGGGTGGGGGTGGGGGGAGGATGGTGAGAGGAGGGCCCTGATTGGAGTCTGTGTACCTCTATGATGTGAATACTTACACCATCATAGATTTTGAGCTACCAATATGATGTCACTGGCTATAGAATTGGAAAGTGATGCTGAGCAGCACAGTGTTACATAGAATTTCTACCATACCATCATAGATGTAAAATCACCCCTAAAGTACAGATAACAGAGCAATGCAGTAAAATAATTAGGAAGGATGGAATTTGGGATACTTATTACTTCTGCTTTTAATATAATTTAAAATTTATATAATTAATGTTTAATAAAGGTTGCACTTAACAACTGGCTCACAGAATTTCTGGAAACAGTAAATTTTCCCCGGTTGGTACAAGCTGGCCTTAGTACAGTACTGCCTCCAGCTGCTACTCATCATCCAGATAAAAGGCAAATGTATAGAAGACAGAATAGAAATCAAGCATGAGAAGTTCCACTTACATATAAGGAGGATTTGGCTACTTGTAAAAATTTCCATTCTCAGAGAAAGTTTAAGAATCAACATCAGGGTCTTCGGTATTGAAGATTCAGACAGTGACTTGCTATAGTGGTAAAGACAGATCTAGACCATTTTTTAGAAAACAGTGAGAGCTGCTCAATCATGTCCAACTCTTTGCGACCCCCTGAACTGTAGCCCACCAGGCTCCTCTGTCCAGGCTCCTCAGTACTCTCCAGGCAAGAATACTGGAGTGGGTTGCCATGCCCTCCTCCAGGGGATTTTCCTGACCCAGGGATCAAACCCATCTCTTCTGTCTCCTGCATTGGCAGACGGTTTCTTTACCATTGCTCCACCTAGGAAACCCTAATTCAGATAATTCTCCAAATTGAGGAACTGGGGATGCTCTTACACAAGTTAAACAGAACAATCTACTAGTTCAAGGATTTCACCCTCCCTAATTCCGCGATCCAGGAAAACTCAAGGCTTTCACCTGATTTTTTGTTTTTACTATGCCCATCTTAAAATACCTGTTCTCTAATACTCTACCTACACCTACAAAGAATTTAACAAAGAGTGGATATATGTTTATGTATAACTGATACACTTTGCCATACAGGAGAAAGTAACACAGCATTGTAAATCAACTGTACACAGACAAAAGTTACTTCAAAAAAAGAATGTTTCAGTAAAGGACATTTAGAGCCTATATCCTGTTTTATTTTAGTATCTGCCAAATATATCAGATAAAAATGTAAGTTAGATAGTTTGTGCTACGTGTCATTTGTTTGTTCCACTATTTAACTGGCATTTTGAATACGAATCTTTGATGATGTGCTATCTTTTAGTCTAATGTTGCATTCTGTTATAAATGCATGAGGATTCACACACATTAACATCAATTAGTGTTAATGTGCATTAAAAGCATGAATTTTTGATGCACCTAAGAAAGAAGGTCCACTTTAACGTCATCAAATATTTGTCAAATAGTTTCCCCAAATTGACACTCAAAATATCTTCAAAACTGTGTGAAAAATCTCTTTTCAAAATTAATGTTAAAATTATTTTGAAGTGTAACATAAAAAGTATTAAAAGAAAATCAAAATAAGCAATTAAAAAGATTACCATTTATGGTTTTCTTCTTAACCTTCTCATTTTTTGCCTAAATTACTATAAAGCCTAGTTTACCTAAGAATGAGCTTTACTTTTAGAATGATTAATACATTTATTCTCCTATTTCGTGTCATCTCACCAATGATATTCATCAGCTAACTTTCAAAATGCAACACTAAAAGGCACCCAGTTCTTCAGCCCCATGCCAGGGTGCTCCTCATGGCAAGTGGATAGAGTTGGATTTCTGCCCAACACATAACACCTGTGCTCACATAACACACACATCTTTCTATTAAGGCTCTGATAAAATATGTTCTGCTTCTTATCTTCCTGGACTCCTCAATTTTGCTGGTCATCTGTCTGTTTCACTTTTCTTTCCATCACAATTATCACTTCATTCTTTGGGACCTTGGGAAGAATGGAAGGCAGATGCTTCTATGATTTGTCATCTTGTTGTGAAAGCCCTCAAATTTTGTGTTTTCCATTCTGATTTTTATCCTTAAAGAGTACTTTTTATTAAGCATTTGAATCCTGCTTTTTAAAGCAAGATACACTTCACTGATGAAAACAAATGCTTAAGAAAATTGTCAAAAGATACATAAATAAACCTGCTTTATTTTCTACTTTTGCAAAGAAACCACAGTATATTAATATGTATCAAATGCCAAAATCTTAAGTAATATTAACTCAAAATTTCTTATGCTTACATTTGAAATTCTTCTTTTATATAATCTGGATAATTGTTCAAATGCTTCCTTGAGACCCAAAATAGACATTGTAAAATTCGTGAGAGAAAAATGAGAAAAACATACACAAAGCAGTTCATTTTTTTAAAAAAGATAGTACTACTAAAGTTCTGGGGAAAGAAAGCAATTTATTTTTCAACATCTTATGATTAGGATTATCCTCTTGGAAATAATCAGAATGGAAATGATTTTGTTAAAACTAGGGACAATTAAAAAAAAAAAAACAATAGCACTTGATATGTGCTTCCCCGATGGCTCAGTAGTTAAAAATCCATCTGTAAAGTAAGAGACACAGGAGATGAAGGTTTGATCCCTGGTTGGGAAGATCCCCTGGAGGAAGGCATGGCAACCTACTCCACTATTTCTGCCTGGAGAATCCCACAGACACAGGAGCCCAGTGAGCAAAAGTCCATTGGGGGTCACTTGAACATAAGAATTTGTGGGGAAAACAATTCAACCCAGAAGCCCGTAAGAATACATTTCTTAAGCAAATTTGATACTCTGTACACATAAATAACAAAAGAGCTATAAAGGGATTCGGGTTTGTAGAAAAGCGGCTAATGCAGAATATTGTAATGATTTTAACATCTATCACATTTTAACGAAAGTCTCTTCATTAGACAAACATCTAATTTCCCTAACCATTTCTAAGTTTTGTAAGATGAACCAGAGTATTTAAATGTAGAAAAAGAATAGAAACTAAATGATTACAAATTATATTGTTCAGGAGAAGAGAAAAAGCTGTTGAAAATACATCTTAAGACAAAAGTATCAGTTTATCTACATAGTAAAATAAATGTATTTCTGCATTTACTGCCAGATATCTATGATAACTGAGTGGTTCATTTCATAAAACTTAGTTTAAAAACATGTTACCACAACTACGCCACCAGGACACCTCTCAACACCTTTTGTCTCAGCATCACAGTGACACCTGTGGTCACAGATGGTCTGAATGTGGAGTGGAGAGAAAGTTAACTGATTTTTCATGATGAGAAAAAAGAATCACTAGCTTGATTTCATTTGACAGGATATTCTCTAAAATAAAAACAGAGACCATCCTGGTGTTAAATGTTGCTTGTTTTTATATAAATACTCTAAAGATTTCTGTTAACTGTGGATATGGAAAGTAAGAGTTGGGAATTTTTAGTCCTCATAAAAATATGGCAATCACCTATCCATAAAGTGATGCAATGCAAGATGCAATCAATCTCTCCTGGTAATGTCCACCTCCAGGGACAAAGCTGCCCCTGTGATGAGGAGAAGACGTGAAAGTTCTGTGGGTACAATCCCAAGCTAAGTTCAACACTTTACCGAGACAACTCTACGCTGCAGCACTGTTTACAATAGCCAGGACATGGAAGCAACCTAGATGTCCATGGGCAGACAAATGGATAAGAAAGTTGTGGTACATATACACAATGGAATATTACTCAGCCATTTAAAAAAATGCATTTGAATCAGTTCTAATGAGGTGGATGAAACTGGAGCCTATTATACGAGCGAAGTAAGTCAGAAAGAAAAACTCCAATACAGTATACTAACGCATATATATGGAATTTAGAAAGATGGTAATGATAACCCTATATGCGAGACAGCAAAAGAAACACAGATGTAAAAAACAGTCTTTTGGACTCTGGGAGAAGGCAAGGGTGGGATGATTTGAGAGAATAGCATTGAAACATGTATATTATTGTATGTGAAACAGATCACCAGTCCAGGTTCGATGCATGAGACAGGGTGCTCAGAGCTGGTGCACTGGGATGACCTTGAGGGATGGGATGGGGAGGAAAGAGGAAGGGGGGCTCAGGATGGGGAACACGTGTACACCCATGGCTGATTCATGTCAGTGTATGGCAAAAACCACCACAATACTGTAAAGTAATTAGTCTTCAATTAAAATAATAAATAAATTTTTAAAAAAAGAAAAAAAAGAAAATGGCTTGGAAATGCATGTGGAGGAAATTCTGGATTTAGAAACATGCCATTAAGACTCCTTTAAATGCGGCAACTAAAACAGTTTACTAAAAGCACACAATCAAATGTCTCACATGTATATAAACATTATTCTAAAACAAGCAAAATTAAAAGCAGGCTTCAAAAACGTGTCTAAAGTTCTTGGATGACTTCATGAATCTGTTACCTGGAACCGCTTTTTCAGAAAAGATTTACTTTGCACAGTTTTCTTTGGGCATGCTTTACACATTCTCTCCAAGCTTATCTAGCAAAACTAGGAAATGAATGTGAAATGTGAGGCAAACACTCAAATGTGCTCGAGGTTAGAAGCATAGTAAGGATGGGAGGTGGCCAGAGCAGTGCGGTAAAGGAAGCGGAATGGAGACTGCGATTTTACAAACCAAAGCTCATTCAAATACACCAGCCTTAAAATGGTAAATTCTCTCTAATGATATCCCCAGTCTGGGGAGGAGGGGGTCAGAAGCAGAGTGAATGAGATGATAAAAACCTTTCATTTGTTTCTTTAACTTTTAGAAGGAGCTAATGGACCATCTTTTAATGGTCCACATAGTGACTTTTTTTTTTAATAGCCCTCATAGAAAAACTTTATTGGAAAGCAGGGAAAACTACCAAGATATGAATGAAGACAAAAATAAAAAAAAAAGTTCAGATATAAAGTGTATGACCTTGGTTTAAGTGGAAATGGAACCCTTTGGTGACCTATATTTTCACTTTGTGGCACTGCTGCTGCTGCTGTTGCTGCTGCTGCTAAGTCAGTCATTTCAGTTGTGCCCGACTCGGTGCGACCCCATAGACGGCAGCCCCCCAGGCTCCTCCATCCCTGGGATTCTTCAGGCAAGAATACTCGAGTGGGTTGCCATTTCCTTCTCCAACGCATGCATGCATGCTAAGTCGCTTCAGTCGTGTCCGACTCTGTGCGACCCTATGGACAGCAGCCCACGAGGCTCCTCTGTCCACAGGATTCTCTAGGCAAGAATACTGGAGTGGGTTGCCATTTCCTTCTCCACACATAGTGACTTAGTCATCAGCACTCAGCTTCTCTTCAGCAAATGTGTCCTCTGAATGCCATTCCCCCTCAACACCCACACTTATTTTAGTTGCTTCATAACCCCCATCTTCCAACAGTTGGTGGGAGCAGAAACAAACATGAAAGGGGAAAAAAGACAGCTGGATTCAGTGGAAAGAACACTAGATCTGGGAGTCCTTCCGGTGGTAGGCTGGAGGAGGCTCACAACAGCTCATCGAGTTAAACTTGGAATTTAATGAGCCAGCTGTTAACATAATCATTATTTTAAAATAAATAATAAAGATTTTAAGTCAATTGCATTAAAAAACAGAGGGACTAAAATATCTTAAGCACATCCTTTCCTCATTATTTTACTGTGTTTTACTTTCTTTATGCTGTTGAGGTTATTTATGCTTATTTGGGGGCTTCCTTGGTGACAGATGGTAAAGAACCTGCCTGCAATGCAGGAGACCCAGGTTCGATCCCTGGGTCAGGTGCCCTGGAGAAGGGAATGACTACCCAAGTCAGTATTCTTGCCTGGAGAATTCCATGGACAAAGGACTGTCCATGGGGTGGCAAAGAGTCAGACACGACTGAATGACTAACACTTTGCACTTTTCACTTGCTTATTTTATCTGTTTGATGGAAGGACCTTGTAATAATCTACTTCAATTTGGCCAGTGTGGGAATATTTATGCCAAAGAAACGGGCAAATGCTAAAAATCAGGGTGTAACATTGTTTTGTTGATTGTCTAGACTTAAGAAAAATGATAGAGAACTTTTTTCTAGCAATGTGTTTAAACTTAAAATGTGTCAGCTCAGTATATTCCCAATAGCACAAAAGAGCTGAAGCAACTCAATCAAAAAATGGGCAGAAGACCTAAATAGACATTTTTGCAAAGAAGATACACAGATGGCCAACAGACACATGAAAAGCTGTTCTGCATTGCTAATTATTAGAGAAATGCAAATCAAAACCACAATGAGGTATCTCTTCACATGGGTCAGAATGGCCATCAACAAAATGTCGACAGATAATAAATGCTGGAGAGGGTGTGGAGAAAAGGGAAACTTCCTACACTGTTGGTAGGAATGTAAATTGGTACAGCCAATAAAGAACAGTATAGAAGTTCCTTAGTAAAAAAAAAATAGAATAACCATATGATCCAGGAATCCCATTCCTGGACATATATCCAGAAAAAAAAATGAAAACTCTACTTCAGAAAGATATATACACCCCAACATTCACAGCAGCACTGTCTACAACCACCAAGACATAGAAACAACCTAAGTATCCATCAACAGATGAACGAATAAAGAAGATGTGGTATATATATATACAATGGGATATTACTCAGGCATTAAAAAGAATGAAATAATGCCATTTGCAGCAACATGGATGCAACTAGATATTACCATACTAAGTGAAGTAAGTCAAACAAAGACAAATATGATATCACTTATATGTGGAATCTTAAAAAAAAAATACAATTCAACTTATTTACAAAACAGAAACAGACTCACAGACATAGAAAATAAACTTAAGGTTACAAGAGGGGCAAAAGTGTGGGAGGATAAATTAGGAACCTGGGATTAACAGATACACAATACTATATATGAAATACACAAACAACAAGGACTTACTCTATAGCACGGGGAACTATATTCAATACCTTGTAATAACGTATAATGGAAAAGAATCTGAAGCTGTACCCCTGAAACCGACACAATATTGTAAATCGACAGTGGTTAATTTTTTTAAAAAAAGAAATGAAGAAAATAATTTTCCAGTACTTGAAAACTATTACCCATTTTAGCAAAGAATCTGCATATGCTGGGAGAGGTCATGGAGCAGACCTGACCTCCAGGTGACTCTTAAGAGGGACTCGAGGCAATGGGAGGCTCCTCCTGCTCTCCCAGTCCTTGGAATGCAAGTCCTGCCTACCATTCCCTCAGGAGAGGCTGAAACCATTTCAAGGATGTGGCCTTGACAGCAGTGTGCTATTGAGACTATCCGGAAAGAAGATATCACTGAACCCAGAAAAGGGTTCATCCTATTCATGGAACAAAAGAGATTCCGCCAGAATTAATCAGCTATGTAGAACTTACAATCAAGGGTACTGCATATTTTATTATTGTGTGCGTGTGCTCAGTTGTGTCCAACTCTTTCCAACCCCATGGATTGTAGCCTGCCAGGCTTCTCGTCCATGGGATTCTCCATGCAAGAATACTGGAGTGGGTTGCCATTTCCTTCTCCAGGGGACCTTACTAACCCAAGGATTGAACCTGTGTCTCTTGTGTCTCCTGCATTTGCATGTAGATTCTTTACCACTAGTGCCGCCTGAGAAGCCCTATTTTGTTATTATTATTTGTCAAACTGAGTGCTGTGTATTCAGTCGCTAGGTCATGTCCAATTCTGTGACCCCACGCACTGCAGCACATCAGGCGTCCCTGTCCTTCACTATCTCCCAGAGTTTGCTCAAATTCATGTCCATTGAGTCAGTGATGCTAATCTAACCATTTCATCCTCTGTTGCCCCCTTCTCCTTTTGCCTTCAATCTTTCCCAGCGTTAGGGTCGCTGCCAATGAGTCGGTTCTTCAAATCAGGTGGCCAAAGTACTGAAGCTTCAACTTCAACATCAGTCCTTCCAGTGAATGTTCAGGGTTGATTTGCTATATATCCTTAATATACACAATATTTATGACATATTATGTAATAATGTAATATATACGTATATGTTTTGTTTGTCTAAGATCTAATCACCAAATGTTTACCATCAGTGTGCTGTCTCTACTATCTAAAAACTATTAATTTGAAGAAGTCCTTGAATTCTATGAGCATCACCTTCCTCTTCTGCAAACTAGAGAAATGGGTGCCTTCCTCAGAGGATAATTTTAAGGGTAAAATAACGTTCATGTAAAAACACTGTATGGATCACAAGTGTTAATTTACCATCATCAATTCAGCCATATGTTTCAGCTCCTAATACAGGCACTCCTAAAGAACTGCAGGATTTGCAAAGATGAATAATGTTTGCTCCTTATCCTCAGGCTGCTTACAGTCTAGTAATGTGTAAATCACTAAAAATAACGTAAGAGGATGACATGCATTCTCACAGAGGAAAAAGCAATATACTGTGCAATTAAAGGAAAAGAAGTGACTGATTTTACCTGGAGCACCAGGGAAGACTCCATAGAGAAGGTGGAATTTTTAGATTAGCTTTGAGGAGTAAGTTGCATTTTTATCAATTAAGGTGTACGTGGAAGATGGAGGCATTCCAGGCTGATACATGAAATACCAAACACATTATCATCAAAACAAATACAATATCAACTAAGGACATCATAACTGCGTTGAAAAATCTGCTGTATCAAAACCACTTCCATATCATTTGTGTGTAAAACAGAAAGAATGATGCCACTATAGATTATACAATCCAGTGTGCCCGTCTACTATTCTGCATACTCAAAGGCTGACTAAATATTTCTTGTTTTCCCAGCTTATAAGCCATGTCCACTTCTAACAACCAAAGTATAAATTATCCTCTGCCCTTCTTAATGAAAGAAAACATTCATGCTCCAGCGAATTTTAAAATTATTTTTCAGGAAAACTCTATAAAATACATCCTATATAACAGAACAGAAGGAATGTTCCAGAGATTTAAAGCAAAGGAGTCACTGATTTCAGATCTTTAAATATATAAATTATGCACACATTATGTAAACAATGAAGAGAACCTCTCAAGTGAGGGTTTAATGGGAGAGTCAAACACTGAGGCAAGAGAAAAGTGAAACCTCTTAAAACATTCATGGGTACAAGGACTAACTATTAAAGAAAGAGCATTATTTTATCCCTCAGTTAACGAGTCTTGCAAGGGTTGACCTTACGCAGTCAAGCTCACCAAAAACCTTTTTCCTTCTGATAGTCAAAATAGGCTAGCTAATGTTGGTGACTTTGAAAAACAACACTTGGAAAAAAGCTTGACATAGCCTCTAAAGAGTCTGTCCTTACGTGTAATAAAAGGGAGATGTCTATGAATCTCTCACACATAGAAGTCTCACACATTGGTCTGTGGCCTTGACCTCAAGCGACTATGCAATAGACCACAGGGCCAGTCTAGGTCCCAACAGGACATATGTCAAGAGAAATGTTCGTCCCACACTGAAAGCCCTTTCACTCTCCGCTCTGGTCCCCAACTTCCCACTCCACGCACTCCCTGGCAAGCCACCATGCCTTCTGTCCCACAAGACAGCTGTCAGTCTGTCGCTGTCTGAACAGGCCACATTTCAACAAAATCTAAAGAGAAATTGGAAGGTTGGAGGCTGAAACCTTCTGCTTCAAAACACACACAGCGCGACCTCCTAGCCTTCCTGGAGACCCAAGCCTCCTCAAACACCCGCTTTCAACCGCGTTTAAGGTACGAACACCTCACTCTTAACTAAGACTTGGGGGGAGCGGCCCGGTCTCCCCAAGACTGGGCATTCCCACGCACCTTCTTATGACACCACGTTACTGGAAACCATCCCGAGAAGAAAGAGCCCACAAGCCCCCGTGAAACTTCAGCGGGAAGGCGGAGGGGCTAAAGCCCGCTGGCCAGCCCAGGGGCGGGGGAGTCGCTCACTCCCCCAGGCACCCCGGGGCAATAGCCCCTGGACCGCGTGGCGACGCCGGGCTCCCGGGGCCCCGGGGAGACCGCGCCCTCGCGCAGGGCAGGGCCACCCGGGGAGTGCCCGCGGCGGGCCGGGAGGGTGAGGGCCGACGGAGGGAGCCGGGGCAGGAACTCACCAGCTGCAGCGCGCAGAGGCCGATGAGCGAGCAGCGCCCGGTGCAGCAGCCCATGGTGCCCGCGGCGTCCGAGCGGCGCTCGCCGCCTGAGGTCCGCGTAGTCCGGCGCCGCCGCCTCCCGACTCCGGAGCGGCCCCCTCCCGGCGCTCGCCCGCCCGGCCCGGGCTCGCGCGCCCCGCGGCCGCCGCTCTCAGCTCCCGGGGCCGGGCTCGCGCGCCGCCTTTGTTAGTTTCCCGGGCGGGCAGAGGTCAGTGCGGCGCGCCACGACCCGAGCTTCTGGCTGGGGTCCCTGCGGCCCGCGGGGCAGGTCTGCTTCTTGGGGAGGGGGAGCCGGGCGGGCGGGGAGGGGGCGGACCGGAGGGAGGGAGGCTACAGATGGTGAGTGGGTGGAAGTATGTTCAGGGGAGGGGAGGGTGGGGGGGGGCGTCTGAAAAGTGGAGTGGGCTGTGTGTGTGCGCGCGTGTGTGTCGGTGTGTGCTTGTGTGTGTGTGTCTGCGCGCGCGCGCGCTCGTGTGTGTTTGTGTGTCTGTGTGTGTGTGTGGCGGAGGGGATGAATGAAAGGGAGTGGCGAGGGGAGGATCGGCTTGTCTAGTTAGGAGTCTGGAGAGAGGAAGAGAGAAAGAGAAAGAGAATGAATATGAATGAGCGTGAACTGAGGCGACGGCTGGTGCGGGAGACCCTCGGCGCGGTTGGAACTGGGGAGAACCGGGCAGGGCTTTCTGGCCCGGGGCTGTGCTGGATGTTGGGAAGGTGGTCCAGGGATGTACGAAGGAGGGAACCGGGTTTGACTTTGATGCCCGGAGGTGGAGAGGGTGGGAGTTGAGACCTCTAGGTGGAAGACGATCCCGGAGGCGAGAAGGCGAGCGCCGCGCCAGGCCGAGCTCCGAGACGCGGGCTGCCGGCGCGGGGGCGTTCACTCGGCCGGCCCTGGGCGCGGGGCTCTGGGGTCTCGGGGCCAGGGTTGCCCTCGGCCGCTGCGATCGGCTACCCCGGAGGCCGGCCCTGCTGGAGTCTCCTGGGCGAGTTAACCGAGTTGGATCCGGCAGAGGCGATGCGGCTGCAAAGAGTTGCGCTGGTACGGAGCGCGGGGAGAGAGTCGGAACCGCAAGGAGACCCGGCGTAGGTTTCTCAATTAAAAGGCTGTTAGAAATTGTCACCAGGCGTGAAAGATAAGGACTCGTGGCTTTTCTAGGAATGAGAATGTTTCCGGCTTGAAGATAAATATGATTTCTTCCCAGAGATAATTAAATTGTTTGAAAGGAGCTTGGAAATAAGCCCTGATCCCGGATGGTTAAGATCCAGGACTAACTCTCCAAGAACCCCAAGGAGGCTCTGTTGCTCGCTCTCTCTCCCCTAGTAGGTTAGAGCGGAGGAGTTCTGCGGAGAATTCAGTTTCTTCAGGCTCAATGTCAGTTTTCACGCGCACGTTTTCTACCTGGTGAAACAACGCACGGAGCTCGCGCACCTGGAAGAGCAGAACAAGCCTCCTGGCCGATCGTCTCCAAAGAGGCTTTGCGGAACTTGGCACAGAAACCCCGTCCTAACCCAGTGCTGCCCTCCCGGGTCCTTAGTGGTAGGTTAGTGAGAGGAGAAAGATGTCTGCGTTTTAAAAAATTCACTCCATGCAGGGAAACTGCTCAAGCCATGCCTTCAGGCATTACAGGGAGTTGTAGTTTTATTTGTCTTGAAATTAACTGGCTCTTGCTGAACCGTTCCTTCAGGACTGATGTTTGTAACTTAAAGCACAGTTCCCAGGAAAATCGCTGCATGGTGTCTCTGAAATGGTAGTAGGGACACACGAATAACCTGACGATGTGGGTCAAGGATAGGGTAAAGCACATTTGTTGTTAGGTTGCACCTCTGTCCATTGTCTCGGGAAAGGGGATTAATAGAGTCAAAAGCTTAAAAAAAAAAAACATTTAAGACATTAGAGATCAAGGATTATGAGGACATGCTTCTTCTATGCACAATAAACAACCATCACCTTTCATGATGAATGAAAACAACAGGAAAGAATAGGCACTGACAGATAGGTAACTTAGCATGCAAGAAATGATGGGGCAGAAATTCCAGACCACTGACCCCTCTAAAACTGTAGGAGACAGCCAAAGAGGAAGGGCATGAACTGCCTGCAACTTCCAGAAATTATCATAGCCTCTTCGCCATCAGAGATTTCGATGAATGATGATAATAAACGTTATGGCCATTCCTTCCCTCCACATTTACATACATTCACCCCAATATCCTTTTTTTCATCACTTTATTTTTCAGGAAGTACCAAATTTGCAGCTAAGATGAACTGGATCCTTGCCAGGTACCAGGCTAAGTGCTTCATGTGTATTCATTTATTCCATCCTCACCAGGACCTATGAAGTAGGTGCTATGAGCCTCCCCAGTGAAGAGATGTGAACCTGGGAACAGGGCATCCAGTGGTTACTGAATGGATAAAGAGGGAGGAAAAGCCAGGTCATCTGACTCAAGAGCTCCTGGATTTACACATTCACTGCGCTGCCTTTGAATCTTAGGACACGAGTGACACCTGCAGAGGAGCTAACTATTTGCTGGGAAGGAGACATAATCATTTGCATTGGCCCACCTCCAGAGCCAGTGGCACCATCCTGGTGTGATTCCAGGGAACCAGGGGGGTCCTCCTGTACCTTTCCCCTTCCCACTGCCCCATTTACCGAAGGAACCAGACTAGAGTCTTCCTTGTTATAATTTAAGACAGTTGCAAAATACTTTTGGCTTTGAAAGAGAGGAAGAGAAAAGACACAGAGATAGCACAGTGCTGGGGATAAGTCTAGAAAGTGTGTGAAACTACCTGTTTGTCACTGTGGCCTCTCATTCTCGTTTTCTAAATTGAATTGCATCATGAGCTAAAAATCTTTCTCCTCCCTTCTTTGTTTCATTCCTTCCTCAGTGTCACCCTCAAGTATTTCTTTCTTGTTTCTTTTGCCAATTGCTTATGTCAAAAGTGATACTAGCTGCCAGGTTTACAAAGCTAAGTGATACATTCTGTCCCTTCTCCTCTAGGGCTTGGAGTTGGAAAGGGAGAGCGGATGGGTCAGGGAAGCTGAGCCCACCTGGGACTGAGTGCTGTCATCAAGTTTTCTCCCTCAATGAAGGATGCTAAGGGAATGATCTGATCTCTTGGGAAGGGGAGAGGCGAAGAGAGTAGAAAGTGACTGAGCAATGGAAAAGTGTGGGACCTAGGGAGGATTTTGGAAAAGCTGATGGAGGAAGAAATTATAATCTAAGGAACAGCCTGTACCACTTCCTCACTGTAGAATCTCAGACAAGTCACTTTGCCTCCTTGTTTTCCTGTGTAAAGTCAGCATGATGTGACTTACCCTGTAGGACTAAGCCTGACATTTGTTCTTCATCCTCCACCTACCTGTGTCTGGCTCCCTCGCTTCATGCAGATCTTAGCCTCATGTCACATCCCACAAGGCCTTCGCTGACCACACTGTCTGATGTAACACCCTAGCCAGTCTATTGTATTTTCTATCAAAACAGTGATTTGTTTATGATTTCTCACCTCCCCCACTCAAAAACAATGCTATTTCTCCAGTGCTTACAATAGTTAAATTTATTATTTCTTGAATGAAAAATATAACCTGTGCACATTTTTAGCATAATATTTCTCACACAGTATAGAATATATATATGTGCACACTTGTATAGAGCACAGTAAATACCTGTATTAAACATATATGTATAAACATGCTCACATACCCTAATGACATTCTAATCTATGTTTTTGTCTTTAGTCTATCTTTTCTATTCCTCAGTTTCTTGGTAAAATTCCTTTGAGAAACTCAAGTCCTGTTCCCCTTAAAGTTGAGAGAGAAGCAAATTATTTACACATGGGGAGAGTAACATACCTGGGTTAAGAGAGCACCCCTAGAGAACAGACCCAAAAGTGCAGATTTTCAGACTGCAAAATAGATTCCAGAGGTCTTTCAAATACTAGGATTTGAGACACCAGCTTGTAGGAACTAAAGTACCTCCTTAATTATTTCACTGCTTGTTTTTCTTGTTTTCTTTTTTTGAAGCCTTCAAGTTTGGCACTTTTGTTTGCATGAAACGGTGTTCAGACTGATAAGTGTTTTCCTATCTCCACTGAGAAAAGTTCCTAAACATGCCACTAAATATGTGTCTTTTCCTGCTTGATTTGGGTGGGGGTGGGGCCCTCCTTGGCACAAGAAAATTAAAATCCTCCACACCTCCTGCTGCCACTGGCTTAACTTCATGGATATCTGACAGATATTGAAAGGACAGTATGGCTGTTTGGTGGGAGCAAAGATAAGGTTCATACTGGAGTGAAATTGGAGACCTACATGTGGAACGTGTGAAGCATGGTCGTGAAGACGGTGGTTCATTAGTGTGCTGCCCAATGCCTGTTCAGGCCACAATCAATTCTAGTTAGAATTGATTCACTTGTTATGCATAGCAAAGAATGCCTCAGTATGCTGGGGACACCAGAGAGATGGCGGTTATGATTTCAATAGTTCCTTACTCCCTAAGAAGAGAGATCCTTCTTGCTATAAGCACTTTACATCATAGCTTTAAAAGTGACCCACCCTCAAGAGGCTGTTTTATTAGGAAGTAAGGTGAGAAAGAAGTGGTAGATGGATAGGGTGTGTGGGAGTGTTTTTAAGAACACCAGAAAGGATAGAGGATGCGAGAATTACAAAAGGAGAAAGAATAAGAAAATTTCTTTGAAGTATTTTGCTTCAAGAACTGTTAGGAATAAGTAGTTTTAAAATTCGAAAGGGATGATTTGGGTTAAAAACTAATCCTCAATTAATATTTACCTATCACATGCTTTAGTGATCTAACAACACTGATTCTATGCTTACTATTATCATAACTACTATTGCAGTGATATACATATAGAATGTTTCTAATATCATGGAGTGAGATGCCCCTACTGACACCAGGAGCTCAAGCATGTCTCACTTAGTAGTTTATTGCCAAACATTGGCAACCACTGGGGACTTTTATGCAACAAACGCCACTGCATGCATACTATGTCAGAGCCTTCATATCAGAGACTCGAACACTTCCTTCCTACTATTAAAATCTGCTCTCCTGCCCTCTGCTTTTCTGAAGATTCCAGAAGATCAGATTAGACTTCTCTGCATGGCAGCTTAGCTAGACCCCCAACAAAGAAAGAGAGAAGGTGGCATGACTGAAAGCAAAAAGATAACATTAATACAAAGTCGGTGAACCAGGATGCCTCGCAACCTGTTCTTTGTATGTATGTATTATCTATCTACCTACCTATCTATTGGATTACATTGTGTTCCAAAATAAAGCAATTTTTTCTGCTATTTTTAAATCAAGGATGGTAAATTTTTTTGTCCATTTCAGCATCATACGTGGAAAGCATATCTCTACAAGATGATGAACTTTTGCAGCAGATCTGCTCACATCTCTCTGGTTCCAGAATCAGTCCTATATTATCAGATAATGTCATGCGTTATCATACAATGTCACATTTTATTATGTAACATTTCTCTAAGATGTTAACACTAAGGAAAACATATGGGATCTCTGTAATTTACTTTTCTTGTAGCCTATATTACTTTAAATAGTTAAAAGTAAGAAACAATCATATAAAATATGCTACACATGTAACAGCAGGCATATGCAATACTGAACAGTAGTCCATCTGAAACCTAATATAAAGTAGATTAGCTTAGGCTTATATGAAGCAAACTATTTTTCAGTAATATATAAACGATGGATTTGTTATTTGTCCATGGTATTATAATATGCATATATGATCCCCCAAAATATACCAACGTGCATAAATATAGATGTGTGTGTTAGTCGCTCAGTTGTGTCTGACTCTTTGTGACCCCATGGACTGTAGTCCACCAGGCTCCTCTGTCTATTCAGATTCTCCAGGCAATACTGGAGTGGGTTGCCATTCCCTTCTCCAGGGGATCTTCCTGACCCAGGTATTGAACCTTCCTCTCCTGCTTGGCAGGTATATTCTTTACCACTCACCTAACTGGGAAGCCCAATTTGTTTCATAATCCACCTTTTATTGGCCCTTCCGCTTCTCGGTTTCACATCCTCACTTCCTTCTGTAGTTTCCAGGAACCATCTCCCAAACAAACTGCTTGCATTTGAAGTTTTATCTAAGGATCTATTTCCATAAAAGTCCAAACCAAGACACACTTACACTCATCTGCGGTTACATTCTTGGCACTGGTATCTTGAATACAGAATAGGTAAGATTCAACCCAATTTTTTATACATGAAACTTAGTGATTCTTTAGATTGATTTCATAAAAGTAACAAAAGGATGAGCAGATAATGAGTTAACCAACAGCATAGGATCAGAACATCAGGCAGCTCATGGTCGCTAGCCTAAACACCACTGTGTACTGTGGGCCATCATGGTATACTACGTAATAGAAATTTCACACTGAGATGCTGACATGGGCGTTCTATTTCCTCCTCACTAAGGATTAGTGTCACTCTTAGCAAGAGGTGACTGCAAGAATGAACAGCTTGATCATGTCTGTATTTCTCTTCCAGCATTGATGTATTCCACCAAGTCTACTTCTAGATATGCTGTGTAACAATCTCCAATGAGGTCAACTTGCCCTTGCATCAAAACTCTTATTCTAATTATATGCCAATTATGCTCAGTCTCTGCTTGTGTGTAGCTCAAAATCTACTTTCAGTACTAAATTACCATCTCTTATATTCAGAAAAAGAGCCTTCTGACAAGGGTTACCTTCTGCTTGGCTCTCACTTGTCCCTTACACCTCCTGGGGCTTCTTTTTCTATTGGGCAGAACTTGGTTCTCTGTGAGGCCTCATTTTGAAGAGCAAAGATAAGCCGTTATGTCCCTACTTCTTTTGGTAGAAAGCACAACTTCTGGATGCTGTTGAACCCTGAAATGGAAGCAGAAGACTAATACACCTGTGATACTTGCTAACCCTTCAGTGCAGAGGTTGGACTGCTTTCCTGTTTAATTCCAGTCATGTGATGACATACTGATGAATGAGTTGGGTTTTCTTTCTTAAGTCTCATTGGGTAAAAGGCATTACCATGATTGAAAGATGGAGAAAGAGGCCCATCTCAAAGACAGTTAAGCTTGAACCTTTGGGAATACATGTCAACACCCATTAGAAATAAAAAAAGCTACCCGAAGAACACAGTGTCATGGTTCATCTACCATAAATGCTTTCTATAAAAGACTGCTCTGGGTAGACAGTCTCTATAGTATGAACCACCCCATCAACTGGGCATGATTATATGTTAACATTAATGCTTTGCCCAGATTTATAGTGCTAAGGTGTTGTTCTACCTTTTAATATACTTGCTTCTCAAAATAGCCACAAGAGGTATCTAGAATAAGCAACTAACATAGCTAGTCAGTGACTGCTAATCTCTTTTCCTGCCTAGTAGCCATCACTTACCATCAGCATGATCCCATGATAGCTATTGCATGATAGCTATAGCTAAGTCTTAGCTATAGACTATTGCTAAGTAAGTGATAAAGGATTTTGACTTTTGCTATTCCTTTAGCAGAGTAGGGAAAGTGTAGGGAGAAGAAATATTAACAAATTTAAAGTTTAAATACTATGTCTGATTTCCTTCTATCATGGTAGAAAAAGAAGAGGAGATAATCATAAGAACACTAAGAAATCTGTCACATCCATGAATCACAATAGGCAGGGAGATTAGAAAACTTAAAAAAAAAAAACAAAAAACGAGTTGACAGTAACCTTCACTTCAAACACAGTTATATCCCAAAGCACAGGCATAGTGTGTCAGAGTCCTCAAGGACTGCTTTAGTTTGTCACAGACAGCAGTCCTGGCTCATTCTTTGTGTTTGCCCTGTTCCTAGTCTAGTTCCTAACTTTAAAAATGTTTGTAAGGGACTTTCCCTGGGGCCCAGTGGTTAAGAATCTACCTTGCAATGCAGGGGATGTGGGATCAATCCCTGGTCAGGGATCTAAGATCCCACGTGTCTTGGAGCGACTGAGCCCACGTGCTTCAGCAGCTACTGAAGCCCACACGCCCAACTAGAGAGTCCAGCACCACAACGCAAGATCCCACATGACGCAATGAAGACCCAACATGGACAAATAAATATTTTTTCAGTGAACGGATGAGCAAGTGGACAGTGGTGGGGAGAGATGTCTGCTGAGCACAGGTAGGGATGATTGAGAATGCTAAACCAAAAAGTTATGCACTAGCATTTGCTACCAGAAACCTTTGCCCTTTATCCCTGTCCAAGGAGGGTCTCATGTTCACACCCTCTGCCTAAGGCTTCTTGACATGCCAATGAAAATACATCTTCTAGATCAGCTTGCCACTTCCTCAAGTGCTGGCTGACCCTATTTCTGATACAAGTGCTTCAGAAGATTTCTGTCTGCTGTTTCCTTTTGTATGAATGCCGTTGAATATTTTATAGTATCGTTGGTGTTTCTAGCAAATCCTATTTTCAATATAGCCTTGAAGAAACAGACATAAAGATGATCTCATTTTAAATTCATGTATGCTTATATCTCATGCTAGGAAATAACATCCTTCATTGAAATGGAAGCAGTTTATGTAAAATGACTAAGTTACTAAGTATTTGTAAGCAAACTGAGAGGAAGAGTTTTATCTAAATGCTCTGCAGAAGCACAGTGCAGTTGAAAAAGCACAGCCTTTTTATCATAACCAACATATGAACCTACTATTAATCTATGTAAATTTAACTTATTCTGCAGAAAGTAGGAGTGGATCCTCTGAGCTTAACCTGAAGAAGACAGGCAATTTTTTTTCTCATTATTACTTGGTCTAAGTCACAGGGATTAAGGCAAAATTTCCTGTCATTACTATGCAGTCTAAGTTGTATGGTGACAATAAAGGAAAATACAACAAATACCCTCTAGCACTCCACCATCATTTGTCATCTTAAGCGTAAACATCACTAAATAAGTGAAGTCGTTCCGTTGTGTCCAGCTCTTTGCGACCCCATGGACTTAGTCTGCCAGGCTCCTTCATTCATGGGATTTCTCAGGCAAGAATACTGGAGTACGTTGCCATTTTTTCTCCAGGGGATATTTCTGACCTAGGGATCGAATCTGGGTCCCCCATTTTGCAGGCAGACTCTTTACCATCTGAGCCAGCAGGGAAACACCTATAAACATCATTAGACAGTTTAAAAAAGGAAATGCAAATGGCTTAGTCTTCGTGTTAAAAAGCAAATGATAATGCTAACCTTGGCCTTGAATGAGAAAGGAAAGCTCAGGGCACTCCAAGCAGTGTTATACCCATAAGTCTGGCCTCAATCGTAAAGTTCCTTACTTTTTAAATGGGCTTCAGAGACGCAGGTTTGATCCCTGGGTTGAGAAGATCCCCTGGAGGAGGATGGGGCAATCCACTCCAGTATTTTTACCTGGAGAGTCCCATGGACAGAAGAGCCTGCAGGCAACAGTCCATAGGGTCACAAAGAGTTGGACATGACTGAAGCAACTTAGCGTGCATTTTTTTTTAGTGCCTGGAGCAAAAGCCTGGCTAGTGATGTGCAGCAGCTCTGCCCAGAAGACAGTCTTATTTCTAAAGTGTTTAGCTAAAAAGGGCCTGGGTTCTTCACCCTGGTCTACTTGTCAGATATTTCTCAGCCCAGGGATGCAAATTTCAGGAGAGCAGACCAGATTGAATTTTGCCTTCCCTATAGGAAGGTAGGGCTTCCCAGGTGGCTCAGTGGTAAAGAATTCCCCTGCCAATTCAGGAAATGTGGGTTTGATCTCTGGGTTAGGAAGATCCCCTGGAGGAGGAAATGGCAACCCTCTCTAGTATTCTTGTCTGGGAAATCCCATGGACAGAGGAGCCTGGAGAGTTACAGTCTATGAGGTTGCCAAGAGTCAAACATGACTGAGTGACTAACATTTCCACTTTCTTTCTCCCTGGCTTGCTGAGCTGTGGTCCAGGTGTGCAGTGAGGTCCTAGGATGGCTTACCAGGCTCTTTATCATCTGTCTTCTTCTCCTATTGTTTCTCCCTAGCACGAGACTCCAAAAAGGAATCCAACAATGTCCAACAAGGTTTCCCCTTCCACTACCAAGCTCCAAAAGGGCACATCACCTCTCCCCAGGGAATTCATCATCAAACTCAAGCATCAACTCCCTGTCCCCTGCTCTGTCTCTAAAGTCTTATCTACCTGCGCCTCTCCTATCCAAGCTTCACCAACCCCTCCTTCAGGGCTTCAGCCAAAATGAAGGGCAATGAAAATAAGAAAATCATCAGGAAACACTTTAATTTTTTCTACCTTAATATGGGGTCACAAACGGTGAATTGGACACCCTGGTTCAACTGGGTAGTGACTAACACACACAATATAGCCCATGCTTCTTTTCAAATGATGATTTGATTTTTTTTTTTATACTTAAGGGCACATATACAAACACATGATAATCATTTAGAAATAATTTCATTGGGTTATTTAAGAGTTTATCTCATATTCTGCCCACAACCCTTGAAAAAGAGATTTCAATAAAGTATTTCAAAATGGATAAAGCAAATAAGATTATGTTTAGATAGCATGAAACTCTTACTCATTTTTGTTACCAGTTCTTGCTCTTACTACTCTGTATGTTCTTTTATACAGGGCTTTTTTTCCCTGCACTTCTTACTAAAAACATGTGGGAATGTAAATAACAGTAGCTCTTCAGATGAAACTGCAAAGTGAAATGTATTCTGCACTTTGTGGAGCTTTACTCTACTCTTAAAACAGCAAGTGGAAGATTTCAAGACTGGAGGTCTATTTATTAACAGGCTGCTTAGGCCAGCATTTGTACTGTCCTTTCCTGGAAATCTTACTAACTCAACAGTAGTCAATCCATCATAGCTGCACAAAGGAGGCGATGAAAAGCATGCCTGTCTCCTGCACTTCAAATTGAAATTAGCCTGATTGGATTGCACAAACAGTCCTCTGCCGTCAGCCCTGCTTGACTTCAAAGGATTCATATGCATGGAAAAAAAAAATCCAAAGCTACAAAGAGTTGAGAATGTGGAGCAAATAATGTCATTTCTTTTACTTAAGGCTTAAATTACCAAGCAAAACAAAAACAGAACCAAAGAAACCAAATCTTTGCTGTTTCCAAACAATTAATTTTAAAGCTGTATTTTATGTGATTAGTCTATTTATCTGTCATTTAATAGCTATGTTGTGTGCTTGTGCTAAGTCACTTCAGTCGTATCCAACTCTTTGTGACCCCATGGACTATAGCCTACCAGGCTCCTCTGTCCATGGGATTCTCCAGGCAAGAATACTGGAATGGGTTGCCGTGGTCCCCTCCAGGGGATCTTCCCAACCCAGGGATAGAACCCACATCTGCTGCATCTCCTGCATCGACAGGTGGATTATTTACCATTAGTGCCACCTGGGGTGGCTCTAAATGTTACTACTGCAGTTTAAGTCAGTTATCTTTATGAAACTTTTGCAACACATCTTGCTTTGATAAATGAAGAAAATAAAGATTCCTGAAATTCTGCTGTGCATGTTTACCATTTACAGTGGGTATGGCAAATATCAGTGTGTGCAGGGCCAAGCAGGAGATGTGGTAATGGAGGATGCCTGGGTGGGAAATGTGATGAACTTGTTTAAAGGGGCAGCCATTACTCAGAACCAGTCAACTGTTGCCTTGCAGGAAGCGGAAACCGCAATGCCTATTCTAAAGACTATCAAGAGGAGGCTGAAAAATGCAGTTTTATATTTTACCCCCAGGTTTTCCACAATTGCAGTTAATTAAGACATTAAAACATTGCATGGGAAACAAAACAAATGTGTCACATTTGTCATATTTCATCAAGAAATCAGTTGTGAGCGTGTATGGAGCCAAAGATGGAAAAGTAGGGTTGTTTGAAAATTAGTCACTACAAGGAATCTCTGTTTCCTCTAGGTTGGAGGAGTGAAAATGTTGCTCAGAAGTCAACGGCAGGTACTTCAGACCTTCGGATATCCAAGTTCAGCTTCTTAAGCAGGAGTCTAGCAAGTGATCCTTTTGAGGCTGGGTCATTACTGTTTTTGAAGCTGCCACCATGAGGATGCATGTGTCAACTGCTCCAGCTGCAGCTAATATTGTCATTACTTCCTGAATTGTTCCCATTGCTGCCACCGTGGCCTTTATCACAGGGATCCCTTGGTGCTGCTGCTGCTGAAATCCATGCTGTTTCAACTTCCAGAGCTGTTGCCATTACAGCATTATTCTCATTGCAGCTACCACTCAGGACAGCTTTAGAGGAAGTAGGGAGAGTCACTTCTTCCCTCCTCCAGCTGTGTGACTTCCAGTCAGGTCCTCCCACAGGCAGATGACATAGGAACGACATGCCAGTTTCTTTAAGAGTATACATGCAAAATTCTCCTGAAAATGTTAGAAAACTAGGTTGGCATGTATGTGTGTATATATATATATATATGTGTGTGTGTGTGTGTGTGTGTGTGTATGTGTGTATATATATGTGTGTGTGTATATATATATATATACACACATACATATATATAAACCCCACAAGTAATATAGAATAATAACATTGCCTTTATCTAGTCATGCAGGAATGCTTGAACAATAGAAATTCTTTTAATGTCATTTACTACATTACTATATTGAAAGAGGGAAATCATAGGATTATCTCAGAAGATATGGAAAAAAATATATATGCTAAAATCCAATGTTCATGTATATTAAAAGTTTTTTACCAACCTAGGAATAGAAGAGTCAGACATGAACTTAACAACTGAAGAATAGGAATAGAAGACAACTTTATTAACCTGATACATTTTTATCTATAGCAAAGCCATCAACATCATATTTAATGTTTAAATCAATATTTTCTGTAAAAATTAAGAGAAGGAAAGAGATGGCTGCTGACATGCTTATATTTGTTGTTCTAGAGTTCTTGGCAAGTGCAGTAAGACCTTAATAATTAGGACCTTCTTTTCAAACCAAGTTGTTAGGTAGATGGTTAGAAAAGTGCCAGTTGTGTGGAAAAACACAAAAAACACACAGGAAAAACATTCAAATGGAACTAATAAATTTCCTTTCCTCTTTTGAATGAAAGAAATGTCAGTTACTTGGCCCATGATATACTGAGTTAGATACACAGAAAAAAGGAGAATGTGGTTAAATAGCTTCTCATCTGGTGCATTTGTTTATGTATTCTGCCTTGATGATAAGGCAGTGAAGCACAATCAATCACTGATTTTAATTTCCTTTATTGTGTGACAGACAGATGAAAAGGGAAGCGAACTGAATGAAGGAGGTGGTTAGTCAGGCTGTGCACCATCTCCAGCCCCAGACGGCACTCACATCCTGTGTTCTTTGCCACATGACTAAGCATGGCTAAGCTCCACCTCACAGGGTCCGTGGAGTTCAAAAGCACTTCCTCCAAGAGATGCAGTTTGAAAAAGACTAACCACCTCCCTCTTTATGTATGTGAAGGGATCATAAAGCCATGATCTTTATTTTCATGGATTACATCTTAAAATGTCCTAAATTCTGTATTCTGTGTTCTAAAAACTGCAAGATCGATTGTAGTTGCCTTTGATACCACCTGGCACTCCATGATCAAGAGTGTATTTACTAATACTTTTCATTATAATATGGTCGGCAATTCCTGGTTCTCTCTCTCCTGATCAGAATTTATACTATAAAGTGAATGAAATTATTATGTAGAGATGTTGTTGTTTAGTCACTAAGTCACATCCGAACTCTTTTGCCACGCCATGGACTGTAACCTGCCAGTATCCTCTCTGTGGGATTTCCTGGGCAAGAATCTTGGAGTGGGTTGCCATTACTTCCTCCAGGGAATTTTCCCCACCCATAGGAGTAAAACCTAAAGAAATCATTTATATTAAAGATTTGAAATGTCTTAACTTTATGTCCAACAGTAATACAGCTCTCCCTTGAACACCACAGGGGCCAGGAGCCCCAACTCTCCACATTATCAAAAATTCAAGTATAAATTTTAGTCAGTTCTCCATAACTTGAGGCTCCTCCTATACCGAGGTTCTTCCATATCCTCGGTTCCACATCAGTGGGTTCAACTAGCAGAGGATCTTGTACGCTATAATATTTACTATTGAAAAATATTTCATGTAAGTGGACCCACGCAGCTCAAAACCATGTTGTTCACAGGTCAACTGTACTGGATTTTTAAAGCCTTTTATTCAGCACCCAGGTTTACTACCCAAGCACCATCTGTTCTGAAATCCATTAGTTTGAGAAATTGTTTCTTCAAGAAACTTCTTCAAAATGCTTGACTTTTCCTGGAAATCCATACGTATAGCCTCTTATCCTGGACATCCGTCAATATAACATCAATACCACTGGTTTAAAAAGTAATGTATTTGGTGACTAAATAAAGATCCCTTCCTCCAGACAACCTTCTCTGATGCTCAAGGGGCTGCAAACCCTCCCTTTTAGCCCCTGCTCCCCCAAGTTCTCCACCTCTCACCAGGCACCAAATACCCAAAAGGCAGTTACTGTTTCTCTGCATCTTATCCAGCTGACTGTCTGATTGAGAGCAGAGTCACGACTCTCCCCATCCCTGTATCTCTCAGAGTCAAGGTCAGTGCCTGGTAACTGAGTTTAATAAAATGAAAAGGATACTTGAAGAATCCTCCTATTAAAATAAAATCCACTTTTATATCCCTTGCCACTGAATCTCTGGATACTTCTGAACAGTCCAAAGCACTTTTAAAACATTCTATACTGCTCTGTGTTTTGTTTTTTATCTGATGGTCAGTCAAGGGAGGCCACAAGAGGAGACACAAGAGAGCTTCAGGAAAGTGAGGTTTATTATACACATAGGTCCTGCATGCCATGCAGGGCCATGTGGAGAAGCCTCAGTGATGAGGAAGTAAACAACAGGAGTGAGGGGAAAGCTTGGACTAAACACTTTTGGGAGGGTTCCCAAGGAAAGGCAAGGCAAGTCCAGGTGAACGGTTAAGGACTGGCCCATTTGAATATATTCAGCAGAATCCTAGCTTCAGGGGTAGTCCTTAGCTGCGGCTACCTGGCTCTGGGGTGATGGAGGCAGAGACATATTGCCTCCTAGGAGCCTTCCAGGTGGTGCAGTGGTAAAGAACCTGCCTGCCAATGCAGGAGACATAAGAGACACAGATTCCATCCCTGGGTCGGGAAGATCCCCTGGAGAAGGGCATGGCAACCCACTCCAGTATCCTTGCTTAGAGAATCCCATGGACAGAGGAGCTTGGTGGGCTACAGTCCATGGGGTCGCAAAGACTAAGGTCAGACACAGCTGAATGATTGAGCGCACAGCGTTCAGAGGCCCACAGAGGGCGGGCTCTGGGTTGGTTAGTTTCCATATCAAAGGCCTGCCTTGGGTTGGGACCTTTAGTTCCAGGAAGGGCAACCTCTCACCAGCCAGAAAAGTTTTTAAGATGCCAGAACATCATAATATATAGGAAAAAAAAGATTAAATATATAAACAATCCTCACATTCTCATGGCAAGTCTCATGCCGGTCAGGAAGCAGGGTTTGTGAGGGTCTGTCGTTACTTTCAGGGTCACAGCTGTGTCTCTCACCTCGCCGTCGCTCCTGGCCTTTCCCGGTTTGAAACCTCCTGGGTGGCCTCCATTTATTCTCCATCTCCATGTCAGGTGTTATGAAGACAAATGAGAACAGCAAGGGGCGGAGACGTGCTGTCTTGGAAGCAAAGAGGATTTATCAGTTTTGCCGAGCTGGCACAGGTACGTTATATGGAAGAGAGAAGAGGGGTTTGAGGTGTGAGGCTCTCTCTCCAACTTGTTCATTTTACAGCTCCTTTTCCCTCTGGTACCACCTGCGAAAGAAGTCACTTATGGAGTCCTGTGGATTGGACCAACTTCATACCAGAATTGGCTTTCCAGGTGGCTCAGTGCTAAAGAATCCACCTGCCAATGCAGGAGATGCAGGTTCAATCCCTGGGTCAAGAAGATCCGCTGGAGGAGAAAATAGTAACCCACTCCAGTATTCTTGCCTGGGAAATCCCATGGACAGTGGAGCCTGGTGGGCTACAGTTCACAGGATTGCAAAGAGTCAGACACAACTAAGTGACTAAGCACACACTAACACACACATCCTGGCATCACAGTGGAGTTTCTGGTTCCAGACTTCCAGCAGTACTGACAATGGAGCCAGTAGAGGCAATTTCTCCATTTTGACTTCTTCCTGAGCCTCACCAGCCAACTAGGATGCTCTTTTCCACCAGGACTCTCCGCTCTGACAGGTCACCTGTGCTGAAAACTACGCTTCCATGCATCTGTCAGTTCTGCCAACTGCCCCCAAAGCAAGTGCAGACCTGGACTGTTCTGCTCTGTGTCTGGGCACACCTCCACTCCACCCCACACAGATTTTCTACTGTGCTACTGCTAACACGCTTCACCCCTGCACTCCTTGAAGCCACCGCTGACTGGCCCTGAGCAGCCCTGACACACAGGTATTCTCATTGGTGTGATGGGTCAGCTAGGAGACTCTTCTCAGTGATTCTCCTCTTCAGGGATATTGTAGGACGTCACTTATTATTTCATGATTGATACAATGTCCATATAGTCAAGGCTATGGGTTTTCTAGTGCTGCTACTGCTGCTAAGTCGCGTCAGTCATGTCCGACTCTGTGCGACCCCATAGATGGCAGCCCACCAGGCTCCTCCGTCCCTGGGATTCTCCAGGCAAGAATACCGGAGTGGGTTGCCATGTCCTTCTCCAGTGCATGAAAGTGAAAAGTGAAAGTGAAGTCGCTCAGTCGTGTCCGACTCTTCGAGACCTCATGGGCTGCAGCCTACCAGGCTCCTCCGTCCATGGGGTTTCTCAGGCAACAGTACTGAAGTGGGATGCCATTGCCTTCTCTGGGGTTTTCCAGTAGTCATGTATAAATGTGAGAGTCGGACTATAAAGAAGGCTGAACACCAAAGAATCGATGCTTTTGAACTATGGTGCTGGAGAAGACTCTTGAGAGTCCTTTGGACAGCAGGGAGATCAAACCAATCAATCCTAAAAGAAATCAACCCTGAATATTCATTGGAAGGACTGATGCTGAAGCTGAAGCTCCAATACTTTGGCTACCTGATGCGAAGAGCCAGCTCATTAGAAAAGACTCTGATGTTGGGAAACATTGAGGGCAAAAGGAGAAGGGGCGACAGAGGATAAGATGGTTTGGATGGCATCACTGATTCAATGGACATGAGTTTGAGCAAACTTCGGGAGATGGTAAAGGACAGGGAAGCCTGGCATGCTGCAGTCCATGGGATTACAAAGAGTCAGACACAATTTAGCGACTCACCAACAATTCAGTGTTTTATCTATTGCAAGGATTACATCATAGAAAGTTTGTCTTCCCCCAAACATTAGTGCACTCTTTGTTTTTTACTTTAAAAAGTTATTTTGTATCAAATTGGAAGGTAGACTAAAGAATAAATGCCCATAAATCAATCCTTATTATTTGCTCTCTTCTGGAATGTTTTAATGAAAGCCTCCAGCCTGAAAATTATTTTGCTGAGGCTCTTTGTCTGAGCCAGTAACTGTGATGTCAGAATTTGGTGCAAGCTGTTAAAACCTGTTCCCAGCTTAAAGTCAAGAGCATTGAGAACATAATCTAAAGAAAATTAACTCTGAAATTTATAACTTTTACGAAATAAAAACCACACAATCTATTTTGGTGTATATAAAATAGAACAAACTTCCTGCAGTTCACCCTTCAAGGACAAATGGTGGGAAAACATACAGCCAGGTCCAAGGTTGCAGGTACACTCTCCAGCCTCGAAAAGACCCCGGATACCAGGATTAGAATGGGACTGAAACTTATTGCAATCAATAATATAATCATAAAAAGTGCGTCCCTATAACTCCACGGAAATACTTTCCATAAATTTTCACTTAATGGAATTGAATTGAAAGTGGTTCCAAGGCATTCATAGCATTCTTATTATCATGTGGGGACACAGTGCAAAAGCCCCTTAAATATCAGACCTCAAGGTCAAAGAGAGGAGAGAGACTACCTTTGTATTTCCTCTAGTCCTGAAACGTGGCAGTGTGCTAAGTGGCCATACTGATGGACGATGAAAAACAAAGATATAAGACAGCAGACGTCGTCCCCAGGAAAAGCAGACCAAACAGGCATTAGAGCTAATAATAAATGTATCAAAAAGACAAGGAAAAAAAGCTCTTTTCTCTTACCATAAATAAATAGAATAAAATAGCTAGCAAAAAAGGCATACACACAATGGAAGACGCTCTGTAACGAGTGACATTATTCATGTATTTTCATCAGTGATACATTTCTCTTTGACTCTGTATGTCAGACAATTGTTACCCAATTAAAAGTAAAAGAGTGTATAAAAAGAAAGGGGAAAACAAATATTAAGGAGAATGATCAAGCTGCTTTGGTGGAAGTAGAAGGGCACCAGTGATTGCTTTAAATCACCATCTCAGATCTTACAGAGATAAAGCCTTGAAACTCCCATTTCCTTTCCTACCTCATAAATTGATTTGAGGAATAATGAGCTGCTGTTTGTGAAGCATTTATATCTTTAAATAACGATTGTAATAGGAAGGAAGATGAGGGTTGAAGGAGGAAGTCTTTGCAGAGCTGAACAGGTTTCACCCAGTAACATCATCTCTGAGACTTTGGTGCTCAGGCTGGGGTGATTTCTGATACCTGGACCTCGTCTCTTGGGAAGCAGCTAAGAGTCATCCACTGCAAGCCTCAGACACGGCATACTTGATCTCCCCATCACATCAAAGCTGCCACTCAGCTCTCTTTCAGGAGATAAAACCAAGGGTAATTTGTATGTCCTCACCCCAAAAAACTGAAGATGAGTTAACTCTGTCCCTCCACCTGGAAGGAAAAATGCATGGATTCCATTTGTAGCCACTGTTATAGGATATTGAAAAGATAAAACCTATCTGGTTCCTTGGTTACCAAAAAGAAAAAAAAAAATCAGATAAACTGCAGCCAACCAATATAGGAGTGTCAGAAGCCTCAAAACCACCAAGTTGTTTATATTTTCTGTGATGCTTTTAATGTTAAATTAGAAAAGACACTAAATAGCATTGGAACTGACAGAGTATAGAAACTGATATCAACAAACCTACTCAGAAATAGAAGGAAGTCTTAGCTTTAAACATCAAGTCCAAATTGATCTGTAGACAGAGAGAGACTCCCTCCTGGTAAAAAAAAAAAAAAAAAACTGCAGCCAAACGTTCATCATCAGAGACAAAAGATGAGCCTGGCAAACTCATTATAGTGGCAGTGAAGCTGTCTGATAAACCACAGGACAGTGACAGAGCTCTCTGCTAAGGAGCAGTCTGAGGCTCACCATTCCACCTGCCAGCTGCAGGGAACGTGAACATCTCTTAACAGGAAATGTGCAGGGGGTGGAAAAATGAAGGAGCGATTCACTGAGTGAGACAGAAAGCTCCAGATCAGTCAAAAGCACTGCCTGAAACCCTTGGAGTTGGTTATATGCCAACGCCCAATGATGCAGCAAAAAAAAAAAAAATAAAACAACCAATTTGCAGTCAACTGCTCAGAAAAAATCAACATGCAGCACACCTAAAACTTAGCTGTTTGTTTATTTAAAATCCAACACATCTGGGGCAGGGCAAGACTGGCCTGAGCCAAATGTCACCCACGAGAGAGATAACGAGTGCTGAAGAGCAGATCAACTGTCTCTTCCGGCCAGACTCAAAACGCCCTTGCGGATTAAGCCCTGTTCCAGGGGTCTGGGCTTTTATGTGGGGTTTAGATGTGTTGGCTTACATGTGTAATTCTAACTGAGTCCAAGTCTTCTTTCTGGACAAATTTTACTCCAGGTTATGGAGAGAATTGGGGCCAGAAATCATATATGCTCAAAGATTCAAAATAGGATAGTGAGCTTGACAAGAGAGAGGTTTGTGAGAACGGTGGAGATGCCTTGCTGAGACCCCCCATCAGGAGAACTTCCTGATGGTGCTCACAGCCACCAGCTGCTGCTTTGAAGTGCTCTTGGCTACCAAGCTGAGGCTCTGCTTCCCCCCACCCCCCGCCCCCGGCTGCTCCCAACAATGACTGAGGATGGCAGGACTTCTCAGCAGACCGATCATGCCAGGTGTGGGGCTTCTCCATCCTGGCTTGAGGACTTGCATTAGTTTGGTGACACCGCCCTAGAACCACACAGTGGTCTGAGGCTCTTTCTTCTCAGTCCCTCCTTTCTATTCTGCACTCACAGGAGCCAGCCCTGCAGGACAGTGGAAAGGCTCCTTTCTCCTACTCTTATCCCGTCCCTTTTTACTCTGCAGGGTACTTCCTCAATTAATTGTCTAACCATGTCTAAGCCTGCCTGGTAACTGCTTCTTTGAGGTTCTGGCCTGGCATAAGCGCGTATCTACCAACTATAGACAGCCATCAGTGTTTGATTCTACCAGCTAGATTCCAGCCACGAAATAGACGAGAGTGGTTTACCAAGATGTTTGTTTAGAGCTAGGAAAGCACAGCATGGGTTTCATAACTGGCAGTCGCGTAAGATTTACATGATTTTCTTTCTCAACAGGGTGACTACAGAGACACATGAGGGAAATGCAGGAGACATTTGTATTTTCACAAGGCATCTGGCAATGTTTCGGGTAGGACTGCATTTGGTGTAGGAGCACCGTGTGGTGACTGACCCTGACTGAACTCATCAGAGACACTGCAGAGGGGGGACTCCCCTGGTGGTCCAGTGGTTAAGACTTTGCCTTCTAATGCAAGGGATGTGGGTTCAGTCCCTGGTCAGGGAGCTAAGGTATCATGTGCCTTGTGGCCAAAAGCCAAAACATAAAACATGCAGCAATATTGTAATAAATTGAATACAGGCTTTAAAAATGGTCCACATCAAAAGAATTTTTTTTTTTTAAAGATCACTTTAGAAGGAAGCTGAGAGGGGTACATGGGGGAGGCGCACTCAGGGAAAATGGAGAAGACAGAAAAGATTCAGCAGACTAACAACTGCCACGCACTAGAGCACTTCCAGAGCATTCACAATGCACCAGTCAGTGTATAAGGGCTTCCCAGTGGTAAAGAACATGCCTGCTAATGCAGGAGACATAAGAGATGCTGGTTCGATCCCTGGAGGAGGGCCTGGCAACCCACTCCAGTATTCTTGCCTAGAGAATGCCACGGATAGAGGATTCTATCGTCCATACAGTCGCAAAGAGTTGGACACGTCTGAAGGGACTTAGCATGCACACAAGCAGTGTATAAAACACAATATATGCTATGTATCATGTTGTTGTTTAGTCACTCAGTCGTGTCTGACTCTTCTGCGACCCTATGGAATATAGCACCATTGGTTAAGAGCCGAGAAATAAACCAGGGCTGTCACAGTACTAACTACAATACCAAGCCCTGTGCTAAATACAACACCTTGCCTCCTATCTCTGGGAAAGGAGTTCATGTTCAGTGTGACCAGATTTGGATATGCACTCTGATATACACTATGGTGGGAGGCAAGGGTCCCTCTCTAAACAGTTCGAGGTCTGTTTTGTGTGCTTTGCTCAGTCCCTCAGTCATGTCTGACTCTGTGCGACCCCCTGGACTGTAGCCTGCCAGGCTCCTCTGTCCATGGAATTTCCCAGGCAAAAATACTGGGGTGGGTTGCCATTTCCTACTTCAGGGGATCTTCCTGACTCAGGAATCAAACCCTCATCTCTTGTGTCTCCTGCATTAGCAGGCAGATTCTTTACCATTGCACCACACGGGAAGCCCCAATTTGCACAAAGACCTTCCAGGCCTTCTTTTACATGCAACCAGCGTCATCTATAGGGCAGTACTCGAAAGTGCAGGTGAATGTGCTCTGGGTCTCTCTGGCTGCTCTCCAGCCATGAACACAGATGCCTCATTGATTAGGTGGTGTCACACAAAGAGTGACTCACTGGACACGGTTGGGCTTGGGGAGGGTATGGTAATCGTAAGTGATGAGATCACTCCTTCGTAATGCCACATTGTAGCACACGTCACATGCTCTCTTCCCAGAAACTGGGCACACTTCTGATTTTACTTTTAATCATGGTAGACAGTTCCATGGAAGCTCAGCCTGCTTTTGTGCTGCCAGCATCCAAACTCATCCCACACCTGCATGTCTTGCTCTCATCTAATAAGATCTTATCCAACTTTTGTGGGATCTCACTTCAGTCTGTGCTCGTACGCAGCTTTGTTGTTGTTCAGTCACTAAGTCGTGCCCTACTCTTTGTGACCCCATCTACTGCAGCACACCAGACTTTCCTGTCCTTCACTATCTCCTGGAGTTTGCTCAAACTCATGTCCACTGAATCAGTGATGCCATCCAACCATCTCATCCTCTGTTGTCCCCTTCTCCTCCTGCCTTCCCTGCCTTCAATCTTTCCCAGCATCAGGGTCTTTTCCAATGAGTCTGCTCTTCGCATCATGTGGCCAAAGTATTTGAGCATCAGCTTCAGCATCAGTCCTTCCAATGAATATTCAGAGTTTCTTTCCTTCAGGATTGACTGATTTGATCTCCTTGCAGTCCAAGAGACTCTCAAGAACCTTCCCCAACACCACAGTTTGATAGCATTAATTCTTTGGTGCTCAGCCTTCTTTATGGTCCAACTTTCACTACTGGAAAAACCATAGCATTGACTATACGGGTCTTTGTTGGCTAAGTGATGTCTCTGCTTTTTAATACCCTGTCTAGGACATGGACTAGAGGGAGATGGTAAATCCTAATTGTGGTCTGGATACCAGTTGCATCAGGGAGGACCACAACTTGTTCTACCAAATCTGCCTGTATAAAACTCTTGGATAGAAATTGTAGCCAATCCCACCTTGAAAATGTGGTGACAGACTGGACTTAGTGAGGGACATGATGCAATCTAAAGGGTGAAACAGGCTGTACTATATAGCACATGCCACGTGGCTTACCTCAGTGTCAGCCTCTCCTGCAGTGGACAGTGGCACCTGAACTCTAACTCACCTGGGTGTACCTCAAACATGCAAGCCTGAATCAGTGCATGGTGCTCCAGGGCCCTCTGAGATGCCAACAGAACTTGTTTGGTCAGTCATAGGCACAGTCTGAAGCCACACCATTGGAAGTGACCTTCGGCCAACGGAAGATGAATTTCAGTAGATAAAGGCTGCTGTTTCCTGACTTTTATAAAGACATTTCTGAAAAGTGTCCTCTTCATTTCTCAGAGATTCTGAATGAATTGCCCAAATGCCTTTAGCAATGTCAACAGTGGTGGTTGGTGGTTTAGTCTCTAAGTCGTTGTCTGACTCTTGCGACCCCGTGGACTGTAGCCCGCTAGGCTCCTCTCCATGGGATTTTCCAGGCAAGAATACTGGAGTGGGTAGCCATTTCCTTCTCCAGGGGATCTTCCAACCCAAGGATCGAACTCAGGTCTCCTGCATTGCATGTGGATTTTTTAACCGACTGAGCCACCAGAGAAGCCCAATAATACCGCACGTTTATAGTGACTTTCCTCCTTAGGTGTCTTTCTGTCTCCCTCTCTTCCTTACTTCTGCTTCCTGAGTTCATCTGTCAGGCAAATTACCTGCCCTAAAACCCCCTTTCAAGCTCTATGTTTAGAGGAAACCAAACTAAAACACAAAATGTCTCCAAAACCTTCACGTTTCCTGCTTTATGACAAACGTGCTCACTCTGGCTGGAGATGTAGCTGAATCGAATATTGGGAAAGGAATGTTTATTATCTAGAGCCCAACGGCAGTGTGAGTCTGGGGTTTGTGCCAGGTTTCATATTTCTATTGGGCTGCAGAATCTTCACCTTAAAACTTGGAGATGCTGAAAATCCACCGTCACAGTCAGATGAGTTATTGCTCCTGGAATTTTTTTAAGTCGTTCAGATAACACATTTTTAGAGAAAATCTACCCCAGAGAAAAATTGGAAGCATTGGAGGGAATATATGTTCCAAGCCTATCATTTTTCACCTTTCAAATTCCCTGACGCATCCAGTTCAGGCTATCATTGATATTGCTTTGGGGCATTCTAAGTCTTCCCCGGCGAGAAGTCGGCTACAAGATCTAACCACTCTCCAAGAAATGTGAAGTTCAAGCAGTTGTCTAAGAGCTCAGATCAATGAGTCATGAAGGCGCTAAGTGGGGTAGCTCACCTCCTCCGAACTCCCAGACCCTGCATTCAACTGCGAGGAATGCCAATGGATACTCTCCTAGGCACTGCGGTTAAAATAACACTTAGCACTTAGTGGTTTCCAGTCCCAAAGTATTTACTGAAACCTTAGGCATTCTATTGCCAATCCTTTGAAATATGTGACATTACCCTCATCATTCTAAATAGGGGAAAACATGCTAAAATACGTTATTTAATAGCGCAGCTCTCAAATATGCAAAAATTGGAATTCAGTAGTTTCCAAGTTCCAAATTATCTCTTTTGGTTGTTTAAGTTTGATGAATTCAATTCAGACTGATGTTTCACTAATGAATTTATTTTTTTTTCTATGTGCTATTTCTTTCTGTGTTCCAAAAGCAAGTGATGTCAATAGTTCTTTGAATGGGAAGTTTGGGCTTCAAACTCTTGATAATGAAGGATGTTTTGTTGCACTCAACAGGCCTTGGAGGTTCTGGAGATTTCAAAACAATTGTTGAAGACAGTAAAAGAATATTTATTAATCCTTATTTATCTCAGATAGACAAAAGTGGAGGTGCCAGACAGAAAGAGTGGGTTGACAGGTAGGAGCAGAGAGTGAAAATGATAACTTACTGTGTGTTCACAAATAACTCAAAATTAGGGCACCAGTCCTTTGTTATGCTGCGCTGAATACCTTTCCATTTAGAGTGCTCTTTGCAGAATGTGCAAAAAGAATTCATTTTTTTCTATATTACAAAATGTTCTTTGAAATATGGTTAAAATTGTATGACTGTTAGCATAAGTGATGCCGTCCTGGGCCGATACAGTTCCTCCTGTCCTTTCACTGACCCTACCCAGGCCTGTTGGCTTCCCAGGTTGCTCAGTGGAAAAATAACCTGGCAATGCAGGAGACATGGATTTGATCCCTGAGTCTGGAAGATCCCCAGGAGGAAGACATGGCAACTCAGTCTGGCATTCTTGCCTGGAGAATCCCATGGGCAGAGGAGCCTGGTGGGCTACAGTCCATGGAGTTGCAAAGAGTAGGACACAACTGATGCAACTGAGCATGCACACACGCACCCAGGACAATCCCGGTTCCAAATCACTTCTTTGTCTTCAGGGGGTTTGTAGTTAATAGATATTGTTTAATAGTCAACAGAACCAGGTGACCTCTGTGCTCTGTTAGTCCCCAAACAGTGAAGAAGACCATGTTCTCAGTGCCCACAAGGCTAGGTGTGTGTGTGAGTGCTAAATCGCTTCAGTCATGTCCGACTCTGCAACCCTGTGGACTGCAGTCCCCCAGGCTCTTCTGTCCATGGGATTTCTCAGGCAAGAATACTGGCGTGGGTTGCCATTTCCTCCTCCAGGGGATCTTCCCAACCCTGGAATCAAACCTGCATCTCTTATGTCTCCTGCATTGGCAGGTGTGTTCTTTACCACAAGTACCACCTGGAAAGCCCACAAGGCTAGGTACTCATTCATAAATCTCAACTTAGGAATGCACATTCTGTTTTTAAGTATGCACCGTTGTACCCTAGGATAACTATAAAATTTGTCCCAATGGCCCCTCAGTGGTGCAGCTGTGAAGGCTCCTAGATGGTTGTCCACCAGACCCTCATCCCACTTACTCACGCTTTGAGTAACTAATCCTATAATAAACTGACCCATCCATTGTACACAGCTGCCTGCCTCATTTTTCGGTCTTAGGAGACCTTCTCACTTTGATGGGCATTTTTCATTCCCTCAATCCTCCAACCAAATGAATACATGAATTAAACTATTTTTAAATGATCTTTTCACACAGATGTAATTTCTGCATTTCTGGGCATAGCTACATCCCAGGAAAAGTAACTGTTTTCTCAACCTAGATAGATCTAATGAAAGCTAAAAAGTCTAGAAGAAAAGAATTTTATTGATATAAATTATCATAATGTTTGACATCTGTATGACATGTTCTCAAAATCTTCCTGGGATGCTTATTAAAAAGGTAGCCTTCTGGACCTCATTCAGAACCACTGAATCAGAATGTTCTAGAGTCCAGTTCTGTAAACTTCTAACCTCCATTTTCACCTTCCCCTCCAGCACTCATGACTCAGCAGCTGAGTTCTAGGAAGTCTGCAGAAAGAGAAGTCTGCATAATCTCCACGTTTGGAAAGCAGTAAGTTGCATGAAGTCTGATTTATAAAAGTATACTAAAGTTGGTGTGTATCTTTCTCATATACCAGCAAGTCCACACATCGGTGCTTGCTGACTTTGCTCCAATAGAACTGTGCTTGCAGGGCTGGGGTCTCAGTTTCTCTAGGTTTCTTCCTCATCACCGTCACCCACACCAGAACTAGTGCTTAGCTCACATTTAAACCCTTGTTGTGGCTCTCGATTCCTGGGTTGGGAAGATTCCCTGGAGGAGGAAACCCCTTCCAGTGTTCTTGCCTGGAGAATTCCACGGACAGAAGAGCCTGGCAGGTTACATTGCAAAGAGCAACAAAGGATTAGACATGACTGAGCAACTGAACGACTGAGCACCACTGAATGACTGTAGCTCCTCAGAGGCTTCAGCTTAAGTAAGGCATACACACAGTCATGGGGGTTGACAACTGTACCATCAGAATTCTCTTTGAATGTCTCCATCTCTTGTTGTTCGTCATTCTGTCGCTCAGCTGTGTCCGACTCTTTGCGACCCCACGGACTGCAACACTCCAGGCCTCCCTGTCCTTCACTATCTCCCAGAGTTTGCTCAAACTCATGGCCATTGAGTCAGTGATGCCACCAACCATCTCATCTTCTGTCGCTCCTTTCTCCTCCTGCCCTCAATCTTTCCCGGCATCAGGGTCTTCTACAATGAGTCAGCTCTTTGCCTCAGATGGCCCAAGTCCTGGAGCTTCAGCATCATTCCTTCCAACGAATATTCAGGGTTGATTTCCATTAGGATTGACTAGTTTGTTCTCCTTGCAGTCTGAGAGACTCTCCAGCACCACAGTTCAAAAGCATCAGTTCTTCATTGTCTACCTCTGATTGTATCAGCTGTACCTTCTAGGTTGTGCTAATAGCTGACAAATCACTCTATTGTTTTCAGTAATGACCTGGGTCATAAATTTACCAATAGTCCAATATCTTTTGTAGGGATATTTTTCAAAGTCAGCGTTGAGTTTTGTTCTGACCTAGGGAGGCCTTTTTATTTTTGTTTTTTCTTTTCTATGGTAAATTAGCCAGACTTCGCTTTAGCCTGCTGTTTGCTGGGGTTAGCCTTCTCCTCTTAATTGTTGTTGTTTAGTCGCTAAGTTGTGTCTGACTCTTTTGTGGTCTCCCTGGACTGTAACCCACCCGTTGTCCCTCTCAGCTTTGAACTCACAGGAGTGAGTGAGAGTTCCCCTTTATCATTTAAGTTTTTCATATAGGTTTTAATTGTTTGCATGCTCAGTTGTGTCCGACTCTTTGAGACTCCATGGACTATAACCTTTCAGGCTCCTCTGTCCATAGGATTTCCCAGGCAAGAATACTGGAGTAGGTTACCATTCCCTCCTCCAGGGGATCTTCCCAACCCTGGAATTGAACCCACATCTCCTGCATCTCTTGTATTGGCAGGAGGATTCTTTACCACTGTACCACCTGGGAAGCATTCTTGTATTAAAATCTTGCAAATCATCCAGTTTTAATTTGTCATCCATTTCATTCAGAGACCTTAAGTTAACACAGTGACTAAAGACTAAGGAGAAAGATTCTAGCATGGTCTTGGGAAGTGAGAAAGCCAGCTTGACTGGAATAAGAAGGTACAGCTTGAATACATGAGAAATAAGACAGAAAACAGCGTGAGGCCATGATCAGCAATGTTACAATATCTGAAACTAGGTTTATCTTAAATCAGGAAAAATGAAACCTTTGGAAACTTCTGAACAGAAATTGATATGATTAACATAATAAAGAGTGGCTGTAGTATGCTGGCTGGATTGTATCAGGAAACATGGTGTAAGACATGAAAAGTGAGCTACACAATAATTACACAGTGGAAATGACAAGTATAGAAAAATAGATCTTGGAAATGAAGTAGATACAAGACAGGAAAGAAAAGATGAGCCAAAGATGACTTTGAAGTCTGAAGTCTAGGTGACTGGAAAAAGGATGATGTTATTAAAAGGTGACATTTGCAGGGAAGGCAGAGAGATGGTGTTTAAAAGATAAGGAACTCATCCTCACATTACCATTGCAGGAATTAGCTCCAGGTGGGCTCCCCAGGGGGCGCAGTGGTAAAGAATCTGCCTGCCAATGCAGGAGACGCAGGAAACGCAGGTTCGATCCCTGTGTCAGGAAGGTCCCCTGGAGAAGAAAATGGCAACCCACTCCAGTATTCTTGCCTGGAAAATTCCATGGGCAGAGGAGTCTGGCGGGCTACAGTCCATGGAGTCGCACAGAGTCGGACAGGATTGAGCATGCTTGCAAGCATGTGGGCTTGATTTCAGCTGTGAAAGATAATTTTTCCTTGCTATGTTAAAGCAAAATCTAAAGTTACTAATCCACATAGAGACCAGCAGACGGCTCAGCGTGCGATATTCAAAGAGTCTGATTTCAGGGAGCATTGGGAAGAGAAGCTGCTATCGCGGGCAACAAGATAAAATAATAATTTCTGTGACTCGACTCAATGTAACAACTCAGACAGATTGGTTGTTGGAGTCAGGGGAATGTTACATGCACTGGATTTGGAAAATAAAACTATCCAAAGTGAAAGAAACACTGACAATGAGAGCTTTTCTAGCAGAAGCCATACCACAAAGGGGTAAGGGCAAGAGGAATTATTCTACAAGGCGATTTATTTCCTGAGTGGTTTACAGAACAGACTAAGGCTAATTCAGTTCAGTTCAGTCGCTCAGTTGTGTCCGACTCTGTGACCCCATGGACTGCAGCACGCCAGGCCTCCCTGTCTTTCTCTGACTCCCGGAGTTTACTCAAACTCATGTCCATTGAGTTCGTGATGCCATCCAGTCATCTCATCCTCTGTCGTCCCTGCTAATTACATAAGTGAAATCAGTAAGCCAAGGAAGGACATGGTGTTTGGCTTCAAAGACCACTGAAGTGTCTGGTGTCACTGCTCCAATTCTTGCCACTGGTTGGCAGCCATCTGTCCTTGGGGCCGATGGCTCAGTGAGTAAAGAATCCTCCTGCAATGCAGGAGACGGAGACCTGGATTCGATCCCTGCGTCTGGAAGATCCCCTGGAGAAGGAAATGACAACCCACTCCAGTATTTTTGCCTGGAAAATCCCATGGACAGAGGAGCCTGGCAGGTGACAGTCTGTGGGGTCACAGAGTTGGACATGACTGAGAAGAGAGAGAGAGAGGGTATTTGGTGCAGGGTGTGGGAACCAAGCCATTGTGAGCAGACTATTGAATCTGACGTCAGAGGTCCACTGTTTAATAATAAGCTGAGGTTACATGTGCAGTTATTAATATTATTGCTGAGAATGTGAAATTTGGCTTGAGATTAGAGCAGAAGAGAAGACACAGATGGAGGGTGCTTTTTTTTTAACTCGGGTGGATTGCCATTTCGTCCTCCAGGGGATCTTCCTGACCCAGGGATCCAACCCATGTCTCTTGTGTCTCCTGCATTGTCAGGCATATTCTTTACCACTGCACCGCCTGGGAAGCCCCAAATACTTCAATTAAAAAAAAATACTAATGCCTAGCTCTAAAGACAAGCACCAAGGTCACAGAACAAGCTAGCTTCCATACTACTGCAAGCATAAACTCACCCAGTAGTCAAATATTCAAACTCATTTTTGACAAAATATGTATCAAGAAATAATAGTGTTCATCTTTATACTATCAATGATAGTAAGCAACTTAGCTATATTAATGTATTTATAAACTCACTATAAAATGTAAAGGAGAAGCACTTCTCAATATCAATGTATTATAGCATATAATAGGGGAAATTCTAGGAGGATGCATAGACAGCTATTTATTCAGTTTTTGATATCATTAAATTATGCAAGTCACAAAAGCTCTAACAAGTGCTTCCCAGCAGAGAAGGAAAAAATAAGAAAACCTAACTGAAGGTTTGTTTCATTTTAAAAATAATATGCATTGTATTTAAGTTTATTGATAAAAATCTGAATTGCATCTTTTTTTTAACCTTAGAGAAGAGTAGAAACTCCCTTGGGAAATTTTCTCAGCTTTCCTCATGCCTGGAAAACTTGGTTTTATATAGATTAATAACCTTAGAATTTTATCCTCAAAGTAATATTTAATAGCCTGATGGATGGTGGTATAGAGGAAGTGATTTTTATGAAAAGCTTTTATTTATTGTTTTCAGCAAAAGGGACTTCATATAATTGTAGTCTCCCCTCTGCAATGTAGTTTCTATTACTCTCTGAGTTTATCATGAAGAATAACGATGCTTTGATTAAAAAAGGAACATCACCACTGCTGCAGTTAGACCTCACCAAGGGCAGCCCGGCACATCTTTCTCGTACTCTTTTCCCCATAAACATGACAGAGAGAAATGGTAAAATACATCAGATTATGACAATTGTGCAAGGACTGCAGTATGTCTTCGGTTCCTCATGAAACATTCACAAAACGTTTCTAACCATCGCCAGGCGTATATTCATTCATCCTCAGTTTTTCTCCTTTATAAAAAAGGTAGAAATATGCTACAAGAGGCAAAGTCTATCAGCCTTTAGCCCATCAGCCCAGAGTTGTTAATCCATTAGCATGACTCGAAGATCTAAGTAGAAAGAGCAACATAAAAAATTCAATGTATTCTGTACTTCCTTCTCATGCTTTTCCATTGCTAGCAGAGCTCTGGTTCAGTTTCTTATCTTGCCTAAGCTGACTGATTGCAATGTTCTTCTAGATTTGCCTGTTTTTTATGTCTTGTGTTTCATTCCATTCTTCACATGCTCCAGGAGTACTTCAGATCTGTAATGTGTTTTGTCACTGCCCAGGGTTCCAAGCGTTCTCGGCTGTTGACTTGCTCCACTCCACAGGGTCTATCCTCTGTTCGCCATTCTGCTTTCAATATCCTTAGATTTTTAAGTCTATCTGGGCTTTGCCTTTTCCATCATCCTGTTATTCTGAGATTTATGCTGTTTCCTGTCCAACTTATGTCATTGTGATTTGATGAGAACTTTTCATTGAGAAAACTTGAAAGTTTCCAGTGGGTTTAAGATAATTCATCTCGCAGAAGTATTTATATGAATCTGTTCTAAAACACTGAAATTTCTCATCTCTTTCATCTTTAGTGATATTTCTTTCACAGTATTCCAATGAGACAATTTCTGGTACTTTCAAGGGCTGAGATTTTATATATCTCTAATCACTTTAAACATAGAAAAGGCAATTTGACTATTCACAATGTATCGTCAAAGTATTCTTGAACATTGGAAATGTTTCTGGGCAAAGTGAAGCACATGGTTTCCTAAACTGATATTGATCTTCCTTTCAAGGTTATTATTAATGTAAAGGCCTGTGAATATCTTCCATATATGGGGTTCTGCATATGACCACGAGAAGTTATGCAAGTGCTGACTTAGTTATATAGGCCTGTTGTTTACTATCTACATTTGTAAATTGTCCATAGGGGATAGTTTTCTCCTGGCCTTTGTGGAGAAAACGATGGTGTGATATAAATCCTATGATATAATTTTCATTCTGACTTTAGATAAAGTAGGTGTATAAACCCAAGTCTGAGCAGAAACTGGCTTTTCTACTCCCTTTACCCATTTTTCTTATTGAAGCAAAATTTTGAAAGCCACATAGGCACATTCATTCAACAAAATAGAATTTGCTGTTGAAAGCTACTCTGTCCCAGAGCATATACTAGGCTAGATGGTATCTGTGCACAGCCCTTTATTCAAGCTCTTAGGACTAGATATGCTTCTGAATGCAGAATTTTTCAAATTTTAAGAAGGTAAAACAGTGCGTGCATCTTCTCTTTCAAAATACTCCCAGGGGAACCCTAAACAGTACCCTATAATCAAACACATTAATGTGTCAGTGGTGAAAATCATGACTATTCACTTAGGGATAACAAAGTTTATAAATGGTCTCACGTCAACACAGGCAAAGTTTTGCAGCCAAATGAGTTATAGAGACAATTTTTATCTTTTACAGCTTTGGGGGTTTCAGAATTGTGAAGGCCTGCAGACCTGTGGTGTTTAATGAAATCTAGAACACAGTTTCTACCCTCAAGGAACCCAACAAGGGTTAATATTTAGTTAGTTCATACTGGTAGGCTTATACTGGAATTACTATATTGAAAAGTTTCTTTTCCCAGTTATTAAGTGGCCATTATTCCAAGCCATTCAAGGACTCTTCTCTCCAGTCCACCCATTTCCTAGACCTGGTACCTTCCTGCACCTACTGAAACCCATCAACTGAAGGGGGAACTCCTGGCTCCACAGGGAGTCTCAGTGGTTGGTGGGTGACTGAGCCGCAACACTTGTTCACAGTTTTGAACATCACTCCTGATATCATAGAACAGTGAATTTCTTCCAGGATTTTCACAGAATGAGGAGAGGTTGGGAGAACGATGGAGTTCCACTTTCTTTCATTTTTAACTTTTATAGATCAGAGGCTTAGATAAGTAGAAAGTCAGTGAAATTATCTGTGACCTTAAGTCTCTACTGCTCCAAGAAGGACAACAGTCCCCAAGAGGACAACCTGGGAAAGAGCAACCCTTGGAAAGAGTGTCCACGTGATCCCTTATCACTGGCTTTTGTAGTTATATTCAATGTCATTTACCTCATACATAGGAAATTCCATACACACTCAGTTTTTTCCAACATATGTCAATTTTAAACATGGCATAATTGAAAGAGAACATGATGAAAGATCTGTTGTTGAGAACCTCTCCTTTTTAGAAATAATGTCCCTGGAACTTCGCTTTTATTTTTCACTTTTAAAACAAGTATATTAATTCCTATTTGATGCTGGCCTGTTTGTGAAAATTCAGATGTCATATGTTGCAAAGCTAATACAAGACATTACTACTTGATATTTGTGAGATTGAAAAATGACTCAGAGATTCCTGTTGTTATTTATTTTCCATTCAATTTGATCAGCACTGATGGTATACTTATAAATGAAATGCACTGATTTGTCCTCACCCTGCCCAGCTGGCCAGAGGTCAGTGATGTGAGTGGATACTAATTGGGACTTTTATAAAAAAATTGCTCCCTATTCTAATTTACTGTGAGAGGCAGTGAAACATAGTAGTTAAGAGAGTGGGTTCTGGAATACGACAGTGTGTGTGTTAGTAGCTCAGTCATGTCCAATTCTTCGTGAACCCATGGACTGTAGTCCGCCAGGCTCCTCTGACCTTGAAATTCTCCAGGCAAGAGTACTGGAGTGAGTGGCCATGCCCTTCTCCAAGGGATCTTCCTGAAATAGGGATCAAACCCAGGTCTCCTGCATTGCAGGCAGATTCTTTACCATCTGCGACACCAAGGAATATGACTGCATTATTTTAAATTCCAATTCTGGCACTTAGTAGCTGGAGCAAGTTTACTTAATCTCTTTGTTCAATTTCCTTATTGGTAAAGTAAGGATAATTGTACCTATCTCATTCCCAGGTAGCACTAGTGGTAAAGAATCTGCCCGCTACTGCAGGAGATGCAAATATACTGAGTGACTGAGCACACCATCACACCTCTCATAATATTGTTGTGCTGTGCACTCAGTTGTGTCCGACTCTTTGCGACCACATTGACTGTAGCCTGCCAGGCTCCTCTGTCCATGGAGATTCTCCAGACAAGAATACTAGAGTAGGTTTCATGCCCTTCTCCAGGGGATCTTCCCAACCCAGGAATCGAACCCAGATCTCCCACACTGCGGGTGGATTCTTTACCATTTGAGCCACTTCCACAAGGTAGTCCCATAATATTGTTATAATTATTCAAAGATTTAATGAAAGAAAAAGTTCAGCACATTTCCTAGTCGAGATTAAGCTTCTCTAAGCGTTGACTGTTACTGGAAGGATGCCTCCCTCCAGGGAGAGCCCTGGCTACAAGCTGCTACTTCTCAGTTACTGCGGTGGTGTGAACTGGGCTGGTCAGTCTGCTGCTTAGAGACTGATGTACTCAGTTTCTCCAGGGCCCTGCCATCAAGGCAACTCTTTCTATCCAAAAGACACTGACACGCACAGGAACTTAAGCTCAGCCTGTCATCATCTGCTCAGATGTACTGTGTTTGCTGAGATCAGCTTGAAAAGTCTGTCTGTGTACATAACCTGTCACCCATACAGCTTGACCACAATTTGTCTGACTCCTTGTCATGGTTCATCTTTTGTGTTCAGTTCTGGCCTTGGGACGTATACTACCTAGAAATGTCCTGAAGGGCTTTGCCAAGACTATTTGATGACAATCACCTGGCTTACTGCAGCTCAAGCACTTTGTGGAGTTGGGGGCACCTGATTGAAATTCACTTACTCCATCCCCGAGAAGTAATATTTTCAGTTTATTTCACACAGAAAACACTTTTTCAAATTCAGAGTGAATGTCTGTTTCCATAGCATAGGTAATTTATTCCAGTTACTTAAGATTGGACTCTAAATTCATGTGCCATTGGTAATTTAGGATGGATATAAGGAAGAATTTCCTGAGAGCCTTATGGGTTATTAAACACTGAAATGTGCTACAGAAGAAAATTGAAAGACCCTCTTCCTTCAAAGGTCCTTAAAAATGGAATCAATGAACATTATCCAGTGTGGGCTAAGGTGGACCCATATGAAGGCAGAGATATGGAATAGATAACTTCTCAAGGTCCTTTACAGGGCTGACATTCTATGATTCATGCTTTAAAATCAATGATCTGTGTTGATAAAAATTATATCTTATCAGTATGGGAAGAAAGCAAACATAAAATATTCTAGAGGCAGTGATAAGCATTTATCGTGTACTAAACCAACACTGCGGACTTAGAAGATATTTACCAAGTTTGACTGACTGCAAATGTGGCAGTGATACTACAATCTTGGGGGAAAAACTACAATTTTTAATGTAACCATTAAACCTCATGCAGTGAGAATGGAGAAACCCTTCCAAAAATATATTTATTTGCTGTCTACATTCAGTAAACAGGAGAGAGGTTAGAAACTGTCCAAAATGCTGTCCCTGCATTCATATTATAAAAGAAACTAAAGATATAAATGGCTCTCAAAAATTGTACCATGCCAATTTTAAATGGCATGTAGCCTATTTATTTTTCTATACTCATAGGTTATTTAGGCAGTTCTCCATTTATATTGGTTGCATCTCAAATTTTTATGCTTTGGGAAATGAGAACGCATTTTTCTTGATGAACAACATTGACATATTTGTTTGCCTGTTTAGCCTCCAAAATATATTTAGCCCCCTATGGTTATGCTGCTTTAATATTAACAATAAAAAATGAATGAATGGGAAATAGGTGCTTTGCATTCCATTTCTTCATCTTGGATATTCGAATTGAACGAGATAAAAGGACATTTATGTAGAAACACTACAAAGAACTCCTGGGCATTTTTTAAGTCTTTGGTACTTGTTATGACACTGAGTATCATTTGTAATTTCATTAATGATTTTGACATTTTTTTCCTATGGATAAGTATGTCGTTAACACTAAATTTTCATTTAACTTTGATGGCATTCCTGTTTCCATTTATTTATTAAGCAATTATGTTTCAGACACTGTGCTGGCTACTGGCATATAATATTAATAGCAGTAGAAAAGATGAGGTTCTGTTTTCATTCATCTTACTATCCACTAAAAAAGACACAGTGACGAGAAAAGGGAATTCTAGTTCCTTAGGACCAGAAAGCTTAGCAACACTTACGAGCTGCAGGAATGAAGAAGATAAGAAATGTAGCTAATTAAGGAACTAAGGGGATTTCCAGGCAGAACTCTGAAACATCGACTATCCTAGCTATGATAAAATAATCTTGCCTATCATAAAATTTAAAAAGAGAAGTGGAAGTTGATCAGTTTTCAAGCAGAGTTTAGGGAACATATGAAGTACTCAGGACAGTCTTTCTAGCCAGGAAGAGAGTCTTAAAGTCAGAAATGACCATAGGGCATAAGTCAAACCCCAGGGAGTAAGACTAGGTCTCTGGGAAAGGTTGAAGTCAGGATAAGGCTGTATGACCCTTTTTTTAATACTTCATAAAGATGTAAGGGAATGCCTTATAGGTCCTCTTTGTTAGGAAATAGTATTTTTAACAATTTTAGGAATTAAAAAAAATTTTTTTCTAAGACCTTACAAATTGCCCAAGGTGGGTAATTGGTTGCCTTGGGGAGTAATATGAGTATGGCTTTGATCTAGTGAAGTGAAATATAATTCTGATGTATTAGACAACTACAAAACTTCAGGAGATTTGTGCTGGCTGAAAGACTGTTAATTAAAATGGACACAGATAGTAAAAAATGAAAAAAAAAAAAAGAAAAAGGGTAATTTTGGTATTTGGTTTCATAACAGTTTATGGACAGGAAGTTGGCTGAGATGAGAACACAGCTGCAAACCTGGCATATTTTTTTTATGGAAAAGGAACAATGACTCAAATTCATGAAAAAGTGAAAGTGAAAGTGTCTGACTCTGCCACCCCATGGACGATATCCCATCATGCTCCTCTGTCCATGGGATTTCCCGGGCAAAAATACCAGAATGGGTTGTTATTCCCTTCTCCAGGGGATCTTCCCCACCCAGGGAATCAAACCCAGATGTCCTGCACTACAGGCACTTTCTTTACCTTTTGAGCTACCAGGAAGGCCCATGAAGGGTGGATCCAAATGCCACTGAGACTATTTTCTGGGAATTAGGCAAGAGCCCTAACCAAGAAACTAGCAACACCTACCTGTCCAATTGCAGAGTTGCTATGAATCAGCTATGTGCCTAGAATTTTCCCACATTTAAGGTGAGTATCTATTGTGCTGCCCTAATCCTGTCTCATGTTGTATATTCCTGATCGTTTAAATCAGCATCAGTGGATGGATAAGGTATGTGGGACTCAAGGGCCACAAGTATGAATGCACAGTGCTCAGTGTTGTGTGACTAGTGGAAAGGAAAAGAGAACTCTGTGTTCTGGAGGAAAATTACATCTCAGCTAGGTTTTAGATCTTAGCTGTGCTGAAGCATGGCTGGGCTGAGGAGGTGGGGCAGGGAAACATGAGACGCCAAGCCAGGCTTGGATTTGCAGGTGAGACATAGATGGAGGTAGTTTTGAGGAGCCAGAAAAGCAGTGTTGCCTATAAAAAAACATGTCTTTTGGTTTGGCTTCTAGTCTAGGTTTATCTTTCCTTGTATATAGGGAACTTGTTAACTGATGTAACTATAGCTATCTCTGAACTTTTAAAAATTTCTTCATTCATGTCTCTTTGAACTCATTAAAAAGATGCTCTGCCTCATTTCTCTGGAGGCATTACTACTACATTCCTGAAGACTTTGGTCATGGAGTATCACTCAACCCAGTGAAATCTATGCAGGGTGCTATGGAAAATGGGGTTATAATTTTATAAGATCCCTCAATGAGCCTAAATAGAGTCAAATAGATTAAACATTGGCATGCATAATGCAAGTACAAAGAGTATATAAAAATGTTCCCCAAGAACAAGAACATTTTCATTTCCTTTGAAATAGACTGATTCTTCTTTGGCCATAGTAACAAGTAACTCATACCTGGCATTGAAAAAAATCCCAGTTGATCAGTGACGACTCTGAACCAGCAATCACACTTCTATAAGCCAGGCTTTTTGTGACGGCCCCCTATTCCTGAAAATATTAGCCACAGCTACGCTCCAATAACCAACCCTTCTCAGCTAGAAATCAATGTCTCCCTAAAAGGTCCTCTTCTATACATCATCAATCCAGGATTCAATCCTAAGCTTCTACAAATCCTATGTGAGATCAGCAGTTGATTTATTCAGAGATTGCATTTTGCAAATGCAGTTCTTCTTTGTCTAATAAGCAACAAGCTCACTTTTCTGTTGTAGATTTTGAGTGATGATTTTTTTCTTTGACATCATTGGTAAAACTCAAGCAGTATCTTTGTTCCCTATGTTTCCCTGGAGTCACAAGCCATCAGGAAATGAGCAACCCATGGAAACAGCCTTCCAAGTCTAGACTCACTAATCGTAAGTCTTTGATTATGCCCTTGCCAAGTGCGGTGCTCTCATCTTGGAAAATAATTATGCCAGTTGTCAGGATAAAGATGATACAATGGACAGAGGTTTCTTTGTAAAAACAAGATACTAGACAATTTTGGCAGGAGGGCTACAAAAGGCAGAAAATGCCATCTCTCCCTCTGAGTGTCAGAATCAAAATGGGGAAAACACGAAATGTTTACCTGAGCCTGTGAGGCAGGTGATAATCTGCCACACCCCTACCTTCTGTTCCTTAGGATCAAGATAGCCCGACCTCTTATCTCTACTATCTATCTAAATATATTTTTTCCTATATAGCCAGAGAAGAAAGAGCCAAAAGTTCTAAAGAATGGGGATTTGTGTTTTTAAAATCTAAGCATCTAAGGAAAGAAGAATATTAAAGAGGAAAGATGAAGGATATAAACTATTGCAATTATAATATTAGTCGCTAGAAAGTATAGTCTGGGAGTCTTTCTAGTATAAAAATAACCTATCTTGTGCTTTGGAGACATTTGGAGAGTGCAAGTATGTAACTGTGACTTTAAATAGACATCAGCACTTACTCGATATGGCTGGCCTGAAACAGATTAATGTGTCTCATGTTTGACCAGTTCTTTAATTGGTTAAATTCAGTCTCATGAGAAACAAAACATTTTAATTTCCCTGGAAAAACATCAATTGCTTTCTGGCCACAGTAGCAAGTAACTAACTATCAGATCTGGTATTAGGTTTCAGATCTGGAAAAGACTTCCAGCTTCTAGACTCAGGTTTTGTTGTTGTTGTTTTATTTATCTTTCTATTAAAGGATAATTGCTCTACAGAATTTTGTTGTTTTCTGTCAAACCTCAACATGAATCAGCCATAGGTATACATATATCCCCTCCCTTTCTAACCTCCCTCCCATCTCCCTCCCCACCCACCCCTCTAGGTTGATACAGAGACCCTGTTTGGGTTTCCTGAGCCATACAGCAAATTTCCATTGTCTATCTATTTCACATGTGGTAATGTAAGTTTCTATGCTGCTCTTTCCCTACATCTTACTCTCTCCTCCCCTCTCCTCATGTCCATAAATCTATTCTCTATGCCTGTTTCTCCATTGCTGCCCTGCAAATGAGTTCTTCAGTACCATTCTTCTAGATTCCATATATATATGTGTTCGAATATGATATTTATCTTTCTCTTTCTGACTCATTTCACTCTGTATAATAGGTTCTAGGTTCATCCACCTCTTCAGAACTGACTCAAATCCATTCCTTTTTATGGCTGAGTAATATTCCATTGTGTATATGTACCACAACTTCTTTATCCATTCATCTGTTGATGGACATCTAGGTTGCTTCCATGTTCTACCTGTTGTAAATAGTGCTGCAGTGAACAATAGGATACATGTGTCTGTTTCAATTTTGATTTCCTCAGGGTATATGCCTAGGAGTGGATTGCTGGGTCATATGGTGGTTTTATTCCTCGTTTTTTAAGAAATCTGCATACTGTCTTCCATAGTGGCTGTATCAATTTACATTCCCACCAACAGTGCAAAAGCGTTCCCTTTTCTCCACACCCTCTCCAGCATTTATTGTTTGCAGACTTTTTGATGATGGCTATTCCTAATGGTGTGAAGTGATATCTCATTGTAGTTTTGACTTGCATTTCTCAAATTTTGCATTTCTCTAATAATTTGCATTGCTCTAATAATGAGCAATGATGAGCATCTTTTCATGTGTTTGTTAGCCATCTGTATGTCTTCTTTGGAGAAATGTCTGTTTAGGTCTTTTTCCCACTTTTTAATTGGGTTGTTTGTTTCTCTAGCATTGAGTTGTATGAACCACTAGTATATTTTGGAAATGAAACCTTTGCCAGTTGTTTCATTTGCTATTATTTTCTCCCATTCTAGGGCTGTCTTTTCACCTTGCTTATAGTTTCCTTTGCTGTGAAAAAGCTTTTAAGTTTAATCAAGTCCCACTTGTTTACTTTTGTTTTTATTTCCCTTACTCTAGGAGGTGGGTCATAGATGATCTTGCTTTGATTTACGTCAAGTGTTCTGCCTATGTTTTCCCCTAAGAGCTTTATAGTTTCTGGTCTTACATTTAGATCTTTAATTCATTTTGAGTTTAGCTTTGTGTATGGTGTTAGGAAGTGTTCTAATTTCATTCTTTTACATGTAGCTGTCCAGTTTTCCCAGCACCATGTACTGAAGAGTCTGTCTTTGCCCCATTGTATATTGTTGTTTCCTTTGTCAAAAATAAGGTAACCATAGGTGCATGGGTTTATTGCTGGGCTTTCTCTCTTGTTCCATTGGTCTATATTTCTCTTTTTGTGCCAGTACCATATTGTCTTGATGACTGTAGCTTTGTAGTATAATCTAAAGTCAGAAAGGTAGATTCCTCCAGCTCCATTCTTTTTTCTCAAGACAGCTTTGGCTATTCAGGGTCATTTGTGTTTCCGTATGAATTGTGAAATTTTTTGTTCTAGTTCTGTGAAAAATGCCGTTGGTAATTTGATAGGGATCTGATTGAATCTGTAGATTGCATTTGGTAGTATAGTCATTTTCACAATATTGATTCTTCTGACCCAAGAATATGGAATATCTCTCCATCTGTTTCTGTCATCTTTGATTTCCTTCATTAGTGTCTTATAATTTTCTGTGTACAGTTCTTTTGTCTCCTTAGGTAAGTTTATTCCTAGATATTTAATTCTTTTTGTTGCAGTGGTGAATGGGATTGATTTCTTAATTTCTCTTTCTGATTTTTCATTGTTAGAATATAGAAATGCAAGTGATTTCTGTGTATTGATTTTGTATCCTGCGACTTTGCCAAATTCATGGGTTAGCTCTAATAATTTTCTGATACTACCTTTAGACTTTTCTATGTACAGTATCATGTCATCTGCAAACAGTGAGGGATTTATATCTTCTTTTCAGATCTGGATTCCTTTTGTTTATTTTTCTTCTCTGATTGCTGTATCTAGGACTTCCAAAACTATGTTGATTAACAGTGGTGAAAGTGGACACCCTTGTCTTCTTCCTGATCTTAGGGGGAATGCTTTCAGTTTTTCACCATTGAGAATAATGTTTGCTGTAGGCTTATCATATATGGCCTTTAATTTCAGTAATTGTGTTGTCTCTGTACATTTATTTAATTCTTCTCAGTTCAATTCAGCCGCTCAGTTGTATCCAACTCCTTGTGACCCCATGAACTGCAGCATGCCAGGCCTCCTTGTCCATCACCAACTCCCAGAGTTTATCCAAACTCATGTTCATTGAGTCGGTGATGCCATCCAACCACCTCATCCTCTGTCGTCCCCGTCTCCTCCCGCCCTCAATCGTTCCCAGCATCAGGGTCTTTTCAAATGAGTCAGCTCTTCGCATCAGGTGGCCAAAGTATTGGAGTTTCAGCTTCAACATCAGTTCTTCCAATAAACACCAGGACTGATCTCCTTTAGGATGGACTTGTTGGATCTCCTTGTAGTCCAAGGGACTCTCAAGAGTCTCTCCAACACCACAGTTTAAAAGCATCAATTCTTCGGCATTCAGCTTTCTTTATAGTTCAACTCTCACATCCATACACGACTACTGGAAAAACCATAGCCTTGACTAGATTAACCTTTGTTGACAAGGTAATGTATCTGCTTTTTAATATGCTGTCTAGGTTTGTCATGACTTTCCTTCCAAGGAGCAAGCGTCTTTTAATTTCATGGCTGTAATCACCATATACAGTGATTCTTGGAGCCCCCAAAATAAAGTCAGCCAATGTTTCCGCTTTTTCCCTGTCTATTTGCCATGAAGTGATGGGACAGATGCCATGATCTTAGTTTTCTGAATTTCGAGCTTTAAGCCAACTTTTTCACTCTCCTCTTTCACTTTCATCAAGAGGCTCTTTAGTTCTTCTTCACTTTCTGCCATAAGGGTGGCGTCATCTGCATATCTGAGGTTATTGATATTTCTCCTGGCAATCTTGATTCCAGCTTGTGTTTCTTCCAGCCCAGCGTTTCTCATGATGTACTCTGCATATAAGTTAAATAAGCAGGGTGACAATATACAGCCTTGACGTACTCCTTTTCCTATTTGGAATCAGTCTGTTGTTCCACGTCCAGTTCTAACTGTTGCTTCCTGACCTGCATACATGTTTCTCAAGGCAGGTCAGGTGGTCTGGTATTCCCATCTCTTTCAGAATTGTCCACAGTTTATTGTGATCCACACAGTCAAAGGCTTTGGCATAGTCAATAAAGCAAAAACAGATGTTTTTCTGTAACTCTCTTGCTTTTTCGATGATCCAGCGGATGTTGGCAATTTGACCTCTGGTTCCTCTGCCTTTTCTAAAACCAGCTTGAACATCTGGAAGTTCATGGTTCACGTATTGCTGAAGCCTGGCTTGGAGAATTTAAAGCATTATTTTACTAGTGTGTGAGATGAGTGCAATTGTATGGTAGTTTTACATTCTTTGGTATTGCTTTCTTAGGGATTGAAATGAAAACTGACTTTTCCAGTCCTGTGGCCACTGCTGAGTTTTCCAGATTTGCTGGCATATCAAGTGCAGCACTTTCACAGCGACATCTTTCAGGATTTGAAATAGCTCAACTGGAATTCCATCACCTCCACTAGCTTTGTTCGTAGTGATGCTTCCTAAGGCCCACTTGACTTCACATTCCAGGATGTCTGGCTTAGGTAAGTGATCACACCATCGTGATTATCTGGGTCGTGAAGATCTTTTTTGTACAGTTCTTCTGTGTATTCTTGCCACCTCTTCTTAATATCTTCTGCTTCTATTAGGTCTCTACCATTTCTGTCCTTTATTGAGCCCATCTTTGCATGAAATGTTCCTTTGGTGTCTCTGATTTTCTTGAAGAGATCTCTACGTCTTTGTTAACTGATTCTTGCATTTGCTCCATTTTGTTTTCAAGGTTTTTGATCATCTTTACTATCATTATTCTGAATTCTTCTTCGGGTAGTTTGCCTATTTCTTCTTCATTTATATGAACTTCTGTTTCTAGTTTGTTCCTTCATTTGTGTAGTATTTCTCTGCCTTTCATTATTTTTTTTAACTTATTGTGTTTGAGGTCGCCTTTTTCCAGGCTTCAAGGTTGAATTCTTTCTTCCTTTTGATTTCTGCCCTCCTATTTGGTCCAGTGGCTTGTGTAAGCTTCTCATAGGGTGAGACTTGTGCTGAGTTGTTGTCTGTTTGTTTTCCCCCGGTGGGCACGGCTGAGTGAGGGGTGATCCCGTCTGCTGATGATGGGTTTGTATTTTTCTTTTGTTTGTTGTTTAGACGAGGCGTCCTGCACAGGGTGTTATTGGTGGTTGGGTAATGCCGGGTCTTGTTTTCAGGTGGTTTCCTTTGTGTGAGTTCTCAGTATTTTCTACTCCCTAGTGTTAGTCCTCTGTAGTGTAGGGTCTTGGAGTCAGTGCTCCCACTCCAAAGGCTCAGGGTTTGATCTCTGGTCAGGAACGAAGATTCCAAAAATGGTTTGTCATGGCATTAAGTGAGATTAAAACCAATATCCAAAAATGAGAAACCAAAGATGACCCGCAAACTAATGGCAATCACAAAATCAGGCAAGTAATAATTAAAATAATGGAATACACACACACACACACACACACACACATATATATAAACATCCATGAGCAAAGTCAAAACAGTCCAACAGAAAAAAAGTGCTATAGATTGACTTGGTGAACAAAGGAAATCAAAAGTTGTATTTACCAGTTAAGAACAAAACTAACTAAAGCACAAAGCCAAAAACAAAGCTAAAGCACAGTGCCAAGTGGGGAATAAAGCGATGACAACAATACTAACAAATATATTGAGGAAAAGAAAGAAAGAATATATATGCAAAGTTAAACAGAGGTAGATGAAGAAGATTTATATACATTAAAGATTAACTGCAAGGGGAAAAGAACAGTAGGAATGGCAAAGAAAGGAATGAATGTTGAAAAAAATATAATAGGTTCAAAAAAATTAAAATTATAAAAAAGAGAAAAGAAGAAAAAAAATGGAAGAAAGAAGAACAAAGGAAAAAAAGAAAACTCCACAGAACTGCAAAAGCCCAATGTAGAAGCAGAGGTTTATAACAACAGTAAAAAGTGTGACTGAATATACACATATACATATAGACCCATAAGCAAAATCAAAACAGTCAAAAACAAAGTGCAATAGATTGACCTGGTGAATAAAGGACACCAAAAATTACATCTACCAGAACAATACTAACTAAAGCACAAGCTGGAAAACAAAACTAAAGCAAGGTTCCAATTGGGGAAGAAAGCAATGAAAACAAAACTAATAAAAATGTTGAGAGGAAAGGAAAAAAGGAAAGAAAGAACAGATATGCAAGGTTAAATAGAGGTAGATGAAGATTCATATACATTAGAGATTAACTGCAAGGGGAAAAGAACAGTAGGAATGGCAAACAAAGAAATAAAAGTAGGAAAAATACAATAGGCTTAAAAAATTAAAATTATAATAAAGAGAAAAGAAAAAAAATGGAAAAAGAAAGAAAAAAGGAAAACTCCACAGAAATGCAAAAGCCTAATTCTAATATGGTCCTACTCCTGTGTATTCTTGCCTCCAATGTCCACAGCTATCAGAACTAGTACGTTTTCTTTTGTGGGAGCTCTCAGTGACCTTTTATATATTCCATAGACACAGAGTCTGCCTAGTTGATCGTGTGGATTTAATCTGCAACTTCTACAGCTGGTGGAAAGATTTTGGGTCTTATTCCTTAGCCACACTGCCGCTGTGTTTCAATTGTGGTTTTATTTCCACCTCTGTATGTGGGTCATCCACTGGGGTTTGCTCCTGAGGCTGCAACAGTATATATCGCCTTGCTTCCATGGCTGCCCGGCTTTCCTCCACAGGCATTTCCCACCACAATCTCCTCCCTCACATCCCCTTGATCTTTCTCTCTGTAGTCAACAGCAGCCTTTGCCCTGAGATTGCTTCACAATCCCTAAACTCCAGCTGCCAGCCGCTGCACCTTCCAGGGGACTTGTGTCCCTGTCCGGCGTATGTATGGCTGCAGCAAGGACTGTCTGATTCTCATTCTATTTAGCCTGCCACAGATCTGCTGTTTCACTCTCAGCCTTAAATGTTTCTCCTCTGACTCAGACAATTGTCCCAATGTGGGCATCAGACCCCTGCTTCAGTTCCCCCACTGGCAGAGGGCAAGTCCAGTCCTACCAACACTTCTGTTTTTCCCCCAGTCCCTTCATCCTACTGAGTTGTGCATGGTTCTATATATTCTTTTCCATTGATCAGGTCCTCCTGTCCACTCCCAGCTGGTGTTCTGCATGCACTTCTGTGTCTGAAGGTGTATTCCTGATGTATTGGTGGAGAGACATGTCCTCCATGTCCACCTACTCCTCTGCCATCTTGTTCTCTAGACTCGATTTTATGTGGAGGTTCATGGTAAACGGAGGATTTCGCTGAGAAGAATTACCATAGACAACTCTCACACTTAGGGAATGTGGATAACAAACAATACAAATGGCTATAGTGAAAAATTATATACAGTCCATTGGGTTGCAAGAGTCAGAATGACTAAACCTAATCTATAATGAACAATACTAATGATCCCATGGACTGTAGCGCCTCAGGCTCCTCTGTCCATGGAATTTTCCATGGCAAGAATACTGGAGTGGATTGCTGTTCCCTTCTCCAGGGGATCTTCCCAACCCAGGGCTTGAATCCTGGTGTCCTTCATTGCAGGCAGACTCATCACCATCTGAGTCTCTAGGGAAGCCTACAAATGACTCTAAGGACCCATAACCCTGCAGGAGAGAGGGGATTTTGGAGGGACAATTACAGTGTGAGGGAGAGTAGAAAACATCATCCTATAATGAGGGAGGAAGCTGGGCAGAACTGACTGAAGGAAAGATATTCCTCTTAGAGTAGGACCCAGAATGAGATGATAAAATCATCAGTTATCAATGCTAGGTCAGTGAGACCTCTGTGCTGCAAATTTTCCACCTAACTTTTCAAAGACAGAAAAGTCTTATAAAAAATTGTTCTTTCTAAAGTCACAAGCATATCTATTAAGAAGTCTACTTTTCTTTTAACAGCTGAGGGTTAAAGTAAGAGATGAAGCAAGAATTCTTTTTGCTCTGAAATATTAAACAATGTCATGCTGACTTTTGGAGGGGGATGTTTCTGTTTGTTAGGTGATCCCACAAAGAAGAGACTGTCTTTATTCCAAAATTACATAATGAAAATTCCTGGGCCTAGTTAGCCTCTCCTTAATTATTAATAGCCTATAGCAATGTCAGGGAGAACGCAATGGCAACCCACTCCAGTACTCTTGCCTGGAAAATCCCATGGATGGAGGAGCCTGGTAGGCTGCCGTCTATGGGGTCACACAGAGTTGGACACAACTGAGGCGACTTAGTAGTAACAGCAGCAGCAGCAGAAGCAGCAGCAATTCAGAGAAATCCCCCCCCCCAACTCCCATAAACTTAATGTTTGGTTAAACTAATCCAGAAAGGAGGCACTTTCATGGAATAGAATTATCAGTTTGTTTCTCCCTTCTGTTAAACTGACACCTGTTGTACAACCTGTCATAGGACTCATGAATGCTCAAGTAAATACCATAGGTTTTGATTGCATATGTTGCTACTAACAGGATTTCAAAGAACCAGAAATCCACTGAAGACTGAATGAAGGAATAGAAGTGTTCAAACTGGGGTTTGAATTATTTAAATATCTGCTGCTAATATATTTTTTCTTTTGTTTTTAGCTTTTAAAAAAATTTATTGGAGTATAGTTGATTTACAATGTTGTATTAGTTTCTACTCTACAACAAAGTGAATCAATTATACATATACATGTATTCACTCTTTTTTTAGATTATTTTCCCTTATAGATCATTACAGTGATTGAGTAACTGAGTATACACATTACAGTGAATTGAATAGAGTTCCCTGTGCTATACAGTAGGTCCTTATTAGGTATCTACTTTATATTTCTTGTCAAGTTAAGAAAAGCTAAAAATAAATTTAGCAAAAATTAAAATATTAAAGACATTAAAGAAAATAAACATAAACAAGGTAAAAGAGAAATTTTAAAAATTCAGAAGAACTTAAAACTTGCTGAAATACATGAGGAAGAAAATGTAAAACAAAACAAAACAAAAACAACCCAAGACAATTTCAAGTGGGTAGTTGAAGATACCCATTAGACCATTTAATGAAAGCAAACTTAGAAGAAGGCAATATAGTCAGATAAAGTAATGCAAAATGAATATTATTCAAAAGACTAGATTAAGTAAGAAAAGCAAAAAGGGTAAAACATTTGAATGATTCAATAACAATATTTCAGATTTAGTACCATACACAGTGGCATATGTCCCTATAACAGAAAGCCAGTGAACACAGCACAGAATACTTTTCCTTTATATATGTGCAAAAAGACTCTATATTCTAATTTTTTAATTAAGATTTCCCATTTTTGGAAACTTAAAATGATCCAATGTGTGTGTGTTTGTGTGTGTAGGCTCAGTCACGTCTGACTCGTGGCGCCCCCCTGGACTGTAGCCTGCCAGGCTCCTCTGTCCATGGAATTTTCTAGGCAAAAGTACTGGAGTGGGTTGCCATTTCCTTCTCCAGGAAAATGATTCAATATAAAAACATAACTTTGTTTAGTTAACATATTTATCACATTTATAATAGTAAAGTAACATTTAATTAAAAGTTTAAGTTGTGTACCATAGAGTCGCAATGGTCAGCTCCTCCTGCTGGGTGGATCTTATCCACACTTCTCACTCAAGGATTTCTCTCCCACACTTTTCTTCTGTATCCTGAATCACTAAATTATTCCTATCAGTATTTAAACATACCTTACTATTTCCCATACCGTAAAAGAGCCTCTAACCAGTAAAGCACTCGTATCCAGAAATGGAAACAGTATCTACAAATCAATGAGGAAAAGAGGGCTAAACAAAGAGAAAAGCTGCAAAAATGTGTCAAGTGATACTTCTCAAAGGCAGCATCCAATTTGTCTACCAACACATGCCTTCACTGGTTGGCCTTCAACGAAAGGCAATTTAAAAGCTGTGTCACAATTGATAAATTGAAAGTTTTTAAAAAGTATGTAAGGGCTGAAAAAATTATCCAGCAAGTGAACTCATATATAGTGCTAAGAAAACAAACAAAAAAAACGTATAGGGTTACTTGGCTATAATTAGTTCATATGTGTGTTTTTTATAATCCAAGAATTTCATTCCTAGGTAAATACATACATATATTCACCAAAAGTCGCATACGAGAAAATGCATGACTAGAAATTAGCAAATGATGTCTGGTACATGGCTGCTACTGCTGCTAAGTCGCTTCAGTTGTGTCTGACTCTGTGCGACCCCATAGATGGGAGCCCACCAGGCTCCCCTGTCCCTGGGATTCTCCAGGCAAGAACACTGGAGTGGGTTGCCATTTCCTTCTCCAATGCATGAAAGAGAAAAGTGAAAGTGAAGTCGTTCAGTCGTGTCCGACTCTTAGCGACCCCATGGACTGCAGCCTACCAGGCTCCTCTGTCCATGGGATTTTCCAGGCAAGAGTACTGGAGTGGGGTGCCGTTGACTTCTCCACTGGTACATGGCAGCACTATGTATAAAAGTCCAAAATTGTACAATTCCTTTCAATACCATGATAAATAAGTTGTAGTATATTCAGATGAGAGAAAATTAAATGGTGATAAGAATGAAAATGCTACAACCACCAGTAAGTATTAACAAAAAAGTGAATAGCAATCACAAACATAAAGCACAGCAAAACCAGTCATACACAAAAGAGAAGCCAGCACTGTGGTGTCACACATGAGCATAAGGGTAACCCTTTGGGAGATAATTAGTGACTTCATGGAGCACTGAGGGTTTCTGGAAGCGGATGGTAGCCTATCTGCAGGCTGCTGCTTCTGAAAGTTCATCAAGAGGTATTTTTAAGATACATGCATTTTTTTGTAAGTATCTGCTTATATAAAAAGTTACAAAAAAGAAAACTTGACCCCATATCACCCTCAGCTACCACACATGCATATAATCTTATATAATAAGATTATAAGCCTTCTCCAATAAGTGCTTCTCCAATAAGCCTTCTCCAATAAGTGCTCTGTACTTGCTACGTTTACTGTATCTACTTTCTCACAGTTTTCTCTGTAGAATCCATTCCAGTTGGTCTTTTGTACCCACTCCCTATCAGTGGGACCAAGGATGACCCTAAACCAATGGCTAGTTTTCTGTCTTCATCTTACTCAACCTCCCAGCAGCACTTGCCACATTGATCATTGTTCCTGAAAGATTTTTAACCTTTGGCTTTGTGACACTATGTTCTTCCCAGTGGCCACTTCTTTGTAGTATCTCTTGCTCAATATAGCAAATAAAACCAGGAAAATGACATTGCTAGGGTTCACACGACACTACAAACTTCAACTTATCTGTAAGTACAGAAAGAAATGCCTATTTTCAGCAGTGCCATCTCTCAATGTTGTGGATGAGAGATGGGGTGGAGGTGCAGAGAAGGGCTTGGAAAAGCTGCTGAGGAAGAGGGAATAGGAGAAGAAATGGCCGTATACCTGCCCTTCAAGCAAGAGAAAGTCCACTGTAAGTGTGAAAATACTGAAAAACACTTCCGATAAATCAGAGCACTGACAGTAGACAAAGGACATAATAGTGTGTAGAGCTCGTGGTGACATGATTGAGAGGCATTATTTCTGAAGGATGAGGTTAGAAGAAAGAGTGATGTTTGGAGGAGACTGGAAGGTAAAGGGAAAAAAGAAGCAGGACGGGGAAATGTGATCATACTAGAAAAAAAAAAAAGAATAAAAAATAAAATCAAGGGCGTACAATCTGCATTCAAACTAATGAAATAAACAATCCAAATGAACAATCCAGAAGAATTTCCTTCTCTTGAAACAGAAAACTTATTCCATTTCACTAGCATCTTGTCCACAAACTGTGCAGATTTAAGCTGTCTGCACCTACACACTCCACTACTACAGGAGGAAACAGAGTAGGAATCAGACATTTTCTCTCCCAGGTGAAAATCCTCTCTCAGGAAACCAAGTGAAAACAGAAGAAAACTCTAATACAACATTTCAGACTGAATTAATATCCCCAAACAAGCATTTGTGGACAAAAAGAATGATACATACATACATATATATGTGTGATTATATCACATATATATATATCACATATATATGTGATATATATATGATATATACATATATACATATCATATGATATACATATCATTCTGCTATATATATATAATTTTATATATATATAAAATCCTGGAGAAGGGATTGGCAAACCACTCCTGTATTCTTGCCTGGAGAATCCCAAGGACTGAGGAGCCTGGTGGGCTACAGTCCATGGGGTTGCAAAGAATCAGACATGATTAAATGACTAACATTTTCGCTTTCATATATACATATATATAAAAGAAGAAAGGGAATAAAAATTGAACTCAACGAAGAAGGAGGAAGAGGAAGAAGAAGAAGAGGAGGAAAAGTTTGAAGACAAGGGGGAAATTATAACAGCAGTGATGACTCAATTATGAAGTAGCGCAGGGAGAATAGGTTTAAACAAACATTTAATAAGAGACTTCGGAGAAAAGTAGTAAAGTAAACAAAAAAATGAAAACAAGTTTAAAAAGAAGTAAAAAAATGAGAAGTAGATGGTTTAAAATGAAAGAAGTAGAGACAAAAGCATCATATAATATGGAGTCTGATAATGAAAACCAAATAATAAAGCAACCGGTATTTAATTCTTTAATATAAAAATTCCTGGAAATAAAATAAGAACACTTTTTAAATATGGAAAGACACCCAACAGGTACCTGAGAACTTTTCTTGAGACTACTATAGAGAAAAAGTTGAAAGCCAAAAAGTTGAAAGCCGTAAGTCACTTATAGGAAATAAGACACTTGGTTCAATTGTTAACCTACTGGGATGAGCATCAGACCTGCCAGCAAGACTCACTACTGCTCTGCTTCGTGATATGCCTGCCCCCACACTAGGAATACTGCTAGAAATCTGTCCACCTCAGTATTATTCAAAATCCCCAGGTGGTCTCCTGTCATGTATGCCCAGGACCTCTGGTCTTTTTCTCTGGGCCTGGAGATCAAAGCCCCATGACTCACCTTTACGTCTCATTTACCGGAGAGAGTAGTGAACATCTGGACTGACTAACACCCACTCACTGTCCTGAGGTGTGTTTTGACATATGAAACCTTTCAAGGAGAGAGAGCTGATTGGGTTAGACCTTAACAGTGGTCAACTTCAAGATGTACATTTATAAATCTATAAGACTTTAATGATTTAAAAAAAAATCTTTAGGATTTACAGGCAAGTCCTTTTGACTTACAGGCAAAAAGATCAATAATTTAGAAGGACAACAGAATTGACTGATGTTAGATTTCTTAAAAGCAACATAAAAAGTTAAACAACAGTAGAAAGTATTTTCAATGAAAAACCCGTGAATCACAATTTTGTGTTATGAAAAACTGTCATTCAACTATCAAGGCTGTAGAAAAATAATCTAACATTTTAAACCCACGTTATACTGCACTCTCAAGATCTCCTGGGCTTCCCAGGTGGCACTAGTGGTAAAGAACCTGCCTGGCAATGCAAGAGACATAAGAGATGTGGGTTCAATCTTCCCTGGTGGCTCAGATGGTAAAGAATTTGCCTGAAAGCAGGAGATCTGGGTTTAATCCCTGGGTTAGAAAGATCCCCTAGAGAAGGAAATGGCAACCCGCTCCAGTATTCTAGCCTGGAGAATTCCATGGACAGAGGACCCTGGGAGATACAGTCCATAGGGTTGCACAAAGAGTCAGATACGACTGAGTGACTAACACACACTCAAGATCTCCCTGGAGAATCTTCTAGAGGATGAGCCATTCCAGAGATAACTGGCTTGTCTTTCTATCTTCTAGACATTGTCTTTTACAAAGCAGAAATTTTTTAATGAAATTCTGCTTATTATTTATCTTATGGATTATGCCTTTGGTGTAACTAAGAAGTTATCACTATACCCAAGGTCATGGGGATTTTTGCTTATGTTATCTTCTAGGTGTTTTATAATTCTGTGTTTTACACTTAGGTCTTTGATTTATTTTGAGTGAATTTTTGCGAAAGGCATATATAAGTTCTGTGTCTAGATTCATTTTCTTCTGCATGTGTATGTCCCAAAACCATTTGGTGAAAAGACTATTTTTGCTCCATTGTAGGCTCTTTCATCAAAAATCTATTGACTATATATATGTGATTCTAGCTCTAGGCTCTCTCTTCTGTATCATTGATTTATTTGTCTGTTCTTTCACCAGTACCACACTGTCTTGATTACTGTGGGTTTAGAGTAAGTCTTGAAGTCAGGTAGCATCAGCCCTCCAATTTGCTCTTCTCTTTAAATATTAAACTAGCTCTTCTGGGTCTTTGCTTCTCCATATAAATTTTGGGGTAAGTTTTTTGATATCCATGACATAACATGATGAGTTTTGATTGTAGTTGCATGGAATCTATAGCTCAACTTGGGAGGAACTAACTTCTTGACAATATTGGGTCTTCCTATCCATGAACATAGAAGAATTAAATTTTTTATTGGAAAAAAAGTCAATTAGGTTTGAAACAAGGACTGAAAAATAGAGATGTTGACTAATACTTTTGGTGACTTTTTGCCTTTTTTCTTACCCCAGTTATTATAGATTAACATATTCTGTTTTTCCAATTAGAAAACATTTTTCAAAAACACCTTTGTCATCCTTTTATGTTGTACATGGAGAATTTGCCTCTTTTCATCATTCTTGGGTTAAATAAGAGCACCTAGGATGGCAAGGAAGGTGAGGGATAAGAGTCGTTCTCTGCATAGCAACAACTGGTATCAGCATTTTGAAAAACCCTTTCTTCAAAGGAGAGAAGGGAGAAGGAAATGGCAACCCACTGCAGTACTCTTGCCTAGAGAATCCTGTGGACAGAGGAGCTTGGTGGGCTGCTGTCCATAGGGTCGCATAGAGTCAGACATGACTGAAGCGACTTAGCATGCATGCATGAGTTGGGGAAAGAAATGGCAACCCACTCCAGTGTTCTTGCCTGGAGAATCCCAGGGATGGAGGAGCCTGGTGGGCTGCCGTCTATGGGGTCGCACAGAGTTGTACACGACTAAAGAGTCTTAGCAGCAGCAGCAGCAGCAAAGGAGAGAAGAGTAGGGGTTCCAAGCATGAGCTTCATGAGCCAGATGGAAACTGTTTTGAGTCCCAGCTCTGCCCAGTGATCAGTACGTGACTGTGAGTGAATGATTTCACCTCTACAACCTTCATTCAGTTCCACTAGCTATGTAGGGAGGATCATAAAAGAATGTTCAGTTTGCTTTGTTGTAAAAAGTTAATGAGATGGAATGCTTGTTACATGAGAACAATCAATAAACTATACCTTAATTTTTTTATTCACCTTTCTTATTGACATCAAATACTCCATGGATTTATGTAACTCATTTTGTATAAAAGTATCAAAACCCATATACTGATATAAATATACAATAAATAATTAAGAAAGGATTATTCACCTCACTGAACAAATCACAGTAAGACCTTCCTAAATTACAAACTACTGCAACACATTTACTTTTTGTTAATAAGTAATCCCCAAGACACTTTAAATGAACACACACGCACACACACATATATATATAAAGACAATCAAGCAATTAAGATTTATATGCATGAAGAATATACACAACACATTTACAAAAATGTCAGTCATCCTCAACAAAGCTAAGGCAGTTTAACACTTTATTATGCACAGCATTGTCTTCATTCTAGATTATAATCAGCTAGAGAACAGGCAAAGGCTGTATTTAACTTGCCTTCTTACTTGCCTTGTATATGTATACATCACTAAAAAATATGAACGTCAACAAGCTGACTTTAAGTTTCCAAAGTTTCTCAAAACTGATCCTGTTATGCAGGTGTGTAATACAGAGAACCAAAAAAAGTCCTTTTTGTGCTAGAACCTCCAGGTCACTCTAAGCGCCAGGGCACAGTGATTGTCCTTCCTCAGGGCTGGATGGACCAGGTTGTCTAGATTTAGTGAGAAGACAGAAAGCCCGATTGGAGCAGTTGCCCAGGATCAAGAGGACCTGAATCAGAGAAAAGTGCTCAGTTGGTCATTGTACGGTTGATGAATACAAGTGAAAGTGATTTTGAGAAATTTGCTCTTGACTTAAAAAAAAATTACTTCTGGTATTATTGTAACCCTGCCATGAGGAGACAAAGCAGAGGTCTCCTGGCAAAAAGTTCAAGTGAATGCAGAAGCTTTCCCTGTTCTCTCAGCAGTATCAGAATGAAGGAGGGGACATCCGCTCCGTTCTTAGCCCTTCACCTCCAGGCTCCATCTGTGAGGCAGCATCATTTTTTGTACATGAAGAGGCATCCTGCTTACCTAGGTCTGAAAAGATGCCCTGGAGAAAACAAAACACTGATGTGGAGTTTAAAGGGCAGCGGAAACAATAAAAAAACGTAAAAGGTCAACTGATCCAAAGTCAAGCAGCCAGAGCTTGCCCTCCCCTCCATGTTGGGAGACCAGTACAAAGAGCGCTGGAAATGACTGGCAGGAAAACAGTCCTTTTTCCTTGAGCACAAGGATTTGTCTCAACCAAACACCCTCATTTAGGAAAATCTTTCCTGTCCTCTGCACAGTGTCCTCACTTTTTAATCAAGTCATTCTTCAGGTAAAACTGTCACATGGAGATGGTTGATTTACATTGGTTCCTTGAAGAAAGAATAGTTTCTTGAAGCATATCACTAGTGCTAAAGAACCCGCCTGCCAATGAAGGAGACAGAAGAGACACAGGTTCGATTCCTGGGACAGGAAGATCCCCTGGTCGAGGGCATGGCAACCCACTCCAGTATTCTTGCCTGGAGAATCCCATGGCAGAGGAGCCTGGTAGGATACAGTCCACGGGGCTGCAAAGAGTCAGACATGACTGAAGTGACTTAACACGCATGCATGCATCTTATCTGAGGTTCACAGGAACGATCTTATACTGGCTAAAATAGAAAGACAGTTGCTGCTTTCCAGGCACATAGGAGCTAAGTGAATGAAAGTGATATACACATGATGTTTTTTTTTCTTTCTACAGAGTAGAGTTTCTTTTCATGGAATGCAAGTTTATCTGTTTATATTTTCTTAGAGGTCAGTTCTACTTTTACAGCCAATAGCATTAGCTGATGTTTGCTGACCTTATCTTTTGAGCTCTAGCTGCATCTTCATTCCCTTCTTTGCTCTAATTTGGGTTACTTATGTAAGGTGAAATAATCCACCAATTTTATGTAAGGTCACATTGCATCTATTTCTGTGTGCACTTGTGTGTGAGACTGGTTATGTTTACAGTGCAGAGTAGGACACAATTTAGTGACTGAACAACAACAAATGTAGACTGTTAACTGTGATGCATTTGGTTGTAAGATTTACTTTGAAACAGCTATTAGACTTTCATTTGTAATATTGACATTAGAAAACTTAGAAGTATATTTTTATTTCCTTAATTTTTTTAGTTTGTAGGAAAATGTTCTCATTTAATTTGTCTTTATTGTGGAAAAAGTGTGAATGAGTAATCTAAAATACATAATGGAAATTTAGAAGACATAACTGAAATCTCAATATCTTAGGTATCTATAAATCTGACATGGCTCATAATAGCATAGAAAACAGGACTATTCTTAGCCTGACCCCTAGTGTTAACAGCAAATAAGTGTGGATTCTGACTGTATTAAACCAAAAAAAAAAAGTTTCCGAAAAAATACATACCCACAGTTGTTTTTTAAATCATAAATTATTTCATCCTTAGTGAGTAAATACTGAGCACAGACGAATCAACCCAGAAGAAGCTTGGACATTAACACCATGTGATAGAAGAAAGACCAGAGCCTGATACATTTTAGCATCATAGAATTAATCTAAATTAGTTTATGGAGCTGCATTCCAATCTTTGCACCCACACTGGCCATAAATCTGTTTTACAACCATGGGAAAACAATTAATGGCCTTTAATCCCGGCCATCACCTCTCCCTGGGCCCTGCCATGGCTAAGATGTAGGTGCACTCATTCTGCCTGCTTGGAAGTTAGTGGGCAAGTTCAAGCTTGTCCAAGGGCACAGCAGAAAGGGCCAGAGAAAGGATTTATTCTCTACTAATTCCATTCTGAGTTCAGAGTTGTCTGACTTTTCTCCAGTCAACTGAGGCAATCTTAGTAATTATCCACCCATTTACAAGACATCCCCAAATACAGCTCTTCGCTTCAACCAACTCTCTCTCCTCTCTGGTAAGAGGAAACCATTTTGTACAGTAGAAGCCCGATAAAGCTTTCATCTATGACTTCAGGTGGTATGTTCTTGGCAGATAAAGAAGAGAATTGTATTGTTTGCTTGTTTTTCTTAAGATACGAAAATCCAGCACTTCTCATCTCCTTTGTGTTATATACTATTGTGTGTTAGTTGCTAAGTCATGTCCAACTCTTTGTGATCCCATGGACTGTAGCCCATCAGGCCCTTCTGTCCATGGAATATTCCAAGCAAGAATACTGGAGTGGGTAGCCATTCCTTTCTCCAGGGGATCTTCCAGACTCAGGGATTGAACCTAGGTTTCCTACACTGCAGGCAAATTCTTTACCATCTTAGTCACCAGGGAAGCCTGCTTATATACCCCCAAATCTGCGTTACTTATGAATTTTCCACTTCTTTTGATCCTGAATTCAGTCAATTTATAGTTTCCCAGTGATGACTGGTTAGCTTTAGATGTTGGATTATTTAATGTTGTTACCTATTTCCAAACTAATAAAGACATTTTCTCCCTAAATCAGGAGATTATCACCAGGGTATTCTAAAATACTTTTGACAAGATATAACCTGTTTATAAGTTAGTTTTTCAGCAGAAGTTTGAGCAGCTCATGTTCTAGTTACCACTCAGTTTCTTACTTTGGGAATATTTATGAGTTGATTAAAGAAAGTCTTGCTTAGAGGTTATCTAATTATCAATGGTCTTAAAATAACACAATTCTCATCATCTTAAATGTTAATTATCTTGTCTCTTAGCGTACTGATGGGAACATTTGAATTTAAAAATAAAAAAGCATTTTTGGGGATATTGTCAAAATAAATTTGCAATAAAATCTCACAAAATTTTTGACGGAGAAATTGCCAATGATGAATGCTGAGTGTATATCTGAGTGTTTGCAGCATTTAGAAAGTTTGCCAAGATTAAAGAAACAACATACATGATAAAGATATTATTTGAATGAATATTGACTCTCAGAAATAAACTGTGCTGATTAGGGTCCCATGTCCCTGAATCAGCTTAGCTGCTGTCCCTTTACCCACTCCTCCTGAGCTCCTTGATTCCTATCTGTTTTCCAAATATGAGGCTCAGGACTCTAGCCATTCTGTGAACTCCTCCACTACTATTCTGATGAATCTCCCTTGACTTTTACCATTGCTTTCTTGTTGCTTGTAACAACAGGTTAATGACACTGCAGGTAACAAGCAACAACTGAATTAACTTCCGGAAAAAATAAGGCACATAGCAATGACAATTCCTATCCATAAACCTAGAGGGGAATGTAGCACTCTATAGAATGAAATGGCTAGATAAGCCAAAATCAAATTCATACGAATACATGTGTGTGTGTGTGTGTGTGTGTGTGTGTGTGTGTGTGTGTAGGTGGCACTCATGGTAAAGAACCCACCTGCCAATGCAGGAGACATAAGAGAAAAGAGACATGGGTTTGATCCCTGGGTTGGGAAGATCCCCTGAAGGAGGGCATGGCCACCCACTCCAATATTCTTGCCTGGAGAATCCCCATGGACAGAGGAGCCTGGTGGGCTACAGTCCATGGGGCTGCAAAGAGTCAGACACGACTGAAGCATCTTAGCGTGCGCACACACACACACATACATATATATAAATAATACCTGTCTCATCCAAAATCTAATTCCTATATGTATTGTAGCAAGACTCCTGACTACTTTGGCAGATTTGCATTGCTTCTGCCATGCAGAATAAGAGATATTCTAGACCCTAAGGTAACAAATGTCAGGCTGTAGCACTCTCTGAGGCAAACATGGTCATAATAACAAGCAGCAGAACTGGCACAATAAACCCATTTGACTCACAATGTTGCTACGGTCAATTGAACATGAATTTCCTGGAAGAAAATCAGAAATCAAAATGAAAATTGAGTTCTGGGACGAAAGTCTGTCTTGAGCTACTATAACAAATAGAGTTGGTCCTCTCTTGATTCCCAGGCCTGAAATGGTTCACAGACAACATGAATAAAAGAAGGCAAGAGGGACTTCAAAACAAACCTTGCAACACAGCCTTTATATATACCTTGTGAAATTGGTCCTAACCATAATCAAAGGGTCCTAAAGCTATTTACCAGAGTAAGTCTTTAATGGAATGGAAATACTTACTGAATGTTTCAAGGGCTATCAGGCATTGTCTCAGAGCTAATTCTTGGGAACTCAATACAATGCTGAGTTTATTTTCAGTGTAGCTTTTCTTTTAAGGTGTAGATTTTCAGGGCTCTTGGCACTTGCCAGGCTCCTCATGGACCTTGAATTTCAACTTTTGTCTCAGAAGTCTCTGAACTGATTGAAGAAGTTTTCAAGCTCTTAGGCTTTCAGGATCAAGGAGAAATTGTTCCCTCCCAAAAGCCAGAATTACCTTTGGGATGTTTTTGTTTTGTTTTCTCCACAGACTTCATAGCTCTTCCATACTATTCAAAGGATTTTAAGAAATATATATATATACATCTTCTGTAGTTCTTTTTATATGTAGTGTTGTCTGAAAGACTTATTCATCCTTAACACAAAACAAAATCTCAAATATATGTATATAACTATGTTGGGATGAAAATCTTAAAGGATTTGGAGAAAAGATGGAATGGAGGTATTTTTTTCTCAGTTTTATTTTATGAAATATGAAGACCACGAAGCAAGGTAACTATAAAGAGAAATATTTAAAGAAATTGGAGTTTACAGAGTGACTTCTTTAATTTCTCATTCTTAATTTTCTGTGAAATTTTTAAGTGAATATAATAAGTTTAAGTTTTCCTCTAAACTTTTATTTTTTCCCATTTACTATGACGTAATTTGTATCTCCACACACAGCAAACTGGCTGTAATTCACAAAGAAAATACAGCCTGAATTATAATTAAATAATTTTCATGTAAATAATATGAAGAAAGCCCCCACATCGTTCAGAGACCTGACTGATTTATCTGCAGGAGGATGAAATAGCAAATGTTGCTGTAAGGAGCTGATAAGAAAAAGCTGGATGGTAACACTGGGGTCTCATTTCCCTGAAATTTGAGATGATTTAGCTTTTAATATTTTTCTCCTGTCCAGGATAGCTCAGAAGCCTCTAGGAATGTCTGATCAGTTATGTAGGTTTAATTTTCCTTGTGATGACCCCGTGCTACCAGGTCTTCTGAGCACGGATTTGGAGTCAGATTTCCAACGACTTCTTTGTAATTACTGTGATGCCACTAGAAATATGTTGCTCTTTTGGACTGAGAAACTCAGTACCTGAATGACAGTGATTTTCATGGGGTAAGCACTGTTTTCCTGAGCTGTTAAAAAAACAGTGTCTGCTATGTCACACTGTACTCTCTTTTGAAAGAGGATAAAAGAATTTGGATAACAGATCCCAATGAAACATTAATTCCATCAGTATTTGAAATATTAATCAGGATATCTCTATAGATTAAAAAATGTGTTCAGAATGCAAAAAAAAAATATTGCAGTCGGTACACAAGTTGTTTATATTTAATTTATCTTTCTCCTCCTATTGAAGCTTACAGAAAATTGAGAATATAAACACAGAAGAGGCAGAACACAGAAAGAGGGGCTTTTTATCATTCCTAATTGATCAGCTAAATATTTATATGAAGTTATCAAACAACTGAGTCTGAACAGTATAACAATTTCTGAAAGCAGCTTTTCTAGGAACTGAGATTCTTTTACAGAAAATTAATAACATGGAAAAACTATATTTTAATACTGAAGGTTTAGAATGTAATAACCTGGTGAATCAGATATCTTTTATTTATTTTTGTATTGATATCTTGACTTTTAATGCTTAAAAATCACTTAGAAGGTCCAGGGTTCTCAGAAACTGGTATATCCATGTTTTTAATCGCCTGTAAAGATAACCTGGATTGAATGTGCATACTGATGTCTGTTGAAAATTATGTATTTGGGGATAAAATTCAACCTAAAGAGTATTTTTTTTTACTGTAGAAGAGCTAAAAATCACAAGTCATTGACGTAATAAACATAAATTGTTTTCTCGAATTCATAATTCTTTTCCAAATTATAGTCAGTTTACAATTGGTGTTTGAATTCTGCCAGAAAACAAAGCCCAGTATAAAATATAATATTTTAAGCAATATACTCCATTGCAGAAAATAAAGAATTTCTGAAACAAGGGAACCACAAGAAAAGGTGAACTTTAGCAATGCAATTATCTTGATGCCTCAGGCATGTAATAACATAGCAGTCAGGGCTTTATGTGTATCATTTTAAACATATGGATTAGTGTGCAATGTCACCCTGAGAAAACTCCTTCATAAGGGAAGTTCAAAACCTACTGTCTAGAAAAATGCAATCTCCAGTGTGGGAGAGCTGATTCTCTAAAGTATATTTCACTGCTAAGACTGAAAGAAAGAACTCAGAGGTTTTCCTTCAGTGCAGTTCCTATACTAACCCTATTTTACACTCCTTATTCAGCCTTTAGATTCCCCCAAAAAACACCCTGTGTGTTCAGTGGTTCATTCGTTTCTGAATCTTTGTGAGCTATGAACTATAGCCCACCAGGCTCCTCTGTCCGTGAATTCTCCAGGCAAGAATACTGAAGTAGATTGCCATTCCCTTCTCCAGGGGATCTTCCTGACCCAGGGATCGAATCCATGTCTCCAGCATTGCAGACAGATTCTTTACCATCTGAGCCACCAGAGAAGCCTGAAGCCCATTCAGCCTTTAAGTTCCACCAAAATAACACCTTGACCACATGCTAATATTGTTCACATAATACTGTTATGTATTTAGTGTTTTGGTTTCTCCAGTAGTTATGTATGGATGTGAGAGTTGGACCATAAAGAAAGCTGAATGCCAAAGAATTGATACTTTTGAACTGTAGTGTTGGAGAAGACTCTTGAGAGTCCCTTGGACTGCAAGGAGATCAAGCCACTCAATCCTAAAGGAAATCAGTCCTGAATATTCATTGGAATGACTGAAGCTTTAGCTGAAGCTGAAGCTCCAATACTTTGGCCGCCTGATATGAAGAACTGACTCATTGGAAAAGACTCTGAGGCTGGAAAGATTGAAGGCTGGAGGAGAAGGGAATGACAGAGGATGAGATGGTTGGATGACATCACCGACTCAATGGACATGAGTTTGAGCAAGCTCTGGGAGTTGGTGATGGACAGGGAAGCCTAGTGTGCTGCAGTCCATGGGGTTGGAAAGAGTCAGACATGACTGAGCAACTGAACTGAACTGAAGTATTTTGTGAAAAATGCTCAAAATATGGATAAATTCTATATTCAGTCACAAAACAATATCAATTTAAAAGTTTTAATTCATAAGATAAATAATCTGTATATTTTCCGGCCTAAAACTATTTTTTTAAGTGATTAAAGCCAGAATAATTTAAAGGCCAACAAAGCACTCTTCAAACCTTAAAGCAGAAGTTTAGGAATTAAGATATCTGAGTTATAATTCTGATTTGTTCATTAACTTTCAGCAAGACATTATCCAAGGTAAGTAATTTAATCCTTTTCAGTCTCAGTTTTCTCATTTGTAGGATGAAAGGGTTGAACATGAATATTTCTTGGGTCCCTTACATATCAACTAATGTATTTGAAGTACAGACCATTGAAGAATTTGAAAGTTCCCCATATCCTGGAGAATTAAGACAGTATGGAATAGTGTTGCAGTTTCTGGAGTGGACCAGGGCTCTGGGACTGACAACATGCCTACTTACACCTTTGTCAGCAGAAGTAAAAACTGAGCCCATTCCTTTGCTGGTAGGTGTCTACAGAAGTCTCAGCTTCATCACTGAGGGTGCAGGCAAAGCACAGAGCCTCCAAGAGCATCTCCTCCTCTCTCAGTAGGAATCGAGTTAACAGACATACTGGAACTGACAGTGTGATACCTCTAGAGCATCTACACTCATAGGAGGCGAGTAGAGGCATCCCCAGCTACCACTCCTGTCCTTGGCTCACACTCAGCCTTTCCACCACCACCACCTACTTTGAAATGACAGAAACCAACTTGGTTCTGCTCGATTCTGCTGTCTTCAGAAGCTGCTGTCTTAAGAAGCTCCAGACTGGGGACGTCAGTCACCCTCAGTCTCTGATGGCCTCTTTTCTTTCCCCCTTGCCCACCTCTAAACCTTCCTGTGCCCTCTGGATCTCACCTTCCATCATCAGCACATCTCCCTGCATTTTTAGCCTCTTTTCTAAATGCTCCTGTCACGTTCTTGGTGTAAGAAGACCTGCTTCTCCCCTGAGGACCTTACCTCCTTCAGCCCTCTCAAGTGGAGGTTGTGTTTCCTTCTGCCTTGTATGTCATGCTGGATACTGTGGCAGGAGGTTGACTTGCTCTTCCTACTTCTTAGTTTCAAACTATTCTCCTTCCCTTCCTTCTAAAGGTTCCTCAAGCTTTGAATTTCACAAATCACATAATTATTTTATAACATTTGGGTTTGTTTTTTTGTTTCCATTCATTTTTACTGACTCTAGACCCTAGCTCCCACCATGGGCTTTCTCCTGCTTTAATTCTTGGCAATTTCAGGATACTTGTACTAATCTCTCCCATACTCTGGCCTCACCATTGCTTGGTCTCCTTTCCACAGTGACTTTGTGTATCCACTTTTCTCAGACACTCTCATGGCCACACCCAAAATCTTGTCATTACCAATAACAATAGAACAAAATGGTAGCCTCTGCTCAAACCCTAACCTATAAGGACATAAATATAAGGACAATCAGCTGCCCTGCTCAACAACAGACAGGGCTATGTGTCCTGAGACACCGAGAATTCAGACTGGCCCAACCTACTCACCCTGTTGAAACATAAAAGGTGGAGCCACGGGGTGTCTCCTGTTCTTGACAGAGAACCAAAGAAAGTTGTGTATTAAGACTTGTACCATTAAGACTGTACCATTTACACCTGAGCTATTCTAACATTAAACTATAAAAACCATAAATGTTCTAATATACTTTGTAAGCACTGAAAAGAAAAAGAAGGGTGATGGAAGGAGTAGAAGACTCTGATGTTACTTCTATGCTAAAAAGTTAAAAAAAAAAAAAAAAAAGAAGAAACACATAAAAATAGCTCCAAGTTAAATTCACTCAAGGAAACAGTGATTTGAATTTACCCTTTGAAAGCAACTTAAATGAGATTGACCAGGTTAGTGTGTTCAAATTAGGGCTGTGATTATCTAGGTTATTTAAATTCAATTTTTGAATGCAAGTTATTGTCCAAACGCAAGGGATTTCGTTTACTCTAGCAAAAGAGCTCTATTTGCTAATTATAGGCTTAATGTTAAATTGGGTCCTATTTCTCTGCAGCAGTGAAGTAATCAGAGGAGAGCCCCATGCCTCTATTAAACATTTACATTAGAGCTGCCTAATTACGCCAGGATTTGTTTGGGTAGCACTGGCAGATGTTCTGAAAAGCTGTGGAAAACACAGTCACTGTTCCATAGGAGATGGGCACCCACTTATGAGCATCTTGATCAAGAAACAAAGTGGGTGCTTCTTAATGTAACTCATTACAGTAGTGTGTTTGAGCACCTGTAAGAAGGTATTTGTTCTTCATCTGCCTCAGGGAAATATTGCAAGAAATCACAAAAAGAAGCCCAGGAAACTTTAAGCATTCAGTGTTGTAGAAATAGAAAGCTATTTAAATTACTATAATCAGAGTTTAATGTTGAAAAAAAATCCACATAGGCTACTTCTGTGACAACTGACAACACATTTCCTAAGCTCTTTTTATCTTCAAGAAGACATGATAGCTGTAACGCTATGAGATTTTACTGATAAAGCCCTGGTGGTTTGCAGTTGAGTAGAAGGCACCAGTGGGTCACTGCCTTCAAGAAAGTGCAGCAGGCTCTATTTCCTTTATTTTTTTACATTTGTTGTGCATTTTATTTCAATTATTATTACACCAGCTCCACCTCAGATCATTAGGCATTGGATCCTGGAGGTTCGAAACCCCTGCCATAAAGAAGCCTGCCCTACAGACTGGTAGCATTGACAGAAACAATGAGCTAATTAACAGAAATGCTGAACTGACTAGAAGACAGTCAACTAGTGAAGTCAAGGTTCCTGGCAGAACCACTGACTCACCTAGGACGTTTTACATCATCATCCTGAACTGTGAAATAATGCTAGATTATCCCACCACCCATTACATTCCTTTGACAGGAAGGGAAGTGAGGAAAAAAAAAAAAAGGTTTGTAAAAGATGCTTAGTATCTCCTCTATTTCACTTCATAATACAATGCCTGAAGGGTTAATTGTAGGTCAGACAAGCCAAAGAGGAAAAATCAGGACTGTCCAGGTGACATAGTTCATGCACAAAGAAATAAGCTCTGGGTCCAGGTTTACTCCATGCCTTCTCCTGCCCCCCTCCTTGAGTCCTCAGATTCCTCTAGAATAAGCTCCTTTTTCAGGTTGGGGGTGTTCCCCAGGCTCTCTGAACACCCTCTGCTCAGAATGAGTTTGTTCTCATCCATTTTCCTAAGAGGATGCTCAAACCTAGTCTTCCCTGTCTGTCTAGCTCTCTCTCTGACAAACAGTTTGGATGGTTTGCCTGAATTTCATTTGAAATTCTTCCCCATAAACCTACTCTTTGGGTGACCCTCTCCCCACAATGAGGTTCCACATAGTGCAGCTCACACAGGACTGATCTCCCCTGGATATGCACCCACTTTCCATTGAATCTGACCATGTTCCTGAGACACACAGTGCAGGGCAACCATATTCTCAGGAAAAGGGTTCAGATAACACTTACTGGTAGAAATATTTTAATGTGCGGCGTTTGGAGGCAAAAAGTTAGTCTTTAACAAATTATCAGTTGGACTAACAGTACGCAGCGTTGCTTTGAGCAGAAACTCCATTTTCTTCTCTAAGCACTGTTAGGGCTTTTCTATGATGTCCAGAGTTCATTCTTTTAGCCTCTCAATCTGAAAATGCTCAGAGAGGACATCAGGGAAAATCCTTACCGTTGATTTTTGTTGTCGTTATCTTAATTTATTACCCTATGATCAGCCTCCCTCGTGTGCTTGGTTTTGTCACCATCTTTTGTTGTTCAGTCTCTCAGTTGTGTCCAATTCTGTGACCCCATGGACTGCAGCACGCCAGGCTTCCCTGTCCTTCACCATCTCCCGGAGCTTGCTCAAACTCATGTCCATTGAGGTGGTGATGTCATCCAACCATCTCATCCTCTGTCGTCGCCTTCTCCTCCCGCCTTCAATATTTCCCAGTATCAGGGTCTTTTCCAGTGAGTCAGCTTTTCGCATCAGGTGGCCAAAGCATTGGAGCTTAATAATGACAGTAAAAATTGCCACTGGGTGCAGACCATTTACCAGCCATTAGAGTAATTTTTTTTTTATTGACTGCTTTTATTTTTACATGATTTATAATGACATATTGTTTCCCTTTTAATAAATTAGTGTAGTTAGGTTAATAAATTATATAATTTTGTTGCTTCTTTCAATTTGAAAAATTAATACAATTTGCAAAAACAATACAACTTACATGTTTATACAAAATACCCTTGGGCTCATTTAGGTAATCCTTTACATAGAATTTTTGAGACTACATTCACAAATGAGAATGGGAATGAGTTAACTTCTTGAATGTATATTTTTGTCATAAATGTTACATTAGTCTTATAAAAATTAGAGGCAGCTTTGTCTCTATTTCTGTTTTCTAGGACAAATTATAGAAGCAGTAGGTTATTATGTGTTCCTTGAGTGGTTGATTAAAACTGCTTAAGTAGACTATCTGGGTGGTGACTTCTTTTGGAGAGAAGTTTTCATCTATCATCCTATTCTTTTTAACGGTTATTGAACTATTCCAGTTTTCTATTTCTTACTAGCCAATTTTAGCAAACAAAAGATTCAGTTACAGTTACAAGAACTGCTGCTCTATAAGTGGTGGGTTTCTCTCTTTTATTTTGAATTTTGCTTATTTATTTAAATTTTTTTTCTAGATAAATCTTACTAGAGAATTGTCTAAATTAGTCGTCCTTTAAAAATAGATTGAGTTTTGTTAATGCTTTACGTTTTTGTCTGTTTCACTGATTTTTGCTCACATGTTAATTATTGCCTCCTTATATAGTTTTAAAAAATATTCCAGTTCTTCAAATATTTTTAAAAAATATTTTCAAATTCTTCTCGTTTTTCTAGATTTTCTAATTTTTGAGTTGAAGCCTCAGCTAATTTGCTTTCAATCATCTTTGTTTCCAGTTGCTTTTACATCTATAAATTTGACTATATATATCAATTTACCTCCAAAATTATGATGTGCAGTACTTTTATGATCTTTTAACTATATTTCATAATTTGAGCCTTTGACCCATTGATTTTTGGACATAGGATAATGGGTTTTCAGTTATATGGTATTTTTTTATCCTTTTGATTTCTGATATTTTTATATTGTGGTAGCTATTAGAGGCATTAGGCAGGTGAATCCTTGGTTTGCATGGACATTGAGGCAAGTGGTATTTGGAGGGCAGCCTACTCAGGTGTGAAGAAAGAGGAGAAAGGGAAAGATGGCTGGAGACTGGCGGTGGAAGTCAGCCAAAGCAGACAGCACCAGGTAGTATCAAGTAAACTCTGGTTCAGTTCAGGTCTTATGCTGGCCTGACAACCTAATTTTCTGATTTCAGAATGAAACTGTGCAGTTCAGGTTCCTGTGGCCTTGGATCTTGGGAGAGGTAGTACCGGAGTTCCAGGGTTGGGTGCCAGAACCCTAAATTGCTAACTTGGGGCCTTCAGTTTCCTGGAAGGCAAGAGGCTTGCTGCTCAAGCATAAGCAGTTCACTCCCAAAGTCTGACCTGGGGCAGTCGTGCACCTGCAGAGCCTTTGGGCCTGGGCCAGAGTTTTCACCCTGGCTGGGCCTCTGGGGAGAGGGCGGTACCTCACTGTGACCTTGACTAGGGTATCCTGGAGGCATCGACGAGAAATGAGGTTTGTTTTATGAATGGCAAGTGCCAGACTCCTTAAGAAGGAGCCTGGGATGAGGGGCCAGAGACACCTGGGGCACTCAGCTGTTTCTCATCCAGGATTCTCCTGCTGGTCTCTACAGAAATCTCGAGAAACCACGCGAGATCACACTTCCTTGGCCTAGTTCCACCGTCCTCTGAGCTGCCCCAGATTCTCAGGGCTTCCCAACCCATCTCCTCCCTGCCCCTCCACCAGGACCCATACTTACTTCCCCTCACCCAACAAAACTACCAAAGCGCACCCTAGGAGCTCCAACTGCACTGTTTGCCTTGCTGGAAAACCCCGTACTCCATCCACGCAGACCAGGCCCCAGGCCCCACCTGCCTCTACCCACGGGTGGTTTGAGTGGATGTAGAGTGGCGTTTGGAGCCTTCGATGCTCAGCTCTGCAGGAAGAGGGCAAGGAGGAGGACTGCAGGAGACTGGTGATGGAAGGCGGTCAGAGCTAACAGCACTGGATATTATCAGGTGAGCTCCCATTCAGGTCTCTGCTGGCCTGACACACCTTATTCTCTGGTTTGGGAAGGAACTGTGCACTCAGGTTGCTGTTGACTTTGAATCTTGGCAAAGGTGGGATTGCAGTTCCCAGGTTCCATGTAAGAAACCTGAGTTTCTATCCCGGGGCTGGTGGTTTCCTGGAAGACTTGCTGCCCAAGCATGCACAGTTCACCCCTCACCCCCGATTTTGATCTTGGGCTGTCCTGTGCCTGCACAGACTTTGGGCAGGGAGCTAGGTTCCCTACCCCTGGCTGGGCCACTGTGATTCTGAGTAGGAAATCCTGGTGGTGTCATTGAGGACTGGGACCTCAGGGTTCACCAGAGTGGTACATTTGTAGAATTTATTAGAATTGATGAACCTACATAGATACATCATTATCACCCAAGGTCTGTAGTTTACCATTATGATTCACTCTTAGTGTTGTCCATTTGACGGGTTTGGACAGAGATATAAGGTCCTGTATCCATCATTATAGTATCACCCAGAGTGTTTTCACTTTCCTAAAATTCTGGGTTGTGCCTACTCATCCTTCCCACCACCAACCCCTGGAAACCACTGGTCTTTTCACTGTGTTCAGTTTTGTCTTTTTCAGAAAAGTCAGAGGGGTTTTCCCAGTGGCTCAGATGGTAAAGCATCTGCCTGCAATGCAGGAGACCCGGGTTCAATCCCTGGGTCAGGAAGATACCCTGGAGAAGGGAATGGCAACCCATTCCAGTATTCTTGTCTAGAGAATCCCATGGACAGAGGAGCCTGGCAGGCTACAGTCCATGGGGTTGCAAAGAGTCAGACATGACTGAGTGACTAACACTGAAAGGTCAGATGGTTGAATCATACAGCATGCAGGCTGTTCAGATTGACTTTTTCACTAAGTGATATGCATTTAATCTTTCCTCTTGTGTTTTCATGCTTGGTATCTCATTTCTCTTCAGTGCTGAATAATATTCCATTGACTGGATGTACCACAGTTTATTCACCTAGTGAAGAACATCTTGGTTGCTTCCTAGTTTTCTCTATAATGAATAAAGCTACTCAGATATTCATGTTTTTGTGTGTACATAAGCTTTGGGTAAATACCAAAGAGCATAACTGCCAGATCATATGATACAAGTATGTTTAGTGTTTTAAGAAACAGTCTAACAGTCTTGCAAAGTGAGTGTTTCATTTTGCATTCCCACCAGCAGTGAATGAGAGTTCCTGTTGCTCTCCATCCTCACCAGCATTTGGTGTTGTCTGTGTTTCAGATTTTGGCTATTCTTATAAGTGTGCAATGGCATTTTGTTTTAATTTGCATTTTCCTGATGACAAATGATGTGAAACTTCTTTTTATATGTTCGTTTGCCATCTGTATATCTTTTTTGGTGAGGTATCTTAAAGTCTTTGGTCCATTTTAAAATTGGATTGTTAGTTTTCTTATTGTTGAGTTTTAAGAGTTCTTTGTGTATTTGGATAACAGTCCTTTATCAGATGTGTCTTGCAAATATTTTCTTTTAGTCTGTGGTTTGTCTTTTCATTCTCTGTACAGTGTCCTTAACAGAGCTGAAGCTTTTAATTTTAATGAAGTACAGCTTTTGAATTGTTTTTCATGGACTATGCCTTTGATGTCATATCCTAGACTAGACAATTTAATTGACTTCAATGAAATTATTTTGTGGAGTGGGATTATAGGAATGGATAACAGTTTTACTTTCATTACGCTTTTTTGTTCTCATAACAAGCCCCTGAAATATCATTAACCTTAGTTTTAATTTTTTAAGTTAAAAATTTTAAAAAGATTTATTTTTGGCCACACAGCATGTATGATCTTAGTTCCCTAAACAGAGATTGAACCCATACGCCCCGCATTGAAGCACAAGTCTTAATCACTGTATCTCTAGGGAAGTCCTTGTCCCTATTTTAGATGACTAATTTGAAGCTGAGTTGGATTAGGTACACTCCAATAAAAAGTGGTACAGGGATTTCCCTGGTGGTCCAGTGGTTAAGACTCCCCCTTCCAATGAAGGGGGTGTGGTCAATCCCTATTCGGGAGCTAAGATCCCTCATGCTTCATGGCCAAAAACCAAAACATAAAACAGAAGCAATATTGTAAAAAATTCAATGAAGATTTTTTAAATGGTCCACATTAAAAAAAAAACAAAACTGAAAAGAAAAGTAGTAAAGCCATGATTCTAATCCAGTTCATTCTAGCTTTTCACTACTACATTAGTCACTCTAAAATGTTTTTTAACCAGAACATCCCTTTTTCTCAAAATAGTATCCATGCTCTTTTTATCGAAATGTTTCCCAATTTCATTTCTCATAATGTTATCTAGATCCCTAATAAATAAAACAGACCAGCCTAGCTGGTGTGGTTCAAGTTTAGAACTCTAGGGTCCCCAGGACAAAATGAAGAGCAATCACTTTTGAGTAAGGTGCTTACTAGACACTACTTTGAGAAGTATGAACAGGCTCCACACTGTCAAGTGAAGTTAAACACAAGGGAAACAGCAGTAATGCACTGTCAGGGGGCCCAGCAGCCCAAACACTTTTCCTTTCTTGAGTTCAGACAGTTGAAACAAGCTAATGGTTCCAAGTCCAGCGACAGAAGAAGTTCTCTTCACTCAGCTTCCAAAGAGAAAGTGAACGGGGGCCACTCATTATCCGGCTTGATGAGCAAACAACAAAAGAGACTGGAAGAGCAGAATGCAAAAGAGGAAAGTTTTCAAAGCATTTTTTTAAAATGTTGGACTCTGTTCTCTTAACCACATGACTAACCTGACATGCACTGAGAATTGCACAAATAACTTGAGGCAATACTGCCACTACCCAGGAGTTCCTCACCTAGGGCAGCGATCAACAGATGCGTGACAGTAGATTTCCAGTTGTCTCTACTAATGCACCCTGTGTAGCAAAGGCTTCAGATCAATGTTACTTAGCATGACCTACTTGGATATTTCTCACTTTTTGAACATTTTTCCTCACTGTGTTGCTTTACAGAAACATATTGCAGCCTTGTTTCATTTTCACTGCTTTTACTCAACTTCAGCATGGCTAACAATTGATGATGAAATGACTGTCTTTTCAACCTGGAATTTACTGATTATCCTTTGAGAACTGGAAGCAGCTACACTCTATGCATTCAGTCTCCTGATTTCTCGGTGAAGGACAAGAGGATCCAGTATTGTGTAGAGGTCCTTCTTTGTCATCTGATGATGGGATGATAGCTGTTTTGGTGATGACTTTCCAAAACTGTGTTGGTACTCATAGTCAAAACTCTGAATTTCCATCCTGAATGTATTACTTGGCAAAGAGATCATCAGGTGATGTGAAAAATTCATATGCAGATTCACTTCATCTTTTTCTCTGTAATTTGCTTAATTTAAAGTGATGTAAGTAGACCAGAGGTTTGAAAAAATGTTCAAACATGGTTTCGAACGTAACTAAGAAATGATTCAGAATAATAATCCACAAGAGACACAGCTTGGAACGCCTTCCTGGGATCCAGTTGTCCATTGTTGTTATGGGTAACTACCATATGCAGCATAGTAAGATGTGTTAAAGCTGGAAGAAGCAGAGGGAAGTAACTGCAGACAGACTGTGCACAGTAAAAATGTCTATATTTTAACAGCTTTAGAGCTGCAATGTTATTTGATTAATTTTAAACTTTTAAGCTGAATCTCTTGGGAAATATCAGGAATTGCTTAAATATCATTTTCATGTACCTTGAGAGGGAATTATTCCAAAATGTTCTGCTCTGCTTATTTATAATCCACATCTGCTCTGTAAACAATCACGGCTGCTTGCTTGAAAAATAAGCACCAACCTGGATTCTACAGTAAACAAATGATTTTTTTATGAGAAAATATTACAACATGATGGGAAATGGCAAGTCTGGTTAAAGTGTTCTAAGGCCCTTTTAATTATTCTTTTACACATGAGGAATTTTTTTGACTCTTAGAAGGTTATTTTTAATGAAATTTAAATATACATGCTTTTTTATGAAAAAAGAATATTAGACCCAAATTGCCAATGGTTAATTCATAAAGAATTACTAATATCAGAAAAGTATAACAGTTTTTCTTAAGGTTTATAATATGTTTTTATATAGCTTTTATGACATATAAAATACTGTTAGATTATAAAAATTAAGGACCTGTGTTATTTTCCAGGACTGTACTTTTGTTTAAGTCCTCTGTACTCAACACTGAAAATGAGACACGGTATTTACAACATTTAATTTGTATTTGCTGGATGGAGGATCCTGGTAGGGCTACAGTTCATGGGATCGCAAAAGAGTCGGACATGACTTGGCGACTAAAACAATAACAATTCGTATTTACTAGTATACTTCTATTACTAAATATCACCATACTCATATGATTTACCTTCATAGAATGGCGATCTTACAAGAATAGTCAGGAAAATTATTGTATCAGGATGACCTAACTTCCCATATGGTGGACACAAATTGATGTTTTAGATTAACATATGCAAAAAACAATCTATTTGCTTTGGAAAATGGTCAATAGACATCATTCTCTACTCCCTTAAAACCTTGAGCATTTAACTTAAAAAAATACATTTCTTTTACTTACAAAAAAAAACATTTGATTCTAAAACATTTGTCAATAAAGGAGTTTCTTAATAGCATCCAAATAAAAGTATTTGTTAATTAATTATTTTAAACTTGCTACTTGATGGCATTTGCATATGCTTATCTTCTCTTATTGTTATAAGCCTGGAATTATTTAAGCCCTCTGTCAATATTTTCTCCACACACAGGCAGAGTCCACTGAGCAAACAGTAAGTGGGATATCAGAAGTGGTGAGAGTGAGTACCCTTTTCTCAATCCCAATCTTAGAGGAAAAACTTTCAACCTTTCGCTGTTTAGTGTGAAGATAGCTATGGGCTTGTCATAATTAGCCTTTATTATATTGAGGTACATTCCTTTTATACAGCATTCATGGAGAGTTTTCATCATGAAAGTATGCTTAATTTTGTCAAATGCTTTTTTTGCATATATAAAGATGATTATGATTTTTATCTTTCATCTTATTAATGTGATTGATTTGTGTATAATATACACAATTATATTATAAAAATTATATAATATATGCATAGTATATAAAATATATGCATATTATATTTAATATATATTAAAATATATAATATATAGCCTATAAAAAATTATAGAAAATAGTAAATGGACTGTCCTTGCATCCCATGGGTAAATCGTGCTTGATTGTGGTATATGATCCTTCTAAAAGGCTGTTGAATTTTATTTGTTAACATTTTGTTGAGAAATTTTCCCTCTCTATTCATCAAGGTTGTTGGCCTGCAGTTCTCTTTTCTTGCAGTGTTCTCATTTGGCTTTTGTATCAGGGTAATGTTAACATCATAAAATGAATTTGAGAGTGCTCCTTCATTTTCCATCTTTCAGAAGAGTTTGAGAAAGATTGGCATTAATTCTTTAAGTGTTTGAATTCACTAGTGAAGTCCTTGTCCATGGGGTGTCAAGGAGTCGGAAAGGACTGAACTTAAGCTCTTATTTTAACTATTTGTGTGTGTTTGTTATGTTTTCCGGAGAAGGTGATGGCACCCCACTCCAGTACTCTTGCCTGGAAAATCCCATGGACGGAGGAGCCTGGCGGGCTGCAGTCCATGGGGTCGCGAAGAGTTGGACACGACTGAGAGACTTCACTTTCACTTTTCACTTTCATGCATTGGAGAAGGAACTGGCAACCCACTCCAGTGTTCTTGCCTGCAGAATCCCAGGGACAGGGAAGCCTGGTGGGCTGCCATCTATGGGATCGCACAGAGTCAGACACGACTGAAGCGGCTTAGCAGCAGCAGCAGCAGCAGTAGTGAAGTCCTCTGGTCGTGGACTTTTCTTTGTTGGGAGGTTTTTAATCACAAATTTGGTCTCCTTACTTGTTATTGGTCTGTTTGGTTCTGAAATTGTTAAATAATGTAACAGAGTAAAGACTATAACCCAATGTTTCATAGGATAAACTGTTGGCATTATGTATACAAAGTTATTAAATATATTTATGCAAAGCAGGATCTATTAAGCAGTCAGTGAGGAAATCAGAGCTTTCCAGATAGTGTGAAGCAGGACTAGCCACCTGGTTTTTTTCTTTGAGGCTTCCCTGGTGTCACAGTGGTAAAGAATCCACCTGCCAATGCAGGAGATGAAAGTTCCATCCCTGAGTCTCAAAGACCCCCTGGAGAAGGAAAGGGAAATCCACTCCAGTGTTCTTGCCTGCACAATCCTACGGACAGAGGAGCCTGGCGGGCTACAGTCCATGGGATCACAGAGTCAGACATAACTAAGCACACACAAAATTCTTTTCTGAATAGTCTGAGATTTTGTGCAGCAGCCTTTCTCAACATGTTGGTATAATAATGTGTGAAGAAAGTTTAGTAACTGTAGGGGAAAAGGCAGCACCAAATAAACCACTAAAATGTTACAATAGAATAAAGGAAGAGCTCAGCTGTAGCTGTGGTCAGTGTCTCTTCGAATGTGACCAACAGACTACTGTGGGTATATCAGCTAACTTTAGATCGTGTTAGACAGAAACGTTCACCATTTACCTATTTTACGCTTTATACATTTATAACTAGTATCTCATACACAATTTTATTGACACTATTGCTTAGAGGATGGCAAAAAGCTGTGCTGTGTTGATCCATCCAACAAAGATAACATAATCAAAGTGGTTATGCCCAGTGTGGTAAGGCCTATGGATAAAACCAGGAAGAAAGTATATGAAGGGATAAGTTTGACAAACAACGTCTCTAACTGTTGATTCCCTGAAGAAGTACTCTAGTTTTACTAAAACTCTAAATATTCTTTTGTTTCTAACCAAATTTTTGCCATGTGATGCTTAGCCTTGAAAGAGAGCAGGTAGTATATCTTGATACAGTCACCCGTGGGTATCTGCAAGAGACTGACTCCAGGAACCCTCCACACAGAAACTCCAGGTCCTCAAGTCCCCTAAACAGAATAACACAATAGAGTGGACCCTCCATGTCTAAAGTGTCTGCATCTTTGGATTCAACCAACTGTGGATCAGAAGTGTTCAAATCTTGGGGATTCGGAAACTGCAGAGGGCCAACTGCACACAACAGGTTGCACTGAAAAAAAAGTGAAGTGCGTCGAAAAATGGTCATTTACTCAGGGAAATGCAGAGCTGATTCCCCTACCCGTAGACAAAAGGAAAAAATAAGTCATACAGGTATTTTTATTTTGTGGCACAAACTTAGAAGCAGAAGAATTTCTTTAATAAATATTGTAGGGCTTTCCTGTTGCCTCAGGGGTAAAGAATCTGCCTGCCAATGCAGGAGACACGGGTTCGATCCCTGTTTTGAGAAGACCCCACATGCCTCGGAGCAACTAAGCCTGTGCACCACAATATTGAGCCTAGAGCCCAGGAGCTGCAACTACAGAGGTCACGTGCCCTAGAGCCTGTGCTCCACAACAAGACAAGTCACTGCAATGAGAAGACCGCGCACCATAACAACGATTAGCCCCCATTCGTCACAACTAGAGAAAGCCCATGCAGCAAAGACCCAGCACAGACAAAAATAAATAAAATTATTTTTAAAAAGAATATTATATAATCTTATACTTCTTTTCTTTCTCTTCACCACACAAAAGAGAGTTGTTTGCATTCATTAGTACATTTTCATTGTTTCAAAGGAATAATGTGATGGAGCACTATTGAAACTTCAGCTTGGGAGGGAGTTTGAGCCTTCATTCTAGTCTCTGAATAACTTCTTCAGAAGTAATACAAAAATATTATTATTTATAATGTCTGTAATTTTCTCCTAGTGATTTTCAGCAGTTTGCTACATTTTTTATCTTTCTATCACCATAATACACTTATTGCTTTCTTAGGAAGAAAATAAAAGAAGGATCAAGCAATATTTCCTGGTAAATTTGTAATTATTTTAGTTTTTATTGGGGAGGTAATAGAAAACATTTCTGATATCATAATTGGTTATGAAAAAGACAGAATAGTATGATTAAAATGAGTCACCTATTACACACAAAATTCACTGAAATGCTTTATTGAAGCAGAGTCAAACAGAATGGAATCTGAAATATTAAAAACAAAACTGTGTGTATTTGGATGTGTGTGAATATGTGGAAAGACAGAGACAGGGTGAGGATATAACCAGTGTATTAAAAAATGTGAATTATCTTTTTTTCACTTGAAGCATAGTTGATGTACAGTGTTATAGGAGAACAACATAGTGGTTCACAATTTTTAAAGGTTTTACTCCTTTCGTAGTTACATTGACAATATTCCTTTGATTTACACTATATCTTTGTATCTTATTTATTTTATACGCAATACTTGGAACTTTTTAACTCCTTACCCCTACCTTGCCCCTCCTCCCTCCCCTCTCTCCACTGGTAACCACTAGTTTTCACTCGTTATAGTTTATAGAGAGGCTTTAACGGGTTCAGTCCCATACACCGTCCACATGGTCTCACAAAGCATTTCTATCTCAAGGCTCTATGCACTGGGATACTGAGCACACCTGGAATGCCAGGTGAGTCTAAACCAGTGAGGGATGCTTACAGATTCATGGAACCAGAAGCCAGTTGGGGCCACAGGAAGACAGAACAATGTCATCATGACATGCCTAACCAGTGCCTTCATGCTGGCTCAAAGTGTTTCTTGTGAAGAAAAAGTAAATTGTTCTGCTTAAGGTTTTTGTTGCCTAGGTAAATAGCTGCTGGGAAAAATTTCTCTTTTTATGAAAATCACTTTTCACAAATATTCCCAAAGTCTACACTGTTCATCATTGGTATATTTAACTCACGCACTCTATTATTTAAGAGAGGAAATTATAACCTGTTAGCATAGAATTCTGAAATGTTAATTAGTTTTCCCTATGTATTTTCCAAGAGCTATGTAGAAGTTTTGTACTGGCTTAATACTAGGGGAAAAAAATGTGATGTCTATTTGCTACAATAATTTTTCCAAATAGAAAGATAAATTTTTTTCCTATGAGTTACTTTGGAACATTGTAAATGCCTTTTCAGAATAACAGTTTTATCTTTTTATCTTTGATACATAAAAGCTATAATTTTTTAAACCTTTATGCTATCTTCATCTTTAATAGTTGGAGACTTCATTTGGAACCAGGATTTATTTCATGATTTGGAAACTTTATTTTGCTTTTCCAGGTAAATTTTTGTTCATAAGGCTTCTTCCCTGGCTTTTCAAATCCTAATGAATATGGTAAATGATCACAAACAAGCCAAACAAGAAGACTAATTTTTATTCACACCTAATCAGTTGCTCTTAACAAACCCTCAGTCTATTGCTGGTACATGCATGCTAAGTTGCTTCAGTCTTGTCCTACTCGTTGCAACCCTATGGACTATATAGCCTGCCTGACTCCTCTATCCATGGGATTCTCCAGGCAAAATACTGGAGTGAGTTGCCATACCCTCCTCCAGGGGATCTTCCCAACCCAGGGATTGAACCCAAGTCTCTTATGTCTCCTAATTAGGCAGGTGGGTTCTTTACCACTAGTGCCACCTGGGAAGCCCATATATTGCTCATAAAGTGTTATTCTAAGCATTTCACACTCTGTTACCTATAACTTTCAAACAACTGGTACAGTTAAGCTATCCTAACTTAAAATTAAGAACCCAGGACTCAGTGGACTTAAATAAACTTTTCAATTTCTCACAGTTAGGTCATCTCTGAATTGAGACTCAACCCAGCTCTGTCTGTATCTGAAGCACACAAATCTTATCTGCCATACATAGTCGTAGAATATATATAAATATATATAAAAGTTGTTAAACAAGTGAAATAAACAATTAATGACTACTGAATGTTGATATTTTAAAATATTCCTCCTGAGACCTTGCAAGCTGATATAAAATAATTTCATTATGTAAATGTAAGGCAAATTAAAATTATCTGAGATAAAAAGTAATTACTGAGAGCCCTGGCTGTTAAGAATGAATGATCTGATTAAATCTGACCACTTTACTTTCTGTGAAACATAATTTAGCAGATCTGCATATGAATAGAAAGAAGAAAATTAAATCTATTTACTTAAAATGGAAAATTCTGAAAAAGTTCACAACGGAAATGATCTCTCTAGTCAAAAAACACATCTTCTACAATTTGTGAAACATTTAATATGTTGCAGGAGAGGGTGTCATTTGAGTCAGAACTTGCCTGGCACTGAGCCATTTTTGGCACTCACCTACTGTGAGTCCCAAGTGTTGGATTAAAAATGGGAACATTCACCACCAACTCTCCTGTTTACCCAAATTCTGATCTGGGTGTTTAAGCAAATGTCCTTTAGTTGAAGCCTTGAATAATTCAGGTTCTGTGCTCTGATTACCGTGCAATATGATTGTATTACTTCAGTTCAGTTCAGTTCAATCGCTCAGTCGTGTCTGACTCTTTGCGACCCCATGAACTGCAGCACACCAGGCCTCCCTGTCCATCACCAACTCCCGAAGTTTACCCAAACCCATGTCCATCGAGTCGGTGATGCCATCCAACCATCTCACCCTCTGTCGTCCCCTTCTCCTCCTGCCCCCAATCCTTCCCGGAACTAGGGTCTTTTCCAATGAGTCAACTCTTCGCATGAGGTGGCCAAAGTATTGGAGTTTCAGCTTCAACATCAGTCCTTCCAATGAACACCCAGGACTGATCTCCTTTAGGATGGACTGGTTGGATTTTCTTGCAGTCCAAGGGGCTCTCAAGAGTCTTCTCCAACACCACAGTTCAAAAGCATCAATTCTTCGGCACTCAGCTTTCTTCACCGTCCAACTCTCACATCCATACGTGACCACTGGAAAAACCATAGCCTTGACTAGATGGACATTTGTTGGCAAAGTAATGTCTCTGCTTTTAAATACGTTATCTAGGTTGGTCATAACCTTCCTTCCAAGGAGTAAGTGTCTTTTAATTTCATGGCTGCAATCACCATCTGCAGTGATTTTGGAGCCCCAAAATATAAAGTCTGACACTGTTTCCACTGTTTCCCCATCTATTTCCCATGAAGTGATGGGACCAGATGCCATGATCTTAGTTTTCTGAACGATTGTATTATTTACTGAGTTAAAATCCTCTAGAGCCCTCCAGTCCCCCACGATAAAGTCCACACTCACAAATTTCTGTATGACTCTTCTGTGCCTTTCTACCCTTCATCCTCAATTGCTCCCTCTGTGCCTGTGATGATAATAACAGAACCTTCTCAGAGGGCTTGTTTCACATATAAAACCTGCAGAGTACCAAGTAGAGTCTTGGCACGTAGTAGGCACTCAATAAACATTGGCTGCTGTTGTTATAATCATCAACTCAGAAAGAACTTGTGGGATAATTCCATAAAGAAAAAGTATTTTTCTTCTCTCAAGGAAATGTATCTGTGCTTCCTACAAAATAATAGTCATGTAACAGGTGACTGAAGTTATGGTGATTTATTTCAGAGTCAGAATGAGATGCATCACAGTATGGGGCTTTATCTTAGAAACTGTTCTTCACCAGCTCAGGAATATTTCTGCCTCCCTCATTCCCTCCCCTTTCTCAGTCTAGAGACATTTCCTGGGTACACTGATTGAGAAAGCATTTCCTGGGTACAGTGATTGAGAAAGCAGAGTACAGTGTCCATTCACTGTAATGGACAGGGAGGCCTGGTGTGCTGCGATTCATGGGGTCACAAAGAGTCAGACACGACTGAGCGACTGAACTGACTGACTGAAACTGACATCATGAGTCATGTGGTCCAGTCTCAGAACAAAGAACACACAGACAACCACTATATGCAGTTACAAAATAACTCGTGTCTTTTTGTATTTTTCTCTGGTGAATCGTGTACACAGTCCATGGCATTACTTAGCTTTCTTCCTTATTTTTATTTTTTTCATATAAATCCCTTAAGCCTCATGGCTTATATTTACCATTCCCTAAATTTCTTCCCTAGTCTGATCTTACCTATCTCTTTTTTCTACTTTTCCCTCCTTATTTCAATCTATAATGTAAAATTCAAAAGGTTGAATATGGTAGAGAAGAGGGGAAAAGCTGATCTAGGAAGCCTAGCCTACTTGTTGATGGACAAATGGCAAAATACATGGGATGATGATACTTTGTTATATTTTGCCTGATACCAGCAATACATAATTTTGCCACACTGTTTTCTTCTTTTCTAAAGCTTTCTCATGTTTTAGATTTCCCTCCTACTGGTCAAATCAAGGATCAAACAATACATTTGTCCACTGTAATCCCAATCCTTTATCTTGTCTTGTTCCATTTTCCTTATCAGACTTGCCTGTTCTTCACCAGTCTCAAGTAAATTAGCATATGTCCATTCATTTCAGGTCACATTTTCAAGTCCTCCATGATTTATGGGCTATACAGTGTTAATACAGTTTAAATTGCAAATGTAAGTGCACTTATGTTAACATTTAATATGATTAAACTCTGGTTTAATTAAAGTATTTCCTCAACTACTCTAAATAACCATCTTCTTGTCTTGCACATTTGGTAATCTCCATCTTCTCACCATTGTTCTTACATGCTCTTCCTTACCAAAACCCTTCATCTTCTCCTTTTTACCAAACACAGTTTTGTTCATGTTGAAGGCTCATTTCAACTGTTTCCACTGAAGGTTTCTTTCTTTTTAATTTCACAATATTTCCTCTACTCTAACAAGTGAAGCATTAATAATTTATACTATACAAGATGTCACTTGACAGGAAATTATTATGTACTAATTACTAATTGTTTTTACTTTATAAGCCTCATTTCCTCAATAAGATTGTGAGATCTTCAATCAATGGAACTTAGTAGAGTATAAATAAAGAATGTTTATCTTAATTACCACAAATGATGAATAAAATGTCTTTCTGATGTCTTTTTTAGGAAAAATGTATTTATCCTTACTGTGTCCCTTAGTGCCTAAGACTTGAGTGGATACATACAGAGTATGCAACAGATATTTGTTGATTTGCTATGGCAAATACATAAATAACTTCATTACTTGTATTTTAATAACATAAAATAATATGATACTGCTCACTAAAGATAGCATTTACCTGTAATACATGAACTGTGTCGGTTATGTGAGTTCTTAGGAAGAAAAGCTCTATATAACTTTTTTTTAAAAAAAGCATAACATTGAACTGATGCTAAAGATTTTTTTCCTAATCTAGGAAATAGAAATGTAAGTTGCTCAAGGTAGAATTCAAGAAGTGATTCCCAAACTTCAGCAGAATTAGAATCTCCTGGAGGGATGTAAAACATTAAACAAGTTGCTGGGTTGACCCCCAGGGCATGGTCTACCTTTAAAGATGCTGAGATTCAAAACTTCCCTAGCATAACAGAGAGAAAGGAATGCAAAGGTTTGGGTAATAGGAATATTAGAAACAATAAGCCCTTTTCTCCAAATGCTGGAAAAAATGAACACTGTAATCAGCTTGTCGATTCAATTCTTACACAGCAAATAATTATAACAGAGTCATCAATTCCCAGTGTGGATGTTAGTTTTTAACTGTGTCCAAAGTTAGGACTTCTGTTTCCTAAATGAGTATATTTCTATAAAAGTGTAATTTAGCAGTCAAGTTCCCGGACTTTATTTTTGTCAAAATTAGTATTTTTAACATTGCTCTGTTTTTCTTCCTATAAAATGGAGACAACACCTGACCTTTGGTCATCAAATACTGTATTTTTACCTGAAAGTGTCTCTGTCCCTCATCACTACCTCACTTGGCATCTTGTCATTTACAATTTTAATATCACTCCTTCAGCAAAGTCTTGCCATGCCACTTGAATTTATCCTTTATGGTTTTGACCACAATGAAAACTGGTTAATGGTGATGAGTGTTTAATGTCGCTCCACTTCATTAGGCTGGTTATGAGAGCAGAGGTCATTTTTGTGTTGTTAATAGCATCCCCTCAGTGGATGCTCAGAATATACCTGAAGGATGGATGGATGTGTATCATATAAGGCACCTGACACAAGTAGACAGGCAATAAATGGCAGTTAATACTGTAGTCATCATTTGTATTTTTATAATTTTTGTAATTTACTGTGAAGTATTTAATAAAAATCTGCCATGGTGCTATTTTTGTGCAGTGACCTTTTTTGTGCTATAGAGATTAGAGATTACAGCATAAAAATTAAAGGGCCAATTTTATCACTTCATCAGATGAATATATTGGGTCTTATTTACCTGCAGAGTTTTATAGACGTAAAACTTTTCAGAACAGGAAGTTTCCCTTTGTTCCAAAGCTCGAAAAAAAATGTTGATATTCTCTTTAGATTATACTCAGAGTTAAATATTGTTTTTAAACAATTCACTTTTGACTGTAAGCAAGATCAGTAAAACATGGTGAAAGATCCACTTTGCATGTTCAGACAACCTCGCTCTCTGTATGACTAGCAAACTTACCACAGAGTTAGAGGTCATAACCCAAACCTAGGTGGCCAAGAATCATCTTTCCTCTAAATGGGACCTTTTCCACCAGCATCCTTGTCCCAGGCAGGCCATTGTCGATCTGTTTGTACCATGGAAACTCATCTGGCATCCTCCTAGTCCAGGTCATTATTTACAAAAAGAGAGGTTAACTCTTGCAAGAATAACTCTCTTAGAATCCTTGACTCCTACTCCAAAGGACTCACACAAAATGCCATAAAAGACAGTGAGAGCCCATGGCTTTGCAGTTTGGAAAAGCAAAGGTACCTGGGTACCACTGCCCCCTTCACTAAGGCAGAGGTAATTTTCTGGAGCAACCAGAAGAGGTTTTCTCTCCATGAGTGCCTTTTCCTCTCTCTGAAATTGCCTGTGGATATGGATCTGCTGAAATTCTTCACTTAATAGCTAATGTGTATTAAATACTTATATGTGTACTAAGCGGCTTCAGTCGTGTCTGACTCTGGGTGATCCTATGGACTGCAGCCCTCCAGGCTCCTCTGTCCATGGGATTCTCCAGGCAAGAATACTGGAGTGGGTTGCAGGGCCCTCCTCCAGGGGATTGGAGAAGGCAGTGGCAACCCACTCCAGTACTCTTGCCTGGAGAATCCCAGGGACGGCAGAGCCTGGTGGGCTGCCGTCTATGGGGTCGCACAGAGTCGGACACAACTGAAGCGACTTAGCAGCAGCAGCAGCACCCTCCAGGGGATCTTCCCGACCCAGAGATCAGCTCGTGAATCTTATGTCTACCTGCACTGGCAGGTGGGTTCTTTACCACTCACATCACCTAGGAAGCCCATTGAATGCTTACACTGTGCTATTTGTTTATATAATTTAACTTTTTACAATTACATTATAAGGTAACTACATATCCCTGATTTTCAGAATGACTACTATTATCCCTAATTTCAAAGAGAGAAACCTGAGGCTCAATAAAGTGAAATAAATTATAAATTTAATAATAAATGAGGAACCAGATTTAAATAACGCTGTTTCAACCCAGAATGTCCACTCTTTACCGATATGTAACACAGCTGGAGGAAAGTGGTGACAAGTAGGAATTTACCTTTCTCTCTGACTTATGTATTTATATATAAATAGAAAAAATATAAATTTATTTGACTGGTAAAAAGCAAATGCTGTGCTCTTCCTATGCAGTCAAACAACAGAATGGGCTGAGATGAGGGATGTTCAGGGAGGACTTAATGAAAGAGGTGAGCTTAAGAGGTGAATGTGCTTATGAGGCAGAGGTGATGTGCTGGAGACACTGACAGAGCCCCTCCAAGTAGAGGAGCTGGTGGGCAAACATAGGAAAGTGTGAACCAGCTTGTGCTCCCAACAAACAGCAACGCCAGGACACTGATTGTGGGGAGTGGTTCTCTAGTTGCTGACTTCACTTCTCTTCTTCAGGTTGGAAAGCACACCTTCTGCTTCCTATGCCTAGATTTTAAAGGGTGGGGCAGAGGCTTCCTCCAACATGTGTCACTTTTTTAAACCAAAATTTCCCAGGGAGGGAAAGATTACTCTAGACACGGGTCTGCTGAATGAGTAAATGGTTGCATTCAAGTATAAGGATTTCTGGGTTAAATAAGATAGAAGAAAAGTAGAGAATTAAAATGTCTGTTCTTGATTTGGTTTGGAGACAGCTAAAGGGACATTTCTACCTTCTTTAAATGCTTTCGTGCTTCTAATTATAAAAATTTCTGCTAAATATGTTGACATTTTAATTCAATCAGCTAGAATGCTCATTAGATGCAAGATCATGAACTAATATAAATACATCAAATAATCCATGTGTGTGCATGCTAAGTCGCTTCAGTGGTGTCTGACTCTGTGTAGCCCTATGGAGCCTGCCAGGCTCCTCTGTCCATGGGATTCTCCAGGCAAGAATACTGGAGTGGGTTGCCAAGCCCTTCTCCAAGATCTTTCTGACCCTGGGATTGAACGTCTCTTATATCTTCTGCATTGGCAGGTGGGTTCTTTACCACTAGTGACACCTGGGAAGCCCCAAGTAGTCCATTCCTGAAGTTAAAAGCAGCTTGTATATAACTCAAAAATATTAGCAAAACTTGTTTTTCTGTGGTAACTGTATTGTTTACTATACCTGGAGCTTGTACATGTCCACCATATGTCCATGAAGTTGGTGATGCCATCCAACCATCTCATCCTCTGTCTTTCCCTTCTCCTCCTGCCTTCAATCATTCCCAGCATCAGGGTCTTTTCCAATGAGTCAATTCTTCACATCAGGTAGCCAAAGTATTGGAGCTTCAGCTTCAGCATCAGTCCTTCCAATGAATATTCAGGACTGATTTCCTTTAGGATGGACTGGTTGGATCTCCTTGCAGTCCAAGGGACTCTCAAGGGTCTTCTCCAACACCACAGTTCAAAAGCATCAATTCTTCGGTGCTCAGCTTTCTTTATGGTCCAACTCTCACATGCTTACATGACTACTGGATAAACTATAGCTTTGACTAGATGGATCTTTTTCAGCAAAGTAACATCTCTGCTTTTCAATATGCTGTTTAGGTTTGTCATAACTTTTCTTCCAAGGAGAAAGCATCTTTTAATTTCATGGCTGCAGTCACCAAATGCAGTGATTTTGGAGCCCAAGAAAATACAGGCTGTCACTGTTCCATTGTTTCCCCTTCTATTTGCCATGAAGTGATGGGACCAGATGCCATGATGTTAGCTTTTTGGATGTTGAGTTTTAAGCCAGCTTTTTCACTTTCCTCTTTCACTTTCATCAAAAGGCTCTTGAATTCCTCTTTGCTTTCTGCCATGAGGGTGGTGTCATCTGCATATCTGGGGTTATTGATATCTCTCCCTGCAATCTTGATTCCAGCCTATGCTTCATCCAGTCCATATTTCTCATGATGTACTCTGCATATAAGTTAAATAAGCAAGGTGACAATATACAGCCTTGATGTACTTCTTTCCCAATTTGGGACCAGTCCATTGTTTCATGTCTGGTTACAACTATTGTTTCTTGACCTGCATATAGATTTCTCAGAAGGCAGGTAAGGTGGTCTGGTATTTCCATCTCTTTTAAGAATTTTCCACATTTGTTGTGATCCACACAGTCAAAGGCTTTAGTGTAGTCAGTGAAGCAGAAGTAGATGTTTTTTCTGGCATTCTCTTGCTTTTTCTATGATCCAATGGATGTTGGCAATTTGATCTCTGGTTCCTCTCCAGTTTCTAAATCCAGTTTTAACATCTGAAATTTCTCCGTTCACATACTGTTAAAAGCCTAGCTTGCAGAATTTTGAGCATTACTTTGCTAGCGTGTGAGATGAGTGCAATTGTGTGGTAGTCTGAATATTCTCTTGGATTGCCTTTCTTTGGGATTGGAATGAAAACTGAGTTTTCTGGTCCTGTGGCCACTGCTAAGTTTTCCAAATTTGCTGGCATATTGAGCATCATCTTTTAGGATTTGAAATAGTTCAACTGGAATTCCATCACCTCCGCTAGCTTTCTTCGTAGTGATGCTTCCTAAGACCAACTTGACTTTGCACCCCACAATGTCTTTCTCTAGGTGAGTGATCATACCATTGTGGTTATCTGGCTCATTAAGATCTTTTTTGTATAGCTCTGTGTATTCTTGCCACCTCTTCATAGTATCTTCTGCTTCTGTTACACTGAAACACTCATAATTTCATGTATAAAAGCTGATTCATAGAATTAAATATAACAAATTAAAATAACTGGCATCTGTGTTTGCTCTAACTCTAGTTTATATCTGAAAGCATTATTGTTATAGTAATCAATCATACTCAAAAATAACAGATTTTCAAAAAATATTCTATTAACCTGAAAAATTGAGTTACTTTCTGCTGTCTTATTAGCAATCAATAGCAATAAAGGCTGTGTTAATTATCTTTTTGAGATCCTCTGAGAACAAATGAAAGAGAGCTTATAAAAACAAAGGCTAATTAACTTGTCCTAAGGATTATATACATCCAATTAAAGTATAAGTAAAATTATTGTTAACTCACCTTAAGTTGTTTGGTATATGATAGATAATTTACACAAGAGTAAGAATAAGCAATTTTACAAAAAAGGAACATTAGAACCAATCAGTTACCCTACTTAACCTGGTTCCCTTGAAAAGTATATCTTCTAGTTGGATAATTTCTCTTTATTTTCGCCTTATATTATTCCTTCTTGGAAATGGCCATGGCCCAAAATAATCCATAGGAACGCACAGGAAAAGCCCCTGACTTTGCAAAGACGTTCAGGGAAAACAGAATCATTATGAAAGTTATTTGCAAGTCTGAAATCTTCACAAACTGCTGCATACATATCCCTCTATACCTCTTATTTAATTTCCCAACTCAATATTACCTTCCTGGTAGAAGAACTCAGACAATATCCTCTTCAATCATTGTGAGATCCTTAAAAAAAAAAATTATTAAAAAAAAATTTTAAATGACTAATAACTATAGAATTGTTTTAGTGAACTACTACATAAGAAGAAAAAGTTGTCACCCAAAATATTCTCTGTGACACCAATGTGAATTAAGGGCCTATCAGTTCAGTTCAGTCACTCAGTCATGTCTGACTCTTTGCGACCCCATGAACCGCAGCACGCCAGGCCTCCCTGTCCATCACCAACGTCTGGAGTTTACCCAAACTCATGTCCATTGAGTTGGTGATGCCATCCAACCATCTCATCCTCTGTCATCCCCTTCTCCTCCTGCTTTCAATCTTTCCCAGCATCAAGGTCTTTTCAAATGAGTCAGCTCTTCACATCAGGTGGCCAAAATATTGGAGTTTCAGCTTCAACATCAATCCTTCCAATGAACACCAGGACTGATTTCCTTTAGGATGGACTGGTTGGATCTCCTTGCAGTCTAAGGGGCTCTCAAGAGTCATCTCCAACACCACAGTTCAAAAGCATCAATTCTTCAGCACTCAGCTTTCCTCATAGTCCAACTCTCACATCCATACATGACTACTGAAAAAACCATAGCCTTGACTAGACGGACCTTTGTTGACAAAGTAATGTCTCTACTATTTAATATCCTGTCTAGGTTGGTCATAACTTTCCTTCCAAGGAGCAAGCATCTTTTAATTTCATGGCTGCAATCACCATCTGCAGTGATTTTGGAGCCCCAAAAAGTAAAGTCAGCCCCTGTTTCCACTGTTTCCCCATCTATTTGCCATGAAGTGATGGGACTGGATGCCATGATCTTAGTTTTCTGAATGTTGAGCTTTAAGCCAACTTTTTCACTCTCCTCTTTTACTTTCATCAAGAGGCTCTTTAGTTCTTCTTCACTTTCTGCCATAAGGGTGGTATTATCTGCATATCTGGGGTTATTGATATTTCTCCCAGAAATCTTGATTCCAGCCTGTGCTTCCTGCAGTCCATATTTCTCACGATGTACTCTGCGTATAAGTTAAATAAGCAGGGTGACAATATATAGCCTTGACGTACTCCTTTTCCTATTTGGAACAAGTCTGTCGTTCCATGTATCGGTTCTAACTGTTGCTTCCTGAACTGCATACAGGTTTCTCAAGAGGCAGGTCAGGTGGTCTCGTATTCCCATCTCTTTCAGAATTTTCCACAGTTTATTGTGATCCACACAGTCAAAGGCTTTGGCATAGTCAATAAAGCAGAAATAGATGTTTTTCTGGAACTCTCTTGCTTTTTCGATAATCCAGCCGATGTTGGCAATTTGATCTCTGGTTCCTCTGCCTTTTCTAAAATCAGCTTGAACATCTGGAATTTCACGGTTCATGTATTGCTGAAGCCTGGCTTGGAGAATTTTGAGCATTATTTTACTATCATGTGAGATGAGTGCAATTGTGCGGTAGTTTCAGCATTCTTTGGCGTTGCCTTTCTTTAGGATTGGAATGAAAACTGACTTTTTCCAGTCCTGTGGCCACTGCTGAGTTTTCCAAATTTGCTGACATATTGAGTGCAGCACTTTCACAGTGTCATCTTTCAGGATTTGAAATAGCTCAACTGGAATTCCATCACCTCCACTAGCTTTGTTCGTAGTAATGCTTTCTAAGGCCCACTTGACTTCACATTCCAGCATGTCTGGCTCTAGGTGAGTGATCACACTATCGTGATTATCTGGGTCATGAAGATCTTTTTTGTAGTTCTTCTGTGTATTCTCGCCACCTCTTCTTAATATCTTCTGCTTCTGTTAGGTCCATACCATTTCTGTCCTTTATTGAGCCCATCTTTGCATGAAATGTTCCCTTGGTATCTCTAATTTTCTTGAAGAGATCTCTAATCTTCCCTGTTCTAGGGCCTATAGTCAATTAATATGGAAAAGATACTGTACATTAGCACACTTTTTATGTCTTATGATGTTATATTTTGTCATATTGTCTCTGATCTTTTCATGGGAAACAGTCAAACAGAAGTGTATTTTACTTTTAAAATTACCTGCTTGTTCTAGACCAAGGGATTTGAATATGGAGTTTATATCATCACCAAAGATTAGACTAGATTAGATTATGTCTCAATATGCTTAGTCACTCAGTTGTGTCTGACTCTTTACAACCCCATGGACTGTAGCCCATCAGGTTCCTCTGTCCATGGGATTCTCCAGGTAAGAATACTGGAGTGGGTTGCCATGCCCTCCTCCAGAGGATCTTCCCAACCCAGGGATCGAAACCAGGTCTCCCAAATTGCAGGCAGATTCTTTACTATCTGAGAGCCACTAGGAAAGCCCTTGAATACTGGAGTGGGTAGCCTATCTATTCTCCAGGGGATCTTCCCAACCCAGGGATCAAACTGGGGTCTCCTGCATTGCAGGCGTCTGAGCCACTAGGAGCATGCAGAAATGAACCCAAGAAATAATGAGTATAATGTCTCTTAATACTGCCATCTAGAAGACTGAGGGCTTCCCTGGTGACTCAGCTGGTGAAGAATCTGCCTGCAATGTGGAAGACCTGGGTTTGATCCCTGGGCTTGGGAAGATCCCCTGGAGAAGGAAACAGCTACCCTCTCCAGTATTCTGGCCTGGAGAATTCCAAGAGGGTAGCAAAGAGTCAGACACATGCATTTTAGACTTCCTTAACACTCATATGCCCACCATGCTTTCCTATTCTATCAAAGCTCAGTACTTACCACTACTCTATGCTTTAAATCTCATTTGATGACTTGGTCCATTTGAACTGGGGAATTAAATCCGTCTCTCTCAGATATGCAAGAGACCACTCCACTCTTACAGTAGAGTGGTACAATCCCAAGTGGAATAGTACTTAATTTACAATTTCATAGAAGCTTTTATATTTGTAAGAGTTTAACAAATATTGTAGTCCTGATTTCTACATCTAGCTAGAAGGCAAAAAGCACTCACCAGACTGCTTTTCTGATTGTAATAATGAGAATAAGCCAGAGAAGCTGTAAAATCACACTAAGCCTTGTTGGAGTCACCAGTATCCAATTTTGCCTCCTGGCAGAAACAACTAGGAAAACAATTGGAACAATTGAACACAATTATATGAAACAATTGACTTTATACATTGGATGGCAGGCAGTGCAGGGCTTTGCTCCTTGGAAAATTAAAATTAACAGAGAAGCTTATAAGTTGCCCTGAGGTTTTTCATGGAGGCACTTTCAAAAGCAGCTTATAAGAGCAGACTATGGAGATTTTGCTGAATTGAGGAGACAGGCATTGCATTTTGATTAGGCCCTAGCAGCCAAAATTTTAAGGACAGAGGATTGGAGAAGAGAGGGAGCTATGCAGAGAAAGAGCCCTAGAAATCTGCACAGAGTTCAGCCACTTGAATCTGTGGCTGAACATTAATTTGTTCACATGCGGCAACCCACCCCAGTATTGTTGCCTGGAAAATGCCATGGACAGAGGAGCCTGGCGGACTACAGTCTAGCCAGGGGGTCACAAAGATCAGATGTGACTGATCACACACAGATACAGCATAAATACCACAAAGTCAGGCTAAGATATACTGTTAATTTATAATATAAACAATTCCTAGAAGTCACTCAAAATTATAAGATATTCAAGTTACAGCCTGCCATTGAAGTGATGCCTCTGTGCGCAATCATGGTGCTTAGTAGAGACATCAGGATGATCATGTTTCAGCAATAGGTTAATTTATACCTACAGCGAACCTAGCCCAGACCCACCCAAAAAACACCTTAGAAAGAAGCTTCAAAAGGATCAAGCTATTCCACAAATAATTTGACTGTCAAAAATAACTTCATTTTTTTTAAAGAAAGACACAGCACTCCAACAAAAGTGCAACAAAGTGACTAGCACCCAATTAAAACTTACTAGAATGTGAAAAAGCAGGAAAATCTTACCCAGAACTAGATAGAAAATAAGACTATTGAAATAACTAAATATGACAGAGCTGGTGGGATTCACAGAAAAAGACTCTAATACAGCAACTGCAAATATAATGAGGAATTAAAAAAAAATATATATATATAAATCTAAACACAGAGGAGAATTTATAAAAATGAACCAGATATTACTTCTAAACAAGAAAAGTACAATATGGGAATTGAAAAACATTTTAAAGGTTTAATAGGTTATTAGATACTTATAAATACATACAGTAAACTTGAAGCCAAAGCAATATTAAATAGATGATAAATACATAGATACATAGGTAGATACACAGATAGATAGACAATAGATAGAGAGAGACAAGCAACTTTAAAAGTTAAATAAAGCCTCGACAACCTGTGGGAAAGTGCAAAGCAGTCCAGCATATGTTTAATTAGAGTCCCCCAGATGGAGGAAAGCCAAAAATTATTTGAAGAAATAATATTGCTTAACCTTATTATTAGAGTCATAATTATTTTCGTTAATTCTTTGGGATCTTATAAACAAAAAAACATATCATCACTGGACAAAGTTTTCTTTTTTCATAGTCTGAATTGTTTTCTTTCACTGCAGTAGCTTGGACATCCAGTACGATATTGAATCAGAATGATAGGAGAGAAGATCCTTGCTTTGTACATGATCAGTGGGTGGGGTGGGGTAGATCAATGGGTTCAATTTCTCTCCGTTAAGTATGATGTTAGCTGAAGGTTTTCTCAAATACTCTTTATCAAATTGAGGAATTTCCTCTCTAACTAGTTTTCTGGGTGTTAAATTTTGTTATCTTTTTCTGTATCACACGATATAAACACATGTTTTTTCTTGAGCCTGTTGTTAAGTGGATTTTACTGATTAATTTTCAAATGTTGAATCAGTCTCACATAGCCAGCATAAATTCCAATTGGTTGTAATATACAATTATTTTCATATATTGTGGGATTATTGAAGATTTTTGCATTCATGAGAGATACTGGTCTGCCCTTTTCCTTTCTTATAACATCTTCATCTAGTACCATCATCACAATGATTCTGAATAGAATGAATTAGGAAGTATTCACTTTGTGTGTATCTCCTGGATGAAACTGTAGAGAACTGGTATCACTTTTTCCTTAATATTTTTTTAGAAAACACTAGTAAAACCACCCAGGCTTGGTGCTTTCCTTATTTGGAAGGTTTTCAATTATTGCTTTAATTTCTTTAACAGATATGAACCTGTTCAGATATTTATTTCTCCTTGTATAAGATTTGGTAGCTGTGTTTTTAAAGCTGTTGGTTCATTTTGTCTAAGTTATCAAATTTGTGGGCATAGAGTTCTTTACAGTATTGTTTTATAATTATTTTAACATTTAATATACTTTTAATATTATTTAAATATCTTTATTATTCATTACTGAAAAAATATTTTATTGTTCTATTAACACCCTCTTACATTTTTGGTATTAGCCACTTGTGAATTCTCTTTTTTCCTCTTGGTAACCTAGCTAGAGACTTACAAATTATTTTCTTTTTTTTGTTTGTTTTTGTTATTACAAAGAACTAGCTTTGGGTTCATTGATTTTTCTGTATCAATCTCCTACTTATATTTTCATTGAATTTTACTCCTATTTTATCATTTCTTTTCCTCTGCTTGCTTTAGACATATATGATTCTTCTTTCTCCAGTTTAATAGGATGAAAGTATAAATTATTAATTTTAGATCATTCTCCTTTTCTGAAAGTCATTCAATGTCATACGTTTTCTTCAAAGCACTGCTTTCAATGTATCACACAAACTTTGACAAGTTGTATTTTCCTTGTTCGGAAAAGGCAATGGCACCCCACTCCAGTTCTCTTGCCTGGAAAATCCCACGGACGGAGGAGCCTGGTAGGCTGCAGTCCATGGGGTCGCTAAGAGTCGGACACGACTGAGCGACTTCACTTTCACTTTTCACTGTCATGCATTGGAGAAGGAAATGGCAACCCACTCCAGTGTTCTTGCCTGGAGAATCCCAGGGACGGGGGAGCCTGGTGGGCTGCCGTCTATGGGGTCGCACAGAGTTGGACACGACTGAAGTGACTTAGCAGCAGCAGCAGCAGCATTTTCCTTGTTAATTTGCTCAAAATACTTTAAAATTTCTCTTGAGACTTCTTAGACCCAAGGATTTTACATATGTTGTGTAATTTCCAAATATTTGGCGCTAGTCATCTCTCTAGATTAATTCTATCATGGTCTGAAACACATTTTGTATGATTTCTATTTATTTTAATGCTCAGTATTTTTTATAGTCAAGGGTGAGGTCCATCTTGATCTCTTCAGCCTTCCTCTTCATTTCACAGTAAGACCAGACTTGCAGTGTTTGAGCATAACATTGACAGTCCAGATTGAAGCTCAAACACCACTGCAGGGCTAACATTTCCCTCCAGGGTGTCCGCATGCTGGAGGAGAGAAGTACTCCGCCCACCGGCTGGGCCGCTCCTCTGTCACACTGTTACACCCTCTACACTAGGCTCCACGCTCCTTCAGTATAAGCTAGATCTCCATTCAAGTGTTGAGTGCGCAGAACATTTTCAGACAGATGTTATCAGTTTCTTGTCACAGTTTGCTCAGTAAATTTGCATAGAACAACAATTGCCACTGGAAATGAAGCACAATCAACGGAGAAACAACTTGTGTTTGTCCTTGAGATCAGGGAATATATCTGTGTTAGGGAAGGATTTGCCCTTTATTGTGCTAAAAACACTTCTCTTCCACTTTTTTTGAGTTTTCATATACAAATCAGTACATATTTCATATATATATATTCATGTATAAATAAGGTGATATATGCAAAATAATTTATATATCAGATTAGAGTACATATACTTTATATATACACTTTGTTGTTGTTGTATAGTTGCTAAGTGGTGTCCAACTCTTTTGTGACCCCATGCACTATAGCCCACCAGAGTCCTCTGTCCATGGGATTTCCCAGGCAAGAACACTGGAGTGGGCTGCCATTTCCTTCTCCAATATACACTTTCTTTGCGTATGTATTTTAATCTAATAAATATCTACTTTTCAATTTATCAGGTTAAATATATACACATATATTTTTCCTCCCCTTGATGCCCCCCCCCAATTCTTCTCTAAATGGCATATTCTCTCTTTACTTGCTTTTTCCAATCAAAAGAGTTGGAGTCAATTACCCACAGTCCATTAAATACAGGTCTGATTTTCTGAACCATTGCTTCAGTCAACCAGCTATATTCCAATTTGTGTCTGTGTTTGACTGGAAACAGACACAGATAGGGAAGGTATAAAATATTTAGAGCTCATGGTGCACTTAGGACTGTCAGAATGATCTATTTCGCACACACAGCCCTGTGCTATGGCTTTTAGGTCAGAATTACCCATTGATGTTAGCTGTAGCTACAGCTTATAATCATTTAGTTACATCATAAAAGCAACAATAAACTTTGATACATATTTAAGTTCCTTCTGTTTCCTATCCTTCAGGTCATGTGCAAGTGATTTATAGTGGCAGATTATGTTCTCTGCAGGAATAATTTTTAAGTATTAAAAACACCTAAAAAATGTATTTATAGTTTGAAGTAGAAAATTACCTTCACATTACCCCCCACCTCCAAGCCCATTTAATTCTTACTGATGTTGTGTCTTGCTGTGTGGTCAGAGTGAACTAAACTTGTGTTTATTCGGATTTCTAATGAGCTACATTAAGATTGCTTATTTTCTGCATGGACCACAAGGAAAATTATCATCACTGTCCTTACATGCTGGCACTGCCCCATATCAGTAATGCGTTCACATGACTAGGCTGAGCACATTTGAAAAAGGGAATGAATGGATATCAGAGTCTCTTAAAGCAGAATCTCCGGGAGATCCAAGTTAATGTAATTTTAATTTCCATATCCTTTGCATTTATATTTCTGGTGAGTTTTTGTCTATGTGGTGTTTCCTGTGGCAATTATATCTTGCTTCAGGGATTTGTATTTTTCAGTCCTTCATTTATAGTTATGTATCACCACCACTGGGCTTCCCTGGTGATTCAGTGGTAAACAATCTGCCTGGAATCTGTCTGCCAATGCAGGTTCCATCCCTGGGTCAGGAAGATCTCCTGGAGATGGAAATGGCAATGCACTCCAGTATTCTTGCCTGAGAAATCTCACGGACAGAGGTGCCTGGTGAGCTACAGTCCATGGGGTCATAAAAGAGTCAGACACGACTGAGCAACTAAACAACAACAACATCGCCACCACCACCTCCCTGCCCCAGAGGGCCCCCCCACCCCAAGTACAATTTGGTAATTCATCAAGAATCATGGGCTTTCAAATCACAAACTAAAGCTATAAAACGATGTTAGGATAATGGAGTAATTTGTACCTTAAAAATCTTATTTAATCTGTAAAGTCACTTTCTTAATGAATCACAGAAACCTGGAAAGTTTTGTATTATTATGCATTTCTGTCCTCAGTTCGAAGAGAGTTCTTTTGTTGTTGTTACTGTAATTAACTTGAGCTATTGATGGTATTGGCAGGCATCGCAAGCCCTAGCCAGTTTTTACAATTTATTAACAGTAATGTAAGAAAAATGATTTGATAAAGACATTGTCATATAACATCAATAAGTTGCTATAAGTGCCATTTAAAGTTAGGGACAAAACAAATAAATAAATAAAGTTAAGGCCAAACAATCTATACCCCAGGGCTCCCTACTCCTTCCCATTACTATGACATATTTTAAACGCTTATTAATGTGAATTTACTTTTGAAAGCTGCTTAAGGATTTGAGAAACCTCTTGAGGTGCCTTGATTTAACCTGAGGTATTTCAAACTAAGGATAAGATTTCCATTATCATTTTTGCATTTGAATTCCTTTGTTCTAAAACAGGGACATGCAAATGTTTTTCTGGTAAAAAATCCAGAAAGTAAATATTTGAGGCTTTGTAGCTCTATGATTCTGTCTCAACCACTCACCTCTACCATTATAGGGCAAGAACAGGTCATAAACACTACATTAACTGACAGGTGTGTCTGTGTGCCAATAAATCTTTATTGACAAAAAAGGATGCAACCTGGATTAAGCCCACAGAACACCACTTTGTATATTAATACATTCCCGATGAACGATGGTTCAATCAAATTTGTGCTAAACCGAACAGAGATTTATTTTTATGGACACTCATGAAAAATCATATAAATTGAAAATCTATTTGCAAATGGAAAAAAGTTATGTATATATTTTAAAGTCTTTTTAAAGAAGTCACATAAAATTCAAACTGACTGATACATTACTAGAAGAACTAGAGTGTTCTATAACTTGTCATTAGAAATGCAAGCATTAGAAATTATCTGCTCTGACATGTGAACTGTACATATACAAGGATTTGGTGTCTTTGGGAAATGCTGTGACCTGCAGTCTCATAACTACTAGGTGTTGATCTAAAATCCAACTATTATGTCCTCTGTTTTTGTCCTCTTTGTATGTTACCGTTTAAATATTAAACTAACAGCTTTATGGTATTTATAATAGCTATAAGTTCTAGCCTTTAAAGTTAATATCCAAGAAAATGTAAATTAAATCAGATGTGCACAAGTGAATTAATAAAGCCTCTTTGTGACTTAAGTAATGCTGGCACTTTCCCTTTCACACGTCTTTTCTCCAAGGACATGAAAAGTACAACTCTCTGAAGATTAAGTGTAATTATTAAAGAGAACTGTCACTGAAGGTTAAGTATAATGATTAAAGAGAAAAAATTACAAGTCTAATGCAAGAAAGAATCTTGCCTTTCAGGTAATGTTTGTGTCCAAAGGCAAAGTGTACAGAAAAAAGTCTAATCCTCTTGAATAAAGAAGGGCCAACTTCATGATGGAAAAAAAAATGATCGTAGAAATGAATGATAATGGTGGTTGGTTTAGTCACTAAGTCGTGTCTGACTCTTGCAACCCCATGGACTATAGCCCGCTAGGCTCCTCTGTCCATGGGATTCTCCAGACAAGAATACTGGAGTGGGTTGCCATTTTCTTCTCCAAGAAAGATTATAAAATAAGGAAATGCCAGTGGAGGTGGTACTGGGGTCAGCAGCAATGTTGGCTTCTCACAGTTTCATCTTGAAACATAGGAGTTTGATTTATGCAGCTGCCGGAAAGTAGGCAGAGAAAGCCCAACCCTTGTCAATGTAGATGAAGCCGTACTGCCTCCCGCATGGGTTGAGTGTTCACTGTTGGCCCCACTCACAAGGGGCAGCCTGGACCAGGGACAGAAATTCCATTCCTTCTTCTGTTTTCTGCCTCTCTCAATGAACTCTGTGAACTCTAAGAGTAAATCGATGCCCCCAATACACCAAGCATTTATTAAATGCTATTTGATTTTTATGTAAAATTTCCTGGCAAACCAGGCCTAAGACAAAATGCTTAGTCCTTTTTCATGTAATTTTTAATAAGATGACAAACTGTATTTTCCATAAGGCTACAACGAGTTCTGCATCTCACAAGCTCTTCCTACAACGTGCCATTAACATTTTTCTCACCCATTTGAAAAATGCAAAATACAGTATATTCAAAGAGTTCTGTGAGAAATTATTACTATACACTTGGGCTTCCCTAATAGCTCAGTTGGTAAAGAATCCGCCTGCAATGCAGGAGACCTTGGTTTGATGCATCAGGAAGATCTGCTGGAGAAGGGATAGGCTACCCATTCCAGTATTCTTGGGCTTCCCTTGTGGCTCAGCTGGTAAAGAATCCACCTGCAATGTAGGAGACCTGGGCTCAATCCCTGGAGAAGGGAAAGGCTACCCACTCCAGTATTCTGGCCTGGAGAATTCCATGGACTGTATAGTTCGTGGGTTTGCAAAGAGTTGGACATGACTGAGTGACTTGGAAAAGGAAATGGCAACCCACTCCAGTATTCTTGCCTGGAGAATCCCATGGATGGAGGAGCCTGGCAGGCTACAGTCTATAGGTTCACAAGGAGTCGGACACAACTGAGCGACTTCACTTTTGTTATTTTTGAGAATATTGGAGCTCAAATCAATAGTACTTAAATTCTGAATTTATAATGCCTTATTAAATTGTCACTATCCTATCATTACACATTTAACATCATCATATTTATTTAATTGTATGTTTCAAACATGTAATTAAAATAATTTAACCTGTCTATAAAAATGTAATTTAATAAACTACCCTGGCTATTTAAATGCATGCTAATCAGCAAGAGATTTTAAGCATAATAAGAAAATTAATGCTGAGAAATAGAGAATGAACAAACTTCTGGAAAAGGATAATTTCAGAGACTAATTACATCTCCAACAATAAATCATAAATGCATGCTAATGGAAAGACTTATTCCTTTCCATTCAGATTTTAGAGGTGGCCAGAATTGTCCAATATGTGTTTTTAATCCTATTGACATGAATGCTTCTTTTCTTGTATTCAGTCATTTATTCAGTAATGCATTCATTTTTCATATATTATACATTCTAAACATTTGTTCCTGATCATAACTCCATTATAAATAATGTATTAGGGTTCTCCAGAGAAACAGAACTAATAGGATATGCATATGTGTCTATGTATGTATATATTACTGGCTCATGGGATTATGATGACTGAGAAGTCAGCACCAGGAGAGTCAATGGTAGAGTTTCAATTCTAGTCCAAATACAAAACAGGAGAAAATTAGCATCCCAGCTCAAAGACAGAGAGTTTTAGTCCATTCTGGCCTTTCTGGATTGAATGAGGCCCACTTACTTTGCGGAGGAGAATTGGCCTCAGCACATCACGAGTTCAAGTGTTAATCTCATCCAGAAACACCCTCACAAATACATCTAGAAATAATGTTTAGCCAAATATCTGGGCACCCTATAGCTGAATCAAGTTGACACAGAAAATTAACTCCCACAACTAGTTATGAGTGGAAGAGAAATTGATTAATCAAAACCTGTTCCTGTTACTTGCTTTTGGCTTACTTTTCTCATAGTTGTTCCATTGTGTTTTTGTTTGCTGGGTACAGAGATTGCCACTCTACCAAGTCAAGATAACCACATACTGACAAAGGACTCTTTACACTTGCCTTTCCAGTTTTCTATTTGATCGCAAAAGCAGCTGTGTTGTTTGTGTTAAATGGATGTGAGAGTTGGATGGTGAAGAAATCTGAGCACCGAAGAATTAATGCTTTTGAACTGTGGTGTTGGAGAAGAATCTTGAGAGTTTGGACTCTCAAGAGGACCGCAGGGAGATCCAACCAGTCCATCCTAAAGGAGATCAGTCCTGTATGTTCATTGGAAGGACTGATGTTGAAGCTGAAACTCCAATACTTTGTCCACCTCATGTGAAGAGTTGACTCATTGGAAAAGACCCTAAGGCTGGGAAGGATTGGGGGCAAGAGGAGAAGGGGACGACAGAGGGTGAGATGGTTTGATGGCATCACCAACTTGATGGACATGGGTTTGGATAAACTCTGGGAGTTGGTGATGGACAGGGAGGCCTAGCGTGCTGTGATTCATGGGGTCGCAAAGAGTCGGACACGACTGAGTGATGGAACTGAACTGAACTGAACTTCATCAATTGTGGACATATTTTTGGCCCAATCTTTGATAATTGCTGGGCTTCCCTTGTGGCTCAGCCAGTAAAGAATCTGCCTTCAATGCTGGAGACCTGGGTTCTATCCCTGGGTTGGAAAGATCCCCTGGAGAAGGAAATGGCAACCACTCCAGTATTCTTGCCTGGAAAATCCGATGGATGGAAGAACCTGGAAGGCTATAGTCCATGGGGTCGCAAAGAGTTGGACATGGCTTCAAATCAGTTTTGATAATTGCTATCAGATGACTTATCAAACACCCTTGTTTAAAGTATAGTTACCAGATATACTATGCAAAAATCAGAGAGAGAGAGAGCAAATGAGATCCTGTCCTTGTCCTGGAGAAATGAGGTTAGGAAAAGATAAGAGACACAACCGAAGTAAGTTGATATCTAAAGTATATAAAGAACTCACATAACTCATTATCAGAAGGCAATTTAAAAAATGGGCAGAGAACCTAAATAGGCATCTTTCTGAAGAAGATATACACACAGCCAACACACACATGAAAGGTGCTAATCATCAGAGGATGTCAATCAAAACCAAAATGAGGTATCACCTCCCATCTATCTGAATGACTATCATCAAAAAGACAAGAAATAACAAGTTTCAGCAAAGATGTGGAGGAAAGGGAACCCTCATTCACTGTTGGGGAAAATGTAGTAAATTGGTTACAGTCACTGTAGAAAACAGTATGGAGATTCCTCAAAAGAATTAAAAATAGAACTGACATAAGAGCCATCAATATCACTCCTGGATACTAGTGAAGAAGACAACTGACTCAAAAAGATACATGCATGCCAATGTTCACAGAGTGTTATTCACAATAGAGAGAGATGGAAGCATCCCAAGTGTCCAGCAACAGATGAACAGATAAGAAAATCATGGTATATATGCAATGGAATATTACCCAATCACAAAGAAAGAACAAAATTCTGCCATTTGTGACAATATGGATGGACCTGGAGGGCATTATGCTTAGTGAAATAAGTCAAGCAAATAAAATACTGTAGCTTTTCACCTGTATGTGGAATCTAAAAAATAAAGCAAACAAACACATATAGCAAAGCAGAAAAGGACTCACAGATACAGAGAACAAACTAGTGGTTACTACTGGGGGGAGGGGAAAATTAGGTGGAGGGATTAAGAGACACAAACTACGAGGTTTAAAATAAGTTACAAAAATGTAGACCACAGAGAATATAGTCAATATTTTATAATAGTTTTAGATGAGTATAATCTATAAAAATATAGCATTACTATGCTGTGCACTTAAAACCATTATAATATTGCATTTCAATTAGAAAGAAATCTGTTCCAGACCTTGAGATGCTTACTGGCTAGTCTGCAAGGAAATATTTACCAAAACAGCAGTAATTCAAAGCTAAAAGGGATATGATTATTTTTAAAAGATAAGTCAGGTTAAGCCTCTTTCACCATGGCTCCCCAAGAGATTTACATGAAAATCCAAATTCCTAGCCTTGGTTTAAACCATCTTCCGTAGCTCTCTGACTGTACCAACTTTCCTTGTCCTCTGCTATGGCTAGGGCAAAAGTGTTCATTCCAAAGGATGCCAGGCTCCCTGTTGCCCCAGGATCCTTGCTCTTGGTTTTTTCCCTCTGCCTGGAAGGCTGCCTCCTGGTTATAGGCAGCAGTCCTTTCAGGTGAGAAGGAAGCCATGAAAAAATTGAAAAGTGAAAATATTAGTCTCTTAGTTGTGTCCAACTCTTTGCGATCCCATGGACTGTAGCCTGCCAGGCTCCTTGGTCCTTGAGATTCTCCAGGCAAGAATATTGGAGCAGGTTGCCATTTCCTGCTCCAGGGAATCTTCCTGACCCTGGGATTGAACCCGAGTCTCCTGCATTGGCAGGTGGGTTCTTTGTCACTGAACCACCAAGGAAGCCTATCTCTCTCCGTATATTTATAGATACACAGATACGGATGAATCAAGCTATGCATAGGAATCTCTTTGTTCTTGTTTCTCTAGAGAATGCTTAATACAAAAAGGATGTGAGAAAACCTCAAGGTGAGTTGTTCCTTCTGAGACAGAGGGTGAGTGTGGAATATAGAGATAATAAGTACCAGTGCAAGTACTTAATGGTTTTCCCTGGTGGCTCAAATGGTAAAGCATCCACCTGCAATGCGGGAGACCTGGATTTGATCCCTGAGTTGGGAAGATCCCCCGGAGATGGGAATGGCAACTCACTCCAGTATTCTTGCCTGGAGAATTGCATGGACAGAGGCAGGTGCTTAATAGATCCTGAATATATCCTTCTATTTTTAAAGATAATTGTCGCCAGGTGGGCTGGTATTGTCCTTTGCTTTAGTGACTTAGGCTTAGCAGAAGCCTCGCAGTTCAGACCTTGATGCCATGAACACCCTTCTCATCCCATTCTCACGTTGCTATTGACTAGAAACAGTCTATTAGCATCTACAAGGCACAGTTAGAGACTGATCGTTTCCCTCGCTAGTATTTGCAATGTAAGGCTCTCTTAATATGAAAAATCATCCCCAAATAAATGTTCAGGCAGTTCATGTTTTAAATTGAATAAGAAACGTTTAGGCAGCATACTCTATCTACTGATACTCTTGCTAACTGCTGCCCTTTAATTCTTCTATTGTTCAAATTAAATACCTTGCAGCCATTTGGAAACTGTGAATTGTGTTGCCAACATCCCTCTGCCACCAAAGCAGTTAATTAGCTCCTGAAGCTTCTGAAGAGTGAAAGAGGATTTCTAATTGCCTTCGAAGTGCAGTAAGTTGCTTAAATGGCTTTCGCTCAGCGTGTACGGGTTCTACACCATTTAGGTTTTCAGCTATCTGATAGAAATAGAAAATTTTATGCTTCATATTCCTCATGGTGGCATCGCTATCATTCTTTTAGCTGGATAAAAGGAAAACCAAAGTGGATCTTACTGCGGCAAACAGCTCTATAAAATCTGAAGAATTCTCTAAGGCAGGTCTATAACCTGAAATTTATTCTTATTGGTACTAATACCTGCAAAGCAGTCAAATCTGAAGAATTTACTGAAAAAACCTTCCTATTGTGTTTTGACAGTAAAACAAAGTTCATTACTTTAATATTTATACTGACCGTCAAGAGTTTCAACAGTGTTTGAAATTGGCAGGTGGGTTTCTCTGATCAATTTTTTCCTATATATACATTATATGACAATTAAACAGGATACCTTTGGATTTTTTCCATATTATTTTTATCCTTTACAGCTCAACTCAGTTTTTTTTTTAAAACTCCCTTGAAGTCCTGTGATGCATAGCATCTGTATTTGTCTCTTGTCACCTCTTATTTTCAACCAGGTTTAGTGTTGCTTCCCCAGGTAGTCTTATCAGCATATTTGGAGACTAGAAATCATGTCTTCTTATCTTCTCTTTGGAACACACTGTTTTATTTTTCATGAATAAGAAAACAACCCTATTGTTCTAAAAGCCATCTTCCTCTATAGAGTCAGAACAATGTCTTTCATATTTCCTTGGACTTTCCATCTATTCATAGGTTCAGTTCAGTTGCTCAGTCATATCAGATTCTCAGCGACTCCATGGACTGCAGCATGCCAGTCTTCTGTGTCCATCACCAACTCCCGGAGCTTGCTCAAACTTATGTCCATCTGCCATCCAACCATCTCATCCTCTGTCGTCCCCTTTTCCTCCTGCCTTCAATCTTTCCCAGTGTCAGGGTCTTTTCCAATGAGTCAGTTCTTCACATCAGGTGGCCAGAGTATTGGAGTTTCAGCTTCAGCATCAGTCCTTCCAATGAAGTCCTTCCAATCCTTTCCTTTAGGATTGACTGGTTTGATCTCCTTGTAGTGTAAAGGACTCTCAAGAGTCTTCTCCAACACCGCAATTCAAAAACGTCAGTTCTTCAGTGCTCAGCTTTCTTCATAGTCCAACTCTCACATCCATACATGACTGCTGGAAAACCCATAGCTTTGACTCTGTGGACCTTTGTTGGCAAAGTAATATCTCTGCTTTTTAATACGCTGTCCAGGTTGGTTATAGCTTTTCTTCCAAGGAGCAAGTGTCTTTTAATTTCATTCATAGATAGTCCAACTCAATTTTCCATAGAAATAAAGAAGACAAATTAGAAGCTAAAATGAAATCATAGTTACTTCTCTGTCTTATTTAAGTCTCCACTAGGCACATTAGGAGGCACAAATGCTAACTCCAGAGGATGACCACTTTCTAGAGAAACCAAGTCAAGACACAGTGGTCAGAGGGAGAGTTGGTGTCTAAAGGGTCAGTGAGTCTGATGTATTGTCTGCAGAATAGAAGCAAGGGGATCAGTGGGAACTGTCTTGGTCAGGGAGGCCTCCCGCAATAGATGGGAAAGAGGGAAACAGGAAACAAGAATCCCAGCTACATCAGCTAGTGGTCAGGGTACCATGTTGGTTGGAATTCAAGCCACAGCCCAAAAGTAGTAGGGCAGGATAATCTAAAAAAAAAAAAAAAATTGCTGACTGAGGGTATTAACACCCAGCCCAGTCCTGTGATGTGAACCAAGCCAAAAGATCAGGAAACTGTAATCTGTGGAGCCTCCCTGGGGCTGCAAGCAGAGGCTGGCTGCGCTAAGTTATTGGAGATGAAGTTGTTGATTTACTGCAGCGGCCAGCAATTGTGGGGGAGCAAGAGTGAAAAACAGAAATATCCTTAATGTTCATGACAATGGAGCAAAAAAAGAGGGAAGTAACAATGCTCTTCTCTCGTCTCCTACCCACAAACCGCAGCATTTCTTGTCTGTTCAGGGGACTGTCTGTGTCAGTAGAACCATAAAACCTTGTTAACTTTTCCATGAACACTTCGGGTTGCACTCAGAAATCTGCATGTTTGACTAGAGTTGGAGAAGCACTATCTTAAGTCTCCTCTTCTGACCAAAAGTTAATTTCCTTTTACTTGTTTATTAAACTAGATGTTCAGACATATCATGATGGCAAGAATAATACCATGGAAATTTCAAGACACGCTAAAGACCCTGTGCTAAGTCACTTCAGTCATGTCCAACTCTTTGCGACCCCATGGACTGTAGCCCGCCAGGATCCTCTGTCCATGGGATTCTCCAGGCAGGAATACTGGAGTGGGTTGTCATTTCCTCCTCTAGGGGATTGAACTCTTGTCTCTTACATCTCCTGCATTGGCAGGTGAGTCCTTTACCACTAGTGCTACCTGGGAAGCCCCATACTGCCTCCATCTCCTAGGAGCACAATTCACATCGTACTGATGTGAATGGCACTTTCTAGTGCTATACTACCTGTTTGCCCTGGGAGAACTCGGGTTGATTCAAATAGAAAAATATCATGCTAAGTTGTATCAATAGATGGTGTAGTTTATTAAAGAGTTGCATGAAGATGTGGTCATGAATAATAGCTCTGTGATTTGAATCCCTGAAGGTAAATCACAGTTCTGTCTAATGTCTTACTGAAGACTTTGGACGTGCCTTAATTAAGCTCAACGATAATAATAGATGGGCTTTCCTGGAGACTCAGAGAGTAAAGAATCCACCTGCAATGCAGGAGACCCTTGTTTGATCCCTGGACTAGGAAGATCCCCTAAAGAAGGAAATGGCAACCCACTCCAGTATTCTTGCCAGGAGAATCTGATGGACAGAGGAGCCTGCTGAGCTGCAGTCCATGGAGTCACAAAAAGTCAGACATGGCTGAGCAACTAAGTACATACTCACATAATAAGACATACAAAATTGAAAGGAGACTACAATGAAACAAAGCAAGCTGTGTGTTTAGAAGTGCACCTGATGCATGGCAAGCCCTCCATAAACATTTATTATTATTATCATTGTAGGTTCCAGTTATGAGTTTGCTAATCAGATTTGCACTAGCATCAGCTTAAAGCATTTCACTGTTTCAAGATCAAATAAAAAGGCTTAACTTTTTAGAACTAGTTCAGTAATACTTACTTTATATGAATATTGGGCCCCTGAAAAATAAGTATGTATATGAAAACATAAGAAAGCATTGAGAGAATGAATTACTTTTTCCATCAGCTGGGATTTAGGCCAGAGGAGTTTACACATCTGAAGACTTGTGGGGGAGAAGTGAATGGCTGCTGCATTTTTATTGTGTAAACTTTGTTATGAGTGTGCACATTTTCACAGTAGGAGTTAGCTTCCCATGTATCTCAAAAAGATGAAGAAATACTTCTCTCACTTCCCCTATTTTTTCCTTTTGGTAATGTATATGTTACTTTCCTCTCTTTGTCTCTGTCTTCTTTCACCTCTTTCATAAATAACATACAGCTTTCCTCTGTCATTCTAAAGGGGTTGTGGGGACTTTAAACTAAATTGATACAGCTATAAAGCAGGAAACGAGAGCTGAGGGAATAACCTGTGACTTTAGAATGGAAAGATATGTGATTGGACTGCAAATGCGGAGGCAGCTTCATTGAGATGAAATATAGAAAGGTCCAAGAACTATCAGAGAAAAGTTGCAGATCTCCTGGGCAGAGGGAAACATCAGTGGGAGAAGTGCTCCTGCGCAGGGGTGTGGGGGGAAACAGCTGGTTAGAAGGTTAGTGTATCCATCACGTGGGGAAGTACCCAGGGCTGAGCCAGGTAAGAGCGCAGGCTCCTCGCCAGGGCTGGAATGAGCACAAGGATGTGTGGAGATTCACAGACTCACACGCACCCATACACACATGCATGCACAGATGGACACACACCTTTTAAGGATTTTCTGACAAGGACAGGGCCAATAGCACACGCATGCTCCCTGGCAGTGAAGAAACTGGTAACAGTGAATGGGGTGACTGACCCATCCATGCACATCACTGTAGGAGCACCTGAAGGATGGAGCAGCCACGCATTGTTTTCACGGTTCCCATAAATTAGGTGCTGATGGGTTTGCCCGGAGCCCTCTGTTCTGCCACACCCCACCATGTACTGTGATGTTCCTGCTCATGACCTCTGAAGGCAGGGAATCTGAGCCCAGATCCTGCTACCAGCATTTGGACTGATTTCTTTGCTCTCTGTTGCTCACATACTGGCTGTGAGTCAAGGAGACAACTTCTATGCAGATGGTAATTTAAGGCTATTGTTTGCACACTCCCAAATCTCTAGTATTAAGGATATTGGAAACAGCATTACCTGCAGAGAGAGGTGTAGGCTTCCTAGACAACCATGAGAGCTACAGAAGGACAACTTGGAGATGTCCTTACAGGTTCCAGGAAGCATCCCAGAGAAGCAGAAGGTGCTGGGAAGTTGGAGATAGTGAATGGAACACAGGAACTAGGAGGAGAAGCGAGAAGAATAGTCATGACACCTGATGCAATGTATACAGAGAGGATAAGCTATAAAACCAACTGTGAGTAGCTCAAAACCTGCGGAGTAAGAGACATGGCTGGTGTATGGGAACTGGGAAAGAGACCCGCTCTCTAGTAAATCAGGAATTGAGCAAACACCAAAGAAAAGCTTTTGGTTGCCTAACATGAATCCAATCCAGGGAAATGAACTAGCATTCATGAACTAAAAGGAAAAACATGAATCTTCTTCATATTAATTGAAAGGTCTAAAGAGGAACACTATAAAATACCAGCATTATGGACTCTGCCACACTGAAAGAATATGAACATTAACAAGAAGAAGTGGTAAAAGGAGAGAGTCCATGTTTCCTGGTAGCTTCTGTGTGACATAATATGACAAACAATGGAGAATAATCTGGCTTTAGTGGATATAAAATCTTATTATATCTGAGATCCTCCTGTGACCTGCAGGAAAAATTGCTGTACAGGAAACAAGATTGGGGGAGGAATAGTTTACATTATATATGTACATAATACGTGTTTTGGGGAAAATTATGCAAAAATTAAATCACATCAGAGGTAGTAAGTGAAAGAGCAGTCTAAGACCAGAATAATAAATGATACTAATGAAAAAAAAATCATAGATTAGACACTCCTCCAAGGAAGGTCTAAAAATGGCCAATAAACACATGCAAAGTTTCTCATGTCATAATTCTTCAGGAAAGTACAAATCAAAACCACAATAAGATAATTTTTGGCTCCCACTAGGATGGCTAGAATCAAATAGTCAGATAATAGCAAGTGTTGGTGAGGATGCAGAAAACTGGAACCATTGTACATTGCTGGTGGAAATATAAAATGGTGCAGTCATTTAAGAAAAAAGTTCATCCACTTTTCAAAAAGAGTAAACATAGAGTTACCATTTGATCCAATGATTCCATTCTTAGGTATGTATCCAAGAGAATGAAAACATACATCCACATGAGCCCCGTTCTGTAAATATTTACAGAACAGCACTATTCGTTGTTTCCAAGGGTAGAAACAACCCAAGTGTTGCCACAAGTTTGAGGCAATGACCAAAACCTTAGAAAAAGGTGCTGGTAACACAAGAGAAGACTCTACACATGGACATCACCAGATGGTCAACATCGAAATCAGATTGATTATATTTTTTGCAGCCAAAGATGGGGAAGCTCTATACAGTCAGCAACAACAAGATTGGGAGCTGACTGTGGCTCAGATCATGAGCTCCTTATTGCCAAATTCAGACTTAAATTGAAGAAAGTAGGGAAAAACACTAGACCATTCAGATATGACCTAGATCAAATCCCTTATGATTATACAGTGGAACTGCAAAATAGATTTAAGGGACTAGATGTGATAGACAGAGTGCCTGATGAACTATGGACAGAGGTTCGTGACATTGTACAGGAGACAGGGAACAAGACCATCCCCATGGAAAAGAAATACAAAAAAGCAAAATGGCTGTCTGAGGAGGGCTTACAAATAGCTGGGAAAAGAAGAGAAGCGAAAAGCAAAGGAGAAAAGGAGAGATATTTCCATCTGAATGCAGAGTTCCAAAGAATAGCAAGGAGAGATAAGAAAGCCTTCCTCAGTGATCAATGCAAAGAAATAGAGGAAAACAACAGATTGGGAAAGACTAGAGATCTCTTCAAGAAAATTAGAGATACCAAGAGAACATTTCATGCAAAGATGGGCTCGATAAAGGACAGAAATGGTATGGACCTAACAGAAGCAGAAGATATTAAGAAGAGGTGGCAAGAATACACAGAAGAACAGTACAAAAAATATCTTTATGACCCAGATAATCACAATGGTGTGATCACTCACCTAGAGCCAGACATGCTGGAATGTGAAGTCAAGTGGGCCTTAGAAAGCATTACTACGAAAAAGCTAGTGGAGGTGATGGAATTCCAGTTGAGCTATTTCAAATCCTGAAAGATGACACTGTGAAAGTGCTGCACTCAATATGCCAGCAAATCTGGAAAACTCAGCAGTGGCCATAAGACTGGAAAAGATCAGTTTTCATTTCAATCCCTAAGAAAGCAATGCCAAAGAATGTAAAACTACCATACAATTGCACTCATCTCACACGCTAGTAAAATAATGCTTTAAATTCTCCAAGCCAGGCTTCAGCAATACGTGAACCATGAACTTCCAGATGTTCAAGCTGGTTTTAGAAAAGGCAGAGGAACCAGAGGTCAAATTGCCAACATCCACTGGATCACTGAAAAAGCAAGAGAGTTCCAGAAAAACATCTATTTCTGCTTTATTGACTATGCCAAAGCCTTTGACTGTGTGGATCACAATAAACTGTGGAAAATTCTTCAAGAGATGGGCATACCAGACCACCTGTCCTGCCTCTTGAGAAACCTGTATGCAGGTCAGGAAGCAACAGTTAGAACTGGACATGGAACAACAGACTGGTTCCAAATAGGAAAAGGACTACGTCAAGGCTGTATATTGTCACCCTGCTTATTTAACTTTATGCAGAGTACATCATGAGAAATGCTAGGCTGGAAGAAACACAGGCTGGAATCAAGGTTGCTGGGAGAAATATCAATAACCTCAGACATGCAGATGACGCCACCCTTATGGCAGAAAGTGAAGAAGAACTAAAGAGCCTCTTGATGAAGGTGAAAGAGGAGAGTGAAAAAGTTGGCTTAAAGCTCAACATTCAGAAAACTAAGATCATGGCATCTGGTCCCATCACTTCATGGGAAATAGATGGGGAAACAGTGGAAACAGTGTCAAACTTTATTTTTTTGGGCTCCAGAATCACTGCAGATGGTGATTGCAGCCATGAAATTAAAAGACGCTTGCTCCTTGGAAGGAAGGTTATGACCAACCTAGATAGCTTATTTAAAAGCAGAGACATTACTTTGTCAACAAAGGTCTGTCTAGTCAAGGTTATGGTTTTTTCAGTAGTCATGTATGGATGTGAGAGTTGGACAATGAAGAAAGCTGAGCGCCGAAGAATTGATGCTTTTGAACTGTGGTGTTGGAGAAGACTCTTGAGAGTCCCTTGGACTGCAAGGAGATCCAACTAGTCCATACTAAAGAAGATCAGTCCTGGGTGTTCATTGGAAGGACCGATGTTGAAGATGAAACTCCAATCCTTTGGCCACCTCATGCGAAGAGTTGACTCATTTGAAAAGACCCTAATGCTGGGAAGGATTGGGGGCAGGAGGAGAAGGGGACGACAGAGGGTGAGATGGTTGGATGGCATCACTAACTCGATGGACATGGGTTTGGGTAAACTCTGAGAGTTGGTGATGGACAGGGAGGCCTGACGTGCTGTGATTCATGGGGTCGCAAAGAGTCAGACATGACTGAGCAACTGAACTGAACTGAACAGTGGTAGTGAGATTCCATGCATTAACTCCAAACCACAGTGTTTTATAGTTTATTTTTTAGGAAGCACTCGAAAACTGCATGGAGTCTATAGAAAGGATTTAATGTCAAATGGGTTAAGTTTCTGTATTTTGCTTTTACCATAGGAGAGATAAAGATTAGATGTGTATATTACTCTCAAATTGTTAAGGACTTTTCATACTGCTCCAAAAATTTGGACTTTAGTCTGTGTCTGGAGAGCCACTATCTCAGGGATTATATCATTAAGATGATGCTGGAAGCAGGATGTAAGATAGGTAAGAAAGAGAAGAGACAGGAGTCTGCAAGATCAGCGTATGCCTTAACTTTTAGAATAAACTCAGGGTGAAGAAACCAAAACCCAAACTAGGCCAATGATCACTGGAAAGCAAGAGAGGGAAGAGGGTTTGAAATGCATTTTGGAGGACAATCTGACAAGACTTAGTAACAACTCCATTTTGATGTAGATGGAAATGTTTTCTAAATTGAATGACCAGGTGATTATAATGCATCAATTGATTTATGAAATCTAAGTGGAGACAAAGTGTTGAGGGTAGCAATAATGTCTGTGCTGTTGAGCTAAAGTATGTGATTGCATTGGAGATGCTCACCGCGGAGAGAGGTCAGAAATGGAGATCAAATCAGATTTGAAAATTTTTTGCTTTATAATTGAAGCTCTATGAAAGGATTATGTCACACAAGTTGAGAGCAGACTAGAAATCAAAATAGGGCTGAAGACAAAGTCCTAGGGACAACACTATTTAAGAGAGGAGATAAAGAAAATGAGCAAGCAAAGTAGGCTGTAAAAACCAGACAGGTGGACAAGCAGGTGAGAGGTGCCGTGGAGGAATCCCATGGACTGTAACCCACCAGGCTCCTCTGTCCATGGTATTCTCCAGTCAAGAATACTGGAGCAGGTTGCCATTTCCTCCTCCAGGGGATCTTCCTGACAAAGAATTTGGAGGATCATTTAAACCAGAGTTGACAACAATCCTGAAAATTATTTTGTTGCTACTTAGATATCTGATGGTGTCTTGTGATGGTCTTCCAGATGAAAGAGAACATGCTGGAAAAATCCAGTCCCCTCACACACACCCAGACTGAATCTCAGGAGCACGATCATCTTTTATTTTCTCTTTCTTTCAATTGAACCACTAGCCAGAATACCCCATTCCCTGGCCCTGCCAGGTAAGATAACTCTCTAATTAATTTTAATAAGCACTTAACCATTTAAATATCTAAAAGGCAATAATTATCTTCAGTACACTGAGGACCCACCTGTGTTTCTGACAGGTACTTGGCATTGCGTGCTGTACTTGGGGCAGGACTGTAGCATTTGATGAGCTTGAGATTGTAGAGTGGGATTTCTGATATACACAGTAAGTTGCCTAGGTGATGCAGAACGGGCTAAGGAATTAAAGAGGCCTGTGCCTTCTTTTTTAAATAGCACAAAACCCTTCAGAACTATGGGGGTCAGTCTAGGAAATAAAGGACAGCAATGGTCACTTAGAGATGACACAGTGGAAAATATTTGATGAGGTGTTTGTTACACACTGTGGCAACATAACCAATACACAATGGTTCCATTTGTTTCTATAAGGGACATTTATAAAGGTAAATTCATCTTTTAAAAAACATTTACGATGGTATATACTTTCAGAGGATACAGCAGTATTTTCTGCTTTGTGAAAAATAGTGTTGCAAATGTGAAGAATCATGGTAACATTTCCACATGGCTTAACCACTACATTATTACTTTAATGTTTTGCTATTAACCTCATTGAAGTTGACTTTTTCCCAAGAAGATAGGATATCTGCATTTTCAAATGTGATGACAAACAAATACATTTATAATTCACTAATTCACAAAGAGCTAGGGAGATCAAATCAGTCAACCCTAAGGGAAATCAATCCTAACTATTCATTGAAAGGACTGATGCTGAAGCTGAAGCTCTAATAATTTGGACACCTGATGCGAACAGCCAATTCATTGGAAAAGACCCTGATACTGGGAAAGACTGAGGGCAAAAGGAGAAGGGGGCGGGAGACAATGAGATGATTAGATAGCATCACAGACTCAGTGGACATGAATTTGAGCCAACTCTGGGAGGTAGTGGAGGACAGAGGAACCTGGCATGCTGCAGACCATGGGGTCGCAAAGAGTTGGACGTAGCAACTGAACAAAAGCAACAAGGGAGACGTGGTTTATTATAAAGCTGTATTAGTATATCATGTTCAGTCTTATTATTGCCACATATTTTATATAACAATCACATCCTCTTTACATGTAGCATATCACTCTCAACAGAAGTTGCACTTAGCCCATATATATCATAGTTCTTGATCCCCAGCCACAATCTAACCATGAGAGTAGAGTTGGGGAGTAAACCAGGAGAATGACAAAACAACCCAGTAACAATAAATCTTTTGAGGTCTTGGAAACATTAGTAAATGTGAGAAATTAACTTTTTTAACTAACTATGTTTCTAGGAAGACAACTGGCTCACTGAGGGATTGGTTGGTCCATCCCATTCTTAGCAATGTTTATGATAACTTTCATTTTATTTTTGTGACCAACCATTGCATCTTCAAATTGTGACTTTATAAAATTTAAAACATTTTAGCAATCACTCATCCATGTGTAAGTCCAAATTCTCCAGAATCAGACACCATCTCTAAGTCATCCATAAACCTCATCATGTACTGCTGTCTTTCTTTCATTAATATACAGAGAGCATCTACTCTTCAGAACACACAGTTTTTATGTGCTTTGAAGTCATTATTATTCTGCCTAATCATATTTCATCCTTCAAGCACAAGCTCAAGAAACACCTACCCAGAAATGGAGATTCCCTCAAGCATGATTATTCTCTAGCATCTGCCTCTAATCTCCTATCGCATGTATGTCCATCTTTGTTATAACACTTGTTTGTCTGTTTACATAATCGTCTGCTCCCCAGCACACTAACCAGACATCAAGTTCTATGAGAGTAGAGATTTCTTCTAATTCGCCCTCATATCCCCAGTGTCTACATGTGTGTGGTACATTATGTGTTAATGACTCAAGAATGCTATTTACTGGGAATTCTGTTCTTTTTGAAATTTCATGGAGACTACTTGGGAGAATTTCTTAGAATATACACCTATCTTAATATTTAGAAAATAGAGTGGATAACAAGTGCATGAATACCTGAAAGGAGAGCTACCAGTAGCAATGCATGAACAGTAAGCTACCAAGTACAAGACAGAATCTTTGTAGAACGTGAGTTGTTCAAGTATACGTAAGGAAACTTAGAGAGGCAGTATGGCCAGTGAGGCTAAGAACATTCAACCTGAAGTCAGCTGAATTCTTTGAACTGTGGCTTTGCCATTCACCAGCAGATCTAAGTTTTAACCTAAGTTTCAGTTTCCTCTCCTGTAAAATCATGTGGGGACTGTCTTAGTCCATTTGGGCTTCTATAATTATATATCACAGATTGGGTGGCTTATGAACAACAGAAATTTATTTCTTAGAGGTCTGGAGGCTGGAAGACTGACTAGGATTCTGGCATAGTTGGGTGATGGTTCTCTTCCAGATTACAGACTTTTTGTATCCTTGCAGCAGAAAGGGCTGGGGAGCTTTGGTTGGGGGGGGGGTGGTGTCTCTTTTTTAAGAGCACTACTCCCATTCATGAGGATTCCACCTTCATGACCAGTCACATCCCAAAGGCCCCACCTCCTAACACATCACATTAGGTGTTAGGATTCCATTGTGTGAATTTGGTGGGGGATGAGGGGTATGGGACAGAAACATTCAGACAATAGCAAAGGGTGACTAATAAGATAAATATCCTATGGAGTACTTGTCCAAGTGCCTGGCACATGCTACATGCTAAATTATAGGTATTAGTGTTATCATTCCTTTTGTGTATAATTTTATTTTCCATCATATTTCTGTTCAAAATGCATATCTGAGGCTTAAATTACTAAATGTATCCATGATCATTCATTTAAAAACATAATCTAAAATATTTTGGATGATAAGAACCTTTAAATTTTAGTAACATATAAACACCATCTCATATATTAATTTGAGAGAAATATGAGCAAGAACAATGGGCTAGACCAAAACTCTGATGGTCTATAGTAGCTTTTGTAAACGGGGGCACATTTTGCCCTATTTTTTTAATCTGGTAAATAGAGATAAGAAATCTAAGTCTAACTACAGATAGAGTATAAGGAATAGCAAGTAGGAAAATAATAACAAAGCACTTAGTATTCTTCAAAGTGTTGCAAGGTGATACCATATTTGAACTGTGGTTTTCCCACAAGAGAAATAGTAAAAAAAAATCAATAAACTAAGGGCATAGTTCACTGAATTTAAAAATGGGCCTGAAAATATGATCTGAGACACACTGCAAATGAAATCTTAAGTGCCATCCTTTTGTGAATATGCCCAGTGCCTTGAGTAAGTAATTAATGCAGTGGCATTAATGCTATCAGGAGGTGGCAGCAGAGACAGATATGAAATCAAGTACCAACTGCATCGTGGTCTAATATGGTGACCAGTGACACAGTGGTAAAGAACCTGCCTGCCAATGCAGGAGATGCAGGTTCGATCCCTGGGTCAGGAAGATCCCCTGGAAAAGGAAATGGCAACCTGCTCCAGTATCCTTGCCTGGAAAATTCCATGGACAGAGGAGCTTGGCAGGCTACATTCCATGGGGTTGCAAAAGAGTTGGAAATAACTGAGCATAACGTGCAAGCACACACACACACGGTGACCCTGGATACACACACCATCAGGTTATCAGGTGTTCTGCAAACTACAGATGATAGCTTCTTCCAATTGCGTCAGAGTTTTGTTAGGATTGAAAAACATAGTAACAGATTTTTATACACCTGTCTGCTTTGTAGAGAAAGCAGTGAAAACAGGATGAGATGAAGGGTTGTGAATAGCTAATAGAAACTCCCTGAGAAGTTACAGTGAGAGGAACGTAAATGGAAGCTAAAAATACAAACAACATCCAGTAGTTTAGTTACGTGGTGCTGGACTTAGTCACTAAAGAGGAGACATTCATAAATGCTTATGAGGTGACCCTGGAGGCTAGAGGAAGGCTCCATCTGCCAACCAAGTCCCAAGGCTGGAGTTATGGTAGAAGCAACACGTCGTCATGGAAAGAGCAAGAACTAGAAGGCAGGTGTGCCTGGTTAGGAATCCTGCTTTGGGGAATTACTGTGATCTATCTGTCCTTGATGAGTCTCAACACCTCTGTGAGCAAACTGAGGATAATAATATTTATCTTATGGGAGGCTGTGAGGACAAAAGGAGATAATGCATGTTTAGTGATTAACCTACAGTCACACTCTCTAAATAAGGCTAGTGTTAATCCCTTGGAACTGGGTATCCTCAGTGCCCTGTTCTTTTCCTCATTCACCTTCATTCTTACAGGAAACTGCACAGATCAAGCTTCTGTAGATGAGTTCATCATATTCATTTATCATCAACAACATATTCCCTGTCTATTTTGTCACAAAAAAAGGAGATATGTTAAATGTCTGAGAACTTTAAATTGATAGAACGATGTATTGTAAATCTATCGACCTAATCCCTGACCGTGTAGACGTCATCATTTTTACACTTGTGTCTTTCACCACTTTTCAGTTACTCTCTCTTACTGGTAAAGTGTTCTGGAAATAATGGAAGAAAGGGAACCTCCTTTTCTTTTAAGCTTGCCATTTCAAATCTGAAAAATTTGCTGTTCTATATTCTTTGCAGGGTACATTGTGGGATTACTTTTTTGGCAGTATTGGAATGTATTTATGATAATATTAGGAATGCCACTCAAAAACACCATCCTTTAACTTGGGTGGCAGTTTTACTTAATTTATATAACTTGTGAAAAACACACTCATTTCAAATTGAGATTTGTGTGAAGATAACCATGTATGTTAAAAAAAAAATCCAGAAAGAAACTAAGTAATTTTCAGGGTTTACTATTTTGCATACATAAGGTCTAGGCATAAAAATATACTTTGGGGGACTTCCCTGGCAGTTTAGTGGTTAAGACTTCACCTTCCAATGTAAGATGTTCGGGTTCCATCCCTGGGAGCTAAGATCCCACATGCTTCAGGGCCAAAAAAAAAAGACCCAAAACATAAAACAGAAACAATATTTTAGTAAATTCAATAAAGATTTTTAAAATGGTCCATATCAAAAAAAATCTTTAAAAATTTAATGTATTTTTTATTTAATTTTAAATTAATTTATGAAGCTTAATGCAGAATGCTTAGTTTACATAAAGCTGTAATTTGGGGAAATACTAGACTTCCCTCTTCGTGTAATGATCGCTTGGTTTTGTGACTACTAAGCACCTTTACTCCTGTCTGGTGCTGCAGCATCCCCATTGCCTTTCTCCTTTTGAGGTATTATTTTTTGTAAAGACTGAAGAAGTCATGCAGGGTGATGGGAATGTCAGCTGAACTGGACAGCCTTCTGCAAGCTTGGCATGAAATGATGCCTGAGGCTAACCAATTGGACACTCTCTCCTGTGATTTGTAAACCTGATTAAAATAATGCCTATACAAAAAAGAAAAAAAGAAAAACTAACTGGAGACAATTCATCTGTCAGCACCCAGGTTTGGTAAATCCAGTAACTTAGTTATGTCACTAAAGACCCAGAGTCTTTCTGATTTATCTCTACCTTCACAGACTCATCTCTTTGAGCATCCTCCTTCCTTGGTCTCAAGATGTCTGCTCAGTTCCAGGTCTCACAAGACAATGTGATTCTGTAGAGTGGAGATTATATCAGGGCTCAGCTGGATCACTCACTTCTGCCTACTAAGCTTGGTCATGTGGCTCAATAAATACACACCAACTATAATTGTATTGCTCTAGATTTTCAAATACTCTGATTTATTTTACAAATCTCTGGAAATATCCTAAGTACAATATTCTACCAATTTGCATTATGCCTTTTGAAGTTGTACTTCAAAAGAATACTTTTCAGTGACTCTTTTGGTAGTAGTTTTAGAGGGAAGAGAAAAAATATCTTTTCTCCACTGCTCAGAAATCCCACACATCTGTCTTATTTTATGTTTATCTCTATACAGAATCCCCTCCAGCTAGAGCAGCTGTAACTAAAATTTCCTGTTTGATGCTGCAGTGGGGTTTTGCTTTTTCACTCTCCTGTGCCCACTTATGTCTAAGATATGAGGATCTTCATTAAGTGTTTGTGGAATTAATAATTAAAAATAGATTGAGTGAGGAAAGGCAATCATTACAATATAAGCACTAGAGAGTGCTTGCTGTAAACATCAATGTGGATGTGATTTCCACAAAAGAGAAGGACATGTATAAGATTTAGAAAAACGAGTGACCGTAGAATATGGGGGCACTAAAAATACCACTATCTTGGGGTTCATAAGATTTGGCTCAGAGGGTTATGAGAATCACTCAGGCACACATTCTTAACAATGAACAATTGACATTTTTCTTGTGGTTCCTTTTTTTTTTTTTTTTTTTGCTTGTTACAAATTCATTCCATCAACACTATTCCTGGTAAGAATACAAAGGTAGAAATTGTCTCTACTATTGGTATACAGTATAGTAGGAAGCATATAAAATTTATAGGTGTGTAAGATTAGAGGGACTAAATTTATTTTTCAATCAAGCATGCTCATTTTATCAATGAAAAGATGGAAGTTTGGAGAGATCCAGCTAACCCATACTATTTTAATAGCATGTTGACCGTTTATTCTGTGTTGTCTTATTCACACACATTATCTTATTTAATGGACCCAACAACCCTATGAAATAAGAGTCCCAATTTATGGATCAGGGAACTGAAATTCAGCAAGGTTAAGTAACTAGTCCAAGGTCACACAGCTGTGCTTCTCATTAGCTATGGGATGATCTCTGTTGACTCCCAGATGAGTGTTCATTCATTCCACAACACTGGCAGCCAGTGCCCAGACTTCTGGAACTGCCTAAGTGGGGAATCTGGAAGCCAGGTTTCAGGCAGAGAAGTTTTAGGTGGCTTTTGTGTGCAGGATGTGAAGTATGATCCTGTTCATTTAACGTCTTTCACAAGTATGCTTAACTGTTTATAAATGCAAACAAATGAAAAGTAGAAAATCATGAAACTGTACCTGATTAAATAAACTGCTTTACGCTAGACCACTAATTTCACTCTAAGCAGCTGACCTTCCTACTGTAGCATAACCAAGTTGAGTGGGGAGGACGCGGAGGATACCATGATTAATAACTCCAGTGATATTGTTTTTACTCTCTGTCCAAACGATGCTGAGAGCACAGAGTGTCCTTATGAAGTCATGAAAGACAAACAGGATTCCTGCAGAAAGAGCCAGACTGTGCCGGAAAGAATGCCTGCCAGCAGCTGTCATCTTGACAACAGATCCTGGTTAATACACTAAATGTCTGCAATGAGTTCAGCAGAAAGCCTCTGTAGCTTTCCATGCTGAAAGCAAGGACTATGCATTAGTTCTTTTACATGTGCATTTGCTCAATGTGTCATCGTGATGGAGCTCGTATGATTGGTAGGTTGCAATTATGGCAGGAAATATGGGAAGAGTTCTAAATATTTCCTTTCAAAGAAGGAGAGTTAAAATGTGTTTGGTAACATAATTGCAGCAGATTGGACTAACATTAGCTCCTCCTCTTTCTAGAGGTTAAAGCTTCATTTTTCTATATCATTTCACATAATTAGTTTTCTAGCCAGAAATGTTTTATTTTTGTTCAACAGTCTCTCATTTACTGTCTCTTTTCCCAGGGGAGTATTCCCTAGCATCTCAATAACTACAATGGAGTGGCTATGCTCTGCTTAATGGGTATGAGCTTTAGAGAATAATTTCATCTCTGAATACTTAACAAGTTTCACAATTAAGAAAGTGTTGAAGTTCAAAGTCTTATTTTTAAAAAGTCATTTTCCTAATCATAACATAGCCATCTGATTTAGTAATCCAAGTAGTCTTTTCTTCTAATTTAGGGTTCAAAGACATTAATTTATTCCTATTTCTTCATGACCTTGAGATAATCCAAAATGTGAAATGCTATTTGATTATGAACACAGAAAACTACTATATGTGTATATATGCTTTTGCATGTGTGTATAGACCTATATAAAATAGTAAATATAGTATAAGGTAAAATATACACTACAGATACAGTAATCTGTATCTATGTCTATACGCACATGTACATATATAGTGCTTTGTCTGATGGTTGTCAAATATCCATATCACATATTGAATTATGCCAGTTATAAGATAGCTATGCGTACTGTATTATATATAGTATAGTCTCTATATCCAGATCTACTATGATATGTAATATATATTATAATGTATATAGACATGTATTAATGTATTTAGTGTTAGTCACTCAATCATATCCGACTCTTTGCAACCCCATGGACTGTAGCCCACTAGGCTCCTCTGCCCATTGGATTTTCCAGGCAAGAATACTGGAATGAGCTGCCATGCCCTCCTCCTGATCTTCCTGATTCAGATTTTGAATGCACATCTCCTGTGTCTCCTGAATTAGCAGACAGATTCTTTACCACTGTGTCACCTGAGAAGCACACACACATTTTCTGGGTGGATAGAAGCATTTCCCACTAGAACCCAAACAACTACCAAAGTGGCTAAAGTATTGAAAGAAATAACTACCAGGTTAGGACTCCCAGGATTCCTACAACACGATAATGGTCCAGCATTTGGGTCTCAAGTGACAAAGGGGATAACGAGATCCCTTGTGACCAGGGCACACAGGCCACATCAGGGCACACTTGCATACAGCCTGGAGACTTAGAGAGCTGCATTTTTAGGAGACATCTGACAGGTGACCACATTTCTCTTGCTGATATGTGGGCCATCCATCTTGTGTTGTCTCAGGTCCTTTGTTTCCAAAAGTTAGACAAATGGGGGACTCTCAGAGCTACAAACACGTAGGGTTGAAGCCTGGGGACAACCAAACACATGTAAGGTGGCTGCAGGACATTTCACTCCTCTCCCTGGGGTCAGGATGATGCCCACACCCAGCAGGAAGTGGTCACAGATTCCAGCCCTGTGCCCTCAGTGTCCCTCAAGAATGAGGAGCAGGACAAAAGGCGGAGACACATGTCACCAGCCTACCCCACGAACAGGTCCCAAGAAATGAAAACAGAATCTGGGCAATAAAATCAAGCCTAACCTTTCTCCTTCTCCTTTGGGCTTTGTCTAGTTTCATTTGCTCAGAGTGTGCTGTGTGCAGAGGCCTTGCCCCTGGCCCTTCAGACCAGAGTTCCTGGTGCAAAATGGCAGCACCAACACCTCAGCTCAGCTGGAGAGACACCATGGTTCAAGATGGCAGCAGTGCCTCATGAGAACTGCCCTCAGCACGAGGTCCCTTCAAATCAGCCCTCCACAGCCAGGCGGGTTGGGGAATGGAGAGCGTGTGCCCCAGAGCTTGAACCGGCACCTCTCCATTCTGTGATCAAAAACTAAAGCCTTCCTCTACTTCTAAATGGAATTTGGTTTCGTTCTATTGGCTTGAATGCTCCTAGTCAGAAGGACCCATTCAGGAGGGTGGGTAACCCTTCCACAACTGTTACATCTGTCTTTCTAGCACAAATGTCAGCAGGGTACAGGCTTTTCAGGATGCCTGCAGAAGCAGGATTTGATTGCCTTCCAAATATAAGAGCAGCTTGTGTTGAATTTTTTAAATGATTTAAATATTTTCTTGTATACAGTTTAAGCTGTCATTGTGATGAACCTAAATAGTACGATTAAATAAAAAGGCATATCTATGTTTTAAATTTCCAACTATAGTCTTCAAATGCATGCTGTTGCTCTTGAAGTTTTCTGACTACCATGAAGGGTCTCTACTGGTCCTTATGGTTTAGATCTTGGAAAACCTGCCTGGACTAGCAAATTCTTATACAATAATCTTAACAAAAACTCCAGTGAGGCCCATTTTGTTAAAAAAAAAAAAAAAAAAAGCACTGATTCAGTTAAGCAGTAAGATATCCCCAGAGGATTTCCTCTAACACCCTCAGAAATGGTTCCTGTTTGTTCTAGACTATAAATACTGTGTAGTTAGAACTTGTCACATCTCACATCAATAGCTGTTCCGTGGGCCATACAGTGCATTTCTTACACCAAGTTCAATACCTGTAAGTTAATATTTCTCCTTTATAATGTGCTAATAGTTGCCCAAGTGTCTTCTATCATATGCAGATTATAAGATAATTTGGACTTTACAAATAGAATCATTATGTATATTGTGTTATGCTTATTTCAATCCACTTTGCATCTTGCGATTTGCATTTGCTTTTGCTTTAGTTCCTTCTCTATAACCTAATTTGAAATAGATAGCAAATTGGACCAGAGGAGGTACAGCCTGTGGAATTGGCAACAGGCAGCCCATTTTTCTACTGGGATTAAGTTCCTCATTGTCACTCCCAGTTCTCTGAGATGTTGGCCCTCTACCAGCCGCTTTCTCTGTTGCATCAAACACCACAAACACAGGACTGTTGGTCACGGCAGACACTTATTGAAGACTGTGATAAAAGATGGCAGAACAGCACATGATGAATGAGCGTTTATCTTGAACATTAGACATCATGATCTTTAACCATCTTCTTGACAGAGAATTTATCATTGGTCATTTCTTCCTCTGTCACCGTTCTAACTGCCCTCATTCAGCATCTCTCTGATTTCATATTTATAATAAAACTGTATTGAACAGGTCTTTGCAAATACAATTGAAAAACTACACTGAAATATATTATCTCTGCCAATTTTATTTCATACTATATTCTCCCTCCAATCAACATACGGGAATAAACATTTTTTAAATAAAATTAAATGTTTTGTCTATGTAATTAGTTTACTTCATAGTTTCAATTCCGGAATACAAATATGAAAGGGTTATATTTTCTCCAATAACTCCTTCCCTAACTCTTCTGTGTTACATCCCTGTTTCAATTTCCTTAGTACACCATACGTAGTCTGTACCAACTTTAACTATTAAAACTTGGTTGTCAAATCTCCATCTCATATTGCTCCCTGGCCAAGCAAACCACACGTGTGGCTTGTGGCTTGAGGGTTTTCTCCTCTTCCCACACTTCCACCCCTAGGCTCTGCCACCTACGCAAGGGGCAGGAAGGAGCCGCGGTGCACATCTGAGCGAGACCGAAGCTGGAGGGAGGGTGGAGGTAATCCTGCTCTCACTCATCTCTGATCTCCCTGGGGGTCTGTGGACGCGATGGTCTCCACATTTATCCAGTTTGCTCACATGCATCAACAAAAACAACATGTTTTTCTTAATAAATCTGAAATCATTTCAATCTATGGAAGTTAGGTCACTGTTTGCCGCGGTTAAAGCATTGAGAGTAGGCTATGACTGCTAAATGTCAGTGAAAGCATTGCTATGCTCTAAAGAAAACAGCTTTCATAGTGTTCAGTGCAATATGTTGCTGTGGCTTTTGAAAGGAAATTCAAATGTACAAGTGGAATTCTTGATGGAGCAAGCATATGTATCATAAGGTCATTATAGAATAGCAATGTGTAGAACAAATAGTACACTCCAGTACTCTTGGCTGGACAATCCCACTGACGGAGGAGCCTGGTAGGCTGCAGTCCATGGGGTCACGAAGAGTCGGACACGACTGAGCGACTTCACTTTCACTTTTGACTTTCACATGTTGGAGAAGGAAATGGCAACCCACTCCAGTGTTCTTGCCTGGAGAATCCCAGGGACGGCGGAGCCTGGTGGGCTGCCGTCTATGGGGTCGCACAGAGTCGGACACGACTGAAGCGACTTAGTAGTAGTAGTAAACGTCATTAAGACTGTCAATTACCCTGCAGGGAGATTAATTTATGTCTTTAATGGATACGCCCTTACTGTTACAGTAATAGTTGAGAAACTTCAATGAAGAGGTAATGTGACATGAAGAATTTTAGGTGACATCTGCAATGTTTCAAAAGATTATAAAAAGGAACCAATAAGCATGTTGATTAGCATGTCACACTGTTTTCCTTAACACAATGGCAATGTACAACTTCAAGCAGTTTGATACAATAGTTAAGAATATATCACAAAATTAAATGGTCACTGATGAATATTTAGGCAAAGGGCCTTGCAGGAACAGAGTTTATAATACAATTATGCAGCACTACCTTCTGAAATATTATAGAGGAAAAAAAAATTTATTGAATTGCCATACGAACTTGCCTCTATAATTCGTTTGACAAGAATCACATACTTAATGGCAGAGCTAAAACATTTCTCTTTGCACAGAGAAGGTTCACTGCACATTTGATTTGTGGTTTGACTGGTGTGTCAGTCTCAGGACATCCACCAGAAACTAGATCCCCTATGCTGAAGGAGAAAGGCTGAGAATGAGGATAAATAGAATGATGGGGAAATCAAACCAACTATGTAGGGAAAGATGGAAAAAGGAATTGGCTGAAGCCTTAACAGCCAGGTTGAACCACAAAGTAACCTGGAACAGACAAGTCATTGGTTGGGATAATAAAACAAAGACAGCAGGAGGGCCTGGGAGTTTCTGACTTTATGGAGCTGTGACATCATATCTAGACTGTCTTATTATTGGATTTCTTGTACACGAGAGACTATCCTGTAAGCCATGGTTTTAGCGTTTTTCTGTGGTATACAAGGTAACCTAATATGAACCAATTCATCCAAATTTTAATTTAGAACTCATGAGCATGGCAATTGGGAACATAAAAATACACCAGGTAGTCAGCTTGTGTTCTGAAATAATTTTCTACATAATGAGAAAAATAAACAATTTAATAAATAATGATCCAATGTGAAAGTATTATAATAAGGGACTTCTCTTAGAATTCTGGCTACATAAAGCAAGAGTGTTAAACCCAAGGATGAACAATGGTCTCCAGAGGAAAACATAATAGGTTTATAAGTTTAAGAACTTATAAACTTACAATTTTAAGACCTAGAGGGAGTGGGATGGGAGTGGGGAGGAAGGCTCAAGAAGAAGATACATATATACATGCGTGTGTGTGTGTGTGCTAAGTCGCTTCAGTTGTATCTGACTCTACATCCTTATGGACTGTAACCCACCAAGCTCCTCTGGCCAGGGGATTCTTCAGGCAAGGATACTGGAGTGGGTTGCCATGACCTCCTCCTGGGGATCTTCCTGACCCAGAGATTGAACCTGCACTGTGTCTCCTGCATTGGCAGGCCAAGTCCTTTACCACCAGTGCCACCTGGGAAGCCCTATACTTACATATATAATTGTGACTGATTCGAGTTGTACAACAGAAACCAACACAACATTGTAATTACTCCCAATAAAGAAAAAAAGAACTGTGTTTAAGAACCAAGAGGATATAGCATTAATATTTCCTATTTAATGTTGATATTCACATATGAGGGTGTTTATGACAAACCACAGTTAAGAAAAGCAGTGTTTCTCCTATCCCCTGTGATGAATTTGTGTTGATTTGCCCATTTCCATCCCACACTCTTTTTCCAGATTCTTTTACCTGTAGTTGTACTTGTGATTGCATGTGATCATGAATCAGAATGTGAATCACTGCCCTTAGAAGGTGATTTTGAAGAGAAATGCTCTAAATAAAACTGAGCTGCAATGTTATAGACCAGAGCAACTGCAACAAGCCTTCTTGATGGAGATCCTTCTAAGGTGCCTTGAAATTAACCTTCCTGAGCAGATATAGATAAATGTGTTTCTCACATATAAGACTCATTTATGGTCCGTGTGTATTATTTAACTTAGAGCCAGTACTGACTCAAAAACATGCTTCAAGGAATGGTACATATGCTTCTGGAAAAAATCCCCTTAAAAAAGTACACTGCTAGAAAAAAAAAAATGGTGCTAAGAAGTCTCTGTATGAATGTAGAAAACACTACATTCTTAAACTGACTTTAGAAACAAAATTCTATCTGTTTGAGCTGTTTAAGATGATTTAGCCCTGTTCCCGGAAAAATGTTCAGTGGTGTAATAGCATCATTTCTTAATGGGGCATCATCTCATGTTTTATCTTGTACAAATAATTAATCATTTAATTGTTGTCCAATAATTACACAATTAACAGAGAAAAACTCTGTATCTGAAACATTAGGGGGCATTGTTAGTCTGAGAAAACAGTCTGCTCTGCTTCCTAGCAGCATGGGAGAGCAAAAGCCTGAGTAGCGACTTGTGCTTCAACATTAACTGAGATACTGCGACAGGACGTGTGGTTATTTTTCCTGCTTATGGTTTTAATTTTACATTTGAAGACAATAGAAACAATCAGGTGGCAAATTCTATCTCAGTATAAAAGGCAGAATTCCAGGTCCCCAAAATCAATGACTATCAATCAGAACGTAGACACTGGGTGATCTGATGAATAATTTAATACTGATTTGTTAACTGTGTAGAAGTGAAGTTAGCTGTGCAGGGAGACACATTGTCAATTGCCAGCAATTTACCATGTTTTTGAAAACCACAGGCAGCAATTTACAGAAAAGATTAGGCCAGTTACTGTACAAGTGTGACATTTTCTTGATTTAAGATGTCAGTCTGGAAAGCTGTTCACTGACAACCGGAATTTTGGAATGAGGTTATAAAGTTAATGAAGAATTGCTTTCACCTGAGAGCATCTGTATTTCTGCCCTGAGGGACCCCTGAATGCACACCTCCTGCTGGGATTAAACGTGCATATGCAAATGAGTGCTGTCAGAAAGGGCGATGCACCTGCCCTGGGACCATTAAGCATCTTTACATCACTCAGTGCTCTAATGCACTTTTTCCCTGAGAGAGCATGGTGATGGGCTTTGTTTCTTAGAGCTGATACTATTTCAAAGAAAACACTACAAATGCACTTTGTGTAGCTTAAGCCATTTCAATAGATATCGTTTATCCTGCACCAGATTTCTTATTTTTCAAAGTTGCTTTTCAAAAGAATATGGTATGAGCAAAATAGAAAATTCTTCCCTGGATATCAAAACAATAATCGCTGTAGGCAAGATCCACCAGTGAACAATAAAATTAATGGGAAAGCTTTAGGGAGAAACAGGTTATCTGCATAGCTTCAGAGTGTTTACTCCAAACACTTGCTTGGGTTTTAATCTATATTTTTTATGTTGCCTCCATGAAAGGAGGGGCTTCCGTGGTGGCTCAGATGGTAAAGAATCTGCCTGCAATGCAGGAGACCCAGTTTCGATCCCTGCATTGGGAAGATCCCCTGGAGGAGGAAATGGCAATCCACTCCAGTATTCTTGAGTAGAGAACTCCGTGGACAGAGGAGCCTGGTGGGCTACAGTCCATAGAGTCACAAAGAGATGGACATGACTGACTAAACAAGTAACATTTTCACTTTTATTTTTTCCACTGAAGGAGGTGAAACTTAATTTTACTTCCTTTTAGTATGAACTGGAGTTAGTGACTTTCCACCAAAGAACAGAATATGAAAAGGGGAAAATGGTAACATTCCTGTGGAGAAACCTATCAGACAGAACCCTAACCAAATGACCCAGGTTGGTGTCATCAAAGACAAGCCATGTTGGCATCATGGGCCTCCTGATATGGAGTAATGGGCAAGGTTCTTCATTTCTGTGATATCCTTCCCCCAAATTCATAATCCCAGTCTAATTATGAGGAAACATCAGAAAAACCCAATGAAGGACATTCTACCAAATACTTCATGTTTTCAAAAGTCTCTATGGCAGGTTCATAAAATATCAGGTAGAGATTTTAAAAACTGTCACTAAATAAAACTTAATATCCTAGATAGGATCCTGGAATACGCAAAAAGTTAAAACAGGTATTAGTAGAAAAATTGGTGAAATACATTCTAAATTTATTCTCCAGGCTTATATTAAGTTACTAAACTCTTCAGTATTTCCCAGGAAGTTTAAACCTGTAAACTAGGGTTCTTATTATAATTTCTACACTGAAACTGCATATGCTAACTGTCATCATTTAAAATACCAGTTGAAGTTTTGTTTTCTATATGAGAAACAAGTCAATCAATATGTCCTTCTTGTTTAGCAATGAACTATATCCGAACATTTATACTTACAGATTCTTCTGTCTTACACATTCAAATCTGATACTTTGTTTCCTCTGAATTTTTTCTCAAAAGGGGAAAGAAAGAAGATTGTTTAAAAAAATTACTTTTTTATCTTTGACCTTGATTTTCAAGAGTTAAATGTAAAACGGTAGATGTCATGGTTAAAGTTACCCACTGAAGTGGTTTGTGATTAGAAATTATTATTCAACAATCATCCTGAATCTACTCAGGGTTTTTTTTTAATTTGTGATTTCAAAAGACACAATTCTTTGTTTCAACAAATCATCAGAGTTGACATTACACTGTACAAGATGAATTACACACCCAGGTAAGTGTACAGGCAAGATGCATATGAATGGGCTGATTTATTTTAATTTACTTTTTAAACACTATTTTGAAGACTGACAAATTCAACTCTGAGGTTCTTCATCAGCTGGTCTTTCAGACAATGCTTCTTTTCTCAGACACAGTACTCTTCATCTTAAAAACAAGCCATAATATAAACTTTCTAAATATACATTTGTTTTATAGTTTTTGCATTTATATACATGTTTGTGCACATGTGTGTACAGTTTAATATATTATAGCATTTTATAGCTATATTAAAAATATAGCATTTTTAATGAAATTCCTATTACTGATGAACTAGTGTCCCCCCATGGTCTCAGCATTATGTAGTGCTGAGCCAAGGCCTACAATGACACTTGGCTTCCTTTCACATCTAGCAAAGTTTTAAAGCCCTCTGTTTTTTTCAGTTCTGCAAGTTTGAAAATATATTCTATTAGATTGAAGCAGAGTTTGAAGAGCAAAGTGTGCACGAATACAATTTTGGTGCAAAATTCTGAATTAGGAGATAGGATTTAAATGGCCTTGAAGGATTTTGACAGAGAATAAATTCATGCCCTTATTGGAGTGGAAATTCTACTCAAATTTAATTAAAACACGTCCCTGTCAGTTTTTTTCCTATCTGAGGGGAAATGTTTCATTTCTATCGCATCCTGCTCAGCCGAGGACCTGAGCAGAGGGGCCCTCAGCCACAGGAGGGATCAGGGCGGCTCCTGAAGGATACTTAGATGATTCACACCAAGGATGCCAAGTTTAGGTGGAGCGGGAATCGGCAACCTGCCCCTCCTAATTTCAAATTCTCACTCTGCCTCCTCATAGCTGGATGTTTGAGCAAGTTACCTAACTTCCCTGGACTTCACTTTCTGCTTCTGTAAAAATGGTTCAAACCTCACAGGACTGCAATGGACACTCCTCGAAGGATAAAGTTTATTATGTAATACATCTTTGTTGTTCTTATTTTATAATATTTGAGAAACTAAAACTAAAGTCATTTCTGAGGATATGCATTCCTACTCGTCTTATTCTCCACGTAATTGCCTCTTCGATGATGCCTTCTGTGTTTCTACTACCAATTTCATTTCTCATCGTTTCAGAGAAATGAACTTCCTAATCAATGCTAGACTTCTATTTCGAAAACCTCACATTTTTTGATGGAGTTTTCAAGTGTAAAAAATTCAAATCTACATCTGTAGTCCTGACTTTTTTCTGAATTTCCATGTTTCTTGCAATGAGAAAAATAATAGTGCCTGAATTCTTTGTCATCAATGCAAACTAAGTAGACAACTGCATCATCTCTAGCTTGGCTATTTTCCATCTGCCTTCTGCCTTTACACAATCTGAACGAGCTGTGAATTCTTTGGGGACAGGGACTCCTGTTTTCATCTCTGTCCATACAACCTGAGCACAGTGGTAGATGGTCAATAAATCGTTGTCAAATAAGAGAGTGAATGAACGATTCAAGAATGAAGAGCTTTTCTAGTTGAAAAGGGTAAGGACAATGGAAACAGAAGGGAAATAAAACTAATAATAAAATGTATTACCAATCATTCCCTCTTTAGCTAAAAAATTTGTTTGGGGCTGGGGAATTGTGATGGAGAATGCCAAATTTTCAATTCTATTAATAATTAACTTACCTCTAGTACCCATTTCTCAATCTGTGAAATAGTTATTCTCCAAATATTTTATATTATCACAAGGGCTTCTTGAGATAACCTCAAGAAGTAGAAATAAAGGGTTTACCTATTTTAAAAATTTCAGACTCAAATAAGCTAGCAAAACAGTATGCAGAATAGAGCTTTGTATCTGTCTTATGGTGACTTGGCCTCTTTTGTTCCTATTCACCTCCAAAATTGCCATATGAGACATTTAAATACTAAATACTGTTTAAATACTGAAGCAATTCTAGAAGATAACATGCTTAGACAGTAAAAAGTCCTTGCTGAGTATATAGTGTTTGCTCCAGACCTAGAAGTAAAATATGAAAGTTCCTGTCTAGATAGACCTTGTACCACCCACAGCCCCCCACTGTATACCATGCTGAAGATGAATTTATGTATTTCTAATATTTGTAGTTTAAAGCAATTATATAATATCTATATAGCACTGAATCATTTCCAACATACTTAGACTTAAGTAATTTTTATTTTTTTTAAAAAAACACAACATTTAGATAGTTCTCATATCTTACAAACATGCAATTCATTTCATAACCTTACAAATTACCATCATTAATTTCTAGTCAAGAGATGATAAATTTCAAGCTCAGCAACACGTAAAATGGAAACAATGCATGTGCCCACAACACAGCAAAGAGGCACAAAACCAAGACCAAAAAATACAGTGACAGCTAAAAACTTTTTGAAAGGGGCAATAGTACATGAAACCTACTCCATTTAAATTATGAAATTAAAAGCCCAAAGAGGACATGATCAAACACAGTGATGATCATTAACACCAAGAGACAGGGGTCCAGAAGAATGCAGTGTATCTCCTGAGGGTGTTTGTGTCTGGCCTGTGTGAGTGACAGCCGCCTGGCCTGCAGGCACTCCACCCCAAGTGCTTCACTCACTCACATGCTGTAAAACTCATTCTTAAAAACTTCTTAAAAGGATCCATTTCCCCTGTATTATTGTCAAATCCACAAATCCACATTCAAAACAGAAAGCAGAAAAACTATGAAATATATAATGGCAATTGCATTCACATCTCAGGGATGTTATTTCTTAGAATGGGTGGTAATATGTTCTATTTTAGACATTCTAAAATAATCTAAAAAAGAAAGTCTATCCACATAAGTTTTCTAAAATTCCAGGCACTTGCTACCAGAAAAAATTACTTTAAATGAGGTTGTTGTGTTGATACCGTTCTTGGTTTTTAGGCATATTTAAGTCATTACTGTGTGTCAGTCACCATGCTAGGTTTGGGGGAAAGTGGTCTCACTCCTATACACAAAGGAGAAGGACAATTAACCCCTCTGATTAAGAGCTCCAGTAAAGGTGGCAATGGTGACCATAACAAGGATCCTTCTGAACTGGGGGTAAAGGAGATCCAGGAGGGCTCCCTGGATGAAGTGATATCTAGCTTAACACCAGAAGGATGAGAAATCAACAAAATGAAGAGGAAAGAGAAGACCATTTCAAGGAGAGAAAACAACTTATGGTAGGACTTAGAGGTGAGAAAGATCATGGGACTGTTTGAGTGTTTTGTTGTTTTGTTGAGCCATGCAGCAGATAGGATCGGAATTTCCCAACCGGGGATGGAATCTGTACTCACTGCTGTGAAAGCTCAAAGTCGTAACCCCTAGACTGCCAGGGAAGTCTCTCTGCCCCAAGTTCTGCTTCTCTTTCTTCCTCTCTGTTAGCATCTGTGACTTCACCTTTCAGGTTTGGATGTGGTTAACACCTCAACTGCTGCTGGATTCCTTGCACTAATGGGAACATCTGTGGTTCTGTAAACCCCGGTCCACCCTGGTAATTATTTCCTTTGTAAATTAAAAGTTTCCTCAAAATATCCTAACCTCTGGATGCCATCTCTTTCCCCTTAGGCTCGATCCTGAGTTATCCAAATGTCGAACTTTTATATTCTAATGTTTAAAAAAGAACTTAGACTCACAGACATAGAAAAACAGACTGTGGTTGCTAAGGGGTAAGGCAAATATTTTTTTTAACAAAAGGAAGCACAACATTTTTTAACAAAATGTTTAAAGCACAACATTCTCATTAAAGGGTTTAGCTTGTTATATTGTTTTGTGGGGGTTTTGCTTTGTGTTGTTTTCTTTCTATCTTGCCTAGAAAATCCCATGGACAGAGGATCCTGGAGGGCTACAGTCCATGGAGTCACAAAGAATGGACATAGGATCCCCTGGAGAAGGGAAAGGCTACCCAGTCCAGTATTCTGGCCTGGAGAATTCCATGGACTGCACAGGCTATGGGGTCACAAAAAGTCGGACACAACTGAGCGACTTGCACTTTCACTTTGGTGACTAAAAAGAAAAAAAAAAAAAGTATTTTTACTTATTCTTAGAATTTATTTTATTCAAGTATAGTTGATTTACAATGTTGTATTTATTTCTGCTTACAGCACAGTGACTCAGCTATACATTATATGTATATGTATATATATATATATATAATGTTTATTTTTTTTAATACTCTTTTCCATTATGGTTTATGTGTTGTTTTGTTTGTAAGGCAGTATTTGTGACAGCCAAATCCTTCAAAATGGCAGACCTAGACCCTGGTGGCTCAGATGGTAAAGAGTCTGCCCACAGTGTGGGAGACCTGGGTTCGATCCCTGGGTTGGAGAGATCCCTTGGAGAAGGAATGCGACTCACTCCAGTATGCTTGCCTGGAAAATCTCATGGATGGAGGAGCCTGGCAAGGTGCAGTCTCTGGGGTTGCAAAGAGTTGGACACGACTGAGCAACTTCACTTTAAACAAGCAGTAACTATACACTGTTTATCTGCCTTTCTATCTGTCTGAATATCATCCATCCATCACAAAGTTATGCGTGAGATTTTTAGGGCTCTTTGTAAAGTTAAGTGAATCAGATGTTTCACTCATAAAGTCAATGGAAAGGAAAACCATAGGGCAGTTATCTTTCATTACTGCTGAAAACCAAGTAATGGTTGCACATTGATTTACATATCAATTCACCTTTTATTCTGAATAGCTTTTGTTATATTTTTTTCCCAAAGCACTTCCTGAGAAATTAATATGCATCTGTAAGGGCATTATTCTACATCATTCACACCACCTAGCACACAGAGAGGTAAAGAGCAGGTGATTAATAACTGCTGGTTGATTAATCTGTTCACATAATTAATTGTTTGTGCAATTGACAGTTCTATAGTTATGTATGCAGGCAGGTCATCTTTACCTTTATTAACTCTGAAAAATGTGACCTTTTTGCATTGTCTAATTAGATAGATTAAAATAACATTCAATGAGGGACTATGTGGTAAATACCACTTATAGGAAAGGTCTTTCTTCACCCTTTTCCCACCTCCATAATCAATTCACACATTTAAATATCTGAAGACTTAGAAATGATTTTCTGAGACTTAATCCAAAAGAATCAGTTTAGATAGGAATGAAAGATTGCTGGTGCAAGCTGTGTGCAATGCCGAGATTTGTGTACTCTGGAGGAGAGGAATTCGATCCGGGGATCAGAGACGAGGCCTGATCACTTGGAGCTTTTGTGTAGCAAAGTTTTATTCAAGTATAATAGAGATAGGGGAAGCTTCTGACATAGACACCAGAAGGGGACAGAAAGAGTGCCTGCTTGCTAGTTTTTTAGCAAGGCATTTTATGTCTGTTAGCAAGCTGCTAATCAGATAAGAGAGGTACCTCAAGGCTAAGAAAGTTTCACCAGGCCCCTCTCCCGCATTATGTATTTTTGAGACAGGATGGCACGAGGTGTGTCATCCCCTGGCCATAAAACAATTGACATGAATTCTGGTTTGTTGAGCCGTTATCAGCCCAAGGTTTGAGAAAAGAAAAAATGTTAGTCTTAGGCTGAGCCATTTTGAAGACAGGCAGATTCTAAAGCAAATATAGTTTCATTAACATAGCTTAAGAAAAACATTTCCATAAGAAAAACGGTATTGGTTAGCTCAAGGCAGAACCAGGTGTCGCCAATACAGAATTAAAAGAAGTGCCTTTTGATTTTGTGTAGAAAAGGAAAAAACATCTGCCACTTGGAGTTTATATCCGCCTGCCACTTGGGGACCTCTGGTCTTCCTACCTGTTACCCTCTCAGGAGATATGTTTCAAACTAAAAAGTCCTTATTAAGCTGATAACAGTTTTTCTGAACATAAAACTGTAAAGTTAATTTATGTGTTTATAATATTTCTTAAAAAATCATTGTACTATCCATTCTTTTGTTGTTGTTGTCTCAATCTGCTAATTTTGGGGAAAGTTTCTAATGCAACAAAACCAAAAAGAGGTATTCCACCTCTAACTGGCATATAGGAACATGTGAAAGACCCTCACCCCTAACGATACAACCACAAGTCACCAGGCAAACAATCTATGCGGCAGAACCTTGTTGTGTAGCCATGCTGTATATAATAGTTTACATTTGCTAACCTCAAACTCCCAGTCCTTCCCTCCCCCAACCCCCTCCCCTTTGGAAACCACAAATCTGTTCTCTATATCTGTGAGTCTGTTTCACTTTTGTAAGTAGACTCATTTGTGCCATAGTTTAGATTTCACATATAAGTGATATCATTTGGTGTTTGTCTTTCTGACTTACTTCACTTATGAAAATCCATGTTGCTGCAAATGACATCATTTTGTTCTTTTTTATTGTAATATCCATTAACAGACTTATCTGTATTGTTAAGTTGAATACTTTGGAAATCTAATTTTTCAAATTATCATTTATGACCTGAGCCCATATAGCATTTAATAATCCTAAAAGTTGTCATCAGCAATTAGGATTCAACAGATGATAAGCTTGACAGCTTTCAGAGTTGTTACAGAGCAACAAATGTAAGGGAAATAATGCACATGCTCATGTAAAGTAACAGACATCCCCACATACATGCGCTCACACACAAAAGTATCCTTAAAACTAATGCCATAGGCCAGAGCCCCTGAAGCTCCCTGGACTACTGAGCCTGGTAGTCCAGCCTCCTCGTCCCCACTCCCGCCCTCCCTTCCTAGCAGTGGGAGGCCCATCAGAGATGCCAGAAATATGCTTACTAAAATGGCAGCATTCCTGGCTGCATTGTTTAACCTCCCTCTCTGGATCAGCAATCAGATGTGTGTGTGTGTGTGTGTGTGTGTGTGTGTGTGTGTGTGTGTGTGTGTTTTCTCAGTATTTAGCATTTTCTTGGAAAAACAAGGTGACTGACATCCAGCCTAATATTCTGAGTTCCCCTTCTCCAGGGGATCTTCCCAACCCAGAGAGTGAACCCAGGTCTCCCACACTGTAGGCAGATTCTTTACCATCTGAGCCACCAGGGAAGCCCCCATATTCTGAATAATTATCTTCATTCTAGACATTCAGATAATACTGAGCAGAATTACCTAGAAGGGCAGATGAAGTCAAAGACAAGTGCTAGTCATCATAAATACAAGACCACAAATGTTGTTGAAAGTCTTTATAAGAAGGTGAAAATTCTTTACTGGGTTGTGACAGGACCTTAAAATCTAGAGAAAAGGGCCAAATACATCAGAACAACATGAACTCAACCTTGTAATAAAGCAATGTTTATGAGCTCAGAAGAAAATAAAGACTTTCTTACTGTGCGATTAAACACCAAAGAAGGGAGAGACCAACTACACTGAAAACAGTTAAATCCTCTCAGGATGTTCATGACCATTATCTGGGATGTGCAGGTCACTTGATGAAAGCAGATGACGATACATAAGTCACACTACACAGCTTGAGATGGCTGCTTCTAAACTATGACCCTGAAGAGCCCGTTTACTTGGGAGATCATTTAAGAATGATGTAAAACAGGGCTAGTTGGTAGAGGAACACGGTGGTACTGAGCCCAGAAGCTGTGAGGGTTTATTATTATTATTAGTCTTTATTTATTTACTTATTTTTACTCAAGGATAATTGCTCTACAATGCTGTGCTGGTCTGATATACAACAGTGCAAACCAGTCATAATTATATATATATATATATATATCCCCTTCCTCTTGAGCCTCCCTACCTCCATCCCACCCCTCTAGGTCATCACAGGGCTCCAAGCTGGGTTCCTTGTGCTATACAGCAAGCTCCCCGCCAGTTATCTATTTATACATGACAGTGTACATATGTCAATGCTACTATCTCAATTTGTCCAACTCTCTCCTTCCCCTGATGTGTCCATAAGTCCATTCTCTACATCTGTGTCTCCATTTTTTCCTCTTTAAATAGATTCATCAGTTCAATTTTTCTAGATTATATATATATATATATATATATACACACACACATTAGTATATGATATCTGTTTTTCTCTTTCTGACTTACTTCAGTCTGAATAACAGGATCTAGGTTCATCCATGTTACTACAACTGACTCAAATTCACTCCTTTTTCATGGCTGAGTAAGGGCAAAGGCAAATAGAGTTCTGCCAAGAGAACGCACTAGTCATAGCAAACACCCTCTTCCAACAACACAAGAGAAAATTCTACACATGGACATCACCAGATGGTCAACATTGAAATCAGATTGATTATATTCTCTGCAGCCAAAGATGGAGAAGCTCTATACAGTCAGCAAAAACAAGACTGAGAGCTGACTGTGGCTCAGATCACGAACTCCTTATTGCCAAATTCAGACTGAAATTGAAGAAAGTGGGGAAAACCACTAGACCATTCAGGTATGACCTAAATCAAATCCCTTATGACTATACAGTAGAAGTAAGAAATAGATTTAAAGGACTAGATCTGATATTTAGATTGCCTGATGAACTATGGACAGAGGTTCGTGACATTGTACAGGAGACAGGGATCAAGACCATCCCCAAGAAAAAGAAATGCAAAAAATAAAAATGGCTGTCTGAGGAGGCCTTACAAATAGCTGGGAAAAGAAGAGAAGCGAAAAGCAAAGGAGAAAAGGAAAGCTATACGCATTTGAATGCAGAGTTCCAAAGAACAGCAAGGAGAGATAAGAAAGCCTTCCTCAGTGATCAATGCAAAGAAATAGAAGAAAACAACAAAATGGGAAAGACTAGAGATCTCTTCAAGAAAATTAGAGATACCAAGGGAACATTTCATGCAAAGATGGGCTCAATAAAGGACAGAAATGGTAGGGACCTAAAAGAAGCAGAAGATATTAAGAAGAGGTGGCAAGAATACACAGAAGAACTGTACAAAAAGATCTTCACGACCCAGATAATCACAATGGTGTGATCACTCACCTAGAGCCAGACATCCTGGAATGTGAAGTCAAGTGGGCCTTAGGAAGCATCACTATGAACAAAGCTAGTGGAGGTGATGGAATTCCAGTTGCGCTATTTCAAATCCTGAAAGATGATGCTGTGAAAGTGCTGCACTCCATATGCCAGCAAATCTGGAAAACTCAGCAGTGGCCACAGGACTGGAAAAGGTCAGTTTTCATTCCAATCCCTAAGAAAGGCAATGCCAAAGAATGCTCAAACTACCGCACAACTGCACTCATCTCACATGGTAGTAAAGTAATGCTCAAAATTCTCCAAGCCAGGCTTCAGCAATACATGAACCGTGAAATTCCAGATGTTCAAGCTGGTTTTAGAAAAGGCAGAGGAACCAGAGATCAAATTGCCAACATCGGCTGGATCATCAAAAAAGCAAGAGAGTTACAGAAAAACATCTATTTCTGCTTTATTGACTATGCCAAAGCCTCTGACTGTGTGGATCACAATAAACTGTGGAAAATTCTGAAAGAGTTGGGAATACCAGACCACCTGACCTGTCTCTTGAGAAACTTGTATGCAGGTCAGGAAGCAATAGTTAGAACTGGACATGGAACAACAGACTGGTTCCAAATAGGAAAAGGACTACGTCAAGGCTGTATATTGTCACCCTGCTAATTTAACTTATATGCAGAGTACATCATGAGAAATGCTGGGCTGGAGGAAGCACAAGCTGGAATCAAGATTGCTGGGAGAAATATCAATAACCTCAGATATGCAGATGACACCACCCTTATGGCAGAAAATGAAGAAGAACTAAACAGCCTCTTGATGAAAGTGAAAGAAGAGAGTGAAAAAGTTGGCTTAAAGCTCAACATTCAGAAAACTAAGATCATGGCATCTGGTCCCATTACTTCATGGCAAATAGATGGGGAAACAGTGGCTGACTTTATTTTTCTGGGCTCCAAAATCACTGCAGATGGTGATTGTAGCCATGAAATTAAAAGACGCTTACTCCTTGGAAGGAAAGTTATGGCCAACCTAGACAGCATATTAAAAAGCAGAGACATCACTTTGTCAGCAAAGGTCTGTCTAGTCAAGGCTATGGTTTTTCCAGTGGTCATGTATGGGTGTGAGAGTTGGACTGTAAAGAAAGCTGAGCATGGAAGAATTGATGTTTTGAACTGTGGTGTTAGAGAAAACTCTTGAGAGTCCCTTGGACTGCAAAGAGATACAACCAGTCCATCCTAAAGGAGATGAGTCCTGGGTGTTCATTGGAAGGAGTGATGTTGAAGCTGAAACTCCAATACTTTGGCCACTTGATGCAAAGAGCTAACTCTTTTAAAAAGACCCAGATGCTGGGAAAGATTGAGGGCAGGAGCAGAGGGGACGACAGAGGATGAGATGGTAGGATGGCATCACTGACTCAATGGACATGGGTTTGGTGGACTCTGGGAGTTGATGATGGACAGGGAGGCCTGGCATGCTGTCGTTCATTGGGTCGCAAAGAGTTGGACACGACTGAGGGACTGAACTGAACTGAGCATTCCAATATATATATACTGCATCTTCTTCTTTATATATTCGTCGATAGACATCTAAGTTGTAGAAGCCTCTAGGTTTATGGATGTGGTTAAAATGAACACCTGTAGTCTTCTACGCATGAAGTCTTAGTGCTGGGGCGATGCCTGGAAACTAACTGTAGAAGCAAAAGATTCCAGACATCCCAACACAAAAGAGACTTTCAATCCCCTTTCTGCCAAAAAAAAAAACCCACCACTTGATCCAAGATTCTCTACCCAGAACCCTTTGGTACTGAAAATGTAACTATTCCACCCACCTGTGAAGGGTTTGGGTTGCTGTTCTGATTTTGCAGTCTCCTTTCCCTATGCTAAAGCTACAACTTGTTTATCATCTCCGTCCATATCATCATGGACATGGATAATCAATCTGATTTACCTGAGAATCTACTAAAGAAAACAAGCAAAGTGATCAAGAATAAAGATCCAAAAACAAACTTAAAAAATCCGTGGACACCCATGAAAGAACAAGTATCTAACATGGCACTGAGATTGGATTGTTGCATCTCCGAAGAGAGCACTGGGGTGGGTCCCAGTGATTGAGTCTTTCTAGGTGAACATTCCACATTAGAAACCTTTCATAGAGATGACTGTAACCTGAGGCTTTGGCAGGAGTCATGAAGAATGCATTCTTGATATAGTAATGTCATATATATACAGTAATGGCATATATATATATATACACACACACACACGTATGGTGCATACATTTTTCTCCAGAAAAAAAATTTTTTTTTTCTGGAAGAAAAGGATTTTGAAACAGTGATCAGAGGAGAAATATTGTTGTCTGTTTCTGATCAGATGCTCACCATCCATCACTGGGAAGATAAAGTGGTTGAACTTACTTAAAGTTAAATTAAAAAGTTGCATTTTAAACAGGCTGGCCTTAATGAAAATTATGGGGGAAATATTGATTGTCAGGTGTTTTTAAACTCAAGATGTGTATTTAAATTGTAATATGACATAAATAACCTGCATCATCCCTGCATATACCATTTCTGTCTAATAATAATTCCACTTGATTATTTATAATTACCAGTATTTCTTCTAGAAGAGGGTAGAATAAAAACACCACTTGTCCTAAAATTCACTAGTAAAATCAAATTTTGAAAGTATCTTGACTCTTGACTATGTTATATACATAGTTCTAATTAAAGATTATTTTTTTACCAAAATGAACAATTTTCACTTAGCCCTTGCTCTCTTTTCTAAATATATTTAACACTTCTTGAGGTCTATTCTTCACAAGTAATATTTATTTACATGAGTATTAATAGTGTTCTATAAACATGCCTTTTAAAATGCTCTAAATATTTGCTCATTGTTAGGTATGACTATCTACTAAATAATAAATTTAATGATTATTAAATGATTCTTATATTAGTGTCATTTTAATGCTTTTTTTAATCCATGCCACCTAGTTTAGGGCCACTCTCAGAAATTCCTAAATGACATTTATACCTGATAAAACTCTTTCAACAACATAATTATAGTTCTTCTTATTCTCATACTGTTGGGAGGTGACAGCTTTTTTGTGTCTTTCATGACTTGCATAAAGCAGTTTTAAAATCATTTCTTTTCAGTCTGATGTGGCCATTATTATACTGAAAAAATAATTTGAATACAAGGTTTTGATTAAAAAAAATTAATTGAAAACATTAGAAAGTGTTGAATGCTTAAGTAAACTTTCAAGTCAGAAATTAAAAGGCCAAATCATTTATGAATGAATGGTTTATGGCTGAAGTGTGCTGCTTCTTACTATCTTTAATGTTAAATTTTGCCAGTGGATAATAACAAAATCATATATTCAACCAAGACTGTTTCCCAAAGCACATTCACAAATGTTTCATTCTAATTTTACTGACTCTCCCCTCTGTTTAAAGTTTCTGGAAAAAAAAAACCAAATTTAATTTCATTTTTCACTGGATTTAGCAAGAATATCCAAGTACATCATAATCTATAGCCTTTCAATAAGCTTATCTTTAAAGTTATAAATAACAAATCTCTCATGTTTATCTTGTTGCTAATTTTAATTGACTAAAATTAAGCTGGGCTCTCTGTGCACACATGGTAAGTCCTGGCAGACAATAAAGATGAGTGTCTCATTTACCCATTTGCAGTGAAATAAATTCTTGAAGACAGTAGGTTTTAGGTTTTATATTTCAACAGAATCAGAATGTAAGACAGAAAGCAAACAAAGTTTGAAACATGTAATAACAGCTTCATTCACATCTATCTGACAATATTTCTTAGTATTTGATGATATAATCTAGCTAAAAAAACTTAGTGTGTGAAAAGTCATCTAATGCCATCTCACATAATTCTGTAGGGAAAGCTGTTAAAACAATCTACAAAGGCAAGATAGCACATACCAGTTTCCTGAAATTCTAGTGAAAGAAAATTGGATGTTCTACACTTGGACAAATGTGAGAAGACAAAAACATTTACAAATATGTTTTACGTTAGACATATTTTTAAGCCAGTCACTGTACCAGGTTTGGGGGAAAGCAGTTATGAGCAAGGTAGACCGAGCCCCACCCCTCTACAGAAGGGGCAGGACAATTAAACCTACCCTCTGATGAAGAGCTCCAGGGCAATGAATGCATACATACAGGTGCAGAGTTATACCATGTCCCTCAGAAATCACCCTGGAAAATAGACTTTAGTACTCTGTTGTTGTTCAGTCACTAAGTCGTGTCCAACTCTTCGCGACCCCATGGACTATAGCCCACCAGGCTCCTTTGTCCATGGAATTCTCCAGGCAAGAATACTGGAGTGGGTAGCCATTCCCTTCTCCAGGGGATCTTCCAGATTCAGGGATGGAACACAGGTCTCCTGCACTGCAGCCAGATTCTTTACTGTGTGAGTCACACATTAGAAACTAAGTCCTTAGAACTAGCCATGAAGTGGAAAACAATGGGAGTATTTGCAACAGGAAATCCATCACACAGAAAGAGTTACTTAAGGAATGACAGAGTCTGGTAAACACAATGAGAGGGAAGGAACCCAGAAATTAGCTACCCAGAAAGAGCGGGAAGCCACTGCCACCTTGGGCGGGAGGGACTAAGTGCCAGAGTCCTGGGCCCCAGAGTAGGAACATTTGACTTAAACTGGGGGAAAGAGTGGAGATCCCAGGAGGGCTTCCTGGAGGAAGTGATATCTAGGCTGAGACCTGAAGGATGAGTAGAAGTTAGCAATGTGAAGATGAGAGAGACTGTTTGAATCAGAGGAAATAGCTTATGTGAAGATTCAGAGGTGAGAAGGAGCAGGAGATCCTAAAGAAATAAAAGTTCAGCAGAGATGGAACCCAGACCCTTAGATTGTTGAGAGACAAGAAATGAACCTGAATATGTAGGTAGAAGGTAAATGCAGACTCCATAACATTAAAGAATATTTATATAAAGATGACAAAAAGCCTTTGAGAGATGGGTTTTACAGGGATTACCTTCTCAAGAATAGGCTAGAGGATTGCAGGAGCAGTAGAAAGATGGCTTGGAGAATTTGTGGCAGTGGAGGTGGGATCACGCAGAGGAGGTGAAAGGGCATTTAGAAGACAGAATTGTCGAGTCCTGATGGGAGGCCTGGTGTAAACAGTGAACAGTAAGAGAGAGGGATGGAATGAGGATTCCAGCTTTCTGATGAAGGCATCTGGACGCATGGTGATGTCATTCACTGAGAAAGGAAACACCATGGGAAAGCAGTTTGGGTTTGGTGCATGCATAAGTGTGGGGCATGTTGAGTTGGAAATACCTGTAAATTTTCCAAGGACAGAGGTCCCGTTAGAATACTGGCTCCCTGGAGGTGGAGATCCGGGAGTCATCAGATTACATCTTATCATTTTACACATATAAAATGCTTCCTTACATAACAGAAATTTTGGCAGTAGATGATGTCTCCCTGGTAGAATGGAAGTTGTGACAAGACAAAGGACCCAGCAGGAACCCTGGGGAGAAGAAAGATAGTCCCATGTCCTAGTCCAGGTCCCCAAGAAGCAAAGCCAAAGCCAAAGCCAAACCCCACTCTGTTGGAGGGTGTGGGGCACCGTAGCAGGGCAGGAAGTATAAGAGAAAACTAAGAGTGAAGTAGGAAAGGCACTGGACGTCCCTGGTGATCCAGGGTCCAAGACTTCACCTTCCAGAGCAGGAGGTGCAGGTCTGGTCCCAGGTCGGGGAGCTAACCGCCTACAAGCGGCTCAGCCAAAAAGCCAAAGCATAAGACAGAAGCCATATGCTAACAAATTCAATAAAGAGCTTTAAAAGTTTTTGAAAAGGCAGGAAAGCAAACACAATGGAGCCTTACCTGGCTGGTCCCAGCCCCACAAGAAAATCCAGTCTGGTGCTGAGTCATGAGATTCCCACAGAGGCCCAGTGCAGACCCCACCTCTGAAAGCTTCTGTCAGTCAGGTTCATAATTTCATCAAATGTCTGAGCCCAGGTTAAGAGAGGTATTGAAGGGCCCTGTAACTATAGCGTATGTATGCTTTGTTTATAGCACTTATGATAAGTGACCTTTTATTATAATTAGTTGTAAGTGGGACTTCCCTGGGGATCCAGTGGTTAGGACGCCTTGCTTCCGCTGCAGGGGGCATGGGTTTTATCCCTGGTGGGGGAACTAAGATCCCTCATGCCACGCAGCCAAAAAAAAGAAAGAAAATTTCTTGAACTGAACAAAAATGAAAATACAACCTATCAACTTAAAAAATTACTAACAAACAACTAAATATAATGGTTAGTTGTAAGTATTTGTGTATTTCTGTCTATCTGTCAGTCTTTCATTAAAAAAAATAGTAAATTTTTTGAACTTGGAAGATGAATTAGTGGGGTTCAACTCACAAATAAGGCCAGAGGCAGTTAAACAGAGATTGGTTTCTATAAATGCTGGCAAATGTCAGGTAGATGTTGAGTTCCAAATTAGCTGTTAGAAGTGTGGTTGGAGCCCTAATATTGTTTTATTATTTTATTTCATGAACCTAGTCAAGAGGGAACACAGTATCAGTCCTGATCTGAGATTTTTAACAAATGTAATATCTTTGTATTTAGATATGAAAAATTAGCAAGCACACAAGTAACAGTGATGATTGTCTAAAAACAACATTCTCTTTAAATAAAAAAATTCCTTTTTGCCACATTTTTCTGCTTTGTATGTTTGTGGGATCTTCACTGAGACCTTATACTCCTCTTCAAACTCACAGAATATCTATGGTAAACAAGGAGATATATATGCTTAGAATCAAAATTCATTTTAAAGTATTTTCTGATTTCCCATCTGTTCCTGCAAAAAATAAATTCTTCTCTGAAAGGAAAAGGGAATGTTTTTGCAAGGTTAATTTCCTCTGAGAAAAGCGCAGTTTTCAGAACAACGTTAATGTTTTTTATTTTTCTCTAATTTATAAGTTAGGGTTGAATTTTCGTTCACATTTTATATTCCTGTTTGCATGATAAAGAGGCGCTTTGTCATTTTTAAACACCTCTTTATCACCTGAATTGCTGAAGGAAGAGCACCAGGGGATAATGTAGAGTAAGGACTTTAAAATCTCATATTGGATCAACTTCCCTAATTCTCCCAGAGTGAAAGTGTTAATCGCTCACTTGTGCTCAACTCTGTGACCCCATGAACTGTAGCCCTCCAGGCTCCTCTCTTCAGAGAATTCTGCAGGCCAGAATACTGGAGTGGGTAGCTATTCCCTTCTCCAGGGTATATTCAGCACTAATTAGCAATGGGAGACAACCGTCTTCTTTATGGAAGGTTTGGAATGAATATTTTATCACAATTTTCAGATTTTCGTGGAACCTCAAGAATGTCATCTCATGCTTTTTTTTTATACGTGGGATCACCTCTGTATATGAAATGAAATACATATATGTATATGTATTCATATTCATATGTATACATACATATGAATACATATGTATTCATATTACATATGTATATGTATATGTACATATGTATATGTATACATATGAATATGAATGAAAGTGTATGCCTTCAATGATACGAAAAATCATGTGAATTTTCTCATAACAGAGTCAGCATTAGCTTGGCTGACAGGTGACCCAAACCCTCTCTTCTCACTTTGGATCCAGCAGCTTAGTCGAAAGCACTGTCAGGCATATGCTGAACCAGTATTATTGCTTCTAGTAGTGTAAGAAAAACCTTTCTTCCAGAAATGGTAGGACAAAACCAACTTTTTTTTTTCTTTTCAGTCTATCTATTTGCAAAATATTTCTGAGGATGTTTTAAAAATCCTCATTTGGATTTTCTTTTCAGTTTCATTTTAGGTTTTTAAATTTATTTATGTCTGTGATCCATTTTTTTAGTTAATCTTTTGCATATGGTGAAAAGTACGATCACTTGTTTTGCTGTTTTGTTTTGTGCAGAGGTTCACACATTTTTTCTAGACCACACAGTAAGTGGGATCTTAGTTCCCCTCACCAGGGATTGAACCCACGCCCCCTGAATTGGAAGGTTAAGTCTTAACTACTGGACCACCTGGGAAATCCCTCTGAGGATGCTTTAAAGAAGGTCATTGTGTGGGATAATGAGGAGTGGCTGGTAGCTGCCAATCCCTATTTCCCATTTCTAAAAATGCTGATAGAAGACAGGAAATGTGGGGCATTACACTATGATTCCAGGGGCCTATTCCTACATGCCAGACCGCTGTCAAGCACCACAGGCATGTTACCTTCCTATGTTATTGCACATAGCACATGGAGAAAGGTAGGATTATTATTGTACCATTTCTTCAAGAGAATGAAACTGAGTCACAGGTTCTTAAGAGAGTCAAGTCAAATCCAAAACATCAACATGTAGAATCTCTTTAGATTTCTCGACAGTGGAAGACAGTGGACAGTGGAGGGCTGCAGAAAGAAGCAGTTAAAATATATGACCTTGGCTTTGAGACTAAGCAGAAGCTGGAAAAACAGTGAAGAAGCTGGTGGTAAAACTGGAAAAATGGCAACCTGAGTTATAGATAGAACAACAGTGGACAAAACTAACACCTGCAACAGCTTGGAAAAGGGGAAATACGTGATGAACTTTGGGATTTGCTGAGGATATCATCAGAGAGAATCTTCCAAGTGACATTTCATTCCTTTTTCATAGATGTGGGAAGAGGGAGATGAATTAAGGAAAATTTTAGGATTTTTTTGTTGTTGTTATTGCAAAGTTTTTATATATATATATATATATATTTTTTATTGAAGGATAATTGCTTTACAGAATTTTGTTGTTTTCTAAGAAACCTCATGGTTGGATGGCATCACCAACTCAATGGACATGAGTTTGAGTAAACTCCGGGAGTTGGTGATGGACAGGGAGGCCTGGTGTGTGGCAGTCCATGGGGTCGCAAAGAGTCAGACACGACTGAGCAATTGAACTGAAATGACTGATCAAACCTCAACATGAATCAGCCATAGGTATACATATATCCCCTCCCTTTTGAACCTCCCTCCCATCTTCCTTCCCATCCCACCCCTCTAGGTTGATACAGAGCCCCTGTTTGAGTTTCCTGAGCCATACAGCAAATTCCTGTTGGCTATCTATTTTACATACGGTAATGTAAGTTTCCACGTTACTCTTTCCATACATCTCATCCTCTCCTCCCCTCTCCCCATGTCCATAAGTCTATTCTCTGTGTCTGTTTCTCCATTGCTGCCTTGTAAATAAGTCCTTCAGTACCATTTTTCTATGTTCCGTATATGTGCATTAGAATATGACATTTATCTTTCTCTTTCTGACTCACTTCACTCGTATAATAGTTTCTAGATTCATCCACCTCATTAGAACTGACTCATGGCATTTGTTTTTATGGCTGAGTAGAATTCCACTGTGTATATGTACCACAACTTCTTTATCCATTCATCTGTTGATGGACATTTAGGTTGCTTCCATGTTCTAGCTATTGTAAATAGTGCTGCAATAAACAATGGGATACATGTGTCTTTTTCAACCCTGGTTTCCTCAGCATATATGCCTAGGAATGGGATCGCTGGGTCATATGGTGGCTTTATTCTTCATTTTTTAAGGAAGATACATACCATCTTCCATAGTGGCTGTATCAATTTATATTCCCACCAACAGTGTAAGAGCATTCCCTTTTCTCCATACTCTCTAGAGCATTAAGTGTTTGTAGATTTTTTGATGATGGCCATTCTGACCAGTGTGAGGTGATATCTCATTGTAGTTTTGATTTACATTTCTCTAATAATGAGTGATGTTGAGCATCTTTGCACGTGTTTATTAGCCATCTGTATGTCTTCTTTGGAGAAATGTCTGTTTAGGTCTTTTTCTCACTTTTTGATTGGGTTGTTTGTTTTTCTAGCATTGAGTTGTAGGAGCTGCTTATATATTTTGGAAATTAATCCTTTGTCAGTTGTTTCATTTGCTATCATTTTCTCCCATTCTTAGGGTTGTCTTTTCACCTTGCTTATAGTTTCCTCCTGTGCAAAAGCTTTTAAGCTTAATCAGGTCCTACTTACTTACTTCTGTTTTATTTCCAGTACTCTAGGAGGTGGGTCATAGAGGATCTTGCTTTGATTTATATCATTGAGTGCTCTGCCTATGTTTCCCTCTAAGAGCTTTATAGTTTTTAGTCTTACATTTAGGTCTTTAATCCATTTTGAGTTTATCTTTGTGTATGGTCTTAGGAACTGTTCTAATTTCATTCTTTTACATGTAGCTGTCCAGTTTTCCCAGCACCATGTACTGAAGAGTCTGTCTTTGCCCCCATTGTATATTGTTGCTTCCTTTGTCAAAAATAAGGTAACCATAGGTGCATGGGTTTATTGCTGGGCTTTCTCTCTTGTTCCATTGGTCTATATTTCTCTTTTTGTGCCAGTACCATATTTTCTTGATGACTGTAGCTTTGTAGTATAATCTGAAATCAGGAAGCTTGATTCCTCCAGCTCCATTCTTCTTTCTCAAGACTGCTTTGGCTATTCAGGGTCTTTTGTGTTTCCATATGAATTGTGAAAATTTTTGTTCTAGTTCATTGGTAATTTGATAGGAATCTCATTGAATCTGTAGATTGCATTGGGTAGTATAATCATTTTCACAATTTTGATTCTTCTGACCCAGGAATATGGAATATCTCTCCATCTGTTTCTGTCATCTTTGATTTCTTTCATTAGTGTCTTATAATTTTCTGCGTACAGTTCTTTTGTCTCCTTAGGTAAGTTTATTCCTAGATATTTAATTCTTTTTGTTGCAATGGTGAATGGGATTTATTCCTTCCTTTCTCTTTCTGATTTTTCATTGTTAGTATATAGAAATACAAGTGATTTCAGTGTATTGATTTTGTATCCTGCAACCTTGCTAAATTCACTGATTAGCTCTAGTAATTTTCTGATACTATCTTTAGGGTTTTCTATGTACAGTATCTTGTCATCTGGAAACAGTGAGAGTTTACTTCTTCTTTTCTGATCTGGATTCCTTTTATTTTTTTTCTTCTCTGACTGTTGTAGCTAGGACTTCCAGAACTATGTTGAATAACAGAGGTGAAAGTGAACACCCTTGTCTTGTTCTTGATCTTAGGGTGGATGCTTTCAACTTTTCACCATTGAGAATAATGTTTGCTGTAGGCTTATTGTATAGAGCCTTTACTATGTTGAGGTAGGTTCTTTCTATGCCCATTTTTTGAAGAGTTTTAATCATCAAATGGTGCTGAATTTTGTCAAAGGCTTTTTCTGCGTCTATTGAGATGATTATATGGTTTTTATCTTTCAATTTGTTAATATGGTATATCACATTGATTGATTTGCGCATATTGAAGAATCCTTGCATTCATGGAATAAACCCAGTTTGATCATAGTGTATGAGCTGTATGATGTGTTGCTGAATTCTGTTTGCTAAAATTTTGTTGAGGATTTTTGCATCTGTATTCATCAGTGATACTGGCCTGTAGTTTTCTGTTTTTGTGTTGTCTTTGTCTGGTTTTGGTGTCAGGGTGATGGTAGCCTCATAGAATGAGTTTGGAAGTGTTCCTTCCTCTGCAATTTTTTGAAAGAGTTTAGAAGGATAGGCATTAGCTCTTCTCTAAATGTTTGATGGAATTCTCCTGTGAAGCCATCTGGTCCTGTGTATTTGTTCTTTGGGAGATTTTTGATCACAGCTTCAATTTCAGTGCTTGTAAATGGGTTGCTCATAATTTCTGTTTCTTCCCAGTTCAGTCTTGGAAGATTGAACTTTTCTAAGAATCTGTCCATTTCTTCCAAGTTATCCATTTTCTTGCCATATAGTTGTTCATAATAGTCTCTTATAATTCTCTGTATTTCTGCATTGTCTGTTGTAAGCTCTCCTTTTTCATTTCTAATTTTGTTGATTTGATTCTTTTTTTCTTGATGAGTCTGGCTAAAGGGTTTTCAATTTTATTTATCTTCTCAAAGAACCAGCTTTTAGTTTTATTAATCTTTACTATTTTTTCTTTCATTTCTTTTTCAATTATTTCTGCTGAGATCTTTATGATTTCTTTCCTTCTACTAATCTTGGGTTGTTTTTTGTTCTTCTTTTTCCAGTTGTTTTAGGTGTAAAGTTAGGTTGTCTAGTCAATGTTTTTCTTGTTTCTTGAGGTAGGATTGTATTGCTATAAACTTCCCTCTTAGAAGTGCTTTTGCTGCATCCCATAGGTTTTGAGTTGTTATGTTTTCATTGTCATTTGTTTCTAGAAGTTTTTTGATTTCCCTTTTGATTTCTTCAGTAACCTGTTGGTTATTTAGAAACGTGCTGTTTAATCTCCATGTGTTTTTGTTTATTGCAGTTTTTTTCTTGTAATTAATATCTAGTCTCATAGCATTGTGGTCAGAGAAGATACTTGATATGATTTCAATTTTCTTAAATTTACTGAGGTTTAATTTGTGACCCAAGATGTGGTCTATTCTGGAGAATGTTTCATGTGCACTTGAGAAGGTGTATTCTTCTGCATTTGATGGAATGTCCTGAAGATATCAATGAGATCCATCTCATCCAATGTATCATTTAAGACTTGTGTTTCCTTATTAATTTTCTGTTCTGATGATCTGTCGATTGGTGTGAGTGGGGTGTTAAAATCTCCTACTGTTATCGTGTTACTATCAATCTCTCCTTTTATGTTGATTAGTGTTTGTCTTATGTATTGAGGTGCTCCTATGTTGGGTGCATAGATATTTACAATTCCTATATCTTCCTCTTGGATTGATCCCTCGATCATTATGTAGTGTCCTTCCTTATCTCTTGTAATCTTCTTTATTTTAAGGTCTATTCTATCTGATGTGAGGATTGCTACTCCAGCTTTCTTTTGCTTCCCGTTTGCATGGGATATATTTTTCCATCCTCTCACTTTCAGTCTATATGTGTCTTGAGATCTGAAGTGGGTTTCTTGTAGACAGCATACATATGCATCTTGTTTTTATATCCATTCAGCCAGTCTGTGTCTTGGTTGGAGCATTTAATCCATTTACATTTAAAGTAATTATTGATATATATGTTCCTATTGCCATTTTCTTAGTTGTTTGGGGTTGATTTTGTAGATCTTTTTTCTTCTCTTGTATTTCTTGACTATATAAGTCTGTTTAACATTTGTTATAAAGCTGGTTTGGTGGTACTGAATTCTCTTAACTTTTGCTTGTCTGAAAAGCTTTTGATTTCCCCACCAATTTTGAATGAGATCCTTGCCAGTTACAGTAATCTTGGTTGTAGATTTTTCCCTTTCAGTACTTTGAATATATCCTGCCATTCCCTTCTGGCCTGCAGAGTTTCTGCTGAAAGATCAGCTGTCAAGCATATGGGGTTTCCCTTGTATGTTACTTGTGGCTTCTCTCTTGCTGCTTTTAATATTCTTTCTTTGTGTTTAGTCTTTGTTAGTTTGATTAGTATGTATCTTGGCATGTTTCTCCTTGGGTTTATCCTACCTGGGACTCTGTGCCTCTTGAACTTGATTGACTATTTCCTTTTCTATGTTGGGAAAATTTTCAACTATAATCTCCTCAAAAATTTTCTCATACCCTTTCTTTTTCTCTTCTTCTTCTGGGACCCCTATAGTTTGAATGTTGGTGTGTTTGATATTGTCCCAGAGGTCTCTGAGACTATCCTCAGAGACTATCCTTTTATTTATTTACTTATTTTTACTTTATTCTACTCTTCAGAAGTTATTTCTACCATTCTATCTTCCAGCTCTCTGATTCATTCTTCTGCGTCAGATATTCTGCTATTAATTTCAGTAATTGTGTTGTATGTATGTTTATTCTTTAATTCTTCTAGGTCTTTGTTAATTGATTCTTGCATTCTCTCCATTTTGCTTTCAAGGTTTTTGATCATCTTTGCTACCATTATTCTGAATTTTTTTCTGGTAGCTTGCCTATTTCCTCTTCATTTATTTGGACTTCTGTGTTTCTAGTTTGTTCCTTCATTTGTGTAGCATTTCTCTGCCTTTTCATTATTTATTTTTTTAACTTATTGTGTTTGAGGTCTCCTATTCCCAGGCTTCAAGGTTAAATTCTTTCTTCCTTTTGATTTCTGCCCTCCTATTTGGTCCAGTGGTTTGTGTAAGCTTCTCATAGGGTGAGATTTGTGCTGAGTTGTTGTCTGTTTTGTTTTCCCCCGGTGGGCACGGCTGAGTGAGGGGTGATCCCGTCTGCTGATGATGGGTTTGTATTTTTCTTTTGTTTGTTGTTTAGACGAGGCGTCCTGCACAGGGTGCTACTGGTGATTGGGTGATGCCGGGTCTTGTGTTCCAGTGGTTTCTTTTGTGTGAGTTCTCACTATTTGATACTCCCTAGGGTTAGTTTTCTGGTAATCTAGGGTCTTGGAGTCAGTGCTCCCACTCCAAAGGCTCAGGGCTTGATCTCTGGTCAGGAACGAATATTCCACAAGTGATTTGTTATAGCATTAAGTGAGATTTCCGAAAAGGAAAGCTCCACAGAGCTGCAAAGGCCCAACATAGAAGCAGAGGTTTATAACAACAATAAAATGTATGACTGAATATACACATATACATATACACCCATGAGCAACATCAAAACAGTCTAACAAAAATAAAGTACAATACATTGACCTGCTGAACAAAGGGAACCAAAAATTCTGTCTATCAGAACAAAACTAACTATAGCACAAACGGGAAAACTAAAGCAAGATGCCAACTGAGGAAGAAAGCAATGACAAGGAAACTAACAAGTATGTTGAGGCTAAAGGAAAGAAAGAAATGAAAGAAAGAATAGATGTGCAAAGTTAAATAGAGGTGGATAAAGAAGATTTACATATATTAAAGATTAACTGCAAGGGGAAAAGAATAGTAGAAAAGGAAACAAAGGAATAAATGTAGAAAAAATAATAACAGGTTTAAAAAATTCAAATTAAAAAAAGAGAAAATAAAAATAAAAAAAACTCCCCAGAACTGCAAAAGCCCAACATAGAGGCAGAGGTTTATAATAACAATAAAAAATGTGACTGAGGAAAAAAAGGAAAAAATCTCAAAAGCTTAATTAGATTTCATAGTGCCAATAAAATCAGCAACTACAACAGGGTTGGGGGGGAGGAAAAAAAATGCAAAAGAGTCTACAGAACAAGTCAAAACATAGGAATAATAAATGTTTTTCTTGAGTTACTGCTGTCAAGAGTCCTTTCTGTTGCTGGGAGTCACAGTCCACCTCACCTTCCTAGGATGCCCTCCAACACTGTGCTGATCTCTGGACCTGCTGTGAGGGCAGCTCAGATTCTAATCTGTTCTTACTCCTCTGTTTTTGCCTCTAATGTCTACAGCTATCAGAACTATTGCATTTTTTTTGGGGGGGGGGAGCTCTCAATGACCTTTTATATGTTCCATAGACACAGAGTCTACCTAGTTGATCGTGTGGATTTAATCTACAGCCTGTACAGCTGGTGGGAGGGTTTTGGGTGTTCTTCCTTAGTCACACTGCCCTTGGGTTTCAATTGTGGTTTTATTTCCACCTCTGCATGGGGGTTGTCCACTGGGGTTTGCTCGTGAGGCTGCCCTGGAGGACTTTGGTTTGCCCCTGTGAGGGCCAGGTGTGGAGGTGGTGTAGCTGTTTGGGTCACAGCGCTTCTGGCAGGACCCGGTACTCAGGGGAGTTGGCGGCTAGGGCAGCAGGAACTATAGTGCTCTAGAAGGATATGGCAACCAGTATTGGCCCATACACTCCAGTTTTCTCACCTGGAGAACCCCTTTCCCTGACAGAGAAGCCTAGCAGGCCACAGTCTACAGGGTCACAAAGAGTCAGACACTACCGAAGTGACCCTGCACACGTGCATAGGCACAAGACTTTTTTTGCCTGTGGCAGCTCTGTTCTAGTGAGAGTTGAGCGTGAAGATGGCACAGCTGCTTGGCTTGTGGGGACCCTGGCGGTGTGCAGGGACACGGACTGCCTCTGCTGCAGGAGTTATGGCCCTATCAGAGTCTTTTTTCGAGCCTCTTGTAGCTGGCAATCAGAAGGCCTCTTTGGCCAGTCTTTCTCCGTAGCTCCTCCCATTCAGTCACTTAGAGGGCTTCCTTGCTGGGGTCTTTCTCTGTTGTTCAGCACATCAGGCACATAGAGGGCCCCCACAGCACCCCCGCTGGGGTCCTGCTCTGTAGTTCAGTGCATCAGGCATTTGATGGGCCAGTCTCTCTATTGTTCAGTTGCTCATGCTGGAGGTTGGCAAGAGAGAAGCTATGGTGATGGCTCCACCCCCTTTGCATGACTCATTAGTATCACCTTGCTTCCATGGCTGCTGGGTTTTCCACCACAGGCATTTCCCACCACGATCTCCTTCCTCACATCCCCTTGATCCTTCTCTCTGCAGTCAACAGCAGCCTTCACCCAGGGACTGCTTCACAATCCCTAAACTTCAGCTAGCAGCCACTGCCCGGTTAGGGTATGTATGGCTGCGGCTTGGACTGTCTGATTCTCTTTCCATTTAGTTTGCCATAGATCAGCTGTTTCACTTTCAGCCTTAACTGTTTCTCAGACAATGGCCCCGATATGGGGATCAGATCCCTGCTTCAGTTCCCTCACCCACCAAGGACAGGTCAAGTCCTCCTGTTCCCCCCCTAGTTCCTTCATCCTACCGAGTTTTGCGTGGGTGTATATGTTCTTTTCTGCTGGTCAGGTACCCCTGTCTTCTCTCAGCTGGTGTTCTGCATGCACTTCTGTGTCTGATGGTGTATTCCTGATGTATCCGTGAAGAGAGACGTACTCCACATTCACCTACTCCTCTGCCATCTTGTTCTCTGGTCAAGATTTAGTTTTAAAGCAGAATTTAGAGGGGATTTAAAAGCCTCAGTACCACTGAGAAAATAAAAGTTTCTCACATCCCGCTTCACCATGTAGTAAAAATTCTTAATGGTGATAACCAAATCAAAAACATGGCTATAAAAAAATTAAGATCTACAAACAATTTAGAGTAGTGTCAAGAAATGTCTTTCGACTAGGTAAAAGGGCTTCTAAGAAATTTAAATAAATGTTTTACCATTTTACCCAAGCAGAAGAACCACCAGCTTCCATTTAGAGGAACTAATATTGTTCAGATTGCATAAGGACATTTAGACTCTCAAATTTTCACTAGCAGAAAGCAAATTGAGATAGCCACTCACCTACAACAATGGCCTATTTTTCCCTTTTCGGAAGTGAGGGACATTTCAGAGAAGGAATCAAAAACCCAAGGAATAGAACCAAAAGCTCCAGAGAGCAATGGATCAGGAAGCCTGTGATTGGTTGGGAGTAGCTATTATGGTGTGATGTATCTATATATAGCATGGTATGGGGCAGTATGGTCTTATGTAATCTGAGGGTGAGGACAGAGATGGCCCTGTAGTGGGCTACATGCTCTCTGGCTGACCGAGTACCTCAGGGGAGGTCTGTCTACTTTAGCTGAACAGGAGCCACCTCAGGGTTTGGAGACAACAAGGTTTCCTGATAGAGCACAGAAGCAGGGATCACGTGACCTGGCCTTTAGGTAAGGTTTCAGTGCTAATTACGTAATTGACCTTGGACAAACCACTTTCCTTCTCTTTTTTCTATTAAAGCAAAAGAATTGATCTTCTGGCAAACTTCACAAAGATGTAGTAAAAGTTAATGGAGACTATCTGGAGCAATTTCAGAGGGAAACACCATAGAGATTATAATTAGTTTTACAATCTATAATTAAGTCTATAAATAGTGAGGAGGTATCCACACCTGAATTATACATTTAAAAATGATGCTTCACTTTTTAAAAAAAATCTCTAAAGAAAAAGAAGACCAATTATTGGGTCATATTTGTAGAGATGATGAGCCAGAAAATGCAAAGGTCATGGCCTTGGGGCAGCATTAACCTTGGGTTCTCCAGTTAAGATGACAAAGTTGCTGGTGAGGGATAATCTGCATAGAAGATGCTCTGGACTAAAAGCAGAAGATACTTAAACTGTAACTCAGAAAGAAAAGGTATGAAGGGCATTTCCAGGCTAAAGGATTTGGAGCTTAATACAATTCTGAATAGGGGGGTTTCATAAGAAAATGTTAAATTATGAGAACCTTTGAGAAATTTCAGGGAACTCCTTTCGTTAAACATCCTCTTACATTTTTCCAGCCCATGTTCCTCAATCTAGGCAAGAATAAGATGGTGTGGGAGCACAGCTAGGGCAGAAGAGGGTGGGACAAATTGGGAGAGTAGCATTGACATATATTGGCTCAATAAAGAATCTGCCTGCAACACAGGAGACATGGGTTAGATCCCTGTATCGTGAAGATCCTCTGGAGAAGGAAATGGCAACCCACTCCAGTATTCTTGCCTGGAGAATCCCATGAACAGAAGTACAGTCCAGGGGATCACAAAGCACTGGACATGACTGAGTTACTAACATTTTCACTTTCATGTGTAAAATACATAGCTAATTGGGAAGCTGCTGTATAACACAGGGAGCTCAGCTTGGTGCTCTGTGATGACCTAGAGGGATGGGATGGAAGGGGATATATGTATACATATGGCTGATTCATGCTGTAGCACAGCAGAAACCAACACAACATTGTAAAGCAATTATCTTCTAATTTAAAAGCAACAGGGAGACTGTTGCTTTAAAAGCAGCTGTGAGACTGTGGAATTAATGAGGGTGTCCCACAGCAGTCCAGAGCCCATTCAGTCATTACCTTCTCAGGACATTTTCACACTGGGATCCTCTGAGCTTTGGAATTTTTCTTTTTTGGCCTTTCAATTTTTCCCATTCAATTCCTCCAATCGAACTCTACTGAGAACAGTAGAATGGAGCACGTTTGAGTGTCAAATGCATGTTTAATGTTACTAACATTTTAGGGGCTTCAAAATCCTCAGTAGAGGCAATTTAGATAAGACAGGGCTCCATAGATCAGAGTAACTGCAGAAACACACTTACATTACCCAGTGAGTTGACAGCAGATTAGAAGCGCGGATACCATCTTCTGGGTCAGTCAGCTTTCCTCCCTGGTCAGAGGCTCGTGCTGTGAGCTGGGCCTTCCCGTGTTTCTCTCCTCCACCCCTGCCCAGTCAGGCTCCGCAATCTTGAGCTGTTATGACTGTTGAGGATAGTCATGCTCTTTTCTGTCTGAGCCTCAGGGTACCACTTGGCTTCCGTCTAAAGCTGCTCTTCTCATGACCCCGGGACCTCGAAGAGGATAGGTTGCAGTGTTAACATACTGGGTTCATAAAAACAAATGAATGACACCTTTTATTTTGTCTTGTGATCTGCTCCTCACCAGCCTCCACTTCCCTGGGCAAGCCCGAGGAGGTGGGGCAGATGCAAACTTAGCAGCCGCTCAGTTTATCACTGCTTGGTAAATGTCCACTGGTGCAGCTTCACCCTATAGACCTCTTCCTCCCCACCCCATGCCACTCCTCCCCCAGGTGGCTGCAGTCTGAAGGGGCAGTGGCCTGTCCTCCTGATGCCCAGATGGGGAGGGGCCCTGGCCTGGCCCAAGGTGCTGGCTGGTCCCCTGTAGTGGCCCCTGGTCCTGACTGTCCTCTGGCTGGTCTCTACTGAGATGGGTGCATCTGTCTTAACCAGAAAGTCCTGCCTGTGTTCCTGCTCAGGCCCTGCTGGTGTAACTCCCTGTGTGTTTGCTCAGCCAGGCCCAGCTCCTAGGAACCCAGCACCCGCCACTGCTGAGCAGGCCCCTCTCCAGCTCCGACTAGAGCAATTCAAGGTCAAGGTCATTTGTGTGAATTAAAGTAGTTGTAACTGAGTCCATGTTCCGAACCTTTATATTCCCTTTCTTTTTGTAAAAGTTAAAAAATAGAAACTTTAATCAAAATAGGAGTGGTTCAAAATTGGGAAAGGAATAGGTCAAGGCTTTATATTGTCACCTTGCTTATTTAACTTACATGCAGAATACTTCATGCAAAATGCCAGGCTGGATGAAGCGCAAACAGGAATCAAGATTGCAGGGAGAAATATCAATACCCTCAGATATGCAGATGACACCACCCTTATGGCAGAGAGTGAAGAGAAACTAAAAATCCTCTTCATGAAAGTGAAAGAGGAGAGTGAAAAAGCTGACTTAAAACTCAACATTCAGAAAACTAAGATCATGACATCCAGTCCCATCACTTCATGGCAAATATATGGGGAAACAATGGAAACAATGATAGACTTTATTTTCTTGAGCTCCAAAATCACTGCAGATGGTGACTGCAGCCATGAAATTAAAAGACATTTATTCCCTGGAAGAAAAGCTATGACAAACCTAAACAGCGTATTGAAAAGCAGAGACATTACTTTGCCAACAAAGGTCCATCTAGTCAAAGCTATGGTTTTTCCAGTAGTCATGTATGGATGTGAGAGTTGGACTATAAAGAAAGCTGAGTGCCGAAGAACTGATGCTTTTGAACTGTGGTGTTGGAGAAGACTCTTGAGAGTCCCTTGGACTGCAAAGAGATCCAGCCAGTCAATCCTGAAGGAAATCAGTCCTGAATATTCTTTGGAAGGACTGATGCTGAAACTGAAACTCCAATGCTTTGGCCACCTGATGAGAACTAAATCATTGGAAAAGACCCTAATTCTGGAAAATGTTGAGGGCAGGAGAAGAAGTAGATGACAGAGGATGAGATGGTTGGATGGCATCACCGACTCAATGGACATGAGTTTGAGCAAGCTCCAGGAGTTGAAGCCTGGCGTGCAGCAGTCCATGGGTCACAAAGAGTAGGACATGACTAAGTGACTGAACTGAACTGAACTGAGCTGAACTGAATCAAAATAGAGTCAGGAGGCCAAAAGAGGGTGCTATCATTACACATGACAAAGGCAGGGTCCAACAGGAAAAAGAAGGACTTTCTTGTCTCACCTGGAAAGACCTCAACCAATGAGGGGCTGCCACAACTCAGCCAGTGAAAACCCAGTCCACTTTCAGCTCTCATTTCCTCCAGTGGTCTCTTTGTTTACCATAGCCTTCCCAAATTCCCTTTGGTCTGTTCTTTGTTTTGCAGGACTTGTGTGTAGCTCCCTGTAATTGCAGACTCTGAATCACAACTCTTTGCTGACCCCAAATAAACCCATTTTGCTAGAGAAATAACTGGCAGTCTATTTGTATAAAGTCAACACCTTAACAATGCTCTTGCTTTATCACCTCCGTCACAGGAGTCATCTTTTCCTCCTACCTTCAGAGGGACCCAATTTGCTACACAATAATCCTCTAAGTTCACATATCCAGGCTTTAGATTCAACCATAATATTAGCATATAACTAATATTTAATGAACTAGGCTGTCTTCTGCATGTTGGGAATAGAGCAGTTCATAAAACAGTCAAAGTTCCTGCCCTCATAAGGTGTAACTTCAGTAATAACCAAGCATTGTTTACTTTATTTTTATTAATTAAATAATAAACTCAGTGGTTCCTGCCTTTATGCAAAATTCATTGGGTTCTTATAATGTGCAAAGCAGGTTGAAGGATATTGTATATATGTGTGTTTTTGAAAGAATGCTCGTTAATGAATAATCAAAAAATTAAACTTCTTCCTAAGTCTACACAGTGCAAATTATTTAAAAATAAATATAGGGAAAGAAAGGGAGAGAATGGGAACTTTCAGTTTATTTTTTATTTTTAAATTATAGATATATAGGTCAACATACCCATAGTATTGATACCTGCTTTGCATTGTATCTATAAATATTTTCCTTAGTGTTCATATAGATGTGATCTACATTTTTAAAATTAATTTTTATTGGAGTATAGTTTAGTTGCTTTACAATGTTGTATTTGTAGTCTTCATTTTTGTGGACAATTGCAAAAAAGAAAAAGAGAAGATGTTGTAACTGAATCTTACTTTTATACTCTACCTGCCTACAAATTTTACACTGTGCTTCTCGATATCAATAAAGGAAAAGACAAAGTGAAAAGGTGACACTACTTTTTTAACCTTAATTTCTAACTAACTCTGCCTAGGTCATAACAGAATCTAAATCAATTTTACTGTAACTAGAGTCTTTTCTAGATATGGATTTTTTTCTACTTTAGAGAAATGAGTTCTGTTGTAGAAATGTGTGTGAAGTGTGTAATTGTGCTGGGTGGTACACACATGCAACAAAGGATAGAGGGAAAAGACACATATTGCAAAGCTATATCCAAGTGGCTAAGTAACTTCACATCATATATATAGTTTTTCCCCTGGGTCCTTCTATTTGGCTAGTTGAATGTCATTTTGCATCTATTCCTCTGAGGCAGCGACATGGTGAGGGGTGCAATGTAATGGATAGGACTGTAAAAACCCTCTGAGTATTTAGATATGGCACTAGTGAATTACAGGGACAAAGGGCTGCTTATAGGAAAGTGTGATTGCTTTTTTCTATTACTATTCTTTTGAGTGTAAAGGAAATGGGTTGGTAGTTAAAGAACAATGATGCATTTTCCCCTTCCTCCCTGCGACCTTCTCTTGTGTGTTGCTTAGCTACAATTGACGCAAACCTCAAGGCTTTTATTCTCAGGCTTTCAGTCTAAGGATGAACTCTCTCCTTCAACTAGCTTTAAAGAATCCAATATGGCAAAGATAAGGTGCTCGGAAACCAGGTTCATCATGCAGATTCTATAGATGAGAATAAACCACATTGCTTACTAGAAACCTAGAGGACAAAGACTTGAAATAAATACACTACCTTATTGTCTTGCTCAGTGTGATATTTCCAATAAAAGCATTTTTCACAAATTTACTGGTTTACTTGCTATCTCCTCCTTAAAGGTGAATTTGAGAAGTCAGCCTTTCTCCCTTAGGAAGCCTGCTTTTTATTTGCATGGGATTTGGGCTTCCCTGGTGGCTCAGATGGTAAAGAATCTGTCTGCAATGCAGGAGACCGGAGTTCAATCCGTGGAACAGGAAGGTCCCCTCGAGGAGGAAATGGCTACCCACTCCAGCATTCTTGCTTGGGAAATCCCATGGGCAGGGAGCCTGGTGAGCTACAGTCCATGGAGTTGCAAAGAGTAGGGCGCAACTGAGCAACTAACACTCATTTTTTTAACCATCAGGGAGCCAGTTTCTTTAAGTGGCAGAACATAGCTTGCAGGCTTACAGTCTCGAGTTTTTTCCTCTTACAACGTTTCAGAGTCACACAGCATCATCACCAATATCATCTCCAAGTACTACCCTAAACTGCCCTACCATGTGATAGCATGTTACCTTTGAGATGTATATTTCTAGAAACATTTCAATTTTCTGACCAGCTTAAAACAGCAAAACAAAATGACGGTAGTCATGCTGTTTACTCCTTTAGTATCCTGGCTTTCTGAGGAGTATGTTAAGTTTATTTTTACTTGGTTTCTTCCTGTTTTCAAGTCTATTATCTGTCTATGAGACTCTACTCATCGGGCTCCACACACACCCTAAGATCCTACCTCGCACACAAATGCCTTTTGCTCGAGTTAGAAGGTTCACCATACTGCACCAAGAGTATTCCATTCTTTCCTTCAGCTGTTCTTCGTGGTGGTTTAACATTACTGTTGTTGTGCAGTCGCTCAGTCCTGTCTGACTCTTTGCGACCCCATGGACTGCAGCATGCCAGGCTTCCCTGTCCTTCACTATCTCCTGGAGCTTGCTCAAACCCATGTCCATTGAGTCAGTGATGCCATCCAACCATCTCTTCCTCTGTCATCCCCTTTTCCTGCCTTCAAACTTTCCCAGCATTAGGGTTTTTTCCAATGAGTTGGCTCTTTGCATCAGGTGGCCAAAGTATTAACATTAAACTGCATAAAACTATGTAAAATGGAAGTTTTAGTGCCAAGATTATATTGATTTGATGGTACAGATTAACAAGATTGTGATACTAGAAGACTGTTTAGCATCTTTCTAAAAATATTGCTTGCAGCAACATTGTAACACTAAATATGAATATGAGCTTAGAAATTTCTACTCATCTCTGAATGAGTTTATTAAAAAAAAATTTTTTTTTTAAATAAGTATCTACTCAAATAAAGCACCAGGAAGTACAGGATACAGCATGTTTCTGCTTTACCATATTGCAAACAAACAAACAAACAAACAAAAAACTCTCCTGACCTAAGCAGTAAATAAGAATATATTTGCTTATATAACTGAGATGTGCAGATATGGATCCATCATGAGACACCTACAGCTTGATCCCTAGGGTTATGATGTCATTGGGGATTTCTCTCTGTGTGTTTCTAATTCTCTTAGTGCTTCCTTTCTTTCTGCTGGTATTACTAGAAGTCCAATGTGCTATACATGTTGCAACATGGTGCAGGATATTAAATTTAAAAAAATTAAGTCATAGGACTTCCCTGGTGGCTCAGTAGTAAAGAATCCGCCTGCTAATGCAGGAGACGTCAGTTCGATCCCTGATCCAGGAGGACCCCACATGCCGAGTAGCAACTAAGCCCGTGGGCCACAACTACTGAGCCTGTGCACTAGAGCCCCTGCTGCAAAAAAGAAGCCACTGCAACGAGAAGCTGGCTCTCTGAAACCAGAGCATAGCCCATACTCGCTGCAACTGGAGAAACGCCCTCACAGCTGCAAAGGCATAGCACAACCCCTCCAAAAACTTAAATTAATCAATTAAAAAATAAATAAAGTCATAAAACGCAGAGCTTCATGTAAAGGTGCTTTCAGCCTGTCAGGTGGTGGTCACTTACAACACTACAAGTAGGATACACAACAGGGAGTGAGCGACGCTGTAAACAGACGGCGTGGAGAAGGAAAGCCTGGTGTTCATCTCTCCTCTGGACCTCTTTGAGTAAATGTCACAGCCACCGTCCTTCTCCCAGGGGCTGGGAAAATTCAAGTGTTGAGACGAGTTCACAACACGGATGCAGGTAATTAGGCTTTCACTGTAGTTCATTTGGTATTGGATGACTCTGTTCGAGATGCCTCTGAGGGCTGTGAGCCTCAACACACACTAATGTGAAAAAGCTTCCTGCTATCTTAAGAAAAGTGCTCAAATGAGCCCATTTTGTGGTAATGCATTTCCCGTATCTCCCAGGTCCCCAGTGCAGCCTCGGTGAAGCTAATGGTAGCTTTTATCCCCTTTTCCACCATACACGCATTTCCTTGGCAGGTGGTAACGCCGACCACATTTTGTTTTCCCTGTAGTTACATTCAGATGTACATCTGGACCTTGTTATTTCGGATTTGTTTTTAAATTCGAGAGGAGACAATTTGTTTGACATTTTTTCCTCTTGCTTTCAATAATAGCTTTAGTTGCTTTAAAGCACCCACGCAGAAAAAAGTACTTTTTCCTGCTACTCAGTGGAAATTATACTCTGAGAAAGAGTCCCAGGAAACAGAGGAGTTTCTCAGATATCCACATGGGGACAGAAGCAGGAGTGCACATTTATTAATTGCCTCTTTCACGCCAGCCTCAGTACAGTAAGTCCTCTACATTTTTGTTCAGTCGCTAAGTCATGTCCAACTCTTTGCAACCCCATGGACTGCAGCACACCAGGCTTTCTTGTCCTTCACCATCTTCCAAAGTTTGCTCAAACTCATGTCCATTGAGTCAGTGATGCCATCCAACCATCTAGCTCATCCTCTGTTGCCCCCTTCTCCTCTTGCCCTCAATCTTTCCCAGCATCAGGGTCTTTTCAGTTTTTGCATCAGGGGGCCAAAGTATTGGAGCTTCACCTTCAGCATCAGTCCTTCCAGTGCATATTCAGGGTTGATTTCCTTTAGGATTGACTGGTTTGATCTCCTTGCTGTTCAAGGGACTCTCAAGAGTCTTCTCTGGCATCACAGTTCAAAAGCATCAATTCATCGAATCCTCTACATATGAACCTTCAAGTTTCGAACTTTCAAAGATGTGAATGTGTGTTCCTTCAAGGCCAGGTGTGAGTGACATTGCAGCTTGCCTTCCATCTCCTACTACTGACGATTCTTCAGCTCTGTCATCTCCCACCTTCCCTCCCTCCTCCAGTCCTTCTTGCCTGCTCACTCAGTGCCAGCCCCTGTGTGCTAACTGTTGTATTGTACTACTGTACTTCACAAGGTATGGAACTGTAAGATTTAAAATGCTTTCTTTATATTTTGCATTTGTTTTTTATGTGTTACTTGTGCAAAAAAGTATTATAAACCATTATAGTACAGTACTATATAGCTGGTTGTGTTACTTGAATAACCAGTCTAACTTGCACTTATGAACAAATTGGACTTAGGAACACACTCTTAGAACTCAAGGCACTCGTATGTAGGGGACTCAGTGTACTTACGACCCTGGTACATTTGGTTTTTAATCTTCTGCCTACCAGTCTTCTGGACTGGGGTCCTAAAACCCGCTGTAGAGATTCTCCCCAACTGAATGTCCCACAGTGCTTGCCTGAGTCTCCCTGAAAGCTGCACTGGGTCTTCAATTTCCCTGACTCTCTCTATGCCAGTCTCCACCTGTCCCATCACATTCTTGGCCACTGTCCCTCAAAAGCTAACCTGATCTAGCCAAGCTACACATTTGCAAATAAAGATGCACAATTTCATGCCCTTAAGCTGATTTTTATCAGCAAGACTGCAATCAAAAGTGGAGTCTTGTTGCTCTCCTCTCAAAAGCCAGTAAAGAAGTAAGGTTGATGGAAAGGAAAGTTTGCTTTATTTTGGCTGCTGAGGGGAAGGTGATCACCTGTCCAAAGTCCAACTGCCACCCCACCCCGCCCTCTGTGACAATCAGGGGGCAAAAGCTCCTACAGACAGAGTGAGGGGGCTACCTCCAGAAACAGCACAGTCAGCTCTGACAGTCATCTTCAAATTGCTCATTGGTGGTCTGACCAACATCAGCTTGATTGTTTTAGGTACAGTTAATCTTCAGTTCCAGAGTTGGTTTGTTCCCATTTCCTTGAGGCCAATTATCAGAACTGTGGCAGGTTAAGTCATGACTACAGTCTGGTCATCATATAATTACTTCTTCCACCTGGTAGGGGTTTCAGTATCTATGAGACAGCTCAGAGTATCTACAGCCCTTGAGGAGAAACTAAAGTCCTCAGTTTGCTTCATGACTAAACTACTATTATTTGGTCTTGTTGGACTGTTCTGCTTTGCTTTTGCATTTTCTCACTTTTCTTATTTACCTTACTCTTTGGCTGCGTTTTTTTCACAGGCAAAAGGCAGGCTGAAGATATTGGAGGGGGAAAGACCATAGGGTCCTGCTCCATTTCAATACCGCTAGTGATTCCGTGAACATGAGATTGATATTTCAAGTAGAAAAAAATATGAAAGAGTCAAATATTTGTTAGTGTCATAGATCACATCCCATAGAAACAAGACACTGAGGTAGAGATTTGCTGCCTGAAGTTTGATTGGGAAATGTTTTCAGAATCAACATGCCTGAGGGATGAAGGAAGCAAAATTGATCAGACAGAATGTGTTGGAGTTTTATTGCTGCCATGACAAACTGCCTTTAAAATAAATATATTCTTGCTTTTAAAAAATAATATGTAACATAAGTTATCTACCTGGGACCTTGGAAATAATTGTTGTTGGATAAATTGCAGCCATTATAAGACATACAGTGGTATAATCCCAATTGTTCACTTGGCTCTTCTGCTAAATAACTGTAAATTAAGAACAGGATACTGTCTCATGGGCTTCCCTGGTGGCTCATATGGTTAAAAAAAATCTGCCTGCAGTTTAGGAGACCTGGGTTCAATTCCTGGGGCAGGAAGATTCTCTGGAGGAAGGAATGCCAACCCACTCCAGTATTCTTGCCTGGAGAATCCTATGGACAGAGTGGCTTGTTGGGCTACAGTCGATGGAGTTGCAAAGAGTCAGACTCGACTGAGCAACACTTTCATTTTTTTTCATACTGTCTCATCCATCATTTCATACTTAGCTCTCAGAACAGTACCTGGCATGAAAGAGTCTGTTTAAGGTTTATTGATTGGGTACTTGGTTGATCAAGTGGCTCTGAATACATGAATGAATGATGTTATTTCCATTCCTAATTCCTTACTGAAGTCTCCTCTTTATATATATATATGATTTTATTTATTTATTTATTTTTGGTTATGTTGGGTCTTCGTTGCTACTCGGGCTTTTCTCTATTTGTGGTGAGTGACGGCTACTCTCCAGTTACAGTGTGTGGTTGGAGTACTCTCTAGTTGGGGTACTCTCTTTGCAGTGACTTCCCTTGTTGCAGAGCAAGGGCTCTAGGCACACGGGCTTCCGTAGTTGCAGCTCGCAGGCTCTGGAGCACAGGCTCAGCAGTTACGGTACATGAGCTTACCTGCTCCAAGGCATGTGGACTCTTCCCTGAACAGGGATCAAACCTGTGTCTCCTGCACTGGCAGGCAGATTCTTTACCACTGAGCCACCAGGGAAGACCTTAAGTCTCCTCTTACAAGTCTTGTATGATATCTTCTCAACAGGAATCTCAAAACTTACCTCCCCAGTACAAGTTCCCCATTTCAACTGGACTGGTCTCCTTATTTCCTCCAATCTAAAAATACTAAATACTATAATTTAATCTCACCCCACACCCTGTTTCACGCCTTCCCTCCTTCCCTCCCCATCCAAATCCAACCCAGGAATCAAGATCCAGGTTGAGTCCCACTCGCCCATGAAGACTTTACACCTCACTCCTCTGCCAGATGTTTGTCAATTTTGAATTCTCATTTTCCTGCACATCTGTAACACTTATTCTGTACTCTGATTTAACAGCTTCTGCTGTTGTTTGTGTTTTATCTTGTTAATCATAATGAGATCAGATGTTTCTAAGCTCTTTAAAGGCAGGAAGTACATGTCATATCCTCTTTCATCTTTTCAGAGTTTTTCCCCACATTTCAACAACTCTGCAATCAGAATGCATTTTACAATAAATGACAATTCAAATCATTTTAGGATTGAGTGACAGTGTGTTCTTGTAGAGAGTATTTGAGTCTGCTTCTGTCAGATACTACCAATCTGGAACTACTTTGTGTGTTTGTGTGTTAGTCGTATCCGACTCTTTAAGACCCCATGGACTGTAGCCCACCAGGCTCCTCTGTCCATGGGATTTCCCAGGCAAGAATGATGGAGTGGGTAGCAATTTCCTCCTCCAGGGGAACTTCCTGACCCAGGGATTGAACCCGCGTCTCCTGCATTGCAGGCAGATTCTTTACAATCTGAGCCACCAGGGAAGCCCCAAAATACTTTAGATTAAAACTATAGTGTATATTCAAACCACATAGATGAGTGAAGACCAAGTTTACCTTTTCAAGTGAGATTTATTTTCTTCCCTTGCCCAGTGGTAAGACTGAGACATGTAACTTTCCCTGTGCTTTTCTGTCAGGCTTATTTCTTCTTTACTCTTATACCAAGTTTACAACGTTTGTCTCAACTTTAAGCAAGCTCTCCCACTACTCTTAGCACTCTTTTCCTTAATTGAGAATAAAATAACCCACATCACAAATGGTGGCATGTTAGAGTCAGTTAAATATCATATTACTTTCTATGCCCCAAGTGCTTGACATGGTATTATTAGGTTAATGTGTACATGCTGAATTGAATTACAGTCACTCTGGATGCTCTTTTTCTTTTTATTCCACAATCTACCTTTTTGTCAAATCCACTTCCTTTTGCTTATTTAACACTTCCCTTTGCTTACTACCTGGATATTAGGTAATAAGCTTGAGTTAGTGTAGAGTAGCACAGGTTGCTTTCCTTTTTTTAAAGTTTGTTTATTTATTTATTTGGCAGCCTCAGGTCTTAGTTGCTGCACATGGGATCTTTGTTGCATCTTGCAGGATTTTTCATTGGGGCACAGACTCTCTAGTTGTGGGGCTCTGGCTCAACAGTTTCCAAGTTCAGACATAGTTGCTTCATGGCATGTGGGATCTTAGTTCCCCGAACAGGGATAGAACCTGTGACCCCTGCACTGCCAGGCAGATTCTTAACCACTGGACAACCAGGGACATCCCTAACACAGGTTACCTCTGCATCTTGGATTTTCATCTTGGCCCTTTTTTTGCTTTCTACCTCTCATACATCAGATGTGTAACTTAACCTCTTTAAACCTCAATTTGCTCATTTGCAAAATGCAGGTTACTGTGGTACTGCCAAAGAATGATGTGAGAATTAACTTAGAAACTCATGTAAAGTCTTCAACCTAGTTTCAGGTTCAGTGTAACGCTGGTTGATCCTATGTATGTTTTTAGTCAAGTAATACATAAAAGTCCTCCATGCATATCAACAAAAATAATAATGCGTATGAAGGTCTCATTATGTCTCAGTCAGTCATTTTGCCTCGGTTTCTGCTTCTGAGAGTAGGGGTGAGAGTAGTTCTAATTTTCTAGGGTGGTCGTGAGGATGGAGTGGGATAATACATTGAAAACGCTTAGCGTGCTGTGAGGCATGAGTTGTCGGTACCTCCACCGTGATCTCATTTCTTCTCCATCACAGCTCTTTAATGTTGGGGCTACGGTTACCTACATTTATACATCAGAGTTGGAATATGTTGTTCAAGTGCACTCAGGGTTGTCTGGGCCAAGATTCCAGCCCAGGCCTGGCTGACATTAGAGTCTGAAACTCCACCACTTCCACCTACCAGTGGAATGTAACTGTCAAGTGTGTCCTTCAAGCCATTCCTACTCAGCACAGACCAAACTCTTTATCAAATATGAACATAAAAAAAGGCATTGAAAGGAATGTGGAGTCATCTCTCTAACTTGGAAACAGGTGAGGTTAAAAGTATGGTTGTAGTTTAAGCTGAGAACATATGGATATGATATAAGCGTGAATTGAGCAAGTTGAAGAAAATAAGCAAGCAATCAAGGGAAATTTTTAAGTAGAAACTTCTGTATTTCCACGCTTTTATATAATAAGTGGCCAGAAATCTCTTTACTTTGTCATCTCTAAAGCCATGTCTGTTGTGTGGGATGTCAGTTGTTTGCCTTTCTCTATTTAAAGTGTCTTTTTATATTTTGAGAGTCTTGATAAAAGTCTAGCAGCCCTTTTTCAGTAAATGGGTACTTTTCTTGAATGATTAAATGGTTCCTTTATCTGCCTAGTACCTTCTAACCAGACCAGAGAAGAATAATTGCCTGGAAATTCCTTGTCCATCATGTCTTATCCTTAAGTATATTGGAGCATATTGTTAATTACTCTGTTAGAATTTATCAGGCACTAGGAGGCATTAGTAGATAAGTATCAATTTTTTTAATCTCCTGAACTTCAGCATCAGTACAAAGCCTTTAAAAATGCCATTAATTGCATGTATATGGAATTTGAAAGATGGTAATGGTAACCCTATATGTGAGACAGAATAAGAGACACAGATGCATAGAACAGTCCTGTGGACTCTGAGGGAGAAGGTGAGGGTTGGACGTTCTGGGACAATAACATTGAAACATGTATATTGTCATATGTGAAGCAGAACACCATTCCATGTTCTATGCATGGGACGGATGCTCAGGGATGGAGCGTTGGGATGACACTGAGGGATGGGAGGGGGAGGGAGGTGGGAGGAGGGTTTGGGAGGGGGAGCACATGTGAATCCATGGCTGATTCATGTCGATGTATGGCAAAAACTACTACAATATTGTAAAGTAATTAGCCCCCAACTAAAATAAAAAAAAAAAAATAAATAAAAACAAAAAAAAAATAATAAAAAAAAATAAAAATGCCATTGTTTTATAATTATTAATCTTGAAGAATGCTATCTCTTTTTACAGAAATTTGATATTTATATTTGAAGAATTAGTGACTTTGAATTTGCATAATATCCCCCACATAATTGGGCTTCCCAGGTGGCGTGAGTGGTAAAAAATCCACCTGCCAGTGCAGGAGACTTAAGGACTACAGGTTCAATTCCTGGGTCAGGAAGATCCCCTGGAGGAGAAAATGGCACACCATCCCAGTATTCTTGCCTGGAAAATTCCATAGGCAGAGGAGTCTGGTGGGCTACCATCCATGGAGCCGCAGAGTCACACACGACCAAGCACCCCATATAATTATTTAGGAACTTCTAAGAAGACCAGCTCACAGATAATTTGGGACTCTCATTTATCAAAGTTATTATTAAAATCAGATAAAGTTGTTTTAGTGTAGGAAGGCACTAGCCATTATGTCCTGAAAATACAGGCTTAGGACTTCTTTCATTCACTCAACAATTGACTCACTTAACATATTTTGTTTGAGCACTTAGGAAGTGCTAGGCAGTGGGACATAGCAGAGAAAAAGACAGATAAGATTCCTACTCAAATGATGTCTATATTCTACATTTTCTCATCAGCTACCTTATTTTACTAGGGTACCAATGATTTTCTAGCCAAAATATCATTTTCTGATATATCTGATGAAACTGCTTCTAATGTTCAGTTGCCACACTGAAACGTTTCCCCATAAACCCACATTTAAGATCTTGTTTTTGAGTAAGTGGCATTTTGACAGTGGATGAGAAATCTCTGGAGTAAAGAGACCAGGTCCTCAGTTCCTTAGAGATAAATGTCAGCACGATCAAATAGTTCAAAACCAAATGTTGCTTCCTTTTTAATTTGATAATTAATACTAAGAAATTATTTCAGCGGGTAGAATATCAAAGAAAACTGGAAAGGGTATTTTATCTTGACATAAAGTTGCCTTTGAACTCTCAAGAAGCATATTGTGCAGAGTTTATTCACACCGATGTTCATCAGGGAGCCTGGAGGAAAAGCTCCCGTAGGGTGGCTTCTGGGGTAACCAACACGAGGCTTGTATGTGTCTTGATGGACTTTCAGCTCCAAATAAATAAAACATATGAGCTGGAGGGACATTATATGCCAGCTACTCTAATCTCCATAGCTGATATTCAGAATTGATACAAAGGGCAAGTACTCCTATACTATGTATTATGAACTATATTTCTTACAATCCCAATTTAAAATCATTTTTTATCATACTCTAAGTTGATTCAGCCCACATAAAGGTTTGACCATGAAGAAATATATATTAATTTATCATTTAATAAAGAAATTAGTAACCCCCCCCCATGGAAATCAATCTGAAGAAATTCTATGAATCTACATATTTTCAATATTATTTATATAAAAGCGGGGGAGATGTGTAAAGGTGTAAATAATAGACCATAAGTGAAAGTGTTAATTGCTCAGTTGTGTCCAACTCTTTACTATGGACTGTGGCCCTCCAGATGCCTGTCCATGGGATTCTCCAGGCAAGAATACTGGAGTGGGGTTGCCATTTCTTTCTCCAGGGTATCTTCCTGACCGAGGGTCCAAACCCAGGTCTCCCACATTTCAGGCAGATTCTTTACCATTTGAGCCACCTGGGAATCCCCAATTGATCATAAGAAATTAATTTAATAAACAATGATGCACCTCCCTGAGGGATTATTATCTTCTATAACTTCACTTTTAAAAAGACGATTATTTTTAAATATTGTAAAATGGAGAAAATACTAATGACATCATGGGAAGTTAGAAAAGCAGAATGCAACACTTCCATATTGGGAGTCAATATTGTGTTGGTCAAAAGGGGTTATCATATTAGTGGTCAGCAACAACCTAACATCTCAATGGTTTAGGACAATAAAAGTTTGTTACTCTTCACAACTAGTCTACTGCATGTTCTGTGGCCACTGCCCCATGTGCTGTCCATGATCCTTTTTGTTGTTCAGTCTCTAAGCCATGTCCAACTCTTTGATACCCTATGGACTGCAGCACACCAGGCCTCCCTGTCCCTCACTATCTCCCAGACTTTGCCTAAGTTTATGGCCATTGAGTCGGTGATGCTGTCCACTCATCTCATCCTCTGCTGCCCTCTTGTCCTTCTGCCCTCAATCTTTCCCAGCATCAGGGTCTTTTCCAATGAGTCAGCTCTTCCAATCAGGTGGACAAAATACTGGAGCTTCAGCATCAGTCCTTCCATTGAATACTCAGAGTTAATTTCCTTTAGGATTCATTGGTTTGATCTCCTTGCTGTCCAAGGGACTCTCAAGAGTCTTTTCTAGCACCACAATTTGAAAGCAATTTTCCAGTGCTCAGCCTTCTTTATGGTCCACCTCTCACATCCATACATGAGTACTAGAAGACCATAGCTTTAACTATACAGACCACCATCTTTTATCCCATCTTATTCTCCACCTTTGATGGAGTAGAGATGAATGACATCCTTCCCTGAACCACCAGGCAATCCAGTATAGTTTCTGCCTGTTCTGTAAACATCTGACTATCCACAATCAGAAATCATCTGATGTGTCAAGGTCAAATATCAGGCAAACTAGCATCTAGAGAATAAGCAGACAAAAGAAGGTCTTGCTCTGGAAATGACTCACAGGAATAAGTGGGTGGGGGAGCTTGGCTGAGCTCAGGTATGTCTGCCAAGACTCAGAGTACTTGCTAAGATGAGCTTAAAATTGCTGTCTGTTTGCCTGACCCATCACCCTGCCAGTGTGTCTGACTCCAGGTCATATTTTATATTGTACTGTCAGTTTCAGTCCTATTGCTAATATTATTCATGCAAGTCCAAGAGGGTTGCATCTCAGATTATGTGATGACAATTGTCCATCTTACTGCAGTAGAGACTCTTTATGGAGTTGGGGGCTCTTGATTGAAAAATCTCTTGCTCAAGCCAAGAAAAGTAATATTTTCAGTTTGTTTCACATAGACAGCACTTCTTCAGATCCTATGTGGATGTCTGTTTTGTTAGAAAAAGTAATTTATTCCAGTTACTTAGGATTGAAACTCAAAATCTTTGCACCATTGGTAATTTAACATGGATATAACAAAACTTTTCTGAGAATATTATGGATTATTAAACACAGGACTTCTGAAGACAATCATAGGATCTCTCTGTGCCAAGTTCTCTGGTTCTCTGTGGAGTCAGGGGAACTGAATATAGTTGCTTCTCAAGGTGCTTCCCAGGCCTGTGATTTTAAGATAGGGACCATAAAATCAATATGCTAAGTTGAGGAAAACTACATTGTATCAGTTGTGAAGAAAAATCTACAGTGCTCTAGATCAGCATTTATCATGCACTGAGCAAATGTGTTTCCTTAGCAAAGAAATGTACCCAGCTTCTTTGATTGTAAAGACTGCAAAAATGCAGCACACCTGGAAAAAAAAAACTAAGTACATGGGGCATTTAGTACAACATTAAATGTGGCAAAGATGGTGAAAATCTTTCCTTAAAGGAAATCATTGCAAATTCGAAGTGTTATTCTAATTAAATCCTTGTTTAACTGCAAAACTATAGTTTTAAAAAATCATTCAAAGGGTTAGAGCAAAAAAAAACCAAAAAAAACTATGATGAAGCATAGCTGAACACTGAAGAATTGATGCATTCAAATTGTGGTGCTAGAGAAGACTCTTCAGAGTCCCTTGGACAGCAAGGAAATCAAACCAGTCCTAAAGGAAATCAGCCCTGAAATATTCATTGGAAGGACCAATGCTGAAGCTGAAGCTCCAATACTTTGGCGACCTGATACAAAGGCCTGACTCATTGGAAAAGACCCTGATGCTGGGGAAGATTGAGGGCAGAAGGAGAAGGGGGAGACAGAAGATGAGACGGTTGGATGACATCACAGACTCAATGGACATGAATTTGAGCAAGCTCTGGGAGATGGTGAAGGACAGGGAATCCTGGCTTGCTGCAGTCCATGGGATCACGAAGAGTCGGACACAACTTAGTGACTGAACAACAATTCCCGAGTGTACAGTTAACCTTCCTTTCCTACTCTTGGACACACTGATGAAGAAAAGAATTCTTATATTCACTCATCTTCTTCTAAATCTTTTAAAGAATTTCTATTGATGATGCAACTCTGTCCATCTTGAAAACTTTGCTTTTAATAAAATGCTCATTAAGTTAGTTTTGTCCTGTGTCCAAAAGCACATGGAATCTGCCTATTATAACAGTTTAAAAGGTAAATATCTTCACTGTGTTGCCATTGACATCAAGAGCATTATTTTTTTTTTTTAATTCTCCACTCATTCCCAGACTTTGAGAACAAACTTATGGTTGCTGGAGGGAAGGATGGGGAGAACGGATAGTTAGGGAGTTTGGGACTGACATGTACACATCGCTATATTTCAAATGGATAACCAACAAAGACATATTGTATAACACAAGGAACTCCACGCAGTGTTATGTGGCAGCCTGGATGGGAGGGGAGTTTGGGGGAAAATAGGTACATGTATATATATGACTGAGTCCTTTTGCTGTTCACCTGAAACTGTCACAATATTGCTAATTGTCTATGTGTGTGTGTGTGCTCAGTTAGGTCTGACTCTTTGCAATCCTATGGACTGTAACCCACCAGATTCCTTTGTGCATGGAATTTTCCAGGCAATAATACTGGTAATGGGTTGCCATTCCCTTCTTGAGGGGCTTTTCCAGACCCAGAGATTGAACCCAGGTCTCCCACATTGCAGACAGATTCTTTTCCTGCTGACCCACCAGGGAAGCCCCTAATCGGCTATACTCCAGGATAAAAAAAAAGTTAAAAAATATTCTCCCAATCTTTGAGCTGGTCTCAGTGGTTCACTTGGTGGTTCCCACTCTCTGCTCCCTTTAGAACACCTCTCATCCCACTGCTGAAACAAGCATAGCGTGTTTGTGCTAAATGATAAAAAAAGAACCCTGTGGGACCCATCTGTCATGTGTTCCCAGCTCCCTAATCCAGTATTTCTGCTGTTACATTTCCCTCTTAACGCTACATTTACAACTAAGCAAGAATAACTTTTGCTCTGGTCTAGTGGAGCTTTCTCACAAAGATCAGGTCGCTGTATTTTTCAAAATTGTGTGATAGTCTCATCGATTTTAGTTAACTGAAGTCAGGTGACTTTATCTTTAAAAAAATTCATGTCTAAATACCCACAGCACACATGATTGGCTGAGTTTAGAATCTTTACACCAGGTAAGTCAATGACAACTGAAGTTTGAACTCGGCTGGAAAAATACAGCTATTCTTTGTCTGACCCCTACTGTTTGCCACAAGTAAGTGTAGCGTTGAAAAAGACAAAAGAAAAAATTAGGCAGTTTCTTTTTCAAAATGGTGTTTTGTCTCATTCAAAACAAGAACAAAAAACGTGTTCAAGAATAATAATTTGCCTTCACTAAACTATATATTAAGCACACAAACGTACAAGGAACCTTAGATATTTTCAAATTCAGCCTTTGAATCTGATGAAAGGGAAATTTAAGAAAGAATCTGCAGGGCCCACTTCTTTTCCCCTCACTTCAGTGGTCTCTAGTTTGTTCTACAGAAGCAGGAAGATAATCTTTGGGTTTTCAGATCCTCCCACCATTACCCAGTCAGCACCCCAAAGAACATCACCATTGTCACCAGGGCAAGCAACAGCATCCATCCATCCACCTGTTGAGAAACAGGTGCTGTCTCTTCCCTGAAGCCTTGAGGACAGAAGTTACTGAAGCAAAATGAAAGACAGAGGCACAGAATTCTGTCTTAGCCCAACCCCAGTGCACAATTTTTTGCTTTCCTTACGTCAAACTGAAGTCGCTGCTTGGTCATTGTCCATCCCAACCACAATTTATATGGCCTTCCTTTTTGAAGTAGTGGTTGTCGTTGGTTAGTCACTTAGTCATGTCTGACTCTTGAGATCCCGTGGACTCTAGTCCACCAGACTCCTCTGTCCATGGGATTTCCCAGATGAGAATACCGGAGTGGGTTCCCATTTCCTTCTCCAGGGAATCTTCCCATCCCAGGGATCAAACCTCCATCTCCTGCACTGACAGGCAAATTCTTTACTACTGAGCCACCAGGAGCATCTTACAATTCAAGCAGTTATGTTTTCTTTGCCATTATCTCTGCTTGGGGATAATCTCTTCTTGTAGTTGGAAGTCTTCCAATGATTTGCATGGAATGTCACACTATGTGAAATTATCAACCAGTGGCTTATATTTTTCTCCACTGGCTTCAAAAACTAAAGGGAACAAACATTTCACTGGTTTTGCTGGCTTGTTTGTGGTTCATTGGATTTTTTTCCCACATGACATGCAGCATCCTTTACTTTTGGTCTCTTTGACCCTTCATACTTCACACCATCCCCAGTTGAATTCTTCATATCTGCTTTCTTAAAACACTTTATTCAAATATGCTTCACACGAGGCTGAGCTCAGCCTGTTCATAGATGTTTTCCCAAAGGTGTGTGTCTAGTTTTAGATCTTCAAATAACTCAATTTCATTTCCAAATTAATAAGAACATTTGTCCTAATTAATCTCTCTAATTCTAAACCAGGAAATCACCTCTCAGGTGTTCTAAGATACTTTCAACAAGACATGACCTTTCAGATAGCTAGTTTAGCAGAAGTCTACACAGCTGGTGGCCCAATTACACTCAGTTCTTTCATTGGGAATATTGCAAAGTGGCTCAAAGAAGGTCATGTGTGAAGGTAGAATAATTATTAATGTCTGTTCTCTTACGTCTCTGTCTACAAAGTTGAACATTTGGAATAGAAAGGCTTTTTAGAAATAATGGGAAGTACTTTTGTTAAAATTCCTCAAATACTTTGCAGGATATATATGCATTTAAAATTGTTTGCTGTGTTTTGAAGTCTGTCAGAATCAAAAGCAGTAAATAGATGCTAGTATATGTGTGCGTGCTCAGTCATGTCCAACTCTTTTGAGACCCCATGGCCTGTAGCCCACGAGGCTCCTCTGTCCATGGGATCTCCCAGGCGAGAATACTGGAGTGGGTTGCCATTTCCTTCTCCCGGGCATCTTCCCAACCCAGGGATCCAACCCAAGTCTCCTGAACTGGCAGGCAGATTCTTCAACACTGGTGCCACCTGGGAAGCCAAATAGATGCTAGAAGTAATCATATCTGATAATATTGGCAGACACATATAGCACATTTTATGTCAGGCACTGCTCAAAGTGTTTAACATACATTATTTTGCTTAGCCTTTGTACCAACTCTATGAGGTCATCACTAGTATTTTACATTTTACAGATGAAGAAACTAAAATGAAGAAGTTGACAGAAATCAAACTAACATTGTAAAACAATAATCAATCAATTAAAACTAAATAAATATAATTTAAAAAAAAAGAAGTTGAGTGACTTGCAATGTCACACAGGTACTTCATAGCCAAGCTAGGTTTTAAACCCAGGTAGTGTGGCTTCCAAGTCTGTGTACCTAACCTGTGTGTTTGCAGTCCCTCTGCTATTAAGAAATATAATCTTCACCACAGGCTTCCCAGGTGGCTCAGAGGTAGAGAATTTTCCTGCCAAGCAGGAGATGGGGGTTTGATTCCTCAGTCGTTAAGATCCCCTAGAGAAGGAATCAGTAACCCACTCCAGTGTTCTTGCCTGGAGAATTCCATGGACAGAGGAGCCTGGTGGGCTACAATTCATGGGGTCTCAAAGAGTCAGACACGACTGAGAGACTAAACAACAACAGCTTTCACCAAAAAAAAACATTGAATAAGGGGACTGGAAAAAGAGAAGTACATCAGTATTCACTCTAAGGCATTTTCCTATAAATTTGTCATATCATTTAATAAGTTATGGCATTGGAGAACATTAACTAACTTGTTTTTCTTGCCTAGAAAAATTTCTCAGTGGTATTTGCTAATCATGCTGGGATTATTAATATCATCATAATCAACTGAAAAACTAAAGAAAAATAAACCACAAACCACTTGGTTCTTTAAATAATATTAAGCAACTATTTTTTTTTCCTGCTTAAATAACCATCTAGTTTGAGTGTTATTAAGTTGTGGTCTACTTTGATAATGGCATAAAGCCTGATCCACAAACAAATGCTAATATGTGACTGCTGGTTTTATCTTTATTTCTGAGGAAGCAAGGTGCCAGTCCTATGATCGAACTTCTCTTGTTTTAGATCTCTCTGGATCCAAGCACCACACATCTTCTATACATTTAATATAAACTACACTGTCCATTGGGGCTTCCCTGGGAGCTCAGATGGTAAAGAATCTGCCTGCAATGCAAGAGATGCTGGTTCCATCCCTGGGTTGGGAAGATCCCCTGAAGAAGGAAATGGCAATCCAGTATTCTTGCCTGGAAACTCCCATGGACAGAGGGGCCTGGCAGCCTACAGTTCATAGGGTCACGCAGAGTTGGACACGACTGAAGCAACTTAGCATGAACACACTGCGTGCTACAGAACTTCTGTGAAATTTTAATTCTGGAAGACTTTGAGTGAGTGGAGAATATTTACAGAATTCAGATTTTTTTTCATGATATTTCCACTAAAACAGGGTTGAATATTTCTGCCACTGATTTAAATGAAACGTTTAGTTTCTCAGCATTATATATATTTGTGTGTTCATTTCCCATCAATTCAACAACTGGACTCAAAATTGGCATTCAAATATATCAGCACCAAAGAAAGTACATCTTCTCAGAGTTTTCCATAATGACAAAAACCTCTTAAGCAAATTTAAAGCTAGATTCACCCTGACGTTAAATTAGTCATTTGATAAAGAAAAAAAAGAAACATATAAAACCTCACTTACAACTTTTCTGAGGCTGATTCACAGGCTAACGTGTAAGTTCTTTTATGTCCATCATGAATATAATACAAATGCAAATTTTGAATTAGAAAGTAAATACAGGGATTAAAAAAAGATTATCTGAAAAATCCATTCATTTCATTGTAAGAGCATCATTAAATGGTTTCCCACGTGGCTCAGTGCTAAAGAATCCATCTGCCAATGCAAGAGACGCTAGTTCGATCCCTGGGTTGGGGATCCCTGAAGTTGGAAATGGCAACCAAGCACTATTATTGACTGCAAAATTCCATGGACAGAGGAGTCTGGTGGGAGTCGATGGGGTCGCAAAGAGTCAGACACGACTGAGCACAGCACAGCACATAATAAATGTATATTACTATTTTCCAGACAAGGGTTTTTTACTGCTTGAATAATGACAAAGCATAAGGTATAAATTTCAAAACATTTTCAACTAAAAACATGATGCATGGGCTTGGCAGAGGCAACAAGAGAAATTTTGTACACCAGATTAGTGACAGATTAGTTCCATAAACATGTTAATTCTCTGACAGTTGAAGAGTCCCAGTTTATAGCTGAGATGCTCAGAGCTGACCAGAAAACGATTTCTTCCAAAATGCACAAAAATACCTTGTGAAAACAGTGGATGCTAAAATGTAAGAACTGACATGGAAAATGTCAGTAGCAGTTGGGAGCATCACATACACTGTTGTATATTTTAGCTTTGACTTTTCAAATATAGGACTGACAAAAGCTGTTTCTCCCTCATTGCAGTTACCACCAATCATGAAAGGATGAAAATGTCTAGGCATTTCTTAAAGAGGCAATCATTCATCTGATCTCCTTAAAGAAATTTTCTGCCCTCAAATTTACCCCTGTGTATTTGTTGAGTGAATAGCTATTTGTCAGCCACTGTGCTAGCTGATTGTAGACAGAATGGTAAACAAGATATGGTACCTGACCTTACAGACAAAAGCTAATATTTATTAGGATGTAGTCATATATACATGCAAAGTATGATTAAATATGTCTATAAAACAACCACACATTATTGGAATGGCTTTTGTGTGGGAAAAAAATTTTAAAAAAATGTTGTTTTGCATTTTTTATTACAGAAAAATTATTTTAAAATCATGGCTTAAAAAGGTAAGATTGAAAAGAAGTGAGTCAAAAACCATTAAAAAATGTTTTGAGAATGAAATGTCTGTAGAGTCTTTGAAAATTTCTGACATAGTCATGGAAATCTAGAAAGCCATGGTTTAGTTGCTAAGTCATGTCCAACTCTTGTGACCCCATGGACTGGGAACCTAACAGGCTCCTCTGTCCACGGGATTCTCCAGGTAAGAATATTGGAGTGGGTAGCCATTTCCTTCTCCAGGGTGATCTTCCCAACTCAAGAATCAAACCAGGGCCTCTTGCATTGTAGGCAGATTCTTTATTGACTGAGCTACAAGGGAAGCCCAAGAAAGCCATGTGCATGTGTAAGTCTGTGAGCCTGTCAAGGAAAGACATGAGAAAGCTCTAATATTTCTCCCTGGGCTGGCTTTGAGATTGTTTGAAAGCAGAGCAAAAGCTAAGGCACAGTTGGAAACTGCCATTTAAGGCATGAAAGACATGCCCTAACACACAAGCAAAGCCCCTTGGCAAAGGATAAGAAACGTATTAGTTCAAAGAATTTAAGGAAATGTTTGATCAGTCATTAGCTGACCACTAAGTTAACCAGTCCATCTAGTCAAAGCTATGGTTTTTCCAATAGTCATTTATGGATGTGAGAGTTGAACCATAAAGAAAGCTGAACGCCGAAGAAGTGATGCTTTTGAACGATGGTGTTGGCGAAGACTCTTGAGAGTCCCTTGGACTGCAAGGAGATCAAACCAGTCAATCCTAAAGAAAATCAGTCCTGAATATTCACTGGAAGGACTGATGCTAAAGCTGAAACTCCAATACTTTGGCCACCTGATGCGAAGAACTGACTCATTGGAAAAGACCCTGATGCTGGGAAAGATTGAAGGCAGGAGGAGAAGGGGATGACAGCATGAGATGGTTGAATGGCATCACCAACTCAGTGGACATGAGTTTGAGCAAGCTCTGGAAGTTGGTGATAGACAGGAAAGCCTGGCATGCTGCAGTCCGTGGGGTCACAAAGAGTCAGACACGACTGAGCGATTGAAATAAAGTTAACTAAGCAGAGATGTCAGTGGTTGCACATAACAACAGTTATGTATTTTACAGAATTAGCTAATAAAGTCATTAAACAAAGAGCAACAACAAAAACTGATGGTGAAGCAGGAGTATAATTTCCAGAAAATACAATGTATAGTGAATTTCAACAATATATCTATGTTAATGCCTTGGGGATGAAGAGGAAGTTCCTGAAATCCTAAAGTGTATACTTTTCTATCCTCCAGCTCCATAAAGGAACTAAAGCCATTATGCCTGTTTTTCCTCCTTGCCAGTCATGACTGGAAGCCCACTCTTGCTCTCCCTCTCTTTTCTCCAAAACTTTCTGGCTTTGAAGATCATGTGATAAAAATGATACTGCTTGTAAATCCTCATTTTTGCTGTCCTCTATGGATCCCAGATCATTACCCTACATTTCTCGATGACTTTAGCTCATGGATCAATATCATTCTCCCATAGGAATGAGATTTCCTTCTTAAAACAAAAAAAAATTTATTTTATATTGGAGTATAGCTGATTAACAAGGTTCTGATAGTTTCGGATGGACAGCAAAGAGACTCAGCCATACATGTACATGTACCCATTCTCCCCCATACCCTCCACCCATCCAGACTGTCACGTAACAATGAGCTGAGCTCCCTGCTCTATACAGTAGGGCTTTGCTGGTTATCCATTTTAAATACAGCAGAGTGTACGTGTCCATCCCAAGCTCCCTAACCATCCCATCCTCTCATTCTTCCCGCATGGCAACCATAAGTTTGTTCTTTAAGTCTGTTTCTGTTTTCTAGGTTCATTTGTATCATTTCTTTTCAGATTCCACATATAAGGGATGTCTTATAAGATTTTTTCTTCTCTGTCTGACTTACTTCACCCAGTATGGCAGCCTCTAGGTCTGTTCATGTTGCGGCAAATTGCAATATTTCCTTCTTTTTATGGCTGAATAATATTCCATTGCATATATGTACCACATCTTCTTGATCCATTCCTCTGTTGACAGACATTTAGGTTGCTTCCATGTTGTCCCTGGGCTTCCCCAATGGCGTAAAGAATCTGCCTGCAACGCAGGAGACCAGGGTTCGATCCCTGGGTTAGGAAGATCTCCTGGAGGAGGGCATGGCAACCCACTCCAGTATTCTTGCCCGGGGAATCCCATGGACAGAGGGCCTGGTGAGCTGGAGTCCATAGGGTCACAAAGAGTCAGACACAACTGAAGTGACTGAACACCCACGCACGCGTGTTGTCACTATTGTAAACAGCACTGCAATGAACACTGGGGTGCATGCATCATTTTGGGCCATCTTTTTCTCTCTGCTCAGTGCTCAGCCTGCAGCCATGATCATCAATAAAAGCCCTGACTGTAATGCATGGAAATAAACAACCAGAGACTTGGAGACACTCATCTGACCAAAGCTGCTGCTTCTACTTGAAAACTGAAAGATGAAAGGTCTTTTTGTTCTATAATGGAGAGGCCCACTGAAGATGAGCATCAGTGCCTACTTGTATTATTTATACCCTTGCTCTCTTAAATAAACGAAATGCATTGACTATATGGTACCCACTCACATTTCCTGCAATGTCTTGTAAATAAACAAATCAACTGACAAATACAAATAAATAAATAAGCCAAAGGAGTGGGAGGTCCCAGGGTAAACAAGCAAAAAATTGCAGCTCCCCCAATAGAGTCAACTCTGGTCCATAGCAATTCAGATTTACTTTTTGTGAACTGTCCCCAGGAGATGGACTTCTTGTGCTACCCTAAGGTAGCACTGTGTAGTTTTTCTAGCTTAGTTTAATTTCAGTTCTGAATACAAGTCATTATCAAAATGCACAAGACTGAGTTTGCCCTAGCAGAAGAGCACTATTCACTAATTACAGGTTTAATGTTAAATTAGGTCCTGTTTCTCTGCAGCAGTGAAGTAATCAGAGGAGAGTCCCATGCCTCTATTAAACATTTACATTAGAGCTGCCTAATTACGCCAGGATTTGTTTGGTTAGCACTGGCAGATGTTATGAAAGGCTGTGGAAAAATGCAATTGCCATTTCGTAAAAGATGGACACCTTGATATCAGAGCGGGGGACACGAGTGCACATGTAGGTCAAAAAACACACCAGGTCTTTTTTAATATAATTCAGTAAAGTGGATCATCTGAGCACCTGTGGTGAAGCTATTTGTCATTCATCTGCCTCAGGAAAATATTGCAAAGGTTCACAAAGGAAGTCCAGTAAACTTGAAAACTTCCACAATCGAGTGTTATAGAAACAGAAGGTTATGTAAATTATTGTCATCAGAGTTTTTAAATCTCATTTTTAAAAATTAATGAACCCACTTGAATATCCATTGTGCCAGCTGACAGTACATTTCCCAGGCCTTCTTCATACAACATAAGGCATGAGATTTGAGAGACTATGAGACTGTGCTTGTTTTAAGCCCTGGTGGTTTGTAGTTGAGTGGGTGGCACCCTGCCAACCATGTCTACAGAACAAAGGAGTGAACAGAGCCGGCTCTGTTTTCGGTTTTTCCTCCCACACTGGGGTACTTGGGGGGCAGGGTGGTAAACTATGGGTCAGACAAGTGACAGATGGCATGTTTACTCCAATGAGACTTGCCCGTCAGGAGGCTCTTCCCGCCCCTCATGCTTGGGAGCTGCCGTGGCTCCACATCCTCCCAAGATTGCTCCAGGAAGGCTTGCCTGAATGGATGACCTTGGCACTAACCCTGAATCTGGCAGATGGCCTTGCTTGACTTACCATAGTTCTGGGTTATCATCGGATATTTCCTCTCTCTAGGAGGTATTCCAGGACATTAAAACTACTTCCCAGCAGAACTAAGTAGTTCTTAGACTCCCAGCATGGACCTTCCCTTTCTTTGAAGTCACATTACTCCTGAAAAAAGACAAATTATGTTTATGGCTGGTAGAATAAAATTCTCCCTTATAGGCAATTTTGGGAAAAATCCAATGATGTGATTCCACTTCCCTTCTAGCCTGCCTTCCTGTGTCGCTGGCTTCCGACTGCTATCCTTCCTCCCATTCTGTCCTGTTGTCATTGTTCCCCTTCCTACCCCATTCAGACCTTGTTCCCCTGATTTTACATATATGAAAGAGAAAATTCCTTGAAGACAGTGGCTGATCTGTTCCCAGCCTCTAGCACTATGCCAGGATATAATAGGAATGTAATAAATGCGTATTGAACAAGTTTTGAAAGGGCTATATGAGATCAAGAAAATAAGGAGAAAGAATCAGGACTGTCTATGTAACATAATGTATATACCCAAAGGCATCAATGGAGATGCAGACATGGAGAACAGACTTAAAGATGCGGGGGTATAGGGAGTAGGAAGGAGAGGATGGGATGAATGGAGAGAGTAACATGGAAACATACACTAACATATGTAAAATAGATAGCCAGTGGAAATTTGTTGTATGCCTCAGGGAACTCAAACTGGGGATCTGTGACAACCTAGAGGGGTGGGATGGGGTAGGAGATGGGAAGGAGGCTCAAGAGGGAGGAGACATATGTATACCTATGACTGATCCATGTTGGTGCATGGCAGAAACCAACACAATATTGTAATTATCCTTCAATTAAAAATAAGTAAATTAAGAAAAAATACAACAACAAAAAATACAAGAGCTCTAGGTGTTAAATGTCCACACTCCTCTTCAATGTGTTGCTGCTCTTCCCATCAAAAGGTAGAGCTTATCTCTTCATCTGCTTGGAATCTGGACTGACTCTGGAGGTGTCTTTGGCCCATTGAACATAAGCTAAGGTACATCCTCTCCATTACAAAACCTCGTCCTTAAAAGATTCTGCAGATTCAGCTGTTTCTCTCTGGAAAACCTGGAGCCAGTGCATTCTGAAAAAGCTGAGTATAATTTTCTGATGGTGTTGGTTTAGTCACTAAATCATGTCTGACTCTTGCAACCCCATGGACTATAGCCTGCCAGGCTCCTCTGTCCATGGGATTCTCCAGGCAAGAATCCTGGAGTGGGCTGCCATTTCCTTCTCCAGGGGATCTTCTCAACCTAGGGATCAAACCTGGGTCTACCTGCATTGCAGACAGATTCTTTATCATCTGAGCCACCCTTATTCCACAGACAATTTGAAGCTAAGATGAGCTGAACTACCGAATGCCACACAGCTAGACATTGGTAGAATCAGGATTCAAATCCAGGCATGTAACACATTTTATTCATGTTTTTCAAATTTTTTTCAGCAGCAAATGCCTTTTATTGAAACAATACCCAATTCCCTAATACATTAAATTGAAAACCCAGCTAGTGTGGTTTCACTGGTGTGTGGATGCTGAGAAACCCCCACAGAGCCCTGGGATCTGGGGACCAAGCAAAGATTACTCACTCACTAAGATATTCTACATGGTGTATGTGGAATGACTCAGCAGTATCAAGGGCACAGAGCTCTTAGGAAAAATATAAAGTAACAAAAATGGAAGGGCTGCACAGCTGGGAGATTCTAGAAGGTTTTTAGTTGTCAGTTCATCCAGAGTAAGCTCCTCCCACTTCCACTGAGCCATTTATAATGTGAGCAGAAGGCCCCTTCACCCAGCTTCCTAGGAAAAAAGAAAGAATTCCAGCCAGGTTGGCTACCACAGAAGACATGTGAGAAAGAGGATGCAAAAAATTGCCCCAAAGAGATGTTTTGAAATAGGCTGTGTATACACACACACACACACACACACAGGGCTCCCCCAGAGGTTTGATCCGATAGCACCACCACTCAGAGAATGAGCTGTGTACCCAGCCCCTCACCTCAGACTGAAGGTCTGAAGTTGTAGCACTAACCTGGTTTGTTGTTCAGTTGCTGAGTCATGTCCGGCTCTTTGCAACCCCATGGAAGGCAGCACACCAGGCTTCCCTGTCCTCTACTATCTCCCGGAACTTGCTCAAGTTCATGTCCATTGAGACGGTGTTACTATCTAACCACCTTATCCTCTGCAACCCTCTTCTCCTTTTGCCTTCAATCTTTCCCAGCATCAAGGTTTTTTCCAATGAGTTGGCTCTTCACATCAGGTGGCCGAAGTATTGGAACTTCAGCTTTAGCATCAGTCCTTCCAGTGAATATTCAGGGTTGATTCCTTTAGGATTGACTGGTTGGATCTCCTTGCTGTCCAGGGACTCTCATAGTCTTCTCCAACACCACAGTTCAAAAGCATCAATTCTTCGGCTTTCAGCTCTTTATAGTCCAACTCCCACATCCATACATGACTGCTGGAAAAACCATAGCTTTGACTAGACAGACCTTTCTCGGCAAAGTAATGTCTCTGCTTTTAAATATGTTATCTAGGTTGGTCATAACTTTCCTTCCAAGAAGTAAGCGTCTTTTAATTTCATGGCTGCAATCACCATCTGCCGTGATTTTGGAGCCCAAAAAAGTAAAGTCTGACACTGTTTCCACTGTTTCCCCATCTATTTCCCATGAAGTGATGGGACCGGATGCCATGATCTTAGTTTTCTGAACATTGAGCTTTAAGCCAACTTTTTCACTCTCCTCTTTCACTTTCATCAAGAGGCTCTTTAGTTCTTCTTCGTTTTCTGCCATAAGGGTGGTGTCATCTGCACTGCCTATATTCAGGGCATCCTACTTGGGTGTTGCCAACTTGTTACTTGACATTGTTATCATCTTTGGGTCTCAGTGGTCTATGTCAACCTCTGTTTTCATTTTCATTGCCTTTCTCAACTTCAGCAGTTCTGATGTTTAATGATGGAAATGGTCATTTTCTTAGAAGCTGGAATTTTCGGATTACCTTTGAGAACTGTCATTTTACTGAAAGAGGCTTTGCTGCTCAATGAGGGCTAGGAGAATTTAGCTGGGCTTCTTTAATGCTCATATGAAACGGTCATCCCTATGGCCTGGTAATTAGATGTTTTTGGTGATTACTTTTTAGAACTGTGTTGGTGCTCATAGTTCTCAGGTAGGGAAGGTTCTGATCTTCCATCCTGTACTCTGAATGACAGACTTTGGCAAGTAGTGCTTCTCAGGTGGCTCAGTGGTAAAGAATCTGCCTGCCAAGGCAGGAGATGTGAGTTTGATCCCTGGGTCAGGAAGATGCCCTGGAGAAGGGGATGGCAACCCACACCAGTATTCTTGCCTGGAAAATCCCATAGATAGAGAAACCTGGCAGGCTACAGTCCAGGGGGTCACAAAGAGTCAGACATGACTGAGAGACTGAACATGCACAGTGCAAGACCTAGTAGTCCATATGCACAATTTTTAAATTTTTTTCTGTAATCATTTACTAAGGTAAGCCCAACATATTAGAGGTAAAGATATACAATTTTGCTGAGAAAGAAATGTAAAATGAGTTTACAATGTGAGATATGCATTGTAACTTCCTTTTTGAGATTCAGTTTCCAAACATTCCTGAAACCAGTAACAGTCAATATTCCAGACTTATTAAAGCTGGGAGATGTAGAGGGGAAATATGTGCATACATGATGTGCACAAATTTTTAAATTCTACTTCTTCATCAATGTACTACACTTTTGAAATAGGCCATGTAACATATATCTGATCAACTACTAAAGTGCTTTACTTCACTTTGAAGCAACATCTCTCGGGAAATGTCAGAGCTTGTTTAAAAATATTTTTTATGTACCTTAGCTGGGAATCCTTCCAAACTGCTCTGCTCACCTATAATCCACACCTGTTCTATAAACAACCATGACAGTTTGCTTGGAACATAAGCATCAACTTGAATTCTAAAGTGACCTCAAGTGATTTCTTCATCAGAAAGAGAAAATAAGGAAAACATCAAACCTATTAAAAATGTAATAGAACTTATACAAAGTTATTTTACTTATGGAAGAGAAAAACACTGCCTTAGATTAAAAAATTTCTTTTAGTGGAAAATAAACTTAGTTTAAAACTTTTTAATAGAATCCTAAAGTAAGAATTCAGAGGTAAATATTTCTATCAAAAAATCACTGTGCAGTTCACTGAAGATTTTTGCCATAATTTAATAGGTGAAGCTCCTATCAAACTTAAAATATTACTTAAGATATAAAATTGAAGATAAGATAGAATTACATCTACATGAACTCTAGAGGTTGGCTTAGAGCTCAACGTTCAGAAAACTAAGATCATGGCATCTGGTCCCATCACTTCATGGGCAATAGATGGGGAAACAGTGGAAACAGTATCAGACTTTGTTTTTTTGGGCTCCAAAATTACTGCTGATGGTGATTGCAGCCATGAAATTAAAAGACGCTTACTCCTTGGAAGGAAGGTTATGGCCAACCTAGATAGTATATTTAAAAGCAGAGACATTACTTTGCCAACAAAAGTTTGTCTAGTCAAGGCTATGGTTTTTCCAGTGGTCATGTAAGGATGTGAGAGTTGGACGGTGAAGAAAGCTGAGCGCCGAAGAATTGATGCTTTTGAATTGTGGTGTTGGAGAAGACTCTTGAGAGTCCCTTGGACTGCAAGGAGATCCAACCAGTCCATCCTAAAGGAGATCAATCCTGGGTGTTCATTGGAAGGACTGATTTTGAAGCTGAAACTCCAATACTTTGGCCACCTCATGCGAAGAGTTGACTCATTGGAAAAGACCCTAATGCTGGGAAAGATTGAAGGCAGGAGGAGAAGGGGACGACAGAGGATGAGATGGTTGGATGGCATCACCGACTCGATGTTCATGGGTTTGTGTAGACTCCGGGAGTTGGTGATGGACAGAGAGGCCTCGCGTGCTGCAATTAATTCATGGGGTCTCAAAGAGTCGGACACGACTGAGCGACTGAATTGAAATGAACTGAACTCCAGAAAGAATAAATCTGAATAAATCTGATCTATGGTGAAGCACTGTCAAGCACATCAGTGGTTGTCTGGCTTTGAGAATGGATGTATAGGGAATAATCCCTTGAATCTATTTGTCACTTCCACTGTATAATCGTTAGGGATTTGACTTAGGTCATACCTGAATGGTCTAGTGGTTTTTCCTACTTTCTTCAATTTCAGTCTGAATTTGGCAATAAGGAGTTCATGATCTGAGCCACAGTCAGCTCCCAGTCTTGTCGTTGCTGACTGTATAGAGCTTCTCCATCTTTGGCTGCAAACAATACAATCAATCTGATTTCGGTGCTGGCTATCTGGAGACGTCCATGTGTAGAGTCTTCTCTTGTGTTGTTGGAAGAGGATGTTTGCTATGACCAGTTGCGTTCTCTTGGCAAAACTCTATTAGCCTTTATCCTGCTTTATTCTGTGCTCCAAGGCCAAATTTGCCTGTTACTCCAGGTGTTTCTTGACTTCCTACTTTTGCATTCCAGTCCCCTATAATGAAAAGGACATCTTTTTTGGTGTTAATCCTAAAAGGTCTTGTAGGTCTTCATAGACCTGTTCAACTTAAGCTTCTTCAGCATTAGTGGTCGGGGCATAGACTTGGATTACTGTGATACTGAATGGTTTGCCTTGGAGACAAACAGAGATCATTCTGTTGTTTTTGAGACTGCATCCAAGTACTGCATTTCGGACTCTTTTGTTGACTATGATGGTTACTCCATTTCTTCTAAGGGATTCTTGCCCACAGTAGATATAAAGGTCATCTGAATTAAATTCACCCATTCTAGTCCTTTTTAGTTTGCTGATTCCTAAAATGTCAATATTCATTCTTGCCATCTCCTGTTTGACCACTTCCAATTTACCTTGATTCATGGACCTTGATTCATGCCTGGAATCTTTTGAGGGAGGTCACCATTATCTTCATTACCTGCACCATAGTTTGTCCCCAGGTAAATAGCAGTGAGGGAACACAGCTCCACCCATCAACAGAAATCAGAACAAGACCCAGTATCCCCCTCAGTCAATCTATCCCATCAGGAAGCTTTCATAAACCTCTTATCCTTCTCCATCAGAGGGCAGACAGACTGAAAACCACCATCACAGAAAACTGAGCAATCTGATCACATGGACCACAGCCTTGTCTAACTCAGAGAAACTATGAGCCATGCATGTAGGGCCACCCAATACGGATGGGTCATGCTGGAGAGTTCTGACAAAAAGTGGTCCACTGGAGAAGCGAATGACAAACCACTTCAGTATTCCTGCCTTGAGAAACCCATGAACAGTATGAAAAGGCGAAAAGATAGGACACTGAAAGAAGAATTCCCCAGGTTGGTAGGTGCCCAGTTTGCTACTAGAGATCAGAGCAGAAATAACTCCATAAAGAATGAAGAGATGGAGCCAAAGCAAAAACAACACCCAGTTGTAGATGTGACTGGAGATGGAAGCAAGGTCTGATGCTGTAAAGAGCAATATTGCATAGGAACCTGGAATGTTAGGTCCATGAATCAAGGCAAATTGGAAGTGGTCAAACAGGAGATGGCAAGAGTGACCATCGACACTTTAGGAATCAGAGAAATAAAATGGACTGGAATGGGTGAATTTAACTCAGATGACCATTATATCTATTACTGTGGGCAGGAATCCCTTAGAAGAAATGGAGTAACCATCATAGTCAACAAAAGAGTCCGAAATGCAGTACTTGGATGCAGTCTCAAAAACAACAGAATGATCTCTGTTTGTCTCCAAGGCAAACCATTCAGTATCACAGTAATCCAAGTCTATGCCCCGACCACTAATGCTGAAGAAGCTTAAGTTGAACAGGTCTATGAAGACCTATAAGACCTTTTAGAACTAACACCAAAAAAGATGCCCTTTTCATTATAGGGGACTGGAATGCAAAAGTAGAAAGTCAAGAAACACCTGGAGTAACAGGCAAATTTGGCCTTGGAGTACAGAATAAAGCAGGATAAAGGCTAATAGAGTTTTGCCAAGAGAACACAACTGGTCATAGCAAACATCCTCTTCCAACAACACAAGAGAAGACTCTACACATGGACGTCTCCAGATAGCCAGCACCGAAATCAGATTGATTTTATTGTTTGCAGCCAAAGATGGAGAAGCTCTATACAGTCAGCAACGACAAGACTGGGAGCTGACTGTGGCTCAGATCATGAACTCCTTATTGCCAAATGCAGACTGAAATTGAAGAAAGTAAGGAAAACCACTAGACCATTCAGGTATGACCTAAATCAAATTCCTAACAATTATATAGTGGAAGTGAAAAATAGATTTAAGGAACTAGATCTGATAGACAGCGTGCCTGATGAACTATGGATGGAGGTTTGTGACATTGTACCGGAGACAGAGAGCAAGATCATCCCCAGGAAAAATAAATGCAAAAAATAAAAATGGCTGTCTGAGGAGGCCTTACAAATAGCTGTGAAAAGAAGAGAAGCGAAAAGCAAAGGAGAAAAGGAAAGACAGAGCCATTGAATGCAGAGTTCCAAAGAATAGCAAGGAGATATAAGAAAGCCTTCCTGTGTGATCAGAGCAGAGAAATAGAGGAAAACAATAGAGTGGGAAAGACTAGAGATCTCTTCAAGAAAATTAGAGATATCAAGGGAACATTTCATGCAAAGATAGGCTCAATAAAGGACAGAAATGGTATGGACCTAACAGAAGCAGAAGATATTAAGAAGAGGTGGCAAGAATACACAAAAGAACTGCACAAAAAAGATCTTCACGACCCAGATAATCACGATGGTGTGATCACTCACCTAGAGCCAGACATCCTGGCATGTGAAGTCAAGTGGGCCTTAGGAAGCATCACTATGAACAAAGCTAGTGGAGGTGATGGGGTTCTAGTTGAGCTATTTCAAATCCTGAAAGATGATGCTGTGAAAGTGCTGCACTCGATATGCCAGCACATTTGGAAAACTCAGCAGTGGCCACAGGACTGGAAAAGGTCAGTTTTCATTCCAATCCCTAAGAAACGCAATGCCAAAGAATGCTCAAACTACCGCACAATTGCACTCATCTCACACGCTAGCAAAGTAATGCTCAAAATTCTCCAAGCCAGGCTTCAGCAATACATGAACTGTGAAATTCCAGATGTTCAAGCTGGATTTAGAAAAGGCAGAGGAACTAGAGATCAAAATGCCAACATCTGCTGGATCACTGAAAAAGCAAGAGAGTTCCAGAAAAATATCTATCTCTGCTTTACTGAGTATGCCAAAGCCTTTGACTGTGTGGATCACAATAAACTGTGGAAAATTCTGAAAGAGATGGGCATACCAGACCACCTGACATGTCTCTTGAGAAACCTGTATGCAGGTCAGGAAGCAACAGTTAGAACAACAGACTGGTTCCAAATAGGAAAAGGAGTATGTCAAGGCTGTATGTTGTCACCCTGCTTATTTAACTTATATGCAGAGTACATCAGGAGAAATGCTGGGCTGGAGGAAGCACAAGCTGGAATTAAGATTGCTGGCAGAAATATCAGTAACCTCAGATATGCAGATGACACCACCCTTATGGCAGAAAGTGAAGAAGAACTCAAGAGCCTCTTGATGAAAGTGAAAGAGCAGAGTGAAAAAGTTGGCTTAAAGCTCAACATTCAGAAAACTAAGACCATGGCATCTGGTCCCATCACTTCATGGCAAATAGATGGAGAAACAATGGAAACAGTGAGAGACTTTATTTTGGGGGGCTCCAAAATCACTGCTGATGGTGATTGCAGCCATGAAATTAAAAGACCCTTACTCCTTGGAAGGAAAGTTATGACCAACCTAGATAGCATATTAAAAAGCAGAGACATTGCCTTGTCAACAAAGTCCCTCTAGTCAAGGCTATGGTTTTTCCAGTAGTCATGTATGGATGTGAGAGTTGGACTATAAAGAAAGCTGAGCATCACAAAATTGATGCTTTTGAACGTTGGTGTTGGAGAAGACTCTTGAGAGTCCCTTGGACTGCAAGGAAATCCAACCAGTCCATCCCAAATGAGATCAGTCCTGGGTGTTCATTGGAAGGACTGATTTTGAAGCTGAAACTCCAATACTTTGGCCATCTGATGTGAAGAGCTGACTCATTTGAAAAGACCCTGATGCTGTGAATGATTGAGGGCAGGAAGAGAAGGGGACAACAGAGGATGAAATGGTTGGATGGCATCACCAACTCAATGGACATGAGTTTGGGTAAACTCCTGGAGTTGGTGATGGACAGGGAGGCCTGGCGTGCTGTGGTTCATGGGGTTGCAAAGAGTCGGACACAACTGAGCGACTGAACTGAACTGAAGATTAGTGCTGCTGGAAGAAAAGCTATGACAAACTTAAGCAGCATATTGAAAAGCAGAGACATTACTTTGCTGAGAAAGGTCTGTCTAGTCAAAGCTATGGTTTTTCCAGTAGTCATGTATGGATGTGAGTTGAACTATAAAGAAAGCTGGGCATCAAAGAATTGAAGCTTTTAAACTGTGGTGTTAGAGAAGTCTCTTGAGAGTCCCTTGGACAGCAAAGAGATCCAATCAGTCCATCCTAAAGGAAATCAGTCCCAAATATTCATTGGCAGGACTGATGCTGAAACTGAACCTCCAATACTTTGGCCACCTGATGGGAAGAGCTGACTCATTTGAAAAGACCCCGATGCTGGGAAAGATTGAAGGCGGGAGAAGAAAGGGATAACAGAGGATGAGATGGTTGGATGGCATCACTGACTCAATGGACATGAGCTTGAGTAAGCCCTGGGAGTTGGTGATGGACAAGGAAACCTGGCGTGCTGCAGTCCATTGGGTCACAAAGAGTTGGACATGACTGAACTTAACTGAAATGTAAGGAATAATTGGGGAGGGTCCCAAGTGAAGTGTTTTGGGTGATAAAAAAAAGTGTTTTGTATTTTCACTGCAGTGACAGTTCCACTGCATTTTGACAAATGTATGTCAAAATCCACTGAATAATTCGCTTAAAAGGGGTACATTTTACTGAATGTGAATTATGCTTCATAAAAATAACCCTCCCTCCAAAGAACAAAACAAAGATATGCACAGTATTAAACCAAGATATATCTGTGAGTAAATTTTGAGAATCATACATGAAATCTTTAATATCTCCCAAAATTCTCCATATTTATTATTTTTATTTCTCTTTTCTGCCATGCTCCATTACTGACCTCTACTGAGCATTAAGTAGATTTTACAAGAAATCTTAGAAGTCTTTTCTTAATAGATTTCCTTCCTACTAGTTAGCTATTCCCTTCTCTAGGTAATCTTCTCTACCCAGGGATCAAACCCAGGTCTCCTGCATTGCAGGCAGATTCTTTACGGTCTGAGCCAACAGGGAAGCCCCTACTCATTACTATTTCTTCACAAATATATGTGCTTATTAAAACTATTTCTTCTCACTATATGGTTCTATTAGAATCTCTAGCAGAGCAACTTGCAAGGTCAGGGTAACCATGTGTCCACTGGAGGTACCTAGTGGATTTCAAACTTATTTGCCTTGGGGTGGAGTCTATCGAAATCATTCTCACCTCTTCCCAAAGAGCTTTATTTTTCTATTATATTTTTAAAATATATTTCCTGTCTTCAACAACACTGGATCTGTATTAGTTTCCAAGTATGGTTTTAACAAGTTACCACAAAGTCAGTGGCTCAACACAAGACAAATTTATAACTTTACAGTCCTGGAGGTCAGATGTCAGAAATGAATTTTGCTGTGTTAAAATCCACATGTTAGCGGGGCCATATTTATTCATGGCAGCTCTAGGGCAGAATCTGGGTTTTTGCCTTCTCTGGTTTCTAGAGTCCCCCTGGCTTGTGGCCCCTTCTTGTATATTCAAAGAGCATTACTCTAAGGAATTCCCTAGTGGTCCAGTGGTTAGGACTCTGCACTTAAACTGCTAAGGGCCTGGTGTCCTTCTCCTGCTCTGACACTCCCGTCTCTGTGATTACTCTGGGCCCCTCCAGATGATGCAGGATACTCATCCCATCTTGACATCCTTTACTTACATCTGCAAAGTGCCTTCCTTTGTATAAGGTATCATACTCACAGGTTTGGAGGGTTAGGGCATGAACAACTTTGGGAGACTACTCCACCTCCCACAGTATCCAGAAGCAATTGGTTATAAATTGCCCTCTTAAAAACCAAAAGAACTCAAAAACAAACAGCCCAATCTACTCTGCAGTGGAGAAACTCAAGCGTGAACTTTGGCTCTGGTCCTGTTAGTGGAAGACCAGCTGGCCTTATTATAACCACTTCCTTACTTGCTCAGGTGTATGAAGAGCATGCATGGTAAAAAAATTTTATATTTTCTCAAAATTAGATTTTAAAAATAGACTTAGTTCAAATAGTGTTTTTTTTTGTTTTTTTTTTTACCAAAGCCTGAAGAATCTCCCATAATTTTTAACTTGATGCCAAGATCAACAAGGCATCTCTTTGTAGCAACCACTGCTATCCTTTCATATTTTGAAAGGCTTTCTACTGGAATGTTAGTATACCTTTCCTCTCTGATGATCAAATGAATAAAAGCTGTTTTGTAGCAAAAAAAAGAAAAAAAAACAATCCAATAGTGGGTCAAAAGTTTGACTAGACATTTCTCCATGTAAGATATGCAACTGACCAACAAGCTTATGAAAAGATGCTCATCATCATTCAGTTCAGTTCTGTTCAGTCGCTCAGTCATGTCCAACTCTTTTCGACCCATGGACTGCAGCACGCCAGGCCTCCCTGTCCATCACCAACTCCCGGAGTTTACCCAAACTCATGTCCATTGAGTCGGTGATGCATCTAACCATTTCATCCTCTGTTGTCCCCTTCTTCTCTCGCCTTCAATCTTTCCCAGTATCAGAGTCTTTTCCAATGTGTCAGTTCTTTGCATCAAGTGGCCAAAGTACTGGAGCTTCAGCTTCAGCATCAGTCCTTCCGGTGAGTATTCAGGACTGACTTCATAATCATTATAGGGAAACACAGATCAAATCCACAGCAAGACACCATTTCACACCTACTACCAAGACTTCTTTTGTTTTCCCATTTTTGGGCCAGGCCTTGTGACATATGGAATCTCAGTTCCCCAACCAGGAATCAAAGCCATGTCCCCTGCATTGGCAGGGTGGAGTCCTAACCACTAGACCATCAGGGAAGTCCCAGGATGGTTATTTGAAGAAATGGAAAATAATAAGCATCAGCAATGATGTGGAGAACTTGTAACCCTCATGCTTTGCTGAAGGGAATGTCCAACGATGCAGCCTCTGTGAAAAGCAGACTGATGATTTTTCAACAAGTTAAATACAGAATTACCCTATGACTCAGCAATTCTACTTCTACATATAAACCCAGAAAACCTGAAAATAGTTGTTCAAACAAAACTTGCATATTGTTCACAGCAGCACTATTCATAATAGCCAAAAGATTGAAGAAATCAAAATGTTCATTAATGGATGAATGGAAAAAAAAATTATATCCTTAAAATAGAATACTGTTGAGTCATAAAAGGGAGTGAAATATTGATACATGTTACAAGATGAATGGATGAAACTTGAAAACATGCTAAGTGAAAGAAACTGGACACAAAATGGCACATGTGACTGCACATAATTACATGTCTTTGAAATATTCAGAATAAGCAAATCCAAGAAGATAGAAAGCAGCTCAGGGGTTGTCAGGGGCTTGAGGGAGTGGAGATGGAGAGTGACTACTTAATGGGTAAGTGATTTCTGTTTGAGGTGACAAAAAATTCTGAAACTGGACAGTGTGATGCTTGTACAACATTGTGAATGTACTTGATACCACTGAACTATATGTGTTAAAATGGTAAATTTTAACATGCTGAGTGTGTGCTAAGTCACTTCAGTCTTGTCAGACTCTTTGTGACCCTATAGACTGTAGTTCACCGGGCTCCTCTGTCCATGGGATTCTCCAGGCAAGAATATCATAGTAGGTTGCCATGCCCTCCTCCAGGGGATCTTCCAGACCCAGGAATCAAACCCACGTCTCTAACATCTAACCTGTATTGACAGGCGAGCTCTTTACCACTAGCGCCACCTGGGAAGCCCTCCAATGCAGGTGATATGGGTTCAATCCCTAGTCAGGGAACTAAGATCCCACATGCTGGTGGGGCAACTAAGCCCATGCACCACAAACTAGAGAGAAGCCCATGTGCAACAACTAGAGAAAGCCCACACGCCACATCTACGCCAAATTACAGCCAAATTAATTAATTAATTAAAAAGAATAAGATAAAGGAGTCGCTAAATGTCCAAATGTTTCAAAGGTCCTGTGTCCCTGGAAAAAAGAGAGATGGTATAAGAGACAGGAAGTCACAGAGATCCCACTACAGAGGGAGAAGAATAGGATAGGAAGTGTTAGTCCCTCAGTCGTGTCTGACTCTTTTGTGATCCTACAGACTGTAGCCCAGCAGGCTCCTCTGTCCATGGGATTTCCCAGGTAAGAATACTGGAGAGGGTTGCCATTTCCTTCTCCAGGGGATCTTCCACACCCAGGGATTGAACCTGGGTCTCCTGCATTGCAGGTGGACTCTTTACCATCTGAGCCAACAGGAAAGGACAGGAAGGAATTAGTGGAAAAAAAAGTAAAGCTCTGTGTGTTTGTGTGTGTGTGTGTGTGTGTGTGTGTGGCTTCAGTAGCCACACCAGGGATGGTTTGGAGAGGAAGGGCCGACCAAGTGGGAAGCAGCACCTGAGCTGAGAGTGCCATGGTTGAATGAGAGAGGACATCACAGCCCTTTTCAAGAGGGAGGGCAGATGAATCTGGCCATGCTGTCACCATAATCTCTGTTCCCCAGGTATGATCAAAAAAGACCACTGTAGGCACTGGAGGGAGTTTAGCTAGTCCTGAAAGAATGTCTTTTTCACTGTAATGACTGTATAGATTTCTTGTATTTGCATTTCCTTGTGTTCTAAATGTATACCTAGTGTCAAACCCTGAGTATCACAACTTTATTGTGACAAGGAGGAGGACAGAGTAAGCTACATTGCTACCCACCAGACATGCACTGCATGGACCATAGGCATGTCCTGGAGCTACTACATGGATATGTATGAACTGGTGAAGACTTTAGGTGAATGTTCAAGATTAGAGAAATACTGTTTATGATGATTTCCCAAGAAATTGGCCCTGGCTTTTCTCAAACTTTACAGGACTCTGTGATACAAAGTTCTTACAACATTACAAAACCTAACTTTGGGGGCAAAGAACTTGTATGCTGGTATATCTAGATAGGAGAGCATGCGTGCAAGCTTAATCTTGTCCTACTCTTTGAAATTCCATGGTCTGTAGCCCGCCAGGCTCTTCTGTCCATGAAATTTCCCAGGCAAGAGGACTGGAGTGGGTTGCCATTTCCTCCTCCAGGATCTTCCTGACTTAGGGGTTGAACTGGCATCTCCTGTATCTCCTACATTGGCAAGTGGATTCTTTACCACTGTTCCACCTGGGAAGCCCCCAGATAGAAGAGCAGTTTCTTCAAAAAACGTCAAGGGAGAAAGGTTAACATTTCATGCCCAGACAAGCACAGGCTTAGAGCTCCCCAGATGCAAGAGGAAAGAAGAGTCCATAGGAATATGTAGTAGAAGTATCAGGCTTCTGTATATTATGAATACCTAACGTGGCACAGGTCTAACACAAAACTTTCTTTAATCATAGATTGTATCATTTTTGGCCCGGTCTTTCCTTTTACGACAAGAAAGAAAAGAGTTTGCTTTTGATAGAGTAAGTTTATCCTTCTAAAGGAAGAATAATACCATATGTAAAGTAGATAACCAGTACAAGTTCAATGCATGAAGCAGGGCGCTCAGAGTCGGTGCTCTGGGACAACCCAGATGGATAGGGTGGGGAAGGAAGTGTGTAAGGGGTTCAGAATGGGAGGACACAAGTACATCCATGGCTGATTCTTGTCAATGTATGGCAAAAACCATCACGGTATTGTAAAGCAATTATCCTTCAATTAAAATAAATTAATTAATTTAAAAAATAAAAAAAGAATAATATTTTTATCATTTTCTTCCCTAAGGTATGTGTTTCAGAAAAAATTTTAAAAGAGTAATATTTTCTATTATTATTTTCCCACACTGAATTTCAACAATTTTCAAAGTATTTCCTGTTTTTAGTCTTGTAATCCACTTACACCCTCCTCAGGGAAAAAGATGATCAAGAGATATTTCTTGGCAAATGCTCTGAATTTGTTCCAGGTTTATTTTGTAATAATAAAAAAAAAAGCATTCTGGAACATATTCGTTGGTAGATGAAGCAGAGATGGTAGAAACAAGCTTTTTTAACAAGACCTAATCCCACAAGTAGAGCATATTGAAATGCTACTGAGACAGGAAATCAAAACAGAACTGAGTGTTAAGAATTATTGAGAAGAACATTGTGTGTGAGTGTGTGTGTGTGTAGAAAAAGAGAGCTATCCTTACTCAATTTTTAAAAATGTACATTTTCTTTTGGAACTGGAAAGTAGTATTGATTTATTCGATCCCTGGGTTGGGAAGATTCTCTGGAGGAGGGTATGACAACCCACTCCATTATTCTTGCCTGGAGAATCCCATGACAGAGGAGCCTGGTGGTCTACAGTCCATAGGGTCACAAAGGGTCAGACATGACCGAAGCAACTGAGCACCCATGCACATCCTTATTTACCTCAAAATAGATTTCCCCAAGGAGCAGGGAACAATGCAATAGAAGATTTATTGATATAATTAATCACTCTTGAATTAATAAACTACTTATAAACTCATGTCTCTATGGATACAAGTGTGATAAATATTTATTTATATTTATTTATGTATTTGTCTGTGCCAGGTCTTAGTTGCAGCATGAGGGATCTTTAGTTGCAGCTTGTGAACTCTTAGTTGTGGCATGTGGGACCTAGTTCCCCAACCAGGGATAGAACCCAGGCCCGCTGCATTGGGAGCATCGAGTCTTAGCCACTGGACCACCAGGGAAGTCCCAAGTGTGATTTATTCAACATAAAGATATCCTAACAGTGTCCCCAACTCCAAATCCAAATGCTGGTGAAAGCTAAAAGCAACAGCTATCCATAATACTTAGTCTAACTTCAGAATTCATTCAAGAATTGGGCGCGAGTATGAATGAAAGTCATAAATTGTGAATGGACATCATTGCCAGTACAAGGCATGTAAAGAAGCCATCAGACCACAAGGTTAAACATGGTTGCTTCTAAAATGGGATCATAAACGAAGGGGGCTAGGAGGTGAGAAGACAAAGATCACTGGGCCGAAGGGCCATCGAGAAGGCTTCATGGAAGAAGTGGCAGTTGATTCGGACTCTGAGAAGTGTTTAGAGATAAGTAGGAATGAGAGAGGGCTTCCCTGGTGGCTCAGACTGCAAAGAATCTGCCTGCAATGTTGGATACCTGGGTGGGATCCATGGGTTGGGAAGATCCCCTGGAGGAGGGTATGGCAACCCTCTCCAGTATTCTTACCTGGAGAATCCCTGTGGACAAAGGAGCTTGGTGAGCTACAGTTCATGAGGTCGCAAAGAATCAGATATGACTGAGCAACTAAGAACAACACAGGAATGAGAGAAAGAAATTCTAGACAGAGGATACAGAAAACTCATGTGATAAATTACAAAACATATGCATTTTAAAAATTACAAGGAAAAAAAAGCAGTTGATGCAACTGTGCATCACAATACATTCTGGACAAGCTTCAACCCTTTACTGCTGCTGCTGCTGCTGCTAAGTCGCTTCAGTCGTTTCCGACTCTGTGCGACCCCATAGACGGCAGCCCAGCAGGCTCCGCCGTCCCTGGGATTCTCCAGGCAAGAACACTGGAGTGGGTTGCCATTTCCTTCAGAGTGAGGGAGGCAGAGAACAGAGAATCCTCAAAATGGAAAGCAAGTTAAGACCTGAAATACAGAACGGGTTTGATGGAAAAGGGGACAGAATTGGACCAGTGTTACTTGACTTTGGATTATCTGACCAGAGCAACCCAGAGGTGATACAACCTGAAAGATGCTGCTGATTCAAATCCAAGTGAATCAAAAGATGGTGATGCTACGAACAAAATAATAAGTGTGGAGGTAAACTAAGTTCTGACAGAAGGATTTATAAACTTAGAATGTATTGCATTCAAGATAACCATCGGTTATCTAGATAGAAAAGTTCAGTGTAGGGACTTCCCTGGTGGTTCAGTGGTTAACACTCCAGGCTCCCAGTGCAGGGGGGCCGGGGTTCAATCCCTGGTCAGGGAACTAGATCCCACATGTTGCAACTAAGACCTGCGCAGCCAAAAAAAAAGTGGGCTTCTTGGACCTAACCTTTTAAAAAAAAAAAAGTTTCAGTGTAAAGGTTCAGTGGGGGTAGGGGTCTCAGGAGAAAGAGTGGGCAAAAGAAGCAGGCTTGGAAGGCATCTGTGGAGAGTTCAGGGGTGAAGCCACAGGGAGTCTGGCGTTGGCGATAGCTAGTGATAGAAGGAAGATGAAGGAAAGACCAGCTACTTTTTTAAGGGTGAAGAGGGACAGACTTCTTAAGAATCATTATTAACACACATAAAAGTAAAAAAAATAAAAATTGTAAACCCAACAGTTGAAACACTAAGAGGAGTAGGTAGTGTTTATTACTTTCGTCCCATTCCACAAGGAAAATAACAGCAAAATGCTTACCAGGTGCCCCCCACCAGCCTTTCCCTTTGCTTATTCATACAGAGTCTAAGGCTCCCCTTGGGGTCCACTCCCATCTCAGAAATCCACACCCTTCCAATTCATTCTCCAGCCACATTTAAAACATGCTAGAGGGAAAATGGATTTCTGAGCTCAGAAGCATACAAACCCACAATTATAATTGTATAGAGGGAAACAAAACATTCATGCACTGAATTTACAGGACTAAAGTACCTTATTAAAATGCAGCATTTTTAAACCATACACTCAAATATTCAAATGTCAGTTTTTAATGGAGGAATATAATTATAAGTATTATATTAATTAAGCTTTCAAAGACTTCAGATTGTTGATTTGATATGCAATTTGGGTTACTTTACTTTCCTATAAATATTCAGAACAAAAAATAATTGTACTGAGGAGTCTATAAAAGCTTTTATGAACTTAGCCTGTCCAGTGGCAGGAGAGTTGTAAGTATCCAGTAAGGACACTTAGATCATTATAGAAGACCCCACTCTAACAATTGGGAGAATTGCCTGATAAATCAGTTCTTTGAACCATGTACAGAAAGGAGATAAAGAACATTTTTAACTCATTATGATTGAGTCTCTGAATCTTTGTAGTCACCGTATTGTATCCACTGGAATGTCTGTGTATGTTCTCAGTCGCTGAGTCATGCCCAACTCTTTGCGACCCCATGGACTTTAGCCCACCAGGCTCCTTTGTCCATTGAATTCTCTAGGCAAGAATCCTGAAGTGGGTGCCACGACCTCCTCCAGGGGATCCTCCCGACCCAGAGATCAACCCCATGTCTCTTATGTCTCCTGCATTGGCATGCAATTTCTTTTCCACTAGTGCCACCTGGGAAGCCCCTTTGTAGGGTAGCTTTCCAAAAATTATTTTCAAAATTGTAAAGTCAGCCACTTCACATTTTTTAAGCATCTGGCCAAGGATCTCATTTATTTTTCCATGAGCAGACTATCTCAGTTGTGAAGATACTTAAAATACTAAAATTTTCCTGACAGAGCAAAAGGTGGGTTAAATTTCATATTTACCATGTGTATTTTAGGAAAAAAAAAAGAATGTTCCTATATTGATTATACTGAAACTAGCTTGGTGAAAACTTTCCTAAGTAATCTGAGCTACTTTTATATAAATGTTATTTAAAGTGTATATGGCCATTTACAAAGCACTTTTAAATATATTTTCTGAACAATCATGGGAGAAAATAGGAAATCCCATTTAACAGATTAGAAAATTGAGGCTCAGAAGAACTTAATAACATATTTAAGGTTACAGAACTTGAAGAAGAGCAACAGATATATGAATTTTGATACATCTGCTTCTTTCAGAGGAAAATTTTTTTTTTAAATTGTTAGTATTTAATTCGTTAGCCAAGGCAAGCATCTTGCCATTAGCTCTCATCTTCCTATCTCTCACTAGATTATTATACAAAACACTAGCTCCGTAGAACTGGACTGAATTCTCACAGGAGAGATTCCTGGATGTGGTTAAAAACCACACAAGCCATCAACACTTCTGCTTCAATCACCTACGCATATAAGAAGTCTTCTCTGTGTGTTTTAGAGTGCACAGTTGTCAAACTGCTCCATTCACTTTATTTGTCTGGAAATTAATATTTGTGTATCTTTCCATCGCTAATGCATCCCCATGATCTTCTACACTGAAGCTGCCTTTAGAGGAGATAAAATACAAATGTAACTCGTAGTATTCAAAGGCAAGAAAAGGCCATAAGCAATCATTTGAGAACACACAATAAAAAGTAGCAGTTGATGATTCTTAGAAAGTTAACGTTTTTCAAACTTGAGTTTTTTTTTTTTTAAATGATCAAGGGTGTGGCAACAAGTTCAGAGTATCTGAATACCTTGGCTAAAAGGAGTCTGCATTATCTGGGCAAAAAATGGTTTTGATTTTAGTCGCTAAGTCGTGTCCCAATCTTTATGACCCCATGGACTGCAGCCCACCAGGCTCCTCTGTCCATAGGATTTCCCAGGCAAGGATATTGGAGTGAGTTGCCATTTCTTTCTCCAGGGGATCTTCTTGACCCAGGGAAAGTATAACTTGGTCATTTTATAGTGTTCTGGATTTTTGGCCATTCTAATAGGTGTGTAGTAATATCTCACTGTTGTTTTAATCTGCAATTCCCTGACAACGTATGATGTTGAGCCTCTCTCTTCATACCCTTATCATCTCTATATTTTCTTTGGTGAAGCGTCTGTGCTCAGGTCTTTGGCCCATTTTTTAACTGGGTTGTTTGCATTCTTATCATGGTGTTTTAGTTCTCTGTGCGTTTCAGGAAACAATCTTTTACCAGATACATATATGCAAATATTTTTTCTCTCTTTATCAGTCTTTCAACAGTGTCTTCGAAGAGCAAAAGTTTTTAATTTTAATGCAGTTCAGCTTATCAGTTATTTCTTTCATAGATTGTACCTTTGATGTTGTATCTAAAAGGTCATCACAATGCACAAGGTCACCTAGATTTTTTTCATAGGGTTGAGGGATATCTGAATATGCTTCTTTAGTATATGATATGGATTATTTTGAGCTAAAGACCACTGAAAATTAATAGATGCAAGAAAAATTATAAAAATTGGCACAAGCTTTCCTTTTGTAATGTAAATTTAAGTTTATAGGGGAAATTTCTGTTTAGAAGTCTTCTTCCTTCCTAGGAAGAGGAGGACTCAACAATTTTTATCAATGGTGAAACACCCACTTAAACCTGTGTAACAAATCTTGCTAAACAATCCTGGATTCCCATAATTTTCCTGGTCACCTTCCGAGAACCTACTCTGCCAAAATCCAAAATGCCTTTTCTTTCATTTCGGCCTGGTTTCCCTGGTGGCTCAGATGGTAAAGAATCTGCCTGTAATGCAGGAGACCTGGGTTTGATCCCTAGGTCAGGAAGATCCCCTGGAGAAGGGAATGACAACCCACTCCAGTATTCTTGCCTGGAGAATCCCATGGACAGAGGAGCCTGGCGGGCTACAGTCCATGGGGTCGCAAAGAGTTGGACACAATTGAGCGACTAACACTGTAACACTATAATTGTGAGTTGATATATAAACCAAAGTTCTAACCACCCTTCCGAGTTTCTCATCTGTGGATATTCGTATACGTAAACGCATGCAAACAATCTTCTGATTTTCTCTTATTAATCTATCTCTGTGTGCTGTGCTAAGTTGCTCAGTTGTGTCTGACTCTTTGCGACCCCATGGACTGTAGCCTGCCAGGCTCCTCTGTCCATGAAACTCTCTAGGCAAGAACACTGGAGTGGGTTGCCATTTCTTCACCCAGGGGATCTTCCCAACCCAGGGATCAGACTGGCATCTCCTGTATTGTCACGCACATTTTTTACCACTGAGCCATGAGGGAAGGCCCATGGAAGGTTAGTAAAAATCATTGTTATTTTTACTGCGGTTTGCCAACCTTAGGCCTGTCTGAGCTGTCAGTACTAGAAGCTTCTGGTTAACCCCTCCTGCTGCTCACTTTCTGTCAGCCCTTTTGCATTTATGTGTCTTTGCCTCCACCACACATCATATGGGGCTCAAGGGTAAGTGCGGGATGGATTTGTGCCTTATTTATGCATAAATAACAATTAATTGCACAAATACTTCCTGCTTCTAGTTCTGCAGTGAGTCATAATTCTTTTTTCTTTTCCTCTCCACTCACTTATGTTCACTTCCCTTTTCTCCTCCTTACTTCCCCACCCTTGTCAAAGTCAAACAAACTTAGCTGAAATGGCTTTTTATTCTGAATCATCTGCTCTGGATCAATAGCCTTCAAAGGAACAAAAATGTTTTCTTCCTCCTCAAAACCTCACTCTGCGTTTATTCCTATACTCTTTGCTTTGCTAAGAAAACGATCTCATTTTAAGATTAAATTTACTTGCAGATATTCATAACAGCCAAGTGTGATTAGTTCTCAAAACCAATATCAATTTGGCATTTCCAGGAATGAAAGAAAGCAATATTACCAATTCTGTAGCAGCTAACGCGTGCGTGCTCAGCCGTGTCTGACTTTTTGCGACCCCATGGACTATAGCCCCCATAGGCTCTTCTGTCGATGGATTCTCCAGGAAAGAACACTGGAGCAGGTTGCCATTCCCTCATCCAGAGGATCTTCCCGAACCCACATCTCCTGAGTCTCTTATTTTGGCAGGTGGATTCTTTACTGCACCTCCTGGGCAGCTAATAGTCTTTAACTTTAAAAAAAAAAAAAAAAAAACAGACATTATAGACAATATAGAATTGTCAAAAGTTCAGGTTTGAACCCTGACCTACCACTATTAGCTCTGTGACATTGAGCAAATCACTTAACTTCTCTGAGTGTCAGTTACCCCAGCTATAAAATGTAGACAATAATGGGTTTCCTTAGTGCTACTGTGAAGATTAAACGCAATTAATTACCTGGAAATACTTACTACAGAGGCTGGTCTTATGAAACACTAACCAATAATTTTAAGTCAAACGCTTTTAGCTTTAAACTGTCACTTCCAAACACTTCGAACTTTGGAAGGTACCAAAGCTTTTCCAAAAATCAATTTCATAGCTGTGTGTATAAGTGTACTACATAGGTAGCTTTGTTCTAAACTACTTCATGTGAAACAGTCTCTCTTGTCTGTGTATATGACTCAGTTGATCTGGAAGCTGGTGTGTCCCTAAACTAGGACGACGGTTTTGAGCCCTATTATCATGCATGACCAAAAAGAGATCAAAGCAGCCTTTATTTTTCTCTCTGAAACGTAATACGAACCGACGGACCATAAGCAGCCATTTCTGCCTCCTGTGTCAGTTCCAAGGAACACACCACGCCTCCTGACCTTCCCCTCACCCCAGTTCTCAGATGGTCCCTCTAGGCAATGATGGAAATTTACTCCCCGGCTTGCAATGCTTCCATCTCTCCGATTGTCTTCCAAGATCTGCTAAGTGCAAAGTGTCAAACTTCCAGGTTCCTTTCAAAACATTGTACAGTACTTGTTTGTTTAAAAAAGAAAAAAGAAAGAAAGCCACCCTAGATTCCTGCCTCTGAGAATCAGCTATTAGGACCACCACACAGTGTCACATGGGGCACATGTCTCCAGGAAAGGGGCAACAGAAGATGACTCCAGGTTTGGTGGGGTGAGTGGACCCCTAAGACATAACTGATTTTTTTCAGTGTCAGGTGGCTTGTGAGCTGATCACGTGGAGGAGTTACTTTCAATTCAGTCTTGGATAAACTTTTTGGAAATTACATCCACGTGGGCAAATTGTATATGACAGGCAGTAGTGGGCAGAGGACCTGCTCTCATCTAATAATGCTTGTAAAAAATCCTTTGGGGACTTAATAAAAAGATTTATTTCTTTCAAAATTCAGAATAGTAAAGACAATGAGATCAAACGATGAACGTTCAGTGTCTCCTGATGTTTTGTGTGTGCAGATGCCAAGCGACCTACCTGATAATTTCTAAAAGCCAGTTATTCTTTTTTTATTATTATTCGAAGAATAATTCGAGTAAGATTGCCTGACTTAGCAAATAAAAATACAGAACTCCTGTATTCTTCAGTTCAAATTTAATCAAGTGTCCTGTATTTTATATGTGAGCCTAAGTTAGAAAAAAATTTTGAAATGAAACAAAAAACTAAGAATGGTAATGACCACTTAAACCTAGGCTGGGCAGGGGCTGGTGTCGGATTCATGGACATTAAGAGATTTGTATATGAGGCAGGCACAGAGGTACTGGGTCCCGATTCTGCAGATAAAGGATACCCAAATAGAACCAAAGAAACTCATTTTAATACAAGCAGCTATCTATAATGAACATGAAGTGCTTAAAATTTTACAAGAAAATATCAGTATTTTCTTGTAATAATACATAATAATAATATGTATTAGAAACATAATAATATTATATATTAGGAAAACTGAAAAGTGTTATGAAACCAAGTTTACCAAGTCCAAATGGCTAAGAAACATGGAATAAATAGGAAAATGCAAAAAAGTAACTGACATATTGTTATTTCCCTCAGGATGACACGGCAAGCGCCCAAGTAGAAAAGTGATGGCATTTTACTCCGTTTAAAATGGCTTTCAGTGGGGTCATGCTGATCTAGACACAGCCTAAGAATGTTTGTGTCGAAGGTTATTTGAGAACAGGAGCTTCCTGACATGTTTTTAACATCCTTTACCTTCGACCTTTGTATCCAATATGCTTAGGTGTGTCTTTTATAAAACAGCACCTGTCAATATTTGCTTTTTAATTGGCATGTTTAGTTTATTTGCTTTATGTAGTTACTGATACATATTTCTTCTACCTTTATCTATTACTGCAGTGTGTCCCTTACTTTTTTGGTGTTTCATCTTAATCAGCTTCCAAACAAGAACTTTAGGGTCCTTCACCCCTTGACCAATACTTCCCCCAACACTTGTCAGGTTCATACCACGCAAACCTTTGGTGAGTGGTCATAGCAATCCGTAAAGATGACAAACAGCATCAAATCATTTGATCATCTTTTCTTTACTGTATCTCTTACAACACTGTCTCCTGGGTTTATTTTATTTCATTTTTAATATTTATTTATTTGGCTGTACCAGGTCTTTAGTTGCAGCATGTGGGATTTAATTCCCTTACCAAGGATTGAACCCAGGCCCCCTGCATTGGGACCTTAGAGTCTTAGCCACAAGACCACCAGGGAAGTCCCCTGGGTTTATTTTTAAATGTTCCATGCAAAATTCTTCTCAGTGAGGAGTTTTACATGGCAAAAAAAGATCAAAGCCTTACATGCTTGAGAATATTTATTTCATCCCTTGAGATTTAAATGACAGTTGTTTCAATATAAAATTCATATGTTTTCTAAGGTTTTTTTCTTCAATGCTTTTGAGACACTTCTCCACTCTCCATAGAGATCTGATTTTTGTTCTTCTGTATCCTTCTCTCTCTATATGTAGGTTTTAGAATTTCCTCTTTGTCTTGTAGTGACTATAAGATGTGGATGCGTTTCCTTATCTCTTCCCTTTGGTACTCTATGTGTCTTTACAATCTAAGGCTTATTTGGTTTCTTTAAAAAATTAATTCTGCAAATTTTATTATAATTTATAAATATAGGGACAAAATAAGAAGTGAAAATACATTTACTTGTATTTCTCCTTTAAATATTTCCTCCTCTCCATTTTTAATTTCTTTCTCTTTCTGGGACAAAATTTTAATGAGATATTCTTCTATCTTCCATAGTATAGAATTTTTAAAAATAATTTTTATTTCTTTGCCCTTTCTTCCCTTTTGGCGATTTTTCCAAGTCTAGTGTTCTAATTCACTAATTCATTTCTTGGCTGTGTCCATTCCGTTACTCTTCACACTAACGTGTGCTTTATTAAAAGTACAGTTAGGGAGATAGCTTGTTTCTCATTGTCCTTTTCTTATTGCTAATAAGTTTCCTGAGCTTATTTTTCACGCTTCTGAGGCTATGTTTAAATTATTTGTCCATCTGTTCTGAGAATTCTGCCTCTTATGGAAACTGTAACAGTTTTTCTTTGAAATATTCCTCCCTAGTCTTATTACATTGTTGGGTGAGCTCCTGTCGGCCCCAGCCTTATAGGGCAGTGTGTCAGACAAGACCCCAGAGAACAGTGACCTCAGTGAGCTCAGAGGAGTGGAGGAGCCCTAGGTGGAGCACCCCAACCACTAACCCACACCGTCAACCAGCCTCCTGCCTCAAAACAACCCCTCAGCTCGGCATCTTCATTCTCATAGCCCCGGCCACTCCATCCACCCCACCCCAGCCTTCCCACCCACTCTGCCCGTTCCCAGCAGTAATGGGAAGGAAGGTCTCTAGAGGATCCTTCTCCGCCTGGTGGCTTTGGAGGGAGAGAGGCAGGGAGAGCACCAACCATAGCCAGTCCCTACTTGTTTTTCTCAATTATTTTTTTAAAAAGTCATTAATTTATTCTTTTTTTTTTTTGGCTGTGTGGGTCTTCACTGCCTCTCCGGGTCTCTCTAGTTGCAGTGAGCAGGAGCTTCTGACTGTGGTGGCTTTTCTCACTGCAGAGTATGGGTTCTAGGGCATGCTTCAGTAGTTGTCAACTCCCCGACCCTAGAGCACAGGCTCAGGAGTTGTGGCACGCGGGCTCAGTTGCTGCCCTGCATTTGAGATCTTCCTGAAACAGGGATTGCACCCATGTCCCCTGCATTGGAGGCAGATTCTTTACCACTGAGCCACCAGGAAACCCCTATTTTTCTCAGTTCTTTAGCCCAAGACGTCCAGGCTGCCCTGATTTTCCTCCAAAAGATCCTGGAACCAGAGCTCTAAGTTTCTACAGGTGGCTGGGCAGGCACTGTCACCCAAGGCAAAGCAAGCGGAACAGAGAACTCTACTAGCATCCTTTCTACTTTCTCCTCCTGCCACATCAGCATCACCACTGCCTCCCACCACTCCCCAGCCCCACCCCACCCACGCCCCATCCCAGTTCTGCCCCATCCTGTGGTTTTTTAGGTTTTCCTGGTGTTTTTTTCTTCCACCATTCCCCCAGGGTTGACCTCTTGTGGGGGTTACAGGAAATTAGAACTTTGTAGAAACTGGAAACCATTCACTCTAGTTACTTAATACATCCAAATGAAGGTGTATACATGCTTTTGTACACAAGCACAGTGTAACACCCTCCCCTGAGTTGTCTAAGGCCAGCAGAAGAGGGCAGAACAGGTCTGGGACAGAACCCCCCAGGATTCTCAGCCCAGGATTCAGCAGGGGAGGGCAATGATATTCTTTCGTTATAAGATTATGAACTTCAAGGAGCTATATGAGGTGGAGTGCTGAGAACATGCATTTGGAAATAATGTTTGCCCAGCAACATTTTAGGGATCGTCATTTTGTTGAGATTTACTGGGTGCACGTCCTTATTTTAGGAGCATATAGAAAAGAAAAACAAAGCAGATTTTTTTTCTTTTTAGATGATGCAGATGTTCAGAAGGCTTCCCAGGTGGCGCTAGTCGTAAAGAATCTGCCTGCCAAATGCAGGACATGTAAGATACACAGGTTCGATCCCTGGGTTGGGAAGATCCGCTGGAGTAGGAAATGGCAACCCACTGCAGTATTCTTGCCTGGAGAATCCCATGAACAGAGGAGCTTGGTGGATGACAGTCCATGGGAACACAAAGTGTTGGAACATGACTTGAGCGCACACAGCAGTAGCAGCTGGTTCCACCGGCCTGCAGCTTTGGGGGTGTTTGGGCCACACTTCAGTTTACCAAGGACAGTGGGAGCCATGGAAACAGATGGAATTCTTGAGAGAAGACACCAGAGGAAGAGGAAGAGACGATGGAAGCTAGAATGGTGGAGGAGCCCACCATCAAAAAGCAGATGGGGAGTTACATGCTATATGCTAAGTCACTCAGTTGTGCCCGACTCTTTGTGATCCCATGGACTCTAGCCCACCAGGCTCCTCTGTCCATGGGATTCTCCAGGCAAGAATACTGGAGTGGGTTGCCATTTCCTTCTCCAGGGGATCTTCCCTACCCAAAGATTGAACCCGCATCGCTGTGTCTCCTGGAGTGGCAGGTGGGTCCTTTACCACCAGCATCACCTGCGAAGCCCCTAGATGGAGAGGAGGAGCCCCCCAAAATAATTGGAGAGCAGCAAGAGGAAAAAGGAAATCATGAGCCAGGGACTTTTAGGAGCCAGGGAAATGAAGGATTTTACAAAGAACAGCCACAAGCATCTAATACCCTGGTCAGGCCAAGTACAACAAGGGATGAAGTGTCCTTGATTTTTATGAACAAGGAGGTGATGGAATTCAAAATGTTAGAACCAGAAAGCAAATTTCAATTAGGGGTAACCTGATAGTAAAGGAGACAGCAAGTATGAACAACCGTTCCAAGATGTTTGGTTGTAAAGTAGAGGAGACAGGAAGGAAACGAAGGGGTTTTGTACATTAAAGAACTGAGAATGTTCAAATGACTCAGGCAGCAGATCTCAAACACGGCCACCTGGGAAGCTTTAAAACAGACCTGTGAACAGAGTGTGCTCACAAATATGATGGCTCAGGTGTCAGTACATTTTTGAAAGCTCCCTAGGTAAATCTGATGCAGCCTGATTTGGAGTTCCTGGTCTGAGGGAAGGACCCAGGTGAGAAGGAAAGAGAGAAAAGATAAGAGAGAGAAAAGATAGAATCCCCTCTCAGTCCAGTGGTTAGAACTTGGTGCTTCCACTTTGAGGGCCCAGGTTTAATCCCTGGTTACCTACTCAGTGGGTAAAGAATGGGCCTGCAAAGCAGGAGACAAAGAGACACAGGTTCTATCCCTGGTATGGGAAGATTCCCTGGAGAAGGAAATGGCAACCCACTCCAATATTCTTGCCTGGAGAATTCCATGGACAGAGGAGCCTGGCAGTCTACAGTCCATGGGGTTGCAAAGAGTTGTTCACAACTGTAGGGACTGAGCACAGCACAGTACACCCATATATAATATATAAATATAGTTATGTATTATAACTATAGCCTGCTTGCACAACGGAGAAGGCAATGGCACCCCACTCCAGTACTCTTGCCTGGAAAATCCCATGGATGGAGGAGCCTGGTAGGCTGCAGGCCATGGGGTCGCTAAGAGTCAGACACGACTGAGCGACTTCACTTTCACTTTTCACTTGCATGCATTGGAGAAGGAAATGGCAACCCACTCCAGAGTTCTTGCCTGGAGAATCCCAGGGACGGCAGAGCCCGGTGGGCTGCAGTCCATGGGGTCACTAAGAGTCGGACATGACTGAGCGACTTCACTTTGAAAACATAAAAGGGAGGAAAAAAGGAAAAAATGTATATACAGTTTAAAAGGACTAGATGAAAATAAATCAAAATGTAAACAGTGAGATGGTGGTTAATTTTTTCTTTTATTTTTTCAAAAAGTCAAATATTTCTATAATTATAAAAGGCAATACATTTTAAATTTTAAAAGAAAATGGTTTCCCCTAAATGAACTTTGCTCCTTCAAGATGGATTAGTCTGGAAGGGAAGTAATATTCTGAACTACAGAACATATTGGCCATGTGTCAGTACAAGGGACATAATGCAAACAGCAACTCCAATGAGTCACTTTCTTTCTGGCTTGTTTTAAACTGTGAGATAGCTATCAGGCCTAATTATCTGAATTTATAAATATTTACTCTCAAGACAAGTTCCTTATGTTGATAATGTTGACTCAGTAAATGCAAGCTGACATTGATATATTACAAGACTTCCTTTTTGAAAGGGTTAGGTATCATATCGAAAGAACTTAATGAAAAAGAGCAACAATAAAGCAAGCAAGAAGAGCTTCTCTGACTACCCAGGTTTAACCTGCAACCTCTCCAACAAACACACACACATTTTCTGTTTCCCCTTCAACCTTATTTCCCTTCATAGCACTTGTTGACATAGTATCTGTACCACTGGAATGTGTGAAATCTGATATACACACATACACACAGGTATTCATGTGTCTTTGGTATAGATTAATTCAGAAATTCTGATTTACCTGGTCTGTGGTAGGATGTGGGTGTTGCTATTTTTTGAAGCTCCCAAGATGACTCTTACCAACAACCAGGATTCCACATCATCAACTCAACTAGACCAAAATGGAATTTTGGGAGCCTTGCCCCCTTGTTTCATGAATATCAAGACATTCTCTAGCTGTTGACGTTCCTGCCACTGTTGGTCCCATCCATCCTGAATACCTGATTGTTTAATTTCCTGATACGTCTGTTTTCAGTGTCTGCCTTTTCGTCTCTCTTTGGGGAAATCTAGCTGTACTAGCCAAGCAAAAATGAAGAAAATAGGTGCCTATGGTCCTTTGAAAAGTAAAGGTCAAATCACTTCTTTTGGGGTCTTCAAAAAGGCAAAGTTAAGGAAAATATCTTTGATGGAAAAGTTTCACCTGTAAGAATTTGTCAAGGGCTGCTTGAAAACATTGAATGGTGACTGGAGAAATCTTGCAGTGAGTAGAGAATTCCCATATACCCTCTCCCTTCTCACTCCCCCCCCACACACACCAATTCTCCCATTATTAACATTTTGCTCTAATTTGGAACACTTGTTACAATTGATAAACCAATACTGATACATTATTATTAACAAAAATTCATCCCTTACATGAAGGTTCTCTTATGTGTTATACATTCTATGGTTTTGACAAATGCATCATGTCATGTCCCTGCCATTCCAGTGTCATGAAAAATAGTTTCACTGCCTGAAAAATACCCTTTGCTCCACTTCTCATTCCTCCCCCACCCCATGCTCAACAATCACTGATCATTTTATTGTCTCTATAGTTGTGTCTTTTTCACGATGTCCTGTAGTTGGAATCATACAGTATGTAGCCTTTTCAGATTGGCTGTCTCTAATTAACAACATGCATTTACTATTCCTATGTGACTTTTTATGGCTTTGGTAGTTCGTTATTTTAAACACTGAAGAGTTACGATTCCATCATATGGATGTATCACAGTTTTGTTTATTCATTCATGTTAAAGGACATCTTGGCTGCTTCCAAGTTTTGGTAATTATGAACAAAGCTTCTATAAATGTTTATATGTAGTTTTTCGTGCATACGTATGTTTTCAACTCATTTAGGTTGCTGCTGCTGCTGCTGCTAAGTCACTTCAGTCGTGTCCGCCTCTGTGTGACCCCATAGACAGCAGCCCACCAGGCTCCACCGTCCCTGGGATTCTCTGGGCAAGAACACTGGAGTGGGTTGCCATTTCCTTCTCCAGTGCATGAAAGGGAAAAGTGAAAGTGAAGTCGCTCAGTTGTGTCTGACTCTTAGCGATCCCATGGACTGCAGCCCACCAGGCTCCCCCATCTATGGGATTTTCCAGGCAAGAGTATACCAAGGAAAACTGCATCTAGTCCATCCTCCTGGAAGGAGAAATCTGCTGGCCAGCCCTATCTGAGAGGAGGATGTCAATGTATTGCTAATCTGTAGGTACTGATTTTCTTTTTTACCATGATCATAATTTCTTTCATGCTACTTAAATGGGCTTCTCTGGTGGCTCAGTTGGTAAAGAATCTGCCTGCAATGCAGGAGATTCGATCCCTGGGTTAGGAGGATCCCCTGGAGAAGGAAATGGCAATCCACTCCAGTATTCTTGCCTGGAGAATTTTACGGACAGAGGAGCCTGGCAGGTTACAGTCCATAGGGTGGCAAAGAGTCAGACATGACTGAGTGACTAACACTTAATTTCTTTTAATTATCATACAAATGCATCAAGTGTGTTTTCTTTAACCAAACAATGAAGATAGGGGTAGCCTGGAAAGACAGAGTATCTTTTTCGTATTATCAGTCACCCAACATTAACTGAACTATTATAGGACCAAGAGTGGTAAACTAAATTTAGTTTTAAAACTAAAGAGAATCTCTGTACAAGAGATTTAAAACAAGTAAATAGATCTTATCACTCAACACACATTTCTGCCTCACATTGCCACATAACTGCCCTCATATTTTGGTGATAGGAATGAAGAGACTTCTTAAAGTATAATCTGACTCTCTTAAAGAATCATAAACTATATAACTGTAAAAGAAAATTGAAAAAATTAAATGAAATTAAGTGAAAAAGGGGCTTCCTAGGTGGCACGGTGGTAAAGAATCTGCCTGCCAATGCAGGAGATGCAAGAGACGCGGGTTAGATCCCCGGGTCAGGAAGATCCCCTGAAGGAAGGAAGGGCAGAATTCCATAGACAGAGAAACCTGGTGGCTGCAGGCCACAGTGACTGAGCACACAGACATGCAACTGAAAAAGAGCTTTCAAATGAGATCAGATTTCAATAAGTAACATCAATATAGCAAATTATTAGTTCTGATTAGATTTTGAAAGTGTAACCCTATTTTAAACTCTTGAATTTGATATAAGTAGTTTTGCCTAATGATTACCTTTTAAACTGTGGCTTAGTATTTTTCTTCAGCTGTCAGTAGTCACTTTGTTAAATTACAGATACGCCATAGAAATTCCAAATATGAAGACAGAGTATATTCATTGGTTTCTAAGTTGTTAATGTTTATACTAGCTTTATCTCAGGAAAAGGTGACTTTGTTACCTCTTGCATAATTTAAGTCTGTGCCGTTTTCAGCGTACTTTGTACAACTGAAAGTAAAATATGTTTTTCATTGCTTAAAATAAACAGTGGCAATATAAATATTGTAGATTCATTGTGAAAGTGACCTAAACTTTAATAGAAAGGAAAGTCTTCAGGAATACTAAAAAGCACTGACTTGTATTAATAAAACACAATGCAAACGTCTTTCAGGGAAGCAAGCAAATTTCACCCATCGGTCTCAACAATCCTAACCTTTCACATTATTAATAGGATATGAAGTCTGGTCTGAATCTACTTTGTGAAAGTGAAGTCAACATGTTAGTTTCTTAGTCTTGTCTGAGTCTTTTCGAGCCTGTGGATGGTAGCCCACTAGGCTCCTCTGTCCATGGAATTCTCCGGGCAAGAATACTGCAGTGGGTTCCCATTCCCTTCTCCAGGGGAATCTCCTGACCCAGGAATCAATCGAACCCGGGTCTCCTGCACTGCAGGTGGATTCTTTACAGTCTGAGCCACCAGGAAACCTGCTTTCTACCTCATTTCAATTCTCCCCACACCTTCCCCTTCTCAGCCATTCACATGAACCACCTCATCAGGATTAACCCCATATCCTAGAGGCTAATGCCCTGGATGCCATGTCTTATACTTCCAAGGGGCAGGGCAGCCTCTGGTTGACCCAGCACAAGGAATGGGACTGGCATCTCCAGCCAAGCTCACCAAGGTCTTACTCCAATGCTTCCTCCTTTCCAGTGTCTGCTTATTCTAAATAACCAAGAAAGACAGAAAACGCATTCTCTAGAGGATCACTTATTTATTCCATAAACATTTGAGTACTTATTATGTGATGTAAGTAGAGGAACTTCAGGAATCCCCCAAATTTGTAAATACTACCCTAACCTATGGTTTTTCCCATAAAGCACAGTATAGTGGCCTTTTCCTTTTTCTCCCTTGAAGATCTCTCCAAAGTCCTAAGAAAAATTTCTAAGAAAATAAATATTTCTAAGACTGTAATTTTTAATGGAAATTTGTGAGATGCACCCCAGTAAAATTACCTTTCCAAATTTTAAAAATAATAAAATTGATATTTAGATATTAAAACAATTCTTATATTAATTGTACCTATTTGTCCAGTGCCTAAGATGAATTAGTCAAAGTTTAAATGAAATCATTTGTTACATAATCATCAAAAACCGATTGAAAACAGTTATGGCTGAGGCCAGAGAAATCTCTTGAAATGACATCATAAACGTCCTTTTCTTATTGCTGCATTAGACCACAGAGTGTTCCCATTCAGGATGTGAATGTTCTACACAAAAGTTTCACCTTGCACTCTAGTTTATCCAGAACTTTCAATTTTTAGCTAAGGATTTTTTTTTTAAGGCATTTCACTTCCATCATCAGCATTAGCAGTAATTTTCTTTGTTGGCTACTTTTCAGAATGAAATAGAATCGATTTTGCCTCATGAGTGTTTCTGAATATGGGACAATGACTCAGCGTAAGAAGCTAAGTCATGACAAGATTGCTAAATGAGCTAGGAGCATCGTTCAGGAGCTGAGTAGCTCATTCAGGAATATCAGCCTGCCTGTACTTAAAATATTCAACTGTATAATGAGTCAGTCAAATATGAAATTCTTTCAAGTTATAGACCAGGGAGCCTTCAGTGCAGTTCAGTTCAGTCTCTCAGTCGTGTCTGACTCTTTGTGACCCCATGGATGGCAGCAGACCAGGCCTCCCTGTCCATCACCAGCTCTCGGAGTTTACTCAAACTCATGTCCATTGAGTCGGCAATGCCATCCAACCATCTTATTCTCTGTCATCCCCTTCTCCTCCCACCTTCAATCTTTCCCAGCATCAGGGTCTTTTCAAATGAGTCAGTTCTTCGCATCAGGTGGCCAAAGTATTGGCATTTCAGCTTCAGCATCAGTCCTTCCAATGAACACCCAGGGTTGATCTCCTTTAGGATGGACTGGTTGGATCTCCTTGCAGTCCAGCGGACTCTCAAGAGTCTTCTCCAATACCACAATTCAAAAGTATCAATTCTTCCATACTCAGCTTTCTTTATAGTCCAACTCTCACATCCATACATGACTACTGGAAAAACCATAGCCTTGACTAGATGGACCTTTGTCAGCAAAGTAATGTCTCTGCTTTTTAATATGCTGTCTGGGTTGGTCACAGCTTTTCTTCCAAGGAGAAAGTGTCTTTTAATTTCATGGCTGCAATCACCATCTGCAGTGATTTTGGAGTCCAAGAAAATAAAGTCTCAGGGAGCATTATGAATGGTTAAAACCATGAATTTTAAATCCAAGAATATATACAGTGAATACATTGAATATATATTGAATATATACATTGAATATACATTGAATATATACACATCCAATTTCTGCTAGTTTGATTTACATCCTTTATGCTCTCCATGAAGTTGTGTGATCTAAGACTCCTCTCCTTATGCCCTAGGGTAATACAAAGCTTCCCCTACCTACTTTTTTTTTTAAGTATTCATTTATTTATGTATTTATTTGGCTGCACTGGGTCTTAGTTGCAGCACTCGGGCTCAGTAGTTGCGGTGCACAGGCTTATTTGCTCCGTGTCATGTCATGTCCCTTGCATTGCAAGGTGGATTCTTAACCACTGGTACCACCAGGGAAGTCCCCCTGCCTACTTTTAAGAATTTGTAAGACCTCAGTAAAGTTTTAGATGTCTTAAAGAGGACATGTTTGGATAGAAACAGAAAGGACTGGGTTCAAGTCCATTTACAAGCTGTGTGACTTCTGGAAATTTGCTTAGCTTCTCTGAGCATGCATCCGTCTTTCAGTGGGGAAGATGGCACTTCCTTTGTGAGATATTTGAAAATGACCCAGAGTAAGTGCCTGTGGAGATGGTCATGGAGATGCACCACACAGACTGCCCTTCAAGAGATGCTGCTAGGAGGAGCTCAGTGTGCCAACCGCTCTGGCTGCCACATCTTTGGTTTTGCTGTGGCATTTACATGGAGGCCATTCCTTCCAGCCCAAGACAGAACAAGGCAGGGGTATTAGAGCTGGGCCATTTGATGTCTAAAGGTCAAACTCTGCTGGATTCTCATTGGCCTGGCTGAGATTTTTCTCAGAGCTGCTTTAAACAACCTGTGACTATTTCTACCCAATCATCTTTCCTTTTCTCTCTCCATGCACAGCTGTCAGACCTCATCACAGGCTGCAGGAGCTCCCTGTCTCCTCAGGTATCTAACCCTTCATCCTTCACACGTGTTTCCTTCAGTATACCTCCTGCATGTCTGATTGTGGCTTAGCATCTGCCTCTAATATGATTGTGACACGCTGCATTTAATGAAGGTGAATAGGACCTTAGACAAGAGTCCTAAGTGCTTGTCACTAGGACATAGAGCACATGGCAGCTTCTCTGCAAATTTACTTGTGAGTAGCTAGTTCAACATTAGCCATGCTTGAAAATTTCTAGTCCATAACTGCTCTTAGCTTTTGACCTCCAAAGCACATATACAAAGTACCCAGAATGGTTTTATCTGTCCTCTTCAAAATTCTTAATTCTACCTTTGTGTCAGGTTCTTTATGACCCTACCACACCCCATCCCATCACTATTTCAGCTCCCTAAACTTTCCAAGCTCCTGGAAATACATGTACAGATGACCTCAGGAACTGAGTTATAATCCCCCTACACTAGCATTACCAAGGAAACAAGAACTCAGCTGTGCCACTGTCCAGATGGCCTCCAAGTTTGGGTCATAATCACCAGCAGAGTGTGGAGGGAAACGCTGTACTCTAGAGTCAGACTGCCAGATTCAGACCCTGAACCTGCCACTTATTACACATGTGGTCTTGACTATGAGAGTGTGACTTGAGTCACTGGTACCTCAATTTCTTTGTTTTGTAAAAATCAGACAACAGTTACTTGTCGTTCATTGCTCATTAATGTTTACTATGATAAGTATAACCATAAAAGATTTTTCCAATAAACTAGGACGCTTTTATGAATTTTGGTTTTTAAATATGGATGTGGTTTTAGAGAATAAAGTTAAGGGAGTGTGTTTCCTACATCTGTTCATTTACATAAGTTTCACAGTATTAGTAAGCCACATCAGAGGGTATACTGTCTGAATATAAGTAATTCAGTAGCAACATATTAACCAACTCGTAATAATTGGATGGAAAAAAAATAAAGAGTTAAAGAAAAAATAGAGAAGAAATGAGAAGAAAGAAAATTAGACAAAATAATATTCAGGACAAGGATAAAGGTAAGGTGTTAATGTAGAAGGATGTTTATTACTGAACTTGTTATGTAATGTACCAGAAAAAAAAACAGTAATCTGGCTGTAAGGAAGTGCTTCTCAACATTTTTAAAGCATGTTTATTGAAGTATAAGTGACATGTTAAAACCTATATTTATTTAATACATACAATTTGATGAGTTTGGACTCATATTCATGAAACCACCACTGTGAAGTCAACTTGTTAAAACAATGATTGTCCCCTACTCTGTGAGAAGCCTTTTTAGATATTTCTTTTTCTGTACTCATCCGTCCATCCCATGAAAATGTAATACCACAGATATGTATTTAAGCAGTTTGGCCATTTGGAGATGACTGTTGTGTGGCCATTTGATGCAAAGGGCTGACTCATTGGAAAAGACTCTGATGCTGGGAAAGACTGAAGGCAAAAGAAGAGTGTGGCAGAGGATGATATGGTCAGATGGCATCATGAATTCAATGGACTTGAGTTTGAGCAAACTCCGGGAGACAGTGAAGGACAGGGAAGCTTTGCATGCTGTAGTCCATGGAGTCACAAAGAATCAGACACGACTTAGCGACTGAACAGCAACAACAAATTGTAAGATCTAAATTTTTTTACCCCCAAGAACCAATTTCCTTTCATTGGAGGCAACCTTGCCCTTGCTGAGAAGACATCTGGTAAGGCACCTTGAGTTCTAGTACTGGGTTAACTGATTAATCAACCTTTGCAAGTCACTCTCACTCTCTGAGACTCAGTTTTCTCATTTGTAGAATGAAGAGGTTGAACAACACACTCTTGAAGACATCAGCAGTTCTGGACTCCTGACTTGTCTGTGGTTCACAAGGACCCCCGGAGACTGACTCACCCCGTCCTCCCTGCCTTCTCGTCTACCCAGCTTCGCAGGCCGAAGAAGAAGGCAACACACTCTGTTACCAGTGTTAGTATGGGTGTCAGTCTCCCTTCATAATGACATGAGCTCCTGGAAGACCAAGTTCACTGCATTTGGTGTAGTAGCTGCCAGGAAATGGGCACTTGGTTGATTCTGTAGAATGGGCTACACAGTGCATGTACAAGTGGAAGCAGATGAAGTTGCCATTAGCCCTTTTTGACATCAAAATACAGGCTAACTCAGGCACTATGGAATTAAATGACACCTGCTTTGTATTGCAGCTCACGGGCTAGTATCTGGCATTTCAAGAGATCAAGTAACATTTAAAGAAGGAAGAAAAGTTGACAATAAGAGAGGGTAAAATAAAGATGTCATTCTGTTACCAGTTTTATATTTCTTCAACAGAGCTTAGAGTAGATTGATCTCCCCTAGATCCAGCAAGTTAGTTTATGAGCTTGCTCAGATTGGGCATATAGGAATATTGCCATTGAAAGATCTTATGCTCTTTATAGTATAAATCTGTCATTAACAAATAAAAAGGAAACAGTTGCTCACATTTGAAGAGCACTTCCTAGTTTCCAAGGGACTTTCTCCTTGAGTATTCCATTGCACGGGCTCTAGAAAATTTTCTTCTAGTGCCAAAGGCAGTCAAACTAAATCCATTGAAGCAGTAATAGGATCATTTCATTGTCAACCACATTTTTATCTTATGTCCATATCTTAAGTTTTATCCTCACAGACTAGTTGAGAGTATTCAAAGTTGCCATGGATACAAGATAGCGATAGAACCCATTTGTCATTTCTCATCTTCAGCCACTAACCCTGTGAATAGACTAAGAAAATGTAAGAAACCAGTGCCACTAGCAATGCCCAAGGCTTAATGCAAGAAGTAGAGGGAATTGTATCTCCCTGTGCAGACATTCTTAACCTTAGGTATGTGAATACTTAAAATTGACTAGAAAACTTTATGGCTATGAGAATGTTTCTCATGCCATTCCATAGGTTTCATCAGATGATGAAGGCAGACAGGCTTCATGATGACAGCCCACCATTTACATATGAGATAATGGAGTCTAGAAAGGCCAAAGAAATTTCTTGGGGTTCCACAGTACTAGTAAAGGCAGAATTGGACTTGTGGCACTTCTAGTTAAATATTCTTTTCCCTTGTCACTCAAATGTCTTCAGGAGGGACTTTTCTGGTGGCTAGGCACTCCCAGTGCAGGGGGCCCGGGTTCTATCCCTGGTCAGGGAACTAGATCACACATGACAGAACTAGGTCACACATGCTTCAAGAAAAATCCTGCATGCCACGACTAAGACTTGGTGCAGCTAAATAAATAAATATATGTATTTTTTTAAAAAAAGCTTTCAGGAGTCATACATTTTTTTACTTCAATCAGGGAATAGTCATATCCATGTGTTTCTGAATTAGAATATGAAAGACTCTTGCACAAGCCTGTCTCATTTATCCTAAGGTTCTAGCGTTTCATTGGAATGAGTTAGCAATATCTTAATTATACAATCTCAGCAGTGAAGTGCACAGAAAATGAGTCATTTCACCAGGAGAAAATCTGGTGGGTGCACATCAAAATTTTGAAAAGAACTGTTAATGCTCCATGATTACAGATTAATGCGTACATTCGGTTTCCTTGGAAATGGTTAGGGCAGATGCCATTATTTAAGAATTAAGAAACTGGGAACAAACCTCATTTGTAACCTGAAGAGCCTTAATGCATACAAAAAGCAGCAATGAAGATGCTGGAAAAGCTTAGTCAGGTAAATGTCAAGGACAAAATTTTAAAAGGCCAGAATGCCAGAGTTACAAGTAAGAAATAGGAAATGTTAGTAGAATTTGGGAAATAAGATTCCCCTTAATTTTTGTACGTGGGAATTTGCTCAAATGATCTGAAAAGTACTTTTAAAACAATATATAGTTATCAATATCTTTAAAAGTACTTAAATAGTATCTAAAAATATAGTTAAAAAAGACATAGTTATCTCATCAAAACACAAGCAATTAATTGATTGCCTAACTTACATAAGACTAGGGAAACTGGTTTAAAAAAATAGCATTTTACACCTTATCTGTTTTTAATCCTTTATCTTAGTTCCTTCCTCCACTCAAATCTTCAAATGCCATATCTTTTCCTCACATCAAAATTAGCTTTCAAGAAAAAGGTCACAATACTAAAAGACAAAGCCTTGACAATTTTGTCATGTTTTTATGGCAAACTGCCAAAATCTCAAAAATTGCAGGGAAATAAAACCCATAAAACATAGGTTGTTGTTGTTTAATCACTAAGTCACCCCTGACTCTTTGCAACCCTATGGACTGTAGCCTTCCAGGCTCCTTTGTCCATGGGATTCTCCAGGCAAGAATACTGGAATGGGTTTCCATTTCCTTCTCCAGGGGATCTCCCTGACCCAGGGATCGAACCTATGTCTCCTGCTTGTCAGAGAGATTCTTTACCTCTGAGCTGCCTGGGAAGCCCCAGAGCACAGGTTACCCTATTAGCCAATGTCCAAAAACAGTAGGATGTGGATTCAAAGAAAAGGAAGCACCAACTTCAAAATGGAGGACACAATGAATGCATTCTCTGGTTACCAGGCAGCCAAGTTTCCCCAAGTGTTGTAGGAAGTCCTGCTTCCTAATCTTCCAAAGCCTTCCAGGTCACCCTGGAGGGGATCACAGAGAGAGGAACGCCTTGGATGCCAATATTCTCCATCTTAGAGAGGGCACTGGCAGATGCTGAGGTTGAGCAGGAGTTCTGGCCTTGAGACTCCAGTGGCTCGATCCCTGTTATCCTAGGAGAAAAGAAAAGGCCTGATAATGGCTGTGGCCAGAAATCCACAGATGAAGACATGAACCTCTGGAGACTTTTTTTTAAAAAACTTTTTGGCCACCCCAGAGGCATGTGGGAATCTTAGCTCCCTGAAGAGGGATTGAATCCTCACCCCCTGCACTGAAAGTGTGAAGTCTTAACTACTGGACCACCAGGGAAGGTGCTGGAAGGAAGCCTTCCTTACAGCTCTTTTAACTCTACTGGGACACTGTGAGTGGGACAAGTTGGAGACGAGGAAGTAAGTAGATGGCGGGAGGGAAGGTCAGACACCACATGGGGAAATCATCCCTCAGTCATCGTCCCTGGAGCGATTCTGCAAAAGGTGGGGGAGACACCGCTTCCTGCTCTAGGTTCTGACTCCAGCTCTTGGCCGTCTAGGAAACAACTGAAGAGTGTTCAAAACAACTTCAGAATTATGGCCTTGGGTACCGGTGAGCCTTTTGGATCTTGGAATCTTAGAGAAGGTATCACCAAATGTTGTTCCATTAGTCACCAATGACCTGCCTTGCCGGGCCAGCCTGCCTTGTGTAGGCTGTGGTTGTGTTGAAACGGGAACAAATCTAATTACAACCTGCTTATAGTTAGGACTGAAAGAAACCCCCTCCACTCCTGCTAGAATAACTGAGAAGAGGGACACCCCAACCAGAGGGAAGGCTTTCTGAGTGAGGAGAGTTGTGGGCCCCAGAAATGCAGAGCATCAGTCACGCTTCCCTGGCTCTATGGAGGGTTGGTAGGACCTTCCCTCCCCCAACTCCCAATAGAACATTTTTGGCCAATCTCTCTGGCAAGGGGCCTTATTTATTTGCAGAGTTGTTATTCTGCAAGATCTGAGTCAGAGGCAGGCCAGGTTTTTTTTTTGCCAGTCATACTGAATCTGCCCTTCTTCCACCCTTCCAGCTTGTATTTTTACTGGGAGACCCCAGGTGTGGGGCTAGGACAAAGCAGGGCTTTCTGTTACTCCGTGGAGATTCTTCCTAATAACTCCAGGCCTTTTCACCTCCTTTCTAAGCCTCAGCCATGGAAGGCATTTTATCTCTGAGTTCACAGCATCTCACAGGCTGAAAATCTCTCAGCTTGTTGTGTTGATGGGCCAGGGAGAAAAGGATGAGGACCAGCAGGCACCCACACTCTGTACACCCCCCTTTTCCTGTGTGCCAACAGGGGCACCTGGGTGAAATGGGGTTACTATCACACCATCACGGGCAGCTTTGAAGGGGGAAGGACATTGGAGATTAACAGAAGGAGTGGGGCATCTTTCTTTGATGCTTTGAGGCAAAGGCTGGTAAGAGATTGGGGGGCCTATGACAGTGCTTGGTGATGGTCACCCCTCCTGTACAACTGCCTGCACGCACAGCAGAAATTAGACCGGATAAAGCACAATTCAGTCTGAGTTGCTGCTTATACGATCTGCTTCTTCTGAGAATCTGAATTTGAGTCTAATGAGTCCCGTGATAGATCTTTAATACTGGAAGTTGCTCCTTCTCACTTGAAACTTGACTTTCTTTTCTTTCTTTCTTTTTTAATTACTTTTTTTTTGGAGTAGAGCTGCTTTATGAAGTTGTGTTAGTTTCTGCTGTACAGCTAAGTGACTCAGCTGTATGTTTACCATATATCCCCCTTTAGATTTCCTTCCCATTTAGGTCACCACAGAGCACTGAGTGTAGGGTTCCTTGTGCTCTACATTAGGTTCTAATTAGTCATCTATTTTATACATAGTATCAATAGTATATGGGCTTCCCAGGTGACACAAGTGTTAAAGAAACCACCTGCCAATGAGGGGGACATAAGAGAGGCAGGTTTGATCCCTGGGTAGGGAAGATTCCCTGGAGGAGGGCATGGCAACCCACTCCAGTATTCTTGCCTAGAGAATCCCCATGGACAGAGGAGCCTAGTGGGCTATAGTCTACAGGGTTGCAAAGAGCTGGACAACTTAGCCTGCACGCACACATCAACGGTATATCAATCTCAGTCTCCAAATTCTTCCCACCTCCTCCTCTACTTCTACTTCTCCCTATTCCCCCCTTGGTATCCATAAGTCTGTTTTCTACATCTGTGTCTCTATTCTGCTTTGCAAATAAGATCATCTATACCAGAAACTTGACTTTCTTTTTTTAACTAGATGAAAACCTCAACTAACAGTGCACAGTAACCCATGTGAAATTGACCAAATTCTTAATATACGGGCACACATGTCCAAACAGTATACATAGTACTGAGCACAATTCTGGCGTTAGAGTCAACTTCTTCTAATGTGGAACTGGAAAACAGACCAACAAAGCTCCAGGCAAACTTGGCAAAGATGATAAATCTTTCTTTTCTATCTGGTTTTCTGTCATTTCATAGATTTTCTTCTCTGTCTCATGCTGTCAGCTTAACTGTTTATAACTGGTCAGATTTCACATTTTAAGTAGGTATTCATTGAACGTAGTTCTCTCCCTCAGGACCATATTTCCCAAGTGATCACTGCACGCTTCATACAATGGTTCCTTCTCTTTCTAGGCTTGCTCTTTAATTTCTCACTTTAGCTATTCAAGGATGCCCACAGTTGTATGATGGGAGAATGCTAAATGAGCAACTGCTTCCTATTTTTAAGAAAATGATGAACATTTTGGGTTGTGAGCTACTTGAAAAGATTTCTCCTTTTGCCAAAAACATTGATTTTTACATTTCTTCCTTTGTGTTAAAGGTTAGCCATTTCATACCTATACATTGGGTGCTCATCAAGAATAGTTCAGATTGTGAAGTATGGTAGGGTTTGGGGCTAAACCAGGAGGGTGACATGTGAAGTCTTGTGGTCCTCTGATCTGGGTGGCAAAAACATTCTCCAGGCAGACAGCAAGTTCAAAGAGCCCAGGGTGCAGACATTTATGTAATCCCTGCTCTGCGCTAGACGCTGCCCAGGTCACCAGGATCACTTAGAAAAGGAAGGGGCTGTCCTCACCTCATCTGAACCCTACACATTGTTTCCTAGTCTTGTTTGTGACTTTTTTTTTTTTTTTTTTTACAGAAACTTATGTATTATATTGGGTTTCCCAGGTGGCATTAGTGGTAAAGAAGTTGCCTGCCAATGCAGGAGGCATAAGAGATTGGGTTCGATTCCTGGGTGGGGAAGCTTCCCTGGAGGAGGGCATGGTCACCCACTCCAGTATTCCTGCCTGGAGAATCCCTTGGACAGAGGAGCCTGGCAGGCTACAGTCCATTGGGTAGCAAAAAGTCAAACACGACTAAAGCAACTTAGCACACATACACGCATGTATTCTATCAAGCTTTTGACATTTGATTTCAGTTTTCTCAAATTTGAGAAAATTAAAAAACACTCTTTTGGTCATAATATCTACACTTAATCTTTAACACAATTGCTTTTGAAAGGATAACTTTTGGTAGCTTCATTCCTCAATTCTTTTGCACTGAAGCTAAAAAATTACATGCAATGAGGATGCCATCGGGAGCTTCCCTGGTGGCTCAGACAGTAAAGAATCTGCCTGCAGTGCGGGAGACCCAGGTTCGATCCCTGGGTCGGGAAGATCCCCTGGAGAAGGGAATGACAACACACTCCAGTACTCTTGACTGGTGAATCCAATGGACAGAAAAGCCTGGAGGGCTACAGTCCATGGGGTCGCAAAGAGTCAGACACAACTGAGCAACTAACACACACACAAGGATGCCATCAAGAAGCAAAGAAAATAGAATCCTGTAATTTGACACAGCTTCTTGGAAAGGATTTCACTGTTTTACTAGATAGACGTGCTTTCTGGTGCTGGGAGGAATAGCTGTAGTGAACATCTAGAATATTGGTGTCTCTGTCTTTAATGCAAAGGGATTTGCCAAGAGAAATGAGTTCATCAAGTGATGAAGTCAGTGCTGAAGCTGTTCCATGAAGAATTAGAGAATCCTCAGCTCTACTAGTGTACAGTCATCATATAATGATAAATAATTATTTTTTAAAAGCAATGGACATCATACTTCTTAAAATAAAGAAACACTGTAGAATTTCAAATATATTACAGTGGACTTCAGGTGAATAAAATCTTGTTGCAGTGGTACAAAGAGACACTCCCTATTTTCCATGCTAGCAAGTTTTTGGCAAAGTCTCTTAGGATTTATTTTTTGGTACAGGCTCAGTAATGTTTATCATGTGCTTATGAAATTGCAGAATAGGTCCAAGTCAGAAAGATGACAGTATAAAGAGGGCTGGGCCAATAATAATTTTATGTGAAGTATGCAGGATTTTCCATCAGGTGTCAAGAATTTAGGGCTTCCCTAGTGGCTCAGTGGTAAAGACTCTGCCTGTCAATGCAGGAGACGCAGGTTCAACCTCTGGATTGAGAGGATCTCCAGAAGAAGGAACGGGCTACCCACTTCAGTATTCTTGCCTGGGAAATCCCACGGACAGAAGAGCCTGGCAGGCTACAGTCCATAGGGTCGCCGAAAAGTCGTACACAACTCAGCGACTAAACAACAGCATCAAGAATTTAAGTTGGCTAATTGATTCCATTTGCAATAGTGCATAACACTATTTATTGTAAGGCAAATACATCTGCTTTATGTGCCCTGATGAAATTGGAAGATCCTAGAAACTAGCTTCAGGATACTTTTCCTTGGATAAGGGACCTATGTCCACCTCCTTATGGCCACTATAGTTTAAGTAAAATCATCTTGAAAGTAAATTGAATCTTTGGGACTTTTCCACTTCCTTTTTCTTTTCTTGATTTCTCCAATACTTTCTAAAGACTCCTAAATCACACAAATAGTTCCTTTTATTTACCATAAAATCACCAGGCCTATAATCAGTAGTTATTCTCTAATTATTTGACTTTTCTCCATGCTTAAGTTTCTTTCTGGTCTTAATTTTTAGATGCAAGTAGAATCAATTAATTCTGTTACTTCCTTAGACTAGGAAACTTAAGACCTAGCGGTAGTTATTACTTAGATGCTATTTTTTGGTTTTTTAGGAAGAGAATTTGGCACTAAATACCACAAATTCTGACGGAAAATGTAAAGAAATGAAAAATGAAGCTATAGGTTTCTTAGCTAGTATGTTTTCAATTTATTTTTCTGTATCACAACACAGTATTCCCAAATCCAATCTATTTTTGACTAGATTTAAAATGACTTCTTACAGAAATTCACTCCATGTATTTGTAAGATAGACACTAGCCAGGTTCATTTTTTCCATAGTAATATAAAGTCAAGCTGTTTGATGAAAATGACAGTTCATTTACTTGTTGAGATATAATTCATATGGGGACAATCGCTTTGAGAACACTTTGAGTGCAGAATGCCTTAAAAGTGTTCTTGTATTTACAGACATGTCCTTCATTGCAACATATTCTACTCATGTAAAATGAAGACACACAACTGAATCATCATGATCCACTGATGTTCATTTTTTTCACTAGAGCAGAATTTACTATGATAAATAATGATAGAAAAATACTTGTCTTTAGTTTGCAATAATAAAATTTTACATTAAGAAGACTATGTAAATCAGAGCCACTTTCTAGGAAGCAGGTAAAATGCTACTTTAAAACAACATGTTTACATAAGTCCCGAAATATTTAATTTGGAAAGCATTTAACTAGAGACTGTGAAGGGTCAACATGAGGGAAAAAAGCAACTAGGACAAATCTTGTCCTCAAGTTCTCACTTGCAAATCCCAGTGGTGAAGCCAATGGAAAGTTTATGGAAATATCTGAAAATTTGGCCTAGTTCAAAAGCTCTATTAAGTTAGTATTTTAATACATTGTCCTAGTTAAGTCTTGTCTTTATGGTCCTTTTAACATTGCTTCACCCAGGGTTCATTCATAACTTACTCAGAAATTACAGAAATGAGAATAGGCTCTTGTTAAGGAGAGCTTCAACCTTTAAATTTCAAAGGTACCTTGACTTCCTAACCTTCTTCACCTTGATTCTGGGAAAAGGATTTCTGTAAAGAAATTCATGAGTCCAAGGTAAGCTTTGTGTTTTTTAATACTCAGAATAGGTAAGAATATACAGCTGTAAATATATATAACTGACATTATTTGTGTGTGTTTGTGTTTGTGTGTGTTGTTGCTCAGTCATGTCCGATTCTTTGTAGCCCACCAAACTTCTCTGTCCATGGGATCTCCCAGGCAAGAATATTGGAGTGGGTTGCCATTTCTTTCCCCAGGGGATCTTCCCAACCCGGGGATCGAACCCACATCTCCTGTGTTTCCTGCATTGCAGGTGAATTCTTCACCTGCTGCACCATCGAGGAATGTCATGAATATTATTATAAGTTTTATTTTATAATAGTGAGCATATAAATATCTTGCATTTATAGAGGATAAGCTTCTTGCATTACATGGAGGAAGTCAGGAAACCTTTAACTTCCCATGATCTCTGTTTACAAAGCCTCTATTTTGGTTGGGTACTGTCTAAGATACACAGCTATGTATCTTCAGTGGCACCAGGTTTGGTTTCTGGAAATACAGGAAAATGGTTTCACTGTATTCTGAAATACAGTTATGGTTTCTGCAAAACATCATTCCATGACATCGTGGAGTCTGTTATCAGAGGAACTTGATTTCTTCAAAGAGGTGGACCTTGCTAAGTAACCACCGTCAAGTTTTTTCAGATCTGTCTTTGCAGTTGGGCCAAGGAGGCTTCCGGAGACATCTGCTAAGAGAAGAAGGAGCAAGAGAGACATTTTCTGCTCAAAACTGAACCTTGTCCTTGGAAGGAGAATTCTGACTATAGACTCTGGAGCCTGATGGAACCATATCGCATCCATGCTCCATCACTTACTAGCTCTGTTACCTACTTAACTTAACCTCTCTGGGCCTTATTTAACTCACACCCAAGAAACAGACACCACAAGGATTCTTGTCAGAATTTAAGAGTTCAAGTATCTTGAGCATTGTCTGCTCAGCTCATTTCTCATTATAATTTTATATTAAGCTCTTTCACTTAGATTTGTCTCTTAGTCCAGCTCTCCACCCCCCTCCACCCAGTGAAATAATGGTTAAGGGATTTGGATGAGAAGAAGGGTAGGTGAAGGCAGGAGATGCCATGAGATAAAAACTGAACAAGCTGCTTCAGTACAAACCCTGTGAGCTCTGCTGCCCTGCTCTATCTTGATAACTACCAAACATAATTTCACAAGGAGAGAGAGGCCTTCTCATTATGCAGTGCCACCCTCCTGTAGGCTTCTGTGAATTCAGAAGAGGCGAGTGAGGCCAAGGACCTGCCAATGCACGGTGGCAGAACTGGAGAGGAAGAATAAAAGCAGGTGCCACTCTGCAACCATGACTCTGGTTCCTCGGCCCTCTTAAGACACTCCCAGGTGGTGCTCTGAAACATGGTCAAGAATTGGGGGAGAGTGTTAAGAAGTTACCAGAAATGTATCAAATCACAGAACAGGTCTGGCCTGTCTGTTGCATCAGGCATTGTGTTGGCGACTGGCGAAACAAAGATGATGACGACGATGTGCCTGATCTCAAGCTCCTATCTGGCTCATCCAGGGACCCAGACTTTCTTAAGACCGCGTGCGGTCAGAAGCAGCTGAAGGCCTAGACCACCTGCCCCTACACGGGAGGACCCACGGTGGGGACATCAACGGAGAGGAATGAAGACCTCAGTGCCGCGGAGAGAGATTTCAGATAGAGGATGCGGAGCAGGGCAAGGAAATGAACTTTTTGCTTTACATTTGCACGTCTTAACTAAGATCTTCTGAAAACGCTGATGGCACAAACGGAGTGGCATCCTACTTTAAAACCAACTACGTATGGCTTAAGCATTTAGTTAGTTCTAACATCACCATATCAGAAATGTCGTAATGTTAATACTGACAAATACAGTTTTTTCGAAAGAAGGGACGTTGCCTCACTTGGCTCTCTGTGTGCACAGGGAAGTGGGACACGAATAAAATTCCCGGTGAAAGGCCAAGAGGGGGTGAGCTCTAGTCCAGACGCTGCACACGTGTCGCCCGCCCCGCCCCATCCCCATTGTACAGGGTCCGCCAAAGCTCGCGAGAGTCCTCTTGCCTTACACGTCTGCCACGTTCCAAAGGACCAGGACAGACTGGAAAGTCGAAAGCTGCTGGCTCTCACAGGCCGCAGCGTCGCGCCAGAACAGCCCAAAGCCTGCAGCCGGGCGGGGAAACGCGGCACGGTTCCGCCCCCTCATAGAGGCCTTTGTGATTGGCTATATACCCCGTCACTCAGCCTTCTGTGGGGCGGGGAGGGGTGGGGGCTCGCCGGACAGGGGCTTGACCTCAGGGCGGGTGAGCGGCGCGCTCTCGCGCCGGGAGGGCAGTCACCATCTCGGAGCACGCCAGGGCCAGGCGCGCGCCGGCGGAAAGTCCTCGGAGGCGCTGCGGGCGGTGCCGAGACACCCGTGCAGCTGCAGAAGCCGCGGCCCACACCCGCTGCAGCGCCCGCGCGCCCCGCGCCTGGAGGGAGCCCCCCACCCTTGCCGGCTCCAGCGGTGCACGCGATGGCCCCGCGCAAGAATGCCAAGGGAGGCGGCGGCGGCGGCAACAGCAGCAGCAGCGGCTCGGGCAGTCCGACCGGCTGCACCAGCGGCGGCAGCAGCAGCCCCGGGGCCCGGAGAGGTCAGAAGCGCTCGGAAGCCGGGGTCCGGGGTGGCCCCGAGGATGGGGCTCCGGGAGGGGGAGGGTCGTGGGCGCTGCGGTCCACCTCCCCAGATGCCGCCGAGCGCCTCCTCCATCCTCCGCATCTGTCCTCCTCTGGGCGCGGGGCGGAGGCCGTGCTCGGTGGGCCTGGCGGATGGGCTGGAGGGGCCGGGCCGAGCGGGGAGCCCCTTCCCGGCCGATCCCTCACCTGCAGTGCGCAGCCGAGATGGAGGTTGTGTCGATCCACTGCTTCTTGGCTCGCCGTGGAATTGACGATAGGCGTAAGAGAAACAGTTTACCTTGGCCGTGCATATTTTGGAGAATTTGGAAATGAGCCAAAGACAGAAAATAAGTTCTTGCCAAACCAGCAGCTTTTAAGTGCAGCTCAAAGAAGAATAAGGCTGCTGGGATGTGTGTGTGTTCAGGGCGGGGGAGAGGGGAGTGATTTGAATATTCTTGAAGATTATTTTAAATATTTTTGCCTTTATGTAGCTTTCTTATCGTGCGTTATAGTTGCCTTTAAATATCACAGAATACCGTAAATGCTGGGCGAGCTTCTCTGTTTTTTTCCCTTTGTTTTCTCTTTAAAAAAAAAAGGATATTCACCTTTCTCCTGTGCTTATCCAGCGGAGGGAGAGAGAGCAGATGTTTTAAATCTGTTTCATCTCATATTTCAGTGGCTCTCATTTCTTCTATACTTCCTTTGACTCATATTTAGGATATTAAAACTGCAGTCCACATGTGTATTGAATCTGAGCTGTAAACTTTCCCTTTTAAAATGATTCTAGATTCTTTGTTTCCTGAGGTCTGCAAGGAATGTATTTACTTGTATCAAAAAAGTAAATCAGAAGACTATAGTCATCCTTTAAAGAGCTGTTTTTTAAAAAGCACTTACCACTATCTGAAATTATTTGTTTTCATGTGTATTGCCTTCCTGTCTTACTCATTCCCTCTGGTTGATTCCTATTCCCAACTCTTTGAGTCTGGCCATTAATAGATGCTCAATAAAAAATTATTTGATGAGTGAATGAATTTAAATAGCAAAATTTAAATGATGAAAATAGTGCATAGTGCAGTTGAAATCTGAATAAATTTACACTCTGAAAACTAATATTTTGTATTGTAAAGAAAAAAGATACAATTTGAATTCCACAGAAAACATATTAATTCACCTTTGGCATAAGTACTTTGTGTTCCTTTGTCACTTGACCTTAAATGCCAGTCAGTTGATTTAAACAGGCAGAAGGGTAGATGAAGGAAGGCTCTGGCTACACTTTTTAAAATATCTAAATGAGAAGAACTCATGCAACTTAAGCTCCAAGTAGAGAAGGCTGATGAACAACACTTTAATGTTGTTTTCAAAAGTTTTTGTAGCCATTTACATCATCCTTGTTCCACTTTGCCCTTTGCAGTTCTGGATAGAGAGGTCTGACTGTATCTGAAACAGTTGTTTCATTAAATGTCCTGTTGTTGGTGAGAATTAGCATCGAAAGTGTGTATTGTATCCCCATCCCCAGTGGTTCAAGATCTGAATCAGTTTTAACAGGTAGGTGATACATTTAGGAAATGTTAGGACCAAAATGAACACATTCCAACTTTGATATTCCAGCATTTTAGAGCAAGTTCCATCCTATTTGAGGATCTACAGCATTTTACACATTGATCCTGTAATTGTTGTGAAACAGACATATAGTGTATAAAAGAGAATGTGGAAATAAGAGAGGTACCTATATTACCAGAAAAATCTCCAGACAGAGAGTTGACATTGGAGTCTTGCTTGTTACATAACGAGCATTCTTTTTCCGCAGCTATTTTTTTTTCAGTCAGTGATGAGTTCTGACTGTGTGCCACGTGGAAGGCACAGGAGATGAAAGGAGGTTTCTCTCTATTGTAAGCAGTTGCACTGCAGTGTGAACGTGTGATCCTATTTGTATTGCTTCCTTATAGCAGAGGATACTGGAAAGATAGAGCCACTTCTATTTGGTTGCTGTATCTATCTGTCATTGATGTGTACACACTGATGCCCAAGTCAATAACACGTGCTAGGGAAATCACAGAAACTGGAATCTTGGCTGCGGCCTTACCATGAGGCCTGGAAAGATTGTCTGACTCCTTAAAGGTTATATACTTCTTGGAAACCCAACTGATTATTGGATGATCCAAGACTAAAACCAGGTTTTTTCTTATTCATTTGACCATTGTACTGGATTTTTGTTGTTGTGCTGTGATTAAGTTGTGTCTGACTCTTTGCGACCCCATGGACTGCAGCACGCCAGGCCTCTCTGCCCCTCACCATCTCCTGGATTTTAGGTTCTCTAATTTGTAAGATTTTATGGGAATCTTGGAGTTGACGTTGATTATCTTTTCTTTCTAGCTCTCTATGGCATATTGTACCTGTTTTTTTAAAGAAAAGTATGCTTCCTATTGTACCACCAGTTAACTTTTCTTTTGATTAAAATTGTGTTTGAAACAGCATGTTTGAAAATCTTAGTTTGAGAAGTACATGTGCTCAACTAATGTTTTTGGAGTTGTTTTGCATTGAGATTCTGAAGGAGATGACGACACTAGTCAAAACATTATTATTTCTAACATTTGTGTGTGAAAGTAGAGTGGAAAAGGACCCAGTCCTTTGAAACATGCATTTTAGGGAAAATGTGATTATCTGGCCTTTTGTTGATCTTGGTGGTCATTTTTTTCAAAAGTAGTGTTTTGAAACTGAAACTTGGAGGTTTATATAAAAGTTAGATTTTTAAAGCAGGTGTCTGCTTTTTATTTAAGCCTTCAACTTAAATTGAAAACTGATAAAATGCTTAGCTTTTTGCAGAGCTCAAGTTTGCCTTTTCCAGTTTAATTCTTTAAAATATGAAAGAAACATGAGTAAATTGAACATATTACCTTTTTGTGTGTGTGTGTGTTTGTGCTCAGTCATGTCCGACTCTTTGCCACCCTGTAGACTGTGGCCTGGCAGGTTCCTCTGTCCATGGAATTTTCCAGGCAAGAATACTGGAGTGGGTTGCCATTTCCTACTCCCGGGATCTTCCCGAACAAGGGATCAAACCCATGATTCCCTGAGCCTCCTGCATTGCAGGCCGATTCTTTACCACTGCACCGCCTGGGAAGTATCTTACCTTTAACTCACACATAAAAAACTGACTTGCTTGACCAACTGAGGCCAAGGGAAACCTCTTTCAGATTTATTGAAGATCTTTGATCAAGAGGGATCATGAAATGCTTTTAGACTTATTTTGTAGTTACAGACCGTGGTATATATAATGTTTTTGTTTAAATTTTCCCTTTGCAATGTCATTCAGTCTTTCCCTGTAGCTTCTCACTTGCTAGGGGATGTCAACTGTTTCCTTTGTCTAATAGTGTTGTGCTACCACATCACACTTCACCAGTAGGTGTCACTGTAGAACACTTTTTCCTCTTTCAATTTGAAGTTTCAGATGTAACATCTACTTGTCTTTTAAATTTAACAAGCCCTGTACATACTCAGAACCATTGATGGACAACTACTTAAAAATGCTCAGCCACTGCTATTTAATTCTGTCACAATCTCTAACAGCAGGTTTTGAAATTTAGTAGTAATAGTCAATCCCTAGCAGTCTTATTTATATAGGCTGATTATATTTAGAATTAAATGCATTGATGAACTAACTATCTGTAAAATTATGCATTTGCAGATGTTTGATTTCGATGAGTGTTAATCATTTAGAATTTTTTTTCTTCCTTTTTACTTTCGGTATATCTTAGACTGCTTAGTAATTAACAGACACAATACATTGCTGCTTGCCCTCTGACTCCATTGAATGAGGAGGTCTTGGTGAAATTCCTTTCCTTTAATCGTTTTGTGCCAGTTGCTTAATCCTTTGTGAGTCAGTCTAGAATGAAAAGATAGGAAGGCCATAATTTTTCCACCAGAGAAACTGTACTGTTTTGTGTTCAATTGAACAGCATTTTTAACTGGCCAGATTGTATGAAAAATGAGTATTAGTCGCTCAGTTGTGTCCGACTCTGAGACCCCATGGTGGGTCTCCTCTGTCCCTGGAGTTCTCCAGGTAAGAGCACTGGAGTGGGTAGCCATTCCCTTGTCCAGGGGATCTTCCCAACCCAGGGATCGAACCTGGTTCTTCTGCATTGGCAGGCAGATTCTTTACTGTCTAAGCCACCAGGGCAGCCCAGATTGCATGCAACCAAGTGCTAAAAAGTTTTCCGAGGGAATTCTTGAACACATTTTATTATTATTATTTTTAAACATAGTTACCTTTTTTTAAAAATCTTTATTGAATATGTTACAGTATTGTTTCTTTCTTTCTTTTTTTTTTTTAACGTTTTAGTTTTTTGGCCACAAGGCATGTGGGATGTTCTCTCCCCGAGCAACCCCTCTACTGGAAGGTGAAGTCTTAACCACTGGACCACCAGGGAAGTCCCTTGCACACAATTTTAAAAAGATGAAACATTAACCCAGGTTTGGAAGTAAAAGGAGAGATCTATACTTTAGCTTTGCTTTAAAATCACGTGTCTCAGAGAGATTACTAGACAATGAGAGATTCTCATTTTCACCTGATTGGCAACAAGGTAGCTTGGATTAAGAATCACGTGAGCTTCCACTCTAGTTAGTGTTGGAAATTTAACCTCTAAGTTCTTTGGTCCCAGTAGAATATCTACCTCCCACCCCCCTTTTTTTTTCCCTCCAGAAAGACATTGTAGTTTGGGAAAATCTGATGACCTGGATTCATAGCCATTTAAGAACTGTGTAGCAGGTCACTCAAAATTTGTAATCCTGGTCTCAAATGGAAAGAATTATTCAGAGTTCTGAGAGCCCTAAAATCAATTTTATATGCCTTTCTGTTGCTCAGATTTTTCATCAAAGTACCTGTAATGGTAAAGTGGAGTGGGTTGCTCCACTTTGGAGAATATATAAGGCTGTGGAACTAAGCAGGCTATTGCATGCTGGAAAAATTTTTTATGAATTAAGAAATGAGTTTTTGTGATCCTGGGTAGCATCTATTTGACTCAAGTGGATGTCCTAGAAGTCATGTTCATAGTGGGTTCTGAGTACCCTTGACACATTTCTGTCTGCCTCTGGGGTACATGTCAGCCTTCAAGTTGCGGATTTACCCTCTGACCCTCCTGGGTCTGTACTGTTTTCTCTTACTAGAGCTCAGATATATTTTAGTCTTTTGATGTTACTCCAGTGTACTGCTTTAATATCCTGAAAATATACAAGTTAGTTCGTGTCTGGGGGTATTTCTGCATCTCCTGCGTGGTTCGACTTCATTCTGTCCTAAGATAAACAGAACATTTTAAAATTAGCTTCCCTTTAATAAATTCTGTATGTACAGAGAACACATCTACAGTTTGCCCAGATCCCTGGGAAAGCCTCAGCCATCTGTTGGGAGAGGCGGGGGTGCTCAGGCTGCCTCCCGTGCTCCAGTATCCACTGCTCCAGCATCTACGCAGCTCTGAGTATAAATCTCGGTGGATGTGTGTCTGGTGTTCAGTCCTGCAGATCTGGCTGTTTCTACTAGAGGACCAGAGATTAGGATGTCTGTTTCTTCCTTGTCTTTATCTCTACGTGCCGCTGTAGGGGCCCTTGTTCTGGAGTCCATTGCTTTAGCCGTTTCTTCTGCTAGGGCTAGGAGCCAAGGTAGTATTTCCTTGGCAGTCATTTTTGTTTTTTGATGAGAGTGCTTCAGGCATTTGGTCTGCACTGAACATTTGCTTTTCAAGGGTGTGTCTTGGTTACCTTTGGCTGATGTGGATATCTTTTAAGGGCAGATCACTGAGTGTAATTTAGTTCTGATCAGATTGATGACGCCTGAGAACAAATTTGCTGTAGATAACCTATTAGAATCAAAGGAAATTTGTTTTAAAAAATAGTTTTTTTAAAATTTTGTGTTGGGGTATAGTCAATTGGGGCTTCCCAGGTGGCGATAGTGGTTAAGAACCCGCCTGGCAATGCAGGTAGACATAAGAGAGGCGGGTTTGATCCCTGGGTCAGGAAGATCCCCTGGAGGAGAGCATGGCAGCCCACTCCGATATTCTTGCCTGGAGAATCCCACAGACATTGGAGCCTGGCGGGCCGCAGTCCATAGAGTTGCATAGAGTTGGACACAACTGAAGTGACTTAGCACGCACACATAGCTGATTAACAAACAATATTGTGGTAGTTTTCAGGTGAACAGGAAAGGATTCAGCCATGCATACACAGGTATCCATTCTCCCTCACGCTCCCCTCCCCTCCAGGCTGCCACATAACACTGAGCAGAGTTCCCTGTGCTATACAGTAGGTCCTTGTTGGTTATCCATTTTAAATGCAGCAGTGTGCACATGTCCATCCCAAACTCCCTAACTATTCCTTCTCCCCATCGTTTCCCCTGGAACCATAAGTTCCTTTAGACTCAAAGGAAATTTTGAGGCTACTTGCTGAGTAAGTCTTTAGAAAAGATATTTACACAAGATCTTTTGAAGGCTTGGGGCTGGTCTCTGGCCACCTTGGAGACCCAGGGGTCTTGCCTGGTCGATCTGGCTGTAGCTTGGCTGTCCTCACCTGCCGTGGATGCTCTCCATGCTCTGACACGGATGGGGGCTGGGGATGGGGGTGGGGGCTGTTTAGTTAGTGCAGAGTGGAAACAATTGTTGCTGTGCTTGGAAAGGTGCCAGCCTTTCTTTCCTGCTTGTGTTCCTACAGATTTAACCCCGTGACTCATTCTGCATGGAAGCCAGCAAGCATCGGTCTTAATTTTGAGTGAGAAAATATGACTGGAGAAAAGAATTTCATTCCATCACCAGTACTATTTAACTGTTATTTCTCATATCTTGTATAGGTTTGACAGCCTTTGCTGTCATTACCTAGTGCAGACTCAGTGCTGTTTTGTTCTCTCCTGTCTCTCACTTTGGTTCTTGTTTATTATATTGCTATTGTACAGTTTCTCACACTGTCTTTCACACTCTGTTTTTAATTCAGTTTTCCTGAATTGGTCTACTGAAAAGTCTGTTTGGTCTAGGTTCACAAGTAAATTTTATTTAGAAGTTAATTTTTTTTCCCTTACATGAAAAAAAAAAAAATCTGTGTTGTGTTTATTGAAAGAATACCTGCATTTAACTTTTCCATTTTTTGAGTCTAATCAATTTGAATAAGATGCTTGTCACTTACTTAGTTTTATATTTACAAATTGTTTTATGCATTTTGGTTTTTGATGGAGAGCCATCTCTCTTTTAGAATGTAAATATTTCTATGTGTTGCTCTTTAAAACTGTATCTATTTGTAATATTATATATTAAAATGTTTAAATAGATATAAATAATGCAGTGACTTACCATGTAGCCATCATACAGATGAGGAAGTAAAATATTACCAAATTCTTGGTTTCTCCTTTCCTGTGTTATCCCTTTACAACCAATCTTATTAAACATTTTGTGATAATCATTGTCACATATTTCTTTATAATATATATTATATAATATATAGCTTCCATGGTGGCTCAGTCAGTAAAAAATCTGCCTGCAATGCAGGAGACCTGGGTTCAATTCCTAAATCGGTAAAGATCCCCTGGAGAAGGAAATGGCAGCCCACTCCAGAATCCTTGCCTAGAAAATCCTATGGACAGTGGAGCCTGGTGGGCTGCAGTCCATGGGATTGCAAAGTCAGGCATGACTGAGTGGCTAACATATAATATAGACAGTAATATATTATATAACAATGTTATGCTGCATATATGATATATATAGTATAATAGTAATATATAACAATATAATATTATGTTTCATGTTGTATACTATATATCCAATTGTATAAAATATATTTATTAAATTTTATATATATGAAAGTTGCTTAGGAAGTATATCTATATCCCTGTGTATACAAATATTGTATGTATGTATGTATACATACATATACATTTGTTTGTTGTTCTATTGTTTAGTTGCTAAGTCATTTCCAACTGTTTTGCAACCCCTTGGACTGTAGCCCATCAGGCTTCTCTGTCCATGGAATTTCCCAGGCAAGAATATGGGAGTGGGTTACAATTTGCTCCTTCAGGGGATCTTCCCAATGCAGGGATTGAACCCACATCTCCTGCATTGCAGGTGTATTCTTTTACCGCTGAGCGACCAGGGAAGCCCATACATTTGTCCAAAGTTTTATGAATAGGCTCATACTTGGCAACTATTCGACACTATTTGCTTAAGATTCTACCAAACTGGCTCTTTGTTTTCCTATATATAGTTCTTCACTATATGAATGTGCTTTTTCTTTAACCATCCTGGAGTCCAGGACCACTTTATTTTCATTTTTTTCTTTCAAACACTGCTGCCCTGAACGCTCTTGGAGCTGTCTGTTCCCTTGTATACATGTCTAAGTCCTTTTCTAGAGCATAATTTAGGATTGGAATTGTTGGGTCATAGCAAATACACATATTAAACTTTACTAAGTATTTTTTTTCCCCCAACCTCAAAGTGGTTGTATCACTTTACACTCCCACCCACCACGAAAACAGCTACCTGTGTGCAGCAACCACATTACCAACGCTTGGTAACCTTTCATATTGCAAGTTTAGTAAGTTTAGTGGGTGTGAAGTAGTATTTGCGTTTTCAACTTGTATTTTCCTCATCAGCAATGAGGTTACTAGTCAGAATAGCTATTTGAGCTTCCTTTTCTGTGAATTCTTTTTAATATACATACATACATACATACATACATACATACATACATACATACATACATATATATATATATGTATATATATATAACCTATTTGTCTAGGTTTTTAAATTTTATATAATTTAAATTTTTGTTTTGTAGAATTTCTTTATCTTTAGCCTTTTGATTAAGTGATAAAGGGCTTCTCCCAGTCTGTGATTATCCACATTGTCATTTTCTGTAGTATAATTTGTTGAATAGAATTTTCAGATTTTTGATATATCGATAATAGCATTTTTCTATTTTCTTATTTATGGTTTGTGCTTTATTTAAGACATCTTTTCTAACAGAGATCATAAGACATTTTCTTTTTTTTTTTTCTATAAACTACTAAATTTTGCCTTTTACATTTAGATGTCTAAACTATGGGGTGTAGTTTTTATTGTATATATTGTTGGATAGGGATCTAATATTTTTAAAGAATGAATAATGAAAATGTCCTGCACCATTAGTTGAAGTGTCTTCTTTCTACACTAATCTGCTGTATCATCTATTGTGTATGGATACCTATGACTCTGTTTTGTTCCTGGTATGTAGAATTAGGCAAGTCCTTCTATCCTGTCTTTTTCATCATTATCCTCACTGTTTTGGGACCTTTCCGAGCCTGTCTTTTTAGAATCTGCACATCAAGTTAAGTTTCATGAAGATTATTTCAGAATTTTGACTGGGATTGTATTGAATTCATAGAACAGTTTGGGACAAATATGTGTGTGTGTTCAGTCACTAAGTTGTGTCTGACTCTTTGCAACCCCATGGACTGCTGCATGCCAGGCTTCCCTGTCTTTCACTATCTCTTGGAGTTTGCACAAACTGGGACAAGAACACATGTATAACAATGAGTATTTCTGTACATAAATGTGGTGCAACTTCCTAGGTATTTGTCTTACAATGACTTTTTATCATTGTATCCAAAAGTGAGATGCCTCTTCTATTAGATTTAGCATAAGTGCTTTACTGTTGTTGTTGTTCAGTTGCTCAGTCATGCCCAGCTCTTTGTGACTCCATGGACTGTAGCCCGCCAGGCTCCTCTGCTTATGGGATTTTCCAGGCAAGAATACTGGAGTATTTGCCATGTCCTCCTCCAGGGGATCTTCCTAACACAGGAATCAGACCCATGTCTCCTGCATTGCAGGTGATCTCTTGCATCACAGGCATATTCTACACTTTTGAGCCACTAGGAGAGCCCTTAGATGACTCATAACTGGTCCTATTTCATCCTTCAGGCATTGTCATCTTCATAAAGTGCAAGTTAGATCATGTCGCTTATTTGAAAACCTTGCCTAGTCTTCCCGGTCCTCAAGGTGTAGTTTAGATTCCTTAGCACCATCTAGGAGGCTCCTCATGATCTTGCCCCTCTTACCCTCTATAGCCAATCTTAAACTGCTCTCTTTATATTAATTCACCCACGCCTCGTCACTCTCTGAGGTCTCTGCATTTGCGCTTGCCATTTCTTCTGTGACAGCCCCGCACTTGCTCTTTCCCTGTGTGGCTCCTGTGTGTCTGTCAAGATGCAGCTACCCCATCAGTTCTTCTGCCTTCCCCTTGATCATCTTCCCAGTGGGTTTTGCAACCCTCCTCTCCTGCACCCCCAGCATGAGCGCCTGTAGCGCCCTCTGCAGGTACTGTTTTAGCATTCTCATTGATCCACAGGTTCCTCTAGCAGATGAGAAAAGTGTGACAACACAGTATTAGACTGAACTGCACCCAAGGACTAGCTCTGCCACTCATTTTTGACCTTTTAGTAAGTCAACGAACCTCTCTCAGCATCTTGAAATATTTCTTCATCTCTCAAATGGAGATAATACTCACACTTATGCAAAGTGATGCATAGTAAGCGTTTCTTAACGACTGCAGTTGTTGTATCTGATGATGGTGATACCTCCTTGAACAGAACAGATGTTTACTTTTGTACTGTGATCACCTGTTGTCTTTCGTTCTTGCTTGATCATAAAGGCAAGAACTTTATGATCTGTGTTAGGAACAGACACCAGACGCAGACCCCCGTATACAGTTAGGAATTGATTTCATTAAAAAAGATGTGATGCGCTCGCACCTGATGTGGTCGGATCAGTGGTTCAGGAAGTCCTCAGAGCACGTACCTTCTCGGTGTCTGTCATCCTGAGGTTGGCTCCTCTGGGATTCAAGATGGCAGCCGGCGACCTTGGGGTTCCTTGCTTCCCTGTTCACACTCAGCAGAAGAAGGGGGCTTTTTCGTTTTTGCATAGAACAGGGCTCCTTGGCTCCACACTGCCTGTCTCACCACCGCTGGCTGAGAATGGGTTACCAGGATTGTTCTGGTCGGAGGTCAGCATGGTGGTCCCATGATCTCCCTGGAACTAGCTATCATTTTCTTTTTTCCCTAATATTTTAAATTGGGGGATAACTACTTTATAGTGTTGTGTTGGTTTCTGCTGTACAACAGTGCGAGCCAGGATAACTACTTTATAGTGTTGTGTTGGTTTCTGCTGTACAACAGTGCGAGCCAGTCGCTATCATTTTTCTATGTTATTACAATTTTCTTTTGATTTCTTTTCAACTGATTTAAAAGGTCAAAACCGTTCTTAGGCCCTGGTTCATACAAAAATGGGAGGTGGGTCGAAGCCCACTCACCCTAGTCAAGAGTACTTGCTGGGACTGGGAGAATTACTCCTAGGGTTTGGTGTAGGTAAACACCATGTTCCATTTTCTTTATATCTCCAGTGCTTAAATGATGGTCTGTGCATAGTAGGCACTCAGTAAATATTGGAGTGAACAAATTTATAGGGAAAAGTCTTACTTCCTTCTCACAGATCAAAAGGACGCTGATGGTATAAACTGTGTTTTTTGTGTCTCTTCCACACTGCCTAGAATGTAAAAGGTGCTTCAGAATTATGTATTACATGTGTGGATTTTTTTTTTTTAACGTTTATTCTACGGACCATAAGACAGATTGCAAAATCCTCTTGATGTTTATAAGTGTTGGAGTTAAAGAAATAAAAATTTAAAGAGATAAAAGTTTAAAAGTTTATGAAATAAAAATAAAGATGTGAAGAATTGTTTAAAATGAGCAAGTCCTTTCTGGTAGTTTCGACATACAAGTACTTAGGCCAGTAGGAAGCATTCCTATTTCGTTCATTCTGATTAGGAGGAAAGTTTGGGCAGAAGCAGGCATTTATTTGTTCTGCAACATTTTGATTTCCCCTCACTTTAGCCTTAAATATGACTCATTGACAGGCTAAAATTATGTGAATACTGAAATACTGCTAAATTTTTGTTCCCTTTAGTTTTTTGGTTTTGGCTTTTAAAATTCTTTTGTAAGAGTTATGGATATTTCCTTCTTGACTTAAGACTAAAGTTTGACAATCTTAATTAAAAAATATAGAAAAGCTATGAGTGAAAGTGAAAGTCGCTCAGTCATGTCTGACTCTTGGTGACCCCATAGACTATACAGTCCATGGAATTCTCCAGGCCAGAATACAGGAGTGGATAGCATTTTCCTTCTCTAGGGCATCTTCCCAACCCAGGGATTGAACCTAGGTCTCCCACATTGTAGGCGGATTCTTTACTAGCTGAGCCACAAGGGAAGCCCAATGCTATTAATAACATTTATAAAGCAGATTGTACTTCAGAGTGCTGTATCTTTAAAATTCAAGAGAAGGGTTTGTCCCAAGTGCTTCTTTTCATCCACATTGTCCCATATACTCTTTTAGCCTAATTTTGTTGTTGTTTAGTCGCTAAGTTACATCTGACTCTTGGTGTTCCCAGTGGACTAGAGCCCACCAGTCTCCTCTGTCCATAGAATTTCCTGGAGTGGTTAGTCATTTCCTTCTCTAGGGGATCTTCTCGACCCTGGGTTTGAACCTGAGTCTCCTGCATTGGCAGGCAGACTCTTTACCTCTGAACCACCTGAGAGTTAAGCCACCGTAAATACCCTAATATTAATACTCACCAAAATGAACTTTTATTTTTGTTTACTCCTACACTGGACTGTAAGCAGAGTGGCCCCTCTTGTTCATTGTACATCGGGGATTTCAAGAGTTATTAGTCAAAGGAATGAATATTCAGGTGCATGGAGAAAACGGTGAAAGCCTTTTAAAATTTACCATTGTGTAATTTTGATAACTTTGTGTCTTAAAATCTTTATTAGCTTATAGAGAGCTGAAAGCACCTTGTTCTGCTGATCTGAATTATTTGTTGAGCAGAAATGTTCTATTTAAGGCAAGACTTTTATCTGAGATGGTATTACAGACATTTAGCCACTGCTGGGAAGAGATTGTGCCCTGTCAGGACAGCACCTGTTCAATATTCCTGTGCTTTCTGCCCAAACATTAGCTTCTCAGTATCTGGCATAAAGCTTTGCGACTTCAGCCTTTTCAGCTGGTCAGATTTTGTTGGGTCATACTCCTAGGAACCTTTGGCAGCAGACTAGCTGGCTTTTTCTGGAGCACAGCCGAGAGGCCAGTGTTTGTGACAGTTCATGTAGTGGAGCCTGAATGCAGGGTGGTGAGCCGGATGCCTGGTGACTTTTATTCCAGGTGACCTCAGCCAGGGTGGGTGGGGGCCGGTCTTTTTGGTGAAGGTGGAGCTGAGGGAGGGGTTGGGTATGGAAGTTAGGGCAAAATGTGTCAGTGAGAGTTGAGTTAGGGGACACCCGAGCAGGTGGTGACATTGACTGTCACTTTGGTTTTTGAACTGGGGCAGGATCGGGAGGAAAGGGACAGACTTGGAGTGTGGGGGTGGGGCAGCCAAGTGGATGAAGCCCATGGGGTGCTGGCTGGACCTGCCCTGGTCATTCCTGTCCCTCACCCAGAACCAGCCTGTGGTCTGGTTTTGTTTTCAGAATGCTGCTGCTACTGCTGCTAAGTCACTTCAGTCATGCCTGACTCTTTGCAACCCAGTAGACTACAACCTGCCAGACTCCTCTGTCCATGGGATTCTCCAGGCAAGAATACTGGAGTGGGTTGCATGCCCTCCTCCAGGGAATCTTCCCGACCCAGGGATTGAACCTGCATCTCATGTCTCCTGCACTGGCAGACAGGTTTTTTACCACTAGTGCCACCTGGGAGTGTGTTAGATTTGTTTTACCATCTGTTCTTCACTCGCTCAGTCGTGTCTGACTCTGTGATCCCGTGGAATACAGCACACCATGCTCCCCTGTCCTTCACTGTCTCCTGGAGCTTGCTCAAACTCGTGTGCATTGAGTCAGTGATGCCATCCAACCTGCCTTCTCATCCTCTGTCACCCCCTTTTCCTCCTGCCCTCAATCTTTCCCAGCATCAGGGTCTCTTTCAATGAGTCAGGTGGCCAAAATATTGGAGCTTCAGTATCAATCCTTCCAGTGAATATTCAGGGTTGATTTCTTTTAGGATTGACTGGTTTGCTCTCCTTGCTATCCAAGGGACTCTTCAAGAGTCTGCTCCAGCACCACAGTTCAAAAGCACCGATTCAATTTTTGCCATCTAGATGGTACAAAAACATTTGTATTTACATTGTTGTGTGTGTGTGTGTGTGTGTGAATTGTCCAGTTAATGGGGTTAACCCCCAGTAAGTTAATGGGGTTTACTCTGTCCAGGTACTATGCTCTTCAAGGAGCAGATACGGTGGTCAGATCAGATCTAACACCAGCCCCTGGCAAGGTCACTGTCCTTTGGGCCGCAGAGCAGTAAATACTTGTTGGATGGAGGAAGTGCGTGTGGTCAGGGAGTAGGGAAAGGGAGACTAAAATACAAACCAGCTGAGGCTTTTCAGGACTCTCAAAACCGCAGTCCCAGCTAACATTTTCTGGGCAGTTATACTCTGGGGAATCCTGCAAATTAGAAGAGGTGACAAGGACACTCGAGGGACCGATGGCCTGTTTTTATTAAAGGAAAGAAAAGTAGATTCAGGCCAGCTCTAAACTGATGTCTCATGACAATCCCAGGCAAATTCTAGAATTAAAAGTTATTTTTCAGTGGATAGAGAAAAAAGCCATGGACAGTAGGAGACACTGCAGGTATACCAGGTTCAACATCTCATTGTGCATTTTGATGAGTTTTTTAGACAAGTGGTCAGGATACAATCTCATTGTTTTTCCTGACTCCACCAAGGGTGTAACACTATCTCTGAAAATCACCCTGTGTCTCAGATGGCAAAGCATTGCTCCTGTGATGGAGTGTGGATCACAGCTGGCGACTGCACTGCGTTCATTTGCACATTACCGATTTCATGGGTCGGTGTCAATTTTAAGAGCACAGAGGTGACGGCAGTTAGTCCTGGGAGGGAAAGGGACATCATATGGACAGCCTGGCTGGGAAGGTGGACAGGGTTGCACACTTCTGCAGAGTCATCTCATTGTGGAGGATAAGCTGGGACAGGCTTGAAGCAGTAGGTATGTTTTCGAGAAGGCCTAACGTTTTGTTTTGTTTGGGTTGGGGTTTTTTAATTGCTTGTGGTCTCAGAGGGTGCTGCCTGCTTGATGTGTCTGATTAGGAATCCCCTTGCGTGTTAGTGTAATTGGGGACCAGAGTGAGTGAGAGGACTGTCCCACTCTGCATAGGTCGGGTTGCATCCAGAATTTGGGGGAGTGCCTACTGGGGGGGGAGTGGTAGAGATGACTATGGGAGGAAGTACCTTTCAGGTGAGATGTTGGGGTGAGTGTGGGGTAGGGGCAAGAACCCAGGGGATGCTGGCTCAGATGGAGCCCCCAACCCCCTGTCCAGGAGGCGACAGAGGAGTTAGGTTTATAATCCCAGATGAATTAGAGGTGAAACCTAGGGCATCCAGTGGAAATGGCCAGTGAGCAGGTGGAGATCTGTGGGCAGAACCTGCATGGAGGAGATGTGGAGTGGGAGCATTCTCCCTTTGGTTTGTCCTAAATCAGAGGCCAGATGTGGAATTGGTGTTCTTTCTATTACTGTTGGGTTTAGGACTTGATCCTTGACTTCACTTATTCTTTTCATTCATTCATTCATTCATTCCATTTATTTTTAAATCAATTCAGTTTTGTTTTTATTTTTATATTTATCTAACCTTTTGTCTTGAAACTTTTAAACCTATTTAACAGCAAAAAAGTTCAGACCATTGAAAGGCTTGTATACTCTTCACCTGGACTTACCAACTGTGGGCAGTTGGCCATGTTTGCTCTCTTTGTATATTGGTTTTTCTTCCTTTTTCATCTCTCTGTCTCTCTGTTTGTCTGTCTCTGGGACCTCTTTGAAGGTAACATCATGACAGTTTAATTGGCTTAACTACTTCCTACCATGCGCCCTCCTAAGGACGTGGTGAAAGTGAAAGTGTTAGTGGCTCAGCTGAGTGACCCCATGGACGGTAGCCCTCCAGGCTCCTCCATCCATGGGATTCTCCAGGTAAGAATACTGGAATGGGTAGCCACTCCCTTCTCCAGGAGATCTTCCTGACCCAGGGATCAAACCTATGTCTCCTGCATTACAGGCAGATTGGCAGATTCTTTACCATCTGAGCCATCAGAAAGGCAGCACTGATGCTGTATTACCTAAATGCCCTTTCTAATCAGATTTCTCTGAGGGTCTCCAGAAGCATTCTTAAAGCTTGAAGTTTTAAAATTTTTAAATTTTTTTACTTATCCAGAACCCAATCATGAATTAACCTGGGGGGAGACTTTTCACACCCTTAACCCTTATCTGGAATACCTTATCTGGAATATCTGATTCTTTAGGACTAGAAATGGACCTGGAAATCTGGATTTTCCCAACATTTTAGTGTGAAAAAATTCAAACTTTCAAGACAGTTATAAGAAAAGTTTGTTTAGGTTCAATAGTTTTTTGATGGCTTTGCATTTTCTGTAGGTCACTCTAGATACATACACACCATTTTATTTATTCATTTTGCCTTTGAACTGTTTAATTAAATCATGATACTTTATTCCTGAATTTTTCAGCATGTTTTCCCTAAAAATAAGGATTTGTGCCTACATAATCACAATATAACTATCACACTCAGGAAGTTTAACACTACTTACAGCACTGTTAATTGATTTAAGCCTATATTCAAACCTTCCTTCAGTTCAGTTCAGTTCAGTAGCTCAGTCGTGTCCAACTCTTTGTGACCCCATAAACTGCAGCACGCCAGACCTCCCTGTCCATCACCAACTCCCGGAGTCCACCCAAAACCCATGTCCTTTGAGTCAGTGATGCCATCCAACCATCTCATCCTCTGACATCCCCTTCTCCTCCTGCCCTCAATCTTTCCCAGCATCGGGGTCTTTTCAGCTCTTTGTATTAGGTGGCCAAAGTATTGGAGTTTCAGCTTCAACATCAGTCCTACCAATGAACACCCAGGACTGATTTCCTTTAGGATGGACTGGTTGAATCTTCTTGCAGTCCAAGGGACCCTCAAGAGTCTTCTGCAACACCACAGTTCAAAAGCATCAATTCTTCAGCCCTCAGCTTTCTTTATAGTCCAACTCTCACATCCGTACATGACTGGAAAAACCATAGCCTTGACTAGACAGACCTTTGTTGACAAAATAATGTCTCTGCTTTTCAATATGCTGTCTAGGTTGGTCGTAACTTTCCTTCCAAGGAGTAAGCGTCTTCTAATTTCATGGCTGCAATCACAATCTGTATTGATTTTGGAGCCCAGAAATATAAAGTCAGCCACTGTTTTCACTGTTTCCCCACCTATTTGCCATGAAGTGATGGGACTGGATGCTATGATCTTGGTTTTCTGAATGTTGAGCTTTAAGCCAACTTTTTCACTCTCCTCTTTCACTTTCATCAAGAGGCTCTTTAGTTCTTCTTCACTTTCTGCCATAAGGGTGGTGTCATCTGCATATCTGAGGTTACTGATATTTCTCCCAGCAATCTTAATTCCAGCTTGTGCTTCCTCCAGCTCAGCGTTTCTCATGATATACTCTGCATATAAGTTAAATAAGCAGAGTGACAATATACAGCCTTGACGTACTCCTTTTCTTATTTGGAACCAGTCTGTTGTTCCATGTCCATTTCTAACTCTTGCTTCCTGACCTGCATACAGGTTTCTTAAGAGGCAGGTCAGGTAGTCTGGTATGCCCATCTCTTGAAGAATTGTCCACAGTTTATTGTGATCCACACAGTCAAAGTCTTTGGCATAGTCAATAAAGCAGAAATAGATATTTTTCTGGAACTCTCTTGCTTTTTTGATGGTTCATCAGATGTTGGTAATTTGATCTCTCGTCTATTCCAATAGTATCCTTTAAACAGCCCGCTCCACCTTTGAATTATTGATGTCTCTTTTATTTAAAAGATTTTAAAAATTAAGATAGATTTTATTCCACAAAGTCTCATGGGTAAACTACATGCCTTTCCCCTAAAATATGTTGCTTTTTGTGATACTCTGCAGCACTTAGGAGGTGGATAAGGTGAAAAATCACAGTAAAGAGAAGCTGATTTCTTCCTTCACAACAGATGGGTAATTTAAATGTGGAGTCATGAGCAGTTGGGGGAAAACATGCAGATAAAAACACAAGTACACTAGTTTTTGAAAGAAGAGGTTCCAGTCTTGGCAGGGCTGTTGGGTGGCAGAGGAATTAGATTTAGTCCATCCCGTCAAATTTTAGGGAAAAACTAGCTTGGAAACTTTCTGTGACTCATTGGAGCTAAGAAAATATTCCTTAAAATGATCAAAGTGCTCTTACTTTACCTCTGTGATGTCTGTGGCTAGCAGACATTTAATTGACATTCCTGGACTTTGATTTCAGAACTGTCCTTCTCATAGGCGCAGATTTTGAGCCAGTAACGTGGCTTCTGTGAATGTTTGTGTTACACACACAGTGGTTGTGTAAAAGTGCTGAAATCAGTGTCACACTTCAGAACTTAAGGCATGGAAACCCTGTCAAGGTTTAAGTAACATTTTCCGATTTGGTGATATATTTAAAATACATATAAAATTAATTCATTAACTTTATTAATGTATTAACAAGTTAAGACATCATCAAAATGGGAAACTTTTACCCATTAAAAGACGCTTTAAGATAAGGAATAGGGCAATCACAGCCTGGGAGAAAATTTTGTAACACATGTTGTCTGTTAAAGGGCCGTTGCCCAGCTAACACAAAGACGTTCTACAGCTCAACTTAGGAAAACATTTTAAAAAATAGGCAAATGTTCAGAAGATTTGAGTAGACAGTTCTCAGAAAAGAAAGAAATGGCTAGTAAGCACATGAGAAAAGTGCTGGAACCTTGGCCCTCGGGGAAATGCAAATTAAACCAACACACTGCATACTCATCAGAGTGGCTAAAATTAAAAAAGACTGACTGCAGCAAATGTTGACAACATCTTAGAACAAAAGAACTCTTACACATTCTTGGTGGGTATATAAAATGGTGGAACCACTTGAGTAAAAGATCTGGCAGTTTCTTACGATACTGAGTGTGCCTGTGCCCTGTGACCCAGCAGTTCCTCTCCTAGGTATTTATTTCCCAGGAGAAAAGCAAGCTTTTATTTCTAATATGGAAGCAATGTTCTTGCACAAGAATATTGCCAGCAGCTTTATTTGTAATACTCAAGGCCTGCCAACAGTTCAGACTTCTACCAATAGGAGAATTCTGTTATACTCAGGTGTATTTGTCCAATGGAATACTTCCTAAAGCAACAGGAAGCCATGCAGTACCCCTGCCTATAACATACATGACCCCTCAGAATGTAAAGCTTGGGGAGACAGGCCTTACACCAACAAGCATATACCGGGTGATGCCATTTTTATGACATTTCAAGAACAGGCAACACGAACCTACAGTGGAAAAAAAAAACCGAAGCGATGGGGCTGTCCCTGGGCTTGGGGTTGCTGTGGAATTTGGCTGGTAAGGGCCATGAGAGAACATAGAGGTGGCCCCGTGTTCTGTGTCTTGGTAAGAGATTCGGGTTACACAGTGTATATTTTTGTGAAAACTCGGAGTGTATGCTTTAAATTAGGGCATTTCATTTTATGTAAGTTGTGTGTGAAATGATAAATATTGGACTGTGGTTTATGATATAGAAGCTGAAATACTTGGGGCAGTGTGCTAGTGTCTACAGTTTTAATTTGAAATGCGTTAGACATATAAAGTGGATTCATGAATGAATATCGAGGAACGAATAGACATGCCATAAGCCAGATAATAAAATGTTAATCATCGCAACTGAGTGATATGCATACAAATATTCTACATAAAATTCTTTCAGCTTGTGTGTTGGGAAATTTTTGTAATAAAGTATTTTGAAAATATTCATGTATTGTTTGTTCGAATCCTATGAAATAGCCATTTTTGTGGGTCCCAAAGGGTCAAATACTGGGACCTTTTTGTGTGTCGGCCTAACATGCAGCCACGCTTATAGCTGCTCTCTTTAGCAGGCTTTGTCTGGCAGGGTATTATGAAGCTTCATTTTCCTCCAGTCACTGTGGTTAGTTGGACTAGATTAATCTCTGGGTAGCAGAGGCTTTTGACCATCTCTGGGGCGGATTCCTTAGCATCCCAGTCACTCTGCGTTTCTGGAAGTCTGTCTGCTTTAAGTATGATCTCATTTTCAGTGCAGAATTTCTCCTCTCCCGTTGGCAGGAAGGGAGAAGGGCCTGCAGTGGGAGAAGTGATGTTTGTGTTCTCTCCACGTGGTCTGCTTTGGGGCAGTGTCCTTCTTGTCTCTTCCAGGCTCTAGTTTGTTGGGAGTGCTGGGGATGGGAGACGGAGCGAGGGGAAGAGAGGGAAAGCCATCTATCTTCTCACTGGTCCCTATCAATCTCCTGCTAGTTGATAAGATCAACTGTGGTTGACAGTAAGTGAAAGTAAAAGTCACTCAGTCCTATTTTGACTCTTTGCAACCCCATGGACTATACAGTGACAGGCAGCCAAACACTTTCCCTGTGAGTTCTTTGGAAGGTCTGGTGGGACCTTCCAGCCCTCTGGGACATCTGCTCCTGGCAGAGCCCCCCCACCCTCTCTTGCTCCTGCGAATCCCTTGCTTGGCAGTCAGCCCTTTTGAGTGAGATACTGGCAAGATGGTATATACCCCGGGTCTCCCTTCAGGCGAAGGAAGCTAGGACACCTTGCAGGAGGCAGGAGGAGGCAGGGGTGGTGTGTGGGGTAGGGGAGTGCACACTGCTTGGTAATTGCTGCCTTTTCTCTGAAGCTGCCCTTCTTCTCTGTGCTCCTGCTCAGCTCGGCTGAGGGTGGGCCAGTCCCCAGGGCTGCTGTCACTTCAGACCAGCTGGCCACTAGGAGGTCCCCATAGCCACTCCGCAGGTTTGATAGTTTGTGGGAATAACTCAGAACTGGGTAACTTTCCTCTTTCGTGCTCTGTTCACCATTGCAGTTGAATTGCAGTGAAAGGCTGCAGGTTAGAACTAGCCAAAGGATGAGACTCAGGGCAAAGTGAGAAGGTTCTGAACACAAAGCTCCCATTTTCCTCAAGGACATCAGTTTGCAGTATATGCAGAGTATTGCCAACGAGGGGAGCTCATCCAAGCCTTTGGAAACCAGAGTTTTTACTGGGGCTCCATCACATACCAGGCTTCCCTGGTACTCGGGGGTAAAGAATCCGCCTGCCAACGCAGAAGATGTGGGTTCGATCCCTGGGTCAGGAAGATTCCCTGGAGAAGGAAATGGCAACCCATTCCAGCATTCTTGCCTGGAAAATCCCATGGACGGGAGAGCCTGGCAGGCTACAGTTCATAGGATTGCAAAAGTGTTGGACATGGCTTAGTGACTAAACAACATCACATACTGAGAGCATGGCTGCCTTTACCTGATATATATAGTCATATAGTCTGCAAGTCACACTGTTAGGCTGTCCACTGGCCAAAGCCCCCAAGCAAACCAATCACTGCTATCGGGCAGGACATGTCAGGGACCTCCAAGTAGACAAGGGCAAAAGCCAGACCACTCTTTGGGTGAAGTTTATTCTTTACTATGCAATTTACAATTACAGGCATTCTTGCTTTTGATTTATTATGTTTTATCAGCTTAATTATTATTAACTTATTTAGTAAAGGGTTGAAGCTTGTCCCCAGAATGTATTGTGATGCACAGTTGGATCAACTGCTTTTTTTTTCCTTGTAATTTTTAAAATGCATATGTTTTGTAATTTATCACATGAGTTTTCTGTATCTGAAGGTGTTAGTCGCTCAGTCATGTCCAGCTCTTTGCAACCTCATGGACTGTAGCCTGCCAGGCTCCTCTGTCCATGGAATTCTCCAAGCAAGAATACTGGAGTGGGTCGCCATTCCCTCCTCCAGGGGATCTTCCTGACCCAGGTGATTGAACCCAGATCTCCTGCATCACCGGCATATTCTTTACCTTCTCAGCCACCAGGGAAGCCTGAGCTTTCCTTATAGTTTTTGCTAATGCTTTTCTTTACTTCCTTCTTGCATCTCTTGGGCACTTTATTTTAAATGCTGAGTTCTTTCACCCTAGAAAGTGTGGGCTCTTGGGAAGGATGGCTGCAGATCTTTTGCTGTCTAAAATGGGTTAAGGTCAAAAAGTCCTCAGGACACAGCTGTAAATCGGTGGTGGTCACACATAATGGCTTTGTGACCTAGTCTCATTGCCTCGGATTTAGAGCTATATAAGTAAGTACGGTTATGCTTTTCTGTTGTTTTTAGTTTTGAAAAAAACACAACACTTTTTTTTGGTTATTTTTTGAAACAACTTTCATCACCTCAGAGTTTCTGAATGGACACCACCACTTACTTTTTTAAAAATACCTTTTACCACTATAGATTCAGCAGGAGACTGAATTTCAGTACCATACTAATAGCTGTTACCTACACAAGATAAATGATTGACAAGCTGGGGGTGTTTTTTGTTTCTAAGTCTTCTCTCTTTATTAAATTCTCTGTAGAAAGAACTAATGAAACTTTAAGAACTAGCTCATTAGGCCTGACATGAGCATTTGGGGTTAGCTCCCATTTGTGTTGTATTTTTAGCTTCTTACTGGTGGAGTTCCGGTCTACCACAGAGTCATTAGGTGGGGTTGACGGGCCTTTGCTCTGATACAGTTGTTCTCTCTGCAGTGAATCAGCAGTAATCCAGACAGAAGTATAAGCTGGGCAGTGGTTCGCAACTTGGGGTTCCAAAGATTAATAAAGTTTCCAAAAATTGTTTGGGAGCTGATTTAGATAGTTATTGCTAATTGTTTCTCTTTCCCTCATTTATCCTGATGCCAATGGAAACAGCTTTCTTCACTTTGTTTTACTGAATTCTAAAACCCATGGCAGCCCCTTGTCCCTCCTCCATTTCTTGTGCCTTTTCCACAGGGTCAGTCAGGAGACGTGTCAGGCGCCTTAGGTGATAGGTGCTTCAGGTGTCTGGCTAGTGGGCTGACGAATGGACTACACAAGTCCTTCATGCTCAGGTCTTCTTGTGCTCAAGCTGGGTGTCATTCAGCCAGGATTGATCAGTGGGGACTTTGTCTGACATAGAGCAATGAGGTCCTGGTCCTAGACCATTTGGATTCATTACCAGTGTCTGGGAACTACTGGTCTTTTTCCTTGAATTCTCTCTTTCTTAGTAACTTATAGGTCTTTTCTTCTTACGAATGAATTTTAGAATCATTAAATTCCTGGAGATGAGAAAGCTTGAAGTGACCTGGCATTTATTGGAACATTTATTGGGTCCCTTTGCTCCCTTATTTCTGAAATGTTAGCGGGAAGAAGTTTGATTATTCTTGTAACAGCAAGGATTCGAGAAAGAATTTACCTACTTATTTAACAAATAGGTGCAAGGCAAATGTACATTAATGAACAAGGCAGATTCAGTCCCTTGCTCCAGACCCTGAGAATTAAGGATGTAGTGATTCTCTTTTTGTGTGGTCCCTGGACCAGCATCAGATCACCTTATTATCAATAGAAATGCATAATCGGGCTCCACTCCAGACCTACAGAACCGGAAACTGTGAGGTTGGCGCAGCAATCTGTGTTGACAGGTCCTCCAGGTGACTCTGTGGTTTGAGCACTATAAGTGATAGCTGATTGGGTAAACCATCAGGAGAATGGCTTGGAGGAAGTCATCACTCTTGCCCTGTAAGAACCCTGGTGGGTTTTCACCTGGTCACTTTTAGAGACAGGAAGAGCACTAGACTCCATGGACATAGGGCATGGCTCTTGTGGTCTCCAGTGATGTCAGGCTGATAGTAGTAATCTCAGAGCACACTGTAGAAGTTTAGTCTTTGCTTGAACCTAGCAGTTTGCTATTAGTTCCAGCAGCTGCTACAAGGAATAGTTACTATTACTTCATTTCTCTTTTCTAGGATCATAAAGACATGATTTGCTATATGCAAATTTTATTTATTTAAAAGATTTTATAAAATTGAATTATTATTGTAAGAGGTCAAACCAGTCAATCCTAAAGAAAACCAACTCCAAATATTCACTGGAAGAACTGATACTGAAGCTCCAATACTTTGGCCACCTGATGCAAAGAGCCAACTCATTGGAAAAGACCCTGATGCTGGGAAAGATTGAAGACAAAAGGAGAAGGGCAGCAGAAGCTGAAATGGTTAGATAGCACCATTGACTCAGTGGACATGAATTCGAGCGTATTCCAGGAGATAGTGAAGGACAGAGGAGCTTGGTGTGCTACAGTCTATGGGTTTGCAGAGTCGGACACAACTTAGCAATCAAGCAACAATTATGAAAGATAGTTACTTGGAATTCAGGGTTTCTTTTTCCTTAAGCAATGTTATTTTAGAGAGATTTCATCCTAATGGCCCTATATAGAATAACAGGTCTGCCATTATTGTGAAACTGAGGAGGTAAGATACTTTATTGCAATACCTGTAAAATTGTTGCAAGAAACAAGGAGAAGGTTAACTCTAGGGTGTGTAAATATATGTGATAAAGATTTGCAGAGGAGAATTATTTGGAGCTGTATGGAAGGATCCTCAAGGGTGAGGCGTACCCACACTTAGTAGCTGTGATTCTTGTCTCATTTTATCGTTTGGCCCCAGACCTGGAATTAGGGCCTTGCCCAGGCCCATAAAGGGAGAACGGAAGCCCTCGCAGCCTCTGCAGGCTTGGTGGCAGGCCAGGGCCATGAAAAGAGCTGTAAATTGGGGCTGAGCAGACTTGTGCATGAGTCCAGATGGCTCTCATCACAAGGTGCCGTATGCATGACTTCAACAAATATTTGCAGGCCTCCTTTGTGCCAAGACACTTTTCTTTCCCCTAAACTTTAAACTTTTTATTTTGTATTGGGGGATCACTGATTAATGATGTTGTGGTAGTTTCAGATGAACAGCTCAGGGACTCAGCCATGCATGTGCATGTATCCGTTCTCCTCCAAACTCCACTCCCATCCAGGCTGCCACATGACATTGAGCAGAGTTCCCTGTGCTATACAGTAGGTCCTTGTTGGTTATCCATTTTAAATACAGCAGTGTGTACATATCCATTCCTAAGTCTCTAACTATCCCTTCTCCCAGCCTCTTTAAGTTCATTCATTTGCATCTTCATAGATGAACCTAGAGAGTGTCATACTGAGTGAAGTAAATCAGACAGAGAAGGAGAAATATCGTATGACATCCCTTATATGTGGAATCTAGAAAAAGATGATACTAGTGAACGTACAAAACAGAAATTCTCCAAGACACTTTTTATAGGCAAGGAAATGGAGGCCCAGATGTTTGATGACTACCCTCAAATCAAAGGTTTTGAAACTTGGTCTCTTGAGTCTGAAATGGGCTACGCACATGTTAAGCGTGATGGCTTGGTTTCCAGTGTTCCTAAGAAGGGCCTCCAGTCACTCTCACTTCCTCTCTGAAAACAACAAAAGAAGCTTCTGAAATGTTTGTCTAGGAAATCTGTATGATGGTTGGTGATCTATCTTAAACCCCTATCAACAGATGATTCTTTATCATTCAACGTTTTACTCAGCACTGACTTCAGCGGGACAGATCCTTGAAGGGAGGAATGACTCTTGGTCAGGGCACCTAAGACCCTGGTCAGTTTTGCTTAGGTGTCCCTGCTGCTCTCTTCACTCTGTCCAGGCTCTGGGCCATTGAATATTGGCATCATAGGTTGCTGACTCCTTTTCAGGACATTGATCTGTTTCATTTGTGTGTGAAGTATTCAGTTTGACTCAAAGAATGCAAGACTCATAAACGACTTTGAAAGGTTGCTGCCTCTCTCTGGCTACAGTGTGTGCTAAATTAATTTAGTGTATTGATGAGAGCTCTGATGAAGTCTGTGAGCTGCTAAACTGGAAAAGATTGAAGGCAGTACGACAAGGGGGTGGCAGAGGATGAGGTGGTTAGATAGCATCACGACTCAATGGACATGTGTGTACTTGCATGCTAAGTTGCTTCAGTCATGTCCAACTCTGAGACCCTATGGACCATAGTCTGCCTGGCTCCTCTGTCCATGGGATTCTCCAGGCAAGAATACTGGAGTAGATTGCCGTGCCCTCCTCCAGGGGATCTTCCTGACCCAGAAATCGAGCCTATGTTTACCACTAGCGCGTGGATTTGAGCAAACTCCAGGAGACAGTGGAGAACAGAGAAGGCTGATATGCTGCCGTCCATGGAGTCACAGAGTCAGACATGACTTAGCAACTGAAAAACAACAACAAATCCTAAATCAGTGAATCAGTTAGGCTGGATTTATTTCCCAGAAGAGAATATTTGGAGAGGGGGGTAGAGAGAAGATGGAAAAAAATCAAGATACAGTTATGCAATCTGTTTCCAGTTTCCTGAGATGATTATTTAGTGTTTCCTAGATGATTCTCTTACTGGTGAAGAGTTCCTTCTTTCCCTGTCTACTCCCCCTGCCCACCATGTCTTCCTCCCCAGCTCTCTCTCCCTCCTTCTCTAGGAAACATTTTTTTATTGTCACTTTACTTTTGCCGTTGAGGAAATTAGTCTTGGGAAGGTATTGTCTGTGATTCAGAATTCTAGAGCATTGATTCATTTCTTACCTTTTAGGGCTCTGTTTCATTAGAACAAACTAAATAATGGACTTTTCACATAGACATTGGATTAGATTCCCAAGGACCAATTCAAGATATTGCTGGGCATGGGGCCACATTTTATAGCAAGACTTATTTCAGTTTTGAATGATTTGGTATTTGGCTAAAAGCACTGAAGACTTATTCCAGAAAATCCAAACTGGCAGCACATTTGTCCCTTTTTTTTTTTTTTTTTTTGAGGCATGCTTGATTTTTTTTTTTTTAAGTTTTGGAGTTGGGGAATAGAATCAACCCAGAAAGGGATCCCAGAAGCGGGAGAAAGGCTGTCGTACTCTTAGCAGAGCATTTCAGCCCAAGTGATTAGCGGTATTTGGCCCTGAGGAAGAGGCCTCTAAAAATAACTGGTGAGCAGAGTTTGCAATCAGGTCCAATTTCAGCTCTAGAGGCCTTGCCCAAGGAGCTGCTGGCCTGTCCACAGCGCCAGTAGCAAGGGGCCTGTGTCGTGCCTGATACTTGCTCACAGGGCTTTGATTTTTTTTCCTTCTCTATATATTATTCATGGATTGAAGAAATCAAAATGGCAGAAGGTAAAGTTATATTTTTGTTCTTTGGGTTAAAAGTGGTTTGCAAACTAGACGGCAGTTTTTAGCTTGATTTTTCAGTTGTGCGCTGTTCAGATATTTTTGGCTAAGTGCTTTGACTGCATCTTCTATGTTTTCCATTTCAAACTCCTGGAGATATCAATGTTTCAAGTAGTTTAATTTTTCATGGGCTAATCTGTCTTAAATATTAATGTTAAGTTTTAGAGTCTTAACCTAGAATATCTTTTGTTGTATTGTAATATCAGAGACAACATTTTACAAACTTAAGTGAACAAGTGGTTTGTCTTGGTCTTAGAATTTAATTACAGTGATTTTAAAGAATTGCGTGCATTTAGATTTCATGTAAAATTTTAGGAAATTTAAGGGCTTTATGATTCCTGTCTTGTATTAATGAACATACTTAGTTGACTCAGGCAGAGCCTTATATGTGGAAACAGACCTAATTTTTGTGAAGCAGACAATAAATGCAAAGAAAGGACTTTGGGATTTTATTTTGTTTTTTCAAATTGAATCATTAACCTTCAACTGTTCTTTAATGGTGTGTTGATTTACATTTTTATATGTGTTCGTTTTTGCTTTTCTTTGTGAATTAAGATAGTCTTTTTAATGGAAGGCAAGTTGTATTGGCTCATTATGTCAAAAATGTGTTTAAGAAACATAAAATAGACATGTTGAAACTGCTTCCAGCTCTCAGCTACCTAAGCAGTCACTGGAAGGATTCTATTATTAGTGTGGAGAATATGAGTCTCTCTGCTTTGAACACTGTTTTAAATAAATGGTGAAAATGGATCACTTGACTATCCTGATAAAGTGCCTCATGGAGCTGTGAAGAAGAATATGAGATCTGTTTCTGATTTTTAGTTCTTTTTTAAGGCACTTCTCCCCTTCTCCATGGATTGCTTAATCTGCAGAGTGAAGCAAAGTCAACTGTTACTTCTGACCCACTTTTATAACAGTTCTTGGCTCCACGGGGGTGATATTCTGTAATGCAAAAAAGTAATCAGTTTGATGAATTGCTTTTATGGTTTTTTAAAACTTTAAATGTGTAGACAGTCTTGGAGTATAAATATGAAATCCCTAAAATAATGCTTACCAAAGCTCATAAATGGTTGCTTTGTAATTCACTTAGTTATAGTTCTAGTTACGTAATTGCCCAGGTGCTGGGGTACATCTTCTATTTTGCCTTTCCTTAACCACATAAAATTGTTGATTGTCCCTAGCCCCATCTTCATCTAATCTTAGAAAAGAGGAACAAACTACTGGATGTTTTTCCAGAATATGTTTGGAACAGAGTACTAGTTTCAGATTTGCTTGGGGAGTTTTAAACTCTCTTGAAGGGTTTATCTTACTATGTTTTTTTTCAGTTTGGTTGGACAGAAACTGATACGCCCTTTGGGACTAAGCACACCATATTTACAAAGTGACATATCAAGAATGTATTATTTGGTGTCAGTTAAAAAGTTCCACTAAAAAGATGATTCAGAAAAGACACCTTTCTATAATTTACTGTTTTGTTCCTTAATGGAATTAGTAAATAATAACAGTAAAAAGGTTGATACTACTGGAGTAGTACCTCATTTATTTGACATTATGAAGGGATGGATAAAATAATGCTAATCATTTCATATTCTAGCTAGGTAACATTTACCCTTTCTTTGACATTTATCTTTTAAGTGATAAATCCATTTAATAAAAAAATATTTGAATAAAAATCTTTCCAAAATTTGTTATACATTTTTTGCACTGTTAATAGTTTGAAACAATGGTTTAATGGCAGAATTAATTTGAATGACATTACTACTTTGTACTAAAAGATTATTTTAATAGTTACGGACTATAAGTTTTATAGTTAAGGTCTGATCACCAGTGAGCATCAATCATAAGTGGCTTCCTGCCATTCTTTTCAAGTTCTTGTGTCTACTCTTGCTATATACAAATATTTTCTAGGCACTTTCTTCCATCAGTACTTTTTTGCTTTAACTCCTTTGGGTTAGGCGTCTTTAATGTCTATTTAATTTTGTTCAATGAGTTAGGAAACTTTTATTTTAAAATTTTATTGGAGTCAGTGTGCTTGCCTGGAGAATCCTGAGGACGGCGGAGCCTTGTGGGCTGCCGTCTATGGGGTCACACAGGGTCAGACACGACTGAAGCGACTTAGCAGCAGCAGCAGCGGTTGATTTGTAATTTGTGTTAGTTTCAGGTATACAGCAGAGTGATCCAATTATGCATATACATACATCCATTCTTTTTTAGGTTCTTATACAGTTTATCACAGAATATTGAATAGAGTCCCCTGTGCTATACAGTAGGTCCTTTATGGTTATCTATCTTATATATAGTAGTGTGTGTGTTCATCTCAAGCTCCTGTTTTATCCCCTGCCCTCCAACCCTGTAAGTTAGGAAACTTGATTGAAGTTGTTAGAATCCTCTAAAATGAATATTGACGAAGGAAATGACAACCCACTCCAGTATTCTTGCCAGGGAAATGCCATGGACAGAAGAGCCTGGTGGGCTAGAGTTCACGGGGTTGCAAAGAGTTGGACGCGACCTAGGGACTGAACAACAACATAAAGTATATTAAATGTATCACATGTGATATGTGACAGTTCTGGTGGACAGGACCTTACAAAAGTGTTTCTGCATCAAGACCGATTTGAAAACTTTCCCCTGTGTCTGTGGGTCCCGGTGGATCTTATGTAGAAGGAGCCCTGAACTGCACTGCTTGGCTTCTCCTCTTCCCTGACCTCTATTTCCTATAAACAGTTTCCCTCTTTCTGTGTCTCTCTGCCTAAGAATATGGAGCATTTTGGGGGAAGCTTTTTTCTATGGCAGTTAGAGTTTTCCAGATTCTACAGAAACTAAATGGAGCAGAAAAAAGGCTTTGGTCACCTCTGTGATCTTATTGAGCTGTTGATACACTCTGAACTTTGAAGGACGTTCTCTTTAGGTCATTTGGATACAGAACTTGGAGCACGCATATCAATTTTTATTTTAATAAATAGTCATTTTAGTAGTAGTTTATTTCTTTCATTACGTCAATATTAGGGTCTTAGGTATGTGGTTTTGTGTCGAACCATAAGTCTTTTCCATTTTCAAAATCTTTATGTAACCTGATGTAAGAATTTAAGTGACAACTAACTTTGAAGTGATTTAGCATTGTAAGCACTATCAAATTCCTAGAGAAATATTTCAGTGAAAAGAGGTTCAATAAAGCTTTTTCTTCTTATATAATGACATTTTCCCTCTTTTATTTTTTAACAGAGACAAAGCAGGGAGGACTCAAGAACGGGAGGAAAGGAGGACTTTCTGGAAGTTCATTTTTCACATGGTTTATGGTCATCGCATTGCTCGGAGTCTGGACGTCAGTAGCTGTGGTCTGGTTTGATCTTGTTGATTATGAAGAAGTGTTAGGTAAGGGTCTTCGTGTTGTTTCTTATTAGTACTGTTAATTTCTGTAGCCTTCCAGTGGTTCTCAGTAGGGAAGGAAGAAAAGGGGACATTAGCAGGGTTAGCTTGGAGTGGTGGCTTCAACTTCTTTGAACATGATCTGTTGAAGTAAAAATAGACTTACGTTATTTGCACAGAAAAATTGTATCAAACAGTACACACTCCCATGACATGCAATAGTCTGTTGTTTCTATTCCATTTTGTTATATTATGAATTTTTAAAATAGGTCATGAGCCACTGAATCTATTCAAGGACCCATGAATGAATCATAAACACAACTGGCAAGACCCTGACTTAAAGAAAGCATATCAAAGCATACCCTTCTGTGTCCTCATTGAAATTGTGGGAGGATAAGTGTGTGTGTGTGTGTGTGTGTGTGTGTGTGTGTGTGTGTGTGAGTTTGTATGTAGGTGTACCCTGTACAGTGTTCGGAGGAAGTTGTCATGTTACTTCTGATAGTTGTCTTCCTTCCTTCTCCTTTCCCCCTTTCTCTCCCCATAATCACTGCAGTTTTTCATGATTTTTTACTTTCATGATTCTTTTGTTTCACTTGATCCAGTCTTTTTTTTTTGTAATTGAGGTAAAATTCACATGACATAAAATTCAACATTGTAAATATGTAAAAACGTAGAGTTCACTGGTTTTTAACTTTTTGTGCTGTCATCATTATTAATTTCAGAATATTTAAGCGCAAGTAACAATTTTGTGTTTTTACATGCACGCAGCCAAAGCAAAGGACTTCCGTTATAACTTGTCAGAGGTACTTCAAGGTAGGCTCTTGGAGATGAATTTTCAGTCTACTTGTGTTAGTCTCTAAAACTGCACCCTTAGGCTACTATTTTAGTTATCACCTGCGTTAGAGATTGTAAGTGGTAGGACCAATTTTCCCTTTTAAATTTCTCAAAGTGTAGAGTTTCTGGGTTTTTTTAATGTTATTTGAGCTGTACTATATGTAGCCCCCACTGCAGACCAGTGCTTTTCATTTATAGTTTCTTAGGTATAGAAATGATAACTTCCTTATCTCTCTCACTGTTATCATTTTCAGTATATGTGTGCTTTGTAAACCAGACTTCTATATAGCGAGTTAAATGTTTTCCTAAGTAGGACAAGGGCTCTGGGAGGGTCCGGGTTGGTCATACCTATTCTACTCCCAAAGTTCTTCATGCTGTTATGCAATGCTTTAATTTACTTTTTAATAAGAAATGGTGGCAGTGTTGCCAACTAGTGTTTTAGTAGTGATACTGTATTTGTGAATGTGGTTTAAGATATTGTTTAAAAATGTGAAATTAATAAACCTCTGCACATCCATTGTCCAGTGATGAATTATAAGTCATGTCGAGTTTTGGATGTTTTTAGGAAATTGAATGTATTTGACTCACATTTGAAATGCTGAACACAACAGTGCTCTGAGATGATAAATCTTTATTATGCCTTAAAATACATACTTACTGTTTTTGAAGGAGGAAGTCTATGCTAATACTGGCTTTTCAGCTTGTCTGTTTTAAGTCTTTTCTTTTTTTTTTCCTTAGTAGTAGGTGACTGGTGCTAATTATGTTTTTAAGTAGGATAATTGTTAAGTGTTCCTTTGTAATTTCAGAAGGCCAGTTTTACATACTTTATTTCGAGAACAGTCTTTTTTTAAAGGTTGATTCATGATGCTTGTCATAAGTCCTTATTATAAAATGTAAAGTTAATCTATCCTTTTATTTTTAGTACTTGTACTTGATGTGAATTATATATAGTCTTTGAGACTCTATGGATATTAAGTTTTGAATATTGATGGTATGAGGAACTTCTATATTGCAGAAACATTAAATTTCATGTAACTGTTAGAAGTGGATCCATATTGTTCCTTATATATGTTGAAAATTTTATCTAAAATATTTTTAGCAATAAAATTTAAAAATATTATTCTGAAATGATTAAATATCAGGGTATTGTTAAGCCCTGAAAGAAAATATTATCTCAGTTATGTTTCTTGTATTTGTTAGGTGAATATTTCCTTAATCTCTAAGTGAACTGTCTTCATTTTTAAGTGAGATTATCATTTAGCACAGCTTTTTGTAATGAAAGGAGCAAAGAGTTGCCTTGCTTGGTAGCATTAATAACTAATATGCAAGACTGTAAGAACTAGTAACACCTTATTAAATTTGATTTTCCTTTTGTTCCCATATCCTTCTCTGTTTCTCCTCTTGTAGGAAAACTTGGAATCTATGATGCTGATGGTGATGGAGATTTTGATGTGGACGATGCCAAAGTTTTATTAGGCAAGTACATGTTTTTTTTAAAGTTAGTAGTGCTAAGATATTGGAAGCAAAATAATATTTAAGTTTTAATAATATCTGTGTCAATCATTTACATTTTATGGAAGATATTTTCCCACATTATATATTCTTGTCAGGATGAAATGAATGACTTAATTATTTTTCCATGAACTCTCACATTTCAAGTTACTTTTGCAAATAGATAAGTATATAGCTCCTGCATAGATGATCTTAATTAGTAATATCATTTCATATGTGTTTTTAGATTTAAAGAACTTTATATTTTGAATGTAGCATTTGAAAATTTAATGTCCTAGTCTGTTTTCAGATACGGTAATTACAGCCATTCTTTAGCATCATTTGACATATTTCACGTCCATTTGAAAGTGTGAACTTCTAAAAGCTTACATAAATTCATTTTGAAATAAAGTAGTGGTAGTAAACATTTCAAAATGTCCTATGAAGGTTTGGAAGGTAACATTAAAATATAAACTGGTAGTCTTTGGCCAGATTTCTTAATTTTTTTTTTTTTTTTAAGTCTTGACCCTTCTTTTTTATCACCAGGAATACCTGTCTTAATCATTGAGAGGTTTTTTTGTAGTAAATAAAGAGGTGCTATTCTTTCATTCATTTTAACATGCTGTATGCTATAAAAGATGGTGCTAATTTTAATATACAAATTTTATATAATCTGGCCTGATGAGATACGTATTTTTGCTTGTTAAACAGCATCTTTTCCTTTGTTTAGTATATAGCATAGTATGCATCTAAAGACTTTGCACTGAAGTCTTTAGAAAAATAGCCAATATGGTAAGGTATTACATACTAAGCTTAATAGAATAATAGGACAAAGAAATTCTTGCACAATTTTGTGTATATTTTATGGATATGAAAAAATGGGAGATACTATATCTGTAACTAATGAAATATAATAAAACTTCTTAATTTTAACTTGACTGTATGTTATCTTGTTACTACTCAGTGAGAATTATATTTGCTATTTAACAGTGAAAGCTTCCAGTACCCATGAAATTTCTTTTCCTGTCTTAACCATAATAGAATTTTCTATATAATTTTGTCATTACATATATAAATTTGGGTTTCTATAAATGCGGTAAGTCCTCAGAAGACTAATCCTTGGCATATGAAAGAAAGAAAATCGTATAAAACATATCAGAACAATGCTGATTTGCTTGCCTTTAAGTGGTTTATTATTCTATTTTATTACTTTTCTGTGAATGACAAATTCTGAATAGCAGAGCTTTTTATTTTAAAAATAGCTCATATGGGCCAAGTTTCCTTGTTTTAGAAATAATATTACCTACTACACTTGGTTGTTTTTTTATTTTTGTTTTTTTTAAGGAAGGAGATGCTTAAAATCAGCTATCTGGTCTATTAGGAAACACCAACTATTAAAAATTAAAATGATATTTCTTCTATAGCACATATTTATTTCTACTGCAAATTCACATTAATAAGTTGATTTTTAAAATTTTAGATTTCAAAAAATTTTTTTCCCCTTAGTATTTTTCAGCAGCCATTAAGAGTTTAACTGTAACTTAGAACATTCTCGTTTGCGGGTAGCCACGTATGTGGAATGGGCAAATGGTAACCTGATCTTTTTACAAGAATCATATACTTGGAATAGAACCCAGTTGGTGAACATTCATTTGGTAATTTGATGGTTACATGCAAAAAGGCTATGGCACACTGTTTTGCTGTGTTATGTGTACTAATTCACAGTTGGATTGTGGCTTTGTTAAAGATGAAGGAAACGAATGTGAACTGTTTGTCCTCGAACCTTATTCTATAGCATTTGAATTCTCTGCATGAAATACAACCTTGATGGGAATTGAATTTTATGACTAAAGTTCTTTTCTACATTGTGAGGTTGTTGTCACTGAGTTGTGCCTCTATTACTGGAGGGTGATTGCAAGAACCATGTGAATTTGGGGGGGCTCAGGCGCTGCTGGGCTCTGTATGCTCAGGGAGAGATTATGGGGGAGCAGATTGTGTACCCCCAAAAGAGCTAGACCTTGGAATATGCTCTCCTTGGAGAAGCTGAAGCTCTAGTGTAACAGCTTTGGATTAAGGCAGAGGGAATGCCCAAGAGGGAGGAAGTCAGAGATTAGGTGAGAGCTTGGCAGGGCAGGTGTGATAATATTGCTAGTTATGCTGAACTTCCATAGGTTTGGCATTTATTTCATTAGTATTTCTTTCTGGAGTCTTAAATTTGCATGTCTCTAAATTTGATCCACTTCAGGAAATGTATACATTCATATTTACATTTCTTTCACATCTCAAAGTTTGGCTCTTCTTTTAGAATATAAAGAGAAAATGAAATACATGAGTATATCAAGGTCAATAGCTATCATTCATTTTATTATTTATTTCTGGCCATGGCCCTTATGGTACACTCTGAAAATGTTCTAAGCCTCGTCTTGTTTATATGGCTTCCTAGTTTTGTGGCCACATTATCTAAAATAAATGTCTTTGATTTAGGTTTGGATGATTGAAAGTTATACTGTCCAAAAATGTATTCTTTGAAAATATGTTTCCCAAGTGAAATCAATAGGAAAGAGGAATAAATACTGAGTAAGATTTTCTTAAAGTAAAGGAGTAACATTTTCTTAGAGTAACATGACACATGGTTATCCTTTTGTCCTGCGACTGGTACTCAGCTGGCATCAGGTATGGCTAGAGAACAAAAGGGAAGGAAATTCTTAGAGCCTTGACGAATATTTGTAGATTGACAGATGCATGAGTGTGCAGAAGGGAAGGCTGGCTCTTGCCCAGTCAAAGGCACTCACACCCTGCTCTTTGGTTCAGGCCTTCTCTCAGAGACAAAGAATTGTATACCCAGACATATTTGCTTTTTCTCTTAGGGCTAGTTCTTTTGTCTTAAGAACCACAGAAAGGTTGCATAGTTGGGTAATTAGTTTTTTTCAAATGTTTCTGCCCATTTGTTGATTACTTCAGCCTATCATACTGAGGAGTAGTAAAGTTTTATATTTTACATTCAATACTTGAAAGTACTTATATTGGAAAATGGAAAAGAAGAAATATATTTATTCTAAATATGTGTTAGTCGCTCAGTCGTGTCTGACTCTTTGCGATCCCATGGACTGTAACCTGCCAGGCTCCTCCATCCATGGGATTTTCCAGAAAAGAATATTAGAGTGGGTTGCCATTTCCTTCTCCAGGGGATCTTCCTGGCCCAGGGATTGAACCCAGGTCTCCCGCATTGCAGGCAGACTCTTTCCACCTGAGCCGTTCTTTGCAGGAGCTGATAAGTAGAGAACTCTGGAATGTTCCTATTGCAGGTGACTGATCACATTTCATATTGGTAGGCTGAACAAATTGTTATTAATTCTGGCTGACTCTCATTATTTGTCAGAATTATGGGACCATGAGTCAGTAATCACAGCATAATAAAGCTGACACCTTACAGTGTTAAAATTTAAGTTGATTATCTGGTAGAATTGAAGCGCACTGGTGCCCATTTATGGAAGCTGAACAGTAAGCCTGCTAGTCATGTTAATTCCAGAGTTTCCTAAATTAACTCCAGCTCCTAACGGGGAGAAAATTGGTGAAACGAATGTTTCTATTTTCAGTGAATATTTATTGGTGTATGTAAATATTTGTATAATCAACTCTCGATAATATCTGGGTGCTGAATGAGGAGAGGTGGGGCCTGTCGGAAGTGTCTTTTTATCCTCATATTACTGTTACTCACTTTCCCCGTTGAAGTGAGTGAGTCAGTTTTGGCTGATGCAATTTTGTGTTTTTCGGGTTCTCGATTCTCTGATGAGAAACCCAGTGAGGGACTGGTAGGAAGGCTGAGGATTGATCCAACCGCCTTTCCTTTAGTCCGTATAATTGAGAGTTGATTGTAAGGTGTGCATCTTAACCCGTTTCTTGATTTTCCAAAATATCTTTTCTGTAAACGTCCTTGACCATGATGCACATCCTTTTTTGAGATCACTCTTCCAACGCTTCTTTTTTCCACTTAACTGCTCTTATTTTCTCTTTCTCTCTTCCTTTATCCTTATGTAGGCCTGACCAAAGATGGCAGTAATGAAAATATTGATTCTCTTGAGGAAGTCCTTAATATTTTAGCAGAGGAAAGTTCAGATTGGTTTTATGGTTTCCTCTCATTTCTCTATGATATAATGACTCCTTTTGAAATGCTAGAAGAAGAAGAAGAAGAAAGCGAGACCGCAGATGGCGTTGATGGGACGTCACAGAATGAAGGGGTTCAGGGCAAGACTTGCGTCATCTTGGATTTACATAACCAATAACTTTGATGCAGGGGCTGACGTCACTGGCTTATGAACCCCCGAAGCAGTCTCCTTTTTCTTTCTTTCCTTCGCTCACCCAGGGCTTAACATGCAGTGGGGCAGCTTGATGGGACAATACAAGGCAACCATGTGATCTTCCCCCAGTACAGCGCCTAACTAGTCCCTTGCTTGACTTTCCCGCTTGAGGAAAGCAGCATTCTCCTCCTAGCGGTTCACAAAGTGCATTGAGAATGATGTTCTTGGTAGTATAATTGGTTTCTGTATTGTTTCAACTCATGTGCTCACTGAACTAAATTCAGAAACTTAATAGCAGATTGTTTTGTGATTAACCCTTGCTGCCTGTCCTTCTAACATGCTATTCATTAAGATGATTACAGTGGAATTGATTATAAAAATATTGCTAGCATGATTCATGCCTTCAGTGCTTCTCTGTTGATCCTTAACATGATTGATGTGTAAAATGATGGCTCTTTAAAAAGCTGATATTTTTTATTGTAATTTGTTTAGGTTGATTTGTCAGATGGATTAATAACAGATTTCAGTGTCAAATTGTGTATTCACGGTGCTTTGAAAATAATTTGAAAATAACCCCATGTTGTTGCCTTAGGGTAGTTCAATTGCTGTATTCAGATAGTAGTGTGTCTGAATCTTTCTCTCTATGAAAGCAAAATTTATTTTTAATTTCATTTCCAAATATACATCCAGAGAAAGTAATTTGTATTTTTCTTAAAGGAGGCTTATTACACAGGAAGGAAAATGTGAATATGTATCTTAAATAATGTTGTACATATTAAAATTATTCATCCTAAATTACGGTCTTTTTCCATTTTTTCCTATATTACCTTATTAATTGGCCATCAACTTTGGCTTAGGTATAATAATGGTTTTTAAAATTAAATTCATTGAAGTGATAATTCTTTTTTTGAAAATCTATTTTTGCCATTAGAAAATCTTAAAAACACCTTTGAATTAATTCATTTAAAATGAGTTTGCTTCGGTGATAGCAAGAGCAATGGTATTATTAGACATAGGTAACATGCATTTCTTAAAATGAGATTTCATTCATTTCCCACCTCAAATAAAGCTCTTACAGCTTAAGAGCAATAAGACCCAAGACTCCTAGTTTCTTTTTCCCTTTTTGAGAGTGGTGGTTCATGTTTTTACATCTTTTTGAGCCTCTGTGAAACTTAGCTTAGCTTTGGTTCTTTATAGAACTTAACATTGGAAAATATTTGCGGTTTTTAACATTTTGTTTAACTATAATTTCTACTTTTCAAATATTTATTCTTATTTTTTCCCTTTTAATCAAGTTGCTTTCAGAAAGTGGATTATTCACCATTTTTTTCAGAAGCGAATATGACCAATTTAGTTTCTTTTTTAGAAGTCTCTCTTGCAGGCTGTCCAAACAAGAGCCTGAAAGTAAAAGTTTCAAATCAGAACCCTGGAACCTATTAACTTCCCCTTTGACTTAATATTTACATGTGTTGGGGAAAACTGTCCAGTTTGCTAATCTTACTTTTAAAAGCATTATTCATAACTCCTTTTGGAAACAGATACGTGTGTTGTACACTGGGGCCTTCCCAGGTGGTGCTGGTAGTAAGTAACCCACCTGCCAATTCAGGAGATAAAAGAGATGTTTGTTTTATCCCTGAGTTGGGAAGATCCCCTGGAGAAGGAAATGGCAACCCACTCCAGTATTCTTGCCTGGAGAATCCCATGGACAGAGGAACCTGGTAGGCTGCAGTCTGTGGGGTTGAAAAGAGTCAGACAGGACTATGAGACTTAGCACACACGTACATTATACATTGCAAATGATCTCCTAACGCTTAAATGATTATTATAACCCTAGTTTGTCTTTTCCTAATTATTCAAGGAATATGCTTCATTCTGTTAATGTTTCTGACAATCAAAAGCTTCTAATTTTGGAATGTTAATATTTTGAAGCAAATGAGTAGGGTTTAATAATGTTCTTTCTGAAAGTTTATGCTGTCTTTGTCCATATTTATCATGTTTTTTCACTTTGAATTTGAGTACTATGACATATCAGAGTTTGTTAGGTTCAAATTTAAAAGGTGTCTTAAGCCTCACTCTCAGAGAAATTCCTTCAGTCCAGTGTCTGAGATGTATTTTTTAAGGCAGTCTTGTTTCTTAATGCTTCATTGTTACTAACTCTAGAAGATGTTTGATCAGTTTCTGATAAGTAAATAATTAAATTTGAGTGTTAAAAATGTTCAGAATCATCAATTTTTCATCAGACTGCTTTTTTGTCACAATACTAATGCACACTTTATGTACAGAAATTAATTATGCTGTATTTTTGTAAGTGAAAAATAAGGATATGGGATCCTTTGCCATTTTTTTGGTACCCCTGCTGATCAGCCCTTTGAAAGGCCTCTGATGATGATAAAATCCAGGTAACTGGTGAACCCCTGACTTCTGTGACAGCCTTCAACTTGTGCCCATGGCTTGCTTTGGTGAGAAAATAAAGGTATTTGCAAAATGGGTATAAAGTACTTTGAAGCTGATCGAAGTGGTGTCATTTACGTTTTATTTATTATATATGTTATAGTTCTTAATCTTCTAAGGATTTATTGTGTCATTTTCTGTTTGATCATAGAAATACTTTACTAGCTTGTGTCTTTTAAGCTTAGGAACAAAAAAAGACAAAAATGTAATTGTTAGTTTGAGTGTTTATAGTTCTTAAGGAATTTTACTTTGTGCTATAGTTTTGTTAAAGAACTCTCCTGCCTATGCAGGAGACATAAGAGATGCCAGTTCGATCCCTGGGTTGGGAAGATCCACTAGAGAAGGGAATGGCAACCCATTCCAGTATTCTTACCTGGAGAATCCCATGGACAGAGGATCCTGGCAGGCTCATATCCGTAGGGTTGCAAAGAGTCATATGCAACTGAAGCAACTTAGCACGCACATACCTACTCTGCGTTTCCAGTTTGGAACAACCGAAAGCACTTTGAGGACTGTGTTCTGAATTCAGATGGCCTTGTCTCCTCCGAGCTGCCCTTCCTCAGATGAAACTGCTGTTTGTCCAACTGAAAAGGCACTGAGTTCTCAGGAATTTGGTGCAAAAGCAAGGAGGTGTGGCACTCAGGGGAATTCATTTCCGCACTTCAGTTTCTTTCAGCCCTTACTTCCCCTGGGATGTGAGGGGTGCGGTGTAAGTCAGTTGGAGAGGCATCTCCTGGATACTGATCCCTGTTGTCCAGCTGCCAGCTCACTGTATCTTGCAGATGACTTGGACATGATGGAATGCTGGGTGATTCCTGCTTTTTCGGGCTTCCCAGGTGCCTCAGCGTTAAAGAATCCTCCTGCCATTGCAGGAGACGTGGGTTTCATCCCTGGGTTGGGAAGATCCCCCGGAGAAGGAAATGGCGACCCACTCTAGTGTTCTTGCCTGGGAAATCCCACGGACAGAGGAGCCTGCTGGGCTACAGTCCATGGGGTTGCAAAAGAGTCAGATACGACTAAGCAACTGAATGAACATCAACGATCCTGCTTTTTCATCTTGCATTTATTCTTTATTCTGGAAATTACCTCCCTGTCGTATAGAGCTGAATGCAGTCACGTAAGAAAAGCTGTTTTCCCTGCTTGAATTCTGCTCATTTTCATTTACAGTTAGCTAGATGGAACAAAACGTTCCCTTTTCTGCCCTGACGTGTGTGACTTTGGAGAATTAGCAAAAGCAGATAGAAGTATAGACAGCTATGAGTTTGAACACCCACAGTTATACCTTTTGGGGACTGATACTCAGTGAACCATCTTGAATCAGATCCTGCTCTGTGAAACAAGTCGTTTTCTGCATTTGGGGGCTATGGAGATTTCTCTGGTCACCATGGATGTGCACACTTCTTACAAAATTCAGTGATGCAGACTTCATTGTCACAAGTTGATTGATGGAACAGTATACTGAAGGTTATTTGTTGAGATAACCGTGTGACACACAGGAGTAGATATGAGCTAAATTTTGAACTCCTTGAAGTTGGGGGTGAGGTTAGCCTGGTTTTGACTCTTCTTCAAAGCTGAGCCCAACACAGGGTATTTATTAAATATTTGCTGGGGTCGGTCCTGGTAATGAGAACTTGAGGAATTACCCATTGTATAATAAAACACTGATTAAAAAAAAAGCTTAAATTAGTGAAAACATTATTAGGTATGTATTTTTTTCCAAGAGAAGTGACACTTTGAAGTTAACACAGTGGCCTGACCTATGCTAGTAAAGGTCTTCAGGTGACTTTTCTGCTGTCTCATTTGTATTTGAGTCTGTATTTTATCTTTATTCATGCTCTTAGTCTTTGGATGTAATCCCTTCTTAAATTTTTAGTCTTTCAATTCTCTGATATACTGATCTTCCCTTATCCTTGAGGAGTGGAAGGTTTGTAGCTTCCTTTTTTTTGAAAATGTCCAAGATAATATTGTTATGCCATCTATTTAAAAATAAAAAGAGAATTGGTGTAGTGCTTTTTGGTTTGTTTTAAACTTTATTGCCATAATATTATTTATACCCTTAAAAATGTATTTCTTTAGTTATGCCTCATTTTTTTGTGTGTGTTTTGCAACTAGATCTTTTATTTTTTTTTTTTAATTGGTGTATAGTTGCTTTACAATATTGGGTTAGTTTCTACCGTACAGCAAAGTGAGTCAGCTTCCCATTGAGGTCACCACAGAGCATTGAGTAGAGTTCCCTGTACTGTAGGTTCTCATCTGGTTTCCATTTTGGTGTATAATGTCCTCACTTGTATTTTACGAAGACTAGACTCTCGTTCTAGAGCGACAGGCTGTCTAACTCACAGGATCTTCTCTTAGGCATCTGGAGCTCATTGGTAATCAGCGTTGAAATAAATCATGATGCTTTGACAGGCAGGGGGAAGATACAAAATAGGCTCAGGGTGACTCATTGGTCTCACCAGGGACAGTGGGAGTGACTGGGATGACCTAAGTATGACATGATACCAGCCAACCAATTCTGTGACCAACTCCCTGAAAGCCTACTTGGGTTTCTATAACGGAGCCAGTCTTCTAAAATTGTGGTGGAACCACGGGTCCGACCATTGGCTTCATGATTCAGCATTTTAATTTCATACATAGCATTTCACTTTGAAAATGTATCTGAGGTAGTGTCTCTGAGGCAATTGCCACAGTAACGTTAATTACTTTTAGGCAACTCTCTCAGGTTCTAAGAGAAAAATATAAGACCTGCTTTAAAAAAAATTTTTTTCCCCTAATTTTCTGTATAAGAATTCCCAAAGCATCGACTGAGCTATTAATAATAATCATTTTAAAACCATAAAAGTAAACTTACAGGGCAGAAAAGAAACAAACATGATGATGCCTTTTTTTTTCCCTTCTCTTTGCCCATAGCCACATCGTAATGCTTGTGTGATCATTGCCTACAATTAGAACATATTCTATCAATAAAAACAACTTTCATTGAAGTAAAAGAGTACCAAGAGTACCAAGATGCTTCTTTTTCAGACTCCAATTGATATAATTTTCTCCATAGTATCTAGAAATTATTTTTAGGAAATTATTGTATTATTATCATGAATTATATTGTTTGATGGGATCGTTAATTTTTTTTTTTCCCTCCTGTGCATTGACTATAGTCGTAAAGAGAGAAAAGGAGAAAAAGGATACGTTGTTGATATTGCACAGTATTACAGAGAGAGTCCACACTAGCCATTGATATCAATGATAATTTAATTCTGTCTGGAATTAGGAATATATAAAAGCAAAGTTTTAAATCACATACTTATATTTTCTTGTTTCTAATCAACTAATTTGATGTTGATTTAATATGTTGACTTATTTATGACAAAAACTAACTCTAGCCTTTTCACCGGTTTTGACTACATCATAATATTGAAGGGGATAGTCTGATTCCCACGACTCTGCTTTGTAAGGGAATATCTAGGCCTGCCAGTCAAGAATGTGTAGGAATGAGTCGGGGGGGCACTAGCATCATTAAAAGTGTTTTTTCATGCTTTATACTAATTTCTTTTGCACATTAAGTAATACTCATGAATTTTAAAGTTGTCATTAGAAGAGTGAGTTTTATATTTTATCTAAATAAACTTTATTGGGGAGTGGTCCAAGATAGGATTCAGTATTACAAGGTGGTGTGCTGTTCTTGATAGAGTTTAGGAAACAGTTGGGCTTTGTCTATGAAAGATAGTAGTCAGACACACACACTGGTTTTGGTTATGTATGTATATCAAATAACCAGACACATAGAGATAGCCACATGAACGGTTAATTCACGTTTCTGTTAATACAGTCAGTGATAAGATATATTATTACTTTATTTTCTCCAGAATGACAGTGGTGATATCTCAACCAAAATAAATGACCCTTCTCACATGAACTATCACATTTGATGGAAACAAATTGCCATGAAGAGAAAGGAGAAGGGATTTAGGAATAGAGGAGGATTCAAAGACTGTAACAGGAGTAAAAATGTCTCATATTGGAAGGGGGAGTGTGATCATGGTTTTGAGAAACATAGAGAGGGGGTTCCATGATTTCCAGCAGGAGTACAGTAAGTCTCCTACATACAGACCTTCAAGTTGAGAACTTTCAGAGATGTAAACGTGCCATCAGTGTCAGGCATGAGTGACATTGCAGCTTTCCCTCCATCTCCTGTGGCGACTGTCCTTCAGCCCTACAATCTCCCACCTCCTCTCCCTCCTCCAGTCCTTCTTGCCTGTTCACTTGATGCCAGCCCTTATATACCAGCTGTTGTACTGTACTACTGTAATTTTCAAGGTACTGTACGGTAAGGTTAAAAATTTTTATTTTTGTGTGTTTGTCTTTTTATGTATTATTTGTGTGAAAACTATTATAAACCTATTACAGTGCAGTGCTATTTACCTGATTGTGTTAGCTGGGTACCTAGGCTAACTTTGTTGGACTAATGAACAAATTAGGCTTACTAATGTTCTCTCAGAATGGAACTTGTTCGTATGTAGAGGACTTACTGTATGTGTAAAAGGGTGTAGGGGTTTTCTTGGGACAACACTTGAGACCTTCACTGTAGAGGACAGGTTGTACGTGGTGCTGCATCCACAGGGGATGAGCAGGAATCACTCAATTTCCCATCCTGGTGTACCCAGGAAATGGATTGGCAACCTGGAATGCCTCTTTGGAAAGTTTGCTGGTGCATGAGTATAAGATAACATTTATGTGAACAGAAGATAGAACAGGGAGTGTCAGCTGGCTGGGAATGAAATTGTGGGGAGATGGTGTTGACGTTTGTTGTTTTTGTTGTTTAGTTGCTAAGTCTTGTTCGACTCTCCGTGACCCCATCGACAATAACCCGCTAAGTCTTGTTCCACTCTTCGTGACCCCATCGACTATAACCCGCCAGGCTCCCCTGTCCTCCACTATCTCCCGGAGTTTGCTCAGATTCATGTCCTCTGAGTTGGTGATGCTATCTAACCATTTCATCCTCTGCTGCCCCCTTTTCCTTTTGCCTTCAATCTTTCCCAGCATCAGGGTCCTTTCCAATGAGTTGGCTCTTTGCATCAGGTGGCCAAAGTGTTGGAGCTTCAGCTTCAGCATCAGTCCTTCCAATGAATATTCAGGGTTGATTTCCTTTAGGATTGACTGGTTCGATTTCCTTGCAGTCCATGGGACCCTTAAGAGTCTTTAGCATTAGTAGCAGCACCACAACTCAAAAGCTTCAGTTCTTCGGTGCTCAGCCTTCTTTATGATCCAACTCACTGACATTTGTTAGAAGGTTAAAAAATAAATGCATTATCAGAACTTTCATTTGCCTAGAGAGGAAATAAAGCCTTTGCAAAGTTTTTAGATGAAGAGTAAATATATCCCTCTGTAACACACAGGTATAATTCTTACTTATGTAGTTTTTTATAGAAAAAGTTTGAAGCTATGGAGGTAAAGCCATGATAATTTAGACAATAAAAAGTAAATTTCTATATAAATATGCTGTCCTGTTTTTGAATGGCAGTGATGACTGAGTGGAGTCCCCAGGTCCTTTCAACTCTGGTGCTTCTAATTAATCATCCGTGTCTAAGCAGAAGTCCACTGGCATCCAGGAACCAGTGAGAGGGAAATGTCATTCCCAGTGGTAATTAGACATTTCTAAAGCCAACAGATCTAAAGCAGGTTGTGAAGTTAATTAAATCAAAATAATTTTTTTTGAAAAAAAAAATGTAGTTTTGGTTATAGATAGAGTAAGGTTCTAAAATGACATACAAATGATAGATATTTTTGTATGTTGGAGGAGTGTATTTTTTAAATGGTGAATTGAATTAAATTTGTTAGTCAATGCATCTGTTTTAACTATTTTATAGACAGTTATTTTTTAATTACCTTACCATTTTCTGTTTATAACCTATTTTCATCTTGTAAACACCAACAGAAGGACCTGGTGGGTTAGCCAAGAGAAAAACCAAGGCTAAAGGTATTTTCTGTTTTTCAAATTAGCCTTGAGTGAATCAAGTTTAATGCTTGAAAATGCATGACAGTTTATAGATGTGTATTGTAGACGCAGCTACTAATGCTAAACATTATCGCTTTTTGGTTTTGGGTGCACCTTTGGTCATAAGTAGTTTTATCAATATTTCATTAAAGAAATTTCTGCCTCAGGCTTTTAAGTAATTTCCTTTTCAAATTATCAAAACCTTGTAATAGTCTTTAAATTACACATATGAAGTTTGCAGTATACACATCCTACCTTTCTTCTAAAACCTTTCTTAGTCTAAATTTTTTAGTTAAGTTGGAAATACAGATGAATTCATCAGTGATTGATTTCATTTCTCCAAAAGCTGTTGATGCTGCCTTAGAGCACAATTTAAGCTAGTGTGATCAAACTTGTAATTTTCAGTAAAGTGAAAACTTATAATCTGGAGCGCTGCATTATGCCAGCATATAATTTGCTATATTTGATATTTTAATTCATTGAAAATCATTACATCTGTTAAGCATTCTATATGGTCTAACACTTATCATTGCAGTCTTATTTTATATTCCCATGGTTTTTCTTGTTCACTTGAAACACTTGTAAATATTTCTGTCCTTTAGGGAGAGGGGCATGGGGAAAGTGCATGCTTTATATGTATATATATATATATATATAAACTTGTAGTATTCTTTTGTGTTCAGTGCTTGGCACATTGTAGTTTGATTTTGGTGAAACATTAACAAGTCAGACTTTTTACTGTGTGATTTACAGGGTTTGTGATTTGTACTTTAATTTTAAGATGAAGAAATTTTAATGTTTTAACTTTGGTGTCCCACCTGAATAATTCCTGGGAAGAAAACAGTATTTTTACCATTTTATTCTTATGTAAATAATTATGAAATAAATGGCCAATATAGTATAATTTTTCTCCTTGATCTAGGGAGGCAAATTCAACAATAAAGATTTAATATTTTAAAACTGTGTGCAGAATAAGACCTTCCAGCTTTGTACTAGCATTCTGCCTTTGCAGCGACCTTTTCTGTGTTACTCTGAATGGTGCTGAAGGAGAATGAGAACTCTGAGGATGGTTGGTGATTTATGAATTCTATTCTGTATTTTTAGGAGGTTTTAATAAAATTGTCAGGAAGAATTGAGTAACATTTTGTACTACGTGTTACATGATTCTGATGTGCAGAAACATCTTCCACATTTTATTAAAGAAATCTCTTTTTTGTTTCTGCTTACATGCTACATTATAAAGTGAACACCTTGCTTCTCTTATGATTTCTTAATGAGAGAAGCAAGAAGCCGAAATTCAAAGCTTTTGCAGTCAGGACTGTTAAATTTTATTTAAAGCAAGTTGAAAGCAGCACCTGTTGTGAAATTTGGAATCACCTGTTGATTCCATTCAATTGTTGTCTCTCCTGTGAGCATGGACAGCACAGGTGTTAGCTTGGAGTGGCGCTACATAAAATAGTAGAAAATATACTTAAAGGAATACTGATTCCATTATGTTGAATAAAAGTAGAAAAGAAGTTCTCCTTGTCAGTTTAGATACTATAGATAACAACCTTAAAATTTCATATTCATGGAAATTGTATTTTTCTAAACTGAGAAAATTAAATGGTATTTAACTTTTCATTGGTGCAATATATTTGTTTCCAAGGAATGCAAATGCAAATACTTTAAGGACATAAATTTTTTGTTAGAGCGAAAGATTTTTAAATTATCTTTGTGCAGATACTTGCAAGTTATGGAAAATTTGTTCTTACATTGCCAGTGTTCCTTTAATTATGTTGTTAATAGCTGTGAAATGTGAGTTAACACTTTGAGTAAAGTGCTGCCTTTGTGGATGGGCTCATTTTATTAATCTTGCATGTTAACTTTGTTTTGAGACAAATCACACAATATTGCAAGCTGGAAAAACATGATGATGAGTTTCTAGCATTTCTTTTATAGCTAATAACTCATAGAGGTTTGCATCTGTTGTTAGCCAATTTAAAACTAGTGGATGAAAGTCACTTTTTGAGTGATCATCTCGTGTGTGGGGAGATAGAAAAAAAGGTAATACTTTTGCACTAAGTTGCAGTCTATGACTTGAGATGCCTCCAATAAACATTCTTTCCTTTAATTGGAAAACCTGAAAGTTAAAGAAGTCACTAAAGAAGAGCGCAAGAAGGAAAAAGACAAGCTGGAGTCAAGGAAAGAAAGTAAGCATGAAGAGAGAAAAAGGGGGAAGAGAGAAAAAGAGGATGACCGGAAGGATAAGAAGATTGTGGATTCAGATGCTTCCAAGAAAGAGTCTCCTAGGGGTAAAAAAGACAGAGAAAAGGAGAAAGTGGGACTGGAGAAAGGTACTAAAGCCAAGGAAAACAGGAGAAAATCAACTAATATCAAGGATGTGTCTGGTAAAGTGGCACCCAGAGACAAAGATGATAGAAGGGAAGAGAGAAGCTCTGCCAAACACGCACACTTAGCCAAGGCAAATAACCAGAAGAGAAAGAGCTAAAGCTGGAGCAGCAGCATCTCAGGAAATGGTAATAATCTTTATCATGATTTGCTGCTAAAGGGCATAGAAAGCTTAGTATTGCTCTGGTTGGGGAAGATGTGTCATGTAGCCACTGGATATATTTATTGGTGCTCAGCAAATAAATTCTTTGAAATTGAGGTACCTGTCCCATGCTCCTACGTTTAAAAGATGGAGTTTCAAAAAAATATGTAATAAAAATGTGATGTAATAAGGTCTGTTTTTATTAATTTATTGATCAAATATCCAGATAAATGTATATATAATCTGAATTGTAATGAATTTATTAAAATAGAGTATCTTCATTGGAGTGAAGTAGGAATATTAAACTTTTAAAGTGTATTTATATGCAGAGTGATTTGTAAGTTTTAGGAATGGGAAATAGGGAGTTAGGCAGTTACCTTCTTTCTCTGTTAGCTGTTTTTCTTCCCTTCTTCTCTTTCCTCCATCACCCACTCTTTTCCTTCTCCACTCCCTTTCTCCTTCCCCTTGTCCTTCCCGTCTTGCTCTTCCCACCCCCACCCCCCACGCTCTTCTGAGGGCATCTCCTGCATATCTCCCTCCCATGGCCCAACCAGCTCCCCAGTCTCTCTGGGGACTGCCCCTTCCTGAGACTCTTCCCCGTTCAGCTCCACCTCCTACATCTCCGTTCATTCTCTCCTCCTTGGTCTTTTATGGTCGGCTTTACCTCCCTTTTCACCCCTCCTTGCCTCCTCACTCCTCACCCCTCCTCAGTATCTCTCCCTTTCCAAACATCCCTCCACCACCTTCTCCCGTCGCCCAATAAACACTGGATATTCACTGTGTTTTGAGAATTCTAGAACCAGCCTTGGATAAAAGAGAATTTTATATAGAAGAACAATTTTAGAACACTTGTTTATGATATCTTTATAGATGCAGAATCATTATAGAAAGGTTTTAATTATTTCAAATTATAATGTACTTTCATTTTGTATCGCGATTTTTCAGTTATATAGTTGGAATGGTGCATATTTTTCATATTTGATTGTATCATAGTTGTTTACCATTTCTAAGGAGTTGCCAATCTGAGATCTAACTAGAGATCAGAATTGAATTCAGAAAACATTTAATAAAATGAAATTTCAGTAAGAAGTGCTTTTCGGGAAATAGTCTGTGCTGTTCTGCATGAAGTCTTAAGTCTTTAATGGTGACTGCTGGCAAAATTCAGTTACTGAATTTGAAGGGAGCACCCTGGTTTGTTGTAACAAAATCGTAAGTGCTGCCACAAATATTTTATTTTTTTAAAAATAATTCTTCAGCTTTTTCTATGAAGAGCTTTTAAAAGCAGAGATTTTGGCCCAGTTAAAGATATTTCAAGTCAGAAATGAGGAAGCATTAAGTATAACATTTTCTAAAAGTATTGTGCATGTTTTATAATATCGTGGCACCTTTTCCTGCTTAAAACCAAGCACATGCATTCATTTAGTTGACAGGAATTCCAACTGATATAATAAAATTACACAGCATGGGGGCCTAGAGAATGTCCGGTCTAATATCTATAACCCAGTCCTATGATTTTGTTGTTTAAAAACTGAGGCCCAAAGAAATTGTCACATGTGTTAATTTGGAGTTTCATGTGCTGATCAGTCTGGATTATGTTGTTTTTATAGATCAATTCTAGGAGCACAGTAAACAATGGAGAATTTTATGGCTCATTTGATTGGCAAATGTGGGGCATTGGCTTGAAGTGAATATTAATAGATCTCAAGTACACACCTGTAATTAGAGCTGATTTTTCCTTGCTCTGTCCTCAAGTCTTGGTTCTGTTGATCTATATTTGACTTTATTCTCCATGGAGGTTCTACCACTTGATGAGGGTGGTAGCCTTCCGCAGGTCCTGGAAACATCTTTCTAGTTTAGCCATCCTTGTGCAAAGGTGCAATTTTCTGGGCTGGCCCTGGGAAAGAAGTCCTAGGAGTCCAGCTGTCCTGGTTGGGCCTGGAAGCGTCTGTGGCCAATCCTATATTTGGGGTTGGGTCCATCTTCCCAGGCTGGCTCCTAGACATAAATCTTTGGGTGAGGGTTGGGGGTGCTGTCCCTCTCAAACCATGTGACGTTTCCTGCAGAAAAGAGTTTCTGGGAAAAGAAGAGGGAGGCTCTGATAACTGGACAGAACAAAAAGCAGAACTATATCCACCAACCATATAAAATTATAACCTTTAAAAAACATATCCTGACGTTTGATCTTGCCAAGATAAATGGATTGAGTTTTTAAATTTATGTACCAAATTTTCATGTTTATTTCTGTACAGGTGACCTTTTTCCTCCCTTGCAGAGAAGGGCAGAGAATTATAATTACCTTTAGTGAGGGCGTTCTGGTAGTTTTTACCTTGGTTTTTGAAGGATGATTAATCCTACAGGGCATAATATACATAAATGCTAAACTTTAAGAAATTGGTGATAAAAATTTAGAAAAACTAATCAGTGTAAGCATATAAACATCTGTTTTGTTGTTGTTGTTGTTCTGTTGTTTTTAGTCACTTAGTCATATCTGACTCTTTGGGACCCCATGGACAGTAGCCCACCAGGCTCCTCTCCTCATGGGATTTCCCAGGCAAGACTACTGGAGTGTTGCTATTTATTTAGCAAAGCACTTGAAAATATTTTAGTTCTATCATTGAATTTTCCTTTGAATCACAGCTCAAGAATTGAGTTGAATTCAAACTTCTCTACTAAACATCAGAAACATTTCAAGAGCTCTTATGAACTGGGAATTGGCTTATATTCTTTCCTTCCAACTGAATTTTATTGAAGTTGACATGACACTTTACCCGGATGCATTGACACCTGCTGTTCATCTGAAAAACTTAGTGTAAGATACGCTTTTGGTCATGATTAATGTGTTAAAGTTATGCTTGCTTCCTTAGTTCTGTACATAATTATTTCTATATTCTGCTGCTTCATACTGTTTAGAGTAACTAAAACCAAAAGGTCACCCTTTGGAAACATCAACAAAAAATAGGGACAAAATTTCATAATTTGCAGTAGTTGGGAGTTAGAATAAGTCCTGAAAAGTGAAAATTAAATACTAAGAGCATATATGTACAAGTACATATATCTTATATCACTAACAGGCTTCTTAAGTTGCACTAAGAGATGATGCATAGAATTCTAAAAAGTGATATTGTTGGCATAATTTTCCTTAAACTTTGTATGACAACACTTTCCTTGTGAGAAGTAGTCATCGTATAGATGGTCAGATTTTCAAAAATATTTGAGAGCCTAACAGTTTTTCCAGGAATCTCTTATCTTCTAGTGTTCAAAATACTTTCTTTGGAAGCATTTTATCATCATTTTTTCCCTTCAGTTGTGATGTGTAACTTCTGTGCTTCATTGGTTAATAGCTTTATGTGCTATTTCTAACATTGCTTGTAATCAACCATTTAAAATCTTATTTTTTTAACAAAATTTTCAGTTTCGCTTTATGGATTTGCATTGTATACAGGTGGTCCTGCAACATTTCAAAATAAGGAGAAACTAGTAAAGAAGTTGACATATATGAAAGTTTGAGTGAATCCCAGGGAATTAATTCTGCAAACAGTTGGCTTACAGAGTATTTTGCAGTGTTTTGGCCATACAACTTTGTAACTTCAGAGGTTCTCATAGGTTCTCATAATGATTAGCTGGGTGACAAGGACTTCCTGTATATACTTCTATTATAAAACAAAGAAAGGTAATAAACAAGTATGATTTTAAATGTTAATGTTTTAAGTTAACAGTAAATGTCATTTTCCATGAAATGAGTCTGATGATTTAAACTGTGTCCTCTGACTTTAATTCCTTTCTCATGTATCCTCCACTGTCTCTTCTGTTAATGTCCATTGATAACAGTTCTCCAAATTGATTACTCTGTTAATTCATTATAAAATGCATCTTGGAAATGGTGATTTTCCTCTCCTTTCCCTCAAGGTGGTTGTGGGAACAGCTGGCATTATCTGTGTGTGAGTGGCTGGTATGTTATCAACACTCATATTTCCCTTTCTTTTGGCAGAATAGTGGTAATAATTTTACCAAGTTGTTTCAGTTAGTCATTAAAAATTTGGAAGCATTGGGGCTATGATTCCCTCTCCCTCTTTTATCAACAGATTGTAGGACAAGTGCACAAGTCCTCTATCCTTTGCAACTAATATATTTTTGTGAAATGGGTGTACTGGGTCCCACTTTACTGAGATCTTTGAGGGGGGCATATAAAAGTAATTCTTTTATGTTGTTACATATGTATAAAGCCACAAGAATGCCTAGTTAAAAGATACTGCTTAAACAGAAGATGTGAAATGTCAAGCCTAGAAAAAAGGAATGAAGAAATAAAATGTAGTCTTAAGTATATGGTATAATTGAGAAATTTCATACCCAGTCTAATCATTAAAAACTTACTTATAAGTTTGCTTTGTACTCAGAACACATTTTTCCATAGAAACGATTTTATGGTCTTCAGAGGTTTTGTACGCCAGTCCACAAAAACCTATTCAATTCCTAGTTTCCAGTTTTTCAAGTCTCAGTGTAACTGTGTTTCTTTGGAAAAGGCATTTGTCATTCTTCCTCAGAATATTAGGAACACATTTGGTTTTACTTCTAAGTATTTTCCAGAATTCTTTTGATTACATGTGGGAATCTATTCACATTGGCTTATGTGGACAAAAAAGCATTGATGCACTCACTTAACTGTAAAGTCCAAGAGTATTTGTAGGTTTTGGCCTTTGGTTATGCTAGGTCTAGGGGCTTGGAGAGTGGTCTGGATCTCTCTCTCCATCTTTGGACTCGCTCAGAAGGTGGTCTTCCTTCTCAGGTAACCTGGAGTCCCCTGTGGCTCATTTTTACTCCTTATCCATGCAGAGTGGGGGATGGGATCACAAAGCTATGACTACAAGACCATGGGCCTGTGAGTACCACCCTTAAAACTGTGGGGTGATGGGAAGACTCGTCCCTCAATGCAAATTAGTGTGCTTTTACCAGAAGAATTAGAACTCTGCGCAGGGTAGGCCACACAGTGAATATTTGTACCCTGTACTTCATCTGAACCAAAGGCAGGTGGTTTATGGGACTGTTTCCCCCTCTCTCCTCCTCACTCTGTGCCTCTTGCTGCTGCTGCCCAAATAGGAAGGGTTGAATGGGATGAGCCTGAATGGGTATCTCAGAGTTAGAGTGGTGGGAATAGAGAGAACTCATCCCAGTTTTTGGTGAGCAGTACCTTTAGGTGATTAGAGGAAGGTAAGAGAATTTTGTTGATTGATAAATACAGGTGAATTGGGCTTTTTTTGTTGTTAAGCTCTTTACATTTTACCCTGGTTCTATCTAAAGAGAAAGCTTTTGTTCTTAGGGTGAGTATTATGTAGCACACCAAGAAAGCTTATTCTCATGAAAATGTTGTTTGGAGTACTTGGAAAAAATCCTTAGTAACAATCTTCCATGTCATACCCTGCTTCCTCCACTTGCTTGAGTATAAAAACACATAAACTAGATGTTTATTACCAATTTTGGTTGTCATTTTTACATAGAAATCCCTGCAAAACTTCCATTTTTTAAGCCCTGCAGAGCAGAAAATCATCTATTTTTCTTTGTTCTCATTTGATTTCACTTTGTATATGTGTTTATTACTCTTTATCACCATCTATCAGAGAAGGCAATGGCACCCCACTCCAGTACTCTTGCCTGGAAAATCCCATGGATGGAGGAGCCTGGTAGGCTACAGTCCATGGGGTCGCTAAGAGTCGGACACGACTGAGCGACTTCACTTTCACTTTTCACTTTCATGCACTGGAGAAGGAAATGGCAACCCACTCCAGTGTTCTTGCCTGGAGAATCCCAGGGACGGGGGAGCCTGGTGGGCTGCCGTCTATGGGGTCGCACAGAGTCGGACACAACTGAAGCGATTTAGCAGCAGCAGCAGCATTACCTTCTATACATCATAGAAGTCTGTCTGTCACTTCTTCCTTGCCTCAGTCATTACTTCTCTTGTATCCTAAGAGGTTAGCAGGAGGTATATACTTAAAGTTTCTGTGTGGCTTTTGGTAATGAGTTAAAAACCCACATGCTGTATCATCTCTCCTTCACTGGAGAAATATTCAGTCTCTGCAATGTACTGGGGGCTGTTCTAGGCCCTGGTGAGAATAGTCCCTGCCATGAAATGCTCTGACATAAACAGGGGATGGGGAGAAAAATAAACTGCACTGCAGCTTGTAGCGCCCACCTCCCCTCTGCCTCCAGTGTGCTCCCACTCTTAAATCCACTTGCGGGATCCAGCTGAGTCACGTCTGTACTCACTTTCTCTGAGCCTCCCAGGTGGTGGAACTGTGTACCTTTCAGTTATCATGCTCATCATTTTGTTTCATTCCTGAACTTTGTTATTAGACTATGATTTAAGTCCCATGCCTAAATAAAGTTATGTATCATAGTAACGGACAGTAACAGGCATGCAGTGTATGTTTATTGAAAGGAGAACCGGGGTCTCCTGCATTGAAGGCAGACTCTTTACCATCTGAGCCACGGGGGAAGCCTCACTGGAAGGTAAACATACAAAATAGATAATTAAAATATATTTTCAGTCTGTATACACTGTTAGTAATATTAGAAAGCTGAAAAAAAATTATTTAAAAACCCAGAAGCTTCTTCAATAATTGTTTTTGACCACCTTGTAAATTGCTTCTAGCCATGTTCATGTTGTGTGTATGTGTAGGGAGTAGAGTGGGGAGTTAAGTTTGTTTCTTTAGAAGATATAAAGGAAAACATTAACTGATGGGAAAAAGTCTATATTTGCTGGATTTAAATTATTTCATTTAATTCTTAAAAGCCTGGTAAGGAGGTACTATTTTATCTGCTGTCTGTATTTGTGGAGACCGAAGTTGTAGCAGTGGTTATGTGTTCAAGATGGGATACAAATGGAATTCAGATGGAATTCATGGTTCATATTCCTGAGCTCCTACACATGACCTCATGAGTCCCCTCCATTCCAGTCTTTGTGGAGTCCTTTCATTGGTCCTGAAACCAGGCTCTTAGGGATCTTTGGGGCAGTGTTTAATTCTTCTGACCTGTCATCCTCTCCCTGGAATCTGTCTGTCCATATTGGGTTGTGTGAAGATGATTTGAATCTGGAATGGCTCTTACTGTATGTCAAGGGAAGCTCTTAGAGTTCACAGCAGTAGGACCGCTTTTGGTGTGCCTGCCAAGATTGTATCTGCTGAGTATACAAGCCAGGAACAACGGTGAGGATTAGCATGACCAATTAGTACGACCACCTTTCTGGTGTATCAGTTTCCCAGAAGGTTTCTCAAATTTTGTGTACCGGTTAGGTTGTTCTTGGGCTGTATTGATTTATGCTGTTAGACTGCTTGCATTTGAAGCAGTAGCAGTCCTGAGTACTTCCCGCATGAACCACAGCAGCCGGAGTAACCTGGATGGGTAAGATCATTTTTTTATTAATCTGTCCGACTCTTTGCGACCCCATGGACTGTAGCCTACCAGGTTCCTCTGTCCATGGGATTTTCCAGGCAAGAATACTGGAGTGGGTTGCCATTTCCTTCTCACCACTGAATTAGTGAAGATTCATATCAAAAATTGAGGAACTAAAATTTTAAAATATCTTCACTTTTATGTGCTAAGTGTGTGAAATCCTATGAAGCATTGTATTATGTATAATCCTTATTTTCCCAGATATTGGTGAGGAAGCAGTTTGTGTATAATTCTTGTAAAAAGTCAATTCTTTACTCTTAGAGTAAGAGCCGGGTTTCTAGGACCTTTCTGATGCTCAGGCCTATGCTGTTCGCCTGTGTTGGCCACCTGGTCCTTCCTCACTCCCAGCACCTTCCCTGCTGAAGACTTTTGTACTTGCTGGTCCAAAGCTTTACCTGGAGACTCTTGTCTAGTATAACTCATAAGGCCACGTCCTTGATGTCCTCCCGTAATCTGTTTCCGTCTTATCAGTAAGTCCTTTCCTCATCAGTTTATTGTGAATAGTCCCACCCCCTTCCCCTAAGGGTCTGTCACTTTCCCCATCTCCTATACTCTAAAGAGTTCATGTCTCTTATCTTTTTACTGTTCCCTTCCTATGGGTGATAGGGGTTTTGTGTGTTGGTTTTCTATCGAACAGCACCTTGAGTTAAGCTTGTCTTGTTTAGTCGCTAAGTTGTGTCTGACTCTTTGTGACGCCATGGACTGTAGACCGCCAGGCTCCTCTGTGCATTTGATTTTCCAGACAAGAATACTGGGGTGGGTTGCCATTTCCATCTCCAGGAGATCTTCCCAACCCAGGGATCGAACCTGCGTCTCCTGCATTGGCAGGTGGATCTTTACCACTGAACCACCAGGGAAGCCCACCTTGAGTTAGTAGGTGCTGAATATTTGTTGTATGAATGAATGCAATATGCAATTTAGTAACTTTTAAAATGTTACATATTTCTGGGGAGAAAATCCATTTATTCTTTCCCATGGTGGTCTGGTGCAGTTGGGTAGTATTGAATAAATTAAGCTGATATTGGACTAGGGTAATTGTGTCAGGTAATTAAACTTGCTGTGAACAGTTGATTTAAAGTACTCATTTCATTTACTTTTTATAACTTCTCCCATTTTGAATTAAAATTGGGGGCAAAATTACACAGTTATTAAATATAAACTTTAAAAAAATTTGTTTATTTTAATTGGAGGCTAATTACTTTACAGTATTGTGGTGGTTTTTGCCATACATCCACATGAATCAGCCGTGGGTGTACATGTGTACCCCCGCATCCTGAATCCCCCCTCCCACCTCCCTCCTCACCCCATCCCTCTGGGTTGTCCCAGAGCACCAGCTTTAGGTGCCCTACTCATGTATCAAACTTGCCCTGATCATCTGTTTTACATATGATAATATACATGTTTCAATACTATTCTCTCATATTGTCCTACCCTCGCCTTCAGTTTTTTTTTTTCCTAATTTATCTCATGCACTCAAAGACCTAAACACAAGGTCTGTTTTTAAGAGAATTCGATGATCTTCCAAATCATATAGGAGCTTTTGTGGTTGGCTTGCAACGGTCATTCAACCCTAGATAATCACCATCAGGCAATTGTGGTCACTCTGCTGCTCTTGCCAGTGGAGGTTTTGACTATTAAAATGGGAAGAATGGTAAGAACTTGCAGGAAAAATTTCTTCAAGCCTAAGAAAGAAGCGGAAAAAGAGGTGGTTCTTTGCTTCTGGATGAAGTCTTGTCTCAAAGAGGACCTTGCTGCCCTGGAGACCTGGTTACCACCCTGAGGATGAAGCCAGTGCTGAGAGCCAGCCAACCTGCTGTTAAATAATAAATTTCCTTCTTGTTCAAGCCAGTGTGAGTTGGTGTCTTGTTATTTGCAGCCCCAGCAACGTCAAAACCAATACATTCATTTCATAACCTGATTGAATATTTATTTCAGTGCTACATCCTTGCCATGTGTACCTCACAATAAATCCAGTTTGAAAACCTTTCCTTTGCCCTACACGTGTTTATTTTTTTTTTGGTTTAGTTTTTGATTGCTTTTTGCTTAAACTCTTATACAAGACATGGATTTACCACTGTTTTCTGGGGAACACTTATTCATGGATTCATGGGCTAAAATGGACTTGGGTAAGAAAAAAAAATTGGAAACGCCAGAGTAAAAGCTTTCATATGGGTTATCAAATCAATAAGAATTATTGTAGAATGCGTTTTCATTAAATATTAGAACCTTTATAAGAATCTAGGGAAGGAAAGATATTAATAAGAACTTCAGCTTCTTTGCAGTTTACAAAATAGTTTATTTTTGTGCTGATTTCACCTCTGGAAAATCACCGTAACCAGGTATCAGTAAATTTACAATTCAGCTGCCGCTTTGGACAGAAAAGAAAACTGGTCAATATTTTCTCTCGTTATGGGCGTTTGCTTCCTCCTGTTGTCTTTCATGTTTTACAATTTCAACTTTGGAGACAACTCCCAGCTGATTTAGGGAAAACTGGTTATTAGGGGCAATGTGGGTCTGGATATTGATGTGTAGTAGTAGTTTTCAGGCACTTTTAGCCTCAGATTTTTTTTCAAATGAAACTTTTCTCTAAATCCAATATGAATGGGATTTTCAGGCAGCTTAAATCTTTCTTGTTGGATGGGGACATATTTTACTGCTTATCGAATCCATGGAGCACAGTTTGAAAGCCTGCTACAGACAGGCTTAGTAGAATGATTTTGTAATTTTTCATCCAACCTGAGATACTTTTGAGAGTGAAATAATTATACCAGGACAACAGACATAAACTGGGACTGTTTGGGCAAATTAAGCTTGTGGTACTGAAATGGTGGATGATGCTAGAACTCAGATGGGCATCTCTTTGGTAGATAGTAGCAGGGAAATTGATGAGTCCCCATTCCCTCCTCTATAGCACTAAGCCACTCTGGTACAGCTAGAGCCAGGACCCTGTAGAGTCTGCAGCCATTTAAAAGCAGAGCAGCCATTCACTGGGTACACCCCACCCTTGAGCACCTGCTATGTACCAGGTGTTTTCTGCGGTGCTGAGAGTGCAAAGATGAATCTCTTGATTCAGAAGATGAAAAGTTTACCCTATTAATTCAGCAAAACTTGGCCATGAAGAGGTCCATACCTGTCCCAGTAACAGTTGAGAGCTCTTAAGCATAAGTTATTTAAGTGGAAAAGTGCATGGGGGAGTTTTCAGCCTTGAATTTGGATCTTGAAATGTAATGTGGTTTAATAGGCTTTCATCTCTTACCCCCACCCCCTGAAAGTGAACTACAATTAGCATCTGTGCCTATTTGTGTATGCGCTCTCTGGAATCTATAGTTAGGAGCAGTTTGTTTTCTAATGTTAGATTTTTGTGCAAGTAGTGTCAGAAATGAATCCCTAGAGGAAATATCAGTGATGAGATGGGGCCTGTGAACTATGTTTCAGTGTCCTTTTTAGGATTTGGGAGACGGGGTAAGAGTATGTTTTTGTTAATGAGAGAAAAATAAAGAGCTATAGAAGAGGGAATATTCAGGGAAAACACGAAGAACCAGAGCAGAAGAGTAAATGAAGATTTCCCAGATTACAGCAGTTTACCTACATTGAGTTAAAGGTGCTTAAGGTTGGAAAAGGCCTCTCTGTTCTGTCCTGACCTTTTCACTCCAGCTGTTGACATGCAGACACATGCCCTTTAATATCTGCTCCTGGTACAAGATTCTCATTTGGGTAACAGAGAACCCAGAGTTTGGTAAATGGAATTGTCAGGCTCATGACAGGCTAATTTAGTTTTCTAAATTGTTGTATTTAATTTAGGATGCATTTTAATGTGCTACGTACAAAATCTCAAAGAATTAGCAATATATAAGATTTTAGACCAGCACTGACTTTAAAATCATCTTTCATGTTAATTTGTCCTGATGTCTTATTTTCCTTAAGACAAAGAAAAGCAGAAGAACTTTTTCTTCATATTTTTTATGGAATTTTTTATGGAATTGCATGTGTTACCTTTAGAAGGTTGTACGTAGTGAGTTATGTGTTTTTTCTTCTCATATTTAACTATAGTTTTCAAGAAGAGTAATTATATATAAATCAAAGAAAGGCATACAGGCAATAAGAGTAGCAAGTTCCAGTGCATCTTAGTTGTCTTATTGCTAAATTTGGAGTTCAAAACTTAGAAGTTCATTAGTCACTTACGAACATGAGAGGAGATTGAACTCATACTGAACTTTTGGCAAGTTCAGGCATGACTTGTTTTTTTATTTTACTTATTTTTTTGTGACTTGATCTTTTAGAGATTTGTGAATATTCAAACATTGATTTATTATTTTTAAATGAAAGGTTAATTTAGGTAAAGAAATGTTAAAGGCCCAGGTGAAGTCAAAGAGTGAACTATTTTCCAACTTTATTTTTTTATAAGCATATCCATATTCTCATGTAATGGAAACTGGAAAGCTTTGAATAACTGGCTGTATTGATGAAGTGTTGGGAAATATTATTTTACTTGGTTTAATGTGTCAAACATTTTTTTAAAAAGAAAAAAAAAAAACCTTAAGTTAATTTTGTGAATAAAAATGCAGGCCTTAAAGAAAAACCTGCTCCAAAGCCAACAGTGCCGCCAGAAGAGGCAGACATGTACCCTTGGCTGGAAGATCAGGTTCTGGAGAGCCCAGGTAAGCTTTCCTCTGATTCTGACCAAACGCACCTAGCTGCATCCCAGGTACCCAAAGGTAGCAGCTTCCAGAGTCCTGTCTTATGCATAATTTTGTTTTGCAGTGATCACAGAATAATGAAATACTGGGTTAGCCAAAAAACTCGTTCCATTTTCCCATTAGATGTTACAGAAAAACCTGAACAAACTTGTGGGCCAACCCAATCCTTTCTCTTCTTGTCTTCTGAAATTTTATAGTAAACTCTCTTATTTATTTATTTTTTTTCTAGAAAAAATCCACACAGGATCATTTTAATTTTTGAGATTAAGAGTCCCAGACACAGAAGGCTTCTCCTTGTCTGAGATCATAGTCAGAAACATCATGAACTAAGTGCTGTGTTTCTTGATTCCAAGTCCAGGATAACTGTGCCATATTATAATGAAAATAAAATTAGACAGGTCTTGGACATTTAGTTTTGCCCTCTTCTGTCACATTATTCAATGAAATAGGTCTACTGGGCTCCCAGTCTTTTTAGTATGAGTCTCCTGTATACAATGAAAGACTTCACAGGCCTCCTTGGGATCATCTGTGAAGCCTGTTTTATATCTACATGCATTCACACGTCAATTCAAGTATTTCCTCAGTCACTCAAGGGCCAGTGACCCATATGATAAGAACTCCTGAAATCTCTTAATGAATCGGTAAATGAAGTCTGATTCCATTACTCCCGTTTCCTTTGATGCTTTGGTTTTTATTACGAAGTACTGATTTTGCACATTTTCTTTTACTCAGTAGTCCTCAGAGATTTGGTTTCATTTTGCCACCTATTGGAAATGTTAGGTATGACACTGCATCTTTACCGGCCATTTAGCTACTGAATCCAGATGGTAGTTGCGTTGATTTTATCACTATGTATTGGTAAATACTGTTTGGTTTACCTTCCTTCCTTTCAGTAAAGATCAAAACGTTTCTGTCAGTTTTTGCTGTTGTTCAGATAATCCCAGGAGAAGTTCCTGTTTCTCACATTCCTGTACAGTTGCTGTAATCATGCCCTGACTTCGCAGCAAGAGTGATATTTTTTTCCTCTTTTTTTAGAAATTTAAATGTGTGTTTGAATTTAGCACCTCAAATTTTACTTTGTACTAAATTAATTTTTAAAAACCTTGTTTGTCAAAGCTGGTACTTACTCTGAAATGTACCATTTGCTTTCTCTCTTCCTTTTTTGATTCTTTGTTAATAATACTCTTTGCATATTACTGATAACCTGTCCCAAACTCCACACCCTTCAGTTTGTTATCAGCTCATATCCTTTTCAACTTCTTGGTGATATGTGCTTTGGTTTAAATGTTACCTTCCCAACCTTCCTCTTATTTGGATCTCTACCTTCTGTCTTCTCTAACTACCTAGTCTATAAACAGAGGTACATACCTCTCGTTAAAAACACAGTAAAATAGCTGCCCTCCTTGATCCCTACTCATGGATCGAGGAGCCTGGCGGGCTGCAGTTTCTGGGGTCACAAAGAGTTGGACACAGCTGAGTGACTAACACTTTACTTTCACTTGATCCCTACACTTCTTTTCATCTGCCCTCCAGTCCCTCTTCTCACTGTACTAGCCACACTTTTGAAAGAAAGATTTGTAGTTGCTTTTTTTTGTCTTATTTTACACTTAGTCTTTAACTCATTGCAGCCTGGCCTTTTTTTTTTTTTAACCTTTTAACTCTCCCAAGGAGAGAGGAGGTACATCCGAGGCTCCTGAAAAGATGGAACAGATGGTGCACGCGCCAAGTTCAAAGCTAGCCCTGGTAGCAGGTGTGACTGGAGAGGCATGTGAAGGCTAGATTGTGGAGGTCTTGTATTGCCTTCTAAGGTTTCAAGGAGCTTAGACTTTCATCCGTTCAGGCAAAGGGAGCCATTAAAGGGTTAACAGAGGAACAGAGTGCCAATCTCCACTTCTCTTTACTCACTTTATATTTTCTGCAGTTGGTGCTGTCAGCAATTTTAAAACTGGGAACTCAGCTGGGAAGCTCTCGTGGGCATTGTGTGAGGGCAGAGCAGAGATTGGCAGGCTCCCCTGGAATTCTATGAGAGTAGGTATAAAAGTCGTTTGTGAAATGTAAGCATCTGTAAAACTAGAAAGCACTCTGTGAGCTTTAGAAACAGTTTTGTAGAATAATTAGCAAAATAGAGTCTTCTGCCTTTTTTCCAACCTGAAGTTCAAATTAACTTACTCTGTTTTTGTCATTGAAGATTACCTTCTCAGTATAACTTATATCCTCGGCGTTTATCTCATGTGATGGCATTCACGATACTAAGTCTGGTACTACTTCTATTCGGTGAACATAGATGATGGCTGTTAGAAAATTTGTAGTAGTGTCAATGTAGTTATAGCTTCTTGTTTGTTGTATGATGTTGCAATAAGCCTAAAAATACGATAAGCCCCTCGGTGTAGGCTCATTGTCATTACTAGTGTTCATGTCTGCAATTTAAATCTGTTTAAATCTATGTATGTGACTGTCAGATGAGGGTCTCCAAAGCTGAGAAGATTGTCTTGTAAGGTCTTCTACTCACACTTCCTAACACCTTCTGAGAGCAGGCAGCCAACCCTCACACCAGCCAAGGGGCCTTTTCTCCTGACTACTGGGAAAGACAGTGGTTGACCATGTGCTGTAATGTATATTGACTCATCTTCTGCATTTTATCTTTATTTCCCTGTACTTCCTTTTCTGAAAACTTTCCCCTTCCTGTTTTCTTTATTCTATTAATGTGAACTTTGTTAACTAGAAACTAAAATGATTTTTTCAAGAAAAATCTGAAGCTGGTTCATTTCTTATTTTTTGATATGGAGAAGTCTTTTAGCATTTATATCTGCTCTCAAAACCAATTTTAAATATCTACCATATTTGTCAACCTAAAATAAAGGATTAAGCTGTTATGAAAAAGGTGCGTAGCTGATTAATCCAATATATTCATTTTAATGTGTATACATGGAGGTCATATTTCATGTTATGCTTTAATGTCTAAATTTTTTCTACTTAGTTATGTTTTAATTACTTTAGGACTTCAGAATATTGAAGATGAAGTACACGAACAAGTTCAGTCCCTTGGTGAAACAGTATATTCAGAACATGGTATGAATTAAAATATGTTTCATGTATTACTAAAATGATGGTTAACTACATAAAACAACTTGGATATTATTTTAAAATTTAAGTATTAATTGAGTGGGCTTTTAAAAGTTATTAGAGGACAAGTGTTTTTAAAATAACACTGCGCTAGTGTTATTTTACCGCATTTTATTGTTAAGAGAATAAACAAACAGAGACTAATGATAGCATGACCAATGATACATCAAGAACAAATAACATTAGCAACAGGAGGAGGGAAATAGAAGAGAACCAGGCAAACTATAATAGGCTCTCCGGGAACTGTTTTCAACCCTTGAATTATACTGACTGCTTGGGTGGCCGCCAGAGCAAAAAGAAGCTTTTAATTACGTAGATCATATTACTAGATATTACGTAGATCATATTACTAGATATTAATTACGTAGATCATATTACTATTGGAGAAGGCAATGGCAACCCACTCCAGTACTCTTGCCTGGAAAATCCCATGGACGGAGGAGCCTGGTAGGCTGCGGTCCATGGGGTCACGAAGAGTCGGATACGACTGAACGACTTCACTTTCACTATTACTAGAGAAGACGGGAACATGCTGTTTACTTAGAGAATATAAAGCATTCCCCTAGCTCTTACATCTAAAAAGTTTAAGTTCTGTATGAGAATATTAAATGGTACTCTAGAAACCAGTGTTTTCAGATTTGCTAAGACTGTTTTCTTGACTCATCCGTTAATAAAAACACAGAACCCCCAAAGGGCTTCCCAGGTGGCTCTAATGGTAAAGAACCCACCTGCCAATGCAGGAGACTTAAGAGCTGCAGATTTGGTCCCTGGGTAGGAAAGACCCCTGGAGGAGTGCATGGCAACCCACTCCAGTATTCTTGCCTGGAGAATGCCACAAACAGAGGAGCCTGGGGACTGCAGTCTGTGGGGTCTCAAAGAGTCAGACATGACTGAAGCGACTTTGCACACATGCACAACCCCAAAATGTAACAGGAGGGTTTTGAAGAGAGCAGAACACATGGTGTCCTGATCCTTCTAGTGGGTTGGTGTGAGCTGAAGGTGGCCCTAAAGGAAAAAAATTATGTTTCTTAAAAACAAACAATTCCCCATCATTTAAACTGGGCTTTTGAAGGCCTGCTCAAGTATCTTAGTCCATCTTGGGTATTTTGGGGTTAAGTGTAAAGCATCCATCAAGCTCAATCTGTGCTCCACTGCGGAGACCAGCTTTGGCTGAGTTTGAGGGTTTTGCCCTTGGCTAGTAGGGGTCTAGGAGCCTGTGTCCTTTTAGTACCATTTCTTCTCAGCCAGAAAAGCTACTTCACCTGCCTGTGTGAGCAAACAGGCTTTCCTTTCCTACATCTTTTTTTTTTTTTTTAATTTCAACTTTAACCTAAGCCAAGGATGATGCAATCTCAGTACATGGTTGATTTCAATATGATGAGGTAAGTGCTGTGATGGTGAAATACATGATGCTGTGTGGGACTTACTCAGACTTTGGGGTCACCAGGGGCTTCCTGGAAGAAGTGACATTTTGATTTAGGAGCTGGAGGATGGTGCAATGCTTTGCCAGTCAAAGGTTGTTAGCGAAGTTTTAAGTAGAGGGCATGGCATGTATGAAAGTCCAGGGACCAAAAAGATCTGAACACAGGTGGAGAGATGAGGGAAAGGGATGTTTTTACTTGATGCTAAGAGGAGTTGAAACTATTGGAGGTGTGAAGGAATGTTGTATATTCTGTCTACAGCATGAAAAATGAAGTGGAGGAACTGTCAGTAGGGAGATGGGACAGAGAGGTTGTACTAGGGATCTGAGTGAGTCAAGACAGTTGATCAAAGTAAATTTCAGCCAAGGTTGGGGGAGAAGGAAGTGGAGGGTGTGGTGGACATCTAAGTGGGTGGATGCAGGAAGCCGGACACTGGAGGAAGGAAGCCAGTCTAGCACCTGAATTCCTTGAATCTCTTCTTTGTCAAGACTTGCTCCTTAGAAAACCACAGACCGTGGCTTTAAATACTACTTCTGAATATATATCTGTACCCCTGATCTCTCATCTAAGCTCCTCAATTACCTAACTGAATAACTGACTAACTAGAGATAAGATAATTATTCTTATTTCTGTATGCATGTTTTATGGATATCTCAGACTCAAAATGTTCCTAAAACTGAATTCTTGATTCCTCTCCATCTCACAGCTCCACCGAAAAAAATGTTTTATTCCAGTCTTTTATACTGTAGTTAGTGGTCTCTTTATCCATTCAGTTGCCGAAGCTAAAATCCTGGGGATTTTCCTTGACTTCTTTCTCCTCTTCCCCCTCTCATGCATAATCCATCAGCAAGTCCCTTCAGCTTTGCCTCCAAAATATATTCTGACTTCTGCAGTGTCAGTACCACCATCCCGTCTTCCATCCACTTGGGTCTTTGCTTCCATCTTTGCTCCTCTGCACCCAGTGTTTGATGTAGCCAAGCCTACTGTGGGCCTGCCTGGTCTCTCTCCCCTTGATCACTTTTCTCGAGCCTAGTTGGCCTTCTCTCCTTTCTCTGTAATTGCCAGGCCCATCTCTGCCCTAGGACCTCTGACTTGTTCTGTCTTCTGTTAGTATCTTTGTGTGTGTGTTCCAGTCTTCGCATCTTACCAGGCCGCGCTTGCCTCCTTGACACTGTCTCTAACGTAGACTCTCTGTCCCCATCCTTCTGTGCTTCATTGTCGCGTTTTGGTCCTGCAGTTACTTTTATCAGCTGTGTGGCTTTAGCACAGTTCCTCAAGCCCTTCCCCCTTCAAAGATGGATAATTGCTCCCTCATAGGCTTGGGGCGGCAGTGGCAGAGGGCATTGGCCGTGCCTCTGGTGAGGTCTCGTGAGCTCTCAAGAGACAGTTTTCCTCATGGCAAGCTGTCCCTGGGTCGTGGAGACGCTCAGACAGTGTATGGTGCTTCTGCTGAAAACGGGCTTCTGCTGAATAGATGGCCGAGAGAGAGTTCAGCCCTGCCCACGTAAAACCTGTGAAATTACACTGAATAAATAAGTAAATAAGGAACATGACTAGAAGCAAAAAAGAGTCGCACAGTTAGTGACAGGAAAAACTAGTGTGCTGAGGAGCGGAAAATCCGAAATGAGAAACAAGATAGGAGGCTGTAATGAGAAGACCGAAAACAAACGGTGTCAACATAAAAAGGCCTAACGGCCCAGTTAACGCCTGAGAGCATCCCTGGGCCACACCAAGTGACTAAGAACACCATCCTGCAGTTTGAGGGGAAAGTTCAGTAGCAGTAGAAATTGTGTTATTGTTACCACCGTGGTGATGATGACAGTAAAAATATTAATGGCAGCCACACAGCAACAATAAAATTTACTTATTATAGTGAAAGGGAAGGTTGTTTAGTTGTGTCAGACTTTTTGCAACCCCATGGAATATATAGTCCATGGAATTCTCCAGGCCAGAATACTGGAGTGGGTAGCCTTTCCTTTCTCCAGGAGATCTTCCCAACCCAGGGATCGAACCCAGGTCTCCTGCATTGCAGGCAGTTCTTTACCAACTGAGCCACCAGGGAAGCCCAAGAATACTGGAGTGGGTAGCCTATACCTTCTCCAGTGGATCTTCCAACCCAGGAATCAAACTGGGGTCTCCTGGTTTGTAGGCAGATTCTTTACCAACTGAGCTATCAGGGAAGCCCTTACTTATTGTGGGCCAGGCATTTTTCTAAGCCTTTCAGTCCTCACAACAATGCTATGAGTAGGTACTCTTATTATTCCTTTTTTCAGAAGAGAAATCTTAGGCCCAAAGTAGTTAAGTCACTGGCCCAGGGTCACACACAGCTGATAGAGGTGGACCTAGATGGTCTAGAGCGGTACTGCACTGCACACCGTTGTCTGGCTCACTTGAGTTCTCTGGTTAGAATGATATATGTGGAACATCCTCTGCATTAAACCATGTCAAGTTGCTACTGGGAGGATGTCTCAGACCACAATGACAAACGAACCCATGCTGCAGTGGAGTCACACAGCATGTCCAACATCTACACAAGGGAAGAGTATATCTACACAAGGATTAAGTATATCATGCCAGTCTCACAGCAGAAAATGAGCATCTTGACATAACTTAAAGGCTAAACACAGGAACCTTTAGAAGCAAAGAATAATGCATCTGACCTAATGCTGATGACCTCGCATATGATTTAGCTGGTGATCGGCTGTTATTTGCAATAGAACATTTACATGGAGTTGTCTAAAACTGTTATGTGGAATTTTATGTCAATTCTCAATGGAAGATCACAAGGTGACCTTTTCTCTGATTTGGTGATCATTGAAGAGGCAAATGTAGTAAGAATTCTGAATTTATTTATTCACTTATTAAATATGGATTGAGAACTTCTCATGGCTAATCATGGCCCCAGGTGCTGAGCAGACAGAGCCACTAAAATAGGTGAGGTCCCATCCTTGGTGATGGAGAAGGCAATGGCAACCCACTCCAGTACTCTTGCCTGGAAAATCCCATGGACAGAGGAACCTGGTGGGCCACAGTCCATGGGGTCGCGAAGAGTCGGACACGACTAAGTGACTTCACTTTCACTTTTCACTTTCATGCATTGGAGAAGGCAATCGCAAGCCACTCCAGTGTTCTTCCCTGGAGAATCCCAGGGATGGGGGAGCCTGGTAGGCTGCCGTCTATGGGGTCGCACAGAGTCGGACACGGCTCAAGCGACTTAGCAGCAGCAGCAGCAGCAGCATCCTTGGTGAGTTTAAGTTCTAGTGAGAGAAGACCTGTTGCCCCCTCAGGTGAACTAGCTTTTGGCCAGAAAGAGGACAGAGCTTCGGCATGTGCAGTGGCCCGGAGGAGGGGCAGGGTGTGCCCAGCAGCTGCAGCGGGTATGTGCAGCCTTGCAGATGGGCCATTGGTGTTTGTGTTGGCTGCTGCCAGGGGCCCTTGGCATAGACCTGTGTCACTTTGTTCATTATTGTTGTTCAAGGAGAGAACCTGCACCAAGAACCAGAAGGACCAGCAGAAGAACTGCAACCTGAAGACCATGTCTTTGTAGGAAGTGATGCAGATGACAGATACGAACCCATGGGAACTGGAGCCGTTCATGAAGGTAGAACACTTTTGTTTTTGGTTTCTGAATAAAGCACAATGAGTCATTTGTAATTAGGATTGTTGAAGTTTTTTGAAACCAATATTTAACTTTTATCTAAAGTTTTTTTTCTTTAACTTGAAGCTAAAAACTTCAATAAAATGAGTCTTTTCCCTAAAATAAATAAATGTCCCAATTTTTAAATTCGAAGCACAGAATTTATGCATTTCTTATAGGATATAAGTGAAATCCTTAGTACAGTTACTTTACTCTCCATCCTGGAATACCATTTGTTATAAGAAATTCAAGCTACTAATGAAATATTGACCTTAATAATCTACCAAGACTTGTTCTAGTCTTGTTCTAAAATGAACTCTGTGACTACAGTGGGTAGAATACAATTTGTAACCTAGGCATTGGCAACCTTTTTTTTGTAAATGGCCAGCTGGTCATTATTTTAGGCTTTGCAGACCATAAAACCTCTATCGCAACTTCTCAGTTCTGCTGCCATATGTCAGAAGCAGCTCTGGACAGTGCCCAGTTGAGTAAGTGTGGCTGTGTTCAGTGATTTTATTTGGAAAATCAGGAGGCAGGCCCAATGTAGTCTACGTATGGACCAGACTTCATATTGACTGGTTTGCATGTATCAATGTTTTAAATTAAATGCTGGCTACTTAAGTATCAGTTGAGTCATTTACTTTGTATTGTTTGCATTAGGCCAGTTAGAATGGTAGCTATTCACTACTGACATATTGAAAACTTCATTCATAATACTTATTGCTCTGTTCTGTTTTAATATGAGGCTGCCGTGGTTATTTAGAGCCCTGCTAAATTAAATCCACATGCTCTGTTCTTTTGGGGTCTGTTCTCAGTACTCTTCTTAAAATAGTCCTTTGAGACATTAATGAATTCTTAAATGATTTTAAGCTACAAGTTTGTACTCTGCTTTTTGTTATTTGAAAATATACAAATTGTATATCGTATTATACTTAAAATGAGTATGAAGGAAACATTGTTTTTTAAGAGAGATGTTTTATCTCTAAAGAGTGATGCAAGAGGGACTTCCTGGTGGTTCAGTGGTTAAGAATCCACCTGGCCAATGCAGGAGACACAGGTTCGATCCCTGGATTGGGAAGATCCCACATGCTCCAGAGCAACTAAGCTCATGGGCCACAGTTACTGAAGCCTGCGCTCTGAAGCCTGAGAGCCGCAACTGCAAAAGCCCATGTGCCCTAGGCCTGTGCTCTGCAGCCAGAGAAGCCACCGCAATGGGAAGCCCGTGCACCACAACTAGAGAGTAGCCCCCACTCGCCACAACTAGAGAGAGCCTGTACACAGCAATGACGACCCAGTGCAGCCAAAAATTAAAAAAAGAGTGATACAAGAAAACAAGCCTATGCTGAAACTAGGTCGCAGGGTGGATGATGACACCCAATATGAAGCAAGCGGTTACACAACACACCCCACCCACCATGTAGTAATCCACAGAGTCTGTAGCACTCACGTAACAACACAGCACCACTGGCCGCAGCGGGTCTAGACTGGAGGTGCCCGGCAGGGCTCAAGGTTTAGCTCAGCCTAAGCTGAGTTCAGAGCAGTAGTCAAAACAGTGAGAAACAGGCAGTAGATCAGATCCACAGCACTAGTAAAAGTAGGAGGGTCTGGAGCCATAGCGTCCTAGATTCAGAGAGAAAACCTCTTAGGAATGAGATCCACTGAGACGGGCTAATGTCCCATTACACTGCTTCTGATCCTGGCTGCATTTCAGTGTGCCCTGTGGAGACTTTAAAAGAATTCCAGTGGCCCACCCTGGTCAAAGTGAATTGGAGTATTTGGAATGTGGGGTCCCCAAAATGGGGGATTGTGAAAGCTCCTTGAGGATATATAAGTGCCACCAGGTTTGAGCACAGGTGTGGTTGGGCTGTTTACTGTCTCCTTCATATCCCGTTCTGCTGTTTCTGAACGGTTTAAGGCTTGAAAGTCTGTGCTTGGAGCCAGTGGGAATCAGGCAGAGCTCATGGGACTTGTCCAGGCCATGCAAGACCTGAGTGAATAGGTAGCCTCCAGACAATGCCCTTGGTAAATGGTTGCAGGGACTATTTGAAAGCATTAACCTTATGAGGAATTAAGTAGATATACTTCTCACAATATTTAATATATTGGGGAACTACTTGAGAAGCAAACAGCTCCTAATTTATGAATAAATGTATTTCCAAAAGCTTATGTTCATGCCTGTTGTTGAGAGCAGAAAGTACACTTTTCCATAGAAATAACATTGTAAGTGATGGTTTGGTTTCCATACTAACCTACAGAATTGTATCTGATGCATAATTTGGGAGGAAAATTTAAGTCCAAAATGCTTTTCAACGTGTGTATGATCTCACTTGTGTTGTGCATTGAAAATACACATTTACAGACTAGCTTTTGAACTTTAGACCTTCTGATATCATAAATATCATGATTTCTATGGGAAGATATTTCTGAGTAGGAATGCTGATGAAATGATTTCATCATTTCCCAGGAATCTCTTGCTCCTTCCCATCTTTGGCCAGGATAACTAAGGAAGATTGACAGTTGATACTCTAGATGATGCTTATATAACAGGTTTGAATTAAGACACTCAAATAATTGGAAACATAAGGAATTTGATATTTTTGAGGTTAGGAGTTATAGATCAAGAGTAGACAGAAATACTTCTAAAAAGCTCATAAATTGAAGAAACTTTATTTTCTGACCTAATTTTTAATTGGGACATAGATTCAGTTTAAATGTAAAAGTAGCTTGTTAGAAGTCTTCAGAAATTAAAAATACTTATGTCCATATGGCTATTAAAGTAACAGAGGTCATGTAAGTGGCAGCACTTGGCCGTCAGGGGTATGTAGATGAAGGTGTCAGCGCACTGACCTTTCAGCTCCCCAAACATCTAAAGTCCCTCGGTTCTCCCTTTGTGTTCCCATATAGAGACTGTACTTTTGCTTCCAAAAACGGCAGGACATGGCTAGAAAATAGATCAGCACAGGGTGTTGTGATGTGGACACAGCCTTTGTCACTGTGTTGTGAGAACAGTCGTGTCTGACTCTTTATGGCCCCATGGACTAGAGTCCGCCAGGCTCCTCTGTCCATGGAGTTTTCCAGGCAAGAATACTGGAGCGGATTGCCATTTCCTATTTCAGAGGATCTTCCTGACCCAGAGATTGAACCCTCATCTCTTGCATTTCCTGCATTGGCAGGCAGATTCTTTACCACAGTCACCACCTGGGAAGCCCAAGTCTTTACTCTAAATCACCCTCCCTTTTTAGCTCAAGTTACAGTATTTGTCACCTTTGTGGGGTTGTTAAGTGAATCATATAAGAAAAATATGTGAGGCATTTCTAAATGTAGTTCTAGTGAAAGATATTTAGCAGACATTTATTGATATTTTCATGTTTTGCTTTAATACCTATTTGCTTTCAAAATAAAATCAATGATAAATATTCATCCAGAATATACACATAAAATATATAAATATACCATTTATTCAGGTAGTAATCTTTATTTAATGTTATTATTTTCAGAAACTGAAGATAGCTACCATACAGAAGAGACATGTAAGATTTTAATTTGGTACTATTCTTTTTTAAATAGAATTAATTATTAATAGAATTAATAAAAGAGAGATAAAATTATTTTTATTTATTAACTATTATACTTTATAGCAAATATCACATAATACATAACAAATGATTATTATATAATATGTTATACCATAATTATACATATATGTATATTTGTATGTACACACATATATGTATAGATATGTGTGTATATCTATATATAGATACATGTATATATGAATATAATTTTATGCTTTTGAAGTCTATTTCCTGAAGATAAATTCCCAGTAGTGGAATTATTAAGTCAAAAGGTACTGTGGGAGTTTGGGATTAGCAGATATAAACTGCTGTATATAGCATGGATGAACAACAAGGTCCTGTTGTATAGCTCAGGGGACTATATTTAATACCCTGTGATAAACCATAGTGGAAAAAATATAAATAAGAATATATATATATATATATATATGTATACTGAATCACTTTGCTGTATAGCAGAAATTAACATAACATTGTAAACCTACTATACCTCAATAAAAATAAATAAATAGAAAAAAAATTTTTAAAGAAGATAATTGAAAATAAAAGAGATGCTGTGGAATTGCATGTTTTGTAGTCCTAAATTACCAAGTCAGTGAATGGTCAGAGTTGTGTCTTAATCTCATATCATGTGTCCCCAGAAGGTATGGCCACACTAGAGATGAACATACCATCTTCCAGTAAGCCTGTGTTGGCCAGTTTTTCTCCCAGGGTCAGGATAGATCCCTCTTTCTGAGGGACTATGTCATATTGTTGGCTGGCATTTAGGACCTATGTCATTTCGACAATAGGCGTCTATAAACATGAGAATTGCATTGTGGTCTGGGGGTGCTCAGGTGTTGAGTCCAAGTAAGGGGTTAGGAATGTGGGTCCTCACTCAGGCTCAATTGGGCAGGTGCCTGCTGTGTGCCTGGGAGGAGGCTTCGCTGCACCGCTCTGTGTCTCTGCCTCATTTTTTGTTCTGTGAGTGTCATTGAATTTGCATTCACTAAGAGAGAATATAGCTCCATGATTTTGTGGTTCCGTTACATTGATGATGGAAACTTTCTTATTCATCTTTGTATTTGACATTTAGCATAAGTTAGTACCTGTTGGTTTCATGAATGAAAGTTTGAGCATCATTTTGATTTGATTTCTGTCTACACTAAAAACTGTGCTTTTCCTGTTTTAAATATCAAGCGTAGTCCTTTTCTGAGACATATTTGTCATTTCCTAATTGTTTCCTAATTTATAGCTTCGCCAGCCTACAGTCAAGATATGGAAGACATGATATATGAGCAGGAAAATCCAGGTCTGTAGTGTATGTTTCTGTTTTAGCCAGTGGCCAAGGTCATTTCCACCCAAGGTTAATGATTCACTCTGATTCAAAACAGAGATCTCTTTATAATACTTGAGTAATTTTTGGCTGCCCAGGTATTATACAAATTTCTGAATATAGTTGAATATTACATGGAGAAATGGGGAAAAAGGAGATTTTTTCAGATCACTGTTGGGGATTTTGTAAATATTAATAGAATACTGGCAAGAATATTTGGGAATGAATGAGGCAGTGTGGTACAGTGGAGCCAGATTTGGTGAAACGTCTAATTCTGCTCCTTCCTATCTTTGTGACTTAAGAAGAAATTATGGCCTGTTATTCAGCTTAAATTTTATTAAATAATGATAATAATATCTGTCTTACACAATTTTGAGGATTAGACTTAATTTGTAAATATTTTAGAGTAGTGTCTAGCAACATGCGTGTTTTTTCATGTTTGGCAAAAGTGTGTTTTCTTTTTAGATTCCAGTGAACCAGTAGTAGTAGATGATGCTGAAAGAACGTACCAAGAAACAGGTACTTGATGAATGTTTTCATTAGATTTTAAACATTACTTCCGGCTCTATGGTTGCAATGCTCTGTTAACATGATGACTTTTCTTTTGATGGGTCAAAGATAATTTTAACACCTAATACAGGATTTTTTGCTTTGCCTAGATTGTTCAAAAAGACTTTCAGGCTTTCATATTTCATCTCATCTACCACCACCTCATAATAAAACAGGATATTAATTCCTAATGTTTCTTCTGCATGTCTTGCTTTATGCCAACTTGAGAAATTTTTATGAAAATAATTTACCTGCCCTTTCCTATCATAGTTTTTGGGCAGAGGCCTTTCTCACTGATTGTGTGGTCATTAAATATTTAAAGGAACAGAATTCTGTATTGGAGATTTAGTTGTGCTTTTTAGCTAAAATGACTAAAAAGTAATGACTCAAGTAATACTTATTTTGTTTTTACTCTCTCTTTTGCAGATGATGTCACCTACCGAGACTATGATGAACAAGGTTTGAAAATGCTTCTTAACGTTAAGCTATCTACTTGTTTTTAAAATCTACTCAGAGTTTGACTGTATAGTATGGAGAGTGATACTTTTAACTATAAATACCATAACTTAAAGCAGCCCAATCAATGGGTAGTTTTCAGAGTTTACTTTGGGAGATGGTTTATCCATTCCAGTGGTTCTGCCATTGCTTGAGGAAGTAGTTACAAATTTTTCAGGAAAATTGACTCTCATTGCTTTGTAGTTGTGGCTCTTTTTAAATTAAATGTAAGTCCCATGCTTAAAGGCTACTTTGAAGTGAAGTGAAGTGAAAGTTTTTCAGTCGTTTCCGACTCTTTGCAACCCCATGGACTATATCCATGGAATTCTCTAGGTCAGAATACTGGAGTGGCTAGCCTTTCCCTTCTCCAGGAGATCTTCCCAACCCAGGAATCGAACCCAGGTCTCCTGCATTGCAGATGGTTCTTTATCAGCTGAGCCACAAGGGAAGCCCAAGAATACTGGAGTGAGTAGCCTGTCCCTTCTCCAGAGGATCTTTCTGACCCAGGAATCGAACTAGAGTTTCCTGCATTGCAGGAGGATTGTTTACCAACTGAGCTATCAGGGAAGCGAAGACTACTTTAGTGAGAGTTTAACTACTCTAGTTGCTTCTGCAAATTAATTTCATTAAAGATGACTGCTCTCCATGGAGAAAGGTATGGAAGAACTTCATTCTGGTTTTAAAGCAGCCTAGAGAAAATAGTTCTGGCATCAGATTCTGATTTAGGCTATTGCAGCTACTCTTGTTGCCCCAGCACTTCCCATGCTGTTTTCATTAAACTTCCTGAAGTAGGTTATGTTTTCACTACTCCCCAGATGAGAGAAGTAAGGTTCAGAGAATGTAAGTAGTTTTGCATATGTTCATTTGACTAAGAAATGATAGAGCCAACAGTGGATCCTTCTTATTTCAATATCTTCAAAGATGGCTCCATAGAAGGAAAGAAGCCATTTGAGAGTAACTTTCTGTGAAACAAGAAGGATGAAAAGATGTGTAGGTCTTGAGTCAGATATGGAGGATTTCCTATGTGCTGGATGGTTTTAGGGCTTGACGCTCAAATATGAATACTATGAAGTCTCTACTTTCAAAAAAAACCTTGAGGTCTCATGTTAGCTGGTGAATTTCAAGTGAAGAAAATTCGGAAGAGCTATGTGTAGATCCAATATGTTAATTTATTAAACATGTGATTTTTAAGATTTGAGCCTACGAAGATCACCATCCACAGGTCCTAATGGGATGTGAAGGATGCCATCAGAAGAATCCTAGAGTCTATCTCTAGGGACTAATATTTTGAATAATAAATTAAATAACTTGGACACTATGAATGCATTTAGGTTTTCTTTTCGATTTTGAATTTAAAGGAGAAAAGAGGAATTTGGAATTTAAAAATTGCATGCAGAGGTAGGATTTGAGATAGTGTTCTAATTTCTGCCGGTCATTATTGTGTTTTTCCAAATATGCTGGAAAGAACATGTTCCAAATGCAAGTTGCAGACTAGATCTAGAGAATTTTAAAATCAAATTTGAAAGAAGTATAAAATTAGATAAAATGCTAAATAAGATATTGTGAAAGTAAAGATATCTCCATAGGCAGAATATTGTAATAAATATAATTTAAAATGTTAACAAGGTAAAAATATGACCTGAGGTGTTGGGAACCACGTCCACTGTTGTGCTTATGTGCCTGATGGATGGAGTGCTTTTTTCTAAGACAGGTGGGACTGGAAAACGGGTTTGGGGCCAGAAGGTCATGAGCATTCTGTCTATGAGGGTAGTGCCTGCCGAGCCATCCAAGGGGAGATACCAAATTAGCCGATGGATGGTATTTGGATCATAGAAGAGAAGTCTATTCCCGACTGAGTCTGAGAATCATCGGAATATGCATCATGATTGAATCCAAAGACTGAGGTTGTTTAAGGAGAGGGGAGAGAGCTAGATGAGAGGAGGTGCTATGGCTGCACTCTGATGAAAGGCAACATTTAATGCCTGCTAAGAAAAAGGTGAAATGATGAAGATCGAGGAGAAAGGAGGGACTCAAAGGAGAGGATGGTTGCCCTGGAGTCCAAGGACGAGAGCATCCGTTAGGGAAGGAGCTGCCAGGAGATCTGAATCAGTAAAGGCAGGAAGTGTCCACTGGGTTAGACGAGGGCTCGTGGGTAGTCTTGGGGGAGTCTTTTCAGGGATGTGGTCAGGGCTGAAAGACAGACTGGAGTGGGTTGAGGAGAGGAAGTGAGAAGACAGCATGTGCAAATGACTCTGAAGAAATTAGATTGTGACATGGAGGAGAGAGAGGACAAGGATAATCTTAATGGAAGAGAGTGTAAATATATCTATATAATATATATACACTCACACACGCATATATATGTATAACTGAATGACTTTGCTATCCAACTGAGACATTGTAAATCAACTATACTTCAATACAAAAGAAGAACATGCAAAATAAATAAGTGAATAAAATAAAAATGACAAGAGCAACAAAAAGAAAGGGCTTGTTTTTGGTTTTCAGTTGATAGAAGAGCATATTAGAATGGGACACAGCTCAGGGTGACAGAGTGAGCGAGTATCCACTGTTCTTTGTCTTCCAAACACCACCAGAAGGATAGAACACCATTTGTTGAAAACTGTCCCTCACTCTACCGAAGCACTGGGGATAATACCTAAAAGATAGTAAATGCCCGATATTTTTCTTTATTAAGTGATCATGGGGAATACATTTGTAACTGTGCTAGGACTATTAACACAGTTTGCTCTTAGGGTGCGAGGACATTTGAGGCATTTTGGAAGATGGGAAAAGCAGGAATCAGGCTGACTAGGGAAGCTATGAACTAGCCGGACACGAGGGGAGATGGTGGCAGAGACAAGAGCCTAAGCAGTGGAGCAGAGAGAGGTGAGCCCTGGGCTGTGGTTAAGGTAGCGGATTAAGACCTGCCCGCGGAACCCTCATCTCGGGGGCTGGAGGCAGGGTCATTTGCCCCAGGTGGAACATCTGAGCGTTGCTTACTCTGCGAAGTAGAAAATCTGCCAGGTCTGGGATCCAGAGTGAAGAGCATACAGAGCTGTGGGTAACTCAGAACCTCCACTACAACCACAAAGGACAAAAGAGAAATTCAGCATCACCCAGGGGTAAACGTAGTATGGGATCCTATTAACAAGTGATTGGGGAGGAACTTTAATTTTTCCCATTTTGCAAGAAGGAACCATATATAATTGTTCCTCTGGCTAAAAGAGGCTACTCTATAATTTGAGTCTAGGCATGTTTCACCCCAGAACCAAACTCTTCCCCACTGTACTCTGTAAACCGCCGTTTACTAGTAATAAAGTCACAGAGGTTCAAGAATAAACTAAACATTGAACTATATGGCCGCTGTTGTGTTTTAATGAGATGCTGGGCTAAAGGAGTATTTCTTCTGTGTATTTTGTAGTGTACGAGCCATTGCAAAATGAAGGGACAGAAAGTTCAGGTAAGATATGGAGCTTCCTGCAAGTCAGCTCCCCTTGCATTTGTTAAAATGAGTATAACTTGTGGAACAAAGATAGATTTAGTCAGAAATACAAGACATTCTTAAGTCACTAAGGAATTGGATCATGTTGATATATTTATCCTGTTTATGGTGCAAGGTTTATGTCAGCAGAGATAATGCCAATCTATTTTTAAAATCAATTGATTTTTAAATATTTATTTATTTTTTGACTGCACCAGGACTTGGTTGCAGCATGCGGGATCTAGTTCCCTGATCAGGGGTTGAACCCTGGGCCCCCTGGTGTTGGGAGTGCAGAGCCTTAGACACGGGACCACCAAGGACATCCCCAGCCTATTGACGTATTCTTTGACTATAATTTAGAAATTAAAGTTGGTATTCTAACGAATCTCTCTATAAGAAACCCCAACCTAAAAAGAGTCAAATTTAGGTCTCCAAACGAATATATTAATTTAAAGAACTTGTGAAGGTGAGTTAATGTAAGATGTGCTTATTTTTTTTTTTTTTTAGATAATGCTGTAGACAATTCAAACACAATTTTAGAAGGTAAGTTAATTTCATAGAAATTGGTTTACTTTTTATATTAAAGTTATATTCATTTCTTCAACAAGCATTTATCGCACACTTACTATTTGCTGTCTTTATAGTGCTCAGGGGCTCGGAGGATGAGAGTGAATAAGAGAGTTAGAATTCTGTTTTCACTGGGGGCTGGCATGCTAGTGACCAATGAGATGATAAAGTAATTGAAGATTATGAGAAAGGCAGTGATGGAGATGAAATCAGGATTGTATAGTAGAAAGTATCATATTAGGGTGAAGAGGGCTGCCCTAAGTAGGAGGAGGTAGTGTCATGAGAAGGAGTTATCCATGGGCAAAAGTGGGTTGAAAGTTGTGTCCTTTCAGTTGGAGAAAATATGTATGATGCTTCTTTTTCCTTTTATCTAAAATATTTCCAACTGCTTTGAGCATTCTTACAAGTAGAAGCAAATTAATGCAAGAAGAAACATGATTAAAATAGCTGCATAAATACTTTGAGTTTTAGAAAATGCTACTAAAATATTCTCCTTTTGACCAAAGCCTGTTACACAAAATCTTGAACAAAAGGAAAGATAACAATTTTATTTCTTGATAGTGTCTCAATTAAGGTACTTTCTGCCCACCCACTGTATTGTTAGGGATGAAAATACTAACATGTGATGTAATTTTATAGAGCGAATCAAATCAGTATATCATTATACCATTGGGTGGTGAGGCTTACAGTTTCTTTAGTTGTAAGTGGGTTGATGTCTAGAAAAAAGACTAGATGTTATAATTCATATCCATATTTTAGGTTACCTTGAGCATTATTTTTCAAAACGAGTTTATTAAGGATAGTGATACATTTTAAAGATTCTATTTGAATTTAATTTTTTGTATTGTTAACAAGAAACAAGATGCTTTAGATATCTTTCAACAGCTTTCCTATCAAGTCTGATGCAAAACTGTGGTGAAAACTTGGGTTTTGGTTCATATCTCCTTCTCCAGACAGTAAGTTTTGAGGTTAGTCAGTTAGGCAGATAATGTTTTAAAGCCTGTGGTTCAGGACAGTTGAGAAATATACAAACTTTTACAGAGTTATAGCTCATTTTTCTTTATTGTGATGGTGCAAAAACCTAATGCTTTATGATAAATTGCAATCAAACCCCTAAAAAGTCTGTAAAAATAATCATGCTAACTTAAAGATCTGTAGTCTTTAAACACTGGACAGCAATCTGTAATGGAGTGTTTTTTTTATTTATTTTATTATTTATTTATTATTTCAGAACTACACATGCCCCCTGCAGAGGAACAGCAAGAAGTACCACCAGGTATGGCATTTCGTTACAAGTACTGCCTTTTCTTTTTTGTTTAATTTAAAAGATGCTGTATGAAAAAAATTCTATGGAGAGTAGAATTCCTGAGAGAAGAGGATTAATTATACCTATCCTAAATTTAAAAGGAAAATTTTGTGTGTTTAGGTCACTTGAGCCAAAGTAATGGGGAATACGCATCAGACAGAGTCTAGTATTTATTGGTTGACCTAGAATTTGAGGAGTGTTCATGATCAAAACATTGTATGATTTTTGTTATCATAGATGGTGATAGTATTAGAAGTTAGATTGTGGGTTTTTTTCTTTGTTTTGATTGACAGGCTATCTGATGGAGGATGTGCGGTCAGACTTGCCTTCAGATGAAAATTGAATAGTGCATAAATTAGTGACATTGGTCCTCCCCTCTCCTTCCCGCACTGCCCATCTTCCCTGAAAGCATCCTTGCACCCCACATGGTCCAGGCTATCTGGGACTTGTGAGTGAGTGCCCTGGGGTCCTTCCTGCCAGCCCACTGTGTTACATCCATCACTCTGCTTTTCCCTCCCTCCCACAACATGTCCCTCTCATCATCATCGAGTTTAAAGAATGGGGACAGCATTTCAATCAAAGTCTGTGCTTTCAAATGCCCTTTAGAGAAAACATTAACTATTCCTATAATCAGAAATTAACATATAAACCTCTTATTCTCTAAGTGGGAAAAAATATTTTATTAAATGAGGATTCTCCAACATCTCTTTGTCAAATGTATTTCTTCTTGTTTCTGTGTTTTATTTCCATTTTTTTTGTTTCCATGTTATTTATTGGTTCAATTTTTACTCATATTTTTCATCTTATGCTTCATGTGAATTTTGTAGCAATGATGTGCACTGGAAGTATTGATTTTGGTAGAAATAATTGTGCCTGCCAAAATGTGTCAAAATACTCAATTTCAAGGGGAAAAAGCCTTTTCTAATCAAGGACTATTTTTAGTTATACCACAGCTCATATTTACTTATTTAATAGTTGGGTAGTTGTAAGTTTTGATAGTTGTTGTACGTTGTACGTTTATAATATATATGAATACTGAAGGAACTGCGTTGTTGGCATTATAATGTGAATGAGAAACAAAATCCATGGAGAAATTGGTCTTTTACATGAAAACTTCTGGGCATATGTGTATATTTTGTGTTGGGGAAAGATGCACAGAGTCAGGAAGGTTGATGTTTTCGTCCTACGTTTGTAATTTCCTCTGTATTACTGAGCGTTACATCACAGTGTGCCTTGTCTCTAACCTGAGAATGCAGAGCAGGTTACTGAATTTGCATTTTGATTACTCTCCATTCCTTTAAGGAAAGTTGTTTTATGAGTTTTCCTAAAAGTAACGAGTGCCTACAACACTTTTTTTCTAGTTATAGTTGATATTTTTTAATATCGACCTGACTTTAACGAAAGTATAAAATATAATATTATTTTCTGACCAAAAAGCTCTGTGCTTCTGTTTTGGTGTTTAATAAATGAGCCCCCAAATTTCCTTGGAACGTAATTATAAAATACTAAGGAGTGGTTGCAGGGGTGAGGGGGCTGGGGGCTGGAATAAGGTGCTTTTTTTGATGAGATATTTAACAGCTGAAGCAAATTAAAATGAAGATTTGATTCATACGCATCCTTTCTGGCACATCATGAGATCCCAGTGAGTGAATGTGGCTGTGGCTGTTACTATTTACTAATTAATTAGGTTGATATTGGGGCTTCCCTGGTGGCTCAGCTGGTAAAGAATCTGCCTGCAATGCAGGAGACCTGGTTTCAATCCCTGGGTTGGGAAGATCCCCTGGAGAAAGGAAAGGCTCCCCACTCCAGTATTCTAGCCTGGAGAATTCCATGGACTGAATAGCCCATGGGGTCGCAAAGAGTCGGACATGACTGAGCGACTATCACTTTCACTTTCTTTCACTTTAGGTTGATATTTGAGGTGAATCAAGAGAAGCTGAATTCTGACAGACCTGCTCCAGAAGTTGTCACTTGTCATTTGGTGTCATAAAAATTTGAGTGATGCACTGCGTGCTGTAGTTTGTCCTTTACCAGGGAGGATGTGAGGCAGAGTTAGCAGTAGTTACTTGTAATGATTGTACTGGGTTTGCTTATTTCCTGTTATTTTCTTAGTCTTACTTTATGTTGCATCGTTTAATTATTCAATCTTCTGAAAGAATAATATTCATGAATTAGTTGCTATTTTGTACAGTAAGGTGACTGCTTTTGCAATAGTGTTGAATGACATATGTGATGCAGAAACTGTGGCAACAATTGTGGGGCCCGTTTCCTTACTACCTTTTAATCTTTAAAATTCTTTAATCAGTGGAAAACTCAGATTGAGGCTCTCTGCATGATGCTGGATATCTGTTCACTTTTTCCTGGCTTTCAGAGTCCAATTGATGATTACTATGCCTTCTCTGATCTTTCTAAGACTAGGTTACACAGTCTTAATATAGCAAATTAAATTTCATAATAATATTGTTGGGATAATCCCATGGGGCAGGAATTGTCTTGATTTTCTATTGTATCCGGCTGCCCACCAGGGGATGGAGAGTGCTGACTTTGGTTAAGCATCATGTGTGTCATGCAGTTCTTGACACACACATGAATTAACTCCCTTATTATTTTCAGTGGCCCAAAAAGTGAAATGCTCATATCTCCATTTTACAGATGAGAAAACTGAGGCATAGCAAGGCAGAGGAACCTGCCTGAAATCACAGAGCTGATAAATGCTAGAACTGAGTTTGATTCTTGTGTTCTGGCTCCAAGAGTTCACACTCTCAGCTTCTGTGCTCTAGAGGATTTCACAGAAATGAAGACCTAAGAACAGATGAGCACTGAGTGCTGTTTTGATGTGGTAGAGATAGTGTATCCTTAGGCATCTTTGTCTTAATATGCATTAGCCTTTCACTTAAGACTCAGAAATGTTGAAGATTAATTATGATTCATTGTGGAAAAGTAAGCTGTCCAATAGCTTAAATTTTCCCATCTTTTGTTTATATTTATAAATTCATAAGTGCTTTGCTGGCATCCTTTTGGAAAGGAAGTAAAAAATCAATCTGAAAAATTGATCATGCTCATGTTAGAAGTCAGTCATTTTTAATATCACATTTTTTAAAAAATTGATTTTGGAACCTCCGCTCCCTTAGTGGGTTTTCACCTTGTTCTCAAAGTCATATTTTTACTTGATATTTTTACAGCCTATTTCTAGCAATCTGACAGCATAACTATACATAGCATGGGAACTTCCACGGCGGTCCGGTGCTTAAAACCGGACCTTCCAATGCAGGGGGTGTGGGCTTGATACCTGGTTGGGGAGCTAAGATCTTACATACATCAGAGCCAAAAAAACAGAATATAAAACAGAAATAATATTGTAACAAAATTCAACAAAGACTTTTAAAATGATCCATATAAACAAAAAAATATTAAAAAACTATACATAGCACAAATTGAATGACTTATGAACAGATCACTTAGGAAATTCACCAGCATAATATTCCCTGCCATACAATACTTTAAGACCGTTTGACTAATTGGTTCTTTTAACAATTTTTCTGTCATACCATGGAAAAGACCATGATGCTGGAAAAGATGGAGGGCAGGAGGAGAAGGGGGCAACAGAGGATGAAATGGTTGGATAGCAGCACCGACTCAATGAGGACATGAGTTTGAGCAGATTCTGGGAGATGGTGAAGGACAGGGAAGCCTGGCATGCTGCCGTCCATGGGGCCACAATGAGTCAGACACCGCTGCATAACTGAACAACAACAATGCCAGGAAAAATGTTTATGTTATGTTTTGTGATGATAATTGTGCTATCTGAAATGAAGATGTTTGAACATCAATGTTTCTGGCTGAGTCTGCTGCTCTTTTCTCTCTGAAGATGGAGATGACATTTGTAACTCATCCACATTTGAATATTCTCTCGGGGGGGCCGATTTCACTGTTGCCTCTGTCCAGAGCTGTCACTCATGGCCCCCTTGTCATCAAGTGTTTTCTAATTGGATCAATAAGACCCACAACCAGCTTTAAGCTGGCAGCTCTAGAGGTCTTAGCTTATAGTAATAAGAGCCTAATATGCATACTATTGTTAGTGACTTGATCTTTCATTTATTCAAGAAATATATATTAAACAGCTCCTATGGTACAGGCTCAGGCCTTCCAGGTGACTCAGTGGGTAAAGAATCCATCTACCTGCGACACAGAAGACTTGGGTTCAATCTCCTGGTTGGGAAGATCCCCTGGAGGAGGGCATGGCAACCCACTCCAGTATTCTTGCCTGGAGAATCCCCATGGACAGCAGAGTCTGGCAGGCTGCAGTCCATAGGGTCACAAAAGAGTTGGACATGACTGAAGCACGCACACTTGCATGCATGGTACATCTCTGCCCCAGACACACAGTGAACAATGCAGTCCCTGTCTGGTATCGATTCACAGACCTGTGGGTGTGCCGCTGAGGGACAACAGCCAATATGGCATCATTAACCTCTCATAGTGATACACAGGCCAGCACCCAGAGGAGGGGGAACCAACCCAACTGTGGGGGCCAGGGGAACAGAGCAGGAGGTCATGCTGGAGCTGAGCCTGGAGGAGCTGCTCCAAGTGAAGGAGCCGGCATGTGGAGGGGCGAGGGCACAAGTGCTTGAGGCACAAAGACCAAGCCGGAGTGCCATGTACCGGCTAAGAAGACAGCATTTCTTGGAGTGTCCCATAAATGATGTTTGAGAATTTGAATGTAGGCCTAGGGCTTCCCTGGTGGCTCAGACAGTAAAGAATCTGCCTGCAATACAAGAGACCAGAGTTCAGTCCCTGGGTCGGGAAGATCCCCTCAAGAAGGGAATGACTACCCACTCCAGTATTCTTGCCTGGAGAATTCCATGGATAGAGGAGCCTGGTGGGCTACAGTCCGTGGGGTTGCAAAGAGTCGGACATGACCGAGCAACTTTCACTAAGAATGCAAGAAAGTTGCTAAAAAACTTCAAGCATAGGAGTTGCATGATCCAATGCATATTTGAACAGAGCAGTCCCACGAGGACGTGGAGACCAGCCAGGGGGCAGATACATTCATCTAAGCACAAGTGGTGGGAGCTGGGAATAGTGGCAGAGGTGCAGAGCAGGATTGATTCAAGTACCTTGGGGGTGCAGGTGATTTGGTGGGAGACGGACTGGTTAAGGGGGAAAAGTCTAACTTGAGTCCTTTGCTTCTGGCTTGAATGGATGAATGATGGAACTTTAGTGGAGATAAGGAAGGTGGAAAAGAACAGAGAGGTGCAGAGACGACTGGCCTCTGGAGATGTTGGGTTTGCAACTTGGGCAGCTACTACTTCTGGGTGGAAACATGATTCAGATACTTCAGGGCATAGATTTGAGTCATTCAAAATGGTAATTAAGCTTTTAGTTTATTTGCCTTTTTATAAGTACTCATGTTGTACTTTAAACAAGTTCCCATAGTCTCCAGGATTTTTGATTGCACAGGTTATAGAAATGCATATTCCTCATAGTCCAGCTAATGTTTAAATTCTAAGAGAACTTTTTTTTTTAAAACTCTTTCTGGTGCGGTGTAATTTATACACAGGGAAGTACTCACCTGTTGATGATATAGTTTGATGAACTTGTACATGTCATATATTCTTGTACCCACAACACAGAATTCTTCCAGCCCCCGGAAAATCTTTCCCTCTTCTGCCCTCAGTAATGACCCCACCAAAGATGACTACTGTTCCTACTGTGTCATCATAGATGGATTTGCCTGCCTTTGAATTTGATTAAACAGAACCACAAGTCAACACATGCAAATATATATACACTTTCTTAGTGACTGGTTTCCATCGCTCTGTTTCATCCACACTGCTATGTAGAGTCATTGGTCTTATTATTATTATTGACTGTAAATGTATTCCATTTAAAAATTCCATCCTACATTGATGGCTCTAGTGAATGTTTCTAGTTTTGGTCTATTATGAAGAAATTTGCCATGAATATTCTTACACATTATACATGTCTTTCAGTGGAAATATTCATTTCTGTTGGATATATAAATGTATACATATAATTTCCAGTTGCTTCTCATTAGCACCAAATAATTTGGCTTATATAGAAATTTCTGGTTATACATACATGCACATATGTAGATAAATAGATAGGGAAGGAAGGAGGGAGGAAAGGAAGGCCTATAATACAGTTTTAGAAATAACATCAAAATTTGGTTGGGTCTTCATGTGCACAAGCTCCTTTTTAACTTTAATCGTAACATAGATTGTAACATAATCGTAACATAGCTGTAATAGTAAAATAAATTTGTTACTAAAGTTTGGAATAAGAAAGTGTTTGTTGAAAGTTAAAGAATGAATTTTGCTTCTTTTAAAATAGTATATGTTTTTTTTTTATCAACCACTTATATCATCCATAACATGAAAAATTGATATAAGATTATAAGCAATGCATTTTAACTGCAGCTTACAATATCTTGTTGTTCCTTGAAAAATCCTCCCTATATGCGTGTTGCAAATACCATACTAGATTTTTCCCCCTCTGTTGCATTTCTTTTTAGTACGGTGAAAACATTGATGGGAGAAAAAAATTGAGTGTATTTCTCAAAAGACTGACATTCTTAAATTCAACTGTAATTCTCAGATGCTTTAAAGAACCTCGGGTTTTTATCAGCTTTGCAAGTAACCCTCCCAAGAACTACTCTAAGTAGTGAGTCATTCTGTTACCCAGTTGCCATTAAAAATAACAATACAAAGTGAAATAAAACATTTACTTTCCATTGATGGTTTTTTATAAGTAGAGTAAAAATGAAGCAGTTTCGCAATCTTTGTCTAGTTGGTCCTTTAATTTAGATTTCCCCTTATTTTTGCAGATACTTAAAGCTTCAAAAAGACTGTCCCTACTACCTACCACAAGAGGACCAGCTTAACCATACGCTCCAAAAGATGGCTGGGATAGATCTTGTGAAGTAATTTCTGAGCAGACCAAGATCTTTGGGAATGAACACTAAAGATGTTTTGAATGAACCATAGTCCACTGGCATTTTAGTGTTTTTTTTTTAAGAAACTAAAATCACACGTATTGTTACATTCCTGCATGTCCTTTTCTGATAGTCTTAGTGGGTCCACTGGATTTTTCTTTTCCCTTTTGTGATGCAGCTTTTAGTCTTACCTGCATATATGTGTTTTTCAGACAGTAATTAATAATCATTGATGAGATAGCAGCACTTGTCATGGTAGGGTTTTAATATATCTTATCAGTAATTAACACTATGTCAGCTGACTTGTGTACACTGCGTGAAACATGAATTAAAGCCACTAAGAGTGCCTTGTCATAGGGCTCTGAGAAACACTGATGGGACCATCATTAGCTGTGAAGATCTGAGTTGTATATATCTGCACTGATACCTTTATTTAAAAAATGGCAATATTAGCTTCGAGTATTCAAGGTAAAACTCAACATTTGAGATCTAACGTAAAGGTTGTTCTTCCTTTGGCTGGTAAAGTAACATGTACAACACTGATTCCTTCTCCATGTATCAAGCAGACATTGCCTCTGTCTGAGTGAAGCAGGGTTTGTGAAAAGTGCTCAGAAACCAGAAGTTCCCTGTGCTTTCACAGAGTTTGAGGCTTTTCCTTTCCACGCTGGAGACTTGCTTCTGTTTTTAATGTGGCTAGTATGTGGCTCAGAAATGGTTGCTGTGATGAAAATGCTTATTTGTTAGGAAAAAGAGGTAGCTACCATCTCATTTTGAAAGGACCATGAGCTATTAAAAAAAAAAAAAACCTAAGATGTGGTTTTATTTACATGTCAGAGGAGCTCTTGATCACGTTCACATTGTTTTAAGATAAAGTGACTTTTTTTTTCCTGCTTTTAGGGTTAAAATCAAAGAGATTTTATATTTTTATCATTAGAGATCACTACAGTGTAGTAAGGTATGCTTAACCATAGTGTAGTGAAGCCCAAAGTAAATGCATTAGTAAAAGAGCAATAATTTTCTGAAGCTGTGATCTGGGTAATACAGAGTTGCTACTCGAAAATCTAATAAAGCTCTTACTTCGTATTGTGAATTATAGAACACTACTTTTTAATAAAGCCATATTTTTTTAGAGAAACAGGAGTGACAGAACTGATAAATGCATAAGATAAATTTCGCTGGATTTTTGTATATAATCATCTCTAGAACTCTGGACACTGAGAATTCATTATGCTGTGGTCATATTCAGATACTTTCTAATTCCAAATACCTTGATGGATGAGCCTTGTCTTTACAAATATATGCCAAGCTGGGAAACATCAATGGATTTTCTAAAAATAATGTAAATGTCTTCTGTTTAATGTTATTTGAGTGCAATAAAATGCAGAAGAATTCTTCTCTGTGGTGGCATTATTTTAGAGTATATATTTTTTTGTTTTGTTCCGTAACAACATCGGTTCATTTTATACTTTCTAGTATTTCAGGGTATTCTAGCACCTTTGGTGACTAAAATCACAAAGGAGTACCTTTCAACCTCTTTCTTTCCCTATTTCTAATAGATAATGTTTATTTTGTTTAATATTTACTACGATGCTACAATTTGAGGGGCAGAATTCAGATGAAATAGCCCCTGCATCATGCTGTGTAGGTTTTTGTCTGGCACTTAGAAGTTCTGATAAGTCCCTGGTGAGGTCACTCATTCACCTGCACCCTCTGGTCCATGACTATCACTCGGTGAGGATTAGCCTTCAGCTTGGTTGAGAGAACCGAGGGGTTTGAGTGACTGAAAGGGTAACAAAAGGGAACAGAAGAGTCTCTTCTGATCTTCATTCTCTGGGCAGTAAAGGAGAATGAAACACAAAGGGACGAAGCTTCTGGGGTTCTAGAAAGTGTTGTTTTTTCCTCTAAGGTGCTCAGAAGAAACAAAAAAGCTTTAAGGTTAAGCAGACCCGTTTTGCTGCACTGGCGATGCTAAGTGCTGAGTTAGGGAGTCAAGGCTCCAGGCACCTGGGTGTTATTACTGTGCTTGCAGACGAAGAGACTGAGGGTCAGAGAGGCTGCAATGCCTGCCAGTCAAGGTCATTCACAGCCTAGAGTCTAGAGTGTACAGGTGGGCACCTAGTGGAAGGTGGAAACAATTAGAGGGCAACGAAGAGCAAGCAGAGGGCAGTCAGGTAACGGAAGAGTAAGAATACAGGTGATGTTTTGATAGGATCTGACTGGGGAAGTGCTAGTGGAGAGAGAGGACAGGGACCTTATGACTTAGACAGGACCCGGTCAGGGAGAGGCAGAGCCCCGTGGCTGGGTCTTGGAGCAGGGAGAATAGATGCCAGTGTGACTAGGAGCTCAGGACACACCAACCTGGATGGAAATTAGTTTTGCCCACAAAAATTGGCCAGTAGGCAAATTAGCACAGTAGCTGGAATGATAGGGTTCAAAATAACTGAATATACAAAAATGATTTTTTCTTAATGGTTGTATGACAGTTTTTAAAAGATGAAGATCCTGTTCTCTTTAGTCAGGTTTTCTTTAATAAAATAATGTTGAAAAAGTTAGCATCATTAGAAAATGTGTAGTTTCTGTTTCTTTGGGGGTGTGTGTTAAGACTTAAATCTAAGTTACTGGTAAGCTTGTACTTCTGTCATTTTCTGGGTTGGATTAAGCATAGTGTATGGACCACCCACTATTGGAATATGCGGAGTGTAGTATTGTAGAGTGTGGCCTTCTGAATAGTTCTTAATTGTTCTGCAACTCTTGGCAATATTCTGTAGCCTCTCTAAGCCATTTTTCTTATCTATGGAATTAAAACTACCTTTCAGGGTTAAATGGCTTAATCTGCATTAACTGTTGAGAACAACTCCTGGCATCTAGTTAAGTGTTATCAATCATTTTCCTTTTTGGCACATTGAGGGCCATTTGAGTTTTCCCTGGGAAGCCCCAGGTACAAAGACTAAAGAACAGCAAAGTCATACTCTATTATATTATGCAGAGTGCTAGTGAGGTAAGCTGAAGCTCTTTGAAAACTTTACCTAAGTTAAATTTAAGCACTGAAAACCCCAGAGGTGAAAATCCCCTACTCTGTGTATTTTCCACACTCAGGCTCCTGTCTCAGATCTCAACTTGCTGAAGCAGTGGAATCAGAAGGGGACCGAACCTGGGGCCTTTGCCCCGGGGTTGGAACATCTGGGCTAGGCCTTCTTAGCTCAACCTCTTGTCATCCTAGGTAACTGCAGTATAGGAGGAAAAAAGATAGTGACCCTGGTTCCTGGAAGCACACCTGGCCATGGCCCTCCCACACCTATTTAAACGGTGATCAGTTCTGAACTTCCCCGGTGGTCCAGTGGTTAAGACTTTGCCTTCCAATGTAGGGGTAAGGGTTCAATATCTGGTCGGGGCGCTAAGGTCCCACATGCTTCTTAGCCAAAGAAACAAATAAAACAAAAGCAATATTGTAACAAATTCAATAAAGACTTAAAAAATGGTCCACATCAAAAAAAAAAAATAAATAAATAAAGATGACCAGTTCAGTCCACTCTTCCTTCGTTGGTTTCCCTGGGGGCAGGAAGATTTGTGGACAGCTCTAAAGTCTTCATGACCAACACGCACCAGTTTTCTATAGTCAACTGAGAAACTTGCATTTTATGTTTGATTTGTCTAAATTACACTAGCCATATGCCAGGTAACATTACTGGAGTGAGGGACACTCCCAGCCTTCCTGCACGCATTGCTGGTACACAGAAAGAGAGATCCTTGGAGACCGAGATTTTTGATACTTCTCTTCTGTCCTGTATCCCTGATACAAGAGTTGTTGTTCAGTCACGTCTGACTCTGCAACCCCATGGACTGCTTCCCTGTGTCAAGCTTCCCTGTCCTTCACTATCTCCCGGAGTTTATTCAAACTCAAGAGTGCATCCTACTAAATGATGCACTGCCTAACCTTATGATGGTGGTGGTTTTGTCACTAAGTCGTGTCTGACTCTTTCAACCCTATTCTTTCCCCATCTGCAGAGGATGTTAGGAGGCAAAAGATGTGTCTTGTGCTTGTCACCAACCCTGGTGCACTTTGAGTTGGTTTGCTTCCTCTCCCCTGGGGGTCTCAAAGGAGAAACACTTGACTGATAAAAAAAATCCTCTCCTTGCATCAGGAGCCTCAGCTTTACCTCTTGCCTCCAAAAATTAAAATGTTTTATATGAATGAATGTTGGAAACTGGGGATCAAGAAATTGAATGATGTTGCGTGCACCCCTGAACCCAACCTGCACGGCACCCACACCCTCTCGCGTCTACTCTGGGGAAAGGATGGAACCTGTGATTTTTTTTTTTTTAATCAGACTACCAAACTCTGTTCCACCCCCACTGCAACTCAACCGTACATATGTGTACCTAGAAATTCTCAAAGACTAGGTAAATACTTATTGGGACTGAAATTGACTGGACTACCTCTAACTGTGCTATGTCACACCTGAGCTCAGTGTGGGCACCCCTGTGGGTCACCTGTGGATGTAGGAAGTCCTTGAGGAGTCAGGCTAGTGTTCTCAGTAGGATGGCATGCTACAATCCTTTAAAGCTACAATCCTGTTATAAAGCAGTGTATGGCTTTAAGAAACAATAAAGATATTGAACCAGCTCTGAGTGAGCCTTCTCTGGACTCAGTTTGTACCGACAGAGGCACTTATTATTGGTGGAGATGGCCCCCATCACCCCTTATATATAGACCAGGACCACTCAGTCTGGCACCCAATACCTGCTTACTGCTTGGTGCCTTTTACAAGTAATTCAAATTCTTAATGTTTTATAATAAATTACATGTGTAAAGAATTCAGGATTTAGGAAAATTGAATTGTTAGCCCAGAATTTTTTTTAATTGAAGTATAATTAATTTATAATGTTGTATTAGTTTCAGTGATTCCGTGATGTATATATTCATATATATCACAAAGTGACTCAGTCATATATATATATATACTCAGTCATATATATATATAGATAGATAGATAATTCTTTTCCATTGTACATTATTACAAGATACTGAATATAGTTCCCTGTGCTATACAGTAGGTCCTTGTTGTTTATCTGTTTTATATATAATAGTGTGTATCTCTTAATCCCAGAAATATTATGAATTGAACTCATATTTGAACTCATTTAAAGATAGTCCTATAATTCAAGATTTTGAATTGTGACTCTCACAATACTTATTTTGTTTTGTCTTTACCTTTCAGAAACAAATAAGAAAGCAGATGAGCCAGAAAAAAAAGGAAAAGGTGAGATTGTTAAAATCAACAGCCTTTCAATACACATAAGGAGAAGTTACACTATCTGTGAATAATGTGATCTGATTTTCTATACTGGTCAAAATAAATTGCCAGTGTGTATTATTTCAGTGGCTTTATCAACAGACATTAATATTCTACATAAACATTAAGAGCTACAGCTCTGGGAAGACATTAGCATCTAATGCTAGTCTTGCTGTTTACTCTGTATATACATCCTGAGAATTACCCAACCTCTGTGCTTCAGTTTCCTCTTCTGTGATATGGGAATAATAAGAACAGTACCAGCTTCCAGAAACCATAAGACTGTTGTTTCCACAATAGTAATTAAGTGAAAATATATGTAAAGTGCCTAAAGCAGTGTCTAGCACAGGGAAAGCACAAAGGAAATGTTAATTATTACTGTCACCTTTGTTGACAACTGTTCTAAGTACAAAGCTTATTCGAATATGTTCTTTTTTCATGGGACTTTGAACTGTTTGAAAGGAAGTCATGCAAATATTTACATCTATAAAGAAAATATTATCTCTGCCTTCCAAGAGCTTATTATAGAGGCATTCTAATAAATTTAAGGGACCAGTAGAATTTTAATTCAAAGTTCACAAAGGTTGTTAAATGTAGAGTGAGGCGCTATTTTTTAAAGTTAAATTTATAAACATTATATGGATGGTCACAGAGTAGCAGTTATATTTTTAGTATCATTTGAATGGTAAAATCATCAATGATTAAACATTATTGGAGTTTCAGGAATGGCTTTAGTTTGTAGAGATAAAAGCAGTGTTTACATTTAAAAGATACAGTTCACGTAAGAGCCAAGATCTTACTTACTCAGTAGGTAAACAGTACTTGACTATATGAAGTTGCTGGCTTTTGGCCATAATTTCATAGCCTTTAGGCATTTATTTAGTTCATGCGTTTTTTCCCTGACTGGTTGTTTTTAATTTTTTATTAAAGTAATATACAGATCTAAGTTTTAAATTAAAATATAGTTTATTTACAATGTGCTACACAGCAAAGTGATTCAATTATACATATATATGCATTGCTTTTTTAAAAAATATTCTTTTCCATTAAGGTTTATCGTAGGTTATTGAATATGGTTCTTTGTGCTACACAGAGTACCTTATTGTTTATCCATTCTATTTATAAAAACTTACAACTACTAACCACAGCCCCTCGCTCCATCCCTCCCCCAACCCACTTCCCCTTGGCAACCGCAAGTTTGTTCTCTATGGCCGTGAGTCTCTGTTTCTGTTCCATTGATAGGTTCGTTTGTGTCGTATTTTAAATTCCACATATGAGTGATATCACGTGTTATTTGATCACAACATTTTCAACAATAAATTTAAGAAACCAGTAGCATTTTAATTCAGCATTCACAAAGGTTTGCTAAATGTAGAGTGAGGAGTACCAAGATTATTCAAGCATGTTCTTTTTTCACTTTTGCATTTCTGTACAGATGTAAATATTTGCATGTCTTTCTTTCTAACAACTCAGAGTACTGTGAAAAAAGGCTGGACAGTACTCCGTTGTATATATGTACCACATCTTCTTTATCCATTTATCTGTCAATGGACATTTGGGTTGTTTCCACCTATGCATTTCTAAATAATGTCTGAATTCTTCAGTTTTCTCCTCCATGTTGGAAACTGTTGGCTGCCTTTTCTGTGTAGATGACTGGGCTTCTATTCGCACAAGCTCTCCACACTGCCTTACCTCCCAATCTTTCACTATGTCCATGACTTACTTACTCTCTGCACTGTTTGCTGTTGCCCAGCCTCTTTAGGTAGTTGCTCCTGTTTCCCTGACCATCTCGCATTGAAGGTCCCCAAATCAGTCCTCAGAGCATTTCTCCATCTACACACACTCCCTTAATGATCCCATATGATCTCGCAGCTGTAAATGGCTTTATGCCAAAGACAACTGCTTTAACTGCAGCCCAGGTCTCTACCTGAACTCTCAACAAGTATGTCCAGCTGTCTACCTGATGGCTACCTGATGCCCTTGATGGATATCTAATATCACATCAAACTTAATAGGTATAAAATGAAATGCCCGACCTTCCCCTGAAAACACACTGCTCCTACAAATCTCTTTCCTGCCTCCCTGTCATTCCATCAGCAAACCCTGTCCACCCTCTCTTCTGAGCTTCTTCCTGCCACCTTCTCTCTCTACCACCATCTCTTGCCGGATTACTCCACTTGCCTCCTAACTGATCTTCCTTTGTCTCTGTCCTCTATCTCAATTCAGTAGCCATGGTGACCCTTTTAAACTTTCTTTGCATGCTAAGTCGCTTCAGTCGTGTCCAACTCTTTGCGACCTTATAGACTGTAGCCCAGCAGGTTCCCAAGTCCATGGGACTCTTCAGTCAAGAATGCTGGAATGAGTTGCCATTCCCATCTCTAGGGGATCTTCCTGACCCAGGCATGGAAGCCACATCTCTTATGTCTCCTGCATTGGCTAGAGGGTTCTTTACCACTAGCGCCACCTGGGAAGCCCTTAAACTTTCTTTAAGAATTTTATTTACTCTATTTTTTGTTTATTTATTTTTGCTTGCACTGGGTCTTTGTTGCTGTTCTTGGGCTTTCTCTAGTTGCAATGAGCAGGGGCTACTCTCCAGTTGTGGTATGTGGGCTTCTCACTGCAGTGGCTACTCTTGTTCAGAACATAGGCTCTAGGGCTTGGGCTCAGTAGTTGTGGTATGTAGGCTTAGTTGCTCTGAGGCATGTGGAATCTTCCCAGAGCAGGGATCGAACCCCTGTACCTGCATTTGCAGGTGGATTCTTAACCATTGGACCACCAGGGAAGTCCATGGTGACCCTTTTAAAACCTAAGTTGTAGCCTGTTGCTCACATGCCTCCATCATCTTCACATCTTTCTCAGAGTAAAACCAAAGCCATCTGTGGTGGTTTACAGGCCTTTCACATTGTGTTCTCACTCTCAGAATGTCTCTGAGGTTAGTGATGTGCTCAAGACAACTGTGACTAAGAGCACTCTGAATAGCAAACAGTCTGCAAAGGTCCTGAGGCAGGAGGGAAGGGCCTGAGAAACCGGAGCCCACGAACAAAGCCAGAGCGTGTGCAGTGCAGTTGGAGGGGAAGTCTGGGGCAGACCTTGACGGAGTCAGGCCGCCTTTGTTCATGCAGTGGGACTCCACACCCAGCCCATGCAGGTGTCTGTGTAGGTCAGAGACTTTCCAGTTCACGCACTGACTGGTTTGCTTCCAGGAGGTGCACACTGGTACTTTGTGACAAAGGTAGAGACGGGAGGGTGAGTGCTGGGTGTGACTTATTGCAGATATGAACAGGTGCAAGCCCCGCTCCAGATGCTATGCTTAGCATTTCTCACTCTCCAGGGCTCCATTTCCTTCCTTCTACACTGAACTTCCCTCTAGTACCCTCTGCACAACTTTCTCCCGGGGTTCTGAGCCCATAGGCAGCTTTCCAGGGGCATGGCAGGTGGGCTCCCTGGCTATTTCTTCATAGAACTTGTGGAGAGAATCTGCAACAACTTCACCTGATTGGCTCTTCACTCTCCATCGTGTAGAGCTGGCCTTATATCCACACCAACTGAGGGAGGTTGGCAACTGAAGTCTTTTATTGATTGTGACATACAGGGAGAATCTTAGGATTAAGAGATGTTATGAGTCAGTGATACCCCGGTTCACTGAAAATCCTGTTTGAGCTAATTGTCAGCTTGGAAATTCCTTCTTTTTTTTTTTTTTTTTTTTAACCGACATTCATGGAAAAAAGCAGAAGTGTTAGCCGCTCAGTTGTGTCCAACTATTTGTGACGCCATGGACTATAGCCCATCAGGCTACTCTCCATGAAATTCTCCAGGTGAGAATACTGGAGTGGGTTGCCATTCCCTTCTCTAGGGAATCTTCCCAACCCAGGGATCAAACCCTGGTCTCCTGTGTCCCCTGCATAGCAGGCAGATTCTTTACCATCTGAGCCACCAGGGAAGCCCATATGATGCTGTTAACTGGTATGGCAGAGGGAGGGGGAAATATTCCATTTCCGGGATACACAGTGAAAAAATGGAATGTTTTAATAGCCAGCTTTTAATTTCACAATAATAGAAATGGAGATTTTTTAAAAACAGTAATTGTAAATTTGTCTCAGGATGAATTATTAGGCTAAGTTTCTGTTGAGTTATCACCGTCAAGTTCTTTATCAGAGATCCACAGATGAGAGGGGGAAGATGTTATTTTTACTTACAATTAATAATCACATGATTCTTTTCTTTTAGAGAACCAGGTTTAGTATATTTTGATAGAGTCATAAGTTTGGACTAGGGCTAATTCTAAAACAGGCCCTCTTTGGAGATACCAGCCTCTTATATTGAATGAGATTATTTATATCTGTTTAACCTAAAATTGCTATATCAGTTTTTCCCCACTGGATGTCATCTTTTCCCACACATTCCATATTCCACACCCACAGAATAGGACTGTGAGCTGAAAGGTAATGCAGTGCAAAAATGCCTGATGAAATGTCCAATTCAAACAATTATTTTTATTCATTCATTTACTCAGTACATATTGAGTACCTGCTGTCTGTCAGGCCCTGTTTTAGGCACTGGGGCAAAAACATTCAATAAAAACAAAGTCCCAGTTCTCATAGTACTTACAACATATTTTAGTGTATGTGTGTCGGGGGGAGAGATTTGTCATTTTCAAAAAAATAAAATAAGTATGAAAAAGAATATAAAACAGGAAAAAGATACAGAGAATGACAATGGTCAGGAGAGTTGCTCTGTTGATGGGCCTCTTGGTCAGTGATACTTGGAGATGTAAGATGCAAGGGCATGAGCTATGCAGCCATAGGGAAAAGTGAGTTCCAGGGGTGGAAAAGTCTATTCATAGTCCCTCAGGGACGTGTGATTAAGATGTGGGTAGACATGGTGAGTGGTGCTTAGATTCTGCCTGTATTTCATGTAAGGTCTGTAGGATTTGCTGTTGGTTAGGATATGAGGCATGAGAGAAAGAGAGGAGTCAAAAATGACTCAAAGCTTCTTAAAAAACTGTGCATTAACAAATTCATTGAATGAAAAAGTCTGTAACATGTTACTGATTTAATATATATCAAATGTCAGTTACTAGTTGAGGATTTATGGGCCTTTAAAGAAATTTGAGGAACAACAGAATACTCATGCCTGCAAAAGGGGAATGTTTGCTTGTGTATGTATGTCTGTGTGTGTATGTGTATGTTAGGTAAAACTGCATTTGGATCAGGGTCTTTTCCTGAAATTCTACTTTGATTTAAACCAACATTTAATACCCCATTATATTATTCATTACAATTAAGCTTATGGTAAACTGTATTTTGTGAACATCTTTAAGAATGCATTTAAGGATTTCCTGGGTACTATTTGTATTGTTTTCAAGAATAATAGTCAGTGCCCCAACAAAACACCAGATGGCACTAGAAAACAAGTCACATTTACACTAACAAATGACGTTTTTTATGCAACTTAGAGAAAAGCCTGGGATGGCTATATTATTGCTGATAAATCAACCTGATGCAACCAGTATCTCATATCTATACTTCTGAGTTTTCTATGATCATAAGGAAAGTAGAGAGAGAACCAACAAGGGCAATAAACAAGTCTAATTAAGACATTTTCTTGTTTTAAAATATATTTATCTCTACAAAGTTTTTCCTGGGGTTCTTACAACTGTATGTAACATATTTGAGCAAAAATGGAGAACATCACCCTGAGTATTAAAAACTAGACTCCTCAGGACGACACATAAAGCATCTCACAATCTAGCTCCTGTTTATGGCTTTCCTCTGTTCAAAATGCTGTTCCTTACCTCCCTACTTCACGACTACAAACTCCTGTTCCTCAGGACTGAGCTTAGAGATGAGCTCTGCCAGGAAGCCTTCCCTGATTACACCCCCATCGCCTACCCTAGACCAGAAGATGTACTTCTCCTCTCTGTTTTCCCAAGAAAACCTGTGTTTCAGATTTTTAGCACATATTTTGAGTTTCTTCCCGAATTTTTAGACAAAACAACTTCTTAAGAGTGGGAACCATGACCTCTCCCACCCTAGTATTAGTTAAGGTTCTTCAGAGAAAGAGAACCAATAGTGTGTGTGTGTATGTGTGTGTGTGTGTGTGTAGAGGGAGAAACAGAGAAATAGACACAGAGGTGTATTTTAAGGAATTGACTCATGAGATTGTAGGGACACCAGATCTGTAATCTGTAGGGAAGGCAAGCAAGCTAGAGACCCAGAAGAGAGCTGCTGTTGCAACTCAAGGTCAAAGACATTCTGAAGGCAGAATTCTTTCTTGTTGGAGGGGCTGGGGTCTTTTTCTTTAGGCCTTCAACTGATTGAATGACACCCACCTACATTATGGAGAATAATCTTCTTTACTCAAAGTCTACTTATTGAAATGTTAGTCTCATCTAAAAAAATTATCTTCTCATTTAAAAAAATACCTTCACAGCAATATCCAGACATATTTGACAAAATATCAGGGCACCATGCATGTGTTCATGCTAAGTCGCTTCAGTCATGTCCAACTCTGTGCAACTCTATGGACTGTAGACCACCAGGATTCTCTGTCCATTGGATTTTCCAAGCAAGAACACTATAGTGGGTTGCCATGTCCTCCTCCAGGGGATGTTCCCCACCCAGGGATTGAACCCACATCTCTTGTGTCTCTCCTGCATTGGCAGGCAGGTTCTTTACCACTGGCACCACCTGGGAAACCCCCTAGGTATCATAGCCTAGTATATTTTATACATAAAATTAACTATCACATCCCTCCAGTGGCAGTTAGCCATTACATAGTAGGAACTGAAAAAATAATTGTAGTATGAAAAAATGTGGTTAATTCCATTTACTTTAACTGCCTTTTCATCTGATAGTGATAATATGAGATGAAACTAGCCTAAGTGGTGGGCAAGGGGGTTTATAAATGGAAAATCCAGGTATGAATGAACTTTAAATGTCTACACTGTACTACATTTCAAGGTACTTTCACCCAGGTTCTCATTGAATCCTTATCAAAAAAAAAATCTTGTGAATTAAGTGTTTTATAGCCATTATTTCAAATATTTTTTTCTTCTTTCTCTCCCCACTACTTCTGATATTCCAATTAATTGCATGTTGGACTGCATGATACTGTTTTACAGGTTTTGAAACTTGATTCATTTTTTTTTCATTTGGCTTGCATAATTTCTGTTGCTCTACTTTCAAGTTCAGTGATTTTTGCCATTTCAAATCTACTGTTGAGTCCACCTAGTAAAAATTTCATTTCAGCTGCTATTTTTTTCAGTTTTAAATTTCCAATTGCTTCTTTTTTTATAGCTTCCATTTTGCTGTTGAGATTTCATATCTGTTCAGTCATTAACACCTTGTTTTTCTGTAATTTTTTGTCCTTATTTATAACCACTGGTTTGAAGTGTTTTCTGACAAACCTGATATCTGGGCACGCACCAAGACAGTTGCTATTGACTATTTTTTTTTTAATCCTGATTACAAGTCAGGAGAGCCCTTATTCTTTGCATGTCTAGTAATTTTTGGTCAAAAGCTGGATTGCGTATGTTGCTGTTGTTCAGTTGCTAAGTTGTATTTGACTCTTTTTGACCCTATGGACTGCAGCATGCTAGGCTTCCCTGTCCTTCACTATGTCCCAGAGTTTGCTCAAACTCATGTCCATTGAGTCGATGATGCCATCCAACCGTCTCATCCTCTGTCACCCACTTCTCCTGCCTTCTATCTTTCCTAGAATCAAGGTTTTTCCAATGAGTCAGCTCTTCGCATCAGATGGCCAAAGTATTGGAGCTTCAGCTTTGGCATCAGTCCTTCCAATGAATATTCAAGATTGATTTCCTTTAGGATTGACTGGTTGGATATCCTTGCAGTCCAATGACTTTTTTTTTTTAATTTATTTTAATTGGAGGCTAATTACTTTACAATACTGTGGTGGTTTTTGCCATACATTCACATGAATCAGCCATGGGTGTACATGTGTTCCCCATCCTGACCCCCTCTCCCACCTCCCTCCCCATCCTGTCCCTCAGGGTCATCCCAGTGCACCAGCCCTGAGCACCCTGTCTCATGCGTCAAACCTGGACTGGAGATCTATTTCACATATGATAATATACATGTTTCAATGCTATTCTCTCAAATCATCCCACCCTCACCTTCTCTCACAGAGTCCAAAAGTCTCTTCTTTACATCTGTGTCTCTTTTGCTGTCTTGCCGCATATAGAGTCATCGTTACCATCTTTCTAAATCCCATGTATATGCGTTTATATACTGTATTGGTGTTTTTCTTTCTGACTTACTTCGCTCTGTATAATAGGCTCCAGTTTCAACCACCTCATTAGAACTGATTCAAATGCATTCTTTTTAATAGCTGAGTATATTCCATTGGGTATATGTGCCACAGCTTTCTTATCCATTCGTCTGCTGATGGACATCTAGGTTGCTTCCATGTCCTGGCTATTGTAAACAGTGCTGCGATGAACACTGGGGTACATGTGTCTCTTTCAGTTCTGGTTTCCTCAGTGTGTATGCCCAGCAATGGGATTGCTGGGTCATGTGGCAGTTCTATTTCCAGTTTTTTAAGGAATCTCCACACTGTTCTCCATAGTGGCTGTACTAGTTTGTATTCCTACCAACAGTATAAGAGGGTTCCCAAGGGATTTTAAGAGTCTTCCCCAACACCACAATTCAAAAGCATCAAGCAGACTGTGTATATATTGTAGCAATTCTGGAATTATTTTGCTTTTTCTGGGAATTGTTGATGTCTAGTACACAGTTAATTTACCTGGACTCAACCTGAAAAAAAATCTGTCTCCCCTGCAGTGAGAAGCCATTAGGGCCTCTGCTCAGGCTTTTTGGTTTCTAACTGCTGTTTTTTAGTCTAGCTCTCTGGTGGGTAGGGATGGAGGTGCCCTGTGCATGCATAATTTACTGGTCTGCTGAAAATTTGGACAGAATTCATACTCAAATTTTGGGGCTTGCTTCTGTGATTTCCCTTTGCGTCTGGGATTCCCCATTGACGTCTCTGGTTGCTTTGGCAGCTCCATTTTGTCAAGTTATATCTCAAGCCAGTAGGGCATCTATTTTTATGCTACTCAAACTGTGTGTGTATTGAGAAATGTATTCAGGCAAAACACGACAAACTTAGAGTTCACCAGAAGCAGTTCTGTTTTTCTGAAGATCGATTTCTGCAGTCATTGTATGTAGGTCTTCTGTCTTTAGTTATTAGAGATGCTTTGATTCAGTTCCTAAAGCACTGTCTCTTTTTCATTATTAATATCAACAGCATGAGGTGGTTAGATAGCATCATGAACTCAATGGACATGAACCTGAGCCAACTCCAGAAGATACTGAAGGACAGGGAAACCTGGCGTTCTGCAGTCCATGGGGTCGCAAAGAGTCAGACACAACTTAGCGACTGAACAACAACAACAACAAATCAACAGCACACTTAGAGATAGCATAGAATGGGGGTTCAGTTCAGGCCACATCTCTATGGCTTCGTCAGTTCAGTTCAGTTCAGTTCAGTCGCTCAGTCGTGTCCAACTCTTTGCGACCCCATGAATTGCAGCACGCCAGGCCTCCCTGGCCGTCACCAACTCCCGGAGTTTACCCAAACCCATGTCCATCGAGTCGGTGATGCCATCCAACCATCTCATCCTCTGTCGTCCCCTTCTCCTCCTGCCCCCAATCCTTCCCAGCATTAGGGTCTTTTCCAATGAGTCAGCTCTTCGCATGGCTTCGTAATTTTCCCTTAATGGAGAAGAGCGGTGTAGCAATAGCACACTTAAACCAACTCAGAGCAGAGCTTTGAAAAAAGCAATCTCCCTCCCACCCTTGTTGCTGGGAAAAGAGGTTATGAGATAACTGCTGTTAAAGATTTATTATAGTCATTACATTCAACAGCTAACAGTCGTTTTAGTGGTTCCTAAAATATACCAGCAGTTATTGTCTGATTACTTCTCCAGATAAGTTAATTATGGAAGACTTCTGACTCTTATACAAGTCTGATTTAGGGAGAAGTTTAATTACAGCAATTTTAGTGATTTCAATAAGCTCAGCATATATTACCGGTCTCAGCAAAGGGAGTAAAGGTTTTTAGCTGTGTTGAAATACACATTTGCTTTGTTTTTGTTTTTCATTTCATGATTTTTAACTGTATTGTAGTCGGGGTGATAATTGAGGCACCTGCTTCCATCAGACTGGCTCCTCAGTCAGATACACCACAGGATAATAATAGCAAATTCTATGTTATCATTAAAATTCCATTCTAATGTTTCCCATTGAGCACTCAATGTTTTACAATACTCTTTTCTGTAATAATTGTGACAACATGATCAGGGAAGGAAAATAAGTTTCTTAAGGAAAAACTCAGATATTGGTGCATTTTAAAATCATCATTAGGATCTAAATTTTATTGTCATTGATGGGAAATGAGACTCAAGTCTTCAAATCAGAATAATCAACCTTTTGCACTATTTGTATACCAAAGGAAATTAAAGAGTGACATATTAGCCACATATGCCAAAGCTAGCTTAAAATTAAGCTATCAAAAAATGTGCTGTGAAAAAGTAGTGCTATTGTAGTTGAATATATTCATTTATTTAAGCAACACTTCAAGTTGGCAGGGTGCATTCGTTTGAAAAATGCATTACTGAAAATTATCGCAGTCTGATTACAGAGCTCTTCCCCACAGCATTTTTCATTCTCCTGATAGAATGGTAGATTGTATTGACATTTACAGCAGTAATTCTGCCATATGTTTATGTTTTTCATTAAAAAATTGAATGTGTTGACAATAGAGAATATTAGTAATAGTGAAAATAAATCTTTTCTGTTTCTGTTTAAGTGATTTGATTACATTCTGCTTGGGAAGCCAGTCTGTTTATCCCTAACACCATGTCACTCATGTTTTTCTAGAATGTTCTTTCTACTTTCTCTCTGTCTACTTAAATCCTATAGCCTTTTGCTGTTATTGAGGCTGCACAGCAGTGGCTTAAAGCAACGTGGGATTGGCTAGAGCCTAAGGTCAGGCAGACACTCAAGAAAATTAGGCCCAAGCAGCAAGTTGTACGTAGGAGGCCAGATAGTAGGCAACAGGCAAATGTATCTTTGGAGGAGGAAATGGCAACCCACTCCAGTATTATTACCTGGGAAATCCCATGGACAGAGGAGCCAGGCGGCCTACAGTCCATGGGGTTGCAAAGGGTCTGACACGACTTAGCAACTGAATGACAGCAACTGTTGTGTGTTTAGATTCAAGTAAGTGTCCTGAATGTGGTTTTTGGAGGTTGAAGCCCATGGTGACATTACAGGAAATTGGCAGCTATGAGTATTTTTCAGTCTGCTTTGTTGTTTAGTTGCTAAGTCATGTCCGGCTCTTTGCTGACCCCATAGACTGTAGCCCTCCAGGCTTCTCTATCCATGGGCTTTTCCAGGCAAGAATAATGGAGTGGGCTGCCATTTCCTTCTCCAGGGGATCTTTCTGACTCAAGGGTCGAACCTGCATCTCCTGCATTAGCAGGCGGATTCTTTGCCTGGGAAGCCCAGTTCAGTCTGCATCTGTCTTTAAAGGAGTTATCATTTTGTTTCTTTCTTACCATGAACATTTCCCTTCTGTGTATTTAAATTCCTCTTACTAGTGTAAAGTGACTGATCAGAACTATAAAATTGTTGCACTTCAGCGAAAGGAGTCCTTTTCAAGAAGTTTTAGTCTCAGCTCTATCCATTCTTATTGGCATTTGATCTTGAGCTTCTTATTTGCTCTTTGATCTTGAACAGGTCTCCTAGCTGCTTGGAGCTTTTCTTCCTCCACGTATAAAATACAGAGATAATCCTGCCTGCCCTCCTGCAGTTTGGGATAGGTCTCAGGTGACCATATTGCTTTGTCTCTGGTCTTATGCTGCAGAGACAGGAGTAAGCATTGTCGTTACTTTCCCTCCTATTACTATTTTGGCTTCCTTGGTGGCTCAGGTGGTAAAAAATGTGCCTGCAATGCAGGAGACCTGGGTTCGATCCCTGGGTTGGGAAGATCCCCTGAAGGAAGGCATGGCAACCCAATCCAGTATTCTTGCCCGGAGAATCCCATGGACAGAGGGCCTGGCGGGCTGGAGTCCATGGGGTTGCAGAGAGTCAGACACGACTGAGTGACTAACACTTTCACTATTTTGTTTAAAAGGTATGCTAGGGACTTCCCTGGCAGTTCAGTGGTCAAGACTTCACCTTCCAATGCAGGAGGTGTGGGTTTGATCCCTGGGCAATGAGCTAAGATCCCACATGCCTGGCAGTCAAAAAGCCGAAACTTAAAAATAAAAACAATATTGTAACCAATTCAGTAAAGATTTTAAAAATGGCCTGTATAAAAAATATCTTTTAAAAATAAATAAATAAATAAAATGTTTGGGACCTGCAAATCCAGATGCCATTTGGTGTTTAGTTGCTAAGTCGGGCTTTCCAGGTGGCACTAGTGATAAAGAACCCACCTGCCTGTGCAAGTAGATGTAAGAGACACAGGTTCAATCGCTGGGTCAGGAAGATCCCCTGGAGGAGGGTCTGGCAATCCACTCCAGTATCCTTGCCTGGAGAATCCCATGGACAGAGGAGCCTGGCGGGCTACAGTTAGGGTCGCAAAGAGTCGGATATGACTGGAGCAACTTAGCATGCACACACGGAGTTGCTAAGTCATATCCTTCTCATTTGTGACCCCACAGACTGCAGCCTACCAGGCTCCTCTGTCCATGGGTTTTCCCAGACAAGAATACTAGAGTGGGTTTCCATTTCCTGCTCCAGGGGGAATCTTCCTGACCCAGGGATCGAACCCACATCTCCTTCATTGGCAGGTGGATTCTTTGCCACTGAGCCACCTGGGAAGCCCCAGATGCTGTTTAATATTGTTTATTTATATATGTTCCTTTTCTAAGAGGCTCTTGATGAATCGAATAAACTTAATCCTCTCCGCTTCCCAATATATTTAATGTCTTAAGTGCAATAGGAGAATACTGATTCCTCTGGGATGTTCCTCTAAAAAGCATTTATATGTAGAAAATGAACATCTCCATACTGATTCAGGTGTGAGAATATTGAAGAGCTAGTTGAAGTATGCTACAGTGGCATCTCATTAAAAAGTAAGCTATGCTTTCCTTCTGCCTCAGGCCTTAAAGCTTTATTAACACTGCTTTGGAAAACAGCTAACTAAAAAAGCTAAATGCTTAGGGGATTTATTATAAACCTCCATCGTGCCATTAATTTCCATGTGTGCTTTAAATTGCTGGGGTAAAATAATGTATTCAGCAAGGCAGCAAGTTCCTGCTTCTCCCATGTGTCCGCTTGATTGTGCTATTGGTAGCTCATTCTTTAATTAAACATGTCCAAAGATAGGATCAGCTAAAGTGTGTACTGTATAAATAGCTTGCACTCCCAGTATGCAAGTTTAAAACCCTGGTAAAAAGAGTGCCATCTGTTAAAGCCCAAAACAGGGGGTGTGCCATTGCATGAAAATAAACTTCACGTTATTCATAAAAAGAATCACAACATAGATCCTGTTTTTCATACTGACAGTGATCTGTGATGTTTTAGAATGTCACCAACCTCCTAAGTGACAGCGTGCTGAGAAGTGCATTCTGTTAAAAAGCACAGCCATCTAGAAACAGTGAAATTAATAGATGCATTTTTATTCAAGTGAAGATAAATTTATCTGAATGTAAGTTTTACTGGTAAGAAGTTGCAGCTTTTTCTTTGATATTTGCAAATGTAATTATTTCTAAGAGTTTTATTTTCAAATCTCCTTTCCTCCTGAAATGTAATCACTTCATTTAGCCAAGAATTTAACTTTCTCCCTTAGTCCTATGACAGCTTCTACTCTGACTTTTACAATCACTTTCATTTCTCTCTCTTTTTTTAAATCGAAGTATAGTTGATTTACAATGCTGTGTTAGTTTCAAGATATTCCTATTAGAAGTAATATCATGCTTCTTTTTGTTCCCAAAGTATTTTATAATCCTTAGTTTGCCTAATAATTTTCAGCATTCTGTTCTAGTCATTAATTTACTATCCTTTGTTTTTACTTTCTGATGTCCATTATTTGAAGGTAGATATTTGTCTTAGGCTTTTCAAGCCGCTGTAACAAAAATACCATAAACTGGGTGAAAGTGTCTGACTCTTTGTGACCCCGTGGACTATACAGTACATGGAATTCTGTACAGGCCAGAATACTAGAGTGGGTAGCCTCTCCCTTCTCCAGTGGATCTTCCCAACCTAGGAATCTAACCAGGGTCTCCTGCATTGCAGGCAGATTCTTTACCAGCTGGGCTAAAACCAGGTAGTTTAACAGAAACTTATTTCTCATGGTCCTGGAGGCTGGGGAGTCTAAAATCAAAGCAGCTACAGATTTGGTATCTGGTAAGAAGTCTGTTTGTAGACGGCACCTTCTTGCTGTGTCCTTACTAGATAGGGAAAAAATCGTGGCGTCTTTTATACAAAGCTCTAGCCCTACTCGTGAATGGAGCTTTCACAACCCAATCATCTCCAGGAGGCCCCACCTCCTAACACGATTCAGTTCAGTTCAGTTCAGTTCAGTCGCTCACTCGTGTCCGACTCTTTGAGACCCCGTGAATCGCAGCACACCAGGCCTCCCCGTCCATCACCAACTCCCGGAGTTTACCCAAACCCATGTCCATCGGGTCGGTGATGCCATCCAACCATCTCATCCTCTGTCGTCCCCTTCTCCTCCTGCCCTCAATCTTTCCCAGCATTAGGGTCTTTTCCAATGAGTCGACACTTTGCATGAGGTGGCCCAAGTATTGAAGTTTCAGCTTCAACATCAGTCCTTCCAATGAACACCCAGGACTGATCTCCTTTAGGATGGACTGGTTGGATCTTCTTGCTGTCCAAGGGACTCTCAAGAGTCTTCTCCAACACCACAGTTCAAAAGCATCAATTCTGCAGTGCTCAGCTTTCTTCACCGTCCAACTTTCACATCCATACATGACCACTGGAAAAACCATAGCCTTGACTAGACAGACCTTTGTTGACAAAATAATGTCTCTGCTTTTAAATATGCTGTCTAGGTTGGTCATAACCTTCCTTCCAAGGAGTAAGCGTCTTTTAATTTCATGGCTGCAGTCACCATCAGCAGTGATTTTGGAGCCCAAAAAATAAAGTCTGACACTGTTTCCACTGTTTCCCCATCTATTTCCCATGAAGTGATGGGACCAGATGCCATGATCTTAGTTTTCTGAACGTTGAGCTTTAAGCCAACTTTTTCACTCTCCTCTTTCACATTCATCAAGAGGCTCTTAACACGATTACCGGGGCAATTAGGATTCCAACACATGAGTTTTAGGGGGACCAAACCTTTCAATCTATAGCAGGATTATATCCAGTTCATTTTTGTGTTCCCTATATTAGCCAGCATAATACCTTGTGAGGTACTTCATAAATGTTTGTCAAATGGTTTGAAAATTGATGTACCCATTCCTCTAAAGAAACCAAAATAATCAAATAAATGCAGTCCCTGGGGATACAGTGGTTAAGTCTTTGCCTTTCAATGCAAGGGGTGCAGGTTCAATCCCTGGTCACAGAACTAAGATACCAAATATTTATGCAGCCCCAAAATCCAAAACCGAAAAAAGAGAAGCAATATTGTAACAAATTTAACAAAGACTTTAAAAAAATAATAAAATCAAAATTGAAATAAAGAATGCTTAAAATGCAGAGGAGAAATTTAGATCAGAGCAGATTTTCAGGTTCAATTATTCCATTAGAATTTGCTGAAAAGATTTTTTTTTTTTGACTGAATTACCTTTGCACTTCCACTGAAAATGTCCTGATATTTATGGTTCTGTGTCTGGACTCAGTCCCACTGATATGTTTATCTGTCTCTATACCACTGTCTTGGTTAATCTAGCTTTATAGGAAGTCTTGAAATCATAGAATTTCAAACTTCTTTTTCACAATTGTTTTGATTATAGCAGAAGTCATTTGTATTTTCATATGAATTTTAAAATTTGTTTGTCAGTCTCTATGAGATAAAAAAACCTGCTGGAGTTTTGACTGATATTACATAGAAACTGTATTTGGATCGGGGTGGGTGGGGTTGGGGGTGGTGGAGGGGTGGTGAATTGACATCTTTGATGCCTCAGACGGTAAAGAATCTGCCTACAATGCAGGAGACCTGGTTTGATACCTGGGTTGGGAAGATCCCCTGGAGAAGGACATGGTTATCTACTCCAGTGCTCTTGCCTGGAGAATTCCATGGACAGAGGAACCTGGCGGGCTATAGTCCATGAGGTCGCAAAGAGTCAGACAAGACTGAGCGACTAACCCTTTCACTTTGACATCTTTATTGTGTTGAGTCTTCTGATCTCTGAATTTGGTATGTCTTTCTATTTAAGATCTTTTAAAATTTCTCTCAGCATTGTTTTTATAAGTTTCCTTGTATAGATCTTTTACAACTCTTGTCAGGTTTATTCCTAAGAATATTATATTTTTGAATGCAATTGTAAGTAGTATTAATTTATAATTTGTTTTCTCTTGTTTGTTACTGGTATAAAGGAAGATAATTGATTTTCTTTTTATATATACTGAACTTGTATCCTGGAACCTTGTTAGACTGACCTCTATATTCCAGTGGTTTTTTTTTCTAGTTTCTGTCAGATTTCTAGAAAGATATTTATTTATGTACCTCTAAATCAGGACAGTTTTACTTCTTTGTTTTCAATCAGGATGCCTTTTCTTTCTTTATCTTGCCTGATTCAGTGACTAGAACGTCTAGTAGAATTTCAAACTGAAGTTATGAAAGTAGGTATCTTTGTCTTGTTCTTGATCTTTGGGGGGAAAAATCAGCCTTTCACCATTAAGTATGATGTTAGCTGGAGGTTTTTCACTGATGCTCTTTATCAGCTTGAGAGAGTTCCCTCTGTTTCTACATTACTGAGACCTTTGATTCAGACTGGGTTTAGATTCAAAGACTGTTTCTGTGCCTAAAAAGATAATCATATGGTTTTTAATTTTTATTGTATTAATATTATAAATTACATTGATTGATTTTCAAATATTAAACCAACTGTATACACTCCCAAGATAAATCTCATAGTGCACACTATCCTTTGTCTATGTTATTGGATTTACTTTGCTAAAATTTTGTTTAGAAATATTTTACATCTATGTACAAGAAGCAAATTAGTTCATAGTTTTCTCCTCATGTGATGTCTTTCCTGGTTTGGGTTTCATAGTAAGGTTGACCTTGCAGAATGCGTTGGGTAGCAATCTCTCTTCTCTGAGAATTAAGGTATTGAAGTGAAGTGAAGTGAAAGTCACTCAGTCGTGTTTGACTCTTCATGACCCCATGGACTATACAATCCATAGAATTCTCTAGGCCAGAATACTGGAGTGGGTAGCCTTTCCCTTCTCCAGGGGATTTTCCCAACCCAGGGACTGAACCCAGGTCTCCAGCATTGCAGGTGGATTCTTTACCAGCTGAGCCACAAGGGAAGCCCAAGAATACTGGAGTGGGTAGCCTATCCCTTCTCCAGCAGATCTTCCCGACCCAGGAATCAAACCGGGGTCTCCTGCATTGCAGGCGGATTCTTTACCAACTGAGCTATCAGGGAAGCCATTAAGGTATTATGATGTATTAATTCCTCCTTAAATGTTTGGTGGAATTCACCTGTGAAATAACTGGGCCTAGAGTTTTCTTTGTGGCAAGGTTTTTAGTTACAAATCCAATCTCTTTAACCGATATAAGTTATTCAAGTTATTTCTTCTTGAGTAACCTTTAGTAGTTTGTGTCTTTCAAGACTTGTTTTTTTTAATTTATTTATTTTTAGCTGAAGGATAATTGTTTTAAGGAGTTGGTTTTATTTCACCTAATTTGTTGAATTCATTGGTGTAACATTGTTCATAATATTGTCTTATTATCCTTTTAATAACTGTAGAATCTGTAGTGATGCCACCAGACTGATTCCTGATTTTGGTTATTTATTTCTTCTCTCATTCCTGATCAATCTGGCTGGGGTTTTTATCAGTTTATTTATCTTCTCTCAAAACCAAGTTTAATTTTATCGATATTATTTTTATTTTTTGCTTTCTAAGCTGTTGATATTTGCTCTGATCTTTACTGTTTCCTTTCTTCTACTGCTTTAGGTTTAATTTGTTCTATTTTTCAGTTTAAGGTAGAAGCTTAGAAAATATTCTGTATGCACTTGCAAAGATATGTATTTTGCTGTTCTTGGGGAAAGTGTTCTAGAAATATCAGTTAGGTCAACTTGGTTTATACTGTTATTCAAATCTTCTTTATTCTTGCTGATGTTCTCTCTACTTTTTTAGTCAATTGTTGAATGAGCATGAAGATCTCTGATGGATTTGGAGCGTTTTCTGTTCTTTTTATAGCTCTGTCAGTTTTTTAAACTTTTTATTTTATTTATAATTTTTTTTTTATTTATTTTTGCTGCACATGGGCTTTTTCCAGTTGCTGTGAGCGGCGGCTGCTCTTTTTTGTGGTGCATGGGCTTCTCATCATGGTGGCTTCTCTTGTTGCGGAACAGGGGCTCTAGAGCACCAGCTCAGTAGAGCCTGCTCACGGGCTTAGTTACTCCATGGCATGTGGAATCTTCCTAGACCAGGGATCGAACCCATGTCCTTACATTGGCAGGCAGATTTTTATCCACTATACCACCAAGAAAGTCCTAACTTTTTGTTTTATATTATACTGTGGTATAGCTGATTAGCAATGTTGCGATCATTTCAGGTAGACACTAAGGGACTCAGCCATACTATACATGTATCCATTTTCCACAAGCTCTCCTCCCATCTTAATGTCTGAAGCAGCTGTTGGTAAGACCATGGACCACCTTGACACTGAAGGAATCTCTGTTAAGTGTAGAACACACATCATTTAGCATCTCTGAAATTCCTAATTTAACATATGGGGTCACATCTGTTAAAGGATGATTACTCTAGAAGGGGAGGGATGTATAACTTATTAAAATAACCCTATGGGGAGACAACAGACTCTATTTAATAAGCCAGAATACTTTCTGGAGCCATTGACTGCTCCCAGCTGAATCCCACATTATTTCAATACAAGAGGCAGACTGAAAACAACTGCCCTTTATGTGTTTATGTGTTGTATTAGTGTCTGTCAGCTGAAAAACATTTATGTTAACTGTTTGGTTTGAGCTTTGAATATTGAACTCCTGCTGCCATGTAGTTGATATTTAATTCTTAGAAGAACAAAAGCCCATTATTTCTTAATCTTGGGCTTCCCTGGTGGTTCAGACAGTAAAGAATCTGCCTGCAATCTGGGAGACCTGGGCTCAATCCCTGGATTGGGAAGATCCTCTGGAGGAGGGCATGGCAACTCACTCCAGTATTCTTGCCTGGGAAATCCCGTGGATAGAGGAGCCTGGTGGGCTATAGTCCATGGAATAGCAAAGAATCGGAACATGACTGAACGACTAAGCACAGCCTGGTGGGCTGCCGTCTATGGGGTCGCACAGAGTCGGACATGACTGAAGCGACTTAGCAGCAGCAGTCACAGCAGCATGCACCTACAAGGTAGATACAGCACATTAGAGGAAGTGTGCTCAGATGCAGCTCTTTTTGGATCAAACACAGTAATTTTCCTTTCCTTTTGTGATGATACAAAGACTCCCTTCAGAAACACTTCCACGGCTGTCTGCTGATTGAGTTTCTCAACAGCAAATAACATGACCCCCTCTTGATATGAAAGCAGATTTATTTCAGACCCCAGTGTGGAGCCTAGTAATAGAATACCTTGCACAATTCCCATTTTTAAGTGAAAGAGAAAAGAACGGAGGGTCCCACCTTCATCCCCTGCAGGGAGGGGCACTGGTAGATATAGGTTTGCTTTCCCTGTACCCAGCAGGAGGAATTTCATCAAAAACCCTAGTACTGGATTCTTGCAGTCGTGAATGCTTTGCTCTATTGTGTCCTTCTTTTGTGTCATGTGCCTTAATTTATAGATTTCCTCACTGCCAGACAAATTTAAAGTAGAGGTTTCTCTTTTTACATGGAAATCCATCATTGATTTTTGAGAGAAAAGCAAAATTAACTCCCAATTATAACATAAGAAGATTAAAATGTGCTGTGGAGTCTGTCTTGGTTTAACTAATTAACATGAATAATACTGCAATAAAGCATTACATGATTATTTCAGCTTCGAGCTGCATCTCAGATAGAGAACACATTTTTCTCCAAAGTCTTATTTTGGGTTTACTTCTCATTCCCTTAAATCATTTTGCATTTTAGATTATTTTTCATTCAATTCCACCTTTGGATACCTATATATTTTATGTAGTCCTACTTGAAAACACATAGTAGGCTTTAGGAAGCAAGGCAAGTATTTTGTTGTTGTTTAGTTGCTGAATCATGCCCAATTCTTTGTGGGCTGTAGCCCGCCAGGCTCCTCTGTCCGTTGATTTTCCCAGGCAAGAATACTGGAGTGGGTTGCCATTTCCTCCCCCAGGGAATCTTCCCGACTCAGGGATTGAAGCCGCATCTCCTGTATTGGCAGGTGGATTCTTTACCACAGGGCTGACTGGGAAGCCAAAAAAGTATAGTTGAGCTGTAATTACTTTGTCCTTTGTTGACCCAGGAAATACACACTGGATATTTTCAGGCAAAATTATTACTTGCCCGAAATCTCTGCCAGGGAAATGTTTGTCTGTAGAGCAAATTTTGTATCTTAAAAAAATTAATTCCTCAACCATTTTTCTAACAAGGTAGGTCCTTCAAATCTCCCATGTAATTAAAGAGCAGTATTTTAAAGGAAATGAAGGAAGGCATTGTAGATGGGCGCCATGAGGACATTTATGATGTTTTGTGTCCCTTTATGGTTGGTAGGTGGGGGAGTCAGACGTTATTCCCATTTCATGGAATTGAGACCAGACAAGCTGTCTAAAAAGGGCAGAAATGAGGCTCACACACTGGCCTCCAGACTCCACTCCCTGTGACCTTCCTGCTTAGCCAAGTGTTCTCTGAATAATGTGAACATGCTCGGTCTTTGAGACACGAGATGAAGGAAAATCACTGTGATTATTTCACTGCCTTTGTCCTCTGAGACAAATAGTACAAAATTCAGCTACTTCCTTACGCAACATAATAACTTACACTGATACTTGATTCCACCCTGTCATCACTCTCCAAGCACGTTGAACACCCTGATTTCTTAACTTTGGGGTCAGATGCTAGGTTGACAACAAATGAGTCAAAAGCATAGACAGTGGAGTCAAGACAACCCCAGACTCCAGTCTTGGCTCCTACTGTTGACAGTTTGTACAGCCTGGGTTAGTTGCCCGTGTCTAGCAGAGTAAGTGATCCATGAATGTCAACTACCATTAGCAGCAAGTAATTTGACAAGGCATTAAGCAGTGACTCAGAACATAAAAGCAAGCTGCTTAGTGAAGTTTGTATGTTCTACTAAAATCAGCTGAACTTTGCAGGCCAAGAGCTTACTAGTTAGTTGTGCCTAGTATTCTGCCATTATGTTCTAAATTCTAAATATACAGAAAAACTAAACTAAAATAAATAAATATGGGTATTCTCTATAATATCTGCAGTGGGGTTTGTCTTGCACATACGTTGTGTCTGTCTCATACCTTCCTTCTGTGTCCCCTCTTTAGTTGTTTTTTGACACTTTTTGAACTCTTTATAAAGGCAGGTACTTTTATTCTTAATTTATTCTCTATCTTGTGTGTGCTAAGTTGCTTCAGTTGTGTCTGACTCTTTGTGACCCTATGGACTGGAGCCTGCCAGGCTCCTCTGTCCATGGGATTCTTCAGGACATCTTCCCGACCCAGCGATCGAACCTGCGTCTCCTGCAGCTCCTGCATTGCAGGCAGATTCTTTACCACTGAGCCACCAGGGAAGCCCATTCTCCATCTTGGGTGCTTGGAATTTTCTGATTGGCTTTTAAATAGCCAACATGAGGCTTCCCCAAGTAGCTCAGTGGTAAAGAATCCACCTACAATGCAGGAAATAGCCTATATGCCCAAGTTACAAATTGACATTATCCTATCCACTTCTGGAATATCTTTTTTTATTGAGCTATAATTAACATATAAATTACATTCAGGTGTGCACCACAGTGATTTGGTATTTTTTATACATGATGAAATGATCACCATAAGCCTAGTTACCACTGTCATCATACCAAATTGTTACAGTATTATTGACTGTATTCCCTATGTGACATGCCATACCAAGTTGTTATAATACTATTGATGGTATTCCCTATGTGACATGCCATCCCTGTTACTAATTTATTTCAGAGATGGAAGTTTGGCCTCTTACTCTTCTTTCCCCTTTTCACCCATCTTCCCAACCTTTGCCCCTCTGTCAACCACCAGTTTGTTCTCTGTATCTATGAGTCTGTTTCTGTCTTATTTTGTTTGTTCGTTTAGTTTCAGTTTTTTTAGATTCCAGTTATAAGTGAAACCATACAGTATTTTGTCCTTCTGTGTCTGACTTATTTCACTTAGTGTTATATCCTCTAGGTCCATCCATGTTATCACAAATGGCAAGATTTCATGGACTATCCTGATTTCTTCATATGTGTGTGTATTTATCTATGTTCAGAAACGTTTGTTGAAGACTTTTTGTGGGACTGGCCATGTGCTGTGCTGGAAATAAATTATGAGGAAGACACAGTTCTTTCCTCACAAAAATAAACAATCCAGCAGGATGGGGGTGGTGTGGGGAAGTGAGTGTACATTATACATAACCATACGGCCAACTGAAACGCAGCCTGAAACTTTACTATTTACAGAAACAAAGTGTTATATGAGCACAGAAGAGAAAAAGTGTGTGTGTGTGTGTGTGTGTGTGTGTGTGTGTGTGTGTTTATGAAGATATTTTTAGATGACTTGATAGAGGAAATAGCATTTAAACTGGGCCCCCAAAGTTGAAGCAGAGTATTCTTTGGGAGTAGAGGGAAGGGTTTTCCAGCTCAAACCATCAAAAAACCATGAGAAAAATACTGCAAGTGTCAAAAGTTTATGTGAGATTTGATAGTCTGTGTTAAAGGAATATAAACTGCTTTACAGGTAGAGTAAGAGGAGGTGAAAACAGAGTGACTAGGAGTCAATATGTGGCTTCCCTGCTGGCTCAGTGGTAAAGAATCTGCCTGCCAATGCAGGAGCCTCAAGTTTGATCCCTGGGTCAGGAAGGTCCCCTGGAGAAGGGAATGGCAACTCACTCCAGTATTCTTGCCTGGAGAATCCCATGGACAGAGGAGCCTTGAAGGCTACAGTCCATGGAGTTGGACAAGACTTAGCAACTAAACCACCACCAGGAGTCAATTTGTGAAAGGCAGTAAAGGTTCTAGGAAACAACAATTATAGAGTTATTTCAGGATGGATGTATTTTTCTTGACCAAATGCAGCATTTCAGATGGGTCTTTAACTGGTGGGAGAAGCTCTTACCCTCTCTCTTTTTCAGAATGACATTAAATCAAGGGCCTTAATCAGCAGCACAATACTGTATCAAAAGCAGTTGGCAGCTCCCGGCCAAGCAGACACTTTGGCCATCAGCATGGGAACCAACCTCACATCCCCCATCTGGGTGAAGTGGGGCTACAGCTGTCTGCATTTTGTCTCACATGGTTTCCAAAGGCCCATTCTAGCTGTGCACCTCTTAGAGTAGGGGTGGAATTTTCTCTCTACAAAACTGAAACACCCCAAACATGCATTTCAGGGCTCTTCTTGCTCTGAAAGCAGACTCTGTGTCACTAAGGCTACATTTGTGGATTTGGGGAGAAGGCAAGTCCATGTCTGGGGTCCCTGAGGATGATCTCTACTGTCAGGGAATTCTGGAAAAGCCCACATTCCCATTATAAGAACATTCATGTATATTTGCTATTTCTCCACTCTACCCCAGTAGAATATTGGGCACCTACTGATCCAGGGGTTCATCTTTCAGTGTCATATCTTTTTGCCTTTTTATACTGTTCATGGGATTCTCAAGGCCAGAAATACTAAAGTGGTTTGCCATTCCCTTCTCCAGTGGACCATGTTTTGTTCAACGAGTCAGACATAACTTAGCGACTGAACAACAACATGGATATTGCACCAAACCCTAGCATGGAAGGAGGAGATTTTTAGCCTTTGACTTACAAGAAGAATAACTAATGGTGAAAATACAACTTCCCAAACTTGTATTGGTTTACAAAATAAATACTCTTTCCTCTGCCCAGAATGCTACATCTACCTGCGTATGTACTTTAATTCTCCATTTCCCCAGGAAGCTTTCTCTGCTGGCTCACAAAAAGCTTAGCACCACTCCTAGTTCACCCTTATAGATATCCTCATTCCTCTAAAGGTTCATTATCTGTTTACAGCTTTCTCCCCAGTAAGACTGTGGTCTCCTCACATACCATAGTAGGAAAACACCTTCTTCCATAGACCCAAGTGGAGCGGAAAGGGAATCAGCATTTAATTGTAATATAATCTACATGTGTACTGTTAGTCTTTTCTCATGCCTTTAATTATATTTTTAATGTTTCTTCTTTTTCATTTCATTTGCTCTTAATGTTTCAACCACAGTGAGGAAAGTCAGGATTTGAAATGCCGCTGGTCGTTTTTCCCCCTTCTTTATGGTTTTAGAAAAGGATAAAAGACTTGTAATGGCAGTGACCTCCCCTGCCCCTCACCCCACGAAAAAGTACAAAGTTTAATAAAACTTTATAGACAGCTGCTTCCTAAACCATTTTGTACTGTTCTTAGTCACTCAGTCATGTCCAACTCTTTGCGACCCCATGGACTGTAGCCCGCCAGGTTCCTCTGTCCATGAGATTCTCCAGGCAAGAATACTGGAGTGGATTGCCGTTGCCTCCTCCAGGGGATCTTCCCAACCCAGGGATTAAACCCAGGTGTCCTGCATTGCAGAAAGACTCTTTACCATCTGAGCTACCAGGGAAGTCACAAACCATTTAAAAATCCAAATTTAGCAAAATGAACAACCTGGCTCAATACTTATAGGTCTGCTTTGAAAGATAATTGACATGGTTGAAATCAATGGAAAGTCAAATTTGGAAAACAAATTCCAAACATGGAAATTAGAAGTGCAAGAATTGTTCAAAGAGACCTTAAGAGACCCATCTCAAGTCATTTATTTGTCAACGAGAACACCAAGACCCAAAAAGCCTGGGAGAGTCTGCCCTGTCCTGTCACAAACCCTGAGAATCCACTGCTGTTTCTGTAGTGAGAGCACGTGCTTCCCAGAACAAGAAGAAACAGATCTGTCTGTGGTTGTTTTGTTTTGTTTTACAATTGGGAAGATTGCCTTAGGTTTTTTATACGCTAAAACATATTCATGATAGAAATAAACTTGAATTTAAGAGTGAGGAGCAATATTAGCAGCTACTCAAGAGGAAGATATAGGAAAAAATGGGTCAAAGTGATTTCTCTTGGTAACAGGTGCTTTGAGATTTTAAACATTCTAATTTTTTTTGTGATATATTAAAATATTTTGACACTGAGTATAGTATGGCTATTTAACAAATATATTTTTAACTAATTTTTTAATTAATTTATTTTTAATTGAAGGATAATTGCTTTACAATATTGGTTTGACTTCTGACATACATCAACATGAATTAGACATAGGTGTACATATGTCCCCTTCCTCTTGAACCTCCCTCCCACCTCCCACCCTTTGCCACTGAATGCTGACTATGCCTTTGAGTTATATATAATGGAATTTTACAGTCATGAAAAAGAACAAAAGAACGCCATTTGAAACAACATAGATAGACCTAGGGATTGTTATACTAAGTGAAGCAAGTCAGACAGACACAGAAAGACAAATAGCTGCTATTGCTTATATGTGGAATCTAAAAAAAAAAGGTACAAGTGAACTTGTTTACAAAATAGAAGAAGAGTCACAGATGTAGAAAACAGACTTATTGTTACCAAGAGGAAAAAGGGGAGGGATAAACTGGGATATTGGGATTGACATGTGCACACTATGTCTATGATTTCTTATTAGTTATTTATAGATAAAATAAATAACTAAATGAGAGCCTACTGTGTAGCACAGGGAACTCCACTCAGTACTCTGCAGTGGCTTGTATGGGAAAAGAACCTTAAAAATAGTGGATATATGTGTACGTATAACTGATTCACTTTGCGGTACACCTGAAACTCATACAACATTGTAAATCAACTATACTCCAATAGAAATTTAAAATATATATTACAAGGAATGAAAGGAATAAGTGATCAAAGTGTCAGCCTTATTACTGATGAAAGCCAAATTGAAAAATGGACTTAAATGAGCGGAATAACAGGTGTCGTAATCTTGAACCCCAGAACTGGATATATCCACTCACTGCAGGCATCACGGAGCAGCCCTAGTTCTACCATGTGTCCCCTTCCTGGAGCACATGCTACCAGCCCAGCACAATAGAGGTAGTACATGTGCTAGAGGAAGGGAAGGGGTGGGGCTGAGCTACACAAGCTTGTCGCTTCCCCCAAGCTCAGTAATCAGGTAAGTCACACCACTTTCCTTGTGGGGAGAGGCAGGAGGCTAAGATTTTTAGGAAACCTCTCCTTTTGGAAACCATTCGACTGGGACACATAGATGAGAGAGGGGAGATGTTGGAGGACAGATGGAACAAAAAGTGCCCACTGAACTGAAAAGGCATTTCGAGACCAAAAAATGATGCAGGAGGCTCCGTGTAATCAATAGATCAATTTATTACAGGGTAACTTACTCACAGGGTGGGACTGGGCAGAAAATGATTGGAAGCATGTGCAGTGGCTATGGCCACTGGGACAATTTGATGGTTTACCTGGAGTGTGGGATGCTTGAAAATATGGCCCATATTCCTAAGTCAAGATTTATGAGTGAGTAATAGCTTCCCAGGTGGCGCAGTGGTAAAGAATCCACCTGCCAATGCGAGAGATGTGGGTTTGATCCCTGGGTCGGGAAGATCCCCTGGAGGAGGAAATAGCAGCCCACTCCAGTATTCTTGCCTGGAAAATCCCCTGGACAGAGCAACCTGGCAAGCTACAGTTTTATAGTTTGGAAAGAGACCAAGATAAGTACACATGTTATTATAATAAAAGTCCGATATAATATGGGGAAGAACCACAAAAAAAGATGGATGCATGGTGCTGAGGACTTCAGGCATGTAATAGAAAGAGAGAGAGAAAAAAGAACAGAGTGCTTGCATGGGTGATATATGGAATGAATGTGGTTTTGAGCTGATTATTAAAGGAGGGGTATATTTTTCTTTTTCTAAAAAAATTTTATTATTGGCATATAATTGCTTTACAATGTTGTGTTAGTTTCTACTGTACAACAAAGTGAATCAGCTATATATGTATACGTATATCCTGTCCCTGTAGAACCTCCTTCCCTCACCCCATCCCACCCCTCTAGGTCATCACAGAGCACCAAGCTAAGCTCCCTGAACTTTACAGCAGCTTCCCACTAGCTGTCTATTTTACATGTAGTGTATATATGTCAATGCTATTCTCCCAATTCGTCTCACCCTCCCCTTCCTTTTCAAATGAAAAAGAGTAAGTCATTCTACTTGGAGAAATTAGCCTCAGAAATGACACAAAGCTTATTTGTGGGGTGGTCCCTTCTGGCTCATGTATGGAATATGCTGGAATTTAGGTCCTGGATGCAACAGAAGGGTCTTGAGTCCTCAACTAAGAAATCCTGCTCACTTGAGTCCTTTTGAGAGTAGTTTCCTACTTTTACCTGATTGGAAACACTATAGGTGTTCAAAGATGGTTGTAAGTGGTCTTTGGGACTTAACCAAAGAGTTGATTAAGAGTTTAGAAATCATACCTACCATTTCATTCCAGAAATTAGGTCACTCTCCTGAAAGTTTCAGTATATCAGTATTTACCCAGAATCCCAAGAACACCTTGGAACACATGGGTTAAAGGGCCCAGGCTGTGTCCCTGTGCTTGGCATTTACTGGCTGAGTCAACCTGGGGGTGGGGCGAGCTTTGTAGGAAGTTGAATCAGGGACCGCTCCTCCAGTTCCAATTGGCTTGTGACCAATGCTGGATTTCTTACTACTTTTATAAATCACTATTCGCTGTAACTATTTCTAGACAAAAAATCAAATAAAAATTATAAACCTCTTTTTTCTTGCAGTGAAGAAAAAGAAGCCTAAACTATTAAATAAATTTGATAAGACTATTAAAGCTGAGCTCGATGCTGCAGAAAAACTCCGTAAAAGGGTAGGTCGATGGTCTATTTTTCATAGAAACATGCAATGGTTTCATTGTTTTATAAACTCAGGCATTACCCTTGGTTTGTTTTTGAAAAACACTGAAAGAGAAACAACGTTTGAATAGAGTGGATTTTTCCCCAGGCACATCAGCGTTCCACGTGGAGTGAATCAAATGAAAAGAAACTCTGCAGCTGTAATGGCCAGATAGAAATACAACTTCGCCTTCAGGCCAGCCAGCTGGGGAGTCAGCCCCTTCCATCACCATCTAGTTGTGTGGCTTTGGGGAAATCACTTGGTCATTCTGAGTCTCCATTTCCTTGTGTTAAAAAATGAGAATAGTATGTCCTTACTTCTTCCTTGATTTTTTATAAAGATCCAATGAGATAAGCAAATAGATGAGGAAAAAGTGGAAGCAGTGACAGATTTTATTTTCTTGGGATCCAAAATCACTGTGGATGGTGACTGTAGCCACAAAATTAAAAGACACTTGCTCCTTGGAAGAAAAGCTATGACAAATCTAGACAGCATATTACAATGCAGAGACATCACTTTGCTGATGACGGTCCCTCTAGTGAAACCTATGGTTTTTTCCAGTAGTCATGTACACATGTGGGAGTTGGACCATAAACAAGGCCGAGGGCCAAAGAATTGATGCTTTTGAATTGTGGTGCTGGAGAAGACTCTTGAGAGTCCCTTGGACTGCAAGGAGATCAAACCAGTCAATCCTAAAGGAAATTAACCATGACTGTTCATTGGAAGGACTGATGCTTTAGTCCTTCCAATACCTTGGCCACCTGATGGGAAGAACCAACTCATTCGGAAAGATCCCAATGCTGAGAAAGACTAAGGGCAGGAGGAGAAGGGGGTGACAGTGGATGAGATGGTTGGGTGGCATCACAGACTCAATGGACGTGAGTCTGAGCAAACTCCGGGAGATGGTGATGGACAGGGAAGCCTGGTGTGCTGCAGTCCATGGGGATCACAAAAAATCGGACACAGCTTAGTGACTATACAATGAACAATGAGATAAGAGATTTTTAAAAAAAAAAGCGTCGGTACTGCCAAGCAGCATACAAGTAAGGGTTTTCATTTTAAAGCACCTTGATGCAAAAAGAAAAAATAAGTTAGTCTAATACTTAGGATAGTTACTATTAGGTGAAATGATTTTAGATTTAAGATTCTTCTCACTTTGGGTTAAACTCACATATCTCTAATTCTCAGGGTGACTATTTTATGTTTTGCTTTGTCATCAGTTAATTCAAAACCTTATTTGCATTTGTTCCTGGATATTACATTTTTTGAAAACAGGGAAATTAACACAAGACTGAAGTTATCTGTTCTCCCAACTCAGTCATATTCATCTAATTACTATGCCCAATATTTCTTATAATATATTTAATGACATCTTCACTTAATCATCTATAGGGATACCTCATTTTGTTGTGCTTCACTTTATTATTCTTCATGGATATCACATTGGTTTTTAAATTAAAGGTTTCTGGCAGCCCTGTGTCAAACAGACCTATCAGTGCCATTTTTCCAACCTCATTTGCTCACTTCATGTCTCTCTGTCACATTTTGGTAATTCTCAAAATAATTTTAAACTCTCCACCAGCCAAAAGATTATGACTTGCTGAAAGCTCAGATGATGATCAACATTTTTTAGCAATAAAGTATTTTTAATTAAGATATGTGCATTGTTTTTTAGACGTTAATGCTCTTGCATACTTAATAGACCATGGTGTGATGTAAAGTGCAAGTCACTCAGTCGTGTCTAGCTCTTTGCGACCCCATGGACTATATAGCCTGCCAGGCTAGAGAAAAGAAGAAGTGGCTACAGAGGCAATTCTTGCTTCTGAAACAACAGGGAGCCATGTTATAGACTGAATCATCAGTGGAATTAAGTTTTTTAGGGTTGTTTTTATAGCTGGTATTTTCAAATAATGCAATGGACTCCCCTGGGATCACGGTGGTCCTGAGGCGTACTCTGGTCAGAGGAGGCCCAGTCTAAGGTCACACCCCTGTTTCAGATAGTATTGTGACATGAATGTGTGAGGTCACTTTCTTTGTCCTCCAAAAATGCACAAATCATATTTCAGTCACTGATTTTTAAAAATAACATGTATTGTTTAAAACTCCTCCTTATGCCCCAGAAAAAGGATTGGAAATGATAGACTGAAATATTCATTCATTTGTTGGAATCATAAAAATGGAAAGAAGGGAAAGCTTAATAAAGCCAAAAGTTCAACACATGAAAAGTTCACACTGCAGGCTCTAAATGGGGCTTGGAATGATGTCAACTGTGGGCTGAGTAAGGCAAGGGCGTGGATCACACCGTCAGATGACTAGTGGTCCTCAGAAGAGCTGCTCTGTGTCAAGACCAGAGAGAATGTCCTGCCGTAGATCTGCATCAAGGACCCAGTGATGGATGGCTCGGCCTCCTCCCTAACGTTGCACCCACTGATGCTTTTTGGATTTTTAATTTATTTATTTTGATTGAAGTATAGTTGATTTGCAATATTGTTTTGGTTTTGTGTATATAGCAAAGTGTTTGAGTTATGCATATGTGCTCAGCCATGTCCCACTCTGCGGCCCCATGGACTGCAGCCCGCCAGGCTCCTCTGTCCATGGGATTCTCCAGACAAAAAGACAGGAGTGGGTTGCCATTTCCTCCTCCAGGGGATCCTCCCAACTGTGGTATCAAATCCATGTCTCCTGCACCTCCTGCATTGGCAGGTGTATTCTTTACCACTGTGCCATTTGGGAAGCCCGTTTCAGTTATAAATACTTACTTATCTATTTTTCTCAGATTCTTTTCCCTTATAAGTTATTGCAAAATACTGAGCCTAGTTCCCTGTGCTGTACAGTAGGGCCTCCTCAACTCTTTTCTTTTAGAAGAAGGCAGTGAGTCAATGGAGAAGTAATTAATAGAAATAGAAAATCTCAATGAATCCACCCCAGGGATGCATTCTAAACTTAATGAATAGAATTTAGGGAGAAACAGAATTTTTATGTATCTTCAATGTTTATCTTCCAAAATATTTATTAATTACAAAACAAAAACTTGTAAATCTATAGTACACCCATGGATTCTAAGTGACCTCTATGGGCTGTGTCTAATGTCCTTCAGGGCAGCCCGCTGGCCTTGTCCCAAAACAGAGGCTGGGGATGGGGTGATAGGGGCAAGTACATGTCTCTCCAGTGAACTGTCTTGGTCCTAGGATCACATATAAGCTGTGTTGAATAACGGGTGATTTTTAGGCAAGTCTTCATGAGCCTTCTGTCTTGTAGTTAAGTTTATTAAGAATTGTGTAATGGTGCCAGGAGCTTTATTCTCCAGTAAGAACCTGGGGAAGGGAAATTTTTTTCAGTCTAACAGCAAACGCATTTAGTTTGCCAAACAGCTGAGGGGAGGGCACGGCTGACAGTCCCTTAGGAAGGGCATGGAACATCTGTGTGAAGGGATCCACAGAGGCCTAGACCAGAGCCAGTGTGTTCCATTATTTATATAACCTTGATGGCCAACTAAGGGAGTGTTAGCTGGAAAAATACTTTAGCAGATTTGTTATGAATATTGTTAATCCTATGCTTTAAATCTGGAGATGGTGCATTTAGCATGATTTTCACAAAAATAGCTCCCAAATTTGCAATTTAAGTTGTGTAGGGCATGTGATAGGCTGAAAATTGTCATCCCCCACTCCCCCCACCCCCGCCCAAAGATATCTCTTGAATCTATAAATGTTACTGTGTTTGGAGAAAGGGTCTTTGCAGATAGGATTAAAGGGCCTAAGACAGGGGATTATCCTGGGTTATCTAGCTGGACCCTAGATTCACTCCCATGTTTCCATATAAGAGAGAGGCAGAGGGAAACCTGATATAGACAGAACAGAAGGCACACAGAGAGAAGGCAAAGTGGAGATGGGAGTGGTGTGTCCACCAGTGAAGAAATGCTGTCCCTGGTGGTCCAGTGACTAAAGACTCCACAATTCCAATGCAGGGGGCCCAAGTTCAATCCCAGGTCAGTCCCACATGCCGCAACTAAAAATCCCGCATGCCACAATGAAGATCAAAGAAGCCATGTGCTGCAACTAAGACCCCGTACAGCTAAATAGATAAGTATATATTTCAAAAGAAAAGAAAGAAAAGAAATGCTGTCAGGAGGCAGGAACAGATTCTCCCCTACAGCCTCTGGACGAAGAATGGCCCTGCCCACATCTGGATTCCAGTCCATTCTCCAGACGGTGAAAGAATGAATTTCTATTGTTTTAAGCCACCGAGTTTGTGGCCATTTGTTACAGTGGCCACAGAAAACTCATACAAGGTAGTTAGAAGAAAGTTACTCAGAAAAAGATATTTATTTTGAATTCTTCATCCCTTAAAATCATTCATGGAAGAAATAAAGTAGTGGTTTTAGAAGTTGTTATCCAAAACACACAGAGCATTCTTAAAATTCAATGATAAAAAATAAACAACATGGTTTTTAAAACGGGCCAAAGACCTTCAAAGACAATTCACCCAAGAAGATATTCAGATGGCAGATGAGAGTATGAAAAGATGCTTCACCTCATATGGAATGCAATCTAAAACAAAATGATACTACTACTACACCTTTAGAAAGGCCACTATCACTGGATCACTAACAACACCACGTGCTGATGACCAAGTGGAGCCCTGGAAACCCTCATTCATTGCTGGTGGAAATGTGAAATAGTACACCTTGAAAGACAGTTTGATGGTTTCATACAAAACTAAGCATACTCTTGGCATACAATTTAGAAGTCTTGTTCCTTGGTATTTATCCAAAGGAGTTGAAAATTTGTGTTCTCCTAAAAACCTGCATGTAGATGTTTATAGCAACCTTCAATAATTGCCAAAACTTGAAAGCAAACAATATGTCCTTCGGTAAGTGATCAGATAGATAACTGTGATACATCTAGACAATGAAATCTGATTCAGCACTAAAATGAAGTATCTATCAAGCCATGGAAAGATAATTGTTGTTGTTGTTCAGTTGCTCAGTTTAGCCCGACTTTTTGTGACCCCATGGACTGCAGCACGCTAGGCTTCGCTCTCTATCATCATCTCCCAGAGCTTCCTCAAACTCATGTCCATTGAGTCAGTGACGCCATCCAACCACTTCGTCCTCTGTCGTCCCCTTCTCCTCCTGCCTTCAATCTTTCCCAGCATCAGGGTCTTTTCCAATGATTTGGCTCTTCACATTAGGTGGCCACAGTATTGGACCTTCAGCTTCAGCATCAGTCCTTCCAATGAATATTCAGGACTGATTTCCTTTAGGATGGACTGATTTGATCTCCTTGAAAAGATAGGGATGAAAAGAAAAGGAGGAAGCTTAAATGCATATTACTAAGTGAAAGAAGCTAGTCTGAATAGACTACCTACTATTTGATTCAAACTATATGACTTTCTGAAAATGCAAAACTATGGAGACAGTAAAAACGTTGGCTACCTGTCATTATACATTTGTCCAAACCGTACAACACCAAGAGTGAACTCAAATGTAAATTATGGATTTTGGGTGATTTTCATGTGTCATTGAAGGCTCATCAATCACAACAATGTCCCGCTGTGCTGAGTCAGGATGTGGATTATGGGGGAGTCAGGGCATGAGTAGGGGTAGGGGGTACATGGGAGATCTCTATACTTTCCTCTTAATCTTGCTGAAAACCTACAACTGTCTAAAAAATAAAGCCTTTAAAAAAGTCAATATTGTGAGAGGCATGGCATATTTTAAATAGCCATAAAATTATTTCTGACAGTTAACTTAGAGAATAAGTTACTGGCTTGATTTATCTCAGGCTTCAAATCCTCATTCTCTTTGCATTAACTTGTCTATCAGGTAAGAGACTTACCTGGGACACACTTTATTCTCCCATCCTGGCTCTCATATCCTCCCCATATGTAGTAGTAATAATAGCTAACAAATTTTCAATAGTTTCCATGGTCTCTGCAGCAGCTCTAAGCACTTTATGGATGTTGTCAGATTTGACCTTCACAGCAACCCCCAAGGTAGTCACGTACTCTCATTGTTCCCATTTCACAGATGAGGTGTATTAAGGCAAAGTCATATGTAATTTGCCAGAAGTCCCATGTCTCCTAAGTGGTGGAGCCCAGATTCTAGCTAGACCTTCAGCATCACTGATGGGCATGTGACAGGAAATTAAAAAAAAAAACTCCTTCTTCCACGATTTTAAGGGACTTTAATATAGATGTTGCCTGGTTCTATTCAGCCAAGTCATTGAGAAGTAGGTGTCAGTAACAGTCTAGTAGTACTATATGTTTGCTGAGCCCAACCACATTTATGGGGTGAACCTTGTTGTTATGAAAACTCACTCAGGGAAGGTAATGACATACAAAGCACAGTGAGCTCACATTTATACAAGGAAAGAATGGATTTATGGATAGATGGCCTGAAGGGTCTGGTAAAGTTCAACTCAGAAACTCGTCTCCATCTCATGGTTCCAGCATCCCGATGTGCTCCCTTCCAGTAGAACATCAAGAGACGTCTGTTTCTCTCTGTGGATGGACTGAGGCGGGAGGGGGGGACTCCTCACCCCCATGCTGAGACCCTCGGCAAGCTTACCTGTTGCACATCCTCCGTGTCTGTTTGCACAGTGGTGTTCAGAGGCCTATCACAGGTGCTCCAACTGGCTTCTTAAGGACCCACGTGGGCTTCGGGAGGGGTCACATGACCTGGAGGCAGTGAGGCACTTACAGCACCAGCTGAGCCTAGTCAGCCCTGATGCTCAGTGGGTGACCATTTCCGAGGCCGGTGGCCCTCTCATCTCATATGCTATTCCCCACCGAGACTGCCCTTCTCATTGCAGACATTCTAACTGCCAGGAATATTCCTTCCCCAGCTTAAGTCCTAAATATCTTCTAAAGATTGCATGTAGGAACTATACATGTAGAGAAAAAATGCCATTTCTGTAACAAAGACTCATAGTACATCATTAGTCAGGTATCTGCCTTTTAAAAAATAAAGTCTATTTATGTTCATTTTTAGTTTTATGTTTTCCATCATGCAGTTAATTATTTAAGCTCTTAAGACAGAAGATTGTTAACTATAAACTCAGAAGGGAGTCTGGAAAATTTTAACAAAATTTACTTGGTGAATATTAAATAACTCTATTATGCATATGAATTTATTCTATGTATGTAATTGCCTCTTCCTAACAGGGAAAAATTGAGGAAGCAGTGAATTCATTTGAAGAACTGGTTCGCAAGTACCCTCAGAGTCCAGGAGCTCGGTATGGGAAAGCACAGGTATGCTGAAGCCCTGATACTTAGGACACTGTTTTAATGTCCTTATGTTCTGTATCATTGGATTTTTTACCACCTTGTATTTGCATTTGGCGCTTCCTTGATGGCTCAGTGGTAAAGAGTCTGCCTACTAATGCAGGAGACACAGGTTCCATCCCTGTGTTAGGAAGATCCCCTGGAGAAGGAAATGGCACCTACGCTAGTATTCTTGCCTGGAGAGCTCAGTGGACAGAGGAGTCTGGCAGGCTACAGTCCATGGGGCTGCAAAGAGTCAGACACAACTGAATGACTAACACTACACTATTTGCATTTTATTTTCCCTTCTGACTTGTATACAGAATCAGCTTCTCATGCATATGCATACACTCAAGCAAGAAATACTGTTTTAAATAAGATAATTAATTATTCCTATTTTGTACTGGTGAATTTTGTAACGTATTTTTGCTCCCCTTCCATCTATCTCTCCGATTTTGAAAAGAAAATAAGGAGTAACACTTTCATCCCTGATTGCCCATCCCCTTCACATTCGTTCCATTTGACCCACCACCTGGTTAAATAGAAAGTGGAATGGACCTGGTTCTCTCCGTAGTGTCTGTCAGCTGACTCATTTCTTACCACCTGCCTTCTCCCCAGCTCCACCCTCACCTCCCTTTCTCATCAGACTTTCTCCATCTTTCAACTCCTCAATTCATGAAGCTTCTGCATGTCTTGCTGTAGCTGCAGAAACCCTCCATGGGCCACATACTGTTTTAGGCCCTGGGATTATCACAAAGAACACTCTAGAGGTCTCTGTCCTTGTGGAGCTTATACTCCAATGGAAGATATTTTAAGTTTCTTACTCAGAATTTTTGTAGTGAAAGCCCACTCTGTGGCAGACCCTGTTCTAGGCACTACAGATGCAGCTATCAACAAAACACAGGGCGTTTTCATTGTAATGAAGAAGACAATGCAAGAGACATAGAAGAGAATCTCTTGCTTGCTACCGGATACACTGCTGCTACTGCTGCTGCTGCCAAGTTGCTTCAGCCGTGTCCGACTCTGCGCGACCCCATAGATGGCAGCCCACCAGGCTCCGCCGTCCCTGGGATTCTCCAGTATTCTTGCTGGAGTGGGTTGCTATTTCCTTCTCCAATGCATGAAAGTGAAAAGTGAAAGTGAAGTCACTCAGTCGTGTCCGACTCTTAGCGACCCCATGGACTGCAGCCTACCAGGCTCCTCCGTCCATGGGATTTTCCAGGCAAGAGTACTGGAGTGGGGTGCCATTGCCTTCTCCACTGGATACACTGTCAAGAGACAAAAATAAAGCAGAGCATGGCCATAGGACATGTGAGGGGGCTTAAAACGTTGGATAGGGTGGCCGGAGATAGCTCATCGAGGAGGTGATGTTTGAGCAAAACCCTAAAGGTCTTTATAGATAAATCTATATCTAAAGAATATTAGAAATGTTAAAAATAAATATATTAGGACATCTTACCAGATACTATATGCCATAAAGAAAAGGTCATAGAGTAAAAAACATGTTATTACGATGTTTTGTTCGTAGGTGGTAGGAGTGAGAGTGGCACAGCAACTCTTAAGATAATCAGGTGATCAGAAAAGGCCTTCCTAGGTGGTGACAAGTGGCTGAAATGTGGCAAGGTTGAGGAAGGAGCAGTCCAGGCAGAGGGAACAGGGAATCAGCCTTGACTTGATCCCTGGTGGACAGGAGGAGGGGCGTATTGAGGGAGGTGACGGGTAGGTGAAGCCAGGGCCTCATGAGCTATATTCTTTGTGCTTGGAAGCACTTGGAGGGTTTGTGCGTGGATGTGCCCCTCTGGTTGTTTTTGTTTTTAAATAAAGATGACTTTGGTTGCTGGGTAGAGAAGGGATTATGGTGGCACGAGTCGGAGCCAGAAAAATAGGAGACATTGCAGGTGTCCTCAAGATGCTCTGGCTTGGACTGGTCCTGGCCACAGAGGTGGGGCAGTGGACAAGGGCAGGACTGAATCAGACAGTCAAGAATCTGCCCGCAATGCAGGAAACCCAGGTTCAATCCCTGGGTCAGGAAGATCCCCTGAAAAAGGGATAAGCTACCCACTCTAGTATTCTCTCCTCGGAAACTCCATGGGGCTGCAAAGAGTCAGACACAACTGAGCAACTTTCAATTTCAGAGACGAATTTGGCGTTTTTGGTTCGCCAGTCTAAGGAGATGGTGCCAGGTACTGACCAGGAAGAATGGAACAGGTTTGGAGAGGTGCAAAATCAAAGATCCACTTCTGGTTCCTGTGAAGTTTGTGATGCCTTTTACATGTTCAAGTGCACATATCAAGTAGACCATAGGTGTTATTCAGTTTGGAACCCTGGGTAAAATCCAGGGCTGGTATACAAATGTTAGGCAGTAAACCTCCTCCTGCCTGGGGAGACGAGACTGTCAGCCCTGCTGGGAAAAGGCAGACTCTGAGCTGCAGTAATTTTCCAGATTCGGGAGAAGCTGACAACACTTGTTCAGAGGGGGCAGTGCTGTCACTTGTGGGTGACACTCTCACGGAAACTAACACATCTAGAGATAAAACAAGTATATTTGGCTCTTAACTAAAGGTGGCAACCACTCGAAATCTAGATGCTTAAATTCTTCCTGTGAGTGTGTACAAGCTCAATCATTTCAGTCATGTCTGACTTTTTTTTGACCCTGTGGACTGTAGCCCACCAAGCTCCTCTGTCCATGGGATTTCCCAGGCAAGAATACTGGGGTGGGTTGCCATTTCCTCCTCCAGAGAATCTTCCTGACCGAGGATCAAACTTAGATCTCCTACATCGGTAGGTGAATTCTTTACCACTGAGCCACCTGAGAAGTCCCAAATTCTCCCTATCTCCTCCTTAAAAGCTTATTAAATTTGTATTAATTCAGTTTTAATAAATTAAATTTGTGAAAATTTAATGCAAAGAAGTTCCTTTTATCTGTGATGCAGTACAGACTAGCAACTATATCATTTCTATAAACTAATTGGGTCAGCAATCCTCCAAAATTGCTAAATTGAATTGTTAAGCAAGAGAGAATGTGTTTGTTACCTGAAAATGGTGCCTATTTAAATAAGTGGTGTGCTTTGCCACTAGTTCTGGCAGTTATTTGATGAAGGAAAGCCTGTTAGCTCAAGAGAATAATGGGTCAAGTGCTAATTATGGCAAAAATGTTTCATGCTTTAGAATTTTTCTTTATATGTGATATTAATTGCGGGTACCAAATGCAGTACTTTTGCATATGACAGTCACTGTATTTATATCCTTATTTAACAGTAGGAATTTGAGATTTATGCCTCAGCAATATATTTTATCTATAAACTATTATACTACCAGCTGCTGCTGCTGCCAAGTCGCTTCAGTCGTGTCCGACTCTGTGCGACCCCATAGACAGAAGCCCACCAGGCTCCCCCGTTCCTGGGATTCCCCAGGCAAGAACATTGGAGTGAGTTGCCATTTCCTTCTCCAATGCATGAAAGTGAAAAGGGAAAGTAAAGTCGCTCAGTTGTGTCCGACTCTTAGCGACCCCATGGACGGAAAATCCTCCATCCATGGGATTTTCCAGGCAAGAGTACTGGAGTCAGGTGCCATTGCCTTCTCCGATACTACAAGGTGTTATCAATATTAACATTAATGTGAAATTTAAGCATGATAAATTAAATTTTTATAGAATAATTTAAAAGAAAGTTTAAATACATAGGAGTTAGGTTTTTTTTTGTTTTTTGGTTTTTTTTATGTGGATCATTTTTAAAGTCTTCATGAATTTGTTACAATATTACTTCTGTTTTATGTTTTGGTTTTTTGGCCATGAGGCATATGGGATCTTAGTTCCTTGACCAGGGATCGAACCCACACCTCCTGTGTTGGAAGGCGAAGTCTTAACCACTGGACTGAGAGGGAAGTCCCATAGGAGTTTTAAAAACAAAAGTTCAACAGAAGGTGGATTTTGTAAGGAGGAATACCTGATGACTTTTCATGCTTTGTTAGCAGATTAAACAATTAGTTTGGAATATCCCAACCAATTTTATAAATTCAGCGACATTAAGTTACATGGAAACTGCAGTGTCTATCATTTCTAGAGTAGAACTGATAATGTCTTATTTTTTGGATCACTGTGAAAATCAATTTTGACCAAGTTCCTTGAAAATCTGACACAAAATTATGAGCTCATTTCACTTTATTATCTTCCACAAACCATTAGTGCCTCTCAGGCAGAAAATGCCACATCTCCTAGGAGGTTGAATTGGGCAGTTAGTTTGAATCAACAAAACGCTTTGTGATGTTAATGTCCTGTAGCAAATATTCAGTTTCAGGGCAAATCCTTCATCTATAGGTGTTAAACTGATCAAAATCAATCAATGTTGATACTCAAAGCCTATCAGTTTTACTTAAGAGACTTTAAAGAATTACATCACATTTTAATTCTGACATTAAAATTCCAATGCTGAAAGTTCTAAAATGTTGATACTTCATTAAAATGAAGGACTTTGAAGGATGGAGGAGGGAAAGGAACAAGGCGTGTAGTTGTATCATCTTTCTCTCATTTCAGATTGAGGTTAGTGAAGCTATTTATTCCTCTCTAGATAGAGAACAATGTCTTGATAGGCATTTGTCCTTGAACTAACCTTGAAGAGACCCTCCAGTTCTGGGATCTGTTTGGTAGCTTGAAGAGGCTGCCAAATGAAGAAGGTGAAGAAGATGCTCTCAGGAGGGCTCTCTCAGCCCTAGGACTCTGACATTCTGTGATGTCATTTAGGAAGGATCATGTTTTTGAGGTGTTAACTCACCATAGCCAAACTCACAAGAAACTGATGCCTAAACAGAAAAGCCAGCATATGAATATATAGAAGGTGTATGTTGTCACCCTGCTTATTTAACTTACATGCAGAGTACATCATGAGAAACGCTGGGCTGGAAGAAACAGAAGCTGGAATCAAGATTGCTGGGAGAAATATCAGTAACCTCAGATATGCAGATGACACCACCCTTATGGCAGAAAGTGAAGAAGAACTAAAGAGCCTCTTGATGAAAGTGAAAGAGGAGAGTGAAAAAGTTGGCTTAAAGCTCAACGTTCAGAAAGCTAAGATCATGGCATCTGGTCCCATCACTTCATGGGAAATAGATGGGGAAACAGTGGAAACAGTGTCAGATTTTATTTTGGGGGGCTCCCAAATCACTGCTGATGGTGATTGCAGCCATGAAATTAAAAGACACTTACTCCTTGGAAGGAAGGTTACGGCCAACCTAGATAGCATATTCAAAAGCGGAGACATTACTTTGCCAACAAAAGTCCGTCTAGTCAAGGCTATGGTTTTTCCAGTGGTCATGTATGGATGTGAGAGTTGGACGGTGAAGAAAGCTGAGTGCCGTAGAATTGATGCTTTTGAACTGTGGTGTTGGAGAAGACTCTTGAGAGTCCCTTGGACTGCAAGGAGATCCAGTCAATCCATCCTAAAGGAGATCAATCCTGGGTGTTCATTGGAAGGACTGATGTTGAAGCTGAAACTCCCAATACTTTGGCCTCCTCATGCGAAGAGTTGACTCATTGGAAAAGACCCTAATGCTGGGTAGGATTGGGGGCGGGAGGAGAAGGGGACGACAGAGGATGAGATGGTTGGATGGCATCACCGACTCGATGGACATGGGTTTGGGTAGACTCCGGGAGTTGGTGATGGACAGAGAGGCCTGGCGTGCTGCAATTCATGGGGTCACAAAGAGTCGGACATGACTGAGCGACTGAACTGAACTGAACTCAGGCAGGATGACTGGTATGAGTCATTGACATTGGACTTTCTTTCCTGGTAGATGAGTCTGTTCTAAAGGCCATTTGCAGATATGAACAGATCATTCTATATTTTGAAGCTTTTTTTTCTGTCAAGCCAAGGTGAATTGCCCTTTTCTAAAGGGTTAATCTGTTTTTTTTCTGTTTGCATCTGTCTGGACAGAGTATAGTTGTTGAATGAATGAATGAGCACAGAAATAAACTACTGGAAGAAGAGGAACTGTGGGCTGGAATTCTGGCTATTAATGTTGATATACAGCAGGGTACACGTTCCATCAGCCAAACATATATTCGTCCTGCTTTTTTGATAGTCTTTCTCATGTGTAGCTTAATAGCTAACTTTCCTTCATGTTATTAAAATAACATGTTGTGTTATCTTCCTTTATTTTTTTTATCCTTGATGAAGAGAAAATTTTAATTTGTCTTGAATTACTTTTAAAGCAGGTCCCAACATCAACTTTTCATAAATATTTTGGGCAACTACACATGCAGCTTGTCCTGGGACGTTTCTCCCTTCCTCTAGTGTGAAGACGATTTGGCCGAGAAGAGAAGGAGCAATGAGATCCTGCGCAGGGCCATCGAGACCTACCAGGAGGCGGCCAGCCTGCCTGACGCCCCCACAGACCTGGTGAAGCTGAGCCTGAAGCGGAGGTCAGACAGACAGCAGTTTCTTGGTGAGATGGAAGAAGAGTCAGTTCAGCAGCAAGCAGTGTGCTTTTATCTGAAAGAGCCTGAAGGCTGTGTGTACTCTTAGAAGAGTTTAGTTACATGGAAGGAAACCTGAGTTTTCTACCTAATTTCAGGCAATTTCACTGATTGGGTCAGCCTGAAAGAGGAATCCTTCATAATTGCAAAGATACAGACAGTATTTTTACTGCCTACCTCCTCCCTACACATTTTAAAGATGAGGCAAATGGAATTCTGAGAGGTTGGATAAATTGCCTAAGGAGTCATAGCCAATAAATGAATAGTTAAGTGTTAGTCGCTTCAGTCGTGTATGACTCTTTGCGACCCCATGGACTGTAGCCCGTCAGGCTCCTCTGTCCATGGGATTTCCCAGGCAAGAATACTGGAGTGGGTTGCCATTTCCTTCTCCAGGGCATCTTCCCAGCCCAGGGATCGAATCCGGCTCTCCTACATTGCAGGCAGATTCTTTACCTTCTGAGCCACCAGGGAAGCCCAATAAATGAATCGGTCTGGAATCAAAGACTTCTTGTTATGCCACATTCTTCTCTCTCGTAACTGTAACCATCTGGTCCATGGTAGCTGAAATCGTCAGTGGAACAGTTTTACAGATATAAGAAATGTCAGGAGTTGTAAGCACTCTAAAAATTTCACCTGTACATTTTGACCCTTTATTAAAGAAAATTATAGAAAAGAAGTTTTTAATCACTGAGTAAATTTGCAAATGTTTTGAAAAAGCACTGTGGATTTTTTACATTCATTTGACTTTTGAAAAGAATGTATAAAATATCATGCATCTTGATGACTGAATTTTTGGTGGCCTCTTAAACTTTGAACCAAGTGTGTCACTTGCTGTACCCTAACTTCATAATAACCAGGCCAGTAACGGGTTCTCTCTCACCTAAAATGCCATCAGGGAACGTCCCTGGTGGTCCAGTGGTTAAGAGTCTGCCTTTCAACACAGGGAGCGTGAGTTTGATCTCTGATGGGGAAACTAAGATCCCACTTGCAACAGGACAACTAAACCCTGACACAGCCAAATAAATAAATAAAAAGAATATTTAAAAAAATAAGTTAAAGTCATTGATAAGCCAGGAGCAAAGAACCTAAGTCATGTGTAACTGCCAAGGTGGGTTCTCTACTGGCTGGATAAGTTATGTAGATGTATTATCTTGATGTCACTAGAAGAGGCTCCTAAACATTCAAAAGTAAACCTTATATCAGTTTTCCGAGGGTTAGAATTAAGGGTGGTTGTGTTGCTTTGGTAGATGACCAAAATCTGTGACGGGAGTAGAAGCCAAGCAATGGTTGGAAACTAGAAGAAATGGTCCCTTAGACTTCTGTTCATAAGGGCCAGTCCCAGAGAATGAAACCTACAGCAGCACAAACAGGATGGAAAAAGGCTGGAACTCCATGCAAGCAAAAATCAGTATCACCGAGTTGTCTCTCCTCTGGCTCTGATGTGACTCACTCAGCCTTGTGGATTTTAACATTAATTTTTATTTTTACAAAGATGCATCAGATAGCATGGGTCTGGGTGGGACTGAATTTTTGGCACCTTCTTAAACTTTGCACCGAGCGCCTCGCTTACCTCACCCTATTCCCAGCCCCAGGGGAAGGACGACCCAGGTAGATCTAACCTCCTTCCGAAGAAACCCTTCAGTGTTTGAATATAATCTCTCTTCCAAATTCCCTGGTGGCTCCAACAGTAAAGAATCTGCCTGCAATGCCAGAATCCCAGGTTCAATCCCTGGGTCAGGAAGGTCCCCTGAAGAAGGGAATAGCAACCTACTCTAGTATTCTTGCCTGGAGAATCCTGTGGACAGAGGAGCCCACTGGGCTACAGTTCACGGGGTCGCAAAGACGGGGACACGACTGAGCGACTAACACTTCCACTTTCTTTCGCCTCCAAATGAGAGTGAGGTGAGTTCACTAGAGGAGGTGCTGAGGGACTCAGGTCCCTGGGGATGCAGAGTGGGAGGGGCGAGAAGGACATGGGATGGACTCTCACCTGGGCCTTTGTCGTGGCTCCGCAGGGCAAGTTTAGAAGCAAAAGAAAGCTGTGAGCCCATGTGGGGCAGGTGGCAGAGGGAGAGGACAGAAAGGTGGAGTCAGATTTATCAGTGAAGAATGAATAGTTGAGCAAACTGTCCCAGACTGGCAAGTAGGGAGTGGGGAGAGGGTGGTGGGGTCAGTGGGTGGTGGTTTATGCCTAATGGTTAGTAGAGCATCCAGCTACGTTAGCTTTGTGATGGTCCTTGCATATCTTGGCTGATTTCCAGTTTCTGGTCAACAAAGCCTTTCAGGTAGTTTTGTCATGAGGACTCTTGTTTTGCACATTTTCCCTTATACAGTTTGTCTATTGTTTTTAAAGATTTATTTACTTATTTTGGCTGCTCTGGGTCTTTGTTGCTGCACACGGGCTTTCTCTAGTTGCGGCAAGTGGGGGCTACTCTTCATTGTGGTGCTCGGACTTCTCATTGCGGTGGCTTCTCTCATTGCCGAGCACGGGCTCTAGGTGCGTGGGCTTCAGTAGTTGCAGCACGTGGACTCAGTAGTTGTGGCGTGTGGGCTTAGTTGCTCTAATTGCTCTATGACATGTGGGATCTTCCTGGACCAGGGAACGAACTGGTGTCCCCTGCATTGCAAGGTGGATTCATAACCACTGGACCAGCAGGGAAACCCCTACAGTTTGTCTTTCCAACTGAGGTGAAGAGTGATGGCAGTTGACCCCTCTAAATCTTAAACATCCATTGGACAGCCCTTAAAATGAACTGAACTGGGTTTTCATGGTTCGTGTAGGCATAGCATCCTATCGTCCACCAGAGGGTCCCCTAATACTGGATGATGTCTCCTTGGCTCCAGGACTAGGTCATTACTGAGAGACAAAGATAAGCAGAGTACCTCAGTGCCTCTTCATGTCTCATCCAGGGTGCTAGACCCTGAAATCTATTAGATTTCTTATTTACCTGTTCTGTATTTATAATTTTAAAGTTAATTATAATGTCAAAAGTACCACAGTAAAACATTTTTTAAATAAGGAATGGGTAACTAAAACTTTCATAAGAGGCAATTTGACATAAAGGGTAAATGTTGATGAATTTAGAAAATAAGAATGTCTTTAAAATATTTGTAGTCAGTATTATGTTCAGTATCTACTTATGGGAGTTATGTGTGTGCTCAGTCGTGTCTGACTCTTTTTGTGAACCCCTCTGTCCATGGGATTTTCCAGGCAAGAATACTGGAGTGGGTTGCCATTTCCTTCTCCAGGGGGTCTTCTCGAACCAGGGATTGAACCAGCATCCCTTGTGTCCCCTACATTGGCAGCCGAATTGTTTACCCCTAGCACCACCTGGAAAACCCACTTATGGGAGTTACTGATGCCCTTAGAGCTGCAGGATAAAATCCTAAGAGGGACTTAGCCATTAGTATGCAGAGTCAGAGTTACGCTGGTCTTCAGGCTCTGTTGAATAGTCTCTTATGATTTGTAATGCCAAGACAAGGGTGGACAGAAGCTATTTTTATTTCTATTGTTTTCTTTTTTCTTTCCACCAAATCAGGTCACATGAGAGGATCCTTGCTTACTCTTCAAAAATTAGTTCAACTATTTCCTGATGATACTTCCTTAAAGAATGACCTTGGAGTTGGGTACCTCTTGATAGGAGACAATGACAGTGCCAAGAAGGTCTATGAAGAGGCAAGTAGACAGCAATTTGCTATTAACGATTAATCAAAGTCTTTTGAACATGGAGTTCTAATGTTATTTCTAAATTGCCTTTAATACACCTGATCATTCACTCTCTTTATTTTAAATTAAGTCAAATTCAAGTCTTATTATAGTTAACATATCCTTTTTCATCACCCTTTTTCTGCTTCATCAAAAGATTTTAAATATTAGTTAACATTTGGTACATCAAAATCTTCAACCTATAATTGTGATACTTTTTAAACTCATATATATATTTCAGTCCACAAACAACCTTTCTAAAGTGTTCTTTATGACAGGAAGAGGAACTCAAAAACTCAAGAACTTAAAAGCACATTATCTTGTACTTTTTTCAGTTCAAGTCCAAACTGAGGAGAAACTACAGAATACAAGCCTTTCTGGTGTATGTCATAAATTACTCATCCTTCAGAGGCATTGGCTGTCTGATCTTTTTTTTTTTTTTGGCTGCATAGAGCATTACATGGGATCTTAGCTCCTGGATCAGATATTGAACCCTTGCTCCCTGCAATGGAAGAGCAGATTCTTAACCACTGAACCACCAAGGAGGTCCCAGCAAAGACTGATGTTAAAGTGGTTGCAGAAATCTTGCTCACATCCTTGGCTTTTGGAGACTTTGCTTCACTTTCCTCCTTGTTAGTAACACCATCAATTACCTGAGCCACACTTGGTCCAGCATCTTCCTGACCCTTGCCTCCCTTCACTCCTCATGCTTATCCATTCACTTAGCACATATTTATTGAAACCCACAAGCACTGGCTCAGGAAATGGTGGTTAAGGAAACAACACAGAGTATGCCATCATGGAGTTACAATCTGGTACCAAGTAACTAATCTCTGTTACTTTTAACATCCTCAGTATCTTTCAAATCCTCTCATCTAACTCAGGCCCCGTTGTCTCTAGTGTAAAATAGGATAGATCCACGCTGCCCAGCCTTGTTTTCGTATGATCTTCATCAACACAAAATGCCAATCTGACCCCCATCCTTGGCTTCAGCTCTTCAGTGGTTGCCACTGCCCATAGCAGTAGTCTTCAGACGTGTTTGATTGTATCCTCTTTCAGTAAAAAATGTTCAAGCAAAAACCTGTGAATTGTATGTTTACGTATACATGTACTAATCTGTGGTGGACATTCAAAAAGGTCCACATTCTAAAATAGGTTTTAAGATGAAATATTTCAGATACTTTCAAAATTTCATTTAACTGTCAATAATATGTTCACTCTGACTGAAAAATTGATATTTTAATAATGTCCATGTGAAACATTATTTATAAGGGTATTTTTAGTCCTGGTAGTGTGTCGTGCCGAATTTTTGCAGAAATAGAAATGTCAGCCAGTTTGTTGTTTTCTATGCTTTATGTGTGTGTGTGTGTGTGTGTGTGTGTGTGCGCGCGCACATGTGTGTGTATGTATGTAAAGAGAGAGAGAATCTCGGCAACATTTTTAGTATTAGTCTCAATTTGACTTTTTTAGAAATCTTTTAAAGCCATTTGTCATTTTCTGAGAGTTTGCTAATTACAACAGGATAATACAACTTGTGCATCCATTATGCACTGAATGTAAACTGCAGTAAGCACAGTAGGTGAACATAAAGAACCTAGCTGGGAGGGCAGCCCTGTGGGTCCCTCTGAGTCCTGGTCACCCATCCCCACCCCTGTCATAGTAGCAGGTGTGTGAGTGGGATGTGGACTTCATGGACTCATCCATGAAGATGAGAGGAGAGTCCTGGAGCAGCTGCATGCAAAAGTGAAAGTGTTAGTCACCCAGTCGTGTCTGACTCTTTTTGTGACCCCCATGGATGGTAGCCCAATAGGTTCCTCTGTCCATGTAATTCTCCAGGCAAGATTACTAGAGTGGGTTGCTGTGCCCTCCTCCAGGGGATCTTCCCAACCCAGGGATCATACCAGGTCTCCTGCATTGCAAGCAGATTCTTTACCATCTGATCCACCAAAGAAGCCCATAAAACATATATGTAAAGAAATATATGATAACCATTCAGAGTTGACTTTAAATAGAGCTAATTTAAAGCAGTCTTTCCCTGAAAAATATTGAAGTCATAAAATTGATAGAGATTTTGCTGATTTGCATTGTTAGAGCAATGCTTTAATGGTCATTGCCTTTTCATTCATTTCTTTATTCTTGGAGAACATTTTGCGTTGAACATTTTGAGTTGAGGGGATATGGGGCCATTTAAGCCTAATGTATTGCAATGAGAAAAAACACTATTGCATTTTAACCTATAGCATCATAATCCAGTCCAAGCACAGCAAAGTTAATTAAAACATTTGTAGAATTTACAGTCCATCGCAATAGCTTTTTTTGTTGTTGTTGAGTTTAGGTTCTGAGCGTGACACCTAATGATGGTTTTGCTAAAGTGCATTATGGCTTTATCCTGAAGGCACAGAACAAGATTGCTGAGAGCATCCCCTATCTAAAGGTAATTCCCTCTCTTCCTCTCTTTCCCTCTTCTGATCCCTTTGAGTCATTTGGACACCCTTGATTATGTATTGTAGATTGACTGGCATGCACTACTGACCCTTTTCAACACCAAAATATACACCTTCAGACGATGACATTCACAGGCAGTGTGGACCTTCAGCTTAATCGAGGGTGTCAGAGGTAGAAGTGTTATGAGCAGAGATTATTTGGAAAATATTTTGAAGAAATTCCTAAAATTGCAGTTGTTATTAGTTAATAAAATATTTTGAATATGGACAATGCGTTAACACGGTATCAACCAGAGACATATGAATACGTCTTTTGTTACCCAAACATTGTTGACCGGAGACATTTTCAATCATAGCAAATTGCCAGCCACAGGCATTAGTTTTGGCAAAAATCCCCTAGCAATAATGAATTAACTGTTCCTTTTGCAATTTAATTATACATTGAAACTACTTTGAACAGGTTTCATGGAAACCTACACAAAATGAAGTAACAAATGCAGACTGAGTAAATCCAATCCCCAAAAGCCTGATAGCTTGAAAGATTCAGAATAAAATGTGTTGTCATTTTTTGTTCACATAAAAACAGAATCCTCATCAGTTTACCAGGATCACACATGGTCTGGCTCAGGGCTGACCAACAGAACTTTCTGCTATAAAGGAAATGCTCTTTATTTGCATTTTCTCATATGGTGGCCACTAACCGCTTGTGACTGTTGTCTAAAATGTGGCTAATATCACTGAGGAATTGAATTTTTTATTTATAATTTAAATAGTAACACCAGCTGCAAAAGTGAAAGTGAAGGTGTTAGTCACTCAGTTGTGTCCATCTCTTTGCCACTCCATGGACTGTAGCCCACCATGCTCTTCTGTCCTGGAGACTAGGCAAGAATACTGGAGTGAGTAGCCATTCGCTTCTCCAGGGGATCTTCCTGACACAGGGATCAAACCTGGGTGTCCCACATTGCAGGCAGATTCTTTACCATCTGAACCATTAGGGAAGCCTGTAACACTAGCTAGTAGCTACCATATCAGCCAGGTAGCTGATTATATACCTGTGAACTTAAAGTAGCACTTTTATGATCTACTTTTGTGATCTGTTTCCTTCATATGACTTTGGTCAGAGATCCCAAATAGTGACCCACTGATTACAAGTAGCTTGCATGTTCTATTTGGCCAATATAATCCTCTTAACAATTTTAATTGCTTGCCTTAGTTGAAAATCTGAAGGATTTTATATAATCAAGCAAATTTCTGATTTCTCTGGAAAGGTCACATGTGGCCCACATCTCAGCACAGGAGCTGAGCAGTGGTGCCCCCTTGAGGTGGGCATACACCCCACCCCCCAGCCTGTCTTGGCTGTCACGGGACCTCCGCAAGCTGCCCATTCCCTACCATGACCCTGTGGGCACGTAGTCTTCTCTGATATAAAATATTCCTCTTAAATTTCCTTTGACATCATAAGGACCTAACAGTACTCTCCTGGCATGGAGATGAGGAAGTGGAGGGCAGGGTTGGTTAGTTAACAAACGAGGATGCTTACCTGAGCATCCGTCAGTCAAGAGCCTGGATCACAGCTCTCCCCTCCTGAGTGATGCTTCTGTTCTGTGCTGCTATTTTCCACCCTTATGTGCATAAAATTTCACCCAAGTAAGAGATAATGAGGTTCTTATGAAGAAGCCTCAAAGATGCAGACTTTTAGACATTGAAATATGTTTTATTAATCTTTGAGCTTCTTTTGCTTTTCTAAATTCATTCTCTTGCTTTAATATTTCTGTTTTGTTTTTACATAAATTTAAAATTTCAGTTCTTTTGTGGACAGTGGGGATAGAAATCAGTTGAGTGTTTTAGGATGGGAGTTGTTTAATAAAATCATATTTTCAAAGATTCCAACTGGCTTTAATCCTGTCATGTGTTCTGTAAATGATTTCATTGAAAAGTGAGGACACGTTTCTTTTGAGTGGAAAAAAATATTACTTGCAGTTGGGTCTCTATCATTTCAAACATCTATGAGCAACTAAACATTTTGGTTCAGGGGAAAAAAGCCTCTAGATGATATATAATCAGATCTGGAGAACAAAATAAATGTAATAGAAACTCGGCCAGAGAAATTATTTGGGAAACTGAAATATAATTGTTCCTGCAGAGACACTTCACAAAGCATCATATTAACTTAATGGGCTGTTCCACTGTGAATTGATGATGAATGCATTGTTACATTGAACTTTATCACCTCCTTTTGCTTTTGCGTTGTAAATATTGACCAGTAACCTAATTGCCAAATTGATGCCTTCGAACTGTGTTGCTGAAGAAGACTCTTGAAAGTATCTTGGGCAGCAAGGAGGTCAAACTAGTCAATTTTAAGGGAGATCAACCTTGAATATTCACTGTAAGGACTGATGCTGAAGCTGAAGCTCCAATACTTTGACCACCTGATGCAAACAGACAACTCATTGGAAAAAGTCCCTGATGCTGGGAAACAATGAGAGCAGAAGGAGAAGAGGGTGTCAGAGGATGAGATGGCTGGATGGCATCACCAATGCAAAGGACATGAACTTGGGCCAACTCTGGGAGATGATGAGGGACAGGGAGGACTGAGGTGCTGCAGTCCATGGGGTTGCAAAGAGTCAGACACGACTGGGAGACTGAACAACAACAATATTGAGATGATTTTCTGGTTCTTAGAAAAGATTTAATAAGTCAATGGATTAATAAGTCTGGTATCTAATCCTTTCACAAATACTAACACTGTCCTTTCTACAGGAAGGAATAGAATCTGGGGATCCTGGTACTGATGATGGGAGATTTTATTTTCACCTGGGGGATGCCATGCAGAGAGTTGGAAACAAAGAGGTAATAGTGCATTCATGAGCTTTTTGTTCTCTTTAACAGAAGATACGGGTGGGGGGTGGGGGGGCAATGATTTCTATGAGACAGTTACAACTGAAAAAAATGTTTTGAGCATAAACTTTTGAACGTGGTTTAAACTTTTTGCAACAGCCTAACAATTCCTACTATAAAGAAATTTGGGGATTTAACTTGTATAACTTCTTTCAATAACGTATCTGAATAATCACAAGAGTAGCCTCTAAATTAGTGTGCATATGTGTGTGTCTATATGTGTGCATGTATATGTGTGCCTGTTTGTACATCTGTGTGTGTATCTATAGAGACAGATTATTGCCTTGAAAAAATATTTTTATATTTATGAAATGAAGAGATGTCCTTGAAATTGTTTAAATATCTTTTAAGATATTTTTATAGTTTGCCTGTGCTGTGCTTAGTCACTCAGTCGTGTCCTACTCTGTGACTCCCATGAACTGCCAAGCTCCTTTGTCCATGGGAATCTCCAGGCAAGAATACTGGAGTGAGTTGCCATTTCCTTCTCCAGGGGATCTTCCTAATCTGGGGATTGAACCCAGGTCTCCCATATTGCAGGCGAAATTTTTGCCATCTGAGCCACCAGGGAAAAATACTGGAGTGAGTAGCCTATCCCTTCTCCAGGGTATCTTCCCAACCCAGGAATCGAACCGGGCTCTCCTGCATTGCAGGATGATTCTTTACCAGCTGTGCTACCAGGGAAGCCTAGATTTATGTTATTTGGGAATTTTAAAAGTACATATTTTTAGAATGAAGTCTTTATCCAACTGATTCTTAAGCAGACTGAACCTGGTTAATTGTGTAATTACTTTCTGAAATATTTAATACCAAGTTTCAGATGAACACCTATAGCTATAATAATGACCAGTACTGACACAGAAAATATAGCACCTAAAACAAATCACACGTTTTCTTTTATATTATTCCTTTTTTCTGAGTTCATTGTTGGCTTCTTTAGTACAACATTTGGTCATTAATGATGGCGTCATATGATGTAAATCCCCAAATTCTCACCGTCCACCGTGGTTCACACAACATTGCTAGGCTGTCCTGCACCATGCCATGGCCCTACTCTGGGCTTTCATTAGAGTCAGGGACCCTGGATTTTTGTAACCATGCATTTCATATATATATCAATAATAAGGTGACATCTGAGGGTAACATAACTTCTGGTTTCTAAAACTAATAAGAACTCAGCACTATTTGGACAATTGAGAGTTCGTTGGAGCAAAGGGTTTTGTAACGGGGTAATTGCCAGCTAAAGAGATGACCCAATTTGGGGTAACAGAAATTTGGATGACTGACACTGTTTTCTTTATCCATTTCTGTGTATCTGTACCTTTTCCCTCTGACCTACCGATCAATCAACTGTAATAAAATGAGAAATGAAAGAAGATGAGAAAGAAGGGAGAAGAAATTGATGATTAGCAGTCACTTTTGTGTTCCTTCATTCTCTTAAGATGTAAATTCCTGGTACCTCCTTTGAAAGAGAAGGATAAGAAAACCTTTGCAACAGTATCTAACACTGGATAAATGTTCATATCTGATTACTATAAATGTAATCATCACTAATTAATATACCTTTGAACATCTTATGGTCCAGGGCAAAGACAGATAAAACAAGTCTGTGATTTAGTCTCACATCTTAGATGAAAACAGCCTTCACTTCAAGGGCAAACAATTCACTACTACACATTGTTAAGAGCTTGTGATTTGAACCTATGGGATTGTGCTTTCAGCTTAATTATCATTAAAATTCAAGGAATGGCACAGTTCTTGAATTTAAAAAGCCCGCAGAGAAACAAATAGCGAATGAAAGTGAGGGGAAAGTGTTCCTTGCTCAGTTGTGTCTGACTCTTTTTCACCCCATAGACTGTAGCCTGCCAGGCTCCTCTGTCCATGGAATTCTCCAGGCAAGAATACTGGAGTGGGGTGCCATTTCCTCCTCCAGGAGATCTTTCCAACCCAGGGACTGAACCTGAGTCTCTTTCATTGGCAGGCGGATTCTTTACCACTGAGCTACCAGGGAATCCTCGTTAACGCATACATAAATATGGAATCTAGAAAAATGGTACTGATGAACCTATTTGCAGGACAGGAATAGAGACACAGACATAGAGAATTGACTTGTGAATACAGTGGGGAAAGGAGAAGGTGGGATGAACTGAAAGAGTACCGTTGACATATATACACCACCATGTATAAAATAGATGGCTAGTGGGAAGTAGCTGTTTAACAGGGGGAGCCCAGCTCGGTGCTCTGTGGTGACCTAGAGGGGTGAATTGGGGTGGGTGCTCGGAGGGAAGCTCAAGAAGAAGGGGATGTCTGTGTACTTATAGCTGATTCACGTTGTTGTATAGCAGAAACCAACACAACATTGTAAAGCAACTATACTCCAATTAAAAATGAAAAAAATTAAAATCTGGCTAAATTCACTATATCCCCTATATAATTGGAGATAATTTTTTTTTAATTCATAATATATCATTTCGTAGTTTTGTTTCTCTAAGAGTTAAACAGTGAGGGGTGAGGGAGAGGACTTCCTTGGCAGTCTAGTGGTTAAGACTCTGCACTTCCACTTCAGGAGGCATGGGTTCAATCCCTGGGGGGGGGACTAAGATCCTCCGAGCTGAGCAGCTGAAAAAAAAAATTAAATGGCAGAGAGGTATAAGGTTAAGGGCCCTGTTTGATGCACTGGTACCAACTTTGGGTGTCAGCAAAGCTCTTACAGATACTTGAACATGCCCTGTAAGTACAATGTCTTGCCCAGGCACCCAGCATGCTGAGTGTTTAGTCCAGGACTGAAATCTAGGACTTCTAATTCCAATAATTTCTTTCTCACTATTCTAACACTATGTCCTTAAAGTGAATTGCTGATGATTAAAAAAATTAGTAAGAATTTCCTAAAATCATCTGTTGTAATTAATATGGTTGTTCACTTTAACACTGAAAAATTAACTAAATTTAAATTGGACAAAAATAACTGAAATAGTCAATTTAATTTCAAAGGTAAAATGCTATATTTTTAAAATCAGACTACTCTGAGCCATGTTTAAAGAAATTACTTTATGGTTACCACTTACATGTCTTTCAAGGAAAACATATAAGAGTGATTAGTACATATAGTCTTAATTTGAGATATTATTGAGAAAGATAATTACATAAGAAGATCACTTGTGATAGTTTCTTTTTAATGGATAGGGAGACAGAAAGACAGTGGAAGAAGTTGCCAGATGCCCTGGGTGATTGTTCATCATGTTTCGTCTTTTTAAATCTCAGTTTGAGCACTTGTAAAATGGAACTATTTGGAGTTATAGGAAAGATCAAATGAAAGTACATGTGCAGAAGCTAGTAGTGAGCTGGAAAGTGTTACTGAAAAGAGAGATGGTTCTGCTAACACACTCGATTCTTCTAACGAACAAAATTTTGGCCTATGAATTTTTAAAGACTTTCAAGAGTTATTATTTGTTACGTCTAAAGTAAGATGGAGTTTGATGAAGATATTCTTGTCTTCTTAATCTGCTTGATATTAACTGACTGTTTTCATTGATCAAGATGTGTATTTGAAATCACTCTTTGAAAGCGATCATTAGATCAGAATTCAGATAATAGAGGCGGGGACCATTAAGCACAATCCTAGAATTGTCTTCCAGTCTAAAGACAATGAGATGTGCTGGGTGCAGGGCTGTGTGGGGAGGGCCACCAGGAGAGCATATGGTTCAGGCATCATTTGAAGGGGACGTATGGAGCAGCAGACTGCAGCCAGCTGTCCCTGAAAAGACTAGTTAGTCTTCTTGGAGGGAAGTTGTATCGTGTTAAAGCCTACAGCCGCAAATGTCATCCCTTATGGCAGGGATAAAAAATACTCGGAACAAAATTTCCCTTCTTAAAAAAACCTAATGAGTACTCTCACTCTATTTATGGCTAACTCAGAATATTATTTTCTTTTGTCTGCTTCTTTAATGAAGGGTTTGTACTCTGTTACCTTGGGGCGGTCTTCTTCTTCATGTGGACAGGGAAGACCGTTCATGTGAAAAGAAAGTGCTGTCTGGGACTTGCCTGGCAGTCCAGCAGTTAGGACACCATACTTCCACTGCAGGGGACACACAGGTTCAATCCCTGGTCTGGGAACTAAGATCCTGCATGCCACCAGGCGTGGTGGGGGAAAAAAATTTGCTGTCCTTTTTAGCAACCCAAATCAGTAAAAACAGGTATCTGTAAAAAAAAAAAAAAAAAAAAAAAAAAAAATGGTGAAAATATACTCCTTTCCTTTCAAAGGAAACATAGAAATAGAATTTAAGAAATGAAAACTAAAATATAAACATAGTTGCATTTTGTGTCTTCAATGATTTATCCACTGAACAAAGTCCTAGACTCTGCTGAACACTCTGAGGAGACCAGACTGTGTGCAGTGTGAGTCCTGTATTCAGAGAGCCTACAGCCTAGGAATGAAAATAAAATGCATACGTTTATTTAAAATAATAGATCCTAATCAAAAACCCAATCAAAGAACAGTATTTTTGCCAGCATTTAACAGATTGGGGCACGTGACCAGCAAGCTCTTAATTTATTGTCACAAAGTCGTACCTTGTTTTTAGTGACTTTAGCTGTAAGGTTATTTATAGTAAGACTGCCTCATTTGGAGTTCAACCTTTCTGATTTTCCAGGCATATAGGTGGTACGAGCTGGGGCACCAGAGGGGCCATTTTGCCTCCGTGTGGCAGCGCTCACTGTACAACGTGCAGGGACTGAAAGCCCAGCCGTGGTGGACCCCCAAGGAGACCGGCTACACTGAGCTAGTGAAGGTGAGTGCTAACTTTGCCAAGTCCTTGTCTGTTTCCTCCTCACAACTCAGAGATGGGGTCTCAAGCAAAGGAATATCCGGGTGGAGATAGATTTTCTTTCCAGGGGCATGTGCAGAAAACAGTGCAAAGCAAATCTTTTCATCCCATCAGACAAGAGTTCAGGTTAGATGGTAAAGAGAGTAATTTATTGAAGAACAGTTTTCAGAATTTTCAATTTAGGACCCTTTTGACAAGAATACACAGAAAAACTGTACAAAAAAGATCTTCACGACCCTGATAATCATGATGGTGTGATCACTCACCTAGAGCCAGATATCCTGGAATGTGAAGTCAAGTGGGCCTTAGAAAGCATCACTACAAACAAAGCTAGTGGAGGTGATGGAATTCCAGTTGAGCTATTTAAAATCCTCAAAGATGATGCTGTAAAAGTGCCTCACTCGATATGCCAGCAAATTTGGAAAACTCAGCAGTGGCCACAGGACTGGAAAAGGTCAGTTTTCATCCCAGTCCCAAAGAAAGGCAATGCCAAAGAATGCTCAAACTACCGCACAATTGCACTCATCTCACACGCTAGTCAAGTAATGCTCAAAATTCTCCAAGCTAGGCTTCAGCAATACGTGAACCGTGAACCTCCAGATGTTCAAGCTGGTTTTAGAAAAGGCAGAGGAACCAGAGATCAAATTGCCAACATCCGCTGGATCATCGAAAAAGCAAGAGAGTTCCAGGAAAACATCTATTTCTGCTTTATTGACTATGCCAAAGCCTTTGACTGTGTGGATCACAATAAACTGTGGAAAATTCTGAAAGAGATGGGAATACAAGACCATCTGACCTGTCTCTTGAGAAACCTGTATTCAGGTCAGGAAGCAACAGTTAGAACTGGACATGGAACAACAGACTGGTTCCAAATAGGAAAAGGAGTACGTCAAGGCTGTATATTGTCACCCTGCTTATTTAACTTATATGCAGAGTACATCATGAGAAACGCTGGGCTGGAAGAAACACAAGCTGGAATCAAGATTGCCGAGAGAAATATCAATACCCTCAGATATGCAGATGACACCACCTTTATGGCAGAAAGTGAAGAAGAACTAAAGAGCCTCTTGGTGAAAGTGAAAGAGGGGAGTGAAAAAATTGGCTTAAAGCTCAACGTTCAGAAAACTAAGATCATGGCATCTGGTCCCATCACTTCATGGGAAATGGATGGGGAAACAGTGGAAACAGTGTCAGACTTTGTTTTTTTTGGGCTCCAGAATCACTGCTGATGGTGATTGCAGCCATGAAATTAAAAGACGCTTACTCCTTGGAAGGAAGGTTATAACCAACCTAGACAGCATATTTAAAAGCAGAGACATTACTTTGCCAACAAAGGTCCGTCTAGTCAAGGCTATGGTTTTTCCAGTGGGCATGTATGGATGTGGGAGTTGGACGGTGAAGAAAGCTGAGTGCTGCAGAATTGATGCTTTTGAACTGTGGTGTTGGAGAAGACTCTTGAGAGTCCTTTGGACTGCAAGAAGATCCAATCAGTCCATCCTAAAGGAGATCAGTCCTGGGTGTTTATTGGAAGGACTGATGCTGAAGCTGAAACTCCAATACTTTGGCCACCTCATATGAAGAGTTGACTCAATGGAAAAGACTCTGATGCTGGGAAGGATTGGGGGCAGGAGGAGAAGGGGACGACAGAGGATGAGATGGCTGGATGGCATCACTGATTCGATGGACGTGGATTTGGGTAAACTCCGGGAGTTGATGGACAGGGAGGCCTGGCGTGCTGTGATTCATGGGATTGCAAAGAGTCAGACACGACTGAGGGACTGAACTGAACTGAACTGATGAATGACAAAGTGAGAGAGTGTTAGTCTCTCAGTTGTGTCCAACTCTGCAATTCCATGGACTGAAGCCCACCAGCCTCCTCTGTCCATGGAATGCTCCAGGCAAAAATACTGGAGTGGGTTGCCATTTCCTTCTCTAGGGGATCTTCCCAACCCAGGGATCGAACCCAGGTCAATTGCAAGCAGATTCTTTACCATCTGAGGCACCAGGGAATGACAAAGGTCACTCCACTTATTCTGGAAATTTCATGAATTTTGAAAGATTTTGCCGAGAACTGGAAACAAAGACTAGATAAAGTTCTTGTAATATTATCTGAAGCCACCTCCTGCGTTTTGACCACAGACAGATCCCTTCTAACAAAAGGGTCCTAACATTTAACAGACACTGCAATTCACTAGACCACATTGTCACTAATAATAAAGAGTCCAGTCCATTATCACATCATATGAAACTACCTCCCAGGGTGAGACCATGAAGGTTGGCTGACCCCATGAGATCTCGCAGGTTCCAAATATAGGAGTGATCTGAGCAACAAATGGCTTCACCCTTTCAGACATCTGATGTAACTGAGCTGAGATAATATCTTGCCCCGTGCCCTTGCTGATGGGAATGGAAAGGGGTGCAGCCATTTTGACAGTGGTTGGCAGTTTCTCATTAAACACAGTTACAGTCTAGCAGTTCTACTCCTAGAGTAGAGTAGTATGGAAATGTGCACCTAAGTGTTCAGAGGAGCATTATTTAGAGTATAAAAAAAGTAGAAATAAGCCAAAGGTCCATCTAAATGATGAATGAAAGAATAAACAAAGTATGATATATTACACAATGGCAATAAAAAAGGAAGTACCAAGATTCGTGGTACAACATAAATGAACTGCATATGACATGATGTTACCTATTTGAACTGTGTGTGTGTGTGTGTCACTCAGTCATGTCTGACTCTTTGCAACCTCACAGATTATAGCCCACCAGGCTCCTCTGTCCATGGGATTTTTCAGGCAAGAATACTGGAGTGCGTTGCCATTTCCTTCTCCAGGGGATCTTACCAACCTAGGGATTGAATCCATGTCTCCTGCAATGCAGGCAGATTCTTTACCTGCTGAGCCCTCAGGGAAGCCCCCATGTGAACTGTCCAGACAGACAAATCAATAGAGAGAGGAAGTAGATCAGTGATAGCCAGGAAGAGGGCCTGAGGGTGAGCGATTGCTCATGCGTAAGGAGTTATGGAAATGTTCTAAAATTAGACCGTGTTTATGGATCATGACTCTGAGAATATACTAAAACCCACTGGGTTGTAAAAAGTTAATTGAGCAAATTTTCTGGTATGTGAGTTATGTCACAATAAATATGTTAAGAAATGGGAAGCTGTGATATATACACTGCAGTTCAAGTATGTTAAAAAAATAAACAGGTTTCTGGGGGTTGACGAATACCTAACTTAATTAACCTACATTAAGGTAATACAGTGAGGTTAGAGCATCCACTCCATAGACATACAGCCTGGTTTTGTTTGTTTTGTTTTCTATTGAAATATATTACAATATTATGTTAGCTTCAAGTATACAATATAGTGATTCAATATTTTTACAGTTTATACTCCATTATGTTATTACAGGATAACGGCTATAATTCCTTATGCTATACAGCGTATCCTTGTTGTTTATCTATTTTATACATAGTGGTTTGTATCTCTTGATGCCATATCCCCATCTGGCCCCTCTTCCTCCCCTCTCCCTATTAGTTTGTTTTCTGCATCTGTGAGTCTGTTTCCATTTTGTTATATTCATTTCCTTTTTTATGTTCCACACGTAAGTGATAACATAGAATATTTGTCTTTCTCTGTCTGATTTATTTCACTATGTGTAATACTTTCTAGGTCCATCCATGTTGCTGCAAATGTCAGAATTTTTATTCTTTTCTGTGGCTGAGTAATATTCCATTTTTACATATAATGGAATATTATATATATCTATTCCTCTGTGGATGGCAACACAGTGAAGCAGTTTAGAGCATCTCCTCCATAGCCACACTCCCTGGTTTTGAATTTTTGATCTCATTCCCTGCTAGCTATGTGACAGTGAACAACACTTCTTCAGGCTTCACTTTCATTGTGTAAAGTGCCTGTGGAAATAGTGCTTGTTCCATGGCTGTTTATTTAATAACTAGGAAATGCTCCATAAACATTAGTTATTGTGATGATTTATAATTTTAATTTATGTATTAACTTGTTTTCATAGGGAAATATTTTCTAGTTTCTAAGAAATATCAGAGAGCCAATTCTGAAATTTTACATACTATTAAAATAACAACATAACAGCTATCCTATATGAAATCTTATTTGTAATCCATGTGCTGAGCACTTTTGTATAGAATATTTCTAACCTTTACTCTTCAAGATGGGTATTATTGTACCCACTTATATTTGAGTAAATAAGGACTAGAGAAATTAGGAAATTTGCCCAAGGTCTTATATATAAGAAGTCAGGGCTAGGGGACTTCCTCAGAGGTCCAGTGGCTAATACTCTGTGCTCCCAACTCAGGGGGCATGAGTTTGATCTCTGGTCAGGGAAATAGATCCCACATGCTGCAACTAAGAGCTTACATGGCACATGGTGCAGCCAAAAAAATAAGTCAGAGCTGGGATTGGGACTGAGATCTCCTTATCCTCAAGTCCCTGCCACTATACCCTCTAAGTTACTGAGGTCTGCTCTTGTGTCTCATGTTATTCTTTTTTTAGCCAATTAAGTCTTTATTTCAAAATTCCATTTCTCTGGGCTTGATTTCAGCCCTGCCTGTTTCAAGTTCCATTTCACTAAGAGGAAAAGAAAAGCCAGTCCTGGGCATTAATCACAGGGTCTTCAGTGGCATAGAATCTCGGTCAGCCTGTGCTTTGTGATTTTAAAGTTAGCTTGACTTTGCAAACTGCCTTTATTTGCAGAAATGTTAATATTGTACATTTACAACTTTTAAAAAAAGAAGTAGTTTCAAGTGACCATTTGCCAGTGATGATTGTGACAAGGCAGAACCTTCTATGTGATGGAACCCAGGGGCCAAGACCACTTAGTTGACAAACACTTTCTCATCAAGATTTTCTTCCATTTTCAAATCACAGACTTGACTATTATGGATCATGAATCATCACCCAGGCATTCATTCTGTAAGGTGGAAACCTTTTAGATGGCATAGCTGTTGTGTTTGGCCAAGCTCCTTTTAGAATAATTACCCAGATTCTCACTCTTAGGTAATGATTAACTGCCATGCATTGCACATTTTCATTTAAATTATTCTCATTGTATGTTCCAGTGAGCTGTAGAGTGCAATTTTGTTGAAGGCACAGGACAATGTTCAGCAAAATGTATCATCTGTGTTTTTCTGTTGTGTTGAATTGGCATTGTTCGCCTTATTGTGTAGCTGGCAATTTGGCAGTTCTATGCACCAGGGGTGTTAAGAGGCTGTGTAGCTCCTTGAAAAAAATTGAGAGAAAAACAGCCCAGTAGGGTTTTTTCTTTTAGGTATATGTTCATTAAAACTGAGTAATTTTTTGCCCAAATAACAAATATGAAAACCCTAAGTGGCTTTGAGGTATTTAACATAGAAATTGAAACAAAAATGAATTAATGTGTTTCTAGATTATAAATAGAAAAGGGAAAAGAAATCTCTTCCAGTAAGACAAAAGCCACCCTACTTAAGAATTTTGCTCCTTTTTTTTTTTAAGATTAACTTTTTGATCCAATTTATTTAGATGTAAACATGCATTGAAATCACTGTCATAACATGGAGAAAGCAATGAGAGCCAATAGCAACTGAAAACCATAGTTCAAAATAACCCTTTTCTATTTTCTTCCCTGCTACCTAACTGTGCATTCATTACTGGAAAAGGGGGAAATTCTTGCATCCTTTTTCTGAGATTTTCAAAGCACCTGCTCTGATGTCAATATATAGCATCACAGATAAGTTTTCCTTCTTCATACTGTAGTTTTCTTATAGTTGGAGAAGTGCCCAGTAAAACCTGCCAGTGGTGTGACACTGCCTAAGAATGACTGATTAAAATGATACTCTTCCTGGCATTCCCTCAGACTATGGCTTTTATTAATTAAGAAGTCCATTGTGTATGAATAATGCCACCTGGACAAAATTAAAAACTTATACGGGAGTACATTAGTGGTTCAACATTTGTATCTGTGTGATTCAATATTTGAAATATTTTCGCTGAACTACTTTTGAAATAAATTGGATTGAGACAGAAGCAAAAATGTCAGATTTACAGTGAAATTAAGCTGTAAAGTAAGAGGATTATCAATTTTATAGGAAAGTAAGTATCACAGTAGAAAGAAGTTCTGAAAGCAGTTCCTAAAGCTTAATATAATAATTTAATCCTGTTTTTCTAAATCAGACTTTGCACTTTTGAATTCCAAAGGTATTTTCACTGAAAATGACAACAAAATGACCATGGGAGTGCAGAGAATTTACAGAATTAGATGGCTATGTGATTTAAGAGGAAACTTCAGAAGCAGGTTAGCTTTGCTCTCTGCTCTGACTCCTTGGAAAAGTCATTTTGCCCACCTGAAACTCAGTTTCTTTCTCTCCAAACACGAAATAATTGCCTCAGTTCCTCCTCTCCTACAAGGTGCAAAAGCAAAACACAACAAAACCCCATCATCAAGGATGTTCCCATGTGGGTTTAAACATGAGCCCTTACTAAGAGCCGACACTCTTGCTAAGGTTATAGAAGGGCATGTGATGCCAGTTACGGCGACATACCAAAAAGATGACATATTTGAAATTCTTTGAGAGACCTTTCTGGCAGTCCAGTGGTCCAGTGCAGGTTCAATCCCTGGTCAGGGAGCTAAGATCCCACATGGCTTGTGGCAAAAACAAAGCAAAACAAAACACATAGAACAGAAGCAATATTGTAACAAATTCAAGAAAGACTTTAAAAATGATCCACATTAAAAAAAATCTTTAAAAGAAAAAAAGAAATGCTTTGACTTATTTCAAACTAAAAGGTCATTTTCTTTTTCAAAGCAAAATTGATGAGTTTACAGTATTTTTGGTTTTTTTGCTTGCATGCATGCTAAGTTGCTTCAGTCGTGTCTGACTCTTTTGTGACCCCCATAGACTATAGCCTGCTAGGCTCCTCTGTCCATGGGATTCTCCAGGCGAGAATACTGCAGGGGGTTGCCATGTCCTCCTCCAGGTGATCTGCCTGACCCAGGGATCATACCCATGTCTCCTACATTACAGGTGGATTCTAACCAGGGAAGCCCCTTTTTCAGTTTTTTACAAATACCTAAAAATCTGCTTTGTCTCTGATCCTCCTTCCAGTATAGTGTTTGAGTTACAGTCCAGGGCACTCCATTGCAAGCCACATCTGGAGGTTGGTACAACATTTGCAGTTTCAAAATTTTTGATCAAATAGGTCATGATCCATATCTTAACATACATACATACATACTGATTGATGTGTTAAAGATACATGTGCATGTACACATGATAGATCATGTGCTTATCTGTTTATCAATGGTTTGTTTTATATATAAACAGAACGTCTCTCTGTCTGACTTGCAGCCCCTTGAGATTAAGGACTTTGTGGTTTTTACTCCCTCAGGACACAGCCCGGTGCTCTGTTCCTTGTAGGTAGAGCAGAGACGCGCCAACAGAACGTTATTTCCCCTTTTACCTTCTCCTGACTGAGGACGTTGGCCGGTGTCCCTGCCAGTCTGGACTAGAGCAGAGGACTCTGAGTTCTTGAAGACCTCGGGCTGGCTGCCTCTCCTGGCAACCTGGACTACCTTTTCTCCTTTCTTCTAGGAGAGAAGAAACTCTTTTCCTCCTGCTCTTTAGAAAGATGAAGTTCAGGCCTCTGAGACTCTTCTCTTGCTCTGTGCCCGATACTTTATGTAGTCCTTTTCCTTCGGTAAAGATAAGAAGAGACTGAATATACAGAGGGGCAATGGCCAAGCCATTTATAGAAATGGAATCGACCTACCATCTGCAGCAAACTTCCAGGGAAACCAACCTCTTTTCTATAATAAATAACCCAGGAGGCCAGCCTACTGTGAACCAGACTGGCAGCAAGCCAGATTATTATCTCCAGTGACAATCCTGGAAGCTGAACAGTAACTTCTGTTATCATTCTGCCCATATATCCAGGGCTTGATTAATAACTGGCAGCTCTCCTAATTTGTGTCCCCATTTCCAACTTAGCACCAACCAGAGAAAGTCAGATATGCTCCCCTAACCAATCACTAGTGGCTCATGTGGTAAAGAATCTACCTGCAATGCAGGAGACCCAGGTTTGATCCCTGGGTTGGGAAATCCCCTAGAGAAGGAAATGGCTACCCATGCCAGTATTCTTGCCTGGAGAAATCCATGGACAGAGGAGTTGTGGGGTTGCAAAGAGTCGGACACAACTGAGTGACTAACACACACAACCAATCACTAGGGCTTCTCTGGTGGCTCAGTGGTTAGGAATCCACCTGCCAGGTTCGATCCTGGGTTGGGAAGATTCCCTGAAGAAGGAAATGGCAACCCACTCCAGTGTTCTTGCCTGAGAAATTCTATGGACAGAGGAGCCGGGCGAGCAAAGAATCAGACACGACTTAGAGACTAAACAACAACCAATCACTAGAACACTCAGCTTCTATTAAGCCTGCCTACAGCTTCCCCAGGCCAACAGCCTCCGATCAGGGATTCCCTGCCTGAAACCTTCCCTTTTTCACTAGAAAGTTTTCCCATGTCTCTGCCCAGACACAGGTGATGGTAGCAGACTCCCTTGCTGCAGCAAGCTCTGAATAAACAGACTTTGCTTTTCTCATCTGATTGGTCTTCATTTATTTCCCAATAGGAAATGTCAGATGTTTTCCTGTATTTTTATATTCGAACTTGAAAAACTGGAGATCTGATTAAAATGCATTAGGAACCAGCAAGAGATTGCTTCGTCAATGCTACTAATTTCCCCAGAGATTTTATTAAAATCAGTTTGCTGTGACAGCATCACACTTTCTATGGTGTTTGCTTGGATTTCATAACTTCAGCTCAGCACTCAGGGGGCTGCCCCTCTACCCTGCTGTAGTCTCTCAAAGGCAGAGGACTCTGCTACCCATGTCCTTTCATCACGGTGTAAAGTATAGGCATGTTTTAGCCAAGATTTAAGTAAACTGACTTTATCTCTAAAAAATCAGATCTAGAATTCCTAAAATAGTTAACTGTAACAAGCATATCTAAGACAATTAGATAAAAAGGGTATATATTTTACTAATGCACCACTGTTATCAGTTCATTCTAACTCTGATTTAATGTGGAAGCTCGGCCTGAAATAGTCTTGGATCACTTCAGTTCAGTTCAGTTCAGTCGCTCGGTCATGTCGACTCTTTGCGACCCCATGAATTACAGCACGCCAGGCCTCTCTGTCCATCACCAACTCCCGGAGTCTATCCAAACCCATGTCCATCGAGTCAGTGATGCCATCCAACTATCTCCTCCTCTGTCGTCCCCTTCTCCTCCTGCCCCCAATCCTACCCAGCATTAGGGTCTTTTCCAATGAGTCAGCTCCTCGCATGAGGTGGCCAAGGTATTGGAGTTTCAGCTTCAACATCAGTCCTTGCCTTCTCTCAATTTCTAGTCAAGATCTTTCAAGGTACAAACACATTTCTGGGACTTCTGCCAGTGTCTGTGTTTGTCCACAGTTACTTACCTAACCTTGCTTAGGTTTATCTTGTATTATGTTTTGTCCACATGTTAAAAGTGTAACCTTTCCTGATTTTTTCCATGACTGTGTTTTGTTTTGCTGCCATAGACTTACTGGTGTACTGATCCCCTCCCATCTGCTGTTGGCTTTCTTAGCTGGATCTGGTTTTAACCTGAATCTGCATTAATGTTACACGTTGACTGTGTCCCCTCAAAACTTATATATTGAATTCCTATTCCCACGAATATGACCGTACTAGGAAGTAGGACCTTTAAGGAGACAAAGTTAAAATGAGGCCGTTAGGGTGAGCCCTAATCTGATATGACTAGTATCCTTATTAGAAAAGGAAATTTGGACACACAGGGATGTCTGAACACACAGAAGAAAGACCATGTAAGAACACAGAAAGTAGCCATCCACAAGCTGGGGAGAGAGGATTCAAAAGAAACCAAACCTGTTGTTGTTCAGTCACCAAGTTGTATCCGACTCTTTGCGACCCCATGGACTGCAGCAGGCCAGACTCCCCTGTCCTTCACTATCTCCTGGAGTTTGCTCAAACTCATGTCCGTTGAGTCGGTGATGCCATCCAATCATCTCATCCTCTGTCACCCCTTTCTCCTCCTGCCCTCAATCTTTTCCAGCATCCGGGTCTTTTCCAACGAGTCAGCTTTTCACATCAGCTGGCCAAAGTATTGGAGCTTCAGCTTCAGCATCTGTCCTTCCAATGAATATTCAAAGTTTATTTCCTTTAGGATTGACTGGGTTGAGCTCTTTGCTGTCCAAAAGCTTACCTAGAAATTATTCACTGGCTAGAATCCTGTACATAGTCAAGCCTTCAATCCAGTGTGAGAACAACTTCAGATAAGTAAAAAAGAGGATGACCAATACCATATACTATCACTTATCTGTGGAATCTAAAAAAATGACATAAATATATCTGTGAAACTGAAACAGACATAGACGTAGAGAACAAATTTGTGGTTGTCCATGGGGAGGGGGTTTAGGGGAGGGGAAGATTGGGTTTTTGGGAATAGCAGATGAAAACTATTATATATAGGATGGACGAACAACAAGGTCCTACTGTATAACACAGACAACTATATTCAATATCTTTTGATAAACCGTAATGGAAAAGAATATATATATATATGTATAACTGAATCACTTTGCTATACAAAAGAAATTAATGCAACATTGTAAATCAACTGTACTTCAATGAAATTAAAAAAAAAAAAGAGAATAACCAGATATTTTTAGAAATTCAGTTTTACCTGCAGTGTGTGTCCTTTCTCAGGAACACAGATAATCCTTCATTCAGATTAGAATTGAGTAATTAGGGAGCCTCATACTGGGTAGAGATCAAGAGAAGTTCCTTGATGACAGTGGTCCAGCAAGCCCAGACACCACCCAGTTCAGAGCAGAACAAAGCAGATGGCTGCTGTAGGTTATCTTCACAGAAAGAGCTTATATGATGGTTTTGGCAAAAGGTAGCATAGTATCAAGAGATTTTAGAGCATACTTTCAGGGCTATAAGGAAGAAGCAGTGTTAAGGGCATTAGAAAATCAAGCCAAAGAAAAAGAGGCAGAATTTATATATTCTGCATGTGAAATGAAGTATATTTGTTACAACTCAATACAACTTAAATGGGAGTTTACTCGTAAGAGACTGCTGCTTTCATTATAAAACTTGTAGTAATATTTCACTTTTTAAAAAATGTGTATTTCTTAATCGAATGAACATAGCAAGTGAAATAGTTAAGAATTAGTTTGGGTTTAGTTTGTACCTCTAAAGGCTTTCTGCAAGAAATCAGTGTTAGGAGAAACCTTTAAAAATAGGACTTCATCTAATTTGATGTTGAAGAGAAAAGTATGCCATCTAAGTGGAGTGAGCAGAATAACTGCAAAAAGAGGAAACCGTCGTGCACTGGAAGGAGGGGGAGGATTAAGGAAAGCTGGCAGCACAGGGTGGGATTAATGAGGCTTGAAACTGGAAGTCCATTTATAGATGAGTGGAGTGCCCAATATAGCTGAGGTTTAACTGAAAGGCAAGTGCTGATGACGGGTTTATGAGGCTACAAAGCACTGTGAAAACAAACAGATATCTGTTTGCTAAAGTCTGTGTAGTCAGAGGAAAAAATGTGAATCAGAAGCTGCTGTCTTCTGGGCAACCAACCCTATGAATCTCTCTTTTCAGTTTTACAAAATGAATGAATGTAGGGTCAAGGAAGTAATATTTCAGATGAGAATGTAGGCATGGCCTGCTCTGTGCAAGCCTTCAGGTTCCTGTTGGAATTTCCTAAAAAATGGAGTTATTTGCCAAGTCAGAAGACTAATGATACTGTTACAGAAAAGATACATTTCTCCTTCTTTTCTCCTCCTCCTCCTTTTTCCTCTTCTTCCTCCCTCCCCTGCCTCACTGCCCACCTCTTCCTTTGTTCTATCTCTATGTCTCTCATGCATGCACACAAGAAAAAATTTTATTTGGCTTTTAATTCCTGTAACCATTGAATTTTTTACAGTGTGGTTTCTTGGTTTGTTCTTGAAAATACCATTCCCAGGACCCACTCCAGATTCCCTCCCCCATGCCCAAAAAAAGAGACTCTTTTTCTGGTGTCTTTCCAAAACTGAAAAACATTCCCAAGTGCAGTCATTAAGCATGCTTGCTTAATCGCTCAGTTGTGTCCAACTCTTCGTGACCCCATGGACTGTAACCCTCCAGGCTCCTCTGTCCATGGGATTCTCCAGGCAAGAATACTGGAGTGGCTTGCCATTTCCTACTCCAAGGGATCTTCCTGAACCAGGGATCGAACCCGCATCTCTTGGGTCTCCTGCCTTGGCAGGCAGATTCTTTACCACTGAGCCACCTTCAAGCACAATAATTATTTTGCTAGAAAAAGCGACTCTGTTGAACATGTAGGGGATCGTGATGGTTCTCTTCTCTGTGTTTTTCAAGTCACCGTGTAGAACTGTGTAATCTCTTTTTAGCCCAGTTTCCCCAGCCATCAGAGTGTGTGCTCCCTTTGAGATGTGCCCAATACCCAGCCAGGGGGCACCTTGTTCCACCAGTACCTTGCCCAGTGTGTGTCCTCAACATCACAGTGGGGATCCATGGCCGCTCTACTGGCCCAGAGGGGAGCAGGGCCCCAAGCCCTCTGCGGTCTGACCCCCTCCTTCCACAGATGCCCCAGAGATGATGGGGGCGGGGGGAACCACAGTGCCAGTTTCTGGTGCTAGACTGTGAGTCCCTAGACTCAGTCACTGTCCAAGTCCCCTATCATCCCTCAAGATAGAAGTCTCCACAACACCCACAACACAGATCCTTCCAGTTGTCAGATTCTACCTCCAAGTACTGAGCTCTAGAGAGAATAGGCTGAGTGGCTGTTTCATGATAAATAAAGAAAAAAAGTCAACGTCCGTGCAGCATTTGCTCAGCAGATTGAGGAGTCGGTGGTGCTGCCACTGGAGTGTTTCCAGTTGGGGATCAACTGGGAGACCATGCACCCCTTTGCTCCTTTCAGCCATGAGTCTGTCATCCAGCACCTCTGTGCAAACAAGAAAAAAAAAATTTAAGTCACTACTGCTCATGGAAAAGTCTCTCAGCCTTGGGAGACCCTGGGGAGAGGAGGCAGGAGAGGGTGGAATGATACTTCACATGTAAAAGACAGCCTTCTCTTAAGGAAAATTTAAAAATTTGTATTTAGTGATGTAATCACTTTAACATTTTCCCTAGGGCTTCATGCCCTATTTTAGGAACAAAAGATCAGCTCTTTCCAAAGATGCCCCTAAAATCAACTTTCAGAAGAAATGAAAGAAGATTCTAAAATACCAGAAGGGCAGAGAGGAAGAGCCTGACGTATGAGGCACCCACCAATGGCCTCATTTGAAAAATAATTCCATGTGTTAGAGCAGTAATTCTCCCATCAGTGTGGCAGTTTAACAAGAATCGAACAGATTCATCTCATAGCTTGAACAAGTTACAATAGCTGCAGGGAGTGTTGGTGATTTAGGTGCATTCAGGATGGGGTGAATGTCTTGGATGGGCTTCCCAGGTGATGCTAGTGGTAAAGAACCTGCCTGCCAATGCAGGTAGACTTAAGAGACATGGGTTCAATCCCTGGGTTGGGAAGATTCCCCTGCAGGAGGGCATGGTGATCCACTCCAGTATTCTTGCCTGGAGAATCCCATGGACAGAGAAGCCTGGCAGGCTACGGTCCAGCGAGTCACAAAGAGTCAGACACAACTTAGCAACTAAACAACAACAAATCTAGACAAGAGAGAAATTTTCATTACTTATTAATCAGACAAACAAAAAGCTGAATGACACTCTAAGGTGTATTACCAGGCATATTTTCAGTCCAGAATCTTCTCTCTAGTCCTTAGAAAGAAACTGGAAGTTAATCCGAGATGAAGGCCTTGCAGTGCTGGATAAAACCCAGGGCCTCTTCCTGCCTGAAGATGAGAACCTGCGGGAAAAGGGTGACTGGAGTCAGTTTACACTGTGGCAGCAAGGTGAGCGCCTGACTTTCTGATCATTCTCTGTGATCTGATGGGAAAGTGGGGGGCCCTTCTGGGAATACTTCACAGAGTCTGGGAAACCCAGATTATCAAAATCTGTTCATTGCTTCTTAAAATGTATGAACACTCATTTATGTGTGTGCATGCAAATTCGTAGTTTTATATATGCATATGTTGTATTTGGATATATAGTGTGTTTTGATTTTCCTGGTCTTTTCTGTTACATGATATGTTACAAAGAGTAGTCCTACTGTATAGATGTAACTGAAAAGCCCACCATGGGGGTGCCTTAGAAAGGAGCTTCCCTGGGCCTCCTTTGCCCCTGTCCCATGGAAATGCATCCCAATGTGAGAGCTGTTAGGGGTGATGACACACCAGAGGGACAACTCAGTAATAGCTAGTGTCTGAGCTCCTCAAGAATAGGAACGGGGGATTTCCCTGGTCGTCCAGTGGTTGAGAATCCGCCTGCCAATGCAGGGAAGGTGGGTTCGATGATCTCTGGTCCAAGAAGATCCCACATGTTGCAGAGCAACTAAGTCCATTTGCCACAACTACTCAAGCCAGCCCTCCAGCTTGTGCTCTGCAACGAGACAAGCCACCGCAATGAGAAGCGCGTGGACCACAACTGGAGAGTCGCCCTCACTCGCCACAGCCAGAGAAAACCCAAGCAGAGCAATGAAGACAGTGCAGCCAAAAAGAAATTAAAACAAAAAGAATAGGAAGGGGTTCACAGTCAATGTAACATTCCCTGAGCAGAACCCAGATCCAGGTACACGCCCACTCTGTGTGTGTCCAACAAGTTAATATCAATCTGTCCTCAAAATGAGAAGCATTGAATTTTATCTTTAAAGCACTCTCCAATTCTCTTGAAAATTCAAATTAACTTGGGTTAACAATAGCTGTACAAAAGTAAATCCATTCTGAAGACTAACCAGCATGTATCTCACACCTTTAAGCTGCAGAAAATAAAGTAGAGGATGGTAAGCAGTTGGTTTATATTATGGGACAAATAAGCACCCTCCTTTATGTCAGCATGCTTTCAGAATACAAAGGTTTACATGTCAGAGAAAGAAGAACAACTTCAATAATATTTTCAGGGACGTGTCCATAAGAAGAGAGATCACGGGATTTCAAGCGACTCTGTCAGCTTTTTTCCAACAAGGCTTTTTTAAGCAGAGCTATAGTAAGGTCAATATGTGAACAGCATGCTAATTTTTGTCTATCGGCATCTCACTAAATGAGTCAATTCTGTTGGCCATAAGCATTCACCAGTTCATCCGATGCCTCCATTCCATTAACATCCTCATGCTTCATAGAACCTACTGGGTTTCCTAGAATAAGGCTTCAGAATCGTACGCATCCTGGAGGTAATTTTTGGGAGCCATACACTCTGCTAAATCCATGTGCTTTAATAAGACTGAAATATGCAAAGCATTGTAGGGCATATAAGAACATTAAACGAAAGTAAATAAATAATGGAGACAGTTTGGTTGGTGGCAATCAAATTATTTGGTTTGACTTTTAAGGTTTGGGTGTATTTTAAAAATTTTTTCAACTGTAGCAAAAGTATGCATAACTTAAAATTTAGCACCTCATCTGTTTTTAAGTGTACATTCAGTACAGTCAAGTATATTCATATTTTTGGGCAACCAATCTCTGAAACTATTTCACCTTGCAAAACTCAGCCCTTGACAACCACCTTTGCACTTTCTGTGTCTATGAATTTGACTACTTTAGACAAAACAATTCATTATAAGTGGAATCATACAGTATCTGTTAACTTACAGATTTTCATATATTTTTATTATAACTAATTTTCCATGAATTAGAGTAACTTCTTAAAGTACTCTTTACTTCCTGTTATCTTTGTTAAATCTTTCTTCCCATTGAATGGAATTTGCATGTTCCTTCTTTTTTCTTAAGTCTGACAGAGTGATCCATAAGGATCCATAAGGTCCATAAGGATCTGACTTAGTAGAGGCTTAGAGGTTGTCTAGTCTAGTTAGGAAAGGATGCTACTGGATATTTGAAGGCCTCGAAGCTGGCTTCAAGCTTGGTTTCCACCCATATGTAAGTGGAAATCACAAAAGGTCTCTAAGCAGCCCCGTTAGTTCTGAAGTATACGTTGTTGTTGTTCACTCGCTAAGTTGTGTCCCACCCTTTGCAACCCCGTGGACTCCAGCACACCAGGCTCCTCTGTCTTCCCAGAGTTTGCTCAGATTCATGTCCATTGAGTCAATGATGCCATCCAACCATCTCATCCTCTGCCACCTCCTTCTTGTTTTGCCTTCAGTCTTTCCCAGCCCAAGGGGTTTTTCCAGTGAGTCGGCTGTTCATTCATATCAGGTGGCCGGAGTATCAGAGCTTCAGTATTCCCTTTTAAATGATCAGCTTTTTTGAGTTAGAGGAAAAAAGACAGAATCAACAAATATACATATGAATTTTTCCCCACAGATGCTTTCAAATTGCTATGTGGGTGTTATAGAACATCTGTTTTGTTCGTTTATTGCTACGACGGTAGCAACGTTTATGGTAAGACATACAGTTAGCAAATATGCCACACATGCGCAGTCATTTTGTTTTCCAGAGCCCATGGGAGACAGTGCTACCTGATCCCAAGAGCCTTTCTGGATGAACTCAAGATGAACCTCTGAATTCTTCTCAACACACTGATCAGCTGACAGTGGCTACCTAGACAATTCTAGGTAGCCACTGTCAGCTGATCAGAGTTGTCATGCAAGACGAACCTATTGTCATGCCAGCAGTAGAGCCTTGAAACTTCGGAAAGCTACAACCCAGGACCTTTAAAAACCTTGGCTCCATGAATTGTTGTTGTTCAGTCTCAGTCATGTCTGACTCTTTGCAACCCCGTGGACTGCAGCACATCAGGCTTCCCTTTCCTTCACCATCTCCCAGAGCTTGCTCAAACTCCTGTCCATTGAATCGGTGATGCCATCCAACCATCTAGTCCTCTGTCGTCCCCTTCTCCTCCTGCCTTCAATCTTTCCCAGCATCAGGGTCTTTTCTACTGAGTCAGCTCTTTGCATCAGATGGCCAAAGTATTGGAGTTTCAGCTTTATCATCAGTCCTTCCAATGAGTATTCAGGATTGATTTCCTTCAGGATTCACTGGTTTGATCTCCTTGCCGTCCAAGGGACTCTCAAGAGTCTTCTTGTCCAACACCACAGTTCAAAAGCATCAATTCTTCGGAGTTCAGCTTTCTTTATAGTCCAGCTCTCACATCCATACGTGACTACTGGAAAAACCATAAGTGAAATTGCTCAGTTGTGTCCGATTCTTTGTGACCCCATGTACGGTAGCCTCCCAGGCTCCTCCATCCATAGGATTTTCCAGGCAAGAGTACTGGAGTGGGTTGCCATTTCCTTCTCCAGGGGATCTTCCAGACCCAGGGATCGAACCTGGGTCTTCCACGTTGCAGGCAGACACTTTACCATCTGAGATACTTTGACTATATGGACCTTTGTTGGTTAAGTAATGTCTCTGCTTTTTAATATGTGTCTAGGTTGGTCATAGCTTCGCTTCCAAGGTGGCTCCATGAATATCCCTCTTAAAATGTATTCTTCACATGTAAATGAAATATTCAGTTGATTATCTCAGATTTGCATTGGCATTTAGATCTCTTTCTAAGGCTGTTTTTCCCCAAAGAAGCAGAGTTTATCAATTCTTGAAAGTTACTTTAAATTGTGTGGGAAATAATAAAATAACAAAACCACACTGCATTCAGCTGCTGGGCATTTTCTCCTTAGCTGAATGGTTTGTTCTGCACAGCTATGTTCACATCCAAGATGCAACGAAATGGTAAATCATGCTTTAAAGCATAGCCTCTGGAGATGGAGGATCCTGAGTTGGGGTCCTGGCTGTACCACTTGTTACCATTTAATGTGGGCATGTTGCTGAATCTGTGAGCCTCAGATTCCTCAGCTGAAAAATGACAATGAAAATAGTGCCTTAAGTATGGGGTTGTTACTAGAATCAGTGAGTGTTCAAAGGTCTGACAGATAAATGATAGCAATACTAGTTTTTTATTACATAATAATTATACATTATATAACAGTAATAGAGGCAGTCTCAGGTCACAATTAAGAACATGGACTCTGGGAGTTAAAATGTCTCTATCTTTCAAAAAAATAACACATCGTTTATACTCCTCCATGAGAGCAAATGGCATTATACCTTCCCGAGCACATCATTCCTAAGAAACAGTGATTTTGTAGATGGTGAGGAAAGTTGCATAGTCCAAGGTGCTTCAGACTCTACCTACATCTGTGTTCTTGACAGTCACTCAGAGAAACCCCTGTCTCCCAGAGACCTCCTTCCCTCTTCTTTATCAGCATGTAAAGAATGAGTTGTACATTGAAAAATATATTAAATTTCAATGAAAAATAATAACTAAGCTATTTTGCTTCCTTAGGGTGGGTAGATTAATTTACTATGGCCACTATAACAGATTACCATAAATTTAGTGGCTTAAGATCAGAGAAGGCAATGGCAACCCACTCTAGTACTCATGCCTGGAAAATCCAGTAGACGGAGGAGCCTGGTAGGCTGCAGTCCATGGGGTCGCAAAGAGTCGGACACGACTGAAGTGACTTAGCAGCAGCAGCAGCAGTGGCTTAAGATAACCCAGATGTATTATCTTTACAATTTAGAGGTCAGAAGTGGGTCTCACTGAGCTAAAATCAAAGTGTCATCAGGGTGGCTTCTGGTGGCTCTGGCATTTCTTCTGGTGGCTCTGGCTTCTAGAAGTTGCCCACATTCTTTAGTTTGTGGTTCCCTTCCATCTTCAGAACCACCAGTGGCTGGTCACGTCTTTCTCATTCTGTGTCACTCTGGCCTTGACTCTCTGCCCCTTGTGTATTTAGACCCTATGATTACACTGGGCCTATCCAGTTCATCCACAATAACCTCCTTTTTTAAAGGTCAGCTGGTTAGTAATCTCATCGTCATATGCAACCTTAATTTCCCCTTGCCATGTTACATGATATATTTACGAGTTACTGGGCTTAGGTTGTGATCCTCTTTGGGAGGGGCCATTATTCTGCCTGCCACAGGGGGAAAGAGGCATGTAACACATGCCCTGTCCATTAGGCATCCTTAATCAAATGCAGTAGGCCAGTGAGTAGAGTGTTCTGGTCCTTACTCTGCCAGTCACTATCTGTTGCAACAGAACATTGTGTCTTCTTGTGTTTACTCAGCCTCTCATTTTTTAGAATTGATTCCTTTGGCTTTTCTTTAATATTTATTTATTTATTTGGCTGTGCTGAGTCTTAGTTGTAGCACGTGAACTCTTAGTTGCAGCATGTGGGATCTAGTTCCTTGACCAGGGATTGAACCTGGGGCCTCCTGTATTGGGAGCTCGAAGTCTTGCCACTGGACCACCAGGGAAGTCCTAGCCTTCTCATTCTTACAGTGAGGAGGACAGTATAGGTTGTATATGGTCAAAACGGGATGAGTTAAAGCTTTACTGTGATTTGTTCCTAACGGGTTTTATCATTTATTGTTCTAGGAAGGAAGAATGAAAATGCCTGTAAAGGAGCTCCTAAGACCTGTTCGTTACTAGATAAATTCCCTGAGACAACAGGATGCCGAAGAGGACAGGTACCAAGAATGTTTTCAGTTCTGGGGAGGACACAGTCAGTTATTAGGGGAATAAATGGAAATGCTGATGTTTACGAAGAAATGGTCATTTTCTTTGACCCATTGAATGTCTCTTTTTTTTCACTCACATTTTAATGAAACAATTTCATGGCCTTGACGGCAGCATTGAGGGTGGAAAATGTTCAGTGTTTATAGCTGTGTGGGAAATTGGAGTCCTTATTTTTAGTTTCTTTACAAAGAAACAAGATGAGAACATAAATTCTGAGTGCTGTGATGGCTCTATTCAAAATTGACAGTAATTTTGTACTGTTGCTTTAATTTAGCGGTTCTCCCACACCTTGGTAAAGGGATGAACAGGGGGTACGTTTTCTGTGCAGATCAAATATTCCGTTATGCACCCGGGGACCCATGTATGGCCGCACACAGGGCCCACGAACTGCAGGCTCCGAATGCACCTGGGCTTGGTGATTCCCAAGGAAGGTTGCAAGATCCGATGCGCCAATGAGACCAGGTATGCTTCCCCCATCATTTTCTGTCTTGTTCATCGCCTCTGACAGTGGATGCTCGTTACAGCAAAGCTACGTTCAGGTGGATTATTTCCCTTCCTTTGTGACTGAAATAGACTAGGGTGGGAGGTATTAATCCAACTTCATTAGACTGTGTCGCATCTCTGTGCTTTCTGTTGATCAGAAAGTGAGAGAAAAAAGTGTAAGTGTTGATCACTCAGTTGTGTTCGACTCTTTGAAACCCTGTGGATCGTAGCCCACCAGGTTCCTCTGTCCACGGGATTCTCCAGGCAAGAATACTGGAGTGGGTTGCTATGCCCTCCTCCAGGGGATCTTCCCAACCCAGGAATCTAACCCGGGTCACCCGCATTGCAGGCAGATTCTTTACCATCTGAGCCACCAGAGAAGACCCCTGTTGATCAGAGATACTCCCCAGTTCTAGGGCTGCCCTTCTTCATCATTTCTCCCCAGATCACTCTCGTCTGGTTGATGAGCTGTCTTGCTTCTCTTTCTAGGTGGACAAACCTACATTCACGGTCAGCTAACTTGTCAGCTTATCAGCGTCAGCTAAGCCCTACACACATGACACTTTGTGTTCATTGCTTTACAATTTAAACTGTTCATCAATACAAAGAGTCTCCTTCCTGAAGCAAACGCCTGGTGATATTTGTGTCTTGCTTTAGAGGACACAGCATGGCACAATGGCTGCCTTTTCAAATCCCAGCTCTGCCAGCTAATCCTGTGTAACCTTGGCCAGTTACTTAATCCCCTGCAGCCTCAGGCTCTTTACTTATCAAATCGGCAGTGATGCTATCTGCTCTGCAGGATTGTTGTCCAGATTAGATGAAATAATGCATACAAGGCACTTAGCCTGGGGACTGTCCTGAGTAGGGGAAGGGTGACTGTTCAGACATCTTCTTTTGATGCTTTATTCCTGTCCTGATCCTATTACTCTGATCCCCTGGAATGCCTCTCTTTTCACCCTTCCAAAATAAACATACTACTAAGATCCAGTTTCATTCCAGAAAAGGAACCTCTTCTTGACTTCTTAGAGTAGGTACAGGGTATGTTGTCAGTGATCCTGTTCTTTATCTCACATTGCTGTGCTGTTCTTGGTCGCTCAGTCATGTCTGACTCTTTGCGACCCCATGGACTGTATCCCGTCTGGCTCCTCTGTCCATAGGGATTCTCCAAGCAAGAATACTAGCGTGGATTGCCATGCTCTCCTCCAGGGGGTCTTCCCAACCCAGGGGATCGAACCCAGGTCTCCTGCATTCCAGGCAGATTCTTTACCGTCTGAGCCACCAGGGAAGCCTGTTGCTTATCTTCCAATGCTTTTTATTAATTAGTACATATTAGTTTAATCTCTGGGACTGAGCTGTAAGTGCCTGGAGGGCAGAAACCAAGTTATTATCTTCTTACCCATTTCTCAGGACCCTTAGTGGAGGTCTGATGGGGAGGTGTTCAGGAGTGTGCAGGTCATTCCTTTGGTTGTTGGCACATAACCCGCCGGCCCAGACCTGGTGCAGCCGCACCCAGTGCTAAGGGGGATTCCGAGATGACTCAAGTTGCGGGTCTCACCCTCCAGGGTGTCCAATCAGGGAGTTAACACAGCTCAAAAGTCAGGAGTCATAAGAGATGCACAGATAAGAATGCTGCAGGTGGTCAGTGGACAGGCAGCTCATTTGCCACTGAGACTTGGGAACTTTGACAGAGAGAAGTGAAAGTGTTAGTCACTCAGTCATGACCGACTCTGTGACCCCATAGACTATAGCCCACCAGGCTCCTGTGTCCATGGGATTTCCTAAGCAGGTGGTATATTTGACAAATTCATAGTGATATTAAAAAGTGTTTGCTACCCGCCCCTCCCAGCAAACTCTCGTTGGATCCGAAGGCGAATTTTTGGAGGATGGACTGTTTCATCTGTCTGGTCCCTGAGGAGTTTTGAAGCATCAGTGTCCTTCCTCCATCTCATCATTGTGGGTCACCATCCTTCTCCATGTCCTTATTATACTTGTTTTATGTTGCATTACATTCTCATCCTTTGTAATCCTTAACTCAAGGGTGGTTGGGTCAGGCTAAATATTTCATTACAAAAAGAGTGTTTTTCATGAGCAAAATGGATCAATGACATTAAAACACTGCAAGGCTGCTAGTGAAAATAGCTAGAGAGCTGAATAGTAGGTCAGTTTATAAACTCTGAGGACAGAAAGACTGTAATAGGAAATCTGGAAGTTTCATGCTGTTATTGTGGTGGTAACATTGGCATGGAAACAGAAGCACGCATACTGAGAAATCAGGCTTCCTTGTGCTTAGCAACAGGAAGCAATTTTTTAGAGCTTCTCAACTTTTGAAAGAGTGGCAATTTGTGCATCAGAGTTCTCAGGTATTAATAATCGCACTGCTATTTCCTCAGTGTTTTGCAATTCCTTCTAGCGCGCATCTGTGTTTAAAGGTTCCATCACTGCAGAACATACCACTTTTTATCTGGACATAAGCTTGCAGGTATGCAACCTTCTATCATGACAAATAAAATTATCATTTAAAATGAATAATGCTTTCTGATGGCAAACTGATGCATGCTTCTGCTACGTAATTTGGAAAACACAGAGAAACACAAAAAAGAAAAGAAATAATTATTTTTGATCTCAGTACTCAGATATATTGCCCAGATGCTTCTCCGTGTCTATATATGTATATTCATAAAGAGGAAGTGCATAGTGATTATAGACATTGTGCTTTCTATGTGCCAAGCACTCTGCATATATTCACTCATTAACCTTCACAACAATCCTATGTACCTGGGATGATTAACATCTCTATTTTTCAGCTGAGGAGAAAGTGAAATTGACAGTGTTAGTTGCTTGGTCGTGTCGGAGTCTTTGCAGCCCCATGGACTGTAGCCCACCAGGCTCCTCTGCTCAGGCAAGAATACTGGAGTGGGTAGCCATTTTCTTTTCCAGGGGATCTTCCCCACCCAGGGATTGAACCCGCATCTCCTGCATTGCAGGCAGTTTCGTTACTGACTGAGCTACCAGGGAAGCCCAAAGTCACATGACCGGGGTTCAAATCCTGGCTTTCCGTCTTATGAAGTGTAACTTTAGACAACTCGCATGACCTCACTAAGCCTCACTTTCTTCCTATAAAATGGGGAGAATAAAAGTATGTCTTGGTGTGGTTTTGAGTATTACAGTAATCCATATAAATGTATTCAGAGCTGTATTTACAGAGTGTGATGTGGTAAAATGCACTCAGTATTTTTGAGCTTCTATTGTGCCCATCATGGCTGCAATCACCATCAGCAGTGATTTTGGAGCCCCAAAATATAAAGTCTGACACTGTTTCCACTGTTTTCCCATCTATTTCCCATGAAGTGATGGGACCAGATGCCATGATCTTAGTTTTCTGAATGTTGAGCTTCAAGCCAACTTTTTCACTCTTCTCTTTCACTTTCATCAAGAGTCTCTTTAGTTCTTCTTCACTTTCTGCCATAAAGGTGGTGTCATCTGCATATCTGAGGTTGTTGATATTTCTCCCAGCAATCTTGATTCCAGCTTGTGTTTCTTCCAGCCCAGTGTTTCTCATGATGTACTCTGCATATAAGTTAAATAAGCAGGGTGACAATATACAGCCTTGACGTACTCCTTTTCCTATTTGGAACCAGTCTGTTGTTCCATGTCCAGTTCTAACTGTTGCTTCCTGACCTGCATACAGATTTCTCAAGAGACAGATCAGATGGTCTGGTATTCCCATCTCTTTCAGAATTTTCCACAGTTTATTGTGATCCACACAGTCAAAGGCTTTGGCATAGTCAATAAAGCAGAAATAGATGTTTTTCTGGAACTCTCTTGCTTTTTTGATGATCCAGCGGATGTTGGCAATTTGATCTCTGGTTCCTCTGCCTTTTCTAAAACCAGCTTGAACATCTGGAAGTTCACGGTTCACATATTGCTGCAGCCTGGCTTGGAGAATTTTGAGCATTACTTTTCTAGCATGTGAGATGAGTGCAATTGTGCGGTAGTTTGAGCATTCTTTGGTATTGCCTTTCTTTGGGATTGGGATGAAAACTGACCTTTTCCAGTCCTGTGGCCACTGCTGAGTTTTCCAGATTTGCTGGCATATTGAGTGCAGCACTTTTACAGCATCATCTTTGAGGATTTGAAACAGCTCAACTGGAATTCCATCACCTCCACTAGCTTTGTTTGTAGTGATGCTTTCTAAGGCCCACTTGACTTCACATTCCAGCATGTCTGGCTCTAGGTGAGTGATCACACCATCGTGATTATCTGGGTCATGAAGATCTTTTTTGTACAGTTCTTCTGTGTATTCTTGCCACCTCTTCTTAATATCTTCTGCTTCTGTTAGGTCCATACCATTTCTGTCCTTTATTGAGCCCATCTTTCCATGAAGTGTTCCCTTGGTATCTCTGATTTTCTTGAAGAGATCTCTAGTCTTTCCCAATCTGTTGTTTTCCTCTATTTCTTTGCACTGATCGCTGAGGAAGGCTTTCTTATCTCTCCTTGCTATTCTTTGGAACTCTGCATTCAGATGGGAATATCTTTCCTTTTCTCCTTTGCTTTTCGCTTCTCTTCTCTTCCCAGCTATCTCTAAGGCCTCCTCAGACAGCCATTTTGCTTTTTTGCATTTCTTTTCCATGGGGATTTTCTTGATCCCTGTCTCCTGTACAATGTCACGAACCTCTGTCCATAGTTCATCAGGCACTCTGTCTATCAGGTCTAGTCCTTTAAATCTACTTGTCACTTCCACTGTATACTCATAAGGAATTTGATCTAGGTCATACCTGAATGGACTAGTGGTTTTCCCTACTTTCTTCAATTTAAGTCTGAATTTGGCGATAAGCAGTTCATGATCTGAGCCACAGTCTGCTCCCGGTCTTGTTTTTTGCTGACTGTATAGAGCTTCTCCATCTTTGGCTGCAAAGAATATAATCAATCTGATTTCGGTGTTGACCATCTGGTGATGTCCACGTGTAGAGTCTTCTCTTGTGTTGTTGAGGGTGTGTTAGCTATTACCAGTGCGTTCTCGTGCAAAACTCTATTAGCCTTTGCCCTTCTCTGTACTCCAAGGCCAAACTTGCCTGTTTGTTTCCTGACTTCCTACTTTTGCATTCCATTTTGAAAAGATTGTAGGTCTTCATAAAGGTGGGTGTTAGCTAGAATCTATGTGATTCTTGCCCACAGAATATAAGGGTCATTCAACTTCACTTCTTCGGCAATATTGTTGATCGGTCATGTTGATGTCCTAATATTTATTTTTCTCTTTCTGATTGACTTTGCATGACAGACTCTAGGTCCATCCACATTACTACAAATCACCCAATTTCATTCCTTTTTATGGCTGAGTAATATTCTATCATATATATATGTATATATATATATATATATATACACACACACACACATACATATATATATATGGTCAGGGCATAGACTTGGATTACCGTGATATTGAATGGTTTGCCTTGGAAATGAACAGAGATCATTCTGTCATTTTTGAGACTGCATCCAAGTACTGCATTTCGGATTCTTTTGTTGACCATGATGGCTACTCCATTTCTTCTAAGGGATTCCTGCCACAGTAGTAGATACAATGGTCATCTGAGTTAAATTCACCCATTCCAGTCCATCTTAGTTTGCTGATTCCTAGAATGGTGATTGCAGCCATGAAATTAAAAGACGCTTACTCCTTAGAAGGAAGGTTATGACCAACCTAGATAGCATATTTAAAAGCAGAGACATTACTTTGCCAACAAAGGTCCATCTAGTCAAGGCTATGGTTTTTCCAGTGGTCATGTATGGATGTGAGAGTTGGACGATGAAGAAAGCTGAGCGCTGAAGAATTGATGCTTTTGAACTGTGGTGTTGGAGAAGACTCTTGAGAGTCCCTTGGACTACAAGAAGATCCACCCAGTCCATCCTAAAGGAGATCAGTCCTAGGTGTTCATTGGAAGGACTGATGTTGAAGCTGAAACTCCAATACTTTGGCCACCTTATGCGAAGAGTTGACTCATTAGAAAAGACCCTGATGCTGGGAAGGATTGGGGGCAGGAGGAGAAGGGGACGACAGAGGATGAGATGGTTGGATGGTATCACTAACTCGATGGACATGGGTTTGGGTAAACTCCGAGAGTTGGTGATGGACAGGGAGGCCTGGCGTGCTGCGATTCATGGGGTCACAAAGAATCGGACACGACTGAGCAACTGAACTGAACTGAACTGTGCCCATCTCTGATTGCTGCAGAAATGCGGACTTCTGTCCCTCACATTCCCAGGAGTGAGACCAAATCTCCTGGAATCGTCGGAGGTGATCCTTGTAACCTGCAGCATGCACTCTGCAGGCAAATTTGGCCTTGGAATACAGAATGAAGCAGGGCAAGGCCAACAGAGTTTTGCCAAGAAAAGCATGTCAAAACTTGGGGTGGGGGCCCTGAGGAGCTTGAAAGTAGGGGGGAGATGGAAGTCAGTGGAGGATGTCAGGGCCAGGGCTGGTGAAGGGATGGTAAGATACGGACGGGGGCTGTGGTTTGATAGGCCTGTGGCTGGGAGGGATGCTTGGGTGGGGGGTGCAGCCAGACACCGTGGGTAGCCACCCCCACTTTTCCTCCTTTTGCTTCCCTGCCCCCTCACCTCCGAACTATAGATATGGGAGAAAGGACAGAGAGGCATCCCAGCTCTGTGGCCTCATGAAGTTTCTCTCCATCTTTCCTTTCTTTCTCCTCTCTTCTTGGCTTTCTTAGCCCTCTGCTACCTGGTGACCCAGGACCAAGAGGAGGAAGTCAGAGGCTATATAGAAAGGCTGCACAGGGGCTGGGCAGCAGGGCAGAAGCCCCCTGGCCACCTGGAGGGGCCCCTGTGCCAGCCTGGCCAAAACTGGGCTCCCCAGGAGGAGGCAGAGAGATACCCTGGGGGTGCATTTATATAGAACCTATTGGGAAAGGAACTTCTTTGCCAAGTTTGTCATCTTTTATTGAAATTTAGGTTTTGACTTTAAACAAAACAGCAAACACCATTCTCATTTCTCAAAGGACAGTGTTGTGAAATATATCCTATAAAGTGTAATGTGAAGACTAAAGTCCTAGCCAACAGCTTGACTCAGAGAATTACGAGAATTTCTGTGCTGAAAGGAGACTTGAAGGCCATCTGGTCCACCCACATCATTGCACAGATGGGGAAACTGAGGCCCATGGGTGACGTGCTTGTCACAGCCACATGGCTAGTTGGCAGGGTCAAAACAAGGACACAGATGTCCTAGCTTTCAGAAAAGTGCTTTCTCCTGTTAGATAGAGATGATGGGTAGATTGATGGATGGGTGGATTGATGGAAAGATAGGTAGATAGATAGATAGATGACAGATAGGCAAACAAAGAAGGTATGTGTGTGTATATTCTGTCTACATGTATCAGGAGGAGAGAAGCAGCCATAATGCAGTTTTCCATTTCAATTCCATATGTGCCAGGATTTCCAGTGCAGTCAGAACCTGTGGAATTTCAGTGGATCAAGATTATTAAGAGCTGTGTTACAGCAGCCTTATTCCTGAGCTCTTGGACCCTTTTCTGTATTCCACTCAGCCTATTGAAATACCTTGCAGGGAACGTTAGCATAGCAACTACAGTCACTGAGATGTTCCCTAGTACCATGATCTGGGGCTAGAGGTTTGGCTGTAATGAAGCAAGCCTAGTGCCTTTCTGCTGCTTCCACAATAGCACAGTGTCACTGCAGGCATCTGAACTGGCTTTCGTGTGAACACTCTGCTGGAAAATTAGAACCGTGTCATGTGTGTCTCTCAGAACCTTTTGGAAAGATCACTGAGATATGATCTATACAATTTTTAGATGGAAGACTCTGCAAGCTCCTCATATCATTATTTAGCTTTATTAATGTTGATGGTAATTCTATGACAAAATTATAGTTATTAGGCATGTGCTGCCACCATTATACCATTATCATTAATTACAATAATTTAAGAAACTGAGGAATTACATAATGTTGATTTATCTTGTGACCAGATATTTTTCTATCTTTTGGCAAACCAGGGAGAGACATTCTTCTCTTAATGGTGAGAAATTCTAAAAGTAAGCCTAGGCAGGTGTCTGAAGAGGGGGTGCAGTCACCCTACCTCCCTCCTGCCTTCCTGAAACCTCAGAGGAAGGCTAGGTGAGCATCTCCAAGAAGCCTTCTTCCCAAGGCTGCTCAGAAAATCTTTTCCCTAAAGGGCTCTTCCCATGGCATAAATTGAGCATAAATTGTATGTGGTGGCTCAGATGGTAAAGAATCTGCCTGCAATGCAGGAGATGCAGGTTCAATCCCTGGGTCAGGAAAATCCCCTGGAGAAGGGCATGGCTATGCACTCCAGTATTCTTGCCTGGAGAATTCCCTGGACAGAGAAGCCTGGCAGGCTACAATCCGTGGGGTCGCCAAGAGACACGACTGCGACTGCGTGACTAACACAAATTGTACGTGGTGGAGATTTGCTCTCAAAGCAAGTGGCCTGGAAAAGCTCTTTTCTTTTCATTACAATGAGAGTCTTTGTTTTCCATTCAGAAGAGATCTAAAGACCTTTTGACATCTTGGTGTTATGTTTCTTTGTGTTCTAGAAAACCCTCATCTGTTCCCAGACAGGTGACATATCTCCTGATTAACCCAAGTCACTTCAGTCTGCAGTCACTTGAATGGGATTTTATTGTCCTTTCCAGTTAGGGCTGCACTTTTAGTCATTCTAGCTCTCATAAGTGATTGAGTTTTTTTTACATATTCAGAAGGAATCTGCATTAAGTAACTGAGCGTCTTTGTTGTTTTCTGGGAAAATGTCTGAAAGAAAATGGCAAGGCGAATATAATAAATCTAATAGAATTTTATGACCTTAACGGACTCCAAACCCCTTGGAATACCTCCCAGATTTCTTGTTTAAAAAATTGTTTAATCAATGGTTCACTCTCATCTATATTTAGCCTAAAATATCTGCAAAACCACAAACCAGTGCTAATTTATAGGTACTGGTTCCATGAATGAACCAGCACATTCCAACACTAAAAAGCTTTTCCCAATTTACTAACAATTTAAGTTAATGAATGGAATGCTTGAAGATTTTTCTCACATTGAGCATTCCTAAATCTTTGACTTTCTTATACCTATCGTAATCTAGGGAAAGTGTCATTTTGTGCAAACTTAGAATGTTCTATTTAGTTGATTTAAGTACTACTATGGCTACTGTGAGCAGCACCTCTGTGAACATGAATGTACTGTTTTTGTTTTTTGCACACCTTTCCCCCATGTCTTTTGTTATACTTGGATGGGACTCCAGTGGAACTCTGATCCTACTTAAACTCTCTACCACTCAATAAACATTGAGAATTACATGTCATCCCCACAGAAATTGTATTTCACAGATTCTCTTAGAGCTTTTTATTATCACACCCCCTCTTAAGTTTTCAGTCTTCTCAAATACAGTTAAATTACTCATAGGGAGTGAAGCCAACATAATTCTGAATTTATATGAATTTGACTAGTCTAGGTGCTATCTGTAAGTGGAATCATACAATATTTGTCCTTGTGTGAGTGGCTTATTTCACTTAGCATAACAGCCTAGAGGTTCATCCATGTTGTAGCATTGTTAGATTTCTCTTCTCTCTTAAGGCTGAGGAATATCCCATTGTATGTAGATAAATGTTTATTTATCCATTTATCTGCCTGTGGACACGGGGTTGCTCCTGCCTTTTGGCTACTCTGTGAGCATGATTTTGAACACAGCACCTCTGTGAACATGAATGTACTGTTCTTGTTTTTTGCCCTCCCGGGCTTTAGAACACATGCTCAGTAGTTGCGTCATGTGGGATCTTTTTGTTGCAGTACACGGACTCTCTAGTTGTGTTACAAGGGCTCAGTAGTCATGGCACTCGGATTTAGTTACTCCGAGGCACATGGAATCTTCCTGGACCAGGGGTTGAACCCACGTCCCTTGCATTGCAACGTGGATTCTTGCATTGACTGAGAGGTCACCTCAGTAATGAGCTGGTGAGGCACGTGTTTGAGTGCTTACCCAAATAAAGAAGGCTTGCCTAGGTTTGTACCAAGAATAAGTTTACTTTTAACTCCAGTCCCCTGCCCTTTGTACACCTTCAGTGCTGAGCACTGAAACTTGATGTTCACGGGAAGAATCCTGAAATTCTTTCTTAATCGCCAATGAAAGAACACATCCTGTGTTCTACATTTTGTTGTTGCTATTCAGTCACTAAATCATGTCCAACTCTTTGTGACCCCATGGACTGCAGCACACCAGGCTTCCCTGTCCTCCACTATCTTCTGGAGTTTGCTCAAATTCAGGTCCGTTGAGTTGGTGATGCTATCTAACCATCTCTTCCCCTATCACCCCCTTCTCCTCCTGCCCTCAATCTTTCCTAGCATCAGGCATCTTTCCAGTGAGTTGACTCTTCACATCAGGTGGCTAAAGTATTGGAGCTTCAGCATCAGTCCTTCCAAGGAATATGCAGGGTTGATTTCCTTTAGGATTGACTGGTTTGATCTCCTCACAGCCCGTGTGTTCCACTTACCTGGTCCTATTGCAGAGGTTATCATGAGAGGCCCTTCCTGAACACAGCCATGGGTTGATCCTCAGGCAACTGAATCACACACTGACGTGCTTTTCTGTTCCAGGATGTGGGAAGAAGGCAAGGTGCTCATCTTCGATGACTCCTTTGAACACGAGGTGTGGCAGGATGCCGCATCTTTCCGGCTCATCTTCATTGTGGATGTGTGGCACCCCGAGCTGATACCCCATCAGAGACGCAGCCTTCCTGCTATTTAGCATTCTGTGCAGGCTCAGGACATGCTGGAGAGAGGCCACCTTTTTTGGTTCAGTCTCCTTGGATGTGGGCATAGACCTTCAAACACCACAGCCCTTAATTACCTTGATTTGCAGCCTGAAAAATTCTAAACCTCCTCCCAGGGATGGAAAACACTAAAGGGAATATCTGCCTCACTGCAATTCTTATAGAAAATACCTGATGTATTTCATCCATGACAGGCCCCATCCGATGCCTGGATTCCAGGTGAACCCATGATAGCTTCTACCTTGCCGGCCAAAGATATTTTTTTCTCTTAGAATAGGCAAAATCAGTATAAATGAGAATACATGTAGAAACTGTGAATGGATTGCTTTAGTAATTTTTCTATGCAACTATATTTTTCGAGGGTAGCTGGATGGTTTATCATCACACACCACTACTTTTTTGTTGAGTTTAATGACAAGCTGCATAAATACTTCTGTTTAATGCTAACTTTACTGGTGAACTCAGACTTCCCTATTTTAATTATTTTTAGTAAAAGGCACTCATGAAAAAAAAATTATATTTTCCTAATACAAAACAGAAAGACATAATTATGCCAATGTCTTATGAACCATACTGCTCCCCACCCATTGAGTCTCTTTGCTTTTTTGTCTTCATTAAGAGCTGGTGTCTTAATTTTTCTTCTCACTCTGTGAATGGCAGAAATACTGTCAAAAATGGTATTTCTTTCTAAGAGGAACTTTTTACACTGAAAAAGAACCTAGAGTCATTTTATATTGAGTTATAACAATGACACATGTAAATTATTTTAATGACAAATATCAGGCATTGCGGGGAAGAAAACGAAAGTTTCTCCAAGTGAAAATTTTCTCGTGGGATCAGCTCGATGGGGGGCTGCTAGGATCTCTGACTTCTGGCCCCTTTGCATCTGTGAAACCGGGCTGGAATCCAGATTGTCTTCTTCTGTGGATCCTTGTGAATGAGAAGGTCCTTGAAAGGATTCCTATCACAACTTTGCAAAATTAAGAAGGATGACAGAGTGGAAGGCCAAAAATGCCAGGATGTCTGTTCTGGGTATAGGATGTCAAAACTGTGTCCTCTTTACAGTTGTTGGGAAGACTCTGACATATCCCTGGCTTGAGAAACTTCTGCCAGTTAAACTTCACTTTGAGGTGTCAATTATTATTGATAGTTTGGTTTTAACATTTGCCATTGCTTAGAAAGAACAGTTGCCTACTCGTTCCAAAGATGACCACATCATTAGTTTAGTGGAATATTAATGCATTAAATTTTGTGTGTTTTAAATCAAAGCTAACTAGAAATGTTAGCTATAAGAATGTAATGATATTCATGCACTGAATTTTAAGCCAATATGAACAAAAATGCTAAAGAAATGACACACAGGTTACCATGCACAGGTAGAAAAATCACTTGTGTTTTCTTTTCCATTGAAGGACAAAGAAGGATGCTTTCTTTATATCATTAAAAAAAAAAAAAAAAAACCCAAAACAGTCCTTTAAAATGCTATTGGACCGCTTTTGCTTGTCCTTAAGAATATTAGCTTCCCTTTGAAGAGTTGCAAAATATTTGTCTTGTTTCCTTCTGTTTTGCCAATGCTGAAAAATCTCTCTAAAATAGATGAAGAGGCATTTGAGGAAAAATATCAGAGTGAACTACCGAAGTCTGGAAGGAAAAGCAAACGCTTGAAAAATAAAAAGGCATTTGTGTCCTTCAGTATTTATTGAACAGAAGAAAGGACTGACAAAGGACAATGCAATTTAGTGCTCGCGTGGTAACATTCATGTCACTTACTGAATTTGGTTCTTGTATGTATATTGCCTACACATAAAAAAATTCAAAGTAGCAGTTGTCACTGTTGAACCATCATCTTACATTCATTTAATGAAATCATGGAATAGAATCAAAAACAAACTCTTAACTTAGTAATTATAATATGGTATTTAAAAACAGATCACTACAGTAGGATTCTAAATATTGCCAATTGGAAAGCCAGAATTATTATTACTGTTGCAAAATGTTTGGCAATAATTGACTCCAGTAGCATTTTAAACACTTGGATCCCACACTGTTTCATAAACTTAAGTAATAAAATGGGTTTTCTAATTTGCTTTAATTCTTCATCTTTCTTCCGTATGTTGTGGTATATAAGAAAAGTCATTGCATTGGTAGAATTATTTCAGTATTAGTATTTTGTTATTTGAAATGTCTACACAAAATGAATTGGTTTTATTTATACTGTGATGCAATTGATTGGGAAATATTTTAAATTCTATTTCAATTTTATTTCAAGAGTGGAATACAAAAATCACTTTTGTTATCATTTTCTACCAGTAGAAAAAAATTAAAACACTAGATCTATTGAGAAAGAGAAGTGATAAATTATTAAAATTAGTAGTAATATCTACTGAGGATGATTATGGCCAGTTGAGTCACCTCTTTCCTTTGAATTTTTTTAGCCAACAAATTGACCCTCCCAAATACTTCACGTGTAAAATCATGTTTTACTGCTCGTTATCACTATTAAGTATTTTTTCTTTGACATTGAGCACCAACTGGTCATAGTAATGAAGGCCCATGTCATGCAAATGGCTGGGAGAATAAGAGATATAGCTAAAAACATACAACTGGTTTGGAGAAACATGGCACAAGTAAGGATATCATATGCTATGATATCTGTTTATTTTTATCTAGTTTCCTTTGAATGGATAGCTGGGGACTCCATTTCTAAGGAAAATAAAGAAATAAAATGATCTTTGGCATTTCATCCTGCATTCCAAGTCTTCTCTTATTTTCAGTTCTTGTATATTTAGCCATCCTTAAAGATCTTCTTCCATGTTTGATACCTACCCCCTTAACAACAGCCAGGTCCATCCTTCGCACCTTTAACTGGTTGCAGGACGGAGGTGGGGGGACATAGTGGGTGTGTAATGCTTTTGTAGCACTTTTCTTGCCATAGTGATCTAAGTGAGGCAACTTGAAAAGATTCATTAATCACTGACATGTATTTTCAACATAACTCTCCTACCCTCTGGAGACATACATTCCTTATGGGAAGCCACGTCACTAAGATGAAATAGTCATATTTCAATTTGTGTGTCTTTGTTTCAGATTAGCTCATGATAATTAGCTGGTGGCTTGATCAAAGATGTGATATCAAAATCATTTTTGCAGGATATCAAAATAAACAGACTCTGCAAATAGCCAGACCTACAAGAGCATGCTCTTAGGCTGAACAGTTTGAAATTGGATGCAGGTGATGAGGTCAAAGAAAATAACTCAATGTAGAAATGAAGATTACCAGAGATACTATTGTCTTGGGGCTTTGCACTACATTAAACTTGAAAATTGTGTCTGCACAGTTTAAATTCTTATGGATCTACTGGAAATGCACTTAATTTTAAACTGCAAAAACTGAAGAGCATCTCTTCAAAGCCTCAGAAAAATCATTATCCTAACGAGGTGTGTGCCTCAAATTTAGTTTTTCTCTTTTCAATTCATTTAATACCATAAATATAGGGTGGGGGGAGTCTTGTTTCCATGACTACCTTGCTTAATCTTCCAATTCCCTCATTGGAAAACAAAAATGCATCTCTCAAGTCTTTGTTCAACTTTGGCTGCTCAGACCGATCGCTGGTGACAGTCATTACTGGGTGGCAGGAGAGGAGGCCCTTGTGTCGAGCCGAACGCATGTGTCGTGTGGTCACTTTCACATGTGCTTCCTGGTGGCTGCTACCACTGAGAGTTGGCAACGTCGGGAGCACAGGGTGGCTCGGGGTTCAGTCCAGAGCCAGGAGTGGCTGGGTGTTCTCATTCTCTCCCTTGTCCTCATGTTTCAGGGTCCCAGCTTCTACCACAGACTGAGATCTAATAATAGGGGAAGGAAAAAGATGTGATTACAGACAATTCATGGTGCTAGCCATTTTGGAATCTTGGCGGGCCTTCAGACTTCATGGATCCCTGATTAACCAAGACGCTCAACTATACAACTTCTCCCCCTTGTGTATCTCTGTTTTCCTTGCTTTTGTGTCTTCTACATCATGTTTTTAGGGAACCAGGCATCTTGGATTTTTCTTTGCATGAATCTCCTTTTGATAAAACACACACGTGTTCTAGCCACAATTCTGCCCCTTTGTCTAAACATTCTATGGATTTTAAGATGTATAAAGTCTCATAAATTTTGTTGGATTTTTAATGTTTCAAAATACTTTTGAGAGCCTTTGTTTCTCAAGGTCATAGGAAATTGTCATATATGATGTTAATAGCACAAGATGTAGACTCAGGCTGTAAATGTATCCTTGACTCCTTAATGACTGAGGAGTCTTAGGGAAGTTCTTAGAACGCTGGACCTTGGTTCTCTCATCTGTAAAACAGAGTTATTACCTGTTACCTGTAGGTAGCTATTACCTACCTCCCAAACTTGTTAAGAAGGACTGAAACTAGTATTATACATAAAGCATTTGGCATGTAATTGTAGTCAAAATTTATGGAGCACTGTTTTACACTTGATCTTAGCCAAAAGGCCGAGAAGCGATAGAGGAGCACTCTTTTATTACCAATGTTGCAATAATGTCAGTGGTCTTTAGTTTCTGATGTGTCCTTTTATACTGGAGTAATAATTTCTTGTGTTTATAACCCAGATTGAAATTATCTTCCAACTTTATAGAGAGAAAATTATAAGAGCTACACACACAGTAAACATTCAATCAACATTCATATACTAAAAGAAAAAGCCACCCAAAACATTAAGCAAATGATTGAAGTAGGTTATTCAAATAAGCAAGATGTACATGTAAGTGCAGTAAATGGGTAACTCAGTACACCGGAGTTTCCCAAACTCTCCACATTCTGAGTCTTCAGGACCCAGAATGTCTTCAGTCCCGAGTCTTCAGGACTCCACATTCTGAGTCTTCAGGACCATCCCTTGACTAACTCTCTTAAACCCCTGGAGTATCCTGCCTGAAAGAGTGTCTTTGTATACTTGAGGCTTTGAGCCATACCACATGGTTTATTTTAACAATGTGATTAATGATGAATGTCTATTTTTGTATGCCTGGACTTGGGGGGACATCTTTTCAGTTTGACCTCCTGCCAGGGGAGGTAGAGGAGCTGAAGACCAAGTAGCTAAGGTCAGTCACACATGCTCTGCTTGCCTGTGTGACAGATCTCCCCATACTTCTCTTCCCCCCAAAAACCTGGATACCAAGACATGGGTGAGTTTCTCTGGTTAACGACACTTTGCCTGTGTTGTCTGTCACATGTCATTGCTGAGAAAATTAAGATCTGTCTGTGACTACAGTGGGAGGAAAACTGGAAGCTTACAACTGCTCCGGAGTATCTAGACTCCACCCAATGCACCTTTTTCCTTTGCTGACTTTGATCTGTATTCTTTTGCTGTAATAAACCATAACTGTGAGTATAACTACATTTCTGTGAGTCCCTCAAGCAGATGATCACATCTGAGAGTGGTCTTGAGGACCTCAAGCATGATATATAATAACACATATTTGTTGTCTGTGCATCTGGTATAGTTGTAACCTCTTTACATGTATGAAGTTACTTCATTTTCATACCCCTAAGGAGTGATGCTATTATTGTTTCCATTTTGGGGTGGGAAAAAACTAAGGGACAAAAAAAAAGAAGAAGAAGTAACATAAGAAAGGCAACACAAATAGAGAATGGAGAACAAGACAGGTTTATCGCCATCACAGTATTCCTTGGTCTACCTAACACTGCAGCGATGTTTAGCTACTCTAAATATCAATCTAGTCCAACTTTAGGTCCCAAGCCTAACCTTTAAAAATGAAGTGGATTTGATTGCTCCTGGTACAGGGCAGAGGAGCCCCAGGTAGTAGTATATTTCAGCTGTTTTATATATTGCCTACATATTTCTCTCTTTGCTTTAGTTAAAGGCTGTGTGTGCGGTGTGTGCACGCACACACACTCCCACACACGTGTAGCGGGGTGGGCAGTGGGGGTAGTAGATTTATATAAAAAGCATAAAAGCCGAAAACTCAGAAGGTTTTAAAACAAACTAAAACTGAAAAACAGGAGTACATACAACTGCCCATACAGGCCACCTCCATCCAGCACCTTGGACAGCTGCCTAATCACTTTGCCCTACAGGCCCTGGTGAAGATGGAGGATGTAATGGCCAGTCCACTTTAGAGACGCTAAGCTGTATTTCTCTTCTTTCATGCCACTTGGCTTTGTTTTACAGCATGGCAAGAGAATCACAGCCACAGAATTAGGACCTTAGAGACCCACTAGATGAACCAAGGTGCCATGCAGTTTCTTGTTGAATACATCTGATTTAAGAAATCTATTCCTCCATACTCTTAGAGGAGCAACTCTGCTAGAAAGCTCTTTCTTACAATAAACTATAACCTGTCTTTTTGCAACTTCTATATACTGTTTCTGGTTTTGTCTGCTGAAATCACCAGAATTTGTATAATCCATCCGACTCACATAACAGCCCTTAAAATATTTGTTGAGTGCCCTCCAGGCGTCTCTCTGCTCCCACTAAAACTAACCAAATTCCTCTTGAGCCTTCAAGATTTCTAGAACTTAACTACTCTCCTGCATCTCTTCATCAACTGCTTGCCCACAGGATGTCACTTCAAAAAAGAATGAAATTATTGCCTCCTTCTTTTTCTTTTTTGCATGCTTCTCTTGAAGCATAGGAAATGTACCTAAAATTGCCTTAGCCTTTCTGGAACTCACTTAATTTTACAAGGGAAATTTTAGCTATATTTACACATGCTGCTGTTAAGTCATTTCTCTCCCATCTTGAAAGTGCATGGTTGAATATTTCATCTTTTTTAATTTGGCTCATATTACCACTATCTCTATCCTTTTGGATCTAGAAATGTGTTACCCATCCAAATTATTGTCTGTGATTTTCATGAGTAGTGGATTTGTTTTTAAACTTTCCCTTCCCCTGTTTTGGAAGCCACCATGGGAAAAAAAAATCAACAAACTCTCAAATATTGAACTTTCAAACAAAAGTCACTTATTGCCACTCACTCATGGTAAAGGCTTCCCTGATGGTCAAGAATCCACCTGCAAATGCAGGAGACGCAGAGACATGGGTTCAGTTCCTGGATCAGGAAGATCCCTGAAGGAGGAAACGGCAACCCACTCAAGTATTCTTGCCTGGAAAATCCCATGGACAGAGAAGCCTGGTGGGCTACAGTCCATGGAGTCATAAACAGTCAGACCTAACTAAGTAACTAAACAACAAAAACAACACTGCAAAGGAAACAAGGCATAAATGACACAGAACGGTTGCATACTTTTTGATATGAGAGTTTTCAGGCCCTTTAGACCAAATAGCATAAAGTGAATAAAGTTAGAGTTAAATGGCTAAGGATAGTTCATGCATGGTAAGAAATGTTTGTGAATGTCTCCTGCCATAGCTAGGGACTGTGAGAACATGTTCAGAAATACTCATTCCTTGGCTGCTATCCAAAAGTCTACAAATAATACATGCTGGAGAGGGTGAGGAGAAAAGGGAATCCTCTTACACTGTTGGTGGGAATGCAAACTAGTACAGCCACTATGGAGAACAGTGTGGAGGCTCCTTAAAAAACTGGGAATAGAACTGCCATATGACCCAGCAATCCCACTGCTGGGCATACACACCGAGGAAACCAGAATTGAAAGAGACATGTGTACCCCAATGTTCATCGCAGCACTGTTTACAATAGCCAGGACATGGAAGCAACCTAGATGTCCATCAGCAGACAAATGGATAAGGAAGCTGTGGTACATATCCACAATGGAATATTACTCAGCCATTAAAAAGAATACATTTGAATCAGTTCTATTGAGATGGATGAAACTGGAGCCCATTATACAGAGTGAAGTAAGCCAGAAAGAAAAACACCAATACAGTATACTAATGCATATATATGGAATTTGAAAGATGGTAACAATAACCCTATGCGAGACAGAATAAGAGACACAGATTCATAGAAGTCTTATGGACTCTGAGGGAAAAGGTGAGGGTGGGACGTTCTGAGAGAATAGCATTGAAACATGTATATTATCATATGTGAAACAGAACACCATTCCAGGTTCGATGCATGAGACAAATGCCCAGGGCTGGGGCAGTGGGATGACCCAAAGGCATGGTATGGGGAGGGAGGTGGGAGGGGGGTTCAGGATGGGGAACCCATGGCTGATTCATGTCAATGGATGGCAAAAACCACTACAATATTGTAAAGTAATTAGCCCCCAACTAAAATAAATAAATTTATTTTTAAAAAAATAATAAAAAAAATAAAACCAGAAAAAAAAAATGAAATACTCATTCTTGAGTGGAAATATTGCTTTAATTACCCAATCATAGACTATAAGAAAGGGAACTTGACGTGGTCCATTTTCAGGACAAAGTAGCTGGCCTTGGGTGGAGAATTATTAACAAACCATTTTCCACTCACAGCTAGCTAGTTTCATCTTGGAAAATGACTGGCAAGCTAGTCTTGCCTAACAGCTTACCCCTGGAGCATCCCTAAGCTAACAGGATGTTTGGGAAGGGATAACTAAAGTTCTTGTAGAGAAATATGGACTTAGGACGGGAAGGAAGAAGAAAGAATACCCTATGAGACTTAGGTGATGCCCTAGAAGATTGTAACCCCATAGTACTAAGCCAGTGAGGAACTGGGGAGGGATCTGCTTGCTAGGGAATAAAAGTGCTTGGTGTAACTGTCCCGGGCATGCCTGCCCACCAGACACCCAATCTTGTAAAACTATCATTTAAGTCTCCCTTTCACTGTGCTCTGTGTCTCTGAGTCCATCCCTTGGTTTTGGGCAAGTACACGTGTTTCTCACATAGACCCATAGACAGGTATGGGATCACTGTGATCAGCACTCTGAGAACAGGGTATTGGAGTGGGGAGCAAGCATCATCTCTGAAAAAAGAAAAAGAGAGGAAAAGCTATCATTCACATAGCAACATCATTCACAGGCCTCATTCGGGTGCCTCTTCCCTTCACTTGGCGTCAAATTTGGATCTGTTGACTTAAAAAAATATTCACAACTTAAAAGTTAAGAGTTATGTTTTATGCAGCAGGGAATTTTTAGGACTTCAAGCCCGGGAGGCAGCATCTCAAGTAACCCTGAGAGAACTGCTTCAAGGAGGTGGTGGGGGTGGGGGATCAACAGCAAGCCAGGTTATATAGAATTTTTGCAACAAAGGGCAGGTAGTCTGAATGTCAAAAGATGATTGTTAACTAAAGAAAACCAGGTATCTCAAGTCAAGGAATTTAACCCTTATCTATGTGTGGGAAGATGCAAGAGTCTGGACTCACTGAAGTCATTCTTTTGATATGCACTTCAGGTATGCCAGTTTCCTGGGTTTTCATATCCTGAGTTTCCTCAGGGCTCATCATAGGAAGTGGCTGCAGTCTGATGTTTGCTAGATGGCAGGTATTCATTCCTTCCTGAGTTCCTTCAGGGCTCACCAGCTCACTGATGATGACTATGATATCCTTTGTTTACTGATATGGCGGAAAACATTCCATTTCTCAGATCTATGTGGAAGTTTTTTAATACTTGTACTGAGAGTGGGGACTCAGGATGCTAAGTTTCTTATCTCAGCCAGTAAACTGTCTTGGCTGAGTGGTGGGCAACAATTGAACAGCCCTGAGGCACTGAGCATGAGGAACCAAACACAATTTTTTTTCTTGTTTGCATTTTCCCTGATTGAGAAGGGGACCAGAGCATCTTTACTTTCAGCGTGGCATAAATGGTCACAAAATGAGCATTTGATATAAGGAACACATTCTGTCATGAAATATTTGAAATTCATTAGAAAAACAGAAAGCATACATTGCCTTTTTCAAAGTCTATCATAAATAAAGCAAACAGAAACATCCATCTTAAATCTTGCCCTCTGTCCATTTAGCTGAGTCACAGTACTCTCTGGGAAGAATGATCAACTGTTCACTGATAAAAACATCTCTGCCACTCATAAACAGCGAGTTCAGGAACTGTGCATTAACCACAGAGGAACCACTTGCCTTGTGACTTTTTTGCCCAGATCACGTTCAGTGGTAATCTCCCCACGTGTTGGCTTTGCCTTCACCCAAGAAGATGAACACTTCCACTAAAATAAACATTGCAGCCTTTTCTCTTGGGTCCTCTTTCCAACACTGAAAGCCAGCTTGACCTCAAGGGCAAGCCGGGGAGTTATACGAGCTATTTCAGCCGTCATCTCAGTGGTGTAGCCACTACCCTAACAATGGCTTCATTCTTGCCTTGATAGTTGCCATATTTTGTTGTCCTGCTATTATATCCTCCACCTCTACCCTCCTCCATTCACTCTACCTTTTTTCTTTCTACTTTCCCCTTTTCCTCTCCAAAATTTGGAATTTTCCCCACTGCATGTCATCAAATATCTATAGTCATGTTTTTACTTTTTACTGCTTCCAAAGGCATTTACCTTTCAAAAAGAACAAAATAAAAATGGAAAGTGTTCATCATGAGCTAGTCCATTCTGCATAGACTCACGATTGAACTAGAGTTTTGTTCTCAGTCAGAGGTTTATTTCTAAAACTTCAGTTAGTTACCTTATCTTTGTCACTATATTTTCTTCTTACTAATGAACTGCCATTGCCTGGCTTGGGTGTTGTAGACCCCAAATAAGGGCACAGGACCTCCGCCCTTCGCCCTAGGCATTCACCTGGAGTCACTGAGACCAGGGCTGTAAGGGAAACTCAGAGGCAATTTAGTCAAACCCTCATTCAATCCAGATCCTTCCCATTTGCTTTCCAGGGACTAACCTCATCACTTCTTCAGGAAGCATTCCATAGTTCTGGTTTTATTTCTTAAAATCAGTGCTAAGCTTGGTTTTGTGGAATAGTAATGTCCTAGTACACCTGTATCAGCACTTCTAACCAGAAAGAGTGAGGTTTTTTTGAAGATACTTTTAAAGATGTCTCTAAGTAATACTATTCAAGCTCTATTTCTCCCTGTAAGTTCCTGCCTGGACTTGAATGATGGCTCCACCACTGGCTTTGTGGTCGTGGGCAAATTTGACCCGCTCATGTGTAAAATGGAAGTATGATAGTGCCCACAACATGGCAGGTAGGGGTAAGGAGAACTAGATGAATTACAAAATGAAAGTGTCTAGCCCAGTGTCAGCCTGATACATATGCACCTTCATTTGTAGCTATTGCTATTCTTCCCCATTTGCAGATAAGAAAATTAAGGTCTGGAATATTTAGTTCACCTACACTTTGAGTTACAAAGCATGAATTCAATTCCAAGTTCCTAAGAGCCTCATTATTAAATTTACAAGAGAGAATTGTGTGTCCTGATGTATTGTGTGACCTGACACTAAATGCAGACTAAGATTTGAGAATGGATAAAGACTAATATTTTTAAAATATTTTAAAAGTTTCCACCTTATGAACAATTATTTATGTAGCTTTCAGTGCGTCTGTTTGTAGTTGTCTTCCACGATGTGAAGCAGTATGGAGTTTCTTTCTGTTATAATGCCTTCAATAATATCCTTAATGTGGAATCTTAAAGAATAATTGTAAGACACATATTCCATTCAGCTACCAAACTCTTCAAGTTAGAATGATACTTGTAGGCAATATGATACAATTAAAATTCATGGAACCAAATCAATAAATTTAATCAACAAATCATTTTTTAAGTTAGCCTAAGTATTTCTCATGTAAAGCAGCAAAGCCTTTCTCTATTGAAGGGAAGAAATAAGAAATAAACCTCCCTTGACTGTGACAATACAATTTGCCATAACTTACTGAAATATAGAGAAACCAATGGAAGAAAAATAAATATTCTATTACTTTTTAAGTGAACTATTTTTAGAGTGAGCCCAACAATTCAGCTTTTGCCTAAATGCATTGTAACTTGAATTCAAGTGTATAATGTATTTCTATTTAACCATTATAGGTACCAATCTTAGAGCAAGGAAGAAAGAGCCAAGAGAAAACACATGCACCTTCAGAAAGGATGGAAATCGGGCTCACATGTAAATAGGTCTAAGCAACACCGTCCAACACAGAGCCCTCAGCACATGTGGGCGCTGAGAACTTGAAACTGGATCGGTCTTAGTTGAGATATTGAGATAGGCTGTAAAGACACTGTATGCATGGGACTTCAAAGACAGCATGAAAAAGAAATGTAAAATATCTCACTAATACTTTTTAAATTATATTGAAACCATAATTTTGGATACATGGGGTTGGGCTTCCTTGGTGGCTCAGTGATAAATAATCCACCTGCTAATGCAGGAGACATGAATTCAATCCCTGGTCCAGGAAGATCCCTTGGAGAAGGAAATGACTACCCATTCCAGTATTCTTGCCTGGGAAATCCCATGGACAGAGGAGCCTGGCAGGATCGCAAAGAATCAGACACAGCTTAGGGCAAACAACAATTTGGGTTAAGTAAAACATATTATTAGAATTAATTTCACTTGTTTCTCTCTTTACTTGTAAAGTGGCTACAAGACAACTTAAAATTCTATGTGTGGCTCACGTTGTTTCTGTCGGACAGCGTTAGTCTAAGGCTTCATTCCCTCCATCAGGCTTGTAGCTGAACCAGAGTAATATACTCATCCTCATTTAGAATTTCACAGTCATCCCAAAGGACCACAGCAACAACATTATGATCTGTCACCACCAATATTCAGTGTGCTGTGTTATTTTTCACATGTTAACTCATTTAATCCTCACACTGATACACACAAAGCCCCGGGTGACAGGAGAGCTGTTTTCTGAGAAACACCGTTGTCGCTTGAATGCTAACTAGAAAGAAACTTCATTAGTTTAGATTCTGTTAATTTATTGTTTAGATGAGGGTGAACATATGCCATTATTTTATCTCTAAATGGATAAATAATATCAAAAGACTTCAGGAAGAAATTTAAACTACTTGAAGAGAAAGACGTTCTTTCTGAACACATAGCAAAATTATTACTAACTTCGTGTTACAATTATAGATGGTTTTGGTTGTTTATTATAAGGATCCTTGGAGAAATGAGCTGATGGAAGAGAATAATCACCATGTCACTAACTTGCTATGGGACTCTATGGGACATCTCACTTGGCTTCTATGAGCCCACGTTTTTCAACTGTAAAATGATGATTGCTGGACAAAGTGCTGATTTTAGCCCCAAGATTTCATGACATCTACCAGACTGGAATAAATCAACATTAGTTCTTGAAAATAATTAGACTTCATTTTTCAAAGTTCCACAATTCTGACTTTAAGCTAATTTGCTTGAATAGTCTAAGTACCTCTCTATCTCAGCATTCTTTTTTTACCTCCTTCTGGAGAAGGCAATGGCACCCCACTCCAGTACTCTTGCCTGGAAAATTCCATGGATGGAGGAGCCTGGTAGGCTACAGTCCATGGGGTCGCTAAGAGTCGGACACGACAGAGTGACTTCACTTTCACTTTTCCCTTTCATGCACTGGAGAAGGAAATGGCAACCCACTCCAGTATTCTTGCCTGGAGAATCCCAGGGACGGTGGAACCTGGTGGGCTGCTATCTATGGGGTCGCACAGAGTTGGACACAACTGAAGCGACTTAGCAGCAGCAGAAATGCATAACAATATAGCAAATAACAAATTTTGACCAGACCTGAAAAGCCTCTTTGAAAATTTGTATGAGCCCAAAACATTTAGATTTCATGAGTCCAAAAGATTTAACTTTTAAAAATCTTTTTGGGGACTTCCCTCATGGTTCAGTGGTTGAGAATCCACCTTACAATGCAGAGAACTCGGGTTCTATCCCTGGTCGGGGAGCTAAGATCACATGTGCCACAGAGCAGCTACATTCAAGCGCCACCACTTAGAAAGTCCACGCGCCATGACGAAAGAGCACAGGGGCTACAACTAAGACTCGATGCAGCCAAATAAATACATAGATATTTTAAAATATATTTTTATTTCCACATTTATTTCTAAATACCAAATTCAAAGCTGCCAGGTGCTACTAATAACTATTTTCGAAGAAGGACTAAAGAGCCTCTTGCTGAAAGTGAAAGAGGGGAGTGAAAAAGTTGGCTTAAAACTCAACATTCAGAAAACTAAGATCATGCATCTGGTCCCATGGCAAATAGATGGGGAAACAGTGGAAACAGTGGCTGACTTCATTTTGGGGGGCTCCAAAATCACTGTAGATGGTGACTGCAGCCATGAAATTAAAAGACGCTTACTCCTTGGAAGAAAAGTTATGACCAACCTAGACAGCATATTAAAAAGCAGAGACATTACTTTGCCAAAAAAGATCTGTCTAGTCAAGACTGTGGTTTTTCCAGTAGTCATGTATGGATGTGAGAGTTGGACTATAAAGAAAGCTGAGCGCTGAAGAATTGATGCTTTTGAACTGTGGTGTTGGAGAAGACTCTTGAGAGTCCTTTGGACTTCAAAAAAGATCCAACCAGTCCACCCTAAAGGAAATCAGTCCTGAATATTCATTGGAAGAACTGATGCTGAAGCTGAAACTCCAATACTTTCGCCGCCTGATGCAAAGAACTGACTCATTTGAAAAGACCCTGATGCTGGGAAAGACTGAAGGCAGGAGAAGAAGGGGATGACAGAGGATGAGATGGTTGGATGGCATCACCAACTCAATGGACATGAGTTTGACTAAGCTCCGGGAGGTGGTGATGAACAGGGAAGCCTGGCATGCTACAGAGAGTAGCTCCCACTTCATCTCAAGCAACCAAGGGTATCCCAGTGTGCAGAAAAATTCCAGCTGGCACTCAGCAAAGCTTGCTCATCACATCCGAAATCAGTTTCAGAATGTTTTGGAAAGGAAGATTTCAACACACATTTTGATTGGATATTTTTAGAATTATCACCTATGAGAGAGTTACCCAACCCTAAGGCTGTTTATATATTTATTGTCATCATTTCATCATCACCGTCAACAATAAAATACACACCATTTGAGTACTGATTTCATGCCAGCTTCTGTGCTAATTCATTAGCCTGCATTATCTTTGTTTAAACTTTACAATAATTTTCTGAAGAGATACTGGGTTTTTTTGAAGTATATTTGATTCACAATGTTGGGTCAGCTTTAGGTGTGCGGCACAGTGATTCAGTATATATGTTGTTGTTGTTGTTTAGTTGCTAAGTTGCGTCTGACTCTTGTGACCTATGGACTGTAGCCTGCCAGGCTCCTCTATCCATGGCATTACCCAGACAAGAATACTGGAGTGGGTCGCCATTTCCTTCTCCAGGGGATCTTCCCAATCCAGAGATCAAACCAGGGTTTCCTGCATTGTAAGAAGAACTCTTTACTGCTGAGCCACCAGGGAAGCTCTCAGTATATATATATTCTTTTTTTAGATTCTTTCTCCTTATAGGTTATTAAAAAGTATTGAACATATTTCCTTGTGCTATATAGGAGGTCCTTGGTTATTTTAAATTGGGTAGTGTGTATATGATAATCCCAGTATTCTAATTTATCCTAACCTCCCATCCTTTCTCCTTTGGTAACCATAAATTTGTTTTCTATGTCTGTGAATCTGTTTCTGTTTTGAAAATAAATTCATTTTTATCATATTTTGGATTCCACGTATAAGCAATATCATATTATTTTATCTCTCTCTGTCTGACTTACTTCACTTAGTCCAATCTCTAGGTCCATCCATGTTGTTTATCATTTTACCAACATTTTCCTGAATATGATCTTCTGAATGTGAACAGCTGACACTTGGCCTTTCTGATAAGAGAGGCAGCCCTTGTCTGACCTCTTGAAGAAACCAAAGAAAAGACTGCCAACTTAGAAAATAGATATAGAGAATCAAATTATTTAGTTATAAAAATATTCTTAATTTTACCAAGTGATTTACTAAAGCACTCTTTTAAGCAGAGTCACTTTAATGCACCTGAGGGATGACAGTGCTCAAAGTCATAGCTAGATAGTTAGCGTGTGTTGTACCCAAACTCCTTGGTAGAACTCTGGGCATCAGAGTGAGGTCTGCAGATGTCTTAGGGCCCAGTCTGTAGGTGAACCAGATAACAGTTCTTGCCATCAGCCCATGTTCACTGTGCGTATAGGTTTACAAAGTTCTGACGAATGGCATGCACTTCAAGGCAGGAGGAGAAGGGGACAACAGAGGATGAGATGGTTGGATGGCATCACCGACTCGATGGACATGAGTTTGAGTAAGCTCGGGGAGTCGGTGATGGACAGGGAAGCCTGGTGTGCTGCAGTCCACGGGGTCACAAAGAGTTGGACACAACTGAGTGACTGAACTGAACTGAAGCACTTCAGGGTGGATTCAGGTGTCCTGAGACAGTCAGACGATCTTTCAAATAATACAGTTTTAACATGCAGATGCTTCTGGACAATTTTTTCTACTACCAATCGTATCTAAAAATAGCAACACAGCAAATGGCTGCAGGTGCTTGCACCACCTGCTTTGAATGGGCTTATCTTTCATTAGAATTAGAGTGGCACAAAGAGCTGCCAGTCACTTTCAGAGCACCCCTATTTTTTCCTAATTATTCTCCTCCCTGTGAAATGGATGGTGCACAGCCTCTGTGGAGTCCCTTTGCTAGGAGTGGAATGTGATGTTCTGAAGCAGGTAGAGAAAATGCCAGAAGCTGCCACCAGCTGAGACAATGAGGGTGACTCATCCTATCTGAGTTTGAAAGGGATGGATAGTGTTCTCGATAAAAACTACCTTCTGTAAGTCTATTTTTGAGTCAGATGATTTAAATGGGCCTAAATGACAAGACATTAATGCATCTCCTTTGATATTACTACATTAGCCTGAATATCAATTTTCTTCCTGAGTAGCTGTAGCTTCCCCCCATAGAATGGGGTTTAGGGACAGCACAGTACATCAAAGTGTGATGGAGGAAGTTGCGTTTCAACCTTGTCTTAGAGACAGGATACAATCGGGGCTGGTAGGAATGGGAGCAGACATCTAAGACAGCTGCAGGGCTTTCAGAAAAGGCAAATACCCCGAAAAGGTGCTCTATAAGTCCCTGTGGAATGAAGGAACAAATGAATGAATGAATGCACACAGGTGTGAGAACAGTTGTGGTACAAGAGACAGAGCATTGCACTTGGAAGGAATGAAGAGAATTGAATTTACAGTGTTTTGCTGCCTACCAGCCCTGCCATATGGGTTAAATCATTTAACCTCAGTGTATTGGGCTTCCCTGGTGGCTCCGTGGTAAAGAATCCACCTGCAATGCAGGATATATAGGTTCTATCCCTGGGCCAGGATCTTCCTGGAGAAGGAAATGGCTATCTACTCCAATAATCTTGCCTGTAAAATCCCATGGACAGAGGAACCTGGCAGGCTACAGTCCATGGGAACACAAAGAGTCGGACACAACTTAGTGACTAAGCATGCCCACATGTGCTCCAGTTACTCTATCTATAACATGGGGATAATAATCTATTTTTATTCATTTTAAACTATTTTTAAAAATTCTCCGTTTAAAAAATATCTATTTTTCTTTCAATTCTCAAAACCTGAAAGGCTCAATTTTTCAAGAACTTTCAGCATAAGTCCAGGAACATCTGTATCCTGTCTGGCACGTGGGAAGAAGTGGGGACATGAAGGCATTTCCCATGAGATGCTGAAAACTCGACAATGCTCATGTATGGCCTTGACATGAAACCTCAAACACTATAGTCTGGATACTGTAAGCTCACATAAGATCTGTAGTAAAGTTTGCTTAAAGGCACTGAAATTCTCTATGCGAGCAGCACGCTGTATTTATGAAAGATACTTCAATGAGACTTTTATCAGGTATCACGTCAAATATTTGTTTTCATCCATACGATCACTAAAGCTTATATGAGAGCCCCGTTGCTGGCGAGACGTTGGGTGCACATGCCATCAGCTTTATCAGAATCAGACAAAATGTTTGCTTACCAACAGCAATGCGTTCACAAGAAATAAACCTTCTTTGCTTTTCTTGCCTAGACTACATCTTCCGTTCCAAGTAACCGCACCTAACCACAGGGCTTCAGCAAACAGGAGTCTCTTTCAGAATAGACACTGTGAGTTACCAAACACTTAGCACTTGAAACTACAACCAGTCACACCCACATCTGTTCATTTGCTTCTAATTCAACCCTACTTCTTGGCTTTTCCAGGTGCTTAGAATTCTTTATCTCATAATTTGTCATGTCGCTCTTTAAAATAGAGAACATATGCCCACCTCCCACCCCCACACACATTTTATCTGTCCTGATCACGTTCTTATGGGCTGAATTCATTGTAGGTTTTCTTCATTCTAATATTACTTTGGAGAAGGGGAACAGCTACCCAGTCCAGTATTCTGGCCTGCAGAATTCCATGAACAGAGCAGCCGGGTGGGTTACAGTGCATGGGGTCACAAAGAGTTGGACACGACTGGGCGACTTTCACTTTTAATGTTACATGGCTTTATAGGATGTTTGTGTAAGGAGATGCCCTCCCCTCATTTCTGCCACAATAAAGAAAGCTGTATAAAAGCAGGGAATTTGTTTCAGTTGGATGCACGAGTACTGAAGAGGTTAGGCAGCTATTTATCTTAATCTTTAGAAAATGTTAACAAATTCCTGTCAGCATCCATGCAACCCTCCAGTATCCAATAACTGACATAAAACACTGGGCTTGCATGGGGTACCCACGAGGTCTTTGCTTCTAGAAGTGATGACATTTCAGGCATTAGCTGCTTGACATAGAGGGACACCTGAAAAGTGAGAAGTGTTTGAGCAATAAATCAGTCATAATGCAACTTAGAAGGCAGCAGGGACTGTGAAGCATTCACGAAGAAATGACGCCTCATGCCATTTTACTGAACAGGACCTCCATATGGAACATCTGTTCCCGGGGCCACACAGTATAATGAGCCCATTTTTTTTGCCCCAACTGCTTAGAAGACAAGGGTCCTCCTGTTCCCACACTGACACCCCTCATTCTCTTTTCCTATACAGATGGAGGTGTTTGGTCAAAGGAGTCAAAAGCAATCCTTCCACTGTGTATTTGGACAAGATTTCAAAGCACTTGGGTCCTTCCAAGTGTCCAGTATACGGGATAGATGAGGTGGATCATTTCCTGGAAAGTTGGGGCTACTCTTTACTGGCCTGAGTGGAGGTGCAGCTTGGGTCTTTAAGGCCTCTTTCTCTGCGAATAATTCTCTCTGAAGTTCTAAAGGTTAATAAATAAAAGCAAGAGCTATTGCATATATTCACCCAAACTTTATCTATGCTCAGGCTGTACCAACCCCCCCCCCCAAATTACTGGAAATGACAAAAATGGACATTTTTGACACTATGAATGGGGCTGTGTGCATGGGTGCCCAGTTGTTCAGTCATTCCTGACTCTTTGCAACCCCATGGACTGTAGCTTGCCAGGCTCCTCCGTCCATGGGATTTTCTGGGCAAGAATAATGGAGTGGGTTGGCATCTCCTCCTACAGGGGATCTTCCTGACCCAGGGATCGAACTCGTGCCTCTTGCATCTCTTGCATTGGAAGGCAGATTCTTTACCACTGAGCTGCCTGGGAAACCCTATGAATGGTGCTATATATATCTAAAAAGAGAAAAAATCCTGGGAACAAACATTTTTACATGTAAGTACACACCAAAGGCAGCAGAATTATTGCCATGTCATGCCAAGTCAAAAAGTCAGTGTAGAATCAATAACCAAAATATTATGTATGTGCTCTTCTACATGGGTGGTGCAATATTGTCACTTTTTGCACTGAGGTTCTTTGCTCAAGACAATGTGTTTCTGTGTTTGTCTGTATGGGAGAGCCGTTTTTAATGATATCTGTAGCCCTATGGGGCTTCCCTGGTGACTCAGTGGTAAAGAATCCACCTGTCAAAGCAAGAGACACGGATTTAATTCTTGGGTCAGGAAGATCCCCTGTAGGTGGAAATGACAACCCACTCCAGTATTATTGCCTGGGAAATTCCATGGACAGAGGAGTTTGGTGGGCTACAGTCCATGGGGTCACAAAAGAGTGGGACACAACTTGGCGACTAACCAACAACATAGCCATTCTAATTACTTTACCAGAGATATAGGCTAGAATAAGAAAGCAATTAATAAACCAGTCCCAACAACTGAGAAAGATGTCACAAAATCAACACACTGATTTAAACACCATGCACTTGCTTCATGAAGCAGAAATTCCAGACCTGCCTTCCCAAACTTGAAGCAGAGTTGCTTCCTGTCCAAGCCATTCCCTCCCCTTTCCCAGGCAGAAAAATCTCCTTTGGTTTGGATTCATCCTGTGTGAATCAGGGTGGATTCCTGCCTGAGAAGTCTTCACTCGTGCTGGATGCAGGGGTAAGAATCTGGCTTCTGGTGGCAACTACTGAGCCACTGGAATAAACATTTCTGTAGCCACCTTACTTTGTTATTTTATTATGTGAAATAATACATTTTCCTTAATGTTTAAAGCAATGTGGCTGGAGTTTTGTCATATTCACAAATCAACTCTGAGTATTCACTGGAAGGAGTGATGCTGAAGCTGAAACTCCAGTACTTTGGCTACCTGATGTGAAGAGCCGATTCACTGGAAAAGATGTCCGATGCTGGGAAAGATTGAGGGCAGGAGGAGAAGGGGGCCACAGAGAATGAGATGGATGGATGGCATCACCGACTCAGTGGACATGAATTTGAGCAAACCCCAGGAGACGATGAAGGACAGGAGGATGCCTGGCATGCTGCAGTCCATGGGGATGCAACGAGTCAGATACATCTTAGCTACTTAGCAACATATTCCCAGCCAAATACTTATGTAGGGCCTAATATAAAGCCTACTCAGTGCTTAGTCATTGTTTCGTCTGATTTTTCACGACCCAACGAACTGCAGCCCCCCAGGCTTCTCTGTCCGCGGGATTTCCCAGGCAAGAATAATGGAGTGGGTTGCCATTTCCTTCTCCAAATACAAAGCCTATTTGCTCTTATTTGTTGGACAGTATTTAAAAGTTTTGCTAAAAAAAAAAAAGTTTGGCTACCTACTTTCTGGATTTAAAACATATTCCAGTAATAAATAAATTAGGAGAAAATTAGGTGCTTCAGACCTACACCATTCCAAGAGCAGAAAGTGACAGCCAATGACCTGAAACCAAGGAAATAGACTATAAAAATTAAAATAAAAAACAAGAAGTTAAAACAGCCCACAAAGGCATCATCATATCAAAAAACAGATTGATCTAGAAATAATTCATGTAGAGAAAATTTCATTTAAACCAACAATTTTTTTAAAGTTTTTTCTGCTTGAGAGTTGAGCCAAAATTATCTGGGGAAAAAGATGTGTTAGGACCGCTTATTCATTGAGAACCTCATACAGCTTGAAGTTTACATGTGTGCCAGAATGCATTGTTCCCATACACTTGGAACTCAGAGGCCATTTGTGCTCCTAAAGCACATAATGAAAAATGATCAGGCCCCAAGAACACTCACAAAAGCCCATTGGATTCCCAAGGGGCCAGAAGACTGTTGGAACTATGGCAGGGTTAGGACCATGGGCGATGTCTACCCACTGGAAGTGACAGCGCTCTTCCAGAGGTCAGACCCAGGTCGTCGGGCTCAGAATACAGAGACGTTTCCTTAAGCCCTGGAGCAGGCACATGCTGCCCCACAAGGTGCCTGCCCATCTCTGGACAGTGCAACTTGGGGCTGTCTGACAACTTGTACTAGAGAACAGACCACCATATGGAGTGGGGGACTGGAAGAGAGGACCTGTAAAGTCTCTTCCAATTGTTTCCAATTTTCCTATCTCCTCTGGGCTTCCCAGGTGGCTCAGTGGTGAAGAATCTGCCTCCCAGTGCAGGAGACTTGGGTTCATTCCCTGGGTGGGGAAGATCCCCTCGAGCAGGGAATGGCAACCCATTCCAGTATTCTCGCCTGAAAAATCCCCATGGACAGAGAAGCCTGGGGGGCTACAGTCCATACAGTTATAAAAGAGTTAGACATGACTGAAAGACTGAGCATGCATGTGCACACACTTGGTCCTTAGGGGTCAAAAGATGCTCCGGATGTTGGCTGTTCTGTCCCTGTAATCTTCTGGATCATCCCAGACCTCTGTCCGTGAGGCACCTGACAGCAGGCATAAACTGACAACAGGAGTGATCCCTTCTTGCTGGCATCACCGGCACCAGGCTTCTCACTGCCCATCCTGCTGCTGCCTGAAATCCTCAAGCAAAGGCTCAAGGTGCCACCACTAAGGACAGTAGGACTGGTGGGGTAATGAGATACGTATGCGATTGCCAGCTTCTCCAGCATCGTCTCGAATCTTAACTCTGATATATTAGGGCTTCCTTGGTGGCTCAAATGAATCAAGATTCAAAAGAGTCTTTCCAAAATGGGGGAGACCCGGGTTCAATCCCTGGGTCAGGAAGATCCCCTGGAGGAAGGCATGGCAACCCACTCCAGTATTCTTGCCTGGAGAATTCCAAGGATGGTGGGGCCTGGTATCTTCCCATTCTCCAAAACCCAGCTCAGCTCTGCCTATCTCCCCAAAGACTTCCCCCAAATTGTCCTGGTTGAAATTAATGAAGGCTTCCTCAGAGCACTGCAGCAGGTTCTTCCACCTCCTTCATTGTACCTCTCCCCATTCTGCAGTGAAATATAGTTATTTGTGGGCACATCTTGTCTATCCTGTAAGATCCCAGGAAGCAAGAACCAGAACAGTCTTGGTAAAGCAGGAGAATTATCTCTTTCCATCTGGGAGCTGACACTTTGATTAAAGTGACTGGCAAAGGCACCAAGGATGGGTTTGGGAGATGGCAGATTTTACTCAACATGAATTCATCTAAATGCAGCGAGCAATAATTTGGCCACCTGATGTGAAGAGTTGACCCACTGGAAAAGACTGATGCTGAGGAAGATAAAAGGCAAAAAGAGAAGAGGGTGACAGAGGATGAGATGGTTGGATAGTATCATGGACTCAATGGACATGAATTTGAGCAAACTCCAGGAGACAGCAGAGGACAGAGGAGCCTGGCATGTTGCAGTCGTGGGGGTCACAGAGTCAGACATGACTTAGCAACTGAACAACTAAGTGCATTGAGCATGTAGAGCGTGACTGCTGTGTGTCCACTGTGTGCTGGATGTTGAGCTGGATTCCTGGGGAGGCAGTGAGATGAATTAAAAGTTAGTTAGACAAAGTCTTTACCCTCCAGAATTCACTGGTAAATAGTGGAGGGTGTCATCCCCTCTGCTTCTCAACATTAACTCAGAAATGGGACTTGGAGCCAGGACATGTCTGGTCACCCAAGAGATGTAACTCAGATCATCTGGGGAAAGAGTGGCAAACTCTTATTTCATGCCCTTCACCTTGGAAGTTCAGACCTATCTAGGGTGTGATGGTCTTAGGATAGATTGGGTAGGGACAGGCCGCATGAGATTCCTGTCCATGCAGAGAGTGGAGAGAGAAGCCTGGCACAAGAGTTGAGGACAGAATGCAGAATGTATAAGGAAAATCAGGCAGTGTACCCTATCTTATAGAGGGCACTAACCCAGAACAGGGAGCCAGTGTGCCCAGGTCTGAACCCTAGCTTGGCCATTTACTCACAATGTCATCTTGGGCATTCTTAAACTCTCTATGTCTCAGTTTCCCCATTTGTAAAAATGAGAATGATGACAATACGTTTTTCTTACAGTTGTGGTAAGGACTTAAAGAGTTTAATGAGCTAAGGGCTCAGAACAGTGTCAAAGTGTGAGTTGTCACTACAGTTGTCACTGTGTTGTTGTCTGGACTAGGGGGCAGTCAGGACTCAGGTGCTAAGGTTAGTCCCTTCCCTGTAGAGGCCACAAAGTCAGCAGCCTCTCAGCCACCATGACCACCACTTCCCAGTGAAGGTTGATTAGTAACCTGGGGAGTAAATGAATTTCCCGATCTCGTCCATCCAAGCAGGGAGGTGTTCCAGACATTTGAGTGTAATCATCATGACCGAGCAGGAAATATACAGCTTCTCCTCCTCCCAGACATTGTTTACTGTGTACCCACTGTTTACCGTTTACCAAAAGAAAACTTCCAACAGAGACGCTCTTCCTGAAACCCAGCAGGACTCCAGAGGACCTTCCCAGGACAGGCCCTCCCCCATATCCTCTGCTCTAGCTCTTCTCTGAAGCACCTAGATAACAGTTTTTGATGCACATTTCATAAGCTGTTTTGCAGATGTAAAAAACCCTTCCCTCTTCAACAAACGGAAGATGTTAACTACAGAGCACTTAGCCCCAGGCCTCCTGGAACCTAAGGACTGACAATGTGAACCCCTGTGACACCACCCTTGACCTCACCATCAGTCAGTCAGAGAACTGTGCAGGAGCTGACCAAATACCCTGTGACACCACCCTTCTCCCCACCTGACTTTGTTTGTTTTAATTATTCTATCTGTTTTAATTGGAGGACAATTGCTTTACAATATTGTGGCGGTTTTTGCCATACATCAACATGAATCAGCCACAGGCGTACATGTGTCCCCCGATCCTGAACCCCCCTCCACCTCCCTCCCCATCCCATCCCTCTGGGTTGTACCAGAGCACCGATTTTGGGTGCCCTGCTTCATGCATTGAACTTGCACTGGTCGTCTATTTTACATATGGTAATATACGTGTTTCAATGTCCACCTGCCTTTTAAAAATGCTTTGCTGAAACCCTTCAGGGAGCTCAGGGCTTTTTAGGCACGAGCCACCAGTCTCCTCGCAGGACCCTGCAGTAAACCTTTCTCGGCTCCAAACTCCAAGGTTTCAGTTTGTTTGGCCTCACTGCATGTCAGGCACACAAATTTGCATTAGCACTCCTTCCCCAAACTTCTTCAGAATTTAGCTGTCCTTCTCCAGATTCAGCATCAGTTCTGGCCCTCATCTTCTCTCCTGAGGCCCCATGTCAGCCTGCTGATGGCTTTTAGTCTCTCTTCTCTGTTAATCCCATGATCCTTACAAAACTCAGACCACAACTGTGCTTTACTGTGTCTGGTGGGAAAACACAAGTGAAAACAAAAATAGCGTGTGGCTGTCCCAGCATCAGGCTTGTGATTAAAACTGCATCCAAAACAAACAACTCATGGAAAAGGGGATCAGATTTGTGGTCACGAGAGGCAGTGGGTAGGAGGAGGGAAAACTGGATGAAGGTGGTCAAGAGGTACAAACTCTCAGTTATGAGATAAGTAAGGGGACTTCCCTGGTGCTCTAGGGGCTAAGACTCCATGCTCCAGATGCAGGGGGCCTGAGTTCCATCCCTTATTAGGGAACTAGATCCCACAGGCCACAACCAAGAGTTCTCATGCCACAACTAAGATCTGGCGCAACTGAATAAATAAATAAAATATTTTTTCAAAAAGATAAATTAAGCTCTAGGGATATAATGTACAATATGCTTGATAGAATTAAAACTGCTGTTATGTTATATGTGAAAGTTGTTAAGAGAGTGTGTCTTCAGAGTTCTCATTACATGGAACCAAAGATTTTTTCTCTTTCTTTAATTTTGTATTTATATGAAATGATGGATGTTCAGTAAATATATGTGATAATCATTTCATCTTATATGTAAGTCAAATAATTATACCGTACATTTTGTGTGTGCTCAGTTGCTTAGTCATGTCCGACTCTTTGTGACCCCACGATCTGTAGCCCGCTAGGCTCCTCTGTCCGTGGAATTCTCCAGGCAAGAATACTGGAGTGGATTGCCATGCCTCCTGCAAGGGATCTTCCCGACCCTGGGATCGAACCCACATCTCCTGCCTCTCCTGCATTGCAGGCAGATTCTTTCCCCACTGAGACACCTCAAAAGCATTATGTCAATTATAACTCAGGAGAAAAAAAGTGAAGTCTGCTAAAATCAAGCACTTTTAATGGGTCTGAGAGGGATATTCTCACACACCCCTCATGGGAGTGAGATCATTTTGGAGGGTCTCTAGGCAGCGTGATCAAAATTTAAGGTGCACAGTCCTCTGACCCAGTAGCTACAGGGCTCCACATCTACCCAGAGGAACATTCCCATGAGAAAGAAGGAGGCACATCAAAAAGGTTCATTGAGCCCTGCTTAGAACAGAAAAAAGCTCAGAAAAAATCTAACAGTCCATCAGAAGAGAAATGGCTGCACTGTGATATATCCACTTTCTGAAATACGACACAGCACTGAAAACATGAGCTACACCTAGCATTACTGACATCAAAGGAGCTTACATAAAGACAGATAAACTATGTCTGTCCCCCTTCAAATGCATATGTTGACACCCTAACCCCCAGTATCTCAGACTGTGACTACATTTGGAGATAGCATCTTTAAGGAGGTTATTAAGATATTGACCAAATAAGGTGGGCCCTAAGCCAATATGACTAGTGTCCTTGTAAGAAGAGGAAATTAGGATACAGATAGAGATGCATGAAGGGAAAACCCGGTGAAGACACAGAGAGAAGATGGCCATCTACAGCCAAGGAGAGAGGTCTGAGAAGGCATCAACCTGCAGACACCTTGATCTTGGAATTGTAGCCTCCATACTGTGAGAGAATAACTTTCTATTGTTTAAGCCAGTGGCCCCCAACCTTTTTGGCACCAGGGACCAGTTTTATGGAAGAGAGTTTTTCTACGGACCAGGGTGGCAGGAGGGGATGGTTTTAGAAGGATTCAATCACATTACATTTATTTTGCATTTTCTTTCTATTATTACATTGTGATGTATAGGGTCTTCTCAGGTGTCACTAGTGGTAAAGAATCTGCTTGCCAATGCAGGAGATACAAGAGATGCAGTTTCGATCCCTGAGTCGAGAAGATCCCCTGGAGGAGGAAATAACAACCCACCCCAGTATTCTTGCCTGGAGAATCCCATGGACAAAAAGAGCCTGGTGGACTACAGTTGATGAGGCCGCAGAGAGATGGACACAACAGAGCAACTGTATACGCTACCTTACAGTATATATGATGAAATAATTATATAACTCATCATAATACAAAACCAGAGGGAACTCTGAGCTTGTTTTCCTGAAGATAGATGGTGCCATCCGGGGATGATGGGAGAGCAATAGGGAGCAGCTGTAAATACAGATGAAGTTTCACTCTCTTGCCTGGTGCTCACCACCTGCTGTGTGGCCCGGTTCCCAACAGGAACCCTGAGGGTTAGGGATCGCTGATTTAAGGCACCTAGTCTGTTCTAGACTGCGGTACTTTGTCACAGCAGCCCTATTGAACTAGACCACACAATACATAATATTAGATATTTTCTCTGAGTGTATAGCTATGTGTAATGTATGGAAAAGAGAATGGAAGGGCCCACCCCAGTCTAATCCCTCGTTTGGGGAGGCATAGAGATTGAGATTGGGAACTAGAGGTTGAAAGGGTAAAATAAGGCTTTACTGCTTATAATAAGAAAGTACATGCACATTATTTGTATATCAATTTAAAAAGCCCTTGCTCATGGCCTTCTATTGACTACAGCACACAATGTACTTCCCCACCTGCAACCAGCCATCTTTAGAACTTCATTCCCACTCTCACCCCTGAACCTTTCACATCAATTTGCCACACCAGAATATCCCACCCCTCCACAGCCTCCACACCTCTGTCTGTCTTGTCTTTCCCCTCTATAAGCCTGGGCTGCTGATTCTCATCCTTCAGAGCCCAGCTCATCTGTCACTCACAGTAGAAACAGGTTGCTAGAGGTCTTACCTGGCAGATTTTCCCTAGGCCCTCCTCTCTGTTTTTTTTTCTTTTATGTCTTTACTCATTTTCATACTCCCAATGCTTGATCAGTGCCTGTGGCCAAGTAAATGTTCAATGAATGGTTCCAAATGCATCAATGATAGCAACATTTTCTAGCAGGTTGCTTTTTCCTCCAATGTGTCTCAAAGGTCCCACATTTCATTCTCTGTGAATTAACAGACTCCCTCGAGACCAGAACTGTAATCACGACAGGACCAAGGGCCAAGCCTTCTACTGCTTCTTTCATACTATGGGGATGACAGTATTTCTGAGCTAGCCAAGCTGCATTTACTTCCAATTTTGGTGAAATCAGCTGAGAATGTATTGCAGTTTATTTTATTCAAGTTCTGTGCCCATAAAGGTCTTCAATTACTTAACTTACAATGCATGCATGCTCAATCGTGTCTGACTCTTTGCGACTCCATGGACTGTAGCCCGCCAGGCTCCTCTGTCCATGGGATTTTCCAGGCAAAATACTGGGGTGGGTTGACATTCCCTTCTCCTGGGGATCTTCCTGACCCAAGGATAGAAACTGAGTCCGCTGCACTGCAGGCAGATTCTTTACCATCTGAGCTACCAGGGTTGCCCGAAATAGCCCCCACATCAAAAATGCCTCTTGAGCTCTAACTGGGAGGCTCTGCTAACCCAGACCTTACCTCTTCATTGGCTTGGGTGAGCACTCTCTCTCCAGATTGGAGGATGTGTGTTTCACGTGCATTGCATTATAGGAAGTGTGAGTGTAGTCATTTTCATCACTGTAGTCAGGACCGAGCAACGTCCGGGCCCAAGTTCCCATGTCATAAGGAGGAAGAGTGCCTCCAAATTCAGATGGCAAAAACTCAGGGTGTATTAGCTGGTGGAGGCTGTTTAAGTTGTTTCCATGCAGGAAAATCTGGAAAGAAAAACTAATTAGTGAGGCAAAAAAATCCAAAACATATGATCGAGCATTTAATCTAATATACAGTCTAGCAGTGACAAAGTAGATGCATTGTTGGTGATCATGAAGTTTAAAGAGGCATTCAATTTTGTGTCTGTGGCTTAGTCTTCATAAAATGTTCATTTATTGCTCAGAAACGGGGCTGAATTAATTGTCCTTAAAAATGAAGTTCATGAATAAATTGGGTATTTTTTGGCTATGGTCCAAATTTACACATATAGTCATCTCTTAATTATCCCTACAGATGAAAGGAGTAGGAATGTAGACCCTCCAAACCCCTGATCATGCTTCACTCACACCACATTGCACGGTTCTTCTCCTTAAGCATCCTCTAGACCCTCCTCAATGTTCCCCATCCTTCCCAGGCCTACATCTAGTGGCAAAGACTTCCTCAATCTGCCCCAGTGACACCTGCCCACTTGACTCTCCCTGATTCTCCAGATTAACTGTTCATTGTGAGATGACTTCTAAGTTTTTCTGATTTGTTCATTGATATCTTTCTCCCCCATAGGAGAGGGCTTCTCTGGTGGCTCAGTTGTAAAGAATCTGCTTGCCAATGCAGGAGATGCAGGTTCCATCCCTGGGTCTGGAAGATCCTCTGGTGAAGGAAATGGCAACTCACTTCAGTAGTCTTGCCGGGGTGATTCCATGGACAGAAGAGCCTGGTGGACTACAGTCTATGGGGTGGCAAAAGAGCTGGACATGACTCAACAATGAAACAACCCCCATAGGAAGAGCAGGATGCTCAGGAAAGGGACCATTTTTTTCTTTAACCCTTTTAATACTCTCCCAGCTCCCAGGGTGGTGTGGGCACAAGGAAAAATCTCAGTCACTTCTTAAGCAATGGAATTGGAAACTGGGACTTGAGAATTTATTGTGAATTTTTTTTGCAACAATTTTCTCTTTCTGTCTGGATTTGCTAACACCCTCAACAAATAAGTTTGCATCTTTGAAGCATATAATGGATGGTGATGTAATTAGTCATAGGGGAGAAGACACCCCCAAATAACATTTTCAAACAAATCCATAAAGTGGATAAGCCACAAGTCGATAATTACCACTGCCTGTAATTTAGGAATTGACTCCTGAAAGTTTATTCAAAGTGCATCTGTATAATGACATCGATTCCCACACTTCTTCAAGTTGCAGACTCAATGTGCATTAATTGTTCCCAAGTACAGGGTCATCAATTATACACACATATGCGCACACTTAACCCTGAAGAAATGTATGAATAAATGTGATCTTTAAAATACATATTGTATAATAATATATCATGTAAGTATTACATTACACTGTTACACTGTTACTACAGGCATCCCTTGTCTATTGTGCTTTGCTGCACTTAACAGATATTACACTTTTTATAAACCAAAAGTTTGTGGCAACCTTACATCAAGCAAGTCTATTGGTGCCCTTTTTCTAAAGTGTTAGCAAACCTGTGTCTCTATGTCACATTTTGATAATTCTCTTACTATTTCAAATTCATTCATTATTATTATATTAGTCATGGTGATCTGTGATCAGTGATCTTTGATATAACTATTACAATTTTTTGTTGTTGTTTCGTATTTTTAATTAAACTATGAACTTTTTTTAGACATAATGCTATTGCACACTTAATAGACTACAGTATAGTGTAAATGTAACTTTTTTATACACTGGGAAACAGAAAAAAAATACATGTGATTTGCTTTTTCATGATGCTTGCTTTTTTTTGGTGGTCTGGAACCTAACTCACAACATGTCTGAAGGGTGTATATTATTAGTATAATGTACTATATAAGTACATAATAAATATTTGCTTTGTATAAAATAAAATTTAGGCTGCAGCATATGAGACCTTAGTTCTCTGATCATGGATCAAACCTGCGGCCCCTGCATTGGAAGGCAGAGCCTTACTCCCTACCTTGCCTTGTTGTACTGAATTTTAACTTGTGATGTAATGACATCATTTAAAGAGGAAGGAGACAAGAAGCTAAGTGCCAAAATTCTTCACGAGAATACTGTAGCACTTCAGGAAACAATGTACATTTTCTGACACTGTATGGTTGGGTATGACTGAATTTTAACAAGAATTTTTTTTAAGAAATTCACATATTCTGGCTTTTGCAGAATGTCTCAGTGGAGGAATTATAGTATTTGAAACGTGGAAAAGCTGAAGCTAAACACTGATCCTGCTACCCATGCACCCACCCAAAACTTCCAGTTCTTAGGGGAAAAGGCGTGTTGTTGAAACTGGCCCTCTCTCTGGGGGTCCTGTTGAGTGAAGGCACTTAGCAGGTAGGAGGCGGAATCCCCATTTATCATATTCTGTTCTGCACCCAGAAAACCAGGAAGCTCCTTCCTTCTGTAGCACAGCACACGTTGGTTGCCTTGTGGGAGGAAATGATGTGGCTCCTTCCTGAGTAGAAGATGAGGCCAGTGGGAAGCATGACGCCATTCTGGGAACCATATAAGGCACTTTTCAGCTCTTATCACCATCCTGAGCCCCAGACAGATCTCAGAATGTCCTAGAATGCCTCTGCCTCCTGAGGCTGGCCAATTCTAGTCCCAGGTTCCACACTCATTTACAGACAGGAGAATACCCTGCATCCCATACCCTTCGGCAGTGTTTCCTAATGATCTAGAAACAGCTGAGCTTTAGGAGTTGGGAACCCTGCAGACTGTGTATATGTGTGGGGGGAATCCCCCACGTTATCATTCCCTCCTGAGTACTCTGAGTTCTTCCCCAGCATGGAGTCCCTGGGATATAGAGGCTCATATGTGAGCTAAGTTGCTTCAGTCGTGTCTAAATCTTTGCGACCCTTTGGACTGTAGCCTGCCAGGTTCCTTTGTCCAGTGCCTGGGATTCTCCAGGCAAGAATACTGGAGTGAGTTGCCATGCCCTTCCCCAGGGGATCTCCCGACCCAGAGATTGAACCCATGTCTGTTGCATCACTTGCACTGGCAGACAGATTCTTTACAACTAGCGCCACCTGGGAAGCCCAGAGGCCTGTATAAGGTGCTGTAAGACTGGCTCGTGTTCCCTTAAGAGGTGGTGTCCCTTAGCTAGGTGATAGCTGAAATCAGAAAGCTTATAAGAAAAGAAAGCTAAATAGGAAAGGGAAATGAGTGTTCTGGAGTCTCTCCTACAAGAATGGCTTTATGCTGTGTGTCTCGTAAAATTACCCCAACCACTCTGTGATGCGGGTGTTAGTTTTTCCATTTTATAAATGAGGAAACAGAGATTCAGAGAGGTTAAAGAATGCTGGGTTTCTCAGCTAATCAGAATGCCAGGGGGGAAAAAATCTGCTGGAGGATGCTGGCTTCCCAAATGTCATCAGCTGATGCAATCAAGATTTTAAAAGCCTTTTTCCTATGAGCATTATTATTTCTAAAGAAGAATGCTTTCCCAGCCTCAAGGGTGATGGAGCTGGCAGCTATGACCCAAGAGTCATGGGGAGAAAGGCAAACCATCAACATTCTTCATAGAGATAACACATTCGCAGGACAAAATGTAAGTTCTTAAAATATTCAGTGTACAGGAAGCTGTTTGACCTGGCATCTCCCACAAGCATTTACTGTAAAAGGGGCATCTGGTATTTGCATGCCTTCAATGTTTCCTTTGGTTTGTCACCGGGACTCTAAACTAACCCAGTGCCACTGAGTTATTGATTAAATCCAGGCCATTTGCAAAACTCCAGCTGAGGCTCTAAAGCTCAGGGACTGCAGAAAAGCAAAAAAAAAAAAAACCCACAGTGAAAAGATAAAGACAGAGGGAGACTGAGTGGAGGGGCTCTGCAGTTCCCTCTGAACCTCCCCTTTTTGGGTTTTGTTTTCATTACCCGTTTCCTGGTCTTGTCTTTAAGGAATGGCTTGATGAGCGTGTACAGGGCATGAATGTACCAGGGCTGGTTGACAAAATGGACTCCTCCAAAGCGGGCAGGAAAGCTGTCCTGGGTGGAAAAAGAGAAACACACAGTGATCAGCACGCATCACAGGTTAGTTGGGCCCAGCAGGACCGCCTCCTAGAGGGCCTGCTGCTTCTCAGGAAGTGAAACATCAGCAAATGGTAGAAGAGAGAGGAAACACACCTACCGCTTGGGTGTTAGGGTTCCCTCTGTTCTGTCATGTCCTGTTCCCCTGCAACTCCACACATGCATCAGGCCTGTCATTTCTGAGTCACAATCGTGTGACCCCTGACACTGCACTGGGACATTTGCAGCCTGGATGGTGAAGGGGCTGGGATTCTCCGTGGCATATCAGAGAACCCAGACTTCAGTTCTCATGAGCCCTACAAGATGGCTCTGTTTACCCTCATCCTCTGCTTTCCTGCTCCAGCCTTCCCCGGTGAGGGATCATGACCATAACTAAACCTTATGGGTGATGGAGGCTGTGTAGGAAGGGAGTGGAAAAGGATTTCAAAGGCTGTTCAGAGATGGGGCTCCCTGAAGTTCTTCAAAGTTTGACAACGTCCAACATCCGTGGCTTCTTTTTCACCGATTTCAGAACTAGCTCTTTATTTCATCCTGGGATACCCCCCCACCAGTAGGTTCCAGGGACAGACACTTGCTCACTGATGGGCTAGCAGACTCCCCTAACTGAGGTCCTCTTTTTCTGCAGTGAGCTAACAGTTCAGGCCACTGGCTGCTCCTTGCACTATAAGAAATGCCCTGTGTGGATTTTTTTTTAGTAACAAAAAAAGTTATTAACAAGAAAGTTTTGCCTCTATCTAGACAAACAATAATTTTGCCTCTATTTCTAGACATTTTACAGGCTTCCCAGGTGGTGCAAGTGGTAAAGGACCCGCCTGCCAGTGCAGGAAACACAAGAGACATGTGTTTGATCCCTGGGTCAGGAAGATCCCCTAGAGGAGGGCACAGCAACACACTCCAGTATTCTTGCCTGGAGAATCCCATGGACAGAGGAGCCTGGCAGGCTGCAGTCCATTGGGTCACAAAGATTTAGACATGACTCTTGCCTGGAAAATCCCATGGACAGAGGAGCCTGGTAGGCTACAGCCCATGGAGTCGCTGAGTCGGACACGACTGAGAGACTTCACTTTCACTTTTCCCTTTCATGCATTGGAGAAGGAAATGGCAACCCACTCCAATATTCTTGCCTGGAGAATCCCAGAGACGGGGGAGCCTGGTGGGCTGCCGTCTATGGGGTCGCACAGAGGCGGACACGACTGAAGTGACTTAGCAGCAGTAGCAGCAGCAGCAGCAGAAGCAACTTAGCTTGCATATAAGCCTCCAGAGTTGGACACAACTGAAGTGACTTAGTACGCACTCAGACATTTTATAGAGTACAAAGCAGTATTTTGAAGCTTAAACTAGACAATTTCAATAAAAGGTCTTTGTTTTGCGGGTCTTTGTGTATTTTTTGTTTCATTTATTCTATCTTTTAAAAACTTAATGAAACCACCAAATAAGAGTGGAAAGACTGTTTATACCCATTTGTACATTTGTCAAAAGTTCACACTATTTCAAGTGTAAATTCAGAAAGGTAGAAGTTCTTAATAAGATTTTCTTTTCTCTTTTAGGTGCAGCTTGGGATCTAAAAATACACTGGTTTCTTAAAAAGAAAGACATTTCCCAGAAGTTTTTTCTTTGCAATGAGTGCTAAGCAATAACCTCAGTCTTTTGGGGCCTCTTGAGCTTGTTAATTCAGAACTAAAAATAACTGTAATTCATTGTTTTACATGCTACACATGGATTCTGGGGCTGTAGAAGAAGAATGAAAGTAAAGGGTTTATCTGTAAACCAGGGTTTTAGAATGTTTTTCAGTGTGAAAGGAAGCAGTATCCTATGGTCCTTGCCTCTCAACCCACCACATCCTCTGCCTGCCTTTTGTTAGTGGAAAACTTCAGTCAAAAACTAAGTTTAATCAGAGAAGTGAGAAATGCGGAAACAAAGGAAAATAGTCAAAGGAGACTAAATAATAATAATATGGTCACTAAACATAGTCAAGGACCTTTAGTTCTTTCTCCAGGGCTATAGATAATATCCTGAGCCATGTCCTGTGAGCTGTCTTGTAGATACTCAAACATCAGGTGGAGAAGTTAACTACATGATGACCAGACTGTACCCAGGACATGAGCTGCCACAATTCCTAGAATTGACCGCAAAGAAATGAAACAAATGGATCCTGGAACTGAAGATTAACTCTACCTAAAACAATCAAGATGATGCCGGTCAGACCACCCATGACCAACTTGAAGATGACTGTCAGAGCTGATTGCTATTTCTGCATGTAGCCCCCCTCCTTCTGTTGATAAAAGCTCTTGCCCCACTGGTTGCCGCTGTTGGGGGTGGGAGGAGTAGGCTTTTGGACAAATGTCTGTCACCCTCCCCTGCAGGTGCCAGCATCTGAAATAAAGCAAACTTTCCTTTCTACCGACCTGGCCTGTTTATTGGCTTTTGAGCCGTGAGCAGCCAAACCACACATACTCTTCCGGTAACAATATGGCCAGTAAGAAGGTTTTTATTTCTCTTGAGAGTCTATTTATTAAATTTCTAGTTTGGTAAAATGGAAGAAAACCCTGTAAATAATACTGCAGAGGCACTAGGTAAAATCTCAAAGAAAATATTAACCTTTAAAAAAAATCCAGAGAGTCTTCATTCTAGTCTACAGAAACTCAGTTCTCAAAGACAGCAACACTGTCTTCAGAAGAGACTGAATGAAAAAACAGAGCTGAGACCTGCCAGTTGTCTGTGGATTCATCTTTGTTTCGAGCCTACCATCTTAAAGGTGTAGGATTTTATTGAGACTGGCTTCTCATTCAGGTTGGCAAAGAAATATGTACAGTAATGCATGTAAAATCCTATGCCTTGATTTTGAGGTTTTGACACAGGCTCGCTTTTCTTCAGGTCCCTTCTATAAAATATGAAAAGTAATGCATGTAAAATCCTATGCCTTGATTTTGAGGTTTTGACACAGGCTCGCTTTTCTTCAGGTCCCTTCTATAAAATATGTACAGTAATGCATGTAAAATCCTATGCCTTGATTTTGAGGTTTTGACACAGGCTCGCTTTTCTTCAGGTCCCTGTTATAAAATTCAAATGAAGGCCCTTCTGTACAATAAGTGTGCTCAGGCACTCAGTCATGTCTGACTCTTTGCAACCCCTTGGACTGTCACCCACCAGGCTCCTCTGTTCGTGGGATTGTCCAGGCAAGAATACTGGAGTGGGTTGCCATTTCCTCCTCCAGGGGATCTTCCTGACTCAGGGATCAAACCTATGCCTCTTGTGTCTCCTGCATTGGCATGAGTTCTTTACCTGGAGTGGGTTCTTTACCACTAGTGCCACCTGGAAAGCCCACTTGTGTAATAAGGTCAATGTGCAAATGTTCCCAGTATCCTTGAATGAGCCTGACTACATTATTCATAATGGGGTGAGTGTGTGTGTGTGTATTACGCACAGGGAAAGGTGAGGGAAGAAAAACTTAACGAACACAACCATCTTTTATGCAATGCACATCATTGTTACTCATTTTGCCTAATCTCATCAGCAAACCACAGATAAAGGAGAAATAGTCTGTTCCACAGATGTCTCCCAGGACCCCAAGGGATCCACCACCCTCACAGAGGTGCATTTCTTAGGGGCTGGAGCAGATTTATATCAAGACAGTAAACTTTGATACAATGACAGTATAACATTTTATTTTTTGAGTTCTTGGCAACTAAACTCTATGCTCCAAAAACATATTCCAGGTTCAAGAAAATGGAATCAACCATCAGAATCTTGGGAAAAAAGGAGCAGTTTTGGTCCCTTGCTGTTAGGGAACTCATGATTTCTGAATTTTAAAATTTGTTTTGCAGGTGTGCTTGCCATCATCCACATAGCATGATTTCCTCTATTTCTGGTTACATATTTTAAGTATCTTACAAGACCATGAGATTTCTGGTCTCAAACACTTCTCAATCTATGCCTAAGTGTTAGGATAACCCAACTGGCACAACAGCAACAAAAGAAAATGGCATTAATTTTTGTGCATTTCATGCATTTATCGGTAAAAATATAATATTTCAAATTATAAACATATTCAAAAAATAAAACTTGTCTTTCCCTCAGCTTATATTATTAATTTATTTCCTTATTACAAAAAATTTACCCATTCTAGAAAAGTACAAAATAGATTTAAAAAACATTATTGGAAAAATTGGAAAATACAAAAAGAAAGAAGAAAAGAAGAAACACCTACCATCCCACGGCAAAAGTTGTACTTTTACTATTTTCTAACATTCAGGACAGCCTATGTTATGTTTTAGTAACACACATCCCCTGCTCTTTATCGCTGAAAACTGTAAAGATGTATTTCTCCCTCACATGAAATATCCTTGCTGGGTTGGCAGGAGCTGGCTTGATTTGCTCTCAGCCCAGGACACAGCCTCCCTGTGTGGAGTAGCGCTGCTCATCACACTGAGGAAAACCATGTGGGGATCACACCTTTGCTCTTAAGGCTGGTGGTCAGAAGTGACATGCTTCAGCTGTCACGTTTTACAGGCCAAATCTGTGCCTGCGTTCTAGGGAATCAAGAAGTAGAATTCCACCTCTGGCCAGTGAAGACCACAAGTGTTGATGAACAACACTAATGATTACCCAAGCTCTCCTTTGCTTTCCTTCACTTCCTTCATTATTTATTTTTGTTACTTATTTGGCTGCACTGGGTCTTACTTGCAGCATGTGGGATCTTCAATCTTCATCTACATGCAGATCCTTTAGTTGCAACAAGTGACATCTAGTTCCCTGACCAGGGATCAAACTCGGGCCCCCTAAATTGGGAGTGTGGAGTCTTAGCCACTGGACCACCAGGGAAGTCCTCTTCTTTCTTTCTAAATGGGATAATATTTTTGTACATTGGACTTAATTGATGGCCTACCTGATTCTTGTGAAGTAATATCATATAATCAGTATCAAATAATAAAAATTAGAGTTTACAGAATAGAGGGGAAAACAGAAAATTGCCTTTCTCTAATGATTGATTTAGTGTCTTTAATTTTTCACTCAAAACCAATTTGGACCTTGCACCTCTTCAATTCAGTACATACATATGATTGTATGCCTACAGGACAAACACTGGATTATATTCCTTAAAGCACTTGGCAGAAATCGTCATTGCCACGGCTTTCTAGGATTTTAATTCCTTTTCCCACTTTCTCTCCCTAAGCTCTAGTTACACCCTAAGTTGCTGAGGTCAGGTTTGTGTTCCTTGGTGTCCTTTTTTTATATTTTTATATTTACAGTCATGCCTCTCTGACATTTTTCTTCAGAACTGTAGTGACACAAGAGGTAGCTTGGAGCACTAATATCACTATAATCAATCCTTCCTCTAGCCCTCAAGTCACACAAATACATGTTCACATTGGACAAAGTAGCAAGCATATCTTTCAAACCAGTTCCCAAGGCACTCTAACTCCACATTCAAAGAATGCTACTTTGAAATCCCTCTTAAATGGGACACTGACTCAATGAATGACTTGAAAATCTGAGGTCAGGATTCCCTCTTTGCTTTTTGAAAACTCAGAGAAGGCTATTCTCATCCATCTACCTTATTTTCCTTTATCAGATAAATATCATCACCTTCGAGTGTTATTAAAATAAATATCTGATACCAGAGAGAGTAGGAAGTAGAGTAACACTGACTTGAAAGAAGCAGGAGCCAGTGACCGAGAAAGTGATGGGGTAATAAGAAATAGGTTTAAACAAGCAGCAAAAAAGTTTTTAAGAATTTGGGAAAGTTAGCTGAGTGGGATAAACTCAACTAGGAAAGAGAAGGAGACAGAGGTTCTACTGTACATTCTATTGTTCATAAACATAACAGTGGAATAAGTATTGGAGATGGGTTTTTATTGTGGAAAATAAGAGGGTGAACCAGAGTCGCAGCAACATAGACGAGGCATGAATCTTTCAACGAAGTGCTGGGTATGTGAGCCAGGGGAAGGGAAGGGAAGTAAGTGTTAGTCACTCAGTTGTGTCCGACTCTTTGTCACCCCATTGACTGTAGCCTGGCCGGCTCCTCTCTCCATGGAATTCTCCAAGCAAGATTACTGGAGTGGGTTGCCGTGCCCTCCTGGGGATCTTCCTGACCCAGAACGTGGGCCAGGGGAACACCCAGTGAACTCAGGACTGAGGCTAACTAAAGAATCAAGGTCAACTCCCTGGAAGGAATTCCCAGGGAGACAATAACAGATAATGCCCTGTTTGATGGATTAAAAGGCAACAAGAAAGATCCCTGTGGTGATGAAAATGTTCTATCACTGGACTGTGTCCTTGTCAATATACTGGTTGTGCTATAGCTCTGTAGTTCTGTGAGATGTTGCCAGTGGGGAAAACTAAATGAAGGTTATATGGGATCTCTCTGTATTATCTCTTAGAACTGCGTGTAGGTCTACAATGACTTCAAAACAAAAATTTTAAATGTGATTACTGTGAATATTTCAAAACTCCCCCAAATAGTAGTCGCCATTTTCTCAAGCATAGTAGAAACATTGCTAAGGCTGATCTTTTCTGCCTTATGTGAAGTGTTAAACCAAAAATGTGAGAGTTGGACCATAAAGGAGGAGGAGTGCTGAAGAACTGATGCTTTTAAATTGTGGTGTTGGAGAAGACTCTTGAGAGTCCCTTGGATTGTAAAGAGATCAAACCAGTCAATCCTAAAGGAAATCTCAACCTTGACTATTCATTGGAAGGACTGATGCTAAAGCTGAAGCTCCAATACCGTGGTCCCTGATGAGAAGAGTAGACTCATTGAAAAACACCCTGATGCTGGGGAAGATTGAAGGCAAAAGGAGAGGGAGGATGAGATGGCTAGATAGCATCACTGACTCAATGGACATGAGTGAGCAAACTCCAGGAAAGAGTGAAGGACAGAGGAGCCTGGCATGCTGCAGTTGATGGGGTTGCAAAGAGTCAGACACGACTGAGCGACTGAAAAACAACAATACTGAGGCACATTCTAAGAGGCTCTTTTTAATTTTCTTTGGGAGTCTTGGACAGCACTAAGTGATTCTTGCAATCCATTAGAAATACCCTTCATGTTTAAATGGGCACTTTATTTTCACACTGGCACTCTTCAAGCATCACTCAGCTGCCTTTTGTCGTGTTTGATCAGGATTGAGGAGCAACATCGTAGAGGCGAAACTGTTTCCTCTCTATTTCTTTGACGTTCATATACAAATGTTACTGGTGGTAGTTGGCCGAGTTTCCTGCTGGAAAATGAAGTACTTGCTCATGTGACTGGCTAAAATTTGAAATGCCTGCAGGCTAACATACTTCCAACAGGCTTCAAGACATGCCTGACCTCAAAATTATGGTGCCCTGAGAGGCTTGGCAATGGCAACCCACTCCAGGACTCTTGCCTGGAAAACCCCATGGACGGAAGAGCCTGGTAGGCTGGAATCCATGGGTTCGCAAAGAGTCGGACATGACTGAGCGACTTCACTTTCACTTTTCACTTTCATGCATTGGAGAAGGAAATGACAACCCACTCCAGTGTTCTTGCCTGGAGAATCCCAAGGATGGTGGAGCCTCGTGGGCTGCCATCTATGGGGTTGCACAGAGTCGGACACGACTGAAGCGACTTAGCAGCAGCAGCAGCTGAGAGAGAGAGGCTTGGGGAGCTCTGCTCACTCTGTCTGCCCTCTCTCCCATCCTCCTCCTTCTACTGCTCTTATGTGGAAATTGGAATAGGACCACTCAAATTCACGAATAGCCTCCCAACATCTGTTAAAATTCCTCTGAAACCCAAATGCAAAGAAGAAAAGAGAGATGATGAGCATGTGAGCTGTCTTTCAGAGTGTCTGCCTCCTCCCCTTTGGTAGCTCTCAGCATCTCCTGTCATTCATAAAACTGCATGTCTGTGGGTCTGCAAGCACCACGAAGAAACGAGCATGGAGTTAGGATTTATCTCTTCAGTGCGTGCATGTTCTACTAATGATGCCCATTTCCCACATCAAAGCAGACAGATAAAAACATTTTGGGCAGCATAAATGGGCTTCACTGATGTGAGAGAGCCTTCTAAAAATGCTATATTTCATGGTGATGGGTTTCTATTACACCACGTGGTGCTCATTAGTGTGAAAGTCACATATCCACCTATTTGCAAGGAAATGGAGAGCTCATGCCATAGGAGCTACACACCAAATTCTTTACATACATCAGTTGCAAGTAGGTGAGAGAACAGAGTGTGCTTATTGGGGAAGCCACTGAGCAATAGCTCCCACTGACTATGGACTATGAATTTTCTTTGAATATATGTTCCTGGAGATGGAAATGGCAACGCACTCCAGTATTCTTGCCTGGAAAATTCCATGGACAGTCCATGGGGGTTGCAAAAGAGTCAGGCATGATTTAACAACTAAACAACAAAAACCAAAAATGTTCCTGGAAGGTGTCATTGATTTCTGAGAAGCTGTACCAACTCAGTGTTCTCTTGGGGGTAGGAAGGTCTTGGGCTCTTTATGCAGGTTCAGAGCAGGACACAAGAGAGATTGAAATTCTTTCTCTGCAGATCCTAGAACCATTATAATCTTTTGGCAATTATTCTAAACAGAATAGGCAAAACTGGCCTCTGTCACACCAGCCCAGAGTAGCAGATCAAGCTCAGAAACTTCCCTGGCTACAACTGATGCCATGTTCCTTGCTGATCTTTTCAACTCAATTCGATCCTGCTCAACAGTTCACAGGCAGTTACTGAGCTCCTCTAATGAGTGAAATGAGAGGGTACAGAAATACAGACCTACTCCTGTCTCTAATTCATCTATCATCCAGTGGGAGACAGGGAAATAGAGACACTTCGTGTGACAGACACAGAACTCAGAGGTTAGCTTCTGTGGTTTATGGTAGTTTCCTGTGTCTGTGTGCTCAATCACTCAGTCGTGTCTGACTCTCTGTGACCTTATGGACTGTAGCCCACCAGGCTCCTCTGTCCATGGGATTGTCCAGACGAGAATAGTGGAGTGGGTTGCATTTCCTGCTCCAGGGGATCTTCCCAACCCAGGGATCGAACCTGGGTCTACTGCATTGGCAGGTAGATTCTTTACCACTAGTGCCACCTGGGAAGCCCTATGGTAGTTTCCTAGAACAGAGCTAATAAACAGCATAGAAAGCCAGAGGTGGAGATCAGGGAAGGCTGAAAATTCTGCAGATGCCAAGTAAGAAAGCTTTCTATAAAGAGCTAACCAAAGATTTGGTGATTAATAAATGTATGTGACTATGTTTGAGAGTCTTCAAGGGTTTATTTGCCACCTGGAATCCCTATGTTTTTCTTAGCCTCACTGTTTCCTAAGAATGAGCTTGAATAGATAATCTCTATTTCAAGAATTAAATAATAATAATAATAATAATTTAAATGAAGGAAAGGAGGGAGGAAGGAAGGAAGAGAATTAGATTAAAAATTTTATCTCGTGGTATGTGCCTATCAAATTTTTGCCAAGACAACAGAAAATGTGACTCAAATTTGAAGAGTGTTCAAGAGGGAGGGGATATATGTATGTCATTGTGGCTGATTCCTGTTCTTGTATGGCAGAGACCAACACAACATTGTAAAGCAATCTTCTTCCAATTAAAAAATAAATTAAAAAAACAATGAGTGTGATATGAGATAAGATATAAAAATTTCCTAGTAGGTACTAAGTGCTCAATTCTTAGCTATTAAAGTACCTTTATTGATGTTAATGTTTTCTTTTAAATTACAATATATCTATTAAGACTTCAATATCTTAGTGCACTTACTTATTACAAGCTTAGTTACAGACCAAAGATATTTGTGTCATTAAAAGTAGAACATCTGCCAAAAGTTTACCCTAATTTCTGCCTCACACGTGGTAGACAAGTTTTTAGAAAATCAACTATATTTTATTTTTACTTTGTACTTAATAGAGCTCCAAATAAGAGGATCGCATTCTTCCTGGGTTCTGGCAACCTCATTGCTGGCCAGGCAAGGTGTCCAAGGAGGTGAACATTGGGAGGAGAGAAGGGGGAGACAGCACACCCATCCAGCCTGGCCAGTCTGCATCAGCAGAGCTGAGCTCAACCAAGTTAGTCAGTCAGTTCAGTCACTCAGTTGTGTCCAACTCTTTGTGACCCTATGGACTGAAGCATGCCAGGCTTGCCTGTCCATCACCAACTCCCAGAGCTTACTCAAACTCATGTCCATTGAGATGGTGATGCCATCCAACCATATCGTCCATTGTCATCCCCTTCTCCTCCCGACTTCAATCTTTCCCAGCATCAGGGTCTTTTCCAATCAGTCAGTTCATCACATCAGGTGGCCAAAGTATTGGAGCTTCAGCTTCAGCATCAGTGTTTCCAATGAATATTCAGGACTGATTTCCTTTAGGATGGACTCATTGGATCTTCTTGCAGTTCAAGGGACTCTCAAGAGTCTTCAACACCACAGTTCAAAAGCATCAATTCTTCAGCGCTCAGCTTTCTTTATAGTCCAACTCTCACATCCATACATGACTACTGGAAAAACTGTAGCTTTGACTAGACAGACCTTTGTCAGTAAAGTCAAGTCTTTGCTCTTTAATATGCTGTTTAGGCTGGTCATAGCTTTTCTTCCAAGTAGCAAGGTGTCTTTTAATTTCAAGACTGCAGTCACCATCTGCCATGATTTGGAGCCCAAAAAAATAGTCTGTCACTGACTCCATTGTTTCCCCATCTATTTGCCATGAAGTGATGGGATCAGAGGCCATGATATTGTTTTTTGAATGATGAGCTTTAAGCCAACTTTTTCACTCTTCTGTTTCACTTTCATCAAGAGGCTCTATAGTTCTTCCCTTTTTGCCATATAGGTGGTGTCATTTCTCCCATCAGGAAGCTTCCATAAGCCTCTTATCCTTATCCCTCAGAGGGCAGACAGAATGAAAACCACAATCACAGAAAACTAGCCAGACTGATCTCATGAATCACAGCCTTGTCTAACTGAATGAAACTATGAGCCATGCCATGTGGGGCCACCCAAGACAGAAAGGTCGTGGTGGAAAGTTCTGACAAAGCGTGGTCCCCTGGAGAAGGGAATGGCAAACCACTTCAGTATTCTTGCCTTGAGAACCCCATGGACAGTATGAAAAGGGAAAAAGATATGATACTAAAAGATGAACTCCCCAGGTCGATAGGTGCCCAGTATGCTACTGGAGAAGAGTAGAGAAATAGCTGCAGAAAGAATGAAGAGAGCTCAACCAAAGGAAACTTAATTTGCCATAAAAATCACTCCTGCTCCTCTAACCACAGTGACCTTTAAAAGGGCTTATATTTGACTATTAAACAGCAAATACACTGTGGTAAGTACCCAATACTTCATCTTCATGTTTCCCTCGGGGCCCTTATGTGGTAAATAGATGATACTGACTCATTATTTTAAAGCCAATTAATGAAGAAATCTAGATTGCTTGAATTACTGATTTCCCCAAGAAATCGATGCCGGAAGGTATGGTGTTTTTTGCCCTTTAGTCCTGAGACGCACAAAACTATGATGTCTCTTAAAGAAAGCAGCTTGGTGGAAGGAACACGGAGATCATTCAAAGCAAATCTTTTGGCAAATGTTCAACTTTTAACCACACAAATAAATTTGGTCTGTAACCAAGCTTGTAATAAGTGTAACAAGATAGTAAAGTCTTAATAGATATATTCTAATTTAAGGGAAAACATTAACATCAACAAAGGTAATGTAATAGCTAAAAATTGAGCACTTAGTATCTACCAGGAAATTTTATACATGTTATCTCATATCATACTCTTTACAATCTTATGTAAGTATAATATTAATATATGTATCTATATTATCCCAATTTTACAGAAGAGGAAGCATAGTCATTAGAGTAGTTAAAAACTTGCCCAAGTTGACACATCAAGTAAGAGACTGAATGAATATGAATCCAGAACTTTCAGTTCCTTTAGCTGAAGCTTGTATCTCCTACTGTATTTTCACATAAACTATATGTCAGCAAAATTTGGACTGGTGGTAATCTTCACAGGGATTTTAAAGCTGCATAAGCTTACTAATTGAGATAAAACAAACATTTCAAAGTATAAACTTCAAATCCTAGTTAAAATTCCTTAATCTTGCATTAGCTGTGAGCACTTCACATGATCTTTACAAGAGGACCGTTCTCATGGTCTGAAAGTGCTGTCATGTAAAGAGTTACAATTGTTATTAGAACAAAATGAACAAGCATTCCTAATGAGCACTCCAGAAGTTTTAAAGCTGAACCGGACTGGTCCTGCCTTATTAGGGAGCATTGCTCTAGCACAGTTATAATTTTAACACAGCCTCATTCTGCAGGAGATGTGAGTCAGCTGGACATTTTCTTGTGTTTGAACACATTTGATTTTCTAATCACTAAATACACAGCACTTTTCCATATCAAAACTACCAGTAATTCATCTTTGAAATAAACAGCAGGGAGGATTCTATTAGGACAAAGCTGCAACATTTGTTTGTGGTGTGCTCATTCCTGTCTGCCACGCGGAATGGGCCCTATTTCATCTTGTAGCTACTTACTCCACTATCCGAAGGAAATTCTCGCTAAATCCTACGACAGCTACAACTACCCAAATGGTGCCGTGAAATTGAGCATTCGATTTAAGCATTTCTAGAGATCATGTATTCACATTTTTATGATTCATAAAGACATCCGCAAAAGAGTTTTGGCAGTTATACAGACTTTACAAGAGTTTTATACACTTGTTTGTATGTTGCATTAGCCTGAGTGCCGTTTTAAGAGCACAACTTAAATCACAATCAGCTCTCTAGTAGATGTAACCATTATAAAAGATTGAGTGATTTTTACTATGGATGAAGCAGCTTACAGGGACAGGTGTTTTTTTTTTTTTTTGTCTTAATTGAATTTGTTATAACATTGTTTCTGTTTTATGTTTTGGTTTTTTGGCCCCAAGGCATGTGGGATTTTAATTCCCTGATAGGGATCGAACCTTCGCCCTCTGCATTGGAAGGCAAAGTCTTAACCACCAGACTACCAAGGAAGTCCCAGGGATAGTTTTAAAAAAAAAAAAAGATCTCAGAGAAAATAACAGCTCACTAATAGGACCTGTTAGATTTTAAATTCTACAGCTCGTGCTTTTAACTCAGCTCTGAGAATCTTCAGGAATTTAAGGGCCAAGTGAGAGAGGATTATTACTGATAAAATTAGATATTTCCTACCTCCATCATTATAAAATACCTTGGGGAAAATGGCTTTCTTGTTTTTTTATTAGTAACACAAATTCTTACAAGGATTTTATAGTTTATACCAGCAAAACCCACTATATTTATGAAAATTACACCAATAAGATATTCTATTTCAGATCAGAGGCTTCCAGAGACTCCTATTATCTTCAAGAAAATTCTTTTAATGATATCATACACACATACACGCACATACACAGCTGCAGGATGACGTCATCAGGGATCATCTGACCATTACGGAGCTTCTCAGTCAGCCCCAAAGGGATTAGATAGTTGTGCTTTTTGGTTTGTTTTGGCTATGCTGCATGGCGTTGTGGGATTTTAGTCCCCTGACCAGGGATCAAACCTGCACTCCCTGTATTGGAAGCACAGAGTCTTAACCACGGACGGTCAGGGAAGTCCTAGACTGTGTCTTTTTTATCAGCACAATTCAAATTTGCTGTCCTCATCACAGGCCCTCCTTGGAGCTCTGACTTAAAAGATGGGAATCCTCTATTTGAGGAAAAAGACTCCACGGATCTTATTCAGTATGTTATAATGCTATCCTCCTTTGTACTTAATTTTATGTTAACATTTTATCCATTAACTCTAGTTCTGTAATTGAATATTAAATCAGGATTAAAGTTCTTATTTTGTTCTCTCTCTATCCTTACACACACACACAGGCCACAGACCCCAGCATGTAATTGGTATTCATCTATCCTTTAGCTTTTCTTTTTCCTGCTTATTATTGAGACCTCCCAAATTTAGGATTAGATGAATTCAAATTCAGACCAAAAAAAGCCGAAGTCAGCCTTCTCAGCAAGTGAGTCTGCTGTGACTTATGCGGATGTTAACTCAGCAGTGTGAGTTAATCCCCACTATCTTCAGCAACAGGCAGATCCGTCATTAAAGAATCATTCCTCTCCCATAGCGCTGATCTGGTGAAATGAAGACGCCACTGTCAGGGTAACACTCCAGTTATTTTTCTCCCGTTATTTCCCTGGAGCAGATCTGGATCTGTTAGGGATGCACGTTTATGCTTGGGGTGCAGGTGGAGGTGGGAGTTGGGGTGAGGAGGAGGGAATGAGAGTGTCACTGACAGAGGATAGTGGTAGGGCTGAGAAGGCAGCCTGCCCAGGAGGTGAAGAGCATCAGCTTTCCCACCATCAGCACCGGCTCTGACCCTCTGATGGTGTTGCCGAAAGGGACGTATTTCCGTACACCTTTGAGAACACAACACTTCAAGCGCAGCATGGTGGATGGAAACTTGGTGGTCAGGGAGTTCTAGTTCTAAAGCTACAGAGGGTGTAACTTTGGACAAGGTATTTAACCTCTCTGGGCCCAGTTGGCTGCTGGTAAAATTCTGCAGGCGCTTGTGAGGCTTCACTGGATTCGAGCAGTTCATCCATTGTGTCTGGCACCCAGAATAAGCCCAGAGTGTCCTGGTGGGCTACAGTCCATGGTGTCGCAAAGAGTCGAACATGACTGAAGCCACCTAGCACGCAGGCACGTCCCTCTTTCGAGTCTTCACTTCTGAGTTCCCCTCTGGTGGCGGAAGGCAGGGGCATGCCCAGGCAACCAGGATGCTTCTGTAGCCAGGTCTGACTTTCCTTCACAACCTGCTTTTCCCAGCTTATTCCATGATATCTCACGTGTGGACTGTGTGTGTCCTGCTCTGTTTATCTCAGGGTAGATCCATCACTCCCGCCCGCATCTCCAGCTAGAGTGCACCAGAGACACCCTCTCAGATTTGCTTTCAGCCAACAGGAGCTCTGAGTTAGGGGGTGGGGGCGGCTGGGGAGAAATCAGGGCTTTCCCTTCATGTGGTTCTACCCTGGGTGACTGCTCCTCCACATTTCCATTCCCTTGGGACAGGCCTGTGTGGGTCCCACCCCTGGGCTGCAGGATTCCTTTGTCTCTTTGCCTCAGGTAGGTCTCTGCTTCCCCCTCTTGCTAATCTGTAGCTTTCCCCAACATCCCTGTTTGGCTGCTCAGATTTTCCATCACCTGTACGGTGTCACCAATTCCCTGTGTTCAATTGTTACCTCTGTTTTAAATATTTATTGTGGTTTCTGTTTTCCTGGTTGGATCCTGACTGATACATGGATGTTGTATTATGAATTTGCTGAATTTTCACCTCTGAGTTGGAAACTCACACTCTGTAATTTCTAAGCAGTGGGTCCTTGGATTCCTCAGGTAAATGGGCTTGAACCCACATGGGGCCAAGTTAGCCTAAGGAGCCTAGAGAATAGCTCTACCCATCGGCACAGAAGACATGTGTGTGGTCTATCCAGGTAGGACCTGTTTACCTTGGCCACAGACTGAGTTGAAACTGGGAGCCGAAACTCCTGTTGGAAGAACGAGAGGGAATGTCGACGACCAGAGAACCCTTTCCTAAGATGAATGATTTATAGTCTGTGCTGGGTGAGGGGGACAGAATGTCCCATCAGGTTAGGTTAAGTGGTCATAAACAACTTCTGTGTGCTTGCTGCAATTTACATCATAAAATCAAGCAGCTTGTCCCCAAATAAAGAGAATGGTTCTTCACCAGTGCTGGTAGATTCCCTCCATTTCATAATCTTATTGTAACAGGGACAGAATTATTGTTGGAGTATTCATAGTCTTCACCCACATAAATCCTCTTTCCTGCTCCCTCTAACCTCACCCTCTAGAAAGGAAGGAGGCTCTTGCTCAGTGGGTTGGCTCCAGGCTCTTTATTGCAGTGCAGACTTGGGGTGATGAGTCAGAGAGAGGGAGTCAAGGGAGTTAGAAAGGCTGAGTGTGTCTGCCACTGAGAAAAAGGCAAGGAGCAGATGCCTACAAAGTAGGGGCCTGTCGGGTGAGGGGAGAGACTTGGGGATTGAGGGGATAGTCTGCAAAGGAGTAAAGAGTACAAGAAGATGGGAAGGCAAAGAAAAGTGATTTTGTGAAGTGTTGCTGTTGAACATAAGTAACATCTATTTTCAAGCTGTTTAAAAGATGCAGATAAAAATCTAATATAAAAGCACTGATGAAAACATGTTTTACTTAGACTATATGGGTACCTAATGTTTATTTTGTTTACACATTGTCCACTGTGCATAATTAACACTTTCAGTGATATTGTCTTATTCTCTCATTGTTTCAGAGGTATGTTGTCTTTTCTGCTAGGCAGATAGCTGCTAACAACTGTGTTTTCATTTATTTATTCACATAACAAATATTTATTTGAGAGCCTGCTGTGTGCCAGGCTCTGGGTAAAACTCCACTCTGCCCATGAAGAGCTCACAGTCCAGGGAGGGAGACAGAAAACATAAGCACATATTACATTCTTGGGTAAATGCAGTGACGGAAAGGAGGATACGGGGGAGCATAGAGAAGAGGTGATGCTTTAAACACCTGACACAGAGCCAGGCACACAGCAGGTAGTCAAACACAAGGCACATCCAGTAAAAGAGGGTGCTGGGCTGCAGGCCAAAGGCAGGAACACAGCCAAACCAGCAGTCAGAGGCCCAATTCTCCATTAAGCTATTGATTATTATAAAATGGGAGCCAGTAGAAAAAGTGGCTCAATCCACAGCTTTCTACCCGACAGCTAAACCAGTTCCATCACTTGTCCCTTGTTAATGGCACCAGGACACAGTGGTGGTGTGGGGCAGGGACACACTGATCTCTTCTCTCAAGGCAACCTCCTTCTCTTTAGGAAGATAAAACAAATACAGAATATAATTAGCAAATATACAGACGAGCCTTAAAATCGTAAGCTAGCAGGGGCTCTATATTGTGGGAATTGACTATCAGGTAAGACTTTCCTACATCAAAGAATTCAGGCAACAAAAACTACTGCCCAGAAGAGTGTTTGAGGACTTCCAGAAATATCATTTAGCTGGCAGAGGTCTGTATTGTCAAAGCTATGGTTTTTCCAGTAGTCACATATGGATGTGAGAGTTGGGCCATAGAGCAGGCTGAGTGCCAAAGAATTGATGCTTTCCAACCACGGTGCTGGAGAAAACTCTTGAGAGTCCCTTGGACTGCAAGGAGATCAAACCAGTTAATCCTAAAGGAAATCAACCCTGAATGAATATTTAGGGTTGGAATGGACTGATGCTGAAGCTGAAGCTCCAATACTTTGGCCACCTGATGCAAAGAGCTGATTCATTGGAAAAGACACTGATACTGGGAAAGACTGAGGGCAGGAGTAGAAGGTGGTGACAAAGGATGATATGATTAGATGGCATCACCGACTCAATGGAGCAAACTCTGTGAGATGGTGAAGCACAGGGAAGCCAGGTGTGCTGCAATCCATGGGGTTGCAAAGAGTCAGATATGACGTAGGATTGAACTACAACAACTGGTGGCCCAGTGGTTAAGGATATGCCTGCCAATTCTGGGGACATAGGTTCAATCCCTGGTCTGGGAAGATCCCACATGCCGCAGGCAACTGGGTCTGTGCACCAAACTACTGAAGCCCATGCACCCTAGAGCCCATGCTCCGCAACAAGAGAAGTACTGTAATGAGAAGACCATGAACCACAACTGGATAGTAGCCCCCACTCACCATAACTAGAAAAGTCAGCCTGCAGCAACGAAGACCCAGTTTAACCAATAAATAAAGAAATAAATGTTTTGAATATTTAAAGGTAACATATGGACCACCAGGAGGAAGGAATGTGTGTGTGGATGATGTGTGTCTAGGAAATGATGGGTTGGTATTCATGGGCTATACCCTGGTTGTTCAGTTCAGTTCAGTCACTCAGTCGTGTCTGACTCGTTGCGACCCCATGAATTGCAGCACGCCAGGCCTCCCTGTCCATCACCAACTCCTGGAGTCTACCCAACCCATGTCCATCGAGTCGGTGATGCCATCCAACAATCTCATCTTCTGTCGTCCCCTTCTCCTCCTGCCCCCAAACCCACCCAGCATTAGGGTCTTTTCCAATGAGTCAACTCTTCGCATGAGGTGGCCAAAGTATTGGAGTTTCAGCTTCAACATCAGTCCTTCAATGAACACCCAGGACTGGTCTCCTTTAGGATGGATTGATTGGATCTCCTTGCAGTCCAAGGGACTCTCAAGAGTCTTCTCCAACACCACTGTTCAAAAGCATCAATTCTGTGGTGCTCAGCTTTCTTCACCGTCCAACTCTCACATCCATACATGACCACTGGAAAAACCATAGCCTTGACTAGACGGACTTTTGTTGGCAAAGTAATGTCTCCGCTTTTAAATATGCTATCTAGGTTGGCCATAACCTTCCTTCCAAGGAGTAAGCGTCTTTTAATTTCATGGCTGCAATCACCATCAGCAGTGATTTTGGAGCCCCAAAAAATAAAGTTTGACACTGTTTCCACTGTTTCCCCATCTATTTTCCATGAAGTGGTGGGACCAGATGCCATGATCTTAGTTTTCTGAATGTTGAGCTTCAAGCCAACTTTTTACTCCCCTCTTTCACTTTCACCAAGAGGCTCTTTAGTTCTTCTTCACTTTCTGCCATAAAGGTGGTGTCATCTGCATATCTGAGGGTATTGATATTTCTCCCGGCAATCTTGATTCCAGCTTGTGTTTCTTCCAGCCCAGCATTTCTCATGATGTACTCTGCATAGAAGTTAAATAAGCAGGGTGACAATATACAGCCTTGACGTACTCCTTTTCCTATTTGGAACCAGTCTGTTGTTCCATGTCCAGTTCTAACTGTTGCTTCCTGACCTGCATACAGGTTTCTCAAGAGGCAGGTCAGGTAGTCTGGTATTCCCACCTCTTTCAGAATTTTCCACAGTTTATTGTGATCCACACAGTCAAAGGCTTTGGTATAGTCAATAAAGCAGAAATAGATGTTTTTCTGGAACTCTCTTGCTTTTTCGATTATTCAGTGGATGTTGGCAATTTGATCTCTGGTTCCTCTGCCTTTTCTAAAACCAGCTTGAACATCTGGAAGTTCACGGTTCACGTATTGCTGTAGCCTGGCTTGGAGAATTTTGAGCATTACTTTACTAGCATGTGAGATGAGTGCAATTGTGCAGTAGTTTGAGCATTCTTTGGCATTGCCTTTCTTTGGGATTGGAACGAAAACTGACCTTTTCTGGTCCTGTGGCCACTGGTGAGTTTTCCAGATTTGCTGGCATATCGAGTGCAGCACTTTCACAGCATCATCTTTGAGGATTTGAAATAGCACAACTGGAATTCCATCACCTCCACTAGCTTTGTTCGTAGTGATGCTTTCTAAGGCCCACTTGACTTCACATTCCAGCATGTCTGGCTCTAGGCGAGTGATCACACCATTGTGATTATCTGGGTCGTGAAGATCTTTTTTGTACAGTTTTTCTGTGTATTCTTGCCACCTCTTCTTAATATCTTCTGCTTCTGTTAGGTCCATACCATTTCTGTCCTTTATCGAGCCTATCTTTGCATGAAATGTTCCTTTGGTATCTCTAATTTTCTTGAAGAGATCTCTAGTCTTTCCCAATCTGTTGTTTTCCTCTATTTCTTTGCACTGATTGCTGAGGAAGACTTTCTTATCTCTCTTTGCTATTCTTTGGAACTCTGCATTCAGATGGGAATATCTTTCCTTTTCTCCTTTGCTTTTCGCTTCTCTTCTCTTCCCAGCTATCTGTAAGGCCTCCTCAGACAGCCATTTTGCTTTTTTGCATTTCTTTTCCATGGGGATGGTCTTGATCCCTGTCTCCTGTACAATGTCACAAATCTCTGTCCATAGTTCATCAGGCACTCTGTCTATCAGATCTAGTCCCTTAAATCTATTTGTCACTTTTACTGTATACTCATAAGGGGTTTCCACTAAAACAGAGTAGAATTGAGGCAAAGTGTAAGATGGAAGAAAGCCAAAATTCTTGCCTTATATCCTCTGGTCTCCTGTTTGAAGCTAGATTCTAAGTCTAAGTAAACTTGTAAAAAATGTATTCACAGTGTGATAGGACCAGAGATATCAAATGATGGTATTTTCGCAGCTTAGACTCTAACTTCATGCAAAATAGAGTTGTATCAGATCTTTCAGCAGTCAAGCACAGAAAAGAGAGCTAGTCTGTGTACTCTGAGCTTAACTCAAAAAAGAACCACATAAAACACACAGAACTGTCTACTCTCTTCCATCTTTATACCCCAGACCGTACTGAATAAATATTTGTAGAACAAATGAGTAAGAGAATAGCATGGGAGTAGAAACCACTGCGCTGAAAAAGTCCACTGTCCCTTCTAATCACAAAAATATTCAATTCAGCCTTTAAGATGATTTTTTCCAATTGAAATAAAGCTACACGAGATTTGGGGGCAGGGTGCTGAAGAGTGAGTTCTGTTGGGTACAGAGTTTCTATGTAGGTGATGAAAATATTCTGACATTCAACAGTGGTGATGGTTGGACAGCTCCGTGAATATACTACAACTCACTGAATTGGGCACTGGACAGGGGTTAATTCTGTGGTATGTGAATTATATTTCAATGAAGTTAGTCTTTTTAATCATAGTTGAGATTCAGTCTTGATGAAATACATTATAACTCAATAATCCAAATACAGTTCATTTTGCATAGTGTAATAAATTAGTTTTAGCCTTGCAAATAAGGAGATTTATGTTATAATCCAATGAAAATTATGACCTTACAATAGAGAAAAAATTATTCTGATGAAATAAGAGAGCACTTTAAACAGAAGACCAGCATGCAAATGAGTAGGAGCTCATTAGCTGAGAGCTGCAAGTATTTTGTGTATCAGAGAATTGGTAGCTGGGTTATTGCTTCATTCAGTCTTTCATCCAATGAAAATTTATTAAGAAGTCTGAGCAGCAGTATTTTTCTAGAATCCTGAGGAGCTGTCTCATCTCTGGCTGAATCATTGAGCACTAAAGAGGCTTGAAATTCTCTAAGACAACATGAATATACTATCAATGCATCGCAGGCTGTATAGTTCTATCTCCTAATCTGGGGCTGTCTCAGATGGAAATTGGGAGTTACATGGCTCTTAACACATTTGAGTTCATCTTGACCACAAACTCTGATGCTTCTACAAACAGAGAAATGGAAGCTCTTTCCTAGATGTAGTGACTTTCCTCTAACATGTGTGGTCCAGAGCTACAACCAATTCTCTATCTACCTGCCATCCTCTGTAGCCTTCAACAAGCCATAGCTGAAGGGCAGTCAATTCTTAGAACCCTAAACTATCCAGTATGGGGTGTCTAAGAACATGTGGTTATTGAACAGTTGAAATATGTCTTACCCAAACTGGGATGTGCTGTCAGGACAAAATACCCACCAGATTAGACTTAGTAAAATCAAAACCATCCCTTTAATATTTAAAAATGTATTACTTGTTGAAATCACACCTCTTTAGATATATTGTGGTGTGTGCATGTTCTGTCATGTCTGACTCCTTACAACCACATGGACTGTGGCCCAGCAGGCTCCTCTGTCCATGGAATTCTCCAGGCAAGAAATACTGGAGTGTGTTGCCATTTCCCTCTCAAGGAGATTTCCCTCTCCGGGTCATTTCCTGATCCAGGGATCGAACCTGCTTCTCTCACGTCTCAGAATTGGCAGGCCAGATTCTTTACTGGAAAGCCACCTGGAAAGCCCTTAGATATATTAGGTGAAATAAAAATATATTATCCTCTCCCAGTGTAGCTATCTTTTCCCTGAGGATGAATAGCAAAGAACTCAGTTAAAGAAAGGTCAGGTAACAAAAAATATATTGAAGAGAGGTGAAGAGCGAGATATGGCCAGCCTCTGCTTTACTAACTTGTTATAACTGCTGTCATAATTGGGGGGAAATTATGAGAACGAGGTCTGAGATGTTAATCTAAACCCGATTTAACTCTTCAGTCCTTCTGAAATGTTAATAGCGTTATATAACCAAGAACTTCTTTCTGGAAGGGGAATCCCACTGACCACAGGCAGACTGTGTAGCTGGATCTTAGGTGCATGCTCAGTTGTATCCAACTCTTTGCAACCCCATGGACTGTTGCCCACCATGCTCCTACATCCATGGGATTTTCCAGGCAAGAATACTGGAGTGGGTTGCCATTTCCTCCTCCAGAGGATCTTTCTGACTCAGGGATCAAGGCTAATGTAACTGCTGCCACTATGTATAGGCTCAATGGGATATTTGAGGAGTTGAATCAGCTGCATAGGGAGGATCAGCAACTACTGGAGCCCTTTGCCCAGATATAAGTAGTCAGTTTTAAACTATATTCTTAATATCCATGAAGATAAAGAACTCATAGCAAGTGCATTTGCACTGCATAAAATGTAGGGACATAATCTTTAGGATACATTCCATGTGCTTTTCCTTTATATGAACAGTTCCAACTGAAAAAAAAACCACACAAATCTTCCAGAGTAACTCGTATGTGCTTCCAGTTCTTTGTAATCAATTGTCTAATAAGACTCACTGTGTATGGGTGGAGGAATTAGAGATTTCATCATTATGAAATGACTGAGTAGCCTCCTTTGAGAAAGACACAGTTCCATGGGAGAAAGATCCAAGAAAACAAATAAGCAATTTTAGGGCTTTCCCTGGTGGCTCAGTTGGTAAACAATCAGCCTGAAATGCAGGAAATTTGGGTTTGATCCCCGGGTCAGGAAGATCTTCTGGAGAAAGAAATGGGCAACCCACTCCAGTCTTCTTGCCTAGAGAATCTCATGGACTGAGGGGCCTGGTGGGCTACAGTCCATAAGGCTGCAAAGAGTCAGACACGACTGAAGCAACTGAGCACGCACATGCACAAAGCAGTTTTATACATATTGTAGAATAACTGTGATATTTGACTATTAGCAGATGTAGGAGAACAAGTGCCTTTTCATAAGTAATTAAAGCCAAGACTCATACTACTGCTTGATTAAGAAGCCCATGTACCACAACTAGAGTAGCCACCACTCCCTGCAACTAGAGAAAGCCCATGGGAAGCAATGAAGAACAAGTACAGCCCAAAATAAATAAGTTTTAAAAATTAAAAATAGAAAGCTTCTACTGCTGCATGAAAACAAATGAATTATGTGCTAATGATGTTACTTTAGCAGTTAGTCCAAGCCACTTTGGTGTCTTTGTGTTTGTGTCTTGCTTCTTTGATGTTCGTGATATAGAACAGACAAATGAGAAGTGAGTCTTTCGGGAGGTTCTCTATGCCCAAAGCAGTCACTGCTCAGGGAACTCTCTAGGCTTCACCCACAACCCTTGGTGCCCTGGAGTCTTGGCTCTGCAGTAAGAGTAAGACCTTTGTGAGGTCCCAGTGTTCACTAAGAGGCAGTGGTGTGGATAATAATGGCAGACGATTTGGGAAAACAAATGAATTATTACAGCTGACAACTTTGGGGGAAACACAGGAGTTCATTAATGAATTTGCTAATTAGTCCTCTCCATTGAATAGAGAATTCAACAGTATGTCTATGTATAACGCAGAATGGTTTTATATGGTGAGTGTGTGTATGTATCTATGTGTCTAACTGTAGACAGAGATGGACTGTGATCTGGAGTCTCATGTAATAATCTTATAAATCATTGATGAATGTTCCCAAGTCTCTGCAGATTACTCTTGATTTATAAATGAGACTCCTTTGCTACATACAGAAAATAAGTGCTGTCATGTTTGGAAATTAACTATTCTAATCCTTTGATATTGCTCAAGTTACATTTCCATCTCAGTTCAGTCTGCTCTCCTGAGAGATACTTGGGTCAAACATAGTTTGCTGTTGGATGGAGGAAAGGGGACATTACTGGTGATATTTGGAAAATGTAGCTCTACAGTTAGCACATGTGCTTGGATGTTTCTATTTAGTTCAGTTCAGTTCTCAGTTGTGTCTGACTTTTTGCAACCCCATGGACTGCAGCACACCAGGCCTCCCGTCCAACACCAGCTCCTCGAGTTTACTCAAACTCATGTCCATTGAGTCGGTGATGCCATCCAACCATTTCATCTTCTGTCGTCCCCTTCTCCTCCTACCTTCAATCTTTCCCAGCATCAGGATCTTTTCAAAGAGTCAGTTCTTCGCATCAGGTGGCCAAAGTATTGGAGTTTCAGCTTCAACATCCATCCTTTCAATTAACACTCAGAACTGATCTCATTTAGGATGGACTGGTTGGATCTCCCTGCAGTCCAAGGGACTCTCAAGAGTCTTCTCCAACACCACAGTTCAAAAGCATCAATTCTTTGGCGTTCAGCTTTCTTTATAGTCCAATTCTCACATCCATACATGACTACTGAAGAAACCATAACTTTGACTAGACAGACTTTTGTTGGCAAAGTAATGTCTCTGCTTTATAATATGCTGTCTAAGTTGGTCATAACTTTCCTTCCAAGGAGCATGCGTCTTTTAACTTCATGGCTGCAGTCACCATCTGCAGTGATTTTGGAGCCCCAAAAAATAAAGTCTGTCACTTTCCATTGTTTCCGCATCTATTTGCCATGAAGCGATGGGACCAAATGCCGTGATCTTAGTTTTCTGAATGCCTCTGTTAGCTGTTAGCTAATAATTCTATCAAGAGGGAAGAGGACAAGAAGGCACAGATGAAATCTTCCCAAATAGCATATTCAGGGAACCTAGATAAGACAAATCACTCTTTAAAAAAAAAAGAAAAAGAAAAAAATTCCATTAACTGAATTAGGCAAAGAAAATGACTGTTGACCATTGTATCATTAAATATTAGGTTTTGCTTGTGTGTATGTGCTTGGTGGCCAATAAACAGATTAATAGAACACTAAAAAATCTTTATAAAATCCATGTGGGCAGTATACTCTATGCCCATCTTATTGGATTTGGAGCACAGATATGTTGTCAATTTTTCTCATACAGGTTTGCACGGTGCGTGTGTGCTCAGTTATGTCCAGCTCTTCGTGACCCCATGGGGTTTAGCCTTCCAGGCTCCTCTGTCCATGGAATTTAGGCAAGAATACTGGAGTGGGTTGCCATTTTCTACACCAGGGGCTTTTCCCGGCCCAGAAATCAAACCCACATCTCTGGTGTCTCCAGCATTGGCAGGAGGATTCTTTACCAATAGTGACACCTGGGAAGCTCATACAGGTTTATAATTGTACACTTATTTTTTGACACATCTTTGGTTGGATTTGGGGCTTCCCTGGTGGCTCAGACGGTAGAGAATCTGCCTGCAATTCAGGAGACTGGGGTTAGATCCCTAGGTAGGAAAGATCCCCTGGAGAAGGAAATGACAACCCACTCCTGTATTCTTGCCTGGAAAATTCCATGGGCAGAGGAGCTTGGTGGGTGCGACCCCAGTCCATGGGGTCGCAATGAGTTGGACACGACTGAGTACATGCACCTTGTCAGATTTAGGACACATTCCCCTTATTGAAAAACATTTTTAAGCAGAATTATATAACAGCACACAGACTGAATTTTGGAAGATATTTATAATTAGGTAAGAAAGGAAAGCCCCTGTTCCTTGCAGGAGAAATCCCTACAGAATGTTTTCTGTGCTTGTCCTGCCCTAGAAAAGATACACAAGTCATGATGAGTTTGACTAAGCTAATGAGTATAGTTTAATGTGTTCTGTGAATTAGATAAATTTTTAAATGGTCTGACTTCAAGAATGTTTTAATTTTTAGTATTACTACACACCAGAGCTCTGTAACTATGCTAAAGTTATGGCGGTATGACACTCATATGCATTCTGGGGTGGCACAAGTTATATGAGTTTTACTCAGCCATAAAAAGAAACAGTGGAAACAGTGGCAGACTTTATTTTTCTGGGCTCCAAAATCACTGCAGATGGTGACTGCAGCCATGAAATTAAAAGACGCTTACTCCTTGGAAGAAAAGTTATGACCAATCTAGACAGCATATTAAAAAGCAGAGACATTACTTTGCCAACAAAGGTCCATCTAGTCAAAGCTATGGTTTTTCCAGTAATCATGTATGGATGTGAGAGTTGGACTACACAGAAAACTGAGCACCGAAGAATTGATGCTTTTGAACTGTGGTGTTGGAGAAGACTCTTGAGAGTCCTTTCGACTGCAAGGAGATCCAACCAGTCCATCCTAAAGAAGATCAGTTCTGAGTATTCATTGGAAGGACCGATGTTGAAGCTGAAACTCCAATACTTTGGCCACCTGATGCAAAGAACTGACTCATTTGAAAAGACCTTGATGCTGGGACAGATTGAAGGTGGGAGGAGAAGGGGATAACAGAGGATGAGGTGGTTGGATGGCATCACTGACTCAATGGGCCTGAGTTTGGGTAAACTCTGGGAGCTGGTGATGGACAGCGAGGCCTGGTGTGCTGCAGTCCATTGGGTCGCTAAGAGTTGGACATGACTGAGCGACTGAACTGAACTGAAAAAGAAACAAAGTTGGGTCATTTGTATAGACACGAATGGACCTAGAGAGTGTTATCCAGAGTGAAGTAAGTCAGAAGGAGTAAAACAAATGAGTATAAAAATGCATATATGTGAAATCTGAAAAAATTGGTATACACGATCTTACTTACAAATCAGAAATAGAGACACAGAAGTAGAGAATAAATCTGTATCCCAACCAAAACACCCACCACCTCAAACAAACAAGCAATAACATCCTTTCATGTGATGTTAGGTTTAATTTCTATTTTTTTCAACTCACAGATATTGAGCTGCATACGTTTTGGAGTATGAAATTAAAATAATGATTAGTAAAAATAATTTCTAAAATAATACCAATAATTTTTAAAAGCTTTTCTTTAAACCTGTGTGTGTTTGCCGTGTGCCAGCCCTTCCTTTTTTTCATATTTGTGTCTTTTTGTAATTGAGGATAATTGCTTTACAATGTTGTATTGATTTCTGCCATACAACAACTTGACTCAGCCATATGTATGTATATATACATATCTCCACTTTCTTGGGGCTTCCCAAGTGGCACTAGTGGTAAGGAACCCACTTGCCAATGAAGAAAAAGCAGGAGATGAGGATTCGAGCCCTGCGTCAGTAAGATCCCCTGAAAAAGGAAACAGCAACCCTTTCCAGTATTCTTACCTGGATAATCCATTGGACAGAGGCGTCTGGTGGGTTACAGCCCCTGGGGTCTCAAAGAGTTGGACACAACTGAGTGACTAAGCACACAGCACACAAAGTAAACAGTGGCTTCCATGGTGGCTCAGACGGTAAAGAATCTTCCTGCAATGCAGGAGACCTGGGTTCAATCTCTGGGTCAGGAAGATCCTCTGGAGAAGCAAATGGCAACCCACACTCCAGTATTCTTGCCTGGCCGGCTCTAGTCCATGAGGTCACAAAAGAGTCGGTCGTGACTGAGCAACTAACACTTTCATTCTCACTTCTCACGTTAAGCAGCAAAGATCGGGGACTAAGGGAATTATTCTTAGCAACTCAAGAAGTCTGTCTCGGGCTCCTTGGACATTACATCTTTAACTGGTGGTTTGCAGATCTGCAGTTAAGTTCAACAGGCAAAGTCTAGAACATCTAGAATCAGGAAGGTATGCCGAAAAACCTATAGAGATGCATAGAATGATAAAGAGGATAACTAAAGCATCAAGCCCTGGGACTCAGCTGCTCCAGGTGCAGGATTCCCTGTGGAAGTTCCAGAGAATTATGTTGAACTATATTAATATAAGAAGGTAAAAGAGAAGCCTGATTTTCAGTTCAGCTTTGGAGTTCCCTTGGCTGCTGAAACAATTACAGGTCCCTGGAGCTCAGCAGTCTTCAGCATGTCAGCAAACTTTTTTTTTTCCCATTGCTTATTCAGAGGCATACTTAAATCTCTGACAGAAAATTTCTTCTTTTCCCTCATTATTTTCACCAAAACACTTCTTAAAGAAATGGTCCTCATTTGTAGTCTTCTTCGTACCTTCGTTTGTTCCTTTTTAAACTCACTGATCTATTCATTAGTTCTTCCTACCTTCTCATCCCGCTTCTATTGGTCAGTCACCCTGTAGTGTGCCTGACTCTGGGGACAAGGATGTTCAAGGTGCCCCAGTGCTCCACTTACCAGCCCTAGGCCCTCTTCTTGTTCCCACTGAGGCTGAACAGATAGGGTAACTGTGGATTCTATGCATTAAAGTTACCAACTTCACTTGTGTTTAGTTGTTGGTTTTGTTCAGTCACTAAGTCGTGTCCAGCTCTTTGCGACCCCATGGACTGCAGCATGCCAGGCTTCCCTGTCCTGTATCATCTCCCGGAGTTTGCTCAAACACATATCCATTGGGTCAGTGATGCCATCCAACCATCTCATCCTCTGTCATCCCCTTCTCCTCCTGCCATCAATCTTTCCCAGGATCAGGGTCTTTTTTAATGAGTCAGCTCTTCGCATCTGGTGGACAAAGTCTCCTGCATTGCAGGCAGATTCTTTATTGTCTGAGTCACCTGGGAAGCCCTACTTATGTATGAACTGAATGTGTGGATAAAAGCAGTGAAAATAGAAAATAGAAAGTTTTTCTTCCTATACCTCAGTGGCTCATCTCATGCACCATCCTAGGGTTGTTGGTCTGTCCCTTCTTAATGATAACATTTTATCCTTCATCTCCTTGACAATGAAGATAGGTGGCCACTTGCTGAAAATGCTTTGCATTTCTGGAGAGAAAGCAGCATGGACCGCATATTGGCAGCCATGGAGGGCGCAGTGAGAGCTGATGCTCCTCTGGTCCCTGGCATTCTATAGTTCTGCTTGCATTCCAGCAGCTCTTCCCTCCTGTACACAAGGGTCCAGGCATTCTTGATGAACAGCTGACTATTTTGATGACTCTGAATAAAGGTCTACACCATGGAATGGCCTTAGCCATCACCGTGTGAAAGCCAAAAAAGTATCTCCTAGCATCCATTTTTTTCTTGTTATAGATGTTACCCTTTTTCAGTAGATAATGTTTCAGTGCAAATTTGTGACTATGGAGTAGATTGTCAGACTGAGAACATGCAGTCCTATACCTAAAGGTTCCATGGAAGATGCCCCCGCTTCTGGTAGGAGGCCACACTTGGTGACCATCTGGCCACCGCTGGCAAGACCACCTTTTCTGCTCCTCCCCTCAGGAAAATGTCAAAGGCGAAAATGAATAATGTCACAAGTGGGCCTGATGTGAAATGACAAAGCCTGGGAGAGCAGAGAAATGCAGAGAGAAGTGGTTTGAGGGAAAAGGTCTTAGAATATAGATGAGGCATGAGCCAGTGAGGATAATGAAGCCAAAAGCCTTGTGCCTTGGTCCAGGGAAGCATTTCAATCTCCCGTTTTCTTGGGGGTGAAACCTGGTTAACTATCTCTATTTCCCAACCTCCAAATGACACCTAACTTCTGCTACCTTCTATGGGGTGTAGAGAATAAGTTAAACTTCATGAATTATAAAATATGTTAATAAACTGCCTGATAAGCAGGCAGTTGTCCCTGTGGGAGACCTGAAGCACTGACAGGTCCTGAGAGGACTAGTGATGGCTGACACCTCATCCGACTGGCCTGGGAGAAGCCGCGTCTCAGAAGGTCAGCCAGGGGTTTTTCCTGCACAGACAGGCCCAGTTTGATCATATCAACTCTCGGCATCTTAATGATGGTGTTTCTCTTTCTTTTCCTCTGCAGCACCTTTCCCCCACAACTTTTCTCAGTTGATTGCAGGTTGGTAACAGTGACAGTAAAGGTAGGAGCTGCTTCCTTACCTCAGTCTGGAAGCCTCCGACTCCATCCACTGCTCCACCCAAGGAGGAGGCCATTGCTGTATCTCTTGAAAAACAATTCTGAGACCCTGAGGTTCACAGTAGCATCTTTGTGTGTTAAAGATATCTCATTCTTGAATCTAACACAACACTATAAATAAACAATACTTCAAAAAAAGGTCTTATTCTGTTCTCCATATCGTGTCATAAAAATATCCCAGCCCCAAAATAAGTAGAGAAAAAAATGGAAAATATGAAAAATAAGTTTTTTGACAAATTCCAAATGAAGCTTGAGTGCTCTGTTTTTCTTCATCGTCTTTTATAACTCTCTGTGTGTGTTCTTAGTCATGTCTGACTCTTTTCGACACCATTGAGTGTAGTCCTTCAGTCTGTCCATGGCATTTCCCGGGCAAGAATACTGGAGTGGGGTTGCCATTTCCTTCTCCAGGGGATCTTTCTGACTCAGGGATGGAGCCCAAGTTTCTTGGGTCTCCTCCATTGCAGCCAGATTCTTTACCACTGAGCCACCAGGAAAGTCCCTTTTATAACTATTTATTGTTTAAAGTCCCCTGCAGATCCCACTTCAGTCACGGGGTCTTTTTTGCCTAATTGCATGAACTCCCAGGTTACTCCCTTTCTTTCTAAGAGCTCTGTAGCATCTTGGGCACATATTTATTTTCATACTTCTCACTTTTCTCTGTATTAGTTTATATATGTATCTTTCTTACATGAAAGTGAGCCCCTTTGGGACAGGAACAGAGATGTACTTCTCTTTCTTCCCCATACTCTCGAATTTTATGTTATGCTGTGCTTTTATTATTTTCCAGAGGCCTGGCACAGAATGCTCAGTGTTGTTGATTGACTAGGTCCCCTCCACACCAAGGGTTAAGTTATTCATCAGTTATTCAAAATTAGAAATGAAGTTTCCGGTAAGTTCTACGTTCAGAATGGCAGTTATATTCCTGGCATCATCAATAACTCCTTCCAAGTATGTGTTTGTGATCAAGGAGACAATTATTAGCTATGAGTAGCCAAAAGCAATTCTGTTGCAATATTAATGGGAGTACAGTTTACCCTTGAACAATGCGAGGGTGAGGTGCCTTCATACAGTAGAAAATCTGGTATAAAGTATAGTTCGCCCTCTGTATCCATGGTTCCTTTAGATGGGCAGTTCTACATTTGGGAGTTCAACCCACCTCCAGTGCTGTTTGCTTTGTTGTTGTTGTTTAGTCGCTAAGTATTGTCTGACTCTTTCACGACTCCACGGACTGTAACCCGCCTGGCTTCTCTGTCCATGACATTTGCCAGGCAAGAATACTGGAATGGGTTCCCATTTCCTTCTCCAGGGGATCTTCCCCATCCAGGAATGGAACCTGTGTCTCCTGCATTGGCAGGCTGATTCTTTACCACTGAGCCACCAGGGGAAAAAAGCTGAAAATTAGTGGTAATTGTAATTCAAACCTGTGCTGTTCAAGGGTTAACTGCATATCCCTTGCATTTTGTGAATGTTGCTGTAGCATACAATTTGCCCCATAAATAAATCTTTGACCAGGAGTTTCAAACAGAACTCAGAAGTATTGAGATGTGGAGCCTGGACTGAGCCAGCCTGTTCACGGGTTAATAGTGCGAGGGGGCGTCCCAGCAAGGCAGAATGCCTGGAGGGAGGGAGGGCGTGGGGAGAGCCACGGAGCACCGCCCTCCCACCCCTACTGCGCCTGCGCCCGCCCGCTTGGATGCTCGGCTTCGCCCGGTGACGTGGGGACGTGAGGGCCGCTCCCTCGTGGCTCCCAGAGAAAGGCTATACCCGAGGCCCTGGAGCTGCGCCACCAGTGAGAACCTCTCTATCTCTGGGGCTCAGGAAAGGCGGAAAGGCTGGGCTCTCCGGTCTCTTCAAGTCTCAGAGCCCGACCTGAAGGTCACTGGATGGCGCTCAGGGGGTAGGCGGGGCTGCTTTGGGATTCCCAGGACTTCAATAAGTTCTGGGGGCCCGGAATAACTTTTTCTCCTTAATTCATTTTCTTTTCTTTCTTTCACCCTCTCGTCCCCTCCCTCTTTCTCTCCTTTCCTTTCTGCCTGACCCCGTTTATGCATGTCTATTTCTCCTAAGTATATTCTTGAAAGCCTGAGTTTCTTTCCAGTGCTTAGTTACTCAGTTTTGTCCGACTCTTTGCAACCCCATGGACTGTAGCCCACCAGGCTTCTCTGCCTATGGGATTCTCGAGGCAAGAATACTGGAGTGCGTTGCCATGCCCTCTTCCAGAGGATCTTCCCCACCCAGGGAGCGAACTGGCATCTCCTGTGTCTCCTTCACTGGCAGGCGGGTTCTTTACCTGCTGAACCATCCTCTCTTTAATCCATCTATAAAAAGTTGTCTATTATCTGCTCCCCAGAGAAACTTTCAGGATCTGGATCCAGCAGACTTGAGCCCAGTTCTAAATCCAACCCCACCTGAAAACTTTAAAAAGGACTACATTTGCCACCTTACAAGTAAAAGCTCAGAGAATGGAGGAGAAAACAGTTCTTCGTGCCCACAGATAGTGGCTTTAGCTTAAATCTGATGGGAGGTGAGGTGGGGAAGGTGTGCAGAGAGCAGAGCAGAGTGAGAGTTGGTTCTAAAGGAGGCCATCTGACTTCTGAACCAGGAAATCGTAAGATTGGCTTGGGAGAACCAGCTCTATTTGTTTTCACAGGTGATGCATTGAGTAGAATTTCTCAAAGGAACTAAATCCACTAGGATGTTAAAACTTATTTTTAAGTCTCAATAGTTAAAACAGTATGGTATCTGTGTATGAAGAGACCCAAGTATATATGGCATATAATGAAGATGGCAAATATAATCAGAAGAGTAGAAATAAATGTGTTCATAAATTATGTTGGAAAAAGGCAGCCTTCTAGGAGAACAACAGAAACCCACACTGTGCAATAGGATAAGCTATAAAAATTTAAATGCAAAGTGAAAAGAAGTTGTAAAACTTTAGGAGAAAATCCAGAAATCATACAAAATTGATAAACACTACAATTTTTTAAATTCCTCTTATCCAGCAAAAACAAAACATAGACAAAAATCCTGCAAGTAACATCAAAAGATAACTGACAGAAACCTAGAAGAAATTGTTGCAGTTCAAAAGACAAAGAGCTTACCTCCCTAATGTAAATTGATAAAACCAACAACATAGTAGAGAAAACAGTGAAAGGATATGAACAGAAAATTAACAGAAAAGGAAAGACAAATTCTGGTTGAACGTATGAAAAGATGCCCCACCTCAGTTACAGAGAAATGCAAATTAATATTTCACTGAGACAACATTTTTCATTCCATGAAAAATGGAATGAAATCCATTTTTTTCTGTCAGAAATCTAGAAGATTGAAAATACATTCTGGCCTTAGCAAGGCCTTTGATAATAGGTGTTCTCCTAATGATTGATGGTAGTGGATATTGTCATGCATTCCCTGTGGAGGAATATTTCTGCATATTTACAAATTACAAGTGGATAGTTTTTTTAATTTATACAAAAATCCTACTCCTGAGAATTTATTTTGCAGATGTAATTGTACATGTGCAGAATATTGCATGTATAAACTTGTTCCTTGCTGCATTGGTCATAATAGAAAAAGATTGGAATTGGACCAAATATCCATTTATAAAAGACTCTGTTTAGCAAACTGTGGTACATCCACAAAATAGAATACTCTGTGTATGTAAAAAAAAAAAAAAAGAGAGAGAAAGTTCTCTTCATGTTATTATAGAAAGATATGCTTTCTATGAAATGATATGCTGAGATCCTCAAGACATATTGTTTAAATAGTAAAACAAGATAGAGAATACTGTATAGGGTATATAATATTTGACTAAAAGGGGAAAATATGAATATATATTCCTATTTCTGTTACACAGACACAAGAAACTAAGAAAAGAAGTTACCCTTGTGGAAGTGAAGGATAGGATAAGGCAAAAACATTTGATAAATACCCTTTTATATTGTTTGATTTATATGCAATGTGAAGGGATTGCCTATTCAAAACTTACATATATTACATGTCAGTCATATTGAAATATGTCTTATTTTAATAGTATCATTGAGAAAGTCCTCTTAACGGAAACCAAAACCAAACTCAAAACTGCTTCTTACAGATTACTCTCTCCTTTTTTGTTTTCTGTTCCTGTTAGGGCTTTTAAGTTTGATGTATTTCTTCCTTTGACTTGGAGAAAAAGATTAATAACTGTGCTGATGAGTGGCCTGAGGATTGGGGGTGTTCTGTCAACAATATGGAGACCACTGTTTCCCATTAACTCTGGATATCTATCTCCAAGACGTCAGGTTTTCTTAACACACTGCATGTTTTCCTCTATAGATCACTGTTCTCAACCTGCTTGTGACACCCAAGTAGATCAACAGAGGTGAAGGCAGTGTCTCTCACTGAGATGAATAGCACCAGGATCTCAGGTATTTGCGCTTGTATTCCCAAGCTTAGTTTCCTCAGTTATAAACAGTGGTTTATATACGGTTTGATTCTAGAATCCTTCCATGCAAACTATAAAAACTTCTCAGTGCATCTGTATAGATGAAATGACGTCACGTCTGTGGCTTACTGCAAGCGTCTGAAACCCTGACAGAGCCCTGTCCTGGTGGGTCAATTTCTAGGTCTTGAGATGAGACATGGGTCAGATTCTACCATCTCATGGAACCACACCTAGAAGAGGTGGGGTGCAGGGTGGGAGGAAGGAGGAAGCTTCCATTTGTCTTTCCAACCTGATTTTTTTTTTAAATTAGTTTGTTTATCTATTTTTTAACTTTACAATATTGTATTTGTTTTGCCATACATTGACATGAATCTCTCCTAAAGGCCTTTGCACTTGCTGTTTCCTCTGCCTAGAAGTCCCTGTTCCAGATATCTGAATGTCTGGCTTCTCAGCGTCGTTTAGATGTAAGCTCAAATTTTATCTCTTGAGATGCACTTCTGTTTATTCCCCCTACCCCATTATTCTATCACCGCCTCTAGTTTTACCTTCTTGAGTGCACTTATCACTGTCTGAAATGGCCTTGTTTGCATGCCTGTGTGCTAAGTCACTTCAGTCGTGTCCTGACTCTTTGCAACCCCATGGACTGTAGCCCGCCAGCCTCCTCTGTCCATGGGATTTCCCAGGCAAGAATACTGAAGTGGGTTGCTGTGCCCTCCTCCAGGGGATCTTCCAGATCCAGGGATTGTACCTGTGTCTCATGTCTCCTGCGTTGGCAAGTGGATTCCTTACCACTAGCGCCACCTGGGAAGCTGCCCTGTTTACTTATTTATCATTTATTATCCCTCTTCTCTCTACCACCCTAGACTGTAGGTAACAGAAGAGCAGGGACCTGGTCTGTCTTGTCCTCCCACATATTCTCAGTGCCTGGAACAAGGTCTGACCCATAATAAGACTCAATAAATATTTAGTGAATGAATAAATGAAGGATTAGAGTCCATGTCTAATTGGGTTTTGTGTACATAAAACCTAGCAAACGAAAAGCATTTTACAAAGATTCATTCAGTGAATGAATAAATTCAAGTAACTCTTCTTAGACATGGGCACTGCCTTTTAAAAACACTCAATTTGGCAAAGAAAAGCCTCTAGGTTGACCCTTACTTGTTCAGTCATCAGTCTTTCTATCATTTTACTGTTGTTTAGTTGCTAAGTCCTGTCTGACTCTTTTGCAACCCCATGGACTGTAACCCGCCAGGCTCCTATGTCCACGGGATTTTCCAGGCAAGAATACTGGAATGGGTTGCCATTTCCTCCTCCAGGAGACCTTTCTCATGCTTAGGACTATTACTGATATATTAGAAATTTTGAATTTAAAAAACAGCTTTCTTTTACAATTTTAGTGTTGGTTAAGAAGGCCCAAAATACACGAAAAAGCTCATTTAACTGAAAAGACTTACTTGACTATCATAAGTTATTTATTATACATGTAATTTTCTCTTGAGAATCAATGGAGCTTGTGCTAAACTGAATTTATTTTTCCTCCAATAACTGATTTAAAAATCAATTGCACAGAATTCTTTGTCATCAGCAGTGCAGTATTTCTTTAGATGCTTTATTCCAATTTCAAATTCCATTTTTATCAGTGTGAAAATAGACTTTTAAATTGTATAAACAACTTGTGCTCACTTCGGCAGCACATATACTAAATTGTATAAACAACCAGAGTTTATTGATGTGTTGGTTTAGTAAATCCTAACCAGAAAGCTACATTGACAGTATTAATAGTCCTGAGACAATAACTAGTTACTTTTAAAAATACAAACAATATCTGTGCTTCTTTTTCTTTTTAATCAATTTTTTTTATTGAAGGATAATTGCTTTCTAGAATTTTTTTGTTTTCTGTCAAACTTCAACATGAATCAGCCATAGGTATACATATATCCCCTCCCTTTAGAACCTCCCTCCCATCTCGCTCCCCACCCCACCCCTCTAGGTTGGTACAGAGCCCCTGTTTGTGTTTCCTGAGCCATACAGCAAATTTCTGTTGCCATCTATTTTACATATAGTAATGTAAGTTTCCATGTTACTCTTTTGATACATCTCACCATCTCCTTCCCTCTCTCCATGTCCATAAGTCTATTCTCTATGTCTGTTTCTCCTTGCTGCCCTGTAAATAAGTTCTTTAGTACCATTCTTCTAGATTCCATATATATACACGTTAGAACACAATATTTATCTTTCTCTTTCTGACTCACTTCACTTTGTATAATAGGTTCTAGGTTCATCCACCTCATCAGAACTGACTCAAATGTGTTCCTTTTTATGGCTGAGTAATATTGCATTGTGTATATGTACCACAACTTCTTGATCCATTCATCTGTCAATGGGCATCTAGGTTGCTTCCATGTTCTAGCTATTGTAAATTGTGCTGCAATAAACAATGGGATCAGTTCCGTTCAGTCGCTCAGTTGTGTCCGACTCTTTGCGACCCCATGGACTGCAGCATGCCAGGCTTCTCTGTCCATCACCAACTCCCGGAGTTTCCTCAAACTCATGTCCATCGAGTTGGCAATGCAATCCAACCATCTCATCCTCTGTCGTCCCATTCTCCTCCCACCTTCAATCTTCCCCAGCATCAGGGTCTTTTCACATGAATCAGTTCTTTGAATCAGGTGGCCAAAGTATTGGAGTTTCAGCTTCAGCATCCGTCCTTCCAATGAATATTCAAGACTGATTTCCTTTGGGATGGACTGGTTGGATCTCCTTGCAGTCCAAGGGACTCTCAAGAGTCTTCTCCAAACACCACAGTTCAAAAGCATCAATTCTTCGGTGCTCAGCTTTCTTTATAGTCCCAACTCTCACATCCATATATGACTACTGGAACAACCATAGCCTTGACTAGATGGACCTTTGTTGGCAAAGTAATGTCTCTGCTTTTTAATAAGCTGTCTAGGTTGCTGTCTAGGTCATAGCTTTTCTTCCAAGGAACAAGTGTCTTTTAATTTCATGGCTGCAGTCACCATCAGCAGTGATTTTGGAGCCCCCCAAAATAAAGGCTCTCACTGTTTCCATTGTTTCCCCATCTATTTCCCATGAAGTGATGGGACTGGATGCCATGATTTTAGTTTTCTGAATGTTGAGCTTTAAGCCAACTTTTTCACTCTCCTCTTTCACTTTCATCAAGAGGCTCTTTAGTTCTTCGCTTTCTGCCATAAGGGTGGTAGCATCTGGATATCTGAGATTATTGATATTTCTCTTGGCAATCTTGATTCCAGCTTGTGCTTCATCCAGCCCAGCGTTTCTCATGATGTACTCTGCTGCTGTTGCTGCTAAGTCGCTTCAGTCGTGTCCGACTCTGTGCGATCCCATAGACGGCAGCCCACCAAGGCTCTGCCGTCCCTGGGATTCTCCAGGCAAGAACACTGGAGTGGGTTGCCATTTCCTTCTCCAATGCGTGAAAATGAAAAGTGAAGTCGCACAGTCGCGTCCGACTCTTAGCGACCCCATGGACTGCAGCCTACCAGGTTCCTCCGTCCATGGGATTTTCCAGGCAAGAGTACTGTAATGAGTTGCCATTGCCTTCTCTGGATGTACTCTGCATGAGTTAAATAAGCAGGGTGACAATATACAGCCTTGATGTACTCCTTTTCCTATTTGAAACCAGTCTGTTGTTCCATGTCCAGTTCTAACTGTTGCTTCCTGACCTGCATACAGATTTCTCAAGAGGCAGGTCAGGTGGTCCGGTATGCTCATCTCTTTCAGAATTTTCCACAGTTTGCTGTGATCTGCACAGTGAAAGGCTTTGGCATAGTCAATAAAGCAGGTGTTTTTCTGAAACTCTGGTGCTTTTTTGATGATCCAGCGGATGTTGGCAATTTGATCTCTGGTTCCTCTGCCTTTTCTAAATCCAGCTTGAACATCTGGAAGTTCATGGTTCATGTACTGTTGAAGCCTAACTTCGAGAATTTTGAGCATTACTTTGCTAGCGTGTGAGATGAGTGCAATTGTGCAGTAGTTTGAGCATTCTTTGGCATTGCCTTTCTTTGGGATTAGAATGAAAGTTGATCTTTTCCAGTCCAGTGGCCACTTCTGAGTTTTCCAAATTTGTTGTCATATTGAGTGCAGCACTTTCACAGCATCATCTTTTAGGATTTGAAATAGCTCAACTGGAATTCCATCACCTCCACTAGCTTTGTTTGTAGTGATGCTTCCTAAGGCCCATCATGGGAAGAAACTCATGATGTGCCATCAAGGAGAATTTGTGCAACCAAAAAGCTGTCTGGATTGGAGAATAGAGGTGTTCCCTGTGCTCAGAGCTTTGAAAATCTCTTCAATGACAATCTGATTATATATTCTGCATTCCTGGATCCTGACTGCAAAGGGTCTGATTTAGAGTCAATGAAAATGCTTCTTCTCCTATTGCTCCATGCTACATCTCTTTAGATATCTGTTCAATGAGTTCAACTCCCAATCCAGCCCCATCCACTTCTTTCTTGGATCTCTCCTTGCTTTCTGTGGGACGGCTTTCATATTTTACTCCAGTAGGTCCCGAGGTTATGAACCGACACCAGCAATTCCACTCTTGGGAATGTGGGATAATTTCAATCTAAAATGGACATACTTCTGAGTCCTGAGAGCCCAGAATGGTGTTTGGCATTCCACAAATATCTGATTCTTTTCAAGCAACTTGGAGTCAGCGGCATCCAGTTCATATCTGTGTTTTTTAATAGAACCCGGGTCTCCTGCACTGCATGCAGATTCTTTACCGTCTGAGCCACCAGGGAAGTGCATACCTTACAGATGAAAATGCAAACTGATGGATCATGTCTAAAGGGCAATTTCTAATATGTATCAGGTGCCTTAAAATATTTAGAGCCTTTGACCCAAGAATGTCAAGATACACAAAAGAATTTGTAGACAGCAGCAGTTCTTAACTGTGACCTGTTATCCTGCAGAGATCTTTGAGGCCACAAGGTCAAAATTATTTTTATGATAGTATTAAGATTATTTGCCTCTTTCACTGTGTTGCTGCTCGCACCAGTGGTGCAACAGGAATCAAGGCAGTGGCAGCAGACTGTATTAGAACTCTTTGCCTTCCACAATGCCAGCCCCAGGAGAGAAATCTATGTCAGTTCTACATAAGGGTGTCCTGGGTAAAGTAGAAAAAACCAGAAACTCAACATTAAGTCTCAACCCTTGAATACACATCATTTTAATATTGTGTGAGAAATGGGTGGTACAGGTGAAGCACATGTGCTGGGCACTGAGACGCGATGGGTCGTTTTGAGGAAATGCCCTGGTTCCTTGTTTGACTAGGGAGCTGAACTAGCTGCTTTTTACATGTAACACCCACCTTTTTTGGTGAAAGAACAACTGAAAGGCAAACCATGGATGTTCAGATTTGGGGCTTTCTCAGATGCTGTCTCCAAAATGAACAAAGCAATCCTGTCATTTCACGGAAGATGAGTGAGAATATTTTTAAGTCAGAAGAGACAGGGCTAGAGGCAGGGCTAGGACACTAATTAACACAGACGTATTTTCAGATGAATTTGTGCATACGCTCCCTGCCCCTGGAGAGTCCTTTGTGACATTCCCGCATACCCAGTTGGTGGCTTAAGTGGCAGCCATTTCCCCGTAGCACATGTTGAGCAGAGCTGCCGTTTGGTCCTGGTGGCCACCCCTGCGTCATGGTAACTGGTTGGTTTAAGCCACCCAGGGTAGTCCATCCCACTCATTTTGTCAGGCTGAGGCTTCAGCTTGACACTGAATCTTCCCTACAAAGGACGGCTGACATCTCAGGTCTCTTGTGGATGGGCTGAGCCTAGGGTTCTTCTGACCAAGTCTCTGAAGAGATATGCATCAGATGCTTAAGTTCTTATTATCTAAGGTATAGTTAGCACATTAGTTGTTTCATCCTAATAAGGTATGCAAGCAGCCTAGACAAATGCCCTTAGCAAATCCACCACTCTTTCCCTCTCTTTAATTAATTCATATCAACCTGACCTGTGTTCTCTGCCTTCACATATCCAAAGTTTCCTTCTCAACAGCATGAAGGGCACTGAGCTCTTTTGTCACTTGATAGTTGCTGTTTTGAAAAATCCTGTTCTCTGCGATCTTTCTAATGGGTTACTTCTTACAAGGTAGGCTAATTGTAATGGATCTTTCACCTATTCAGTAAAGACAAGATTTCTCTTTTAATTAAAATCCGCCAAAAGCATTGAAATGAAGATATGATAAGGAGGTGTGTATGTCAAATACGATTCACTCTATGAAAAAACATTTTAAAAAAGTCCACTATGAATCACTGTGATAGATAAGAATCAATATATAAGGTCCTTGCTTTTAAGAAATTTGCAATCTAGGAAGATGGAGAGAAAAGTAAACAGACTCTTAGGATAAAATGCTGGGATGGAAACGTGAACACTGACTGGGGAGGGACCCAGGATTTGATCAGTGGACTCATATTGATTTCCTAGATGAGGAATCTAACCGTCCAGGTATCCTAAGTTCTTGCCCCAAGTCACTCATTTTTGTGCTCCAGTGTTTCCAGTAAGAACTCCTTACCTCAGTAGGACTCAGCTTACTCTCACAAACTCACCATGCTTGTTCCTATTCTAAGGATCTTACTTAGATATTTCCTATGTCTTTCTATTCTCTCTTTAGCCAAATTTTGCCTGTTCGATGCCCACTTTACTTCCTGAAGCCCTCTTAATCACACCAGCCTCCTTTCAAGAGGCAGTGTTTGTCATTTACCCAGGAAGCCTCGTATGGGTGCCCTTCCTACCTGTTCCCATAGAATCCTCTGCTCAGCTCTGCCTCGGTGCTTACATACCCAGCTGCCGGCATGAATCTCCACTTAGGAGATTTCAAGCTTCCAGTGTATGCAACTGAGCTCCTGAGCTCCTGACCCTGTCGCCAGTTAGACTCACCTGCAGTCTGTGCCTGCCTCTGCATCCTTCCCCATCTCCTAGGTTTTAGCCCCCACCAAAACTCTGAATCCGTCTTGAATCCTCTCTGTTTCAAGAATTATACATCCAATTCTGGTGGCTCTAACTTAAAATATATCTACTCCCTTACTGTTTTCACCCAGATCTCAGTTACTAGAATAATCTCAAGCCTCAGTTGTGCCAGTCATCTGCCAGCCTGCTGCCCTGCGTAAGTTCTTGTGCCTTCAGTCTCTTCTGCACAGGCAGCCAGAGTAGTGTGTTTAAAACGTCAATTTGATTGCATGACTCTTCTGTTCAAAGACCCCCCGGTTGTTCCCCATTTTCTGAGACGAGTCCTTCCAAGGCCCATAGGGCACCCCACCCTCTCTGACCGCATCTCCTACCACTGCTCTTAGTCACTTGACCTCAGAACTAGAGCTTTTTTTGTTTTTTGCCGTTCTGTAAACACTGCAGGCACTCTCACCTCAGGGCTCTGGCTTGGCTTGCCTGCCACCTCCACCTAAAGCATCCTTCCCTCTATGGCTGTACAGCTAACAACCTTCCCTCCTTCCAAGTCTTAGCCTCAATGCCACTGTCTCAATGAGGCCAATCACAGTGACTCTCCTTCAGATTGCACCCCTTTCTCATCTATGCCCCAGCAGTTTCAATTACCCTAATCTGTTTTCTCTTTTCTGTAGTATTTTTTTTAATCATACTACATAATTTATCTATCTGCTTAGTGTCTTCCTCTCTCAACTAGAATGCGTGCTCTGTCTGGACAGAGATGTTGGTCTTTTAAATTCATTGCTATATTACGAGCATCCCTAGGATGGTATCTGTGATAGTATTTGCTGAATGAATAGCTATAACTTATATGTTAACTTGCTTTACTCCCTCACTAGATAAATTTCTTGAATGCAGATTGTGAATCATTTCACGTTATATATTCAACATCCAACCCAGTAACTAGCATATTGCTAACACCAATCGATAATTGTGAATGAGTCGCTCTCCACTGAATGGCTGTCGTCTGTCCTACCCATTTTAACATTTAGTATTGACTGTTTTAATATCTCACTGAATCTTTTGTGTGAGCATTTCAACCATTTGGTGAAACTGGCTTTTATTGCAATTAAAGGCTGCAAGTCTTACTTCTTTTGAACATGAACATGTTTGATTACCTAATATATATTCTACCATATTTTTGGGTTGAATGGAATGTATAATAATAACTGGTGGTGGGTATTGTTGGTGAGGGGATAGGAGAAGTAGGGGATAAAAGTCTCCAGGAAAGTGTTTCCTAGAGACCATTGTTTCTAGTAATTGAGACAAAATCTGTAAAATGAACACTTTTCATATTTGCTTGACATGTCTTTTTATTTGCCATCCATATTTTCCTACATTTATATTCCATAGACCCTGGAACAACTCCATTTTCCTTTAGGGTCTCTTACTTTTTATGGCTGCTAAGAACTTTAGGATTGTGTGAGTATTTTATTCATTTATGTATGCTCCATATTAAAAAGTGACATAAGCCTCAACACCCATCTATCCATCTGTCCATCAAATTACTAAGTGAGTTCCAGGCACTGAGGATGAAAGATGGTTAAGATACAGCCCCTGCCTATAAGAAATTTATCCTGCTTGGAGAGGCAGAAACCTCAGTTGATAATGCAGAACACTGTGTTAAACTCTAGCATAGTAATATATGCAGTGTGTTATAAGAATATAGACGAAGGGCACTTAAACCAGGTCTAGTTAATTGATATTTTTTTGAAATTAATGGTCTTGAGGTGTCTTGAAGTATAGTTAGGAGGTAAAGAGTAGGGATAAAGCAGGAGATAAAAACAGATACATGAAGAACATGGAATGTTAGGACCTGCATGCAGTTTTCAATAGGTAAAGCTCAACATTTTGGAGATGAGGTTGGAAAAGAAGGTGCAGAGGGAGTGTCTAGAGATGAGGCTGGAGAAGTAAGCAGGGGAAGTTCTAGGAGGGTCTTCAGTCCTAGGCCATGGAGCTTGAACTGGTCTGATAAGAAATAGAGTTGTTCTGAAGGATTTTCAAAGGAGATGGTGACTGACTGACCAAGCTAAGAATAGAAATTTCCTTAACCTGATACAATGCAAAAGTGTTAGTCGTTCAGTCATGTCCGACTCTTTGCAATCCCATGGACTGTAGCCCACCAGGCTCCTCTGTCCATGGAATCCTCCAGGCAAGAATACTGGAGTGGGTAGCCATTTTCTTCTCCAGGGGATCTTCCCAACCCAGGGATCAAACCTGGGTCTCCCACACTGTGGGCATATTCTTTACTGTCTGAGCCACCAGGGAAGCCCCAACCTGATGTAGGGCATCTACAAAATGTACAACTAGCCTCATACCTAGTGATGAAAGACTGAATGCTTTCCTCTAAGACTAGGAGCAAGACAAGAATGTCTATTCTTACCACCTCTATTCAGTATTGTACTAGAGGTTCTAGTTAGGGCTATTAAGCAAGGAAAAAAATGCACTTAGATGGGACAAACAGTAAAACTGTCTGTTTTCAGTTGACATGGTCTAGTGTATATAAAATCCTAAGCAGTCCAGTTTTTAGAATAAATGAGTTCTTCAAGGTTGTTAAGATATAAGATTAATATACAAAATTAATTATATTTCAGTATACTAGCAATGAAAAGCTAGTTTGATTTAAAATATTACCTAGAGATAAATTTAACAAAAGAAGTACAAGGCTAATACAACAAAAAGTATAAAATATTTTTGCAAGTACCTAAATGTCTAAATCAATGGGAAGATATCTCGTGTTGATGTATTGGAAGACAATATTATTATGAAGGCAGAACTCCCCAAACATGTCTAGAGATTCAGTGTAGTCCTTATCAAAATCCAAGTCCATTTTTTTTTTCAAAAATTGACAAGCAGATCCTGAAATTCATGTGAAAATGCATGGGACCTAGGATAGCCAAAACAATCTAGAAAAAGAAGAATAAAGTTGGACAACTCACATTTCACAATTTAAAACTTATTTCAAAGCCACAATAGTCAAGATAATATTATACTAGCATAGTATAGACATATGGATCAATGGAGTAAAATTGAGGACCCAGGAAGAAATTCATGCATTAATGATCAATTGATTTCAAACAAGGGAAGCAATACCATATAATAGGGAAAGGGTAGTATTTTCAATAAATGATGCCTGAACAAGTGGATATCTTATGCAAAAGATTGAAGTTGGAACCCTACTCTACGCTATACACAAAAATTAACTCAAAATGAACCATAGACCTAAATGTGAAATTCTTATAAAAAAGTATAGAAGTGAACTTTCAAGACCTTGGGCTACACATTTTTTTTTGTGTGATACCAAAGTACACACAAGAAAAGAGAAAAGTTGATAAATTAGACTTCATCAAAATTAAAAACTTTCATGCTTCAAAGGATTCTATCAATAAATGGAAAACAGCTTACTAAATAGGAGAAATATTTGCAAGTGATATATCAGATAAGGGAATTGTATTCAGAATATATACGTGTATTACAGGTCAATAATAAAAAGACAAATAACTCAAAATCAGAAAAGGATTTGAATAGACAATTCTCCAAAAAGGAGTGTAAATGGCCACTAAGCACAGGAAAAGATCCTTAGTATCAGTAGTCATTAGGGAAATGCAAAGCAAAACCTCAGTGAAATACTGCATCACACCAACAAATACGGATATAACTAAAAAAAAAAGAGAGAGAGACAACAGCTAGGGTTAACAAGGATGTGGAGAAATTGAGACCTCATACATTGCTGGGAGGAATATAAAAGGGTGCAGCCACTCTGGAAAAAAATGTGTACATGAATGTTCATAGCAAGATTCTTTGTAATTTTCAAAAGTGGGAAGAACTCAAATGGCCAGCAACTAAAAAATGAAAAAAATTGGGGTAGTCACACAATGGAATATTATTCAACCATTAAAAAGGAATGGGGTCATGATAGCTACTACAGCACGGACAAGCCTTGAAAACAGTATGCTAAGTGAAAGAAGCCAGTCACAAAGGGTCACATATTGTTTAATTCCATTCATATAAAACATCCAGAATTGGAAAATCTATCCAAACAGAATGTAGATGAGCAGTTTCCTGTGGCTCTGAAAGGAGTGGAGAAGTGACGAATGAGGAGTGACTGGCAGTGGGTATGGGACTGGGGGGTGGGCATGATAAAAGTGTTCTAAAATTAGATTGTGGTGATGATTACATAGCTCTGTGAATATGCTAAAAACCATTAAATGTACACTTTAAATGAGTGAATTATATGGTATGTGAGTTATATTTTGATAAAAGGTGAAAAGGAAAAATACTAAAATATGAATTATGATTCTGTCTGGACTGAGGAATTAAGGTTAATTTTTATTTTCTTCTTCATATTTTTGAAATTTTCTAATAAGCTCAAATAAATTTTTACTTTTCCAGCTTATCATGAAAAAATATTCAACTTAAAAGAAAATGATGTATATTAATAGATTTGATTTTTAAGAAGACAGTATGGAATCTTTAAAAGAATTTAGAACAAGGCAGAAAGAACAATTTAAAAAGCTGTTCTGTCTTTTGAAAAAGAACTGATGAGGTCCCAAACTGAAGTGGCAACTCTGGGGATAGAGAGAAAAAAAATGGAAATGTGAAAAATACAGAGATAAAATCATTTGGAATTAATAATCAATTATATAGATACAGATATACACTGTATCTGTATATGTCAATTGTATCAGTGATCAGTGAAAATCGCTCAGTCGTGTCAACTCTTTGCAACCCCATGGACTATACAGTCCATGGAATTCTCCAGGCCAGAATACTGGAGTGGGTAGCCTTTCCCTTCTCCAGGGGATCTTCCCAACCCAGGGATCAAACTCAGGTTTCCTGCATTGCAGGCAGATTCTTTACCAGCTGAGCCACAAGGGAAGCCTGTATCAATTGTATATACATATCAATTGTATATACATATATAAAAACAAAATTATTAAATGTGGCCAACTTTCTTTTGGAAGGTGTTGTAATTAAGACACTCAATTTTTTGCAAAGTTACAGAAATGTATTATAGGAAAAGGAAAACACAAGAACAATCAAGAAATTGAACTTTTTACCAAAGTACTCAACAATACCGTACTCTGACCAGAGAGAAATATTTCAGAATGTGCTCAGGCTTTCTTTTTTTAACAGAAAATATTAAATGAATACATCTCTCAAGATGTTTCTTTCGTAGCTTCTGAGTCAGGTCCTCTCTTCTCTACATCTCTTTCAGGACTGAATCCCCCCTCCCAAAGTCTTAAAATCTTTTTAAAAGTTGCCCTGTCCTCTTGCTTTCCTGAGAATATCTTAATTAAAACCTCATTCAGTTAATGGAACTAGTTGTTCGTAATTTCTTCCAAATCCTTAATGAGTCTCTGGATTAAGGCATCAAGGATTAATTACTCCTCTCAATTAATGACATTTCAGTTGGCATTAGCTTAATCTATCAAGTTTTTTCACGATGTTAATAATCTCCATTAAATATCTTTAAATTCCTAAACTCTAATATTATTGAAGCAGAAGAAATCATCTTTATGACTGTATTGTTAGAATCCGTTAGCAGTGGGAGGTATTTTCCAAAATCTTCCATCCAACTTTTGTGCTAAACAAGAATTGCCCTGAGCCTGGCTAGCACATCACTTTTCCTTTTCTCCCACATAGTACTGAAGAAACACCAGGCTAATCTTTGTCCCATCCTGGGGACATGACAATCTGGTCCCCTCACCTATGCCTGCTTGGAACCCTGGCAAAGGAAAAGTTGAATAAATAGACATTGAAGTGAGACTTCTCTCTCATCTTTTGCAAGTTCAGATTACTCATACTTATAAAAAATTAGCTCAGATTTTTAACAGTATTAAATGAATACTTTGGCCACTTAATGTGAAGAGCCAACTCATTGGAAAAGACCCTAATGCTTGGAAGATTGAGGGCAGGAGAAGAAGGGTGGAGGCAGAGGATGAGAGGGTTGGATGGCATCACTGACTCAATGGACATGAGTTTGAACAAATTCCAGGAGATAGAGGAGGACAGGGAAGCCTGATGTGCTGCAGTTCATGGGGCCACAAAGAGTCAGACACGACTTAGCAACTGAACAACAACAATTAAGTGAATAAGTGGCTCTGTCATCTCTCTCCCTAATAGTCCCTCAGCACTGATTTATCCATCTTCTAAAATGCATTTGAGGGTGCGCTATTCAATAGCTAGGATTAAGATTAATCAAAAACTTAAAAATCAAGTTAAACCCCTTCCTTACACCTATTCCAGTATAAATCCTTATAGATAAAAATGTTAAATAAAAAAAAAAATCTAAGTCTAGCAGGAAATACTTGGGAACTTCATATAACATTTGGGAAAAGAAGACTTTCTAAGCCCTAGTGAAGACCACTTATCAGTCTTTATCATATAAACATCTTCAGTTTGGCTCCGTCTCTTCATTCTTTCTGGAGTTATTTCTCCACTGATCTCCAGTAGCATATTGGACACCTACTGACCTAGGGAGTTCATCTTTCAGTGTCCTATCTTTTTGCCTTTTCATACTGTTCATGGGGTTCTCAAGGCAAGGATACCAAACATCTTTAACTGCTTTAAAAAGTACAGCAAAAATAATCACTATTCACTGATGGATGCAAATTGTAAAAAAATATTTGTAACTTGAGAAAACGTTAATTTCCTTATATAATAAAAATTTCTTACAAATTAGAAATAAAACAAACTTTAAAAACCTCAACTGAAAAATGGTTGAAGTACATTAACAGGCGATACTTAAAAATATAATAAAAAGGTCAGATACCCTATATGCGAGACAGCAAAAGAGACACAGACGTAAAGAACAGATTTATGGACTCTGTGGGAGAAGGCGAGGGTGGGATGATTTGAGAGAATAGCATTGAAACATGTATATTATCATATGTGAAATAGATCGCCAGTCCAGGTTCAATTCATGAGACAGGGTGCTCAGGGCTGGTGCACTGGGATGACCCTGAGGGACGGGATGGGGAGGGAGGCTCAAGATGGGGAACACATGTACACCCGTGGCTGATTCATGTGACTATATGGCAAAAACCACCACAATATTGTAAAGTAATTAGCCTCCAATTTAAAAAAAAATTTTAAATAAAAAAAAAATAAAAAGCTCAGATAAACATATGGAAAAATATTTCACCTCAGTAGTAATCAAGCTAATCAAAGCAAATTAAAACAAAAAGGGGTTGTGTGGTGGAGGCATTGTGGGGAGGTTACAAATAGAAGCAGACTTATTTTTGATACCCAGAACTGATTTTGGTTCAGGAGCAGACCATCTCATACTTTGCTGATGAATGTTAAAAAAAAAAATCTTCTATAGAGCATCTTCAAGATATGTTTCACCTCTAGAATTTAATCCTAAGGCGATGATTCATGTAGCCAGGAAATCAGCTAAAGGAACGTTGATGTCAGGAATTTACACAGTACTGAGACAATCGAGAACATTCTAAATATTCAGCACTTGGGAATTGGTTAATACATGATCGTATAATTGAACAATGGAACATGATGCAGTCATTATAAAATGACATTGAAGTAAAATGTTTAAAGAGCTAAAATACTGTTTACTGTGTGCTATCAAGTGAAAAGACCAGATGTCCAGGTTTAAAAGGTTTATTTCTGTGTAGGGTTGTGTGTAGTTTGCATTTTTCTTATTTTTACTCACCAGTCAAGTGGGCCTTAGGAAGCATCACTACGAACAAAGCTAGTGGAGGTGATGAAATTCCAGCTGAGCTGTTTCAAACCCGAAAAGATGATGCTGTGAAAGTGTTGCACTCAATATGCCAGCAAATTTGGAAAACTCAGCAGTGGCCACAGGACTGGAAAAGGTCAGTTTTCATTCCAGTCCCAATGAAAGGCAATGCCAAAGAATGTTCAAACTACCACAGAATTGCACTTGTCTCACACGCTAGCAAAGTGATACTCAAACTTCTCCAAGCTAGGCTTCAATAGTGCATGAACCATGAACTTCCAGATGTTTAAGCTAGATTTAGAAAAGGCAGAGGAACCAGAGATCAAGTTGCCAACATCCGTTGGATCATAGGAAAAGCAAGAGAGTTACAGAAAAACATCTACTTCTACTTCATTGACTGTGCTATAGATTTTGACTGTGTGGATTACAGCAAACTGTGGAAAATTCAAGAGATGGGAACCAGATAACCTTACCTGCCTCCTGAGAAATCTGTATGCAGGTCAAGAAGGAACAGTTAGAACCAAACATGGAACAATGCACTGGTTCCAAACCAGGAAAGGAGTACATCAAGGCTGTATATTATCACATGGCTTATTTAAATTCTGTTTAGAGTACATCATGCAAAATTCCAGGCTAGATGAAGCACAAGCTGGAATCAAGATTGCCAGGAGAAATACCAATAACCTCAAATACGCAGATGATACCACCGTTACGGCAGAAAGCAAAGAAGAACTAAAGAACCTCTTGATAAAGGTATAAGAGGAGAGTGAAAAATCTGGCTTAAAACTCAACATTCAAAAAATAAAGATCACGACATCTGGTCCCATCACTTCATGGCATATAGATGAGGAAACAATGGAAACAGTGAGAGACTTTATTTTCTTGGGCTCCAAAATCACTGCAGATGGTGACTGCAGCCATGAAATTAAAAGACACTTGCCCCTTGGAAGAAAAGCTGTGACCAACCTAGACAGCATATGAAAAGAGCAGAGACATTACTTCACCAACAGAGGTCCGTCTAGTCAGAGATATGGTTTTTTTCAGTAGTCATGTGTGAATGTGAGAGTTGGACTATAAGAAAGCTGAGTGCTGAAAAATTGATGCTTTTGAATTTTTTGGTGTTGGAGAAGACTCTTGAGAGTCCCTTAACAAGGAGATTAAGTCAGTCAATCCTACAGGAAATCAGTCTTGAATATTCATTGGAAGGACCGATGCTGAAGCTGAAGCTCCAATACTTTGGCCACCTGATACGAAGAACTGACTCATCGGAGAAGACCCTAATGCTGGGAATGATTGAAGGCAGGAGGAGAAGGGGACGACAGGATGAGATGGTTGGATGGCATCACTGACTCAGTGGACATGAGTTTGAGCAAGCTCCAGGAGTTGGTGATGGACAGGGAAGCCTGGTGTTCTGCAGTCCATGGGGTTGCAAAGTGACTGAGTGATTGAACTGAACTGAATTACTTTCCAGTATCACCAGTATTTTTAAAAGATTTTTTTATACTGAACATGTATAATGAACCCCCAGTAGTGGGGTTTGGGAGTGGAAGTCTAGTTGAGAGATTCCAACAGCTGGAAGTGCTGAAAGCGTCTGTTGTTCTCCTATTTAAGAAATATAAACCTTTAAAGAGCTTTGTCTTGGTAATGCAGAAGCTATTTTCACTGTAATAAAACATCTTTAAAACTCAAAAAAATTAATAATTTCTAGGATTCCTATGTTATACTAGTGACTAAGTGTCTCTTAAACTGTAAAATTTTCTAGATCACATTATAACTACTATAGAGGAAAATCTTTCTCTACTATTTACACATTTCCATGGTGTCTTCAATCCACAGTATACGATGCTCTTAGGTACATTAAGCTCTATGCGGAATGGCCACAGCATGGTACTTTCTAGTTTTGGTAGTAAAACTTTTAATCTTCTTTGTGTTTCTTCCCTGGCTGATAGCTGTTATTTCTTGATATAGTCTATATGTCAATATGAATTAGCCCCTCCACCAAATTCTTATTACAGACTTCTAACACGTGGTGAGTTGGGAAACCACACGACCAAGTTAAGAAAATAAGTGGGCTCTGAGGGAAAGTTTGAGAGATTCTCTTAAGAGTAAAATGTATACATTTAATGCAGGTATTTTGTAACACTTATTTGATGCTGTGTATTGTGTATTCAAGACCACCTCCAAGATAAAGAAATGCAAAAAGGCAAAATGATTGTCTGAGGAGGCCTTAGAAAGAGCTGAGAAAAGAAGAGAAGCAAAAGGCGAAAGGGAAAGATATACCTATGTGAATGCAGAGTTCCAAAGAATAGCAAGGAGAGATAAGAAAACCTTCCTAAGTGAATAATGCAAAGAAATAGAGGAAAACAATAGAATGGGAAAGACTAGAGATCTCTTCAAGAAAATTAGAGATACCAAGGGAACATTTCTTGCAAAGATGAGCACAATAAAGGACAGAAATGGTATGGACCTAACAGAAGCAGAAGATATTAAGAAGAGGTGGCAGGAATACACAGAAGAACTGTACAGAAAAGATCTTCTTGACCCAGATAGCCACGATGGTGTGATCACTCACCTAGAGCCAGACATCCTGGAATGTGAAGTCAAGTGGGCCTTAGGAAGCATCACTACAAACAAAGCTAGTAGAGATCTTAGCTACCTTTGGGAGTCAGCTACTGAGTCAGGGGAAGGAGGGACCTCTGAGTAAATGGCAGTTTCTTTTTCTTAATCTGTTTTTGGTTACTTAAATATTTTCATTTTCTGAAAATTAACTTCGCTGCATGCTTACGATTTGGGTAGTTCTCTAGATGTTATGGCAGAAAGTGAAGAAGAACTAAAGAGCCTCTTGATGAAAGTGAAAGAGGAGAGTGAAAAAGTGAACTTAAAGCTCAACGTTCAGAAAACTAAGATCATGGTATCTGATCCCATCACTTCATGGGAAATAGATGGGGAAACAGTGGAAACAATGTCAGACTTTATTTTGGGGGGCTCCAAAATCACTGCTGATGGTGACTGCAGCCATGAAATTAAAAAACGCTTACTCCTTGGAAGAAAGGTTATGACCAATCTAGACAGCATATTTAAAAGCAGAGACAATACTTTGCCAACAAAGGTCCGTCTAGTCAAGGCTATGGTTTTTCCAGTGGTCATGTATGGATGTGAGAGTTGGACGGTGAAGAAAGCTGAGCACCGAAGAATTGATGCTTTTGAATGGTGGTGTTGGAGAAGACTCTTGAGAGTCCCCTGGACTGCAGGAAGATCCAAGCAGTCCATCCTAAAGGAGATCAGTCCTGGGTGTTCATTGGAAGGACTGACGTTGAAGCTGAAACTCCAATACTTTGGCCACCTCATGCGAAGAGTTGACTCATTGGAAAAGTCCCTAATGCTGGGAAGGATTGGGGGCAGGAGGAGAAGGGGATGACAGAGAATGAGATGGTTGGATGGCATCACCGACTCGATGGACATGGGTTTGGGTAGACTCTGGGAGTTGGTGATGGACAGGGAGGCCTGGTGTGCTGCGATTCATGGGGTCGCAAAGAGTTGGACACGACTGAGCGACTGAACTGAACTTAACTGAACTAGGTGTATATTAACGCATCAATAAAAAGTTTATTGTGTAAAAATTAGGCCCTTCTAAGTATAAAAACAAAATACTACACTTTGAAAAATTATCTTTGAGCTAAAATGAGTTAACTATTCTTATTGGCTTCTTAACAACAAATACTTTACTTTGATGTAAATGGAGACTGCACTTTGTCAGCTATTTATTCTCACAAGTTCCACCTTCTCTTGTGAGATGCAACAAAAAGTCTGGGGTCTTTAGTTGGTCTCCAAGGCAACTAAAATCTTATTCAGAACTGATGTTTCACTGATCAATCCAGTCAATCTTTCCTGGGTTTTCGTGTTCTTTTTTTTTTTTCTTTTTTGAAGTGATGATATGTTATTCTCCTGCTCTGCTTATTACCAAGGGCTGTACATGCTAAGTTGCTTTCAATTGTGTCTGACTTTCTGTGACCCATGGACTGTAGCCCCTCAGGCTCCTCTGTCCATGGGATTCTCCAGGGAAGAATACTGGAGTGAGTTGCCATGCCCTCCTCCAGGGGATATTCTCAACCCAGGGATCGAACCCTCATCTCTTACATCTCCTGCTCTGGCAGGCGGGTTCTTTACCACTAGTGCCACTTGGGAAAACCAAGGGCTCTCAAGAGGATCAAATAAGGCACTGGGTAAAGATGGTTTAAGTGCCAGACTAACAATAAGTATCATCATCACCACCACCATCATCATCACCAGGTTTGACTACTTTTAACCTAGAGGAGAGATAATGAGCTTCTTCAAGATGCTGTCTCACCCTATGGTTATTCTCCTTATTTCTTGTACCATGAACACTAGACTGTCCCCCAATTTAGCTAGAATATCCAGGTCAGGGAGTGTGTGTGTGCTCAGTCGTGTCTGACTCTTTGAGACCCCCTGGACTGTAGCCCTCCAGACTCCCTGTCCATGGGCTTTCCCAGGCAAGAATGCTGGAGTGGGTTGCCATTTCCTCCTCCAGGGAATCTTCCTGATCCAGGGATTGAAACCATGTCTCCTGTGTCTCCTGCATTGGCAGGCATGTTCTTTATCACTGAGCCACCTGGGAAGCCCAGGATGTGTGGCAGACTTGCTATTTACGATCCGCAGTGAAAGGAACCATCGCCAATCAGTGCCAGCATTCTTTTTTCCTGAGCTGCGTTTCAGTTTAGATTTAGTATGTGAGGGAAAGCCTGTTTTTCCATCCCTGACATAAGCACTAAGACTATTTCGATGAAGGTAAAGTTACAGATTTTCAGCACTGGGTGATAAAAAGTGTTGTAAGAATGATGTAGACCAGTGTTGTCAAGGGCTTATTCTCTCCCACACCTGCCCGCTTCCGTCTTCACCATCTCATTGGTTGGCACCACCCCTACCCTTCACCCAAACTGCACACCCAAGCTTCATCGTGGACTCCTCCATCTTCACTTTCCATTCTCAAGCATCCAACAACCAATCACTGCCTTACTTGACTTCCTATGTAGTTATCGAAATCTTTCGGTCACTCCTAGTTTAACCTCTTACTTCTTACTTGAATGATTTCAGTTGTCTTTTATTTGGTTCCCCACCTTTGACTCTTCCCTGCTCATACCTGCCAAATTGATCCCATGAGAAGCATCAATCTGTATTGTCATCCTGCTTCAAGATGTTCAGTGGCCCTCAACACCTGCAGAAACAGACCAAGCTCCTTAGCATGGCACAGGGGCGCACAGGCTCCTTGCCTGGTCCTGGTGCATGCCAAGATTAGGAACTTGATTCTGTTTCTTTCTCTCTTATTGATTGAGGTCTTGCCTCTGGTTGGCTCAGTGCTAAAGAATCCATCTGCCAATGCCAGAGACGCAGGTTTGATACCTTGGTTGGGAAGATTCCCTGGAGCGGGGCATGGCAACCCACTCCAGTATTCTTTCCTGGGAAATCCCACTAACAGAGGAGCCTGGAGGGCTACAGTCTATGGGGTAGCAAAGAGTTGGACACGACTTAATGACTAAACAACAAAAACAACTTGCCTCTGTATTTTTGCCCATAGTATCTTCTTTGCCTGAAATTTCTCCCAGCCTGCTTTCGCTTGGCCCTTCCTCACTCACCTGTTAAGAATCAGTCAAGATGCGGCTTTACCCAAGAGCCCATTCCTAACTCCTCCTGCCTAAACTGGGATTGTATTAACTTGGTGTGTATCTCCCTTCTTGCACATGCAACATCTTTTTCATCATTTGTTTATAGAGCTGCCTCTCCTCTGAATGATGACTTGCTGAGAGTAGGGACAGCATCTGTTTATTTTTGTGACTGACTCAAAGTCAAGTCTTAGTAACAGTTTCTTGAATGGATGAATCCAAGCATTGGCCAGGTCTATAATGCATGAGAGTCCAGAAAAACCATTTATCAACAACATGCCAGAGATAGACCTGTTTAATTGGAACTGTTTTAAATGGGCCATCCTGTCTGCCATCAGCATCACTGGAGTGTCATTACCTCTAATCATCTTCCTGAGTTTAATGGATACTTAACAAGATAGAGCATTACGGGGGACATTTGATTCCTCTAATATTTCTGTAATAACGTATTCTACTATTGCAAACTCAGGATTATAGCTTTGTGGCCTGAGAAGATAAAGGGTAGTTTGTTTAGAGGAGAATGTTCTTCAGGCATCCCTGGAGTGTTCAGAATGAATTAAGAACCTTCTTGGCAAAATATATACAAAATACCATTTCCCTTCCATTTATTTGTATCTAACATTCTTTAATATGTGGAAAGTGTAAGAATTGATCAAAGACTGGAAATATTACTGATGAAAAGAGTCATGCAGTGTGAAAGCCATGAAGTTAGACCCCATTAATCACTCCACTATAGAGGATTTGGGAGCAGACTTTGGTGATAATTAAAGAGGTCGCAACATGCAAACAGAAAGAAAAGGCACCTCAAGTGCCACTGTCTGAACAGGTGACACCAAACTGGACCCAAGTCACTGACTGAGGTGAGAAGGGAGCACCCTTGTTTGGGTCCAGTGAACAGCTGGTGAGATCTAATTTCAAACTTTGAAAAGTTGAGGCAACAGAGAAAGAATTTGCCTGCCAATGCATGAGACACAGGAGATTTGGGTTCAATCCCTGGGTTAGGAAGATCCCCTGGAGAAGGAAATGGCAACCCTCTCCAGTACTCTTGCCTGGGAAATCCCATGGACAGAGGAGCCTGGGGGGCTACAGTCTGTGGCCCAGGCACATTTCATGCACTATTTAATTTCTACCATAAACCAGCGAGGTAGTTCTGTTTTACCACCACATCTTTACAGACAACAGAATTAGAGCTGATACAGATAAATGACTTGCCTGAGGTCTTTGGGTGGCAGAGCCAGGACTAAAATCCAAATAGCCGGATTCTACTCTCACCTATATTGTCTGGTTGTATCAGCAGCAGCAGCACCTGGGAACATTTTTGAAGTGTAAGCTCATGGACTCTGCTCCAGACCTATGGAATCAGAAACTGGGAGTAGGGACAAGGGAGGTGGGTTGTAACAAACCTTCCAGGGGAGTCTGTCCATTTATGGGTGAGATCCATCACATTATACTGCCATACCATCTATTAGAGCAATGCTTCTCCAATGTTAATTTTTATGCAGAACTTGAAATGCAGACTGATTTAGTAAGTTTGGGGGTAGTGCCTGAAGTTCCACATTTCTCACCAGCTCCTGGTTATGCTGAGACTGATGGTTTGCAAACTTTGCATGATAAAATGTAAGCTTCAGGAAGCCAGGTTGCTTTGTTCTCTGCTAGCAACCAGTTTAGGAGAATACCTGACCCACATTTTCTGTTAAACGAATACACCATGAATCAGTGGGCCTGCGTGTCTGAGTCATAGATGGTTGATTTGATGTGAATCTACTACTAACTTGAAATGCATCTTCCCAATCAGCCTTTCCAAGAATATGATCACCTCCTACCATTCATTTACCCTCAGGAACTGTCGTGTTTTCCAGTGACTTTATGGATGTTTTACTGTTCTAGTCTTCCAAGTGAATAGGGCACTTTGGATTCCCCAAAGGCAAGTGAATGCATTGTATGTTTTGGAAAAGGGATAGAAAAGTAGGATATGAGAGGAACAGGATTCGAGAAGGAGGCAAGAGAGGATGGATGAAGGTTGGAAACCGTTTAATGAAAGGGGCTTCCCAGGAGATGAATGGTTCACAGCTGAGCCTCTGAGCATTGCTCCCAATCCCTTCCCACCTTTGGGTTAAGAGTTGGAAAAGCGATGAACCTCTTTTTCCACTCCTTTCCTGGAGTTTGTTCAAACTCATGTCCATTGAGTTGATGAAGCCATCCAGCCATCTCATCCTCTGTCACCCCCTTCTCCTCCTGCCCTCAGTCTTTCCTAGCATCAAGGTCTTTTCCAGTGAGTTGGCTCTTCCCATAAGGTGGCCAAAGTATTGGAGCTTCAGCTTCAGCACCAGTGCTTCCAATGAATATTCAGGACTGATTTCCTATAGAATTGACTGGTTTGATCTCCTTGCTATCCAAGGGACTCTAAAAAGTCTTCTCCGGCCCCACAATTTGAAACTGAGCATCAGTTCTTTGGTGTTCAGCCTTCTTTATGGTCCAACTCTCACATGGGAGAGTTTAAATAAAAGTTGATATAAATATTATAGAGCCATTTTTAACAAAACAACAACAAAAATCATACCATAAACCTTGAACTAGAATGAAGCGTTAATGAACTGATAAAGTATTCGATTGGGCAGATGAAAATAACATAAGCACAGAAATGAGGGGGGGGGGAAAGACTGCTTTCTAAATCTCTGGTGACTCAGAAGTAAACTTCTGTAAACCTTTAACAACATCTGAGTCCTTAGGGAACCAAATATTTTGTAAACAGCCTATAACTCTTGCTTAGTAAAACACTTTGGCACAGTCAATTCTGTAAGTATCTGGGTTGGCTGAACACTGATATATGCTGTGTGTTGATTGTAATGGTTGGGCGGCAGTGATTTATAAGAAATGATTCCAAAAATTGATTTTGAAAACATTGCAAAACTCAAGAACAGGACTTCAGCTTGTTGCTCTTTCTGCCAGAATTTCCCTGCAGAATTGAGAATAATGCCCTGCTATATTAAAATGGTGGCATAAATATTACTTTGTTTGGTTAAAATTTAAACAGGTTGTAATGAATAGATATGATGGCTCTTTTAGACATTACTTACACATTTAAGAGATGAAACAGCAGAATAAGAGAAAATGACTTCCAGGCATTCTCAAAATTAGTATTTTAACTAAAGTTTTTTTGAACTAATATTCACAGACTATGTAGCTGGGACAACTTAATATTCTAAACAATGACATATCCCATTTTTCTAAAAGGAGGAATATATACTATATGTATTGTTAGAATTTCATGACTGGCTGATCCAGGGTAACTTTTGATGTAGAAAATCTGATGAGCCCTTAAAGAGTAGTCTTCTACATGATTATTATTATAACTCATTAATTTAGCCTATAAAGTGCATAACCAAAGTTCTATGCACATGCCTTTTTCTTTGAATGATTGAGTACAATTGCACTTTTCTTCACTAAAACTTTATTTTCTAGAGCGGTTTTGTGTCCACAGCAAAATTGACTGGAAAGGACAGAGATTTCCCATATCCTCTGCTCCCACACATGTGTAGCCTCCCTCATTATCAACAGTCCCCATCAGAGTTGTCCCTTCATTACAACTGGGATTGTTGACACATCATAATCACACAAAGCCTATCATTTGCTTTGTGTCTCACCTTTGGTGTACACTCTGCACGTTTTGACAAGTCTATAATGATGATTGTGCCTCACCTTTGGTGTACACTCAGCACGTTTTGACAAGTCTATAATGATGAGTATCAATCATTGTGTCTCACTGTTGGTGTACACTCTGCGCATTTTGATAAGTCTATAATGATGAGTGTCAATCATTATGGTATCATACATTCTCTGTGTTGTGCGTGTTCATCCCTCCCCACCCCTGCCCACAATCATGTGATTTTATCCTTCATGTTGTTAATGTGGTGAATCACATTGGATTAACTTGTGGATATTGAACTATCCTTGCTTCCCTGGAATAAATCCCAGTGATCATGATGAATTATCATTTAATGTATTGTTGAATTCAATTTGCAAATACTTTTCTGAAAAGGATTTTTGCATCTACATTTATCAGAGATATTGACCTCTAATTATCTTTCTCTCTTTTTCTTTTAATAGTGTCTTTGGTTTTGGTAATGCTAGCCTTGCAGAATGAGTTTGGAGGTGTTCCCTTTTCAGTTTTTTGGAATAGTTTGAGAAGGATAGGTAGTAACTCTTCTTTAAATGTTTGGTAAAATTCCCCTGCCTATCTGCAAGACACTCAAACCTCTCTGGGCCTTTCTGAAGGTGTAGCAGTAAAAGGAACAACAGCAACTTCTCATCTCTCACTGACTTTTCTTTCTCCAGTAAAGTTGATGCCTTCACCCATCCCAGGAGCGGTGTGGAGTTTATCTTGAATTTTCATGGTTGGCACATGGAGGCCAGTATGGGCTCTTCCTTGTACAATAATATGACCACAAAGGCATGAATTCTGCTTCCTACCAGTTCGGACATTTTGAAATGCCAGAAGGAATTATTGGTTGCCGTGTGTATGGAAACAACTGCTGCAGTGAAAAACGTTCCCTGGGAGAGCTGGAAGAGAGGTGACCATGACGTCTGAATGTCCACAGAGCCTGAGAGAGGACGGCCTGGAGTGAGAAGTTGCCAATGGCTGGCCAGAGATGGCCACCAAGTGTGGGGCAGGAACAAAGCCAACACTATTAGGACAGGAAGCCCATATCCCAGACAGAGCCACACCGAAGCTCCGCTTCTTCAGGGACCACTGACTTTCTTCTCTCGGAAAGATTGCACCTTTCTATCTCAGGTACTTAGGGTCTGGGCAGGCAGAATTTGCAGAAAAAGCTGCATCCCAATCCAGACAGCCTGATTGACCTGATGCTCTCCCCCAGTCAAGGGAGTTTACATTGCTCAGCAACAGAAGGGTCCAGGTCATTGCTCTGAGAGATGATGGGAGGAAGTACCTGTTTTCCACTCTGACCCTGTCCTTGTGCATCTCCCCTTCTCCCAGCAGAGGCTCTTCTTTAGCCAGGGCTATGGGACATTGTGGAATTCATCCCTGGTACATGACAAGAGAAGGCCCAGATAGACTTGCCTTGTCCCACAAAAAGTCATTTAGTATTTCTTGTAAAATACCTTACAAATGTACATACAGCTCTATGTTTTAAAACACACTCACATGCATTAACGCAGTAAGACCAACATCAGCCTAGAGAAGTTGGCAGGGGACATGTTATATAATACACATCATTTTCAGAAAGAAAAATTGGAACACAGAGTTGGAAAAAGTACATTTTCTTCCTGATTTATGAAAAAAATCTTATAATTACATAGAACTTGAATCACAGCTATTTACACATGTAATGAATTATCTCTTTTTAGAAAGATAAAAATGCATGAAGCTTGTACTACCACAGAAAATCCCAAAGATATGGCCAGTGTAATTATAGGGTATGAAATAAACCTTGCAGCTTACTTTAAAACTCCCTTTGATAAAAGCTTTTGAGAGAGAGATCAGATGTTCAGAGGCTTAGAAGAGAGGACAGTGGAGAAAAAGGGAACTAAGAGAAAATGATTGACAGTAAAGGAAAGAAAAGTCTGTGACTGAGAATTTTAGGGCAAGGCAGGATACACTGTAATCTAGAAATGCAAAAGCAACTTTAAAAATGTGCCACCAATACACTGCATGATGTAGCTCCCCAGGACCACGTGGCATTCTTGGAACAGTGTGTACTTGCCCCTGTTCTGAAACAAGAAACCCTTTTAACAAAATAAGATCCATTCAATAAACATAAATTCATCAGAAGGCCTACAAGTGCTACGTATTTGCCCGAAGCCTAATGTGAATCAGCCACAGTTTAGGAAGCAGGTGCATCAATTACTCACTACACTGGAGTAGGACAGGGGATTGAAATGGATTTCCTAGTCTTGTATTTTGAAGAGCTTGAGTACCGGCTGCCTGATCTGAGAATTAACAGGTATTTTGCTGTCTACATAGCTGCACGTATCTGCAGTCTATTGGGAGGGGAGTCATTCCATTGAGTCAGTTTTCCTACAGAATGAAGAAGGGGTTTGAGTTTCATTTGTGCTGGTTCTGAATTTCCCTGTACTACATATGCCTTTTCTTTTGTACTGTAATGTGTCACCACAAAGTTAAGCAGCATTGCCCCTCTGACTTAGTTTTCACAGGTCCTTCAAGCAGAAGGGACTCCAGGGACTGAATCCCCTAACCTACCCAGCACAAAAGCCCCTTTCCCAAAGTCCTGATGACTGGTCATACAAACAGAAAGTAGAGTTCTGCCTGCTTCCTTTATCTGCCCAGAAGTGGTAGCCTTTAGTACACACACCTTGGCATATAGCATTTGGGGAAGTAAGGACCCACCAGGCACATTTGCCTGCGCACAGATGCTCCCAGAAACCCTGAGAAGCTTCCATGCCACCTCAGTGTAAGAGCACTCTCATAAAGCAGATGTTTTCTAGCTTTAATTTTTGTGAACTCTCAGATGGATTTGACTAAACATCCCCAAGCTTTCTTCATAATTGCTACAGTAGGTAATTTGTACCCGTGGAAACCGTAATTTAGAGCTGTTAATGAAAATGGAGTCTAATTTAAAAACAACAACAACATCTAAACTGAGGTTGGGATAAAAATAGAGTACTCACAGGTGGATTTTACCAAAGTTTTCTTTTACCTTTCTCAAAGACAAATATTACTTTAGTTGCAATAAGAAAAGAGCACACGGTCACATACAGTCTTGTAAGGTATTAGTACATTCAGTGAACTTACCTGCAACCCTTCGATAGCTAGTTTGAGGATTGAAGGTGTCAGTTTGGAGGCTTGTTTGAAGGAGAAATTACTCCAGTCTATAATTAAAATGAAACCATTTATCTGAAGCTCCGGATCTTCAATAAGGACTTCCAATGACAGCAGGATGGCCCGGAGGATGTCTGTGAAGGAGTTCCTGCAGCCAAAGCAGAAAGAGGCAGAGCATGAATATCAGCAGATGATAGAACTCGGTGTGTGGAGCCCTGGCCAGCTCACTCTGCTCCTTGAGCCCAGCCTGCAGGGCAACACCGGTGTCCTCTACCCAAAGTGACTGGGAATACAGTGACCAAACATATATACGATGGAATACACTCAGCCATGAAAAGGAATGAAATTGGGTCATTTGTAGTGATGTGGATGGACCTAGAGCCTGTCACACACAGTGAAGTAAGTCAAAAAGAAAGAAAAATATCCTATATTAACACATGAAAATGGTACTGATGAACCTATTTGCAGGGCAGGAATAGAGATGCAGCCATAGAGAATGAACTTGTGGACACAGGAAGGGAAGGGTGGGATAAACTGAGAGAGTAGGACTGACATATATATACACTACCATGTGTAAAATAGATAGATAGTGGAAATCTGTATAGCACAAGGAGCTCAGATCAGTGCTCTGTGATGACTTAGAGGAGTGGGATGGGGTGGGTGGGAAGGAGGTTCCAGAGGGAAGGGATATATGTATACATATAGCTGATTCACTTTGTTGTACAGCAGAAACTAACACAACACTGTAAAGCAATTATTCTCCAATAATAAAATTTAAAAAAGAAGAAAAAGTGAAGTCTATTCACCACCACCATCCCCCCAAATAAATAAACTTCATAGAAACAATACACTGAGAATCACAGGATGGAACCTCCCTTTGATCTGACTGCACCAGAAGTCCGAGCTTTATGAGGTGTCTCTCTTTTGTGTTTCCACGATTCTCTGTTCTCTGCTTCCAGTGCAATACTGATTGCATTTCATTGAAATGCGTCTCTTACTTGTCTCTCCATCCTGGGCCATGATTGTAGTTGTGTCCCCAAAACCTACATACTTAATGAATATTGCTGAGCAAATGAGGTAAGACCTTCATCAGAGGCACTTGTTTTGATTAAACCTCTTATTCCTTTTGTATGTTGAAAATCGTGCTCAAAATGTAAAAAAAAAAAAAAAAAACCATGTGATCAATGCTATTTTGCAGGGTCAATTCATGGATAGAGAAAAATAAAGCTTGAGGAGTCATTTATTTTCATTGAAAGTTTGCAGTGTGATTCAGGAAGGAGTCTGCTTGGAGTACATTGGTAACTATGACAACAGGGAGACCTGACTACAAACTGGAATGACAGTTCTCTAGTGTTGTGTGTGTTCTTCCACATCATATATGCTCAGTCACCAGTTGATTTTTGTTTTAAATAATTTCCAGATACGAAGAAATGATGGCATATTTTGCTAATTCTCCCAGCAAATTATTTGTGCTAAAAATTTAAGATCTTAAAGGATCTCTAAATGCAGTGGGTTTTAATTTTTTTGAAAAATACAAGCCTGGATGTTAAGTGATGGCAAAATCTATTCCTTCAGTCTATCATTAAAATCAGAAACTGTATCCTTCTATGGGGCTTTGCAGGTGGCCCTAGTGGTAAAGAATCCACCTGCCAATGCAGGAGACACAAGAGACATTGGTTCAATCCCTGGGTTGAGAAGATCCTCTGGAATAGGAAATGACACTCCACTCTAGGATTCTTGCATGGAAATTTCCACAGACAGAGGCACCTAGTGGCTATAGTCCATGGGGCTGCAAAGAGTCTGACTCGACTGAGCAACTGAGCACATCCTCTTGTGAAATGAAGTGAAATGATCAGATTCCTGAACATTTCAATCTGGTTCAAATTCTAATCAAATCTAATGATTGAAGATTGGAAATCAGAAAATATGTAATCAAATATGGAATTAACAAATACAAACTACTATACATAAAATAAATTCACATCAAGGATCTTACTGTATAGCACAAAGAATTATACCCATTATCTTGCCATAAGCTATAATGGAATATAATCTGCAAAAAAAATCCCCAAACCATGTCACTATGTTGTACAACTGAAATTAACATAATATTGTAAATCATCTATACTTAAATAAAACAAAAACAAACAAAAAACTAGCAAACCAGTAAGAATTTACTGAATGGCTATTATAAGCTCAGCGCTCTGCTTACTACTTGAAGTTATAAAATAGTAGGTCATATTTCTACTTTCAAAGAGCCCTTAATTTAATTGGGGTGGGGTAAGAGATTAGAAACATGAGTTGAAAGAGATCAATAAAATTTGAATAATCAGGAATTTATAGCGGAATGAAAGCTTGGGATAAGCCTTGAAGGGTAAATAGGATTTTGGATAAGAGGGAAAAGGAACAAGCATTTCAGGAAGTAAGAGTGACATGTGAAAAATACAGGTAGCAGCCCATTTTGTTTCTGTACAGTTCTTAACTAAAAATGTCTTCCTTAAATCAAGCAAAATTTTTCTCCCCCAAATCTGACCGCTGAGTATTCTGCTACCAAAAACAACCCCTCAGGTCTTCCTATTGTTGTTGTTTAGTTATTAAGTCATGTCCAACTCTTTGTGATCCCGTGGACTGTAGCCCACCAGACTCCTCTGTCCATGAGATTTCCCAGGCAAGAAGACTGGAGTGGGTTGCCATTTCCTCCTCCAGAGGATCTTCCTGACCTAGGGCTTGAACCCGAGTCTCCTGCATTGGCAGGCAGATTCTTTACCACTGAGCCAACTGGGAAGCCTCAGGTCCTCCTATACCACACACTAAATTATCTAAACATGGTAGTTGTAATGTGCCATATAATCTCTGGATTTAAAAAAGTTAATAACTTTAACCATTTCTCATAGGAATTGGTGTTTGATACTGTTCTCATTATTATCATTTTCTTTTAGATATAGTCTCTTCTAAATTTTAGAGATGTCAAATTCCTATTAATGTAGGGTAAGTTTTCACTGGGCTTTGAGGTTTTTTTTTTTGCATTCATATCATATATGATCTAAAGACCAAAGTCTTTAGAGATACTGCCTTGTATTGTGAAGAAACATTGATTTAAGTGGAGCATAGACCAAAGGTTGTGAGTTTAGGCAGTTCCAAAGGAAAACGTGGAGATGCTCATTGGTAAACCGCAGATGACCATCAGGAAATTTGAGAGTCTGATCCTGGATTAGCTTTCTTAGAAAGAGTACACACATGGAGAGAATGAGGAAATGTAGAAAAGCTAAGCCTTTTGTGAAGCTTACATACAGTACTGAGGTTGAAGAAAAAGAGTTAAGGAAAAAAAAATATGAGTGGATCACAATGGTAATGTGTTTTTTAAAAGGGGGAGAGGATAGTGTTTCAGGAAGTAAGGATGTAATAGATTGCATTACTGATTCCAATTCTTCACTTATCTGAGCATCCACCCACTAGCTTGTGGTTGACCTCATTGATAATAAAGTATATTTCTTGCCCTTTGGCCATGTGACTTGCTTTAACTGATTGTATGTGACAGAAATGACAGTGTACCAATTCCAGGCCTAGCTCTTAAAGACCTCAGATGTTACTTGTTCTTTTGCTTTCTGCCATTGCCATGGAAAAAAGATGCCGCAGCTAGATTCCTAGACTGACATGAAGAATGACTCCCCAGCCACCTAGCACATCTTCAAAAGAAGCAGAGCCACACAGCTGACCTAAGCCTAGGTAAACTCTAGCTGCCCCACAGATGTGTGAGCAGCAATAAACGATTGCTTTTTTAAGCCACTAAGTTTGAGAATGGTTTGTCACAAATTAATAGCTACTCAATACCAGATTGGAGAAGGCAATGGCACCCCACTCCAGTACTCTTGCCTGGAAAATCTCATGGACAGAGGAGCCTAGTAGGCTGCAGTCCATGGGGTCACTAAGAGTCGGACACGACTGAGCGACTTCACTTTCACTTTTCACTTTGATGCACTGGAGAAGGAAATGGCAACCCACTCCAGTGTTCTTGCCTGGAGAATCCCAGGGACGGGGGAGCCTGGTGGGCTGCCATCTATGGGGTCGCACAGAGTTGCACACGACTGAAGCGACTTAGCAGCAGCAGCAGCAATACCAGGTGGTAGTTAACCAAGTCAAATGCAGCAGAAATATGAAGGAGAATTATTTTATTTGACAGCAAGTAGGTATTTGGAGAGTTTTTTAAGACAGCCCTTTTCACTGAATAGTGCAAATAGATATTATTGATTATGAAGATTTTTAGCCAATCACTTAACTGCTATCTCATTTTCAGTTCAGTTCAGTTCTGTCACTCAGTCGTGTCTGACTCTTTGCGATCCCGTGAACTGCAGCACGCCTGGCCTCCCTGTCCATCACCAACTCCCGGAGTTTACTCAAACTCATGTCCATTGAGTTGGTGATGCCATACAACCATCTCATCCTCTGTCATCCCCTCCACCTCCTCTGTTAAATCTTTCCCAGCATCAGGGTCTTTTCAGATGAGTCAGTTCTTCACATCAGGTGGACAAAGTATTGGAGTTTCAGCTTCACCATCAGTCCTTCCAATGAATATTCAAGACTGATTTCCTTTAGGATGGACTGGTTGGATCTCCTTGCTATCCAAGGGACTCTCAAGAGCCTTCTCCAACACCACAGTTCAAAAGCATCGATTCTTCAGTGCTCAGCTTTCTTTATAGTCCAACTCTCACATCCATACAAGTCTACTGGAAAAACCATAGCTTTGACTAGATGGACCTTTGTTCGCAAAGTAATGTCTCTGCTTTTTAATAAGCTGTATAGGTTGGTCATAACTTTTCTTCCAAGGAGCAAGCATTTTTAATTTCATGGCTGCTGTCACCATCTGCAGTGATTTTGGAGTCCCCCAAAATAAAGTCTGTCACTGTTTCCACTGTTTCCCCATCTATTTCTCATGAAGTGATGGGACCAAATGCCATGGTCTTAGTTTTCTCATTTTACTCCTCTAGCACCACTTCCATTACATATCTACTTGTATTCATTCCCAAGAAAAAACACTGAATCCTGGAAAACCTGAAAACTATTTTATACATTTTCAAGACCAGAACCTTATCGATAGACATTTGTAATGAATGAAGTATTATTATACTTACAGAGTGATCCCAGGAGAGAAGTGAAATAATTTTGGAATTCACTGTAGTTTCCAAATGTTTGAATACTTCACTTTTCTAGAGGAACTGGGTGGGCAGCAAAAGTTGAATGGAATGTGTCTCAGGTCATGAGGCTTTATCCCTATTGAGGGGTGTGACCCTCCATATCTTCATTGAGCATTAGCTTGAATTCCTTACTTCTTTGCTTCCTCATATGGATTTCCTCATCTTTTCCATGTTTCTTATTCATGATCTCTTTGAGTTGTGAAATCCTCTCAGCTTTTTATAATTTAAAATGCCAAGTACTTTATATAGTTACTCCACCCCCAAGGGTGTGGAACATAGCACCTCATTTCTGAAGTGTGGGCTGAGCATAGTGACTTTTTTTCCCAAAGAGTACAGTGTGGAAAGGGAGGAAGAAAGAGGGACTTTACAGGAGAACCCAAACAAACACTTCCTAAGCCAGGTGGCTGGTATCAACAACAACAGAGATAAATCATGTTGATTACCCTTGATATGGTGATGAAAACCACATTTTACCTCTGTGATCTTACTCCCCTAAAACGATAGCCCCGGATTAATTAAGAGGAATGTGCATGCTCAGTCGGGCAGTCATGTCTGACTCTTTGTGACCCCATGGACTGTAGTCCGCCAGGATGCTCTGTCCATGGGATTTTTCAGGCAAGAAGACTGGAGTGGGTTGTCATTTCCTCCTCCTAGGGATCTTCCTGACCCAGGGACTGAACCTGTGTCTCCTGTGTCTCCTACATTGCAGTTGGATTCTTTACCCACTGAACCAACAGGGAAGCCCAAGTTAAGCATGAAGATAAGAGATTGTTTCTTTAGACCAGTCTTGACAGGCTTATCCATCTCAGGATATAGACACAAGAATGCAAAATGTTTATATCCACCATTAAAAATGACACTGAATCTAAAGTTCTCAAATTCCAATGTGCCAGGTTTCTTTCTTATTAGTGTTTCTGTGGTGAGCAAGTGTATAAATTTTCTGTATGTATGTGTGCATGTGAGTGTGTGTCTGAGTGTACACAAACAATGAATTCATCTTTAGAGTTGCCTCCATTGAAGCTTTTTGTTTTAAATGAAAAGATGTTTTGAATAAATAAAACCAATATTTTATTACATTTGGTCCAAGTGCTTCTAAATCCTCCCAAGAATTGAAGAGAATGAAATTAACATCAGATACATGTATCTGCTCACTTAAACATCTAATGAAATTTCTTATCACTCAGTGTTTTATTTTAAAAGTTTTGAAGTACCTAGAACTGGATAAGGAGTCAGGAAGACATTTATTCAAAGGAATGGCAAAATTTTACTTTGTGGCAGATGTAAAAGATAAAAGGATATTATTTTTATATTTCAGATAGAGATGGAAACTAGAAGAAGACATTAAAAAATACATACATGGGAAGCAATGAAGCATAGTCATTAGAAGCATAGGGTTTGAAGTTAGCAGACTTTGATTCAAATCTTGGCTATTCTGTATAAACTTAGCAAGTGATTTTGTCTCTCTGGATTTAGTTTTCTCATCTATAAAAAGAGCTTCATAGCACCTCCCTCCCTGGTAATGATAACTTGAGATAATGTACACAAAGCCATGACAGAGCAACTGACTCATTCTAGTCCATAGAATGAGCTGATGATGGTCATGTTGGCATTCACTACTACATAAGTGAATATGATATCAAGTGGAAAGTAATAGCAATTTCAGAGTGCTTGGGAGTTATAAGGAGAGATCACCTGTGGCTGGGAGGTTTGGGAACATTTTCCATTGGGCTGTGAAGGAAGGAAAGGTTTGGACTCTGGACATAGATGGGAAAGGGCAGAAGGAGCCACATAACAGTAAGTTCTGGGAGCGTAGAGCCTATTTATCTTAAATTTGTCCGTGCCTTTGGGACAAGTAAAAAGGAATGTAGAAATACAGTTAGAGTTGTGATCCATCTTCATTCTGCTTGCTGTGAGAGCTACTGGCTGTTTATGCAGAGGTTGTAAGTTTATGCTTTAGGAAGATTTGAACTGGTAACAGGGATTATGTGATTTGGAGCTAGGAGACTAGAGACACAGAGTCCAATTAAGAGGAGCCATTTACAGCATAGTAAGTGAGAGTGGAATGGAAATGATAGAGAAATGAGAAGAGCCATGAAATTAAAAGACGTTTGCTCCTTGGAAGAAAAGCTATGACCAACCTAGACAGCATATTAAAAAACAGACATTACTTGCCAATAAAGGTCCATCTTGTCAAAGCTAACTTTTTCACTCTCCTCTTTCACTTTCATCAAGAAAACTAAGATCATGGCATCTGGTCCCATTGCTTCATGGGAAATAGATGGGGAAACAGTGGAAACAGTGTCAGACTTTGTTTTTTTGGGCTCCAGAATCACTGCTGATGGTGATTGCAGCCATGAAATTAAAAGACGCTTACTCCTTGGAAGGAAGGTTATGGCCAACCTAGATAGCATATTTAAAAGCAGAGACATTACTTTGCCAACAAAAGTCCGTCTAGTCAAGGCTATGGTTTTTCCAGTGGTCATGTATGGATGTGACAGTTGGACGGTGAAGAAAGCTGAGCACCGAAGAATTGATGCTTTTGAACTGTGGTGTTGGAGAAGACTCTTGAGAGTCCCTTGGACTGCAAGGAGATCCAGTCAATCCATCTTAAAGGAGATCAATCCTTGGTGTTCATTGGAAGGACTGATGTTGAAGCTGAAACTCCAATACTTTGGCCACCTCATGCGAAGAGTTGACTCATTGGAAAAGACCCTGATGCTGGGTGGGATTGGGGGCAGGAGGAAAAGGGGACGACAGAGGATGAGATGGTTAGATGGCATCACTGACTCGATGGACATGGGTTTAGGTAGACTCCGGGGGGTTGGTGATGGACAGAGAGGCCTGGCATGCTGCGATTCATGGGGTCGCAAAGAGTCAGACACGACTGAGCGACTGAACTGAACTGTCAAAGCTATGGTTTTTCCAGTAGTTATGTATGGATGTGAGAGTTGGACCATCGAGAAAGCTGAGCCTGAAGAATTAATGCTTTTGAACTGTGGTGTTGGAGAAAACTCTTGAGAGTCCCTTGGACAGCAAGGAGATCAAGCTAGTCAATCCCAAAGGAAATCAGTCCTGAATATTCATTGGAAGGACTGAAGTTGAAGCTCCAATACTTTTGCCACCTGATGCAAAGAACTGACTCATTGGAAAAGACCCCAGTGCTGGGAAAGATTGAAGGCAGGAGGAGAGGGGGATGACAGAGGATGAGATGGTTGGATGGCATCACTGACTTGATGGACATGAGTTTGAGCAAGCTCCAGGAGTTGATGACGGACAGGGAAGCCTAGTGAGCGCCAGTCCATGGGGTTGGAAAGAGTCAGATGCAACTGAGCAACAGAACTGAACTGAACTGATGAGAGACAGTACCCCTAAAATTTAGTTACAGATTAGATGTAGAGGTAAAGAGAGGAAGGACAGTTATACCATTACAGACAAAAGGAACTCTATTGGGTAGGAAGTGAGCCAGAGGTGCTGTAGTTGTTTCTAGTTCTTACATAGTAAAAATCAGCACCCAAGAAAGCAACCCACAATATTAATATTAGTATTAATATGACTTGACCTTGAGGCTGTCAAGGGGGTGCCTAGAAGTGCATGGTTGTATGGGTTCTGAATTCCAGCCACACAAGTGATGAAATATCACCTGAAGCAGAATCATGTCTACAGGAAACAACATTTCCTGTTCTCTTTGTAAGAGAAGAGAACAGCCTGTGAGCTCCATCAGGGCTGGAAGTGCACTGTTTTGTTTTTGAACCTCTGTTAATACTGGCACCTACACAAAGTAGATGTTCAGTAAATGATGCTTAGTAAAAGAATGAAGGCAAACCCATTCTCTCTCTCTCTCTCTCTGCTCATGTCTGACTCTTTGAGACCCCACAGACTGTAGCCTGATGGGCTCCTCTGTCCATGGAATTTTCGAGGCAAGAATACTAGAGTGGGTTGCCATTTCCTTCTCCAGGGGATCTTCTCAACCTAGGGATGGAACCCAGGTTTCCTATGTGTCCTGCATTGCAGGCAGATTCTTTACCTGCTGAGCCATGGGGGAAGCCCTAAACCAAGCCACTGGAAACTGTAACATGCTGAAAATAGTCAAAACCCTCTCTGGGAGCACCAGTGGGTAAATTTTCTTTCTCTGCAATGCCTCTTATGCTCATTGTTAGGGGCAGCAATGTCACATGTATGTCCTTAAGTCCTTTTTCCATCATGGCTCACATTTATAATATAATATGCTACTAAGTACTGTGGGGTACAAGAATGGGAAGGGATTCCTGGTGGTCCATTGGTTAAGAATCCACCTTGCAATGCAGGGGACACCGGTTCAGTTCCTAGTCTGGGAAGATTCCACATGCCGTGGGACAGCTAAGCCTGAGCACTGCAACTGCGGAAGCGCGTGTGCCCTAGAGCCTGTGCTATATAACAAGAGAAACCACCGCAATGGGAAGTTCTCGCACCACCACTAGAGACTCTCCCCTGCTCACTGCAACCACAGAAAACCCTCGTGTGGCAGCAAAGATCCAGCGCAGCCAAAAAGAAATAATTAAAATTCTTTTTAAAAAAGAATGGGAAAGGAAACTAAGCTTTAAGATTAATTTTGGTTTAAGAGAGGGCCATGGCTGCATTCGCCTAGTGTGGGCAATAAGAGAATTACAGTCTAGAACAGTTAATAATAAATGCTAGATGGATGCTTACAGATAGGAAGTCTGGTATACCACAAGATTCTTAGTCCATTGGGAAAGAATTGATCCCAAAATACCACTTTAAGACAGCCTGAAATGCAAGCAAGGAAGACGTTTATTTCATTAGCTCTCTAGATGGGGATTGGGCCGGCATCCATAGGGAGCAGCAGCCACAGAAGGAAGAAACCACCCTGATAGAAGTGAGCTATGAGCATTCCATCTATTACTAAATGACTATGAAAAATTAATTTCATGCTTGTCTATTCTGGTAACTCCTTTGGCTGAGGAGCTTCAGAAAAGTAAAAGCTAGGAAGAGTCTCCAAAATGCAAAAGAGCACTTAATACTAGACATGGAGCTTTGTTTGTATCAGCTTAACTGGGGTCACAAACAGCAAAGTCTCCTCTGATGTGGGTGGATGGCTGTGAATGGATACATTTCTCTTACTTACAATGGAATTCAGTTGACATTTATAGATCTTGCCTGGAGTTCATGGTAATATACTAGCCACTGCTTGAAATGGAATATTCTTTCCTCTGTCTGGCTCTTAGAGCCATAACCTCACTTTCGAGGTAAGACATTGGACAATAAGGTGAGGAGGCATTTTAGGAAAATATGCATCCCATGGTATTACATTGCTTTGAATGATTTTGCCCTCCTGAGGTCCTTCCTTCTGGGTGATATGCTGCAATCACTCTTACAATCAAGAGATTCCTTTTTGAAATCATGAACTCTGATAACAGTGTGTAAGACAGTTTGAATTAAATAGTGCATTACCAAAACAACTCTATAGATGTTATGTTTCATGGAAGGCACACCTGTGACTTGAGTTGAAAGTATACAACATCTCATAATTTTAATTAATTCATAAAATTGCCCATCTCTAACAAAAACTCCAAACCTCTGTACTTAATAAAGAGATCAATATATCCTGGCAGGAAAGCAAGAGAAGTCCCAAGGCTTAAAACCAAGAGAAGTCCAAAGACTCTAAAATTAGTTGTCTATAACTGGGAGTCTCAGCCCTGGAAAATATGGGTAATTTACATCAAAACCTTTATTAGAGATTGATTGAATCTAGAGAGGCTGCAATTGCATTGAAGTTTTCAAAGTTGGTTTATCCTTTCCCCCTTTTGAAAATTCTAGCCTTCTTAATCATAAGCTTTTGAAACAGCAGCAAAGCAATCAAGTGCATGAAAGATTAAAAGGAGAGAGCCACAGGAAATCATTATATAATGGAAAGGAAAGGCTTATTTTCATAGATGTTGTATTTGAGATAGCTTTATAATCTACTCTGACAAAAATACCACTTGTTGGCTAATTTCCAGATAGATAATTCTCTATCTGGCTATCACACTTCCACTTTTCAACCTTCTCAAGACACCTCAAGGTCGTTGGATTCTTAAATAGAGAGAGAGATAAGATTCCCATGACCATCACAGCTCTCAGTCTCAGGAAGACCCTTACCACTACTAACACCATCTCTGAGTTTTGGCTCCAATAAGGCAAGTCTCCTAGGAAGAATTTTTGATCTTGATCAACCCCTATAACGTAATGGCTCACAGATTGCAGTAACTACAAGCAGTTTGGTCGTCCTTCTGAAGCTAGGATAGACATATTTTGTGTCGAGGGGACAAGCCTTTTGCACACCCTACCTGCTCGTCTTCCAGAACTGAACACGTGCTTCACTTCAGCGGAAAAATCCCCCTTTGAAAAGGTTTCAGAAGATAGATTGGACCTGAGTGTTTTGCCTATGATATTTACTTGGCAGGACCAGACATATCAGAATAGAGTTGTGGGGATTCCTAGAGTTCTCCTAGAAGAGGGCCCCCCTGCACATTCCCTGGACCCCACCCCAGTCCAGTTCATGTGGGTCATGGAGCCACCATAGGAGTTTCCCTGGTTCAAATGGTAAAGAAGCTGCTCAAATGACAAAGAAGCTGCCTGTAATGCAGGAGATGTGGGGTTTGATCCCTGGGTTGGCAAGATTGTCTGGAGAAGGAAATGGGAACCCACTCTAGTATTCTTGCCTGGGAAATCCCATGGACAGAGGAGCTGGCAGGCTGCAGTTCGTGGGGTCACAAAGAGGCGGACATGACTTAGTGACTAAACACACACACAATGGAGGTGAAAGAGTGGCAAACCCTCTCCCTGAACTCTCTCCACAAACCAGTGGCTCACTCACTAAGCCCAGTGAAAATGCAGCCTCTTATTTTCATCCTGCTGATTTCTGGGAATCAGAAGCAAAACAAAGGGTAATTTTTGAAATGTTCAGAGGCTCCACATATTAATAGTTCATTGAACAACATCAAAACCAACACAGGGCCAGGTTGACTTTTCCTGGCTGAGGGACAGTGTGCTTGGAGGGTTAATTTTACCCTGTAAGAGAACTTTACTCATAGAAGCTCTGACACCTCTCTAGGGAATTATTTTATGGAGGTGGTTAAAGACAACATTGATTTCTTTTACTTAATTACATCACAGATTATCACTTGGCAATTCTCTAAGCAATTAGAGCTGGTGGTTATTATTTATTGCTGCCACTTAACAGTAGCTACACTGCAGGAGATACTGTAAAACATCAACATACATTTATCTTCAACGTAAGTCCAAAATATCCTGCTCTGAATAGCAGAAGAAAATTTGGAAAATGCATTGCATATGTATTTAGACACATAATTTATGTATTTAAAATACTCACACAAAGAGAAAGTACATTTTAGGACTTAGTATTTTGCTGTAGGAGGATTTCATTGCCTATCTTTATCTTAACAAAATATCAGAGATTGTAAGGGACTGCTTAGAAATATCAGCAGTTTAATTTCCAGAGTAAAGCATTTAAATGCCCAGGCTCTGGAAAGTTTTATCTCAACATTTCCCTCTTGCTTTGATCCTTGTCTGCTACAAATTAATGAGTTATTACCCATTCCTCTTCTATTAGTCAAGGCACAAGGAGGATATTTCTAGTTTTGGCTCATAAGAACATTCCCAGAGGAAAGAGCTGGAAGTTTCTGTCTCCTTTAATCACATTCAGCAATCTGGGGTGATATTTGCCCACCAGGGCTTCTTTGGTGGCTTCTGTAGGAGACGGGTTTGATCCCTGGGTAGGGAAGATCCCCTGGAGAGCATGGCAACCCACTCCAATATTATTGCCTGGGAAATTCCATGGACAGAAGAGGGTGGCAGGCTACGGTCCATGGGGTACAAAGAGTCAGACATGACTAAAGTGACTTAGCACGTCACAGCATACTTTACGGTAGTGTATAGAGGACAGTAATACAGTATCTTTATTTCAAGCCCAAGATGTCCAGAAGCAAGCCTAAAAGCAGCAGTGATGTAGCTGGTACTTCTGTACTTTTCAAGGCACTGCAATGTGTAAGATTAAAAATATTTTCTTTACTTTTTCTTTGTTTTTTGCATATCATTTGTGTGAAAAGTGTTATAAACCAATTGCAGTACAGTACTATATAGCTTGTTGTGTTAGTTGGGGACTTAGGCTAACTTTGTTGGACTTACAAACAAATTGGACTTACAAATGCACTCTCAGAACAGAACTCGTTTGTAGTTAGAGGACTTACTGTATTGATGAAACCCCCACCTTGACCAAACCACTTCTTTCTGGAACAGATGAGAACATGCATTCATTCCCTACCAACCCCTTCATGCAGCCTAAACTTTTCTAGAAACTTCATCGGCCCACTGTGGCAGCCCACCAGGCAAGCAGTGCTCCATTTTCATTTGGCTGCATAGGCAGACAGACGTGAGGAAGCCTTCGCAAGAAATTACGGATGCCCTGTAGCTTTGCTAACATCACTGCCACGTGGACCAGGAATCACACAGTTAACTAAAATCTTCCACTCAGCTTCATTTCCCCTACTCAGCATGGTAATTGCTTTGTTCACTTTTGCTTTACCTTTGATTTCAATGCATATAAACAAAAACAATAAGAGGGGGGTGAAGAAGAATATGCATTTTATAAGCTGTCTGAGGGTTGATGATTGTTTGAATGTGTGTGTACTTCTAACAAGATGGCTGATTACACCATAGGCTTATCTTCAGGGTAATAAAAACTACCGTTCAGGAACCAAAAGTCTACTAATGGCTTATTGAAGTCGTTCACTCCTGCAATGCATTAGCATCGTACTTTACCATAAGGAGAAAAGCGTGTTCCAATACAACATCAGACAATGCCACATACACAGGGTTGCAGGAGACATAGCTCACTTGGCAAATAGAAGAAGAGAAGAAAACGTATCAAGTGAAGGATGCTAAATGAAGCATGGCCTCCTGATTTCTCTTCCATGGTCAGAAACCCTACGGAGAAAGATGAGTAGGAGAAGCCACAGTTCAATGCGATTTTTGTTCATTTACTACCCCACAGACTTATTAGTCTATACAGCAGATAAAGTTAAACCTTTCTTAAAACATATCTTGCCTGGCAAAAAGACCAGGTGCCTCAATGATGCAGTTCAGAGATTATTTCCATGCGGCTTAAAAGACACAGGCAGTGTCATATACACCTGTGTTGTGTTTGGAACTTGCTAAAAGGCCAGAAGTGTTTGATCTAACCTCACCAACTGGTGATTCATCCATTGGGAAAGTTTAATGTATGGAGGCTAATTCTTTGTGGTTTTTTTTAAGAAATATTATACAAAAGCCTGTGTATTTTTCACTTGTATTCTAGGGGAAAATATTTTGCAAATATCTGAGGTCTATCTTAATATTTCACATTTTTACACCCTAAGTTTATTTTTTATAAGATTTTTTTAAGTCTTTATTGAATTTTTTACAATATTGCTTCTGTTTTATGTTTTGGTTTTTTGGCCTCAAAGCATGTGGGATCTCAGCTCACCCACCAGGGATCGAATGTGCACCCCCAGCATTGGAAGGTGAAGTCTTACCACTGGATTGCCAGGGAAGTCCCAGCTCTTGCTTTTAGAAGTGGATGACCCCACAGGCTCTGTGATCTTTCTGAGTGAGCTTTGGTATGTCAGAACATCTAATGTGGGGCACTCATGTGAAGTGTCTTGAGCAATGCAATGTCAACCTAGTCTTTGCTTTGAGAATAAAAATTAAAATGCAAGTGCGATTTTATCATAATTTTCATAAGGGTTATTGTCAATAATGGAAAAATTACAAGAATTATAATAAAAAATGTGGTTGATAAGTGTATGGGGCACATGCGTGCATGCTAAGTCGTTTCAGTCATGTCCGACTCTTTGTGACCCCATGGACTGTAGCCCTCCAGACTCCTCTTTCCAGAGAATTCTCCAGGCAAGAAAACTGGAGTGGGTTGCTGTGCCCTCCTTCAGAGGCATCTCCCTGACCCAGGGATTGAACCTGTGTCTCTCATGTCTCCTGCATTGGCAGTCTTTACCACTAGCACCACTTGGGAAGCCCATGGGGCACATAGTCTTGAAAAACAAAGTGGATCTTGCTTCATCCTGGCTCTGGTGGGTGACTGTCAGCTGCATTGCTCTTCTGCAGCAATGCACTCTTTAATGTAGGTTAATAAAGGGATTTGTTTTTATTGAAAAACCTTCAATATGCTCTGTTAGAAAATTACCACTAAAGAGACACTGCATAGGAGCAGATGAGCAATTCTAAGCCAACAAAATACACACCTGCCTTTTAATAATAGTGGGTCACACAGATGTAATTTTCCATATTATCCATTTCATATGGTGCTCTTTCATTCTTTCTAGGATAGCACTTTTTCTTAAGTAGTTCAGACTGCAAATGATATGCCTTTTGCAAAAATTCAATTTAAGCAGGAGAAAAAAGATGAGTACTTATCAAAATATGTCTCATGGCTAAAAAGTCAAGGCAAATATTGGAACCAAGGAACATATTAGAGCTCGTTGTTCAATAAGGAAAGAAGCATCTCAGATCCTATTGGCTATTCATTTATTCATTCATTTATGGAGAAGCCCTGTGTATGACCTGATGCTTGATTCTAGAACAGCTGAGATAGAAGGCCAGCTGCACATACTCTGGTCTGTACTGCAAGATGCCACAATTTGGGGAAGGAGAGGAGGTTGCTGTGGGGTCAAAGAAGAGGCAGAGGGTTTTGAGCAGAGCTAGTTTGCTCCATTTCCTGGAATCAGAGTCTAACCCCACCAGCATGTGCTGAGCTCTATGCTCCACCTGGTCCTACTGAATTAAAGAGGGATTAATCTTTCACTGTGCTCTGGATGGTCCTTGGGACGTGTGGTCGTAGTGGTTTATGTTGGAAGCTCTGGAGCCAGACAGCAGGGTTGAATGTTGCATCTGAATTTATCATCTTGACTTGGCCAAGCTTATTGTTTCTTCACTTCTCTGTGACTCGAGTTTCTTATCTGTATCATCAGAAGGCAAGTGCCAAATTCCTAGGATTTGGGTGAGGGAATTAGCTTTGAAAAGATGCACTAAATATCACCCATTTTTTCAGCAAAGGGTAACTGAATTCTATGTGCCATGCACTATACCCGATGCAGGTACAATAGAACTGGAGGTAGCACATCTTTGGTTCCCAAGTTGACCATTCAGGGGACCAAGAAGAAAACCAAACAGTAGATCTCCCATGGTAAGTGCAGTGGTGAGCAGGATGCCAAGCAAGGCGGGCAGGTAGTCCCAGGAGCTTAGTGTAGTGTGGGTATTGGCAGTACATGCTGACACCAGACTTCAATGGCCAAGTCACAGAGGAGCTAAGACCTCCCCATGTTGAGTCTGAGGCAGAGTCCTCTCCTCTTAGTAGGACTCTGGTCTGCTCTCTTCTCTCTCCTCCCACCAGGCCAGTGATGCTATTAGAAGGGCCCTGAGCTCCCTCTGGTTGGGGAGGAGAGTTCTTTCCCCTCTTCAAGGCACAGAATGGAGCCAGGGTGAGACCTGGGCATGAGGAAGAGGGTGCTAATAAATGGAGCCCGCTGGACATGCCAAGTAGGAAGGACAAGTGCAGTCCAGTTCACCACTGAAGCTAACAGAGAGAGTTAACTACCACCTAACACTTTCACTGCAAATACCCCTTAAGAATCTGGGGTTTGGGGAGGTGGGTAACTGAAGGTTGGGGACTTCCCTGGTGGCTCAGCGGTAAAGAATCCAGCTGCAATGCAGGAGCCATAGGAGATGCAAGTTTGATCCCTGGGTTAGGAAGATTCCTGGGAAATGGGCATGGCAACCCACTCCAGTATCCTTACCTGGAGAATTCCATGGACAGAGGGGCCTGGTGGGCTACAGTCCATAGTGTCTCAGAGAGTCCGACATGACTACAGTGACTTAGCATGCATGCAACTGAAAGTTAGAAATTCTGTCACTTTCCACCGGAAAGCCAACTAACACATTTTCATGACTCTGAATCTGCCTTTCTTAAGATGCACAGAGTTAAAAGTCCTCTGGGGTACAGCGCTGAACTCAGCCTCCATTCAAAGAGAGAAAACAGCATCTGTTTTCACTGAGGGGCCTTCACACCCAAGTCTTCTTAAAATTCCATTCAAAGCCATCAGTTAGATTCTGGTAGCTTTATCAACAGAGAAGGCAATGGCAACCCACTCCAGTACTCTTGCCTGGAAAATCCCATGGATGGAGAAGCCTGGTAGGCTGCAGTCCATGGAGTTGCGACGAGTCAGACACCACTGAGCGACTTCCTCGCGACGAGTCAGACACCACTGAGCGACTTCCCTTTCACTTTTCGCTTTCATGCTTTGGAGAAGGAAATGGCAACCCACTCCAGTGTTCTTGCCTGGAGAATCCCAGGGACGGGGGAGCCTGGTGGGCTGCCGTCTATGGGGTCGCATAGGGTCGGACACGACTGAAGCGACTTAGCAGCAGCAGCAGCTTTATCAAAACCTGCTGGTACAACCTTGGCTTTGGCCTCCAGCCTTAAAAGGTGGAAAATGCTGCCAGACTGTCTCCTGTGTATACTTTTTTGTCTGAAACAAAATTCTAAACCCCAGGGAAAAGTCAGTCTTAGTGACACTTAAAACAAATCCGTCTGGATTGTAATTCATGGAGGCGTGCAGTGCCTGGGGAACTGGCCACCCTAACAATACCAGATGGCGGGTGCAGAGTTGATGAGGGACCCTCCTGAGAGATGCTGGAGGAAACGAGCACGGATGTGGGTTCCCAGCTTGGGAGCCAGGCCTGTGATTTGGCACACGCATATTCACAAAGGCCCCAAAAGAGAACTGCCAGCCAGCTGTGAACACATTGTATGTGTGGAAAACGGCCCCTGGAGGACAATGAGCACAGGGCTTCAGACAGAGGACCTTCCACTCACTCACGGGTTTAACACAGGTCTATTATCTTTAACAGCTTCGAGCCTCTGTCCAGTTTTAATCCTGGCAGTCTTTATACCTGGTTCCCTCTAAACAGAATGATGGACTTAGCAACGAGTGGAATAGAATGCATCCTGATGTGGGCTAGAATGACAAACGCCGAAACCATCAACAAGCCGAAGAGGAAAGGTTTTCTGTTGTTTACCTGCTGGCCATAACTTATTCTTCTAAGTGCATTTTAAAGGCCTGTGTTTGTACCAACAATACTTTTAAGAGAAGGCCATTGTCTTCAGTGCCTGCATCCTGCCTGTGATGTTTGCTCTGAGCTGACAGAATGGACCTGGTTACAAAACAGAACAAAGCAAAACCCAGGAAAAACAAAGTGTCTTCCCAGCCCCCAAACTGCCAACCTGAAAATATTCTGCCTCAGAGTTTAACAATTATTGAAACAGTTAAAAAAGAGATTATTCAGAAACAAAATTTCCATTTACTTTCAACAATAGGATATTGAAATTCATCCAGATTAAAAATGTACACAGCCCTGCTAGAAAAGTAGCAGAGTTCCTTTTCTTTCTTCTTCCCTCCTTTCCTCGCCCCTTCCCTCCCTACCTTGTTTCCATCATTATTTATCTCTCTTCCTTCTTCCTTTCTTTGTCTTTCTTTCTTCTAATACTTCATCAGCTCATCTGTGGTATGCTCTCCTGAACTGCTGTTGCTGATGAGACCCAGGCCAAATATTTGAGTTCTGGGCCCCCTCAGTCAGTGTCCTCCGAGGGACATGTGACCCAGTGACCTTCCTTAGACACAGGTCACAGATCACAGGTCTGGATCTGGATGGACCACTTCAGTGCCTCACCGGGGCCTGATAACTGCCCTAAGGTGATCAGCCACAGACCTGTTCTTAGGTGCTCAAATGTAAAGATCTCTTGCATCCTTAACAGAGGTCCTAAAACCTTAGAGCCGATGCCTAGATCCTCTACCTTTCCGCTCCATCCACCTGACCTAACATATCTGAATCACAGTTTCCTCTTCTATAAAGTAAAGAGAATCATAGCACCCTCTGGGTTCATTGAGAGGATTAAGATAAGTATTAGCCTATATTAGAGGTCCTCAAAGTGTGAGAATTTCCTAGAAATGCAAGTTCTGGTGGAACTTGCAAGTTGAGAAATGCAAGTTCTCCATCCACCTTTCCGCTCCATCCACCTCCATCCACAGGACCCAGGTTGCTGTGGGGTGAGAGGTGTCACCTTTCCTTGGGTCACCACCATCCCCTTGTGTCCACTGAGGCGCCCCATGACAGCAACTCCTGCTGACCCCTCGAGGGGTGCCCCACTCTCCACCATTCTCTCGTCCCCCATCTTTAAAGCAGCATGACGTGCTTAGTTGCTCAGTCGTGTCCGATTCTTTGTGACCCCATGGACTGTGGCCCTACAGGCTCCTTTGTCCATGGGGATTCTCCAGGCAAGAATACTGGAGTGGGTTGCCATGCCCTCCTCCAGGGGATCTTCCCAACCCAGGGATCGAACCCATGTCTCTTAGTTCTCCTGCATTAGCAGGCAGGTTCTTTACCACTAGCACCACCTGGGTAAGCCCTTAAAGCAGCCTAAGTGCCTCAAAATAAACATGCACACCCACCCACACACACATACACACACACACACACACACCCACACACACACACACACACACACACACAACACCCATACACACACACAGAGCATTTCCCTTTGTCACCAAACCCTGTGACCCAGGAGGGAGAGAAAGGAAGGGTGAGCTGGCTGTGAATGAGACCCTAACTGGATCTAAGTGTTGAGTGTTTCCCACTCTGAATCTCAGCTCAAGAGAGCAGTGTGTGGCTCCTACAGCAGGAAAGAAGGCAGCTCCTTGGGAAAACCTGCTGATTATGGTAGAGTAGGATATTTGAAAGAGTGAAGACACAGATTGGGAACCAGAAAGTTCTGTGCTAGGATCCTGTGTCCTTATTTAATTGGGTAATCTTAGGAACTGACCTAACATATCTGAATCACAGTTTCCTCTTCTATAAAGTAAAGAGAATCATAGCACCCTCTGGGTTCATTGAGAGGATTAAGATAAGTATTAGCCTATATTAGAGGTCCTCAAAGTGTGAGAATTTCCTAGAAATGCAAGTTCTGGGACTTCCCTGGTTGTCTGCTGGTTAAGACTTCGCCTTTCAGTGCAGGGGATGTGGGTTCGATCTCTGGTGGGGAGCTAAGATCCTGCATGTCTCATGGCCAAAAAAACCAAAGTATAATACAGAAGCAATAGTGTAACAAATTCAACAAAGAGTTTAAAAATGATCCATATCAAAAAAGAAAAAAGAGTACAAGTTTTCAGACACCACTCTAAGCCTACTGAGCTTGAACCTCTGGGAGGGAGGCCCATCATGGTTTGGCATTACAGGAGATTCAGATGTATCCTCAAGTTTGAGAACCACTGGTCAACTTAAAGGTGCCTATTACAGTGTCTAGGATGGTAGATGCTTGGCAAATTATAGTCTTTTTCCTCCCTATTTCCTCATTCAGAAATAAAGAAGTATAGAGCCTTAAAAATTTTCCCTAACCCCAAACAATTCAATCCATTGAGATATTTGCAGAAATAGAGGCTCCGTGCCCAGCATTATCAGGATAAAAAGAGAGATGAGAAAATATGGGTTGTACTGGTCTCCGTGGGTCATGGACGTCTTCCCGAGGAAACGCAGAGATGCTGAAAATTGATGAAATTGCCCCATTTTACAGTGTCAAATCTCAAGGTTCCTGCAGCCGGTTACTTCTCTGGAAGTGAGATCTTTTTAAAGTCAGTTCTACCACTGACTACTTGTATAAGCTGAGTAAAATCCATTTTTGCAATCTTTTCTTTCTTTATCATCATTTTTGAAATAAGAACCCTAGAGTAAATATTTTCTAGTAGTCTGTGTGAGGTGGTAGAACAAGTAAGCTCTACATGTCACACAAACCAGGATATAGATTCTAGCCCAGCTACTTGCTCAGCTGTATGACCTTGAGTGGGTTATTTAGTGATTCTGGCCTTTGGTTCTCTCATGTTGAAAATAAAGACCACAGTAGCCCACTCTACACATCTATTTTGCAGACTAAATGGCTATATGCGAAGACAGTTAAGCCAGCTGATCTGAAAGGTGGGACAGCAGCAGAAGTCTCTGAAACATGCCAAGTGCTGTGGTGTCTGGATACGCAGGGAGCATGGAGGGGAAGGGCATTTGAAGCAGACTGTGTGAGTCAGAGGGAGGGGAATGGGAAAGCCTCAACTGGAAATGGGCACCATGTGCAGAAGGCAATTGTAGGGTGAACAGGAACCAGAAGGATACGGCAGACCCAGTGGGTGCCAGACAGGAGCTCATCACAAGAGGAAATTATTGCCTAGCTCACTCCTTGTGGCACAGGATTCTGAAACACCAGCAAACGTGCCTGGAATGCTCTGGGACACAAGCAGGGCCCAACCTACTGCTTCAAAGCATTCACGACTTTGGGACAGGAATGGCTGGGATAGACAAGGATTGAGAGCCACCAGTCCTGATCTTGCAGTCAGCTTGATCTTGCAGTCAACATGGGATGCCTGGGTGAGGGGATGACCTCTGTAAGCTACTATAGTCACAAATCCATTTCTGAACTACTGACCTTTCAGTTTGAGAAACAGAAGCTGAGAAAGCCAGGTAATTCTTATCCTGGAACCTTGATTTATCCACAAAGGCTCATATGGAATTAATTTTACATTTTCCAAATTACTCTTTTGCCGTACTCTATTCCATTCTGTGTTTTTGGATGCAGGATATTTGTTTGGTTTTCATTTCTTTTTCCCTTTTTGCTACTGTAGAGTATATTCATTCTTTTACTTTTCCTTGTTGTTGTTATTCAGTTGTGTCTGACTGTTTGTGACCCCATGGACTGTAGCATGCCAGGCTTCCCTGTCCTTTACTATCTCCTGGAGTTTGCTCAAACTCATGTCCATTGAGTCAGGTGATGCCATCCAACCATCTTGTCCTCTGTTACCTCCTTCTCCTCCTGCCTTTAATCTTTCCCAGCATAAGGATCTTTTCCAGTGAGTTGGCTCTTCGCCTCAGGTGGTCAGAGTATGGAGGCTTCAGCTTCAGCGTCAGTCCTTCCAATGAATATTCAGGGTTGATTTCCTTTAGGATTAACTGGTTTGATTTCCTTGCATTCCAAGGGGCTCTCAAGAGTCTTCTCCAGCACCAAGTTCCTTAGATGACTTGTATTTTGCACTAACTACCTTTGTCAACTTGACAAACCTCCAGATTGATGAGCTTTTTCCCCCTGCCTACCTATCTCCCACCTTTGCTTTTCTAGGCCAGCAGTCCCCAGTCTTTTTGGCACCAGTGATCGGTTTCCTAGAAGACAATTTTTCCACTGACTGGGGAGGTAGGGGATGGTCTCAGGAGGATTCGAGCGCATTACATTGATTTCGCTCTTCATATTTTTGTTACATCAGCTCCACCTCAGATCATCAAGCATTAGATCCCAGAGCTTGAAGACCCCTGTTCTAGGCTACTCTTGATTTTTAAGGACTTGGGGTTCTTTTCTTTATCATTCTGCCAGGTTATTGTTATCACTACATTATCAACTTTTTTAACTTCCCCCAGTCTCCTCTTTCCACCTTGCTCCCTCCTCCCCTCACACGTGTCATCCCACGGAGATCTGGGTAACAGGACAGTGGGAGCTATGCTCACTTCTACTCCTCAGTCAGGGTGGTAAGGATTCTTCTTGCAAGAAAAGGCATGATGCCAAATAAAGCCAATAAAACGCTTTAAAACTGGCTCCTACCTCTAAATTTAGGACACGTTATGTTTTACTGCCCTCTCATTCCCCAGTAGTTCAGTGGTAAAGAATCCTCCTGCCAATGCAGGAGATGTGGGTTCGATCCCTGGACTGGGCAGATCCCCTGGAGAAGGAAATGGCAGCCCATCCAGTATTCTTGCCTGGGAAAATTCCATGAACAGAGGAGACTTGGCAGGCTACAGTCCATGGGGTCACAAAGAGTCAGACACGACCTAGCAACAAAACAACAACATTTTGAAAAAACATATTTGTTTCCCTCTTGTTACAAGTGGGAAATGCTACAGCATTTTAGAAGTTACAGTGAAAGCTACAAACATCAAATAATAACAAAACAGAGCCCTATTACTCACAGAGGGAAATATGAGCCTCAAATTGGGTTAAAGCCTGGAATTTCTCCAGGATGAGTGGATGGTGAGGCTTTATACTCCTGCGGGGAAGCTTGAGTGATGTCAGAGCAACTGCTGGGAGCAGTGCCGGGTCTGCCTATGGGTCCCCAACCCAGACTGACAGCTCAGAGTGGCAAAGAAGGTCCAGCAAGCGTGAAGAAGCCCTGCCCCCACATTGTTTTCCTCAGTGATCCTACTCCAAGGGGCCATGCCTCTTCTCTCAGACAGCGTACATCTGTGCCCTGACCCTGGCCTCTGACCCCTTACCCCCCACCCGCAAAGGGTCCCTTTATCCACCACACTTGGTGTGCCTGCTGCTTGAGTTCTGACACAGATTTCCCTCCAGGGAGGGGCATGCCATCCCAGGATGCTTGGATATCTGATCCCCTAAAAACTCTGCTCTGTGTTTGAAGCAAAAGAGAAGAAATCTGCTCTTGTTGCAGCCTGTTTCTCACAAGGAGTAAAGCAAAAGTTTGTTACTTTTTAGAATATGAAGTTTGATACTGGGAGACAAAGCCTTAAGCTGTAAAGTAAACTCTAGATAAATACAAACATGTTACCTAGGTTTTCACTACATATTTATGAATAGACTCCTCTGAAGAAAACTGGCTTAACAGTTTTGGTGAGAAATACAAGGGAGGTGGTGGGGCTTCTCTATGCCTGCTGGACCTCTTTCCCACTCATGAGCTGTTGGCTGGGTTGTTGTTGTTCACTGGCTAAGTTGTGTATGACTCTTTGCGACCCCATGGACTATAGCCCGCCAGGCTGCTCTGTCCAGGCAAGAATACTGGAATGGTTGCCATTTCCTTCTCCAGGGGGTCTTTCCAACTCAGGGATCGAACCTGTGTCTCTTGCATTGGTAGGCAGATTCTTTACCACTGAGCCACCTGGGAAGCCTGGGTTGAGGCCCCCACAGGCAGACCCAGAGCTCTCCCAGCAGTTGCTATGACATCACTCAAGCTTCCCCTAGGAGTATAAAGTCTCATCATACCTTTATCCTGGAGCATTTCCAGGCTTTAATCCAATTTGAGACTCACATTTCCCTCTGTGAGTGATAAAGTTCTGTTTTGTTATTATTTGATCTCCTAAGGAGGAAAAAAAATCTCTCATCAACCAGAAAAGACTATTTTCCCTAGCCCACTTGGATGTAAGCTTTGCTGCATAAAGTTCACACAGCACATTTGCCTTTGTGATCTTTGCTGATACTTCCTGGTTTAGAGCTGGTACCCTTCTCTCCTCCTGATAGATCCTGGTCATCTATTAAGACCCTGTGTAGCCACTGCTGCCTGCCCCAACCCCCACCACGTGAGGTGCCTCTCCTCTGCATTGCCATGGCAACCAGCATATTTATTTCTCACAGACAGCACTTGCTACACTTTATGGAATTACTTTACTCTGTTATCGCCCTCATTAACCACTTAATTTTTTCAGGGGTAGCCATCTTGCTTATTTATGTGGACAGTGTTGAAATTGATCCAATTTCTGTATTCCTGGAAAACAGCAAAGGTTAAGCAATCTCCCCCTCCTTTGTGTTCCAGCAAAGCAGGCTGACAGCAAAGAACCACCCTGCCCACATGACCTAGATCAGACTCACACAGCTGCCCCCTCCCTGGTTGACCTGTGACACAGAGTCTTCTGCTCCCCATTCTTTGCCTCGTAAATGATCAGCTGACCTGCTGGTCCCCACTGATCAAAGGAACAAAATGCTTGTTAACTGAGTTAGGTTAAGGTTCTCTCCTTCCCCTGGGCCCTGATGGTTGGCTCAGCCTCACTTGGTCTTAGGGTAAAACATTCTCTGATCTACTCTCCATCTGGCCATCCTTTCATCTCACCTCCCATCTCCAGATCTTTCTAGCCTTGTTTACTTCTCCGTAGGAAAGAAAACTCTTTCTGCTTAAGCCGTGTGACCCTCACAGGTCTTATGTTCCGAGTGCTCTCCTTATTGGAATTGTCTCCTTCCCCTGCTGTACTAGGGGGACCCAAGGGACCTCAGGATGTTTCCAGGCTGCATGTCATCTGTGAGCCAAAGCTCCTTCTGCAGTTTCCTGTTCCCCATCCCAGCTCCTCTCACTACCATCTCCCACAGCTTCCTGCATACCAGACAGGGTGGCTGCACTGTGTAGATTGTGATTCTTTTTTTTTCTGTTTAAACAAATTTGTTGTTTAGAAAAAATAAAAAGCCACTCATTGTGTTCCTTTGCAGTGGGTTGTATTTAAATCTTTTTTAGTTTACCTTTACCATTGTGCCGCTTAAAATAAGTGATTTAAATAACTTAAATATTTAAATCCTAATTGTAAAAAAAAAAAAAAATTACTTCCTCCTCTTATTTCCTCCCTTTACAATAATCTTTTCGGATAAAGCCTTTCCTTACTAAGTCCAGATTGGTTTTGTTTTCTGTTTTTCCATTTCTTTTTGTTTATTTATTCACTTGGCTGTGTCAGGTCTTAGTTGCATCACTCGGGATCTTTCTTCGCCAAGCACAGACTTTAGTTGTGGCTCTCAGGCTTATTTGTTCCAAGGCATGAGATCTTAAAGGAAATCAACCTTGAATATCCATTGGAAGCACTGATGCTGATGCTGAAGCTCCGATACTTTGGCCACCTGATGTGAAGAGCCAACTCACTGGAAAACATTCTCATGGTGGTAAAGACTGAGGGCAAGAGGAGAAGGGGGCCACAGAGGATGAGATGGTTGGATGACACCACTGACTCGGTGGACATGAATTTGAGCAAGCTCCAGGAGGTAGTGAAGGACAGGGAAGCCTGGTATGCTGCAGTCCATGGGGTCAAAAAGAGTCAGACTTAGCAACTGAACAACAACAAGGGATCAAATCCAAGTACCCTGCGTTGCAAGACAGATTCTTAACCACTGGATCACCAGGGAAGTCCCCAGATTGTTTTGCTATTTGACAATATATTTATTCTCATACAGTAAGTGCTTGGTAAACATTTTAAGCTGTCCTTGCTTTTACTAGTTTTGAAACTTAAGGTTTTTGATTGATAATTAATCCCAAAGTTTCCTTTCTATTTTATTTTTCTTGCAAGCTCCATTTAGTCATATACTGTTAAGTCAGTATCTTCTCTTACCTTTGAGATCTTTACAGGATTCTATCAAGTGTCACAACTAGATGATTGGGTTTTGATTTCTAAAGGTGTTTTCTGATTATAATTACTTCCTGCTATGATGTTTACCTACTTGTCACTGGATATATACCTTATTAAATGTTCAGATTTTGTCATATCTTTATTCTTGCCCTAATTCAAAATATATTTCAAACCTTTTTTGCTTCCAAAGCAGTACAATAAAAAACATAATCAGTAAATGCATATAAAAATGAATGGACTAAGAAAACTCATAGGTATTTTAAATGGTAACATTGTCAATAGCCTCATGGGAAAGTACAAGCAAAATATATGAACAAAATGAAAGAAATCTGCAAGAGTTTCCAGTTAAACATGACTGATTGAGCATATGGTTTTACTTCTTCTTCACTTAAGACATATTTACATAAGAGTAAAAAAATTTTTAAAAAATGAGTAAACCTTGGGAACAAGGAAAACATATGGAGAGATGATGGCAGATGCTGCTGCTGCTGCTAAGTCGCTTCAGTCATATCCGACTCTGTGTGACCCCATAGACAGCAGCCCACCAGGCTCCGCTGTCCCTGGCAGATGAGATATTATCAAATTTTGGAGGTTGGAAAACAGATGGACAAGTGACTGCTGACATAACAGGCCAGAGAAAGGAAGCTAGCAAGAAGCAAGTCCATTTTGTGCCACGAACTCCCAGAAATGCTCAGAACATAGTCTCCTCTGAAGGCTGGGGCAGGTAACTCAAACCAGGGGAGTTATGGGATGTGTTTAAAGCATTTAAATACTAAATTCCTACTCAGAAGAAGGACAGTTTGTTCTTGGGAAGTTGGAACAGAGAGGCCCCAGGACAGTACATCCATCTGAGCTGGGCCACAGGTCAACCTGGGGGTTCAGTGAAAGGCTGTTTCTGAAATTGTAAAACCACCTGCCCGCCTTCTCCACACTCAGCTCCCAGAGGACTGGCACCACCCTCACCCCTAGTCAGAAGATCGGGAAGACTTCTCTTTGGAGACGCTGCACTGGGCAAGAAAAAAGACCTGCAGATACTGACAGTTGGGAGTCCTTCATGGAAAAAGACAGCTGGCCACTTCGTCACACCACCAAAGAGCTCACAGGTCCCTCCCATGCAGGCTGAACTTTCACATAGGCGTTTAAAACTGTTAAGAAGGACTTAAGGAGGACTTAGCCAAGAAGCAAGGACAAGCAAGGAAAAAAATTAGCTTGGAAAAGATGAAAAAAATGTGAGAAGTATTAAAATTAATATTATTGGAGAGAGAAAATACTGTCACCCTGCTTATTTAACTTATATGCAGAGTACATCATGAGAAATGCTGGGCTGGATGAAACACAAGCTGGAATCAAGATCGCCGGGAGACAGATGACACCACCTTTATGGCAGAAAGTGAATAAGAACTAAAGAGCCTCTTGATGAAAGTGAAAGAGTTGGCTTAAAGCTCAACATTCAGAAAACTAAGATCATGGTTTCCAGTCCCATCACTTCATGGGCAAATAGATGGGGAAACAGTGGAAACAGTGACAGACTTTATTTTGGGGGGCTCAAAAATCACTGCAGGTGATGACTACAGCCATGACATTAAAAGATCCTTTCTCCTTGTAAGAAAAGCTATGACCAACCTAGACAGCATATTAAAAAGCAGAGACATTACTTTGCCAACAAAGATCCATCTAATCACGGCTGTGGTTTTTCCAGTAGTCATGTATGGATGTGAGAGTTGGACTATAAAGAAAGTTGAGCACCGAAGAACTGATGCTTTTGAACTGTGGTGTTGGAGAAGACTCTTGAGAGTCCCTTGGACTGCAAGGAGATCCAACCAGTCCATCCTAAAGTAAATCAGTCCTGAATATTCATTGGAAGGACTGATGCTGAAGCTGAAAGTCCAATACTTCGGCCCCCTGATGTGAAGAACTGACTCATTTGAAAAGACCCTGATGCCGGGAAAGATGAAGGTGGGAGGAGAAGGGGACGACAGAGGATGAGATGGTTGGATGGCATTACCAACTCAATGGACATGAGTTTGAGTAAACTCCAGGAGTTGGTGATGGACAGGGAAGTCTGGCATGCTGCAGTCCATGGAGTTGTAGAGTCAGACACGACTGAGCGACAGAACTGAACTGACTGAACTGATGGGAAAAAAGAGTAAGCTGTTATTAACACAACACAAGAGCTCTCTTAGAAAGGAAAAGTGTGATATTGTGAGTGAAAAATGCAGAGAGGTTTGAGAAGGTCATAACAAGAAAATCTAAAAAAAAAAAAAAAAAAGAAACCACACACAAAAAAAATTTAGAAAGTGGAATAAAAGAGTAAAAAAGAAGTTAACTCTTGTAAATCAAACATTCAAATGATATGAGTTACATAAACAACAATTAGAGAAAATGGAGGAGGGGGTTTAACAACAAAAAGTAATAAAAAAGTAAGAACATTTCCCTGGACTTAAGCATCTGAATTTACAGATTGAATGGGCTCATGGAATGTTCAGCTGAGTAGATGAAAAGACCCAGACCAGGGCCGTCAGTGTGAAATGACAGAACACCTAGAACGTCTCCTGAGAGAGGCTCCTGAGAGAAGAAATAAACTCCATGTGCAGACCAGGGCCGTCAGTGTGAAATGACAGAACACCTAGAATGTCTCCTGAGAGAGGCTCCTGAGAGAAGAAATAAACTCCATGTGCAGCACTAAGGGTTCAAGTATCACTGGACTTAACAGCCATATTGGAAGCTTAAAGACAACAAAGCAAAACCGCCAAAATTCTACAGGTAAACAGTTTCCGATCTACAGATTTGATACCGAACTTATTGTGAGGATGAAATAAACCTTTTTCAACTTCCAGGGTATCTCCCATGCACCCTTTTGAAAAAACAAAAGAACAAACAAACAGACAAAAAACAATGAAATAAACTGAGAAAGAAGACAACATGGGATCCAGAAGGTAGCAGAGAAAACACGAGGGAGAAATGAAAGAGGCTCCGAAAGCTGTGGGGAGGAGGGGTGACGGTAACAGCGGCACGGCAGGGCTGGAGGGTGTGCACAACCATGACAGGAAGGGCTCCTCCACCAAACAAAGCAGAGGCATTCACGGTGGTGCTTGAAGCAGTGGAGAGGAGATTCGGTCCCGTCATCTCTTGGGGGTACATGGCTGCCAGTGCACTCACACAGGCCAGAGATGGACGCCTTCAGTCCCCAGCCCCTCCCTTTACCATTAGCTGTGTTTGTGTGTGTGTGTGCCTGTGTGTGTTAGTCACTCAGTCGTGTCCAACTCTTTGTGATCCCGTGGACTATAGCCTGCCAGGCTCCTCTGTCCATGAAATTCTCCAGGCAAGAATACTGGCCTGGTGTGCCATTCCCTTCTCCAGGGGGTCTTCCCAACCCAGGAGTCAAGGCCGGGCCTGCTGTGTTGCAGCCCGATTCTTCACTTGCTTTCAGTCCCCAGCCCCACCCTTTACCACGAGGGGTCTTGCATAAGCCTGCGGATGCTATACACCTGCTCCTTCATCTGTCCTTGGCCTTGGAGTGTGCACACAGTAAGACCATCAGGACCTGAAAGTACCTGGGACCATCTGGGCAGGAAATTCTGGAGTCCAGGGTTCAGAAGCCAGGTCTAGGAGGGCAGAGAAGCACAGCATCTCGGTGGGCATGTCCCTGTCCCCTTGGCTCCCTTGGCCAAGGGATCACATGACATAGAGGGGCAAGGATGGAGGAAAGCAAGGGTCTAAGGCTCATTGCCAGGGGCAAAGGGCCATGTTGGATACACAGAATATCAAGTGATCTCTTATACAAGTTATTAGTGACTTAGCAGATAGCAGAACGTTGTATAAGGAAGGAAATGTCATCATAGTTTTTTACTGTTAAAAAACATTTTAATTATAATTATTCTTTAATGTGGCTTGTCTATGAATACTATTTAAATAGTTTTGAATCTATTTATATAACTATATAATACTATTTATCTATTAATAGCTAGGAATATTATTTATATAGCTATGAATACTAGAGGCTTCCCTGATAGCTCTGTTGGCAAAAATCCACCTGCAATGCAGGAGACCCTGGTTGGGAAGATCCCCTGGAGAAAGGAAAGGCTACCCACTCCAGTATTCTGGCCTAGAGAAAATTAATAGTTAGGAATATTATTTATATAGTTACGAATGCTACTTATATAACTCACACACACTTTACCATCTGAGTCACTAGGGAAGTTTCAATTCTTTATATATCTCAGTCGTGTCCAACTCTTTGTGAGTCAGATTCACTGTAGCCCTCCAGGCTCCTCTCTCTGGGGTACAGGAGTGGGTTGCCATTTCTTCCTCTGGGAGATCTTCCTGGCCAGGGATTGAACCCAAGTCTCCTGTGTCTCCTGCACTGTAGACAATTCTTTACCCACTAAGCCGTCGGGGAAGCCCATTTATATAGTTACAATAATATAAACACTAGGTATTGATTTAGTCTCTCATTGTGTTTTTTAACTATTTTAAGAGGTTAGGAAACAAGAGAAAAAATGTGCAGATTAGGGTTAAACTTTCTCAGTAGAATAACAAAATAATAACTTAGCCTAAAATAATAAACAAATAGCAATGTATGCACGTTAGTTGAAAATATGCAAATATATACTGGAAAATACAGTTAAAATGATTGAAAACCTTTGCTTCTGTACAAGGGAATTAGATAATAAGAAGTAGAGAGATGCTGCCTACTGTTCAAGGCTATTAAAATTTGGCTTTTGAAACTGTTACATTATTACTTTGATAAAATAAAATTAAAAAAGAAGATCATTAGAAGGAAATACTGGGGGGAAATGAATGAGGAAAAAGGGAGAGAAAATCTAGAAATATCAAAAGGGAGAAACTCAACATTGCTTAGAATAAAGTAAAAGAAAGCACAGGTTTGACTTGCAGGCATAATAATGAAAATGCCATTTTAGACACGCTGCACCATTTTGCAAAACCTTCATGGATCATCTTTCATTTATTTTATTGCCTTAATTTATTCCTTATAACATGCCTCTGAGTTAGCTAATGTTCAGGAAGTGAGGGTGAGGAGAGAGGGCAGTTAATAACCAAAGACAAATGCTGAATGTCCATCTCCTGCTGAGAGACAACCAACAGAAGCGGGAAAACATGAAAACACAAATGAGAGACTAAGCAATTCATCTAAGGCAGGTTTGGAGGATTCAACCCACCCCAGTACTCTTGTCTGGGAAATCCCATGAATAAGGAGCCTGGCAGGCTACAGTCCCTGGGGCCACAGAGAGTCAGACACGACTGAGAAACTAATACACATGCACGCACGCACACATACACACACACACACATGATCCTGCAATTCCACTCCTGGGCATACACGCAGAGAAAAACATGGTTTGAAAGGAGACATACACCCCAATGTTCATTGCAGTGCTGTTTACAATAGCCAAGGCATATCAAAACTTTTAAGTCATTATTGGCATTGGAACTAAATTTCATTGTGATTTAATTCAGCTTAAATATTGACGAACAAATAAATGCAGTGCTCTGAGAAAGTGGCTAATACATAGTTTTAATTTTAAAGAGATAAAATATTTATATTAGAAATAATTCTAAAAGTGATCGGAAATTTTCCATTCACTGTTCTATCCAATAATAGGCAGAAATATAAAATAGAGGCTCAGATTTTAAACAGTAAAGCATTATCATGACAACAAAAACACTAACTGTGTAGTTAGGACATGTTTATGTTCAACTTTTACCATATTTTAAATTGCTGGAATTTAAGCTCATTTTGATTATTTCAAAGTGAAATTTACTGCAATATATCGAAATGATGCTTCTTTGTCTCCCCGCCCCCTGCCTTTTTTCTTTTTTTAACTAAAGAGAAAAAATTGGCTTTCTTTCTTAAAAGGTTTTCTTTGGATTTCCTCATGCTCTCTACATCTAATGTTTTCATCCACACAGACGTATGTAGTGGGATATATTCATGTGTGTGAATTGTTGCCTCCAGTATAGAAAGATCTCCTTCAGCTCACTTTTTAATGATAGCCTGAATATTGTATTCATGACAGTTGTCAAATTGAAAATCCTTTAACTGAACTGAACATGCTCTTAGGGTTTTCAAGTATTAAAAGATAAAATCAGCATTTTTTTAGTCACATTTATTATGGGGTGTGAAATCCACCTAAACCATAAGGGAAAAATGTCTTTGAAAGTATCTGAATGCCAAGTCTATTTTAAAAAGAGCATCAGATTTGGAATTACTAACTTCAATTATTTTTCCTCCTTTTCTTGGACAACTGTCTATCATAGCACTTATTCAGGTTAGATGATCAGTTTGGTGCTGCAAGGAATAAAAAAGTTAACAGAACCTGGCTTCTGTGGTACATTACTCAATGGTCACAAAGTCCTCCCATCTCAGGAGACAGCTCCATTCATAATGTGACTGGGTTGCACCCCTTATCCAGAAATGAGAGTCTCTTTCTGTGTGTGCTAAGTCAGTTCAGTCAGGTCCAAGTCTTTGTGACCCCAAGGACTGTAACCCGCCAGGCTCCTCTGTCCATGGGATTCTCCAGGCAAGAATACTGGAGTGGGTTGCCATGCCCTCCTCCAGGGGATCTTCCTGACCCAGGAATTGAACCCTTATCTCTTGTGTCTCCTGCATTGGCAGTGGGGTTCTTTACCACTCTAGGATGCCTACTTAGACCACTAAAGAAAACAAGGGCAAAGGCATCTCCCAGGTGTCTTCCTGGCTCAGGTGTCTATGATCTCATGATCCTTGCCAGTGCCCATGCTCCTGTCGCCATCCCTGGGTGTCTGGGTACCAAAGGGACCAAAGCAGTAGAAACTTCAATCCATAAATATAAAAATTATATTTTGATCATTGTGGTGGAGCCAGGGTCATATGACATGTGAGAAGGGGGTGGAGCTCAGGTGAGGGGACCAATGGGAACAGGTCCAGTGACATGGTTCCTTGGATCTCCATTGCCTCAGAGAAGGTATTCAGGAAAGACCTGGGATATAGTAAAAGATAAACAGAAAGCTAAGCTGCTCTAACTTTCCCAGTATGTTCTGGATGAAAAACAAAAGCTTGCATTTAATAGCTTGAAAAATCTAAATATAAAAATATAAAGGATAGTCACCACTTTGGTAAAAAAAAGGTTTTCGTCCAAGGGTAAGTGAAAACATAGGTCCTTTTCTGTTAGGCTGGGACAAATATTATAAAGAAGAAAGACACATAAATCAGAGGAGATGTAGTCTGTGAATCCAAGGTTGGAAAAACCTGGGAAGAAAAACTTCCCAGGTTTTTCCATTTTGCACAGTTCCAAACAGAATCTGCAGTGGAAGATGCTTCATGCCTGCCTGCTGGTGCATCAGGCAGAACTATATTTCTGAGCATACAGATGAGATGCTATTAAATTCATGCATTGCTACAGCTCATTTACTTTATTTCTCGGGATTCCCCACAGATCTTCTACCCAGAGCATATAATTCAACCAGCTCAGTTTTCTGGCTTGCTAATCCCCAGGAAATTAGGAGAAAGAGTTTTGCAGCAAGCCCACTAACAGTAGGCAATTAATAGCTAAGAAGAGAAAGAGGTACTAAAAGCAAAACAAACAAAGAAGATTAGAAAGTGCATATAGCATGGCACTATGGGCCATGTAGCATGGGAACAAATACCATATCCTCCGCGAATCCTCATCATGATAGTTATTTCACAGCCCAGGGCCCAATAGCTTATGTTCTTTGTAGTCTGTATTTGTCATTTAAAAAACTAATACATTATAGTTGACAAAGGTAAGGAGTACGTAAGGCTCCCCCTCTGGCTCAGCAGTAAAGAATCCCCCTGAAGTGCAGGATCCACAGGAGACATGGGTTCGATCCCTGGGTCTGGAAGATATGCTGGAGCAGGGCATGGCAACTCAGTCCAGTATTCTTGCCTGGAGAATCCCGTGGACAAGAGGAGCCTGGCAGGCTATAGTCCATCGGGTTGCAAAGAGTTGGACACGAGTGAAGCAACTGAGCATGCACACACACAGGGAGTACATAATCCATTCTAAGGATTTTTTTTAACAACTGAATAAGATAAAATTTTGAAATTGGCTTTAAAAAAGCAACCCTCAACTATCTGAAGATTTAACTTTTCTGGGATGGGACCTTCTTCCTTTATGAAGCTTTACAAGTAAATGAGGCATTGCATTGATACTCTGGAGTGGGGGGTTTATAGATCAGATATCACACTGAAATACTCTAGCTATGGTGGTGTCATAGAATAATCAATGTGCATGTTATAAAATTATATGATGGATTAACTCATCAGAAACTCATGGGGAAATGTATGATCAACATAATCCATGAAATCTGTCAGGATGAAGAGGACCTGGAGTTGAAATAAGAAGCCATTCGCCAAGAACAAGGCCGGGAATTGGATTTCTGTTCCATGAGCCCTGCAAGGCAGGAAGCACCCTGAACAGTGAAGGTTTTTGTAACTTGAAACTTTCCCTCAACTCGGTCTTAGGCACAATGACATGCATAGAATACAGAATTTAGAATGGAGAGAAAACAATGGAAATTGTCTTCTCCTACATCATTATTTGCTGTTGTTCATTTGCTCACTCATGTCTGACTCTTTGTGACCCCATGGACTGCAGTATGCCCCACTTCCCTGTCCATTATCTCCCAAAGTTTGCTTAAACTTGTGTCTGTTGAGTAGATGTTGCCATCCAACCATCTCATCCTCTGTCAACCCTTCTCCTGCCCTCAATCTTTCCCAGCATTGGGGTCTTTTCCACTAAGTTGGCTGCTTGCTTCAGGTGGCCAAAGTCTTGGAGCTTCAGCTTAAGCATCAGTCCTTCCAGTGAATATTCAGGATTGATTTCCTTTAGGATTGACTGGTTTGGTCATTGTTAGATGAGGAAACTGGAACTTCAGCTCATCACACAGTGGATGGAGCCACCCCAGACCCCACCATAAGTGACTCTCATTATATGCCCTGTTTGTCCTGCTGCTTCTAGGATATTCTCTGCCACTGTTACGCCATGCTGAGAATTACCAGACAAACTGTAGACAGAGCATCCTTGACAATTCCTCCTTCATTGTCAAGTTCAACTGCACACAACTCTGCCCCCCTTAACAGGAATATTGTCATCGGGGAGAGTCTACAAAGAGCTTCTCCCCTTTGGACTTTCCACTGTTTGAAACTTCTCCCCACCAGTTAGCCAAGAGGATGCTATTGAGCCTTACTCTGTACCTGTGGATACCAAAGAGAATAACACCCAGCGTCCTGCCTCCAGGAGCTTCCTGGAGCATGAAGAAGCATTTGGTAGAGAAGATTAGTGTGACAGACATTCAGGGAAGAACAAAGGAAGACATCAGAGCTGCCCCAGTCAGGGGCAAAGCTTCTTAGTGTGGAGCTATTGTTCAGTCACTCAGTCGCGTCCAATTTTTTGTGACCCCATGGACTGCAGCATGCCAGACTTTCCTGTCCTTCACCATCTCCCGGAATTTGCTCACTCAGGTTCATTGATTCAGTGATGCCATCCAACCATCTCATCCTCTGTCATCCCCTTCTCCTCCTGCCCTCAATCTTTCCTAGCATCAGAGTCTTTTCCAGTGAGTGGGCTCTTCGCATCAGGTGGCCAAATTATTGGAGCTTCAGCTTCGGCATCAATCCTTCCAGTGAATACTCAGGGTTGATTTCCTTTAGGATTGACTGGTTTGATCTCTTTGCAGTCCAAGGGACTCTCAAGAGTCTTCTCTAGCACCACAGTTCTTAGCATGGGGAAGAGCTTTGAAACAGGGATAGGGCTTGATCTGCTCTCAAGCATGAAACCCCGATTCCTTGTGGCAGCAAGGCCTTTCACTCCTGGCCTCTGCCTACTTCCCCAGCCTCCTCTCTCTGTGTGAGTCCTTATATTCTGTGCTCACTGCAACCTACAGAGGCTCTTCCAACATGGCTAGCTCTCTCTTCCCCAGATCCATGCCCAGGTGCTTTCTTTTTGTCTCAAACAGCCTCCTTCATATTCCTCCCCTCGACCTGCTTATCTTACTTCTCCTTCAAGTCAGGTAATGCCTCCAGGAAAATTTCTCTGAGGCCCCAGCTTCCTAGTTGGGTTAGATATCGCTTGTCTATACTCCTGAAGGGCCCATGCTCACCTCACTATGGGAATAAAACCTCAATAGTAGAAACCAGGTAAGTAGAGGTGGGAAAGAGCTTTGATGAGTGGGGTGAGGGAAAGACAGAGAGAAGTCTGGCTCCAGTGGAAGATGTCCTTTGGGTAAGGAAAGTCATGCCAAATTCTTAAGGTTTTCTGTGGCAAAATGTGTGGCAAAGAGACTGACATAGGGGCTTCCCTGGTGACTCAGTGGTAGAGAATCCACCTGCCCTTGCAGGAGACACGGGTTCGATCTGTAATCTGGGAAGATCCCAAACGCCTCGGAGCAACTAAACTTGAGCGCCACAACTATTGAGCCTGTGCTCTAGGGCCCAGGAGCTGCAACTACTGAGCCCCTTGCCCTAGAGCTCATGCTCTTCAACAAGAGAAAGCACAGCAATGAGGAGCCCGCGCACCACAACTAGAGAGCAGCCCCTGCTCTCTGCAACTAGGGAAAAGCCCGTGCAGGGACGAAGACCCAGCACAGCCAAAAATAAAGGAATTAATTAAAAAAAAGAGAGACTGACACAGCTTTCTAGGGATCCCTTAAGGATTCCTGAGCAGAGAATTTGTGTGCTATCATAGATTAGGTGACAACAATCCCCAACAGCAGACTCCAAACATAGCCAAGTATTGCGAAGAAGGAGAAAGAGAGATACTCACCAACCAGCCTTGTGATTTTGCCCAGATTAACAGCCCTCTATTTAAAGTGAAGATAATAATTCTCCTCCATAAACTGTTGTGAGGATTAAATTCACAGTGTGGCACAGGACATGCCCGATGCCTGGAAGCATCACTAATACCAACACACTCTCAAACAGAAAGATGCTGGCTGTTGTTTGCTGGAGTGCCATGTTTGAAATTAGATTCAGAGACACCCCGCGGAAGTATTAGAGCCAGGGAAGAAATAGAGGCAAAGAGAAGAGAAACAGAGAATGTGCAAAGAAAGAAACAACACATAACTTTAAAACCCTCACAACAAAATGTACCCTCTCTTTATTTTCCTGTCTGATGCTACATTTTGCAGTATAGCAGCAATAACTTCTACTGCTTTATGGTACATTCACAATAAATGGCTTGGGAGCTTGATTTACAGCCTTAGCAAAGTGCAGGCATTTAATCATCTCCAGCAGCTGCTTAAGGTTCGAATAACACCCTTCAGGAGTGATTACCCAGGAACCGTATTTAAAGGGCAGGAGAGCTGGGGGCTGATCCTCTGGTTGAGGTTCAGGGCTCAGGGACTGAGGGGGCTTCCTTCGAAGCTCTACAGTGTGCTCTTTGTAAAGCGATCGAAAGATGCTTCGTGGCTGACTGGGAACTGGGAAAAGTAGCTAGCAGCCCAGAAGAGCCTCAAATCATATAACAGAAGCCCCATAGGTCCCTAGGCACTCATTCAGAAAGTCAGCTACGCCCATGAGAAAATCTCACAGTGCGGGCAGCACCATGATTAAAAACGCCCTCTCTCCATGCCCTCTTGTACTGACTCTGGCCTTCTGAAGAGCAGGACATGGCCACTGGAGCAAGATTTCAAGTTAAGTAATTGAGAGAGTCTCTCTCTGGGTTGGTTGCTTCATCCAGGCCATGGTCTGGGAAGGACGAATTTATTCTTAGACCCTCGAATTGCTAGCCATCAGAGAGGACTCTTTTATCTACAATGTAATGAGTGTCATGTCTTTTGAACTCCTGGGTTTATAAGTGAGAATTCGGGAGGAGCAGGTGGCCTGGAAAGATATGCTGTCAATAAAAGCTTGCTCTCCTGCTTCTGATGGTCCCTTCCTGCCGCAAACATGCCTGGCTGGCGTCACAGGTTGCAGGAGTCGTGTGACATCTGACATCTTCTGGAGGAGCAGCCACCTGGTTAGGCAGGGACACACGCTGCCGTGTTAATTCAGAGCAGGGACCCCACTGCTCTGCTGTCCATCCAGTCCATCCAGGAGATGCTTCTAACAGGCACACTTTCAAGGGCCTGAGCACGATCGAAGGGGATGTTGACCATGGGCAGAAGGCAGCTGAGCCCTGAACTGAGAGGAATTAGAGTGTGAGTGCTGAAGCATGTCTGAGAAGGAGTTCTTGTGGAAGAAGAGGATTTAAAGGAAATATTTGAAGAACTATTTGACTAACCCATGTGGCGAGCCACACACACGTCCAGCAGGTTGAGGAAGACACGTAAACTCTTCTAACTTCATTTCCACACCCATCAGAAGCTTCTTAAAAGCACATAAGAGAGATGTATCCCATTTTATAAGGACCTTAAACTGAATGAGAAATTATTATCTTGGGCATTTCACACTCTGTGTCAGGTACACATGGGAAAACCACCTGAATTAAGAAAGAAAAGAAAGGGTTCTCTGTGTGTCAGACCCTTTCCTGTCTGGCACCTCATTTAACTCACAGCTCTACCAAAGACACACAATTATTACCAGACAGGAAACCCACGGTTGGAGGAGGTATGTATCTCACCAGGGTCACACCACTGAAACTGCAGAGCCGGGGTTCTGTTCACCAGCTGAATGCTGACACATGAACGCCCATCTTAGTGTGAGGAACAGGCAGCAAAGATGAACCTTCATCACTATCTTAAATCATGCTCGTATTAGGACCACTTTCTATGACATGTTCCAAGCAATATCCAGATTCCTCTGTTGGGCTTGGATTTTAAAAAAACAAAGTTGTTTTTGTTGTCACCATTACTATGGTCAAATAGTTACGTTAGAGGTTGGACAGGATCTTCAACATTTGATTGATTGGCCAGATTTTGGTGAGATTGGAGTACATAGCAGTGGGATTTGCCTGTTGAGTGATGAAGTCCTTTCCAAGTCCTTGGGGCCTGAGTGACTGGGAGAGGCTTGTATACTGATACCTCAGTGAGAGAGAGCCCCCCAGAATGACTGAATGGCCCCCACATTTGGCAAATGGGTCCTAGTGGTGAGCTGTGCAGAATGGTGTTTGAACTGTGGAGTTAGGTCTGAGATCCAGCTTGTTGTAGCCATTTATCAGCTGTGTGGTCTTGGATAGGTTACTTAGCCTCTCTCAGTCTCAGTCACATCACCTGCAAATTAAGGATGTGAATAGTGACCACCTAAGAGCATTGCTGCCTGCCACATGGTAGGCCTCAACACGTTTGTTTTTGTGGTTGTAGTAACTCTCCTTCTCCTCGGTTCATTTTTGCTCACTCCCAAGGTCACAACAATTGGGAAACTCCCAGAGGGATGCTGGGAATGTTTCCATAGGAAGAACAGACTGCGCGACATTTTCTGGAACCTCTCTCGACAGGCCTTGAGATTGGAGAGAAGGGCTCCTTCATGGCCTTGATGAGAACAAGCACCTAACTCGGCTACACTCCTCCCCTCCCCAACATTCAGCACTGACGTTTTAGAAATCTGGCCCCTTTTGTTCACAAGTTCTTATACTTAGAATGGCGAAGCCCAATGGGGTGCCGACCACCTGCTGCTTGTAAAAAGCTCTCGGATGCTCTTGCAAAAGCTAAAGGTGAACCTCCTTCAAGTGGCTTATTTATAGTCTGAAGACTTGTATCCCACCTACTGCCTCGGGGTTTTACTCAGAAGAGAAAACCCCCTTAATGCTCATCTCCCACCACAGTGCTGTTGGGACACGTGCCACGCCAGCCCTCCTGAGGTTGCCACAGGTCAGCAGTAACCCGTGTTGTTTGAAGGAGCCCGATCACCAGAGTATCCATCCAATCAATTACTGCCTGGTGTGAGGGGACAAGGAGCAGCTGAACGCCTCCAAAAAATAGCAGTGAGTGGAAAAGCGCCTGCTCCCTGAGAGCAGACTGACTCCTGGTTGTCTGCTTCATTACAAAGTCAAGATGGCAGTGTCCTTGTTTCCAGAACTGTGACAGTAGGAAGGTCAAGTCCCCTAGTAAGATCCATCTTCCCTTCGTTTCATGCCTGGAGGGACTGGGGGCTGGTGTGAGATGCCATTCTGGGAACAGTGGCTCCTTAGGACCTTTGGGAACTTGCCCAGAGCCGGATGACTGTAGCCATTCAGCATGTCACTGGAGTGCATAGGAGAGCCAGTGAAGCCTGCATCCATCCCACTGAACAATAGGAAGTCTCACAGTAAATAGATGGGCTTCCCAGGTGGCTCAGGGGTTAAGAATCCACCTGCAATGCAGGAGACGCAGGTTTGATCCCTGGGTCAGGAAGAACCCCTGGAGAACGAAACAGCAACATACTCCAGTATTCTTTCCTGGAGAATCCCTTGGACAGTGGAGCCTGGTGGGCTACAGTCCATGGGGTTGCAAAGAATCAGATGTGACTGAAGCTACTGAGCAGGTGCACATACATACTAAGTAGCTAATTACAGTAGAAAGTGGTACCAATAATTGTCTACATATATTGGATGCTGATGATGTGTCAAGGACTCTGCCAAGTGTTTTACCTGTATTATTGCTAATCCCCACAGCAACCACCGAGGACAGGTAGGGCTATTGCCAGTTCCCATTTGAGAAAGCTGAGGTCTTAAAGGGGCTGCCCTGGTGGCTCAGACAGTAAAGAATCTGCCTGCAGTGCCCAGAGACCTGGGTTTGATCCCTGGGTTGGGAAGATCCCCTGGAGCAGGGAATGGCAATCCATTCCAGTGTTCTTGCCTGGAGAGCTCCATGGGCACAGGAGCCTGGCGGGCTAGAGATACAGTATTATACACTGTAATGTAATTGACTAGGAGCCAACTTAAGGCTCTTCCCATGAGAAGTCAGATTGACCTGGGCAAAGCCATACTGAGCCATGCTAGAGCCCAAGACACAAGGAAAAATCAATAATTCCTATCCTGCCTCCTTTAAAATTGACATTTCATTCTTGAAGAATTTTTGTTTGCATGAATTTTGTTTTGAAAATGTATTTTATGGCAATATTATTCACTTTGATTAATGAGTGCTTTGGTGGCCCTTCAATTTTGTGCTCAGGCATATATCCCAGCCCCTCACCCTGATCCGAGCCCTGGGGCTGAGGTATTGGCTCAGGCTCCCAGGTCTTCAAGCCAGATGGTTGTGCTTCATCGCAGATGTTTTGTCCCTGGTTCTGTATGTTGGGGAAGGAGAGCCCACAGGCTTCACTGCCTACTTGTAATAACTCTCTATACTTGAAAGTAGTAATCAAGCTGTTCATCAGCTGCCTTTTCTCTCTACTAAATTACCCTAACGTGGCTCTTCCTTGCAATGTGTCAGCCTCCTTAAAAAACCAAGTTTTCAACTTGTTTTCAACCTGGCCACTGATTTTTGAGCTTTTGGTTGTAAACAATACAAGGACAAAAGAATGTCCAGTGTAATTTTATGTATTTTGACTTACAATGCATTTCTGATTGTTTTTCCTCCCCCCATTAAAGTACTTGGGGGCCAACTTGTCTACATAGCACCAGTGGATGCTACTGTGATCTATGAAAGTGAAAGTGTTAGTTGCTCAGTTGTGTCTAATTCTTTGCAACCCCATGGACCATAGTCTGCCAGACTCCACTGTCCATGTATTTTTCTAGGCAAAAATACTGGAGTGGGTTGCCATTCCCTTCTCCAGGGGATCTTGCCACACAGGGATCAAACCTTCAGTCTCCTGCATTGCAGGCAGACTCTTTACCATCTGAGCCACCAGTGTAGCCAACTGTAGTCTGTGGAAAGGGTTTTATTACCAGAACCACTCTGCTCCCAATGCTTTTCTGATATCCCGAGACTATAATAAGCATAAATAGCATAATAGACTATAATAAGCATAATAAAAGGACAGGTGACTTCTCAGAGCCTCTCAGCCACAACTGAGCTACTGTGCAGGACTCTGGAGCAGGGTGTCTTGGAGTCTCAGCTGTATTGTCTGTACTTTTCAGGTGGAGGGAAGTTAGTCATGGCATCAAATTCTGCCACCCTTAGAACATCTTGTGGGCCAGTATCCTACATCTCTGCCTGATTTGGGGTTCTTTCTTAAGAAACAACTGCCATTTATTGACTGTGCTTGCATGCATACTAAGTCACTTCAGTTGTGTCCAACTCTGTGCAACCCTATGAACTGTAGCCCACCAGGCTCCTCCATCCATGTGGACTCTCCAGGGAAGAATACTGGAGTGAGTTGCCATGCCCTCCTCCAGGTTATCTTCCCAACCCAAGGATCAAACCCACATCTCCTATGTCTCCTGCATTGGCAGGCAGGTTCTTTAGCACTAGACCTGGGGACTCCCACACTGCAGGCAGATTCTTTGCCATCTGAGCCACCAGGGAAGCCCATTTATTGACTACCAACTTATGTTAGTCTATGATCATGGTCACCTCAGGTGAGAAACTGAGGTTAATAAGAGTTTAATCAACTTGCTCAGGATCATAGGGCTGATTGGAAGGGGGCTGGGATTTGAAACTGGCCATCTGGCTTCCAAGTCTGTACATTTAATCATTATCTTATTCTGCCTCTTGGACACTATCAACTGCAGCAATTGGGATTAATCTTTGCAACAGCTCCACATGCCAGATAATATACCCATTTCTGCTGTGTGGGACCCCATGGACTGTAGCCCACCAGGCTCCTCTATCCATGAGATTCTCCAGGCAAGAATACTGGGGTGGGTAGCCATTTCCTTCTCCAGGGGATATTCTCAACCCAGGGATGGAACCCAGATCTCTTGCACTGCAGGTGGATTCTTTACCATCTGAACCACCAGGGAAGCCCCAAAATAGCTTAGCCAAATTTAACTCTTTTTTTTTTTAACTAAGCAAAATCCAGAAAAAAGAACAGACATGGTTCCTCAGTGCTCACGTCTTCCCCTCCATGGGAATGGCATTCCTGGGCACATCAGACTGCGTGGCCCCCATGCCAGTATGCAACTCAGAGAGAAACAGGATGGAGGTTTGTTTTTTATCAGCCCTTAAGGGAAAAGCTGTGAATTCTTGTTGATGCCGATATGAGTTTAGGTGAGAAAGATCAAAAGGCTCATTAAGCAAGAGTGGCCCCTGAGACTTCTGTTACACACTGGGCTGGTGAGCTGAAATGTACACTCTGCTGACCCTGGAGGTGCCGGCTTCCTCCCATGAATTAGTAGGTAGTGCAGCCTAGTGCGTTGTGTCCAACTCTTTGTGACCCCATGGACTGTAGCCCGCCAGGCTCCTCTGTCAATGGGATTCTTCAGGCAAGAATACTGGAGTGGGTTGCCATTTCCTTCTCCAGGGGATCTTCCTGACCCAGGGATGGAACCCACATCTCTTGCGTCTCTTGGATAGGCAGGCAAATTCTTTACCACTGCGCCACTTGGGAAGCCCAAATGAGTAGGTGGGTGCTGATTTAATCTGGCTCATTTCCGTTTAGACCGGCTGCCTCAGAAAAAACAGAAGTCTAGAAGCTCCTGCCAAGACCCCATTTCTGGAGGAGGCTGGTGGATGCGCTGGGAGCCCAGAGACTCCTGGGCTTCTGTGGGCATACTCAGCTCTGCACGTGCCCCTGGCGGACAGCACTCCATGTCACTCACCAGTCTGTGCTCTCGCTAAGGCTGTCCAGGGTCTAGATGAATGAGATTTACAAAGTTTTAATAAATATTAATAACAGTTTTCATTTCAGTAAACCTTTCATATGAGACGTTCAAATAGCTTTCCAGTTATCTCAGGCTCCCCAGGAGAGTCAAGCAATCATTTTGCAAAGCTACACCAACTCTTCAGGCCTCTGGGGCTCTGTTAGGCTAGGTCTGTGTGATGGGGAACATGTCTGGGGAGAAAGCCGACAAGTGCTGAGGACAGCAAGAGGCAGATAGACTCATCAGCCCACTTCCATCTTCAAATATCATACTGTTGTCTCTGGTTTCAATTTATTTACCATCTGTGCTATATTATATTTATTTGTTGCTGTTGTTTAGTTGCCAAGTCATGTCCAACTCTTTGCAACCCCCTGGACTGTAGCTTCTCTGTCCATGGGATTTCCCAGGCAAGCATACTGGAATGGGTTGCCATTTCCTTCTTCAGGGGATCTTCCTGACCCAGGGGTCAAACCTGAGTCTCTTGCATTAGCAGGTGGATTCTTTACCACTGAATATTATATGCCCATTATAGTATTCATGTTAATACTGTTAGTATTACTGAGTGCTTACCATGTACCATGCAATGAGCTGTGTACCTTAAATGCATTATTTCATTCAGTCTTCTCAGCTACATTATTAAATAACCTTGCTTATCATCCCCACCTTCCAGGTGAGAAAACAGAGTGTCAGAGAGGTTACTTGTCCTGCCCAGGTCATATAACCAGTAAATCACATGACAGTATCCTTGTTCAGACTGAGGTTTTTTGCTTCTGATCATCTTTGGCTGCCAGTGGGATAGCCTTAACCTTTCATCTTCTTGTTAAAGCCAAAATGGTTTGGAACAAACTGTATTCTACAATTAAATTTTAAAAAAAAACAACTGCCTCTAGCCTGGATGGGAGGGGAGTGATAATGGATACATGTATATGTATGGCTGAGTCCCTTTGCTGTACACCTGAAACTATCACAGCGTTGTTAATCAGCTATACTCCAGTATGAAATAAAAAGTTAAAAATAAAGCAGCTTCAAGTAGACCCAGCCTTTGGTGGAGGAAGAGAGGAGGGGTGAAAGTAAGAGTGTGTGTGTGTGTGAGAGAGAGAGAGAGATTACTTCAAAGAACCTAGTGAATCAGAAGCCTATAAAGTGAATTTTAAAATCCCTCTCCATCTGTAGGATCAGGCTGAATGAGCTTCACATTCATGAACCATTAGATGGAAGGTGTTTCAGAGGTTACCTAGTTCACACTCTTCATCTTACACCGGAGGAAACTGAGGAGCGGAGACATGAAGTAACCCGTTCAAGGTTATCATAATCAGAAAGATTTGAATGATTCCGTTGGAGACTTGTTTCTCCCTGCTTCTTAACACTGCATTTGGAGATATTTACAGACAAAAGACTGATAGAAAACAGGATACTATGTGATGATGTGTCTTTTTGTGTGTAAAGCATCACTTACTGGCGTTCTGTGTGTCGCCTTCTTAGCAGACGGAAGTTCTCGAACACGTATGACAACTAAGCTCCGATGAAGTCAACATGATCATTATCCAGAGTCATCAGATTTTACTCTTTCAAGATCCAAAATGGTCGTGTGTCCTTTCCGAGAGGACAGCTGTTCCTGCTAGTTAAACTAGGGCTCCCATCCTCTGTGGATGGCTTATGTCTCAGAAGGGATTCTCCTGTGGTAGAGAGGGGTCAGCCGTCCATGTGTTTGCCTCATTACTGGACAGTGGGTGCCCAAAGAACTGTTTGCTGGGAGGGACCTTGTGTTTTTGTCATGTCCTCAGTGACTTAGCACTCACTCTGGCACCAAGTCTACACTCATCAAATGTTTGTCGAGTGAATGATGTATGGGTGAATGTGAAGACCTGGAAATCTTTACTTGGAAGATAATTGCTTTACAATGTTGTGTTGGTTTCTGACATATGACAACATGAATCAGCCTTGAGTACACATATGTCTGCTCCCTCTTAAGCCTCCCTCCCACCCCCACCCGCCTCCCACCCCACTAGGTTGTTGCATACATCTGGCTGGGTTCCCACTAGCTATCGTTACACATGGTAGTGTATATATGTCAGTCCCAATTTGTCCCACCCTCTCCTTCCTCTGCTGTGTCCACAAGTCCATTCTCTACGTCTTCATCTCTATTCCTGCCCTACAAATAGGTTCATCAATTAAAAAGGAAAAAAAATGAACCAAATTCATTAACAGATCCTTCACAATAAAATATATACAGATGGCAAGTTAGCATATGAAAAAAAAAGACCTGGAAATCATTCTCCTCAGTAGAACACTGTAACAAGAGGCTCATCCTTAATGCTTATGGGATAACAAAGCAGAGGCAGCCTGGGCTGAGGCGCAGATCTGAACAGTCTGTATATAGACTGACAGTGTTAAACCATTCAAGTGCCTTTTCAGGGCTTGTTGTTGTTGTTTAGTCACTCAGTTGTGTCTGACTCTGCAACCCCGTGGACTGCAGAATGCCAGGCTTCCCTGTCCTTCACCGTCTAGATTGCCCTATTCCAGTTTTTCAACCAGAAAATAGTCAGTGGGGTCGCTAAGGTGTCCTACACTAATCATTATCTTTAGGGTGAGGCCTAGTCATATGAGGCACTAAACAGCACCCTAGAAATTTCTTTTAATTATATATGGATGAGGGGCTCTTTGGTATATTTTTAAAGTTAAACCTGTGTTTCCCCAAGTACCATAATTTCAGTATGATACCGCTGTGAGAGCTCAAGTCCCAGGCAAAGTTTTGGAGATTAATCCATACATTCTTTCTAATTCAACACTTATTGCCTATTGGACTATGTGCCCAAGAGATAAACATGAAAAAGGTGTAGTCTGTTGCCCTCAAGGAAACTGCAGTCTTAGGAGGAGGGGTAAGAAAGAACACACATGTAAGCATGCAATTACAGTAAAGCCGAGATAAGAGAACTCGCTCTCAAGTCAACCCCCATTCTGCATCTCACTAGTTGTGTGACACTGAATGAGTTGCTTAACTTTGCAAAACCCTGCATCATCAAATGTAAAATTGGGATCATAGGAATACCATCATGAAAAGTTCTTGGGTAGATTAAATGAGATTATATTTGTTCAAAAATATCAGCTATAACACTGGTTCTTGAACTCCTATTGTAAATACTTCAGTGGAAATACGTGAGCAGAGGAATACACCTCACTGAAACAGGGTTGGGATGAACGTTGATGAAGACCCTTCCCGAAGAACACTAGAGATAGGTATGAGACAGTGGGCAGGTTATGTCCAAGCTGATTGGACTTGGCATAGTTGATCCCTCCTTTAAGTCTCTGATGGAGTGAGTCCACAGGCTTGGAGACATGTCAAAACCACAATTACTAGTATTTAAGGCAAAGCTTACACTTCCAACCAGCTGGACTGGAGACCATGTAAAAGGGCAGAGGGTGAAGCAGAGCAGGAGATGCAGAAGATGAATTGTAAAGGGCTTTATTTTACTTTGAAGAATTGCAGGTCATTGAAGAATTTTAATGAGAGGAGTGACATAGCGGAATTTTGGGAGGGTTACTCTGACGATTGTAAAGAGTAGAATGGCTCAGAGGAGACTGGACCAGAGGCAAGGAGCCTGTCAGAAGGCTGTCTGAGTGATCCAGGTGAGAAATGAGAACTTACACGAGGGCAGTAGCCATGGGAGCCAAGAGAAACAAGAGACTTGAGCTGGTTTTAAAAAGAAAGGAGCAGGACTCGGCAATTAATGAAATGTGAGGAGCAATGGCAGGGAGCAGTCCAGGGAGACACTCAGATTTCTGGCTCAAGAGACTGGATGGATGGAACAGCAGGAAAGATGATGCACTCAGTTTGGGACGTGTTGAGTTTGTAGTTCTTTATGGGACTTTCAGGAGAAATGCTCGAAGGCATTTGGATGGAAAGGTCTGGCATGCAGAAAAAATGTCAGATATTAAACTCATGGACAGGATCCAAGGAATTATTTCATGTGTTAAAAATACTTGATTTAAAGCCATCTACTGAATCCACTTTTGTTGTTGTTAAAGATGGGAACACGAAAGACAGAATATGTGGATCGTCTAAAAGACCAGATTCCAGTTTTATGAAAATATATGACCCCCTTTGATGAATAGAATAACTTCTGAGGTCTCTACAATTCTAACTTGTGTTCCAAAACATTGCTGTGGGTCTGTTATCACCTTTTGATGGCAGTGAAAGACCCGTGGCCTTGAAATTTTCTTTGTGGATGTAGATAATGAGTGCATGTGTGTGTGCTAAGTAGCTTCAGTCATGTCTGACTCTGTGCGACCCTATGGACTGTAGCCCGACAGGCTCTGCTGTCTGTGGGATTCTCCAGGCAAGAATACTGGAATGGGTTGCCATGCCCTCTTCCAGGGAATCTTCCCGACCCATGGATCAGACCCATGTATGTTAATGTTTCCTGCATCAGCAGGCAGGTTCTTTACAACTGGCACCACCTGGGAAGCCTGGATGTAGAGAATATATATGTTTAAATAAGAGCCCATTATCCATAAAGGCTATAGCCCCAAACATGCAGTGACAATGCTTATGAAACAGAAGAACCAAATAAAGACACTATCTACATTTACCTACTCTGATCCCAATTGGCTGCGAACAGCAGAAGAATCTTCCTGCCATAGTGATCGCGGTTTTCCAACACTCCAGGGAACCCATCGATGAGAGCCCTCTTAATGCCAGGATCATCAGCCTTAAAGTTTTTGAACATGTCCAGGTTTAGCTGGCGGTACTGGAAGTACTGGGCCAGGAGTCTGAAGGCATCTGCTTGGTGAAACTTCCTGGCTCGGAGAAACCTCAGGATGAAGGCATCATCTGTGCGTAAGAATCCGATGTCAGGCCTGGTGATGATCATGTCCCTGACTTGCTGGATATCCTGGTGTAAAATGTCTGGGTTTTCGTTCAGTTCCAGGCGCGCTTTCTCTATAGTCTCTGGGCTGAGTCCAGCCTGTAAATGGGTCATCTTGGCCGAATCTCCTTTTGAAGTGCTTAATTTCTGATGTTTGGGAAGAAAAGAGACTGGTCCCATTCACGTGATGGTCTGCTGAAATCGTGGCCCATTCAACAGTCTTTTTACCACCAAGCTGCCACTGAAACAGACAAGCAGAGGTTCTTCTTTCTGTTCCTGGGAAATGATTGGACATTCAGATTCTATGTGGTGGTGGCCAGCCAGAAGAGAAGCCAAACCAAGGCCATTGCTTACTGCAAAACAAATACACACAAGAGAGACAAATAGATGATACAAAGAAGGTCTGGGCAAATGACCTGGAAGTCAGAAAAGCAGTATATTATGCTTAGAGCTGATTAGAAGAATAAAGGGTATATATTATTTAAAATAGGGTCTTTGGCATAATTTCGTTATTGACACCTTCAATGTGTAATGGGCTTCCCTGATAGTTCAGTTGGTAAATAATTGACCTGCAGTGCAGGAGACTCTGGTTCAATTTCTGGATCGGGAAGATCTGCTGGAGAAGGGATAGGCTACCCACACCAGTATTCTTGGGCTTCCCTTATGGCTCAGCTGGTAAAGAACCCTCCTGCAATGTGGGAGACCTGGGTTTGATGCCTGGGTTGGGAGAAGGGAAAGGCTACCATTCCATATTCTGGCCTGGAGAATTCCATGGACTGTATAGTCCATGGGGTCACAAAGAGGCGGACACAACTGAGTGACTTTCGCTTTCACTCTTCAGTGTGTAATATGCAAGTCTTTGCAATACGTAGCAGCAGCAGTGATACCAACTAATTACCAGTCTACAGTCAGACTAGGAATAGCTTGCTTTTTTATTGCGTTACCCAAGAAAAGAGAAAAATCCTCTTCTGTTGCAGCCTGTTTTATGGGGCTGTTCACAGGCATTCAATCAGAGACATTAGGGCCTCCATTAGCTTCTTTTCTTAGTTTCTTTCACAGAAATAACCCCTTTTTAAAGGCAGCCATTTGCAGCTTAATAGTGAAAAGGGGCTTTTAAAAGTCACCGTATTGTAACCCCATGGTACCTAATTACTCAAACTGAACTAAATGAACTGGAGCAGGGAGAGAAGGACAGGCTTACGGCTGGAAGCTTGACCTTCGATAATCAAGTTCAACAGCAATGAGAGAGAGGCTCATGTAAGGAGGTTTACCAGCAGCTTCACTCTTCTGCTGAAGGCAAAAGGTCTTGGAACTCTTAGTTGTCTTCTTACCTTGCCCAATATCCATATGGATTTCAAAGTCATTTTTTGGTATAACTTTTCTGTTGTCCTAAGATATTACCTTACTTATGATAATGATTACGGTTTTTGTTTCATTTTTCCCTTGGTGAAATGTCTTTATTTTTAATTTATTTTTTATTGAAGTATAGTTGAATTGCAATGCTTCTGTTATACAGCAAAGTGACTCAGTTATACATAAACGTATATATATTCTTTTTCATATTCTTTTCCATTGTGGTTTATCACAGGATAGTGAATATAGTTTCCTGTGCTATACAGTAGGACCTTGGTTTTTTTTCCATTCTATATATACCAGTTTGCATCTGCTAATCCCAAACTCCCAATCCAGCCCTCTCCCACCCTCCTCTCCCTTGGCAACCACCAGTCTGTTCTCTACATCTGACTCTATTTCTATTTCACAGATAGGTTCATTTGTGTCATATTTTAGATTCCACATCTAAGTGATATCATATGGTATTTGTCTTTCTCTTTCTGACCTGCAATCCCAATCCTAGACATATAACCAGACAAAACTATAATTTAAAAAGATACATGTTCATAGCAGCACTTTTCACAGTAGCCAAGACATGGAAACAACCTAAATGCTCATTGACAAATGAATGGATAAAGAAGACATGGTACATATACACCATTGACAAATGAATGGATAAAAAAGATGTGGTACATATACACAACTGAATACTACTCAGTCATAAAAAACAACCATGAACTTCCAGATGTTCAAGCTGGATTTCGAAAAGTCAAAAGAACCAGAGATCAAATTGCCAACATCTGCTGGATCATTGAAAAAGCAAGAGAGTTCCAGAAAAACATCTACTTTTGCTTTATTGACTACACCAAAGCCTTTGACTGTGTGGATCACAATGAACTGTGGAAAATTCCTAAAGAGAAGGGATACCAGACCACCTGACCTGCCTCCTGAGAAATCTGTATGCAGGTCAAGAAGCAACAGTTAGAACTGGACATGAAACAGCATACTGGTTCCAAATCAGGACAGGAGTATGTCAAGGCTGTATATTGTCACCTTACTTATTTATCTTATATGCAGAGTACATGATGCAAAATTCCAGGTTGGATGAAGCACAAGCTGGACTCAAGATTTCTGGGAGAAATAGCAATAACCTCAGATGTGCAGGTGACACCACCCTTATGGCAGAAAGTGAAGAGGAACTAAAGAGCCTCTTGATAAAAGTGAAAGAGGAGAGTGAAAAAGTTGGCTTAAAACTCAACATTCAGAAAACTAAAATCATGGCATCCGGTCCCATCATTTCATGGCAAATAGATGGGGAAACAATGGAAACAGTGAAAGATCTTATTTTGGGGGGCTCCAAAATCACTGCAGATGGTGACTGCAGCCATGAAGTTAAAAAATGCTTGCTCCTTGGAAGAAAAGCTATGACAAACTTAGACAGCATATTAAAAAACAGAGACATTACTTTGCCAACAAAAGTCCGTCTGGTCAAAGCTATGGTTTTCCCAGTAGTTATGTATGGATGTGAGAGTTGGATTGTAAAGAAAGCTGAGCACCGAAGAAATGATGCTTTTGAACCGTGGTGTTGGAGAAGACTCTTGAGAGTCCCTTAGACAGCAAGGAGATCTAACCAGTCCATCCTAAAGGAAATCAGTCCTGAACATTCATTGGGAGAACTGATGCTGAAGCTGAAACTCTAATACTTTGGCCACCTGATGTGAAGAACTGACTCATTTGAAAAGACCCTGATGCTGGGAAAGATTGAAGGTGGGAGGAGAAGGAGATGATAGAGGATTAGATGGTTGGATGGCATCAGTGATGTGATGGACATGAGTTTGAGTAGGCTCCGGGAGTTGGTGATAGGGAAGCCTGGTGTGCTGCAGTCCATGGGGTCACAAAGAGTCAGACACAACTGAGTGACTGAACTGAGCTGATAAGAAAGAATGAAATTAATGCTGTTGGTAGCAACATGGATGCAACTAGAGATTAGCATACTTAATGATTATTTTAAGCCCCTCGGGTTTTTCTATCCAAATGGTATACAGACACATGCTCACATTATTTGCATCTTTCTCATTTTAAATATGTGTTTAAGCTCTCTCAGACATCAGTTTGGTCTAACCTAGAAGTACCAAAAAGTAGAAGACATATTAGGCATAAAAAAGCTTGGAGGCATGTATTTTTTCCCCTAGGTTGCCTAGATCAAACAGTATTTGCAATAAGAGGCAGAACATTTACCTACAATGTAATTATTAACACTTTATCATACAAAATAATTTTAAAGTTAAAATGATTCTTTCAACTTAATTTAAGGCTAGCTGTAATTTCTATAGGGATATAATCACACATTGCTGCTTTATATTGCCTTTGTGATAGATGAAAATGGGTTCAGGTAATTAGTATTCATTTTCAAGAATGAATGTAGGATAGTAAAAGTTTTATTTATAAAACGTTGGCTTTGCAAAGTAATTTGTAAAAAGTAGCATTTAGCTCTGAAAGTGAGAAAAAAGAAGTATAACAAAGTCATTATTCTCACTGATTCCAAAGAACTGAAGATAGTAAAGGAATATAGTGCTTTATGAACTAGTCCCAGGATTGGAAGAATGTTTAAAATCCATCTAGTTCAATGTCCATCTGATGTTAAAATTCCCTCTCTAATAACCTCACCATGCTCCTTCGAAAAATTCCCTTGTTTGATGTCTCCCTCTTCAAATTCACCTCGATACCCACTGTGTGCTTCCCTGGTGGCTCAGACGGTAAAGAATCCACCTGCAATGCAGGAGATCTGGGCTTGATCTCTGGGTTGGGAAGATCCCCTGGAGGAAAAAATGGCAACCCACTACAGTATTCTTTCTGGAAAATCCCCATGGACAGAGATCCTGGCAGGCTACAGTCCGTGGAGTCATACAGAGTCGGACATGACTGAGCGACTAAGCACACAGCACACCCACCGCAATCAATCTTGCCTCTCACCAGCCAGTGACTGAGATGATCATAGAGTTTATTATCCAAATTTAGACACCAGGGGGCGCTATTAATAGTAATAGTGGGACAACAGGCACAATCAGGGACATTGTCAAGCAAACCCAGATTATCCCTCTACTAGAGCATGACCTTTCTGTCGCTATTGCCAGTGGACAAATTTCAGCACCCATTTATGTATGGGTGACCCCATTAGCATTTGATGTTGATGACTTCTTAAAACTATTCTCCCACTCTTTTCTGTAATCCCATGTACTCTATTTTTCTCCCAACTTCTGTCCATTCCTGCTCTATCTTCTTATATGCTCACCACTTCTATACGCTATTTTCCAGGGTCCAACCATGATTTAACCACCTCCATGTGGGTGACTTCAGTCCATCGCTCTCTTCTGATGCTCAGGTGTACTTACATATCCAGCTGCTTACTGAACACCCCCACTCAGATGTCCCCTAGACCCCACACACTCAGTATGTTCAAAACTGAACTCATCATAGTTCCTCATCCTGAATCTGCTCCTCCACCTCCCCCTCTTACTGACTGACGTCATCTGTGTCATTTCCCGCGCTGGAAGCCTGGGAGTCAACTGTTATTCCGTCCTCTCCCTTACTGCCCACATTCAGGCAATCACCTCCATAATATTTCTCAGATCTTCCCAATTCCTTCCGTCCATTTTCATGGTCTTTGTTTAGACCACATCACCACTCATCTGTTTAGTCCTGTAATATTCTCTCTATGGTATCCTTGCTGCCAGCCTTGACTTTTCCTTGTCCATTCTTTGTGTTAAAATTGAAATCTTCTCATGTGACTCCTTTTTTAAAATTAATGTTTACTGTAGCATAGTTGCTTTACAAAGTTTTGTTACTTTTCTACTGTATAGCAAAGTCAATCAGCTCTATGTATTCATATTCCCCCCGTTTTTTGGATTTCCTTCTCATTTATGTCACTCCAGAGCACTGAGTAGGGTTCCCTGAGCTATATAGTAGGTTCTCATGAATTATCTATTTTACACATAGTATCGATGGTGTACATATGTCAATCTCAATCTCCCAACTCATCCCAGCCCCCCATGTCACTCGTTGATCAACATCAATCAATAGCTTCCAGTTGTTCTAGGGTGAAATATAAAACCCTATGACATGGACCTGGTTTCCAAGACTCTGGTCCCCATCTGTGTCCCCAGATTCACCATCCAGCCGTGCTGCCACACCAAGACACTGTGGTCTCTTCTCTCGCCCCTGGGCCTTGGAAAAAGATGTTCCCTCTGTCTAGAACAACCACTGACTGACTCCTCTTACCCTTAAGGAGTCATCACTGAAGAAGTCACCACCCAGGAACTCTCTCTCACCTTCAGAGGTCATGTGTAGTCCCCTTACCCTGACCAAAATGACATTTTGTCGCCAGTTTCCCCTCTCCCTCCTTACTCTGAACTCCTCACTCAGAATCTCCTTAACTACCTGATCTTGCTCATTTGTGTTTCCCCCTGCACAGTCTCTGACACACAGAGGGTTTGTGCCATGCACAGAGACACTTCATTGTATTCACTGCCTATCCTCAGTGTCTGGGACAGTGCCTGCACTAAGTAGGTGCCATATGTATACATCCATATAGAATAAATGAATAAAGTAGTCACAATGTTGTTTCACTGAGTAAGTGGTTTCCCCTTCTGTTTCAGTACCTCTAGGACTGTTTTCCTTAAAGGTGTTGCAGCTGCCTTCATTTCCCTCCTTATATACAAGGTAATTTGTTCCTAGAAGAAGTTAGCCTAGGCACATTGTGCTTCAGATCTTCGCCTTTTTGAAGCAATCTGGGTGATGTTCAGGGTTCCAACCTTGGCACAATGTGCTCAGAGTACAAGACATAGCAAAGGCAGGTCCCTGACGGAATATTTAAAGCTGCTGGGAGCAACTTCCTTACCTTACAGTTCGGGGAACTCAACAACATTTCCAAGATAAATTACAATGGGTTCAAGGGGAGAGTTGAAGCTGCATTTTTCATGGCCCACTTCCATACACATAGTTATGCCTCCAATCTATAATCTCTGAAATAAATTTGCTTCACTCTATATCTTTATTCTGTGCTCAGCAAACAGTGGGAGTTGCTGGAGAGAGTGCCCAAGCCAGGGTCACCAGTTTTCATGCTTAGGATGAAATAGACATTTTCCATTAAAGGCAAATCCTTCATTTCAGAAGTCTAGATAGATTTCTACTTAAATAATAGCTTCTATTGATAATGTTTAAGGCACTAAAAATACTGTGCTATACAAGAATGTTCTTCAGATATAGCATTTTCAGTTGTGATATTTTTTGTTCACATGAAGGATTGGTTGTCGTTCAACATTTCTGAATTGGTCAAACAAGTATAAAAGGATACATTGAACTTGATATCATCTGAAGAAGTCAGAGTGGTTTCTGTCCTGGTGGTATAATAAGAATTGCTTTAATTTAGTATTTATTATCACTGTGTTTGTTATGTCCCAGGCACTTGCATACTCTATAATTTTTTACATGGTGTATTATTTAATCCTTGTGCTGTGTGCTAAGTCATTTCAGTCGTGTCCAACTCTGCCACCCCATGGATTGTAGCCCATCAGGCTCCTCTGTCCATGCAATTCTCCAGGCAAGAATACTGGAGTGAGTTGCGTTTCCTCCTCCAGGGGTTCTTCCCAACACAAGGATCCATGGAACCCATGTCTCTTATGTCTCCTGCATTGGCATGCATGTTCTTTGTCACCTGGGAATTTACTAGATCAACTATATGAGATGAGTATATTATTGTCCCCATTTTTAAGATGAGGAAATAGGCACAGAAGATGGTAAATGAACTTCCTAGAGTTACACATACCAAGAAGCAGAACTGGGTTTAAGCTTATATTTCTAAAATCCCATGTTCCTTACTATGGTGCTCTTCTATCCTTATATATAGCAGAGACAGTCTAATATTTACTACTTAAGACCTATGTTACCTTCAGCTAGTTACCATCCCTCTCAGAACCTTGCTTTCCTTTCCTGAGATTCCTTCCAGCCTTACTATTCAATAAGCTTAATGTGCCTAAGGGGTTAATAGACAGTTTTAGGTAGCCTGGCATCCAACCCCAGGGACGGCGTAGCCTGGTGGGCTGCCGTCTATGGGGTCGCACAGAGTCAGACACGACTGAAGCAACTTAACAGCAGCATCCAACTTTACAAATGTGTGGTTACATCTTGTCCTCATATTTCATTGGCAGATGGACTATTTAAAATCTAGCTATCTGTGACTTTTCAAGCCATCATTGATTTTTGCTTTCTTTATGTATGTTCCTAGGGCTTGACACTGGGAATGACAAGTCAGAAGCCTTGACACTCTGTTTGAAGGACTGATACTTTGGCATGCCTAGTAGAGTCCCAAGCATGGCCCGGGTATTGAAATGTGCTTGATAACCCCAAGGGGCACTTTTGGTGGGCTCCTGTGAGCCTCAGAAACTCCTCTTCCACTTCTGGTTGGGTTGTAAATGATTCTTTTGTTTAAAGATTGTTCCAGATACATGAAGAGTAGCTCAGACAGTCTCTGAGGAGCCCGTGGTAGGAATTTACTTCCATTTCTAATCCATGCTTTTTCTAATAAGCTAGAAATTCAGATAGTGGTATTTTTGTATGAGGAAGAGAAAAGAAGAGTCTCCATATGATGATATTTTAAATCATTGCCTCCACAGATTCCAGATTTATACTGCATCTCAAATTTCCATTAGAAAAAATATATATATCTGTATATTTCCTCATATAGAATTCAGTTTAAGAAAGTGTATTTGGCCATAAACACACTTATAAACACATACCCTAGTCTTTATGTACCAAAAAATCTAGGTGGAAAATCATGTCAGAAAGTATAATAATTAAAATCTATTTCAGTTACTTTATAATCTATTATTCTCACTTATTTCATTATCTTTAGAAACATACATTAAATATAGTGGAAACAATCAGAATAATAGTAACCATGTCTTATCTACAAATATGTACATATGCATAAGTATTATTTAAAAGCATTTTACATCACTTATCTTTTTTCATCATTACAACAATCCCTCAATAGGTGGAATAAAGATAATTCCCTGGGAGATTCTGAGAACCATGTGAAATGATGTAGGTAAAAGTGCTTTGAAAATGAAAAGCCCTGGTTTACATTTACTGAAATATTCTTCTTGATACCACACTTTTAGCATGTCCAGGAAAATAAAAAGATACTGAGCTTAGAACACCTAACACCAGGCATTAAGTCAGATAATGAACTAGTGTTAAAACTGAGGGAAAAAACAAACATTTGTTGACTGTTTGTTACATGCCTTGGACTTCGATATTATGTGGTCTAATCTCCACACCAACCTTTAAATCTGGATTATTACTCATCAGATAAAAGGACAAATCTGAGATTTAGATAGAGTAAGTATAATTGGAAGAACAGACTCACACCCAAGCCTTCCTGACTTGAAGATCATGTTCTGTTCACTGTCCAACCCTGACTCATAACAGGTGCTTTTTCTATACCAGCCTGGGTACTAATGCTCTCAGGCTCATTCGCACGATAGGCACAGACCTACACCCCATCAATCCTCAGGAAGAACGATTAAGGGATGTACAATTGGCCAAATTCAGGAAGAAACAGTATGTTGTTGTCATGACCAGAAAGATGAAATCTATAAATTCTAAATATTATTTGAAATGTGAGAACATCAATAATAATGAACAATACATCAAATATCTATTGCTTCTGAATGTTCTAGGTAATACACAGAACAATTTTAAGTACACATAGCTTTAAATTAATACAAATGTAAAGTTAGAAACTATACCTATATTTGTTTCGTTGAGTTTCTCTTCTAAGAAAAAGATGAAGAATGAACCTCAGTGATAAAACTTTCCACTTGAAAGTCTAGTCAGCTACCTCAGCCACCAATAAATGTGGAAGATATGTTTCAGAATTTTTAATGTATATCGAATTAGGTGAACACTTATGGCTCTTCACCTTTCTAAATTCTCACTTCTACTTTTTTCATGGAATATGCATTTCCCCCTAGGAATGCTGAAAGGAATTTTTACACTAAATGACATAAAAATAGATCTGGCAGATAGATCAAAACCAAAATCAAAAGTAACAGTGAGCAAAAATCTTTTTTCAAGTAAAATTCTATTTGAAATCTTTCCTGAAAGATAATATGCTTCCTTACTGCCAGTGGAGCCTATATTTAAATCTCAGAGTTTGGTTGATTACAACATTTGATGGTGCTGACCAAGAAGGAGTCTTATTTCCAAATGATGAATTTCAGACTGACCGTTAGGTTTCCCTAGTGGCTCAGATGGTAAAAAATCTGCCTGCAACGCAGGAGACCTAGGTTCTATCCCTGGGTTGGGAAGATCCCCTGGAGAAGGGAATGGCAACCCACTCCAGTATTCTTGCTTGGAGAATCCCATGGGCTGAGGAACATGGAGGACTACAGTCCACAGGGTCGCAAAGACTTGGACATGACTGAGAGACTAACACACACATTAGCGCTTGTAAGACTTCTCTGCATAAGTAATGGCAAAGGAACACAAGCCCTGTGAGTAATAAATTGGACACCAGTCTATTGACTCTCTATCAAACATTCACCAACTTGCAGGAAAGAGCTATCTACACCGGGGGCAGGCAAGTCATCTGGAAGGATAAAGGGGAGACCTTTAATCATCTGAAAGTGTAATATGGCTAGAATTTAGCCCCTGGCTTATGGTCAACTTTCTATCACCATTAGCTCAGTCATACCCCAGGGCTTACCCTTGCCACATAAATATTCCTTATATAGACTCCCTTGGCTCCCTTTAAAATAGCAACTAAGCACACAGTCATCTGTCCCATTTGATCTTGCTCTTAAGAAAGAATAAAAAGTCAGTTGGAATGAGTTCTATCAGAGTAAAGATGCCGAGAAGTGAAAGTGAAAGTGAAAGTTGCTGTCGTGTTCGACTCTTTGCGTCCCGAACTTCTACCCACAATAGATGCCGGAGCAGAAGTAGAATAGACTGGGACTCAGATAAAGTGGATATGCTTGATAAAAGATGGTATCCTGTTCTAGGACAATCTATAAAATTGTTATCCTTTTAGTTTGCCTTGGAGCAAGTAATACAAGGAGTTAAAGAGAAAGACAACATATAAGGAAGGAATGAGGTTTTTCAGCCTCTTTATTGTGTTAGATAGAAAAGTTTTTAACTGAAGTAGTGGCTGTTTGTGGTGTGTGTGCGTGCTCAGTCATGTCCAACTCTTTGCAACCCAATGGACTATAGCCCACCAGGTGCCTCTGTCCATGGGATTTCCCAGGCAAGAACACTGGAATGACTTGCCATTTCCTTCGCCAGGGGATCTTCCTGACCCAGGGATCGAACTCATCTCATGCTTTGCAGGTGGATTCTTTACTGCTGAGCTGCCTGGAAAGCCCCACACATAAGACAAGATGCCTTTTAATTACAGAGCCTGGGATTGGCATTCCCAACTGCCACAAATCCTGTCTTATTTCCTCCAGAGCTAAGAAATAGTGAACACTGTATACACTATGTACTTGACACATACACAGGTATGGAACTTTATGTAAGATGTTTGAGCAATAACACAGACTGAATTGACATGATATAATTTTAGGGAGGGGCTTCCCTGATGGCTCAGATGGTAAAGAATCCACCTGCAATGCAGGACACCTGGCTTTGATCCCGGGGTTGGAAAGATCCCCTTGAGGAGGGCATGGCAACCCACTCCAGTGTTCTTGCCTGGAGAATCCCCATGGACAGAGGAGCCTGGCAGGCTGTGTTCCATGGGGTTGCAAAGAGTAGGACACTGAGCGACTAACCACAGCACACAGCACAATCTTAGGGAGAAGAGATGGAGAAAGTGGTCTGCACAGTATCTACAAAGTGGGGATTTAGCTAAAAGAGTCCAGAAGACAAAAGTGGATCATCTCAAACACATATGGGGAAATTCCTACTGGTTCAGAAGTCAGGAAGAAGAAAAGCTCATAGAAAACTAGCCTCCCACACAGACATTTTCACATGATAATGGGTCTATAAAGGGGGAGAATAGGGTTACCTGGCTAGAGACAACATAATAAAGGGCTGTGGAAGTCAGCAGATGTAGTGAAAAATAATAAACTTATTAGCTGAGCAAATGAAAGCCTTTTTATGGAGAGGAGAGTGATCAGTTGATTCCCATATCCATGAAGTTTCAAGCCAGAGAAAGTCAACTTCCATTAAGTTAAGAAAAACTTGGATTGAAAATTAAGCAGTTTTCTCTAGAGAAATGTAACACTTGGGGCTGACATTACAGGCTACAGTTTTAGAGCCATTCATACTGTGGATCTTCTGAAACTTATTCCTGTAAAACCTGGCTAAAATGAATAATAATGAAAAGAATCCAAAATTGAGAGAAAAATATAATGGGGGGAGAAGATCCCTGTTGGCTTGAGGGGTACTTCTGAGCTGACTGCACGTGGCCAAATTTCATACTTTGTAAACACATTCGTCTGTGTTACCTCGTCTGGGTCATTGTGTAACAGGAAAGCAGAGAATATCCAAGTCATCATGGATCCATTTACTAAGGATGGCTCTGCTGGAGAAACATGTGAAATCATTAGTAGACTCCTCAAGGCTATGAAGGTGTCCCTTTGTAAAGCCTGCAGAAATGAGCAGACAACACCCATTCTGAAGAGTTCTAGACTCCCCCTTTTGGGAACCGAAGCCCCTTCCAGCTTTATATTCCATGGCTCTAATAGGATACACCTCTCTGTGAACATGTCTGAAAAATGTATGATGCCACTTTGCTGGAAAATATGTTTTCTGTTCACCTTTAAATCCATCATAAAAGTGAGAAAGCTCTGTTATTGAAAATATGAAAAAAGCAAAATAGCACTTAATAGAAAAGAAGAGAGAAGCCAGGATAGTGGCACTCCATAAAAATTAATAAACTCGGTATAATATTTAGTCAAAGAAAGGCATCACTTCTGAGACAGATGCCTGTAAATCTCACTGAAGCAGCATTGTTTCACAATTTCCCCAGCCTCAGGAAATTGTATTAGGTACAGGAAGAAGTAACATTGAAGGCACTCGATTCTTGGCCTGAGTTTCTTGTTCAAAGCAGTTAGAACTGGCAGTATGTACACTTTTTAAAATTGTCTAAGTGGAACCATTCTTTGCAGAAAGGTAAAGGAGGGAGTTTTAAGAATCTGGTTGGTTGGGGCCTTGAGGAGTCCAGTTTACTGTGGATATTACCAATCTAAGGACAATACATGGATGACCAGATTTTCTTCTTCCCTAAAATCCATTTCACCAGATATTTTTGCTAGTTTTCTTGATTTAAGTTCAAAAGTGAGTCAATTTTAGACACAGATAGAATTAATAGAATTAATTCACAGCAGTAGACAGCTTTTGACAAAATACGACTATTCCTCATTCAAGAAGAGTATATGGTATGAATTTTTCCTCAAAACTTCTTCCAGCAGATAGATACTTGTTTCTGAGGGTTTTTTGTCTGTTTGTTTTACAATGCCTCTGATGATGAGCAAGCTGATTTAGACACGACTTGCTTCTTTTTCTTTTTAAAGAGACAGAATAAATTTATAGGGGCAATTTTTAAATCAACATTTACTGTGCTCTGCTTTAAACTTGTCTGTTACATGTGACTGACATTATTCCCATATGCAAATATGATCCATCTCATTTTTAATAAAGATGTTGATTTTATGAAAAACAATTTGCTTAAAAAACCCAACATTTTACTGTTTGGTAATAACTAATTAAATGAGTACCCACCAAAAGATTTTTTATTTATGACAGGCTCAGGCACTTATTTTCTGAGATTTGTTGGCTCTTATAAAACAGATGAACCTGGTTAAATAAAAGAGGTGCTAGGACTTGGGTTTGGACCTTCAAGATATCCAAAGACCCCAACTTCCTTTCAGCTGAGAGAGAAAATCTTAGCACTCTAAAAGCTGAACCTGGTAGAACATAGTTACATAAAATGCCTTTTCAATTTTTTTCAGTCTATTTATTACCCTTTACTATTATAGGAAAATTATGTTATCACCTGATTACTGAGAAAGCACACAAAAATCTCGCCTTCCAAATCTGACTCGGTCCTTGACTAGGATGAACAAAGCCAGACCATCTGCTCTGAATATCATTACCACTTTGGCCATTTGGGCAAAGGACCTATCTTCTCTGCTTCAAAAAGAGGTTTAAGATCAAAAAATTGAAATCAAATAAGTAGACAGGAAGAAACGTTTGGACAAATAACACTTTCCAACAAAAGCCCTATTTGTTAGGTTATCATCATCATCATCATCATCATTTTAATTTTCATTCTGGCCACAGAGTTAACCTTTGGGGTCTCCATTTTACAAGACATTTTAGTAAAAAGAAACAAACAAAAAACTTAATTCCAGAGCTTCTGCCATAAACGCTTAGGAAGAAAACCAGCATGTGTGTGAATGTGAGTCATCAGTCACCCCCACCCTGCTTCCTGGTGAATATCCACTGGAAAACCAGAAACTCAGATTGAGTGTATACATCTATTTCACCAGAATAATACTATACCCCAGGCCATGTTAATTTCCTGAACTAAACAGTCCCTAATCTGCTGAAAGGCAGCTGGCTAACTGCTGGTGTCTGGCAAGTACCCCATCTGTCCCCCTGCCTCGGGGCTTTCTCTCCTGTCTTCACTTTCCCTTTCTCTCAAGCAGGCGTCTCTCTTTGTTTTCAGGGCTGTAGTCAACCTGAACTTTGCTTTCCATGCCTGAAAACTTGGGCTCTTTTCCTCTATCCTGCGGACCTCCGGCTTTGTCTAAGTGACAAGACACAGTTGTGTTGACGGTAGTTACGGCGCTGGTGATGGTGGAGATCATGACGGTGATGGTGGAGATGGGGGTGCTGATGGTGTAAGGAGCGCAGGCTGAGCGGGCGCCGGGAGGAGGATGGACCACGGAGGCGGTGAGAGTGGGGTGCGAGAGGGATGGTGTGCGGAGGGAATTGCAGGTGGGAGCTGTCCACGCACCGAAGTGCTGAAACGCCGCAGCCATGGCATCGCAGGAGCGGGGAAGGCGGGGAAGCGCTGCAAATACAGAAGGGAGAAAAAAGGCAACAAATACCTTCACACGGCCGCCCAGCCTTGCTTTGGTAATGTGTTTCTGCAGGTGTCCTCGGTGCTGAGCTGAGTGAGTGAGATCCCCTATTCTGGCAGGTTCGGGCTCAGATTTCTCTAGAAAGCTGTGAATGAGAGCCCCGGCTCCAAGGGGCTGTGATTTTTGGTAGGAGGCGTGTGCGCCCGAGACTCTGTCCTTCTATACGGAGCCTGGCTTTCCCCTGGGTCCTAAATGCCTCCGCACCCTTGCTTTCCCCCGAGGTTCCGTCAAGACAATACGAAGAATTATTGCAATTTTATAACATATAGGATAAAAAATACTTACCATTAACCACCCCCACCCCCTTCCACACACAAAACCTTAAAAACAGAACCTATTAAACAAATTAATGCAAACGCTGAAAGAGACTCTGTGTATGTATGTATAAATGTAACAGATGAAAAAGTACAACAAACCTATGGGGAAAAGAATGAATTATTTCATTAACAAATTGTAGTAAGAAAATGAACGATTTGGAAAAGGTTCAAATTAAAGCCCCATCGTACCAAATTAATTCCACCTAAATTAAAGAGCTAAATAAGAAAGTAAAATTTAATAAAAAAGCTGGAAGAACATAAGAAATATATTTACTGATTTCAGGATGAGGAAGGCTTTCTAAGCACCAGAGGAACAGAAGGAATCATAAAGAAAAAAGGGCAATAAGTTTGAGTGCATAAGAATACTTTTGAATGTAAAAATATTATAACAAAGTAAATATAAATGACCACTTGGAAAAAAATTGCAACAAATATGTTTCATCCATAAAATAACTCACATCAAAAGAAATACACTATCAGTCTAAGATAAAAAAAGGAGGACAAACATATGACAAGGAATTCACTAAAGAAAGGTAAATGCATTGTAAACCTATTTTTTTCATCAACCTCTCTTATAAACAAAGATATGTAATTTAAAATAGTATAATTTTGACTGAGGGTTTAAGTCTACTCAGTATTTCATATTGTTGAGATAATGATGAGGAAGTGCCACCTTTCTATAAATCTATTTCCAAACATACATTGTGTCATAAAATATATATACATTTAGACCCAATGATTCTACTTTATGCACCTTATCCTGGGGATATAGTCAGATATACAGATAAGGATTTATGTATGTAAATTTAGTTTATGATAATCAGTTCAGTTCAGTCGCTCAGTTGTGTCCAATTCTTTGCGACCCCATGAACTGCAGCACGCCAGGCCTCCCTGTCCATCACCAACTCCCGGAGTCCACCCAAACCCATGTCCATCGAGTCGGTGATGCCATCCAACCATCTCATCCTCTGACATCCCCTTTTCCTCCCGCCCCCAATCCTACCCAGCATTAGGGTCTTTTCCAATGAGTCAACTCTTCACATGAGGTGGCCAAAGTATTGGAGTTTCAGCTTCAACATCAGACCTTCCAATGAACACCCAGGGTTGATCTCCTTTAGGATCGATTGATTGGATCTCCTTGCAGTCCAAGGGACTCTCAAGAGTCTTCTCCAACACCACAGTTCAAAAGCATCAATTCTGCGGCACTCAGCTTTCTTCACCATCCAACTCTCACATCCATACATGACCACTGGAAAAACCATAGCCTTGACTAGATGGACCTTTGTTGGCAAAGTAATGTCTCTGCTTTTAAATATGCTATCTAGGTTGGCCATAACCTTCCTTTCAAGGAGAAAGCGTCTTTTAATTTCATGGCTGCAATCACCATCAGCAGTGATTCTGGAGCCCCAAAAAATAAAATCTGACACTGTTTCCACTGTTTCCCCATCTATTTCCCATGAAGTGATGGGACAAGATGCCATGATCTTAGTTTTCTGAATGTTGAGCTTCAAGCCAACTTTTTCGCTCTCCTCTTTCACCTTCATCAAGAGGCTCTTTAGTTCTTCTTCACTTTCTGCCATAAGGGTGGTGTCATCCGCATATCTGAGGTTATTGATATTTCTCCCAGCAATCTTGATACCAGCTTGTGTTTCTTCCAGCCCAGCGTTTCTCATGATGTACTCTGCATATAAGTTAAATAAACAGGGTGACAATATACAGCCTTGACGTACTCCTTTTCCTATTTGGAACCAGTCTGTTGTTCCATGTCCAGTTCTAACTGTTGCTTCCTGACCTGCATACAGGTTTCTCAAGAGACAGGTTAGATGGTCTGGTATTGATAATAGAAATTGTCAAAAATAATGAAAGCATCACATTTTTGTATATAGCCTATCATGTTTGAAGCTATTAAAAAGGTATTTTTGAAGACTACTACAGACAAAGAAATGTGCTTGCAAAATGGTAAGTGAAAAAAAAGCAATACCAAATACAATACCCCCATTATACAGCTTTCATATTTACTAAAAAAAAAAGAAACGTTAAATATTTTAATGCAATTTTTTTATCATATATTTCACAGAGATTTAAAATAGTCAGAATTCTTCCAACTGTGGGCATAGCATTTATTTACTTCTCTGTTTAATATCTCTCTTTCCAATAGAATATAAGCACCATGTGGTAGAAAATTTGTCTGTCTGTTCACTACTGCTTCCCAACCATCTAGAAGCATGCCGGAATGTCACAGAAGTTCAATAAATATTTGAGGAATAGAAAAATGAATGAATGACATAACCCCTACATACAGATATGCTTTTAAAGTTTATAGAGCTATGAATTTCATATAGAAAGTTATCCAAAAAGGTATAGTACAGCAAAATGATCTGAGGTTGTTACTGAGTTTTGATCACATATCAGTTCAATCAAAGGGACATCTTCAAAGGTATAGTTAATCATGGACATGACATGCAAACTAGCACCAAATGGAAACTTTTTAGGAGAAAAAGGTTTTCTCTAATTAATTTGCAGTCAAATACTGTTCACTTCTTCTTGATCATGATCCCTTTAAAAGCTTTTTGGACTTTCCTTTCTTCTGCGATGCTAACATTAACTATCCTGCTTCTCTTCCTTCTTTCATCCATTTTATAACCACTAATGGAAATATAAGCCAAGACCTAAGTATTTAATTAGCTTATGACATAAGACTTCTTCAAAGTTTCAGATGATTTTGTCTACCTCTGCTCAGCTGATGTTCTCTTTCAGGTTTGTTTGTTTGTTTGTTTTCTACTATCAATTGTGACTTTTGAATGACATTGGTGATAACTTCACCAAGTTTTATTTGTATTTGTAGAAGCAAAATCATATGTGTGAGTTTGTGTGTACTCCCCTTCCTGAGAAATCTTTAGAAGAAAATTCTCCCCACTTATAAGAGGCTGAATCATAAACCCAGAGTACACCTGCCTGATCAAGTAATAGGGCCCACAGAGATGGGGCAAAGTAACCACAAAACCTTATAGTCTTTTATTATGAAAGTTTTAAAAACAGTTTTAAATTTTCCTGACACTGATCAGAGTGGAAAAAAATGTTTTTTTTTTAAACCGTTTATGATTATTGCTGTTTAGTCACTAAGTCATGCCTGACTCTTTTGTGATCCCATGGACTATAGCCCGCCAGGCTCCTCTGTCCATGGGATTTCCCAGGAAAGAATACTGGAGTGGGTTGCCATTTCCTTCTCCAGGGGATCTTTCCTACCCAGAGGTTGAACCTGCATGTCCTGCATTACAGGTAGTCTCCTGCATTGCAAACAGATTCTTTACCAATGAGCCACCAGGGAAGCCCTTATTTATGATTAGAATAGATAAATCCACTATATTACAAGATTAACTTCTTCCCAAAGTGCCAGTGAAAGGGTACCATTTTACTTTATACTTAAGGGTATTATCCTTGTGTTTATGATATGCTTATGATAATACCATTCTACACTTAAAATTTCTTTATAAGAACAACTGCCCTTTCCTGAGTAGATATGTCTTCATTGTGTTGAATCTTTTTGTTTCCGGGATCCAAATTATCTTTGCTCAGAGCTTTCGCTTCATAACTGCTAACCAGAGGTGTCTGTGATGGGTTTGTTTTCTTTAGTCACATTGATTGAAATTGTCCTGATACACTGCACGTTCTGCTCACCCTCTCTTTCAGCTTCTCAGATTTCTCAGCTGCCTAAATATTTGTTTTCAGGGTCCCTCCCTGCCCCCTTGTGTATGAGCAGCCAGTGCCAAGAGTTCAAGTCTAGTTTGCTTATCTGCTCATAAGCATCTTTCATGGTCCTTGACCTCGTGCCTGACATTACCAAATCAGTTACTCATTTCTGCACTGCCTTAAAGTGAAGTGAAAGTTGCTCACTCATGTCTGACTCCTTGCGACCCCATGAACTGTAGCCTGCCAGGCTTCTCTGTCCATGGAATTCTCCAGGCCAGAATACTGGAGTGGACAGCCGTTTCCTTCTCCAGGGGCTCTTCCCAACCCAGGGATTGAACCCAGGTATCCCACATTGCAGGTGAATTCTTTACCATCTGAGCCACCAGCATTGTCTTAAAGGACCCTGTTAATGTTGGATTTGCTGTGGTCTAGGTTTGGTTAAGGGGAAGATGCTTGCTGTGGGTTGGCTAGTGACAGCTGAAAGCTGTATCCATGTGGGAGTGCACTGAAGTCTGAGAGTCCAGACAGGTGGGATAATACTCAGAGAAACATCACTATGTATAAGAGTGATGTTAGGATGATATTACAATGGTAAAATAGCACATTTCTAGACAATTAGATGTTTAAGGACTGGGTAATATATAAGGATTAAGATCAAATTGCAAAAATATAAATATTTTCCTTAGCCATGAGAATAATTCATTTTCCTTATGTGCTCTCCTTATGTATGCTTTGTGCTGTATATCTTAATATATTGTCATAAGAGATTGTCACTGTTATTTTTACTATCTAATATGCAGGCCAATTTTGAAGTTTTCGAGTTTGTTTTAGTCAGGATAGGCTCGGTAATGCAAATTAACTCCGCACTGCCAGTGGCTTCCACGACAGTGTCTTCTTTGTTAACGTGGGTTTTGGGGTCGGGGGAAAGCGGAGCTCTGTTCTGTGTAGTCACCTAAGGGCCAGGTGAGGAATTGGCATAGCCAGGAAGAACAAGGAACACACTTCTTTTCTGCTCACAGCCCACTGGCCAGAACAAGTCACATGGCCCCACCTGTGTAAAAGGGAGCTGGATAATGTGTGTGAGCACAGTGGTATTTAGCAAGCAGTCGATGTTTATGCAACAGTCTACCCTGTGGTTCCCAAAAGTATCTCAGTTCCCTTCTTAACACACATAGGATGTACTCAGCCCATCTCCAAAGATTCATTTATTCACTACACCCAGGTCCAAGTTCAGGTCTCCAGGTTTTATGGAGTTGTCTGATCCAGAGGTGATCCTCTTGTCTTAAAGATGAATAAAAAATGCAAATTATTTGCAACCCCTTCTGCCAACATACCCAGCATATAACAGTAGGAGAGAACAGGGTAACCACAACAAATACTCCCAGTTAGAAAGGGAAGGATGGGAGGATCCTGGCAGTCACTGAGCCCAGTAATTCTGAAATCACACTAAGCAGATGTGGCCAAGACCTCCTCCACTGAGGGTTAGAGGGTTTTTTTGACTAGAGCCTTACTCTAGTCTCTGGGGAAAGCTTCTTATTCCTTTGTTTTCTGTGACCCCTGGCACCACCTCTGAAAGGTCCCTGTTTTTCCCATTATGCACCTCAGCCACAGCCAAAATGGGAATTATAGAATATGCCCTTAGTTGAAATTGAGTTTCCAACTTTAGTTTCAATTTCTGTTTTACTTGGGTCGTAGCAAACATCCAGTTCTTTAAGGAACAGTATGCACTCAAGAAACCACACAACCACATAGTTAAACATTTATAAATTCCAGCATTAGTTTCCTCAAAAGTCTAAATGAGTAAGCAAGCTAAAAAGGTGGTAACATGGTATACAAACTGTATCTCTGAATTGATCAGTCCTTCTCTGCCTTGACCACCACCGGATGTCTTCTTGTTGTTGTCATTTTGAGGGTTCTTGGAGAGAGTCAGGGAAACAAGGTCACAGGTTGCAGCATCACTGCTGTGGCTGGTTGGGTGTATCTCTCATCTGAGACCTGGACGGTATCAATATGCCTCAAATTCCACTAATTCAAGGTGACAGCATTCAGAGTTGCATCATTAAGCTGGAGTGTTTGTAGATCTGTCCTGGGCAAGGTGACCACATGCCCATCAAAGGATCCCATTTCCTTTGGAGTGACATGGAAAAACTTCAGTTCAGTTCAGTTGCTGTCATGTCTGACTCTTTGTGACTCCATGGACTGCAGCAAGCCAGGCTTCCCTGTCCTTCACCAACTCCTGGAGCTTACCCAAACTCAGGTACACTGATTTGGTGATGCCATCCAACCATCTCATCCTCTGTCATCCCCTTCTCCTCCCGCCTTCAATCGGTCCCAGCATTGGGGTCTTTTCAAATGAGTCAGTTCTTCGCATCAGATGGCCAAAGTATTGGAGCTTCAGCTTCAGCAGCAGTCCTTCCAATGAACATTCAAGGTTATTTCCTTTAGGATTGACTGGTTTGATCTCCTTGCAGTCCAAGGGACTCTCAGAGTCTTCTCCAGCACCACAGTTTGAAAGCATCAATTCTTCAGTGCTCAGCCTTCTTTATGGTCCAACTCTCACATCCATACATGACTACTGGAAAAACCGTAGCCTTGACTAGACGGACCTTTGTTGGCAACGTGATGCCTCTGCGTTTTAATACGCTACCACGCTGTCTAGGTTTGTCATAGCTTTACTGTCTTGTAAAATGCAGCAAATAAGAACCAAGAGACACCACCACTAACACTTTGTCTTTTACTCACTTTCCCCTGGAAATTTTATTTTAATTATTTGATCATAGAATCTTACTCCTAAGTTATTGCAGGTGGCAGTTTTGCTAAATGTTTCATATTCTAATATGCACAGATTATCTTTCTTACTTTTGATATCAGCCTCCTAATTACATATTGCCAACTATTAGGTCAACACTACACAATTTATCTTTTAATATAGACTTTACTTCCAGGAGATGATAGTAATTACTCCAAAACCTCTATTTTTTTTGAGCTGTTATATTTCCAAAAAAGGAGCTGTGTTACCACCAATGAAGGTCCAGAGAATTTCATCCCTAGTGTCCTTAAGAAATACTTTTTAAAGTATTTTTGCTTTAAAATAATGTGATATTTATTAATGCAGATAGTTAATGATCTTGCTATGTTCATTTAGTTTTGTTTCTATTTCAATATAAAACAACATTTTAATATGAAACATGATAAAATAACTCTTCAACATCTAATGTCAACAGTATGATTTTTAAAATTGGATTCTGCAGAAATTGTACATCATTTTGAATTCCAAAAGAAAAATTCTAATACAAGGGATAGACTTCAGTAAGTGTGTATTTAATTAGGTTCGTTATTTATTTAGCATATTTAAACTATCCATTTAATTTAAAAATTAATCCTTTTGCCCCTATTCTTTGAATACTATGATTAATAATGTGTACAGAAAATATTTAAGTAAGCTGACTTCTTATCCTATTTAAAATATTTAAAATTCACTTTGGCTTCTGCTCATGTAATTTTATGCCTTCATGACAAATACTGTCATGCTCGATGAGGCCTCATTTCTTCTAATAAAAACTAACCAACTTCAAAGATACTAATATTATTTCTGAACTATACAGTAATCTTACCACAAATTTTACTGAGACTGTGAACCTGGGTTAAATGTCTACTGGATTCTAAACTCATTATATTTTACATATATATTCATAATATTAATAAATAAATAATCAACCAACTAAACATCTAACTTATATGTCCAACTTATCTTATTGAACTGGCATTTCAAATTTATATCCTTGTGATACACTTAAAGTTTACATCCTTCCAGCCCCGCAAGGCTTTCAAGGATATCTTAATAGTAGATCAGAGGAGAAGGATGGTTTGGGGAATTAGTGCTACAAATCGACTTTAAATGGATTCCAGCCACTGTGAGTTCCTGTTTCTGCACAACTGGAAAACGTGTGGAATTATTTCTGCAGATCTTTTCAGCAACCACAAGGGTTTGGCTTCTAAATCTGCAATTTGCAAGTCATTCCTTGGGAAGACCATAAGAAAGTAGAGAATTAGTCCTTGAGAACAGGAAAGAGGTAGAGAAAAGGTAGAGAGGAGAGGTTTTGTATGAAAACTGCGGAGAAACGCATGACGTAAAGCACATGTGGGCCGAGCGTGGCCTTTCTCCCCTACCCCGCGGAAGCTGGAGGTGGGATGCTAAAGAGAAGCTGACTTTGAACAAGAAGTCCTATGGGCAGAGCTGTGCTGTAAGAAGGAAGGAGATTGAAGTGAGGGAACACAATTAAGGTTTTTTAAGCCCCAATTTTTTTTTCATCCCAAATGTAACCTCTATGACCTGCATCTTAAATTCTATATGTAATAGGGGGCTTCCCTGGTGGTCCAGTGACTAAGAATCTGCCTTGCAATGCAGGACACCAGTTCGATCCTTGGTCCGGGAAAGTCCCACATCCCGCCGGGCAGCTGAGCCCATGTACCACCACTGCTGAACCTGCACTCTAGAGTCCGAGAGCTGCAGCCACTGAAGCCTACTTGCCCAAGAGCCCATGCTTCACAACAAACGAAGCCATCACATTGAGAAGCCCTCTCACCACAAAAAAGTAGTCCCTGCTTGCAGCAACTAGAGAAATCCCAAACCCAACCAAGACCCAACACAGCCCAAAAGTGAAATAAATCATAAATTAAAAAAATAAAACAAAAGTAATAAGGTCGTCAGTCTCCTATGTTGCTTAAATATCTCTCCCCAAACCTTGTCAACAGAAAGGCCCCACTTCCCCTGCCTTCTCTAAGAACCGCCCACTCCCCTGGCCCCGCCCCCACCCCAAGCTAAGGTGCACTTTGATTGGTCCACCCCCACGGGAGCCACTGTTTCTCAGAACCAGTTCCTACACAAGTGGTGGGAGTCTTGTCCCTGTCGAGGAGGATGCCTGACCCATCACAGGGGCCTCTGTCCCAAGCAGTGCTATCAGTGCCCCAGTGCCCAGCACCAGCCAGGCCCAGAGGCCCAGGGATCTTGGGATTAGGCAGAAGACATGCACCCTTGTGGTCCAGGGGAAAGACACCCATAATGATTCCAAGACAATTTCCTCTTCTGAAGGAGACCCTCTAAGTCAGGGATCCCCAGCCTCCGGGTATCTGAGATGCCTGATGATCTGAGGTGGTATTAGTTGCTCAGTCGTATCCAACTCTTTGCTGATGTAATAACAATAGGAAGAACGTGCACAATAAACGCATGTGAACCATCCCAAAACCACCCCCACCCCACTGCTGCCTCAAAGAAGCAACATATGTAAAGCGTGTAGCAAGCTCTAACATTAATGGGAACTGAAAGTGGGAATCAATACAAGGAGAGGGTTCCCCAACCTATGGATCACCCCCTTATAGATCTGCCCTCAGTTGGTGCTTAGAACATGCTTGCCTGCGTGCTAAGTCGTTTCTGTCATGTTTCCAACTCTTTGCAACCCCATGGACTGTAGTCCGCCAGGCTCCTCTGTCATGGGATTCTCCTAGCAAAAATACTGGAGCGAGTTGCCATTTTCTCCTCCAAGGGATCTCTCCGACCCAGGGATGGAATCGGAGTCTCTTACGTCTTCTGCAATGGCAGGTAGGTTCTTCACCATTAGCGCCACCTGGGAAGCCCTTTAGAACAAGCCTGGTACATAGTAAATGCTCTATCAATAGGGAGAAGGAGGGAAAGAGATAACAAGAGAAAGAGAAAGGCAGAGAGACGAAGAGACTCATGAGCCAGCAAGATCAGACTCCAATCAGATTGGAAAGACTGACAGAAAGTAAAAAGTCTGGGTAAAGAGGACTGTAGTCTGTTAACGTGGGATTTAAAAAGGATTGGTTCAGATGGTAAAGAATTTGCCTGCAATGCAGGAAACCCGAGTTTGATCCCAGTAGGGAAGATCCCCTGGAGAAGGAAATGGTAACGCACTCCAGTATTCTTGCCTGGAGAATCCCATGGACAGAGGAGCCTGGTGGGCTACAGTGCATGGGGGTCGCAAAAGAGTCAGACATGACTGAGTGACTAACACTTTCACTTTTTCTCTTTCAAGAAGCAGGATTCAGTATGGCTCCAGGTCACTCAAGCAACAGAGAAGTGGCAAAGGTAAGGACCAAGACACCAGGGGAAGGAGAGAATGTGATGGGGATATAAAAAACATCAGAAGTCAGTGGGAACCACTTTGCCTCTGACCTGTGTGGGTCATTGCACTGAAGCCAGCTTCCCTTTCCTTGATGGCACCATTGTCTACATAAATTGTCCTCCCCAATTCTTCCAGCTCAACCATTGTGTCTCTTTACTATACTTTTATATATTAACTAAAAACCTGGGTTTTTTAACAAAGCAGGCCCCTTCAGAGATAGCTATTATCTTGTGTGGTTTTAGTCATTCTTTTCTCCCAGTAATATCACATATATTATGTTAAGTGCCAGGAGTACAAAACTGATTAAGACATAATCCTTTGTCCTTGAGCTGCACAGAGTCAAATGAGGAAGCTAAATGTGAGAGTAAACAATTAAAATGCATCTGATTAAGAATTGGATAAAAATGTGAGAAAATGCTGCAGAGCACAGGGGTTGTTTAGAAACAGAGTCTAGTTTAATTAAAATTTAAAACCAAAGAGAATATTGCCAGGAAGACAACTTTACTGGTGCATAAATGCAAGAGCTTTTCAAGCAATTTTTCTAACTCATATGGATCTCCTGCTGGGACTGTTTGTGATTACCCCACAGAAGAGCTGGACCATAAAGAAGGCTAAGTGTCGAAGAATTGATGCTTTCGAGCTGTGATGCTGGAGAAGACTCTGAAGAGTCCCTTGGACAGCAAGGAGCAAACCAGTCAATCTTAAAGGAATCAATCCTGAATATTCACTGGAAGAACTAACGCTGAAGCTGAAGCTCCAATACTTTGGCCACCTTATGTGAAGAACCATCTCACTGGAAAAGACCCTGATGCTGGGAAAGATTGAGGACAGGAGGGGAAGGGGGTGGCTTTTGCTAACCATGTTAATGGCAACTTAAGAAGCACAGCTCCCTCTTTCGCCAGCCCCAATGATCTTTTTGAAATGGAGTCATCTTGACATAGGAAATCTTGCATGACTAAGAGAAAATAATTTCTGAGCATGCCATAAGATTTTACTTTTTATGTTAACTTAGTGAGTGGTTCTTTTGAAGGATCAATGGCATTTCAAAGGCAAGCACCTTCTACAAATTTGGAAATTTTGACTTTATGCTTACAAAAGGAAATGCCATAACTTAATCACCTTTTACAGGTTGTTCCCTTCATTTTTCAAAATAAGCAATAAATTCTGTGTGTGTATGTGTGTGTGTGTGTGTCTGTGTGTGAAGAGGAGAGGTTGAGTAGAAGACACAAAACCCAGCTTTCTCCTTCAGCGTGGTTAAATTACTCAACCTCCTGAACTAAGCTTCCTTTTCATACTGCTTCTTCTAAAATACTTTTGTGATTTCAGTGAGAGATTTGTATTTGGTTCTGACTTTAATCTCTCATACAAATATAACCAAGGATGAACACAAAAGACTCTTGAAGGACAGTTCAGATGTAGGTGGGGTCACCCATATATAAAACACATTGTTCATCAGCTACCTTGAACAAATCACTTACCTCCATAGTTCTCTCATGTTTTTACTGTGAAAACTGGATCACAGACTGAAATGCCTTGAGGTGCAAGGCAGGTAATGCAAATGCGTGAATGGGTTCAGAGGTCGTCACTGTTGATGGTGGAAAGCGTGGTGGACAAATCACCACCTGAAAGCATTCAAAACCAAAGTTAAAGGGAAGAGAAAAAACAGCTAGACAAAGTCGGAGGAGTTCTCCTGTTTGCAATCTCTGAGTTAGATCATCATTCTTTTCCTCTCCAGTTTTCATAATTCCATAGTCTTTGTTGTTTCTTTGGCTTGAAGTCAAGTTCTCTCAGCATCTGAGCTCTCCCAGGTTGCACACTGGGCACCTTTGGGCACTTCATTAATTCTTTGCACCACCCTACAGCCCTTCCATAAATTGCTTATTCTGTTGCACTCTTTATGTATTACTCAATGATCGCAGTCTTAAAGCTGTCTGACAGCCTTATTTGTACTTGGAGAAATGAACTGTCTATAATATGAGTTATGAAGATATAAGCCACTACAAGTGTTAATCAATCGAAGAAAGTAGCACCAAATTTTAAGCAACTTTATCTGGAGAGAAAGGATGTTTCAGGCTAGTTCTGAGTCGCCCAAACTTAAAAATAATCAGTGATTGTGTTCTCCTTTGCCATGACGTATCTTCAAAATGGAGATAAATTCTTGGACCCTGAAAATCAATAACAGCACATTAAAAGAAAGAGGTAGCAATTTCTCTGCTTTGATGAAAACATTTCAGATTTGCTGCATGTTAAAAACACCCAGGAACAAACGGCAATGAGCTCACTAATCAGAATTTGGTTAAGATGAAGAAGGAGAAGAAGGCAGGAAGAGAAAATGTAAAGCAATGTCTTTGGTTAAGTGATTCATTGGGGTAGAGAAATGGCATTATCAATAACTGTCAAGAAGATTTAAACTCAGGGAAATAGAGCTAATTTCAGCTGGAGTAAAGGAGTATATCCATAATACTAGGAAATTAATTTCAGAGAATGTTTAATCTAATCCAAGCAAATGGCAACAAAATAAAATAGTTTCTTTAAGACAGCATTGAAAGAATAGCTCTTCTGCCATTTTTTAAATCACCCATTGGTCCTTTGTGCAACACCAAGCACAATGAAGGTACTCAATAAACTACCTGATTGCCTGCCATGTGAACATTTAAAATAAACTGAGTGTTGTTTTTAAATTTTTTTATTCATTATAATTAGCCATTTCTAATTCTTACAAATTCAGAATGACTGTCCTATCACCCAACATCTGGCATCAGGACTTTTTTATTGAGCTGAGTAACCAGCAAAGCCCATCAATGGCACTCTCTTTGCAAGATCAACCCATCATTAAAGAGTTAATTAATGATCTTTTTCATGCTCAGTCCTGAGGTTAAGATTCCTTAATAGCACTGGGCAGAATTTTCTTAAATATATTAACTCAAAATGACAATTCAGTTATGTTAAAGCAAAGCATATTTTATGGATCTTGAGACATAATTATACTAACTTAGAAAACTCATATTTGTTATACATGTAAAAAGGCAATAAACCCAAATTAGCTATGTACCTCAGTCATGATTATCATTTAATATATTTGCAATTAAGAAGGATGCTTAGATTCATCATGAGAAGAGGAAAAACTAAACTGCTGTGGAAAGTTTGTTTTTTTTAATCACAGCTGTTTAAACAGTATTTGGGAAATATAGGAGTTGCTCTGGCTTCCCAGGTGGCTCAGTCGTAAAGAATCTGCCTGCCAATGCAAGAGACCCAGGTTCGATCCCTGGGTCAGGAAGATTCCCTGGAGGAAGAAATAGCAACCCATTCCAGTATTCTTGCCTGGGAAATCCCATGGACAGAGGAGCCTGGTGGGCTACAGTCCATGGGATTGCAAAGAGTCAAACACAGCTTAGAAACTAAACAGCCATCTGTATCTTCCAAGGCTGAAGATAATTTTTCCAGTAAAATTATAGTCAGCTATATTATTTGTACTAAAGAGTGAGGCTAAGCATGGGTGATCTGAAGTAGAGAAAACTTTAAAAATAATGGGAGATTGTGTGTGTGAGTGTATTGGGAGAGCAATATTGACAGCTTAGTATTTTATTTTTATTTTATTTCAGTTTTGTTTCTGTTGGTTTTAATTTTTAAATGCAACCAAGAACACAACATAAATATGATACAAAGTTTATAAGATACTAAATAGGAAAAATAGGAAATTTTATTTTTAATATCCCTGGATTACATGGACATTTAGGCTCCTACAGATACAAAGACAAATCCCACGGTTCTCTTTAGTTAGCATCCCACCCCAGGTGTACACAATGAAGGCTACAGTGAGGAACAAGGGAGCTGAACTCTTCAGAGGACCAGAGCATACGTTTTTTCTCTGAGTGAATAAGAATGAAAAGAGTTGATGGGTAAATGGTAATGTCATCTCTACCATCAGCCACCCACTCTTGACCTGCATGCCTTGTCTGTGTACTTCATAACGGTGGGGAGTGGGGGGTTAAGCAATGAGCACTGGATTTGTTGCAGGAAAGGAGACCCCTTCCAGGTCCCGAGAGTGGGCTTGTGTCTAACACTCAGAAATTAATTGTCCAAGGAGATACACGTACTGACAAAGCAAAAACTTTATTGGAAAGGGGAGCCCAGGCGCAGATCAACAGGCTGTGGAAACTCGGGAGAACTGTTCTGCCATGCGGCTCAAAGTCTCAGGTTTTATGGTGACAGGGTTAGTTTCTGGGTTGTCTCTGGCCAATTATCTTGCTTATTGCCCCAATTTGGTCTGACTTAGGGTCCTTCCTGGTGGTGTGGGCATCCCTCAGCCAATATGGTTTCCAGTGTGAAGGATTCTGGAAGGTTGGTAGGATATATTATGGGCTAGCGTCTCCTTCTTCCTTTCAGCCCCTCCCAAGTCCTCCCTGTTTTTAGTGGCAGCACCGTGTTCCTTATCAGGACCTCCTCTTGTGACAACTCAGACAAGTGGTTATCATCATGGCCAAGGTGGGTGGTTTTGGTCAACAGTTTCTTAGCAGATTTACCATGCATAGAGTTGCCATACAAAAGCTACAGTATTTTGACTAAGATTCCAAATAACACTGTATTTTTATTCCATAATAAATATCCATTAAGCACTTGTCATGGGCCAGACACCTTTTAGACACTGGGAGCTGTCCAATAAAAAAAAAATCCAGATCTATTAAAGAGGGACTTTATTCAGAAGGATTATTGCAAAGGAGAAAAGGAATATTTGCAGTAGGAGAAGAGGAATATTACAACAGGAATACAGCTGTGGCCATGAGACCTATGAGCTCAAGGGTTAAATAACAAGGGTTTTTCTTTCATAGGAAGGAGTGAAAAGGCTGGAAAGAATCTGAGTGGGAGCATGGGGTGAAGGAGTGGGCTGATCAGGCGGTAGATCAATGAATAGTTTATCCTGTGGCCAATGTGTTAATATTTTTGCCTATCTGCTGGCTCAGGCTGAGGGTAGGCCAAAGTTCAGTGGGCTGGGTGAAGGAGAGAATATTAACAGGAGTTTGCTTAACAAATATTTTGTTCCAGTTACTCAGTAGATACAAGCAGTTCTGTTAATCATACATGAGGCAAAGAATAGAAATTTGTAAAGTCTGTGTCTGGCCTTGTTTCAGGTAAAAAAGAGACATCTATGAACCTTATTTAAGTCATTTTGGGGAAGGATGGTTCTCTGCAAGCAAACCATTTATCAAATACAAAGGATGGGGAGAGAGTGGATATCTTAGCCTTTTGTGTGTTCCAGGACCACAAGCATCATATAAAGTTCAACATTGTCAGGACATGGCAACAAAATAGATGAAGTGAGTCCACACAGTCAAGGAGCTGAGATTCTATGGGAAGAGGTGGACAGGGACCTCCAGGCCTGTCCATTAATAAGGTCACTTCAGATTTTGTTAAGTCTGTGAAGGAGACAGGAGGATATGACAGCAGTGCATGGTGACCAGTAGAGGAGGCTTTTGACAGTGGAGACAGCAAGAAGGTCTCCTAGAGGAGGTAACTTTTGGACTGATAAATAAATGATGCCAATGAGACATCGTGGCAGGTAGACCATCCTGAGTGAGGTAGAAAGCGGCAATAAGACTGAAAAGGAAAGCAGGACCCGAGCAGGTGGGACTCACAGGTAAGGAGCCTGGACTGTGGCTGCTCTGCAGAGGATGGACAATAGCAGAGGCAAAGCTCAGACAGGGAGGCAAGTAGGAAGAGCCCAGGGGTTCAGCAGAGCTAGAATGATGGACTGGACGGGGTTGTAGTATTGAGATGGTGAAAAATGATCAGATTCAAGGTGTCAACTTAAAAAAATATTCACAACCTAAAAGTTGAGAATTATGTTTTATTTGGTGGGAAATTACAGGACTTCAAGCCCAGGAGGCAGCATCTCAAGTAACCCTGGGAGAACTGCTCTGAGGAGGCGAGGGGAGGAGCCAGGTTATACAGAACTTTTGCATGAAGGGCAGGTAGTCTGAATGTCAAAAGATGATTGCTAATTAAAGTAAACCAGGTATCCCAAGCTAAGGAATTTACGTCTTTTCTATGTGTGGGAAGATGCGAGAGTCTGGGCTCACTGAAGTCATTCCTTTGACATGCACTTCAGTTATCTGGGGCCATTTTCTGTGTTTTCACATCCTGAGTTTTCTCAGGGCTCATCATGGGGAGTGGTTGCAGTCAAATGGCTGTTAGACGGCACATATTCTTTCCTTCCTGAGTTCCCTCAGGGCTCACTGGCTCACCATTGGTGGTAGGTGCAATTGCTGATGACCGTGACATCCTTTGTTTAGTGATATGGCAGAAGTATTCTATTTCTCAAAGGTAGGCTTTGGAAGCTTAGCTGAGGTATAAGGAAATGATAACTAAGCAAACCCGTACATGGAACCTAGGCACTGTTCTGAGCACTTTACGTACATGTACTAACACACATTTTGTCTTCACCAAAAATTACAAAAGATAGGCACTGTGTTGTTCCCATTTTGGATAAGGAACATGAATTGCAGAAAGATTAAGTAATTTACCCAAAGTTACAGAGCTAATAAGTGGCAGAGCTGAGATTTGAACCCTGATGGGCTCAGAGTCAAACACAACTGAAGTCACTTAGCACACACACACATACTGTTAAGGAGCAGAACTGGGACTCAAATCCACAGCTTGTGCTACCAGATCCTTCCCCTTTCAGCAACACCAAGTCTGCTCAGCACACCCAGTGTGCTCTGTTATAACATTTGCAGCTCCCATTCATTTTGTCAAAAGACAAAGGTAGACATGCAAACATTTAACTTTATCTCTCCTACTAACCGAAATGTCTAAAGGCTGATAATATTGAATCCAAGGACATCATGGATTATAGATAAGACCCCATCAAAGGAGTCAGACAGGAGTTGGGCAGCCTTCCAACATTTGTAGAGGAAGACCTGCCCAGCGGGGCTTCATTACTTTATTAAGCATGAATTCTCCAAGCATGAAGCACACCCATATTCATCTGTAAATACAAAATTCCATGTAAAAGTCAACTAAAAATAATATGTGAATTTTTTTTTTACCACAATCATGTGTTTGCAATATTACAAATGATTGAGAGTGGATATTCCAAAAAAAGCATGCAGGTGAAAATAACAGTATGTAAAACTCAACTCCTATCCTCTGTGTGCTGGTAAAAGTGGGCAGGAAGTTTTAGCAGAAATCTTGAGCGAAATATGGCAAATTCAAGTTGGTTTTTAAACCTGTGCCAGAGAAGCTGACTACTTAACGTGAGGCTCTTCTGGGTCATTTTTCAGCTGTCAGGATTCCCAGGGAGGTGTGTCTCTCTCGCTCCTCCTCTTTCAAATGCCAGCTGATTCAGTCACTAGAATGTGCATTTATCTTCCTGCCTTGAGACAGTACAGCACAGCAGGTTTAACTAAATTGCCAATAAGATCATCTTAAATTACTGGCACACACCACCCCACCCATCTCTTCTATCGCCTCCAGCGGGAGCAGACGTGTGACAGGCTCTCAGAGCAACAAGTGCTCTTTGCTACTGTGGCTCCGAACCCTGTGGCAGACACCAGTTAGGAAAAGGGGCAAGTTAAGGACAAGGAACCAGAAAGACAAGAGCATCCAGAACACAGGCTCTGGTGGGTAGGGGAAGGGTGCCTGATCTTTGTCTCTCCAGACGTTGACGTCAAAGACAAGTTCAGCAGATGTGCTTTCATTGAAGTGATGCTGTTCTCTGATCTCAGAACAAGGAATCAAATCCCTCTGAATTCTCCCCAGATGGGCCTGTGAACTGTACATCTGATGGGTGGGTACTATCTTTCTGGATAGTCAAGCCACACATCCTATGAGATGCTTTAAAAACACATGACAGTGAGAACTGCTGCCACGAGGTGGAAGAAAGAGAGGAAGCAGTGATTCAACAGTAGGGGAGGGCATTCCTTGCCTGAAACAGTGAGCTGTGGGGTCCTGCCTCTCACCTGGCTGTCTGTCTCTCTGGATTTGTGCAGCAGATGACGATGTTGTGCGGAGGGGTGCCCAGCACCCCATCCTGGCCCCAGACTATATCCTTTCTTTTTTTATTTTCTTTATAATCCTCTGAAATGAAGTTTATTATTCAAGGGATAACTTGCCTGTGTGGGGTTCTAAAATAGTATGGCTTAGCCCATGCTTCACAACCTCTTTCTCATCAGCACGCTCGGGACAAATGATAGTATTTGGAAAGACAGCTAGGGAAATGGAAGAGGCTGGTCAAGCATCATCTCTCGGGATTTCCCTGGTGGCACAAGGATGGGAATCCACCTGCCAATGCAGGGGACACGGGTTCCATCCCTGGGCCGGGAAGATCCCACATGCTACTGAGCAACTGAACCTGTGGGCCACAACTACTGAGCCTGTGTACCTGGAGCCTGTGCTCTGCAACAGGAGAAGCCACCAAGCCCTGGCACCACAAGGAAGAATAGCCCTCACTTGCCACAACTAGAGGAAGCCCCGTAAAGCAACCAAGACCCAATGCTGCCAAAAAAAAAAAAAAAAAGAGCCATGCCTCTGCACACAGTTGCAGGCCATCCCCTGGGAAACAGCCTCTGAGCATGTGTCGCATGGAAGCGCTGTCTTAGACCAGGGAGCCCCAGCCACAGCTACTTGATTCTTTTAGGACAGGAAAACACACCAGACTAACTTTTACAATATTATCAGGGTGCCAGAATGTAGATTCTGGAGATCAGCACTTCCATCCCAGAGCTTCTGAATCCACAGGCAAGTAGTCAGGGAGGCCTGGGGACCAGAATTTACAGAAACTCTTTGCATCATCATCATGCATGCTAAGCTTGCAAACCTCTGGGTTTGGCGTCTCCTTTTCATCATCCTTCCTCCTTCCCCGGCATCCCTTACTTGGCTCTTTTATCTGGATGGGGAGCTAAAGGGGAGCTGGCATCAGTGCACGAGGATTTGTTGTTCAGTCGCTAAGATGTATCTGCACTAGGATAGTAGAAGACAGAAGAAAGAAAAAAGACTCAGCAGGTTTAAACACGGGATTTGGATGCTCAGAGGCTGTGGGTACATTTAAGCTGGACCAGGAAGGACCATGTCTCGCTTTATGCACAAGACCCAAGAGCTCTGAAGATCAGAACCCTCCACCCTTCCCCTAGCCCCTGTTAACCAACAGCCTCACCAGAGGAGTAAAGAAAGAAATGACACATCCCTGGCACAGGGAGGTGGGAAGGAGAGGGAGGGATAAAAATACTTCTTCCCACTCAGCTGGTGTGCGGGAAGAGGAAGAGGACAGGAGAACAGCTGTTTGCTGGCATCTAGAGGAAAAGGCTAAAAGGGTTGAGTTCCTTCCTTTGGGCTGTGCACTGGCTTTATCACCTAATAGTCAGATTTGTTTATAGGCAAATGGGCATCCAGACGTCCCTGACCGTTAGATGTTACAGACACAGCCAAGGGATGTCACGTTAACCTAACGGGGAATCCCAAACACTTCCGTAACTCTCTGGCCATTCATGTCCTTATTTATAAAAAGGAGGGATTAGACATGCAAATAAGTAAAATCTAGCATGTGGGCTTTCCTGATGGCTCAGTGGTAAAGAATTTGCTTGCCAATGCAGGAGACCCAGATTCGATCTCTGGGTCAGGAAGATCCCCTGGAGAAGGGAATGGCAACCCACTCCAGTACTCTTGCCTGGACAATTCCATGGACAAAGGAGCCTGGCGGGCTACAGTCCATGAGGTCGCAAAGAGGCAGATATGACTTGGCAACTAAATACACAACATAGCCCACAAGTGGTATGACGGAAACCAAGAAGGGACTGGAATAGAGAATGATAAAAACAAGGATCTGCCACCCTAGTTTAGCTGGGCAAGGGGCAGGGGAAAGGAGCCGTTCACAGTGAGAGCAGAAGGAGGAGGAGAAATCAGAAAGAGGAGGGGTGGTGCTTGATGCTGCGTTCTTCTCAGAGGCCATATTCCTCAAAGGGAGGGAGGTGGAGGGGGGTGCCCTAGAGTTGCTGCAGCAGCTGTGCCTGTGCCACCAGCAAAGACGGAAACACAGGATGGTGCTACAGCTGAACCAGAGTGCCCATGCACGCAGCGATGCAGCACTGTGCAAACAGCTGCAGCTGGGATGCCCGGGATACCAGCACCATCCCGGTCAGCATGTCCTGCTCATAGTCAACGTCTGGGCAGCTGCCCAGGCTGCCCAGTGCTCTCGGAAGCTCCGTGAAGTGTTTGTTCCCAAAGTCTAAGCTAGGAGGTGGAGGGGATGCACGCATACCTAGGGCTGATTCTTTGTGCTGTACGGTAGAAACTAACACAGCATTGTGAAGCAACTATACTCCAATAAGAACTGATTTTTTAAAAATGATAAGCTAGAAGGTGACTTTGGAGGCATAGGTGATGCCTCGGGAGCCAGGCTATTGCCATCTCTCTCCCTGGGATGGATAGGACCACACACTGCCTGCATGATCTTCCTCTTCTGTTGTCACATCTCTGGTTTTGCCCTCAACACTTTGGCTGCAGTTGCTGTCAGGTTTAACCCCACCCAGGACTGCACATGATAACTGCCTTCTACCAATTTTCCCAGCAAGGAAGCTAGCAAAAGAGCAGTTCCAACCTACAGAGAATTATCGTGGCATTGAAGGGTTTACTGATCTGCAGTGTTTGGGGGACTTTCAAAATGCCAAGGTCAAGAGCTCCTCTGATGTTGGGATTTGTATACCATCAAATGTACTTGGGCTTCCCAGGTGATGGTAGTGGTAAAATATCTGCCTGCTAATACCAGAGACATAAGAGACTCAGGTTTGATCCCTGGGTCGGAAAGATCCCTTAGAGTAGGGCATGACAACCCACTCCAGTAATGTTGCCTGGAGAATTCCCATGGACAGAGGAGCCTGGTGGGCTACAGTCCACAGGGTCACAAAGAGTTGGACACAAATGAAGCGGCTTAGCATGCACAAATGTACGATTGCCACAAAATAATCCCTGTGTGTTACGGTTGCGGGCGGGAGGGGGGAAGGATGGGGGGGAGGGAGAGTTAAAGAGTTGAGGATGGACGCTTACACACTGCGATATTCAAAAGGACAACCAGCAAGGACCTGATGTGCAGCACAAGGAGCTCTGCTCAGTGTCATATGGCAGCCTGGATGGGAGGGGAGTTGGGGGAGAATGGATACGTGTGTATGTGTAGCTGACTCACTCTGCTGTGCACCTTAAACTGTCACTACATTGTTAATTGATTCTACCCCAAAACAAAATAAATAGTTTTAAAAAATTGCCCCTCTGTGGATGATGCTCCTTCGCATGTGAGCCCTCGCCCAAATGGAAAACCTACCTAGGAAAGACAGTTCAACTTTCCAGGTATTTAAGCAATGGTTACTGCATTTTATTTTTGAAATCGGAAATCAAGTTTTCATCTTCCATGTACTTCAAAGTTATTTGCTAATAATATACTGCAGTTTTCAAGCAGAGATGATAGGTTAAATCACTGTATGAGTGATTTTTTTTAAAACAAAGATTCTGACTAAAGTGCTGTAAATAGTTTGGCTGTAGAATTCTTGCCTATATCTGGCTCAGGATACTTTAATATGGAATTTTTCAGGCATTGTGTGTGTGTGTGTGTGTGTGTGTGTGTGTGTGTGTGTGTGTGTGTGTGTGTGTGTGTTGTGCTCAGTCATGTCTGATTCTTTGCAACCCTATGGACTGTAACCTGCTAGGCTCCTCTGTCCATGGGATTCTCCAGGCAAGAATACTGTAATGGGTTGTCATTTCCTCCTTCAGGGGATCTTCCCGACCCAGGGTTCAAACTTGTGTCTCCTGATTGGCAGGCAGATTCTTTACCATTGAGCCACCTGGGAAGCCCTCCTTAGATTTTGGAAGTTTTTAAATGTTTTGTACCTGCTGGGCCCCAGAGTTAGGAACTCTGCCTCACCCTCTTACTCTGGGTTTATGCTATACCTTGGGCACGTGTCAAATGAAACCAAAGTTAGGCATTGCTTTTCCTCAAAATGCAACATGCTGTTGTGCAGAATAAGCTGTTATGGGAACAAGAATATTAATTATGTAATAATTTCACTAGACAAGTAAATAGAAGTTCTAATCTAAGCAATGTCTCCCCTTACACCTCCTTATTGTGACGTAAACTCAGAGGGAATTTTAGCTGCACTTACCAAGGATGTTCTCTGTGGTCTAGGCAGAACCCATTAGCCAATTCGGGCAAGGAGAGCAGTAAGTAACAGCTGTGTCTGTGGTGGTGTCCTGGGTTTAGTGTCTGGATCACAGGGGAAAGAATTGATTCTGCTGGCCTTGCGCTTAATGGGTGCTTCAGTCTCCTGGTCTCCAGTCCTCCCCTGGACAGCCTTTATTAAGTATTTGACTCAAGCCTGATTCAAAGAGGCCCTCCTGATGTGTAGGCACTTGTTCAGTAATAGGAGACAACATTTTCTTCTCCTCTCCTTGCCAGGTGCATGACACTGTTTTGTACTTTCTAGGATATAGGAGAAAAGCAATCTTGTAACATATAAAATGGGCTTCCTAGGTGGCGCTAGTGGTAAAGAACCCGCCTGCCAATTCAGGAGACACAAGAGATGTGGGTTCATTCCCTGGGTGGGGAAGATCCCCTGGAGGAGGACATGGCAACCCACTCCAGTATTCTTGCCTGGAGAATCCCATGGACAGAGGAGCCTGGTGGGCTACAGTCCATGGAGTCGCAAGGAGTCAAATACAACTGAGTGGCTGAGCACACAGACACAAAATAAAAAGTAATCAATTCTTTGGAAAGCTGAGCTGGGCTGCTTTCTTCTTAATGTGGTTATCTTGACTACTTATATATCAAGAATTAATTTTTTGCATTTGGTTGATTCAGTTCAGTTCAGTTCAGTTTAGTCGCTCAGTTGTGTCCGACTCTTTGCGACCCTATGAACCACAGCAGGCCAGGCCTCCCTGTCCATCACCAACTCCCAGAGTCCACCCAAACGCATGTCCATTGAGTCGGTGATGCCATCCAGCCATCTCATCCTCTGTCGTCCCCTTCTCCTCCTGCCCTCAATCTTTCCCAGCATCAGGGACTTTTCTAATGAGTCAGCTCTTCACATCAGGTGGCCAAAGTATTGGAGTTTCAGCTTCAACATCAGTCCTTCCAATGAACACCCAGGACTAATCTCCTTTAGGATGGACTGGTTGGATCTCCTTGAAGTCCAAGGGACTCTCAAGAGTCTTCCCCAACACCACAGTTCAAAAGCATCAATTCTTTGGCACTCAGCTTTCTTTATAGTCCAGCTCTCACATCCATACATGACCATTGGAAAAACCATAGCCTTGACTAGACGGACCTTTGTTGGCAAAGTAATGTCTCTGCTTTTTAATATGCTGTCTAGGTTGGTCATAACTTTCCTTCCAAGGAGTAAGCGTCTTTTAATTTCATGGCTGCAATCACCATCTGCAGTGATTTTGGAGCCCAGAAAAATAAAGTCAGCCACTGTTTCCACTGTTTTCCCATCTATTTGCCATGAAGGGATGGGACTGGAAGCCATGATCCTGGTTTTCAGAATGTTGAGTTTTAAGCCAACTTTTTCATTCTCCTCTTTCACTTTCATCAAGAGGCTCTTTAGTTCTTCACTTTCTGCCATAAGGGTGGTGTCATCTGCATATCTGAGGTTACTGATATTTCTCCCAGCAATCTTGATTCCAGCTTGTGCTTCCTCCAGCCCAGCGTTTCTCATGATGTACTCTGCATATAAGTTAAATAAGCAGGGTGACAATATACAGCCTTGACATACTCCTTTCCTGATTTGGAACCAGTCTGTTGTTCCATGTCCAGTTCTAACTGTTGCTTCCTGACCTGCATACAGGTTTCTCAAGAGGCAGGTCAGGTGGTCTGGTATTCCCATCTCTTGCAGAATTTTCCACAGTTTATAGTGATCCACACAGTCAAAGGCTTTGGCATAGTCAATAAAGGAGAAATAGATGTTTTTGTGGAACTCTTACTTTTTCGATGATCCAGCAGATGTTGGCAATTTGATCTATGGTTTCTCTGCCTTTTCTAAAATCAGCTTGAACATCTGGAAGTTCATGGTTCACATATTGCTGAAGCCTGGCTTGGAGAATTTTGAGCATTACTTTACTAGTGTGTGAGATGAGTGCAATTGCACGGTAGTTTGAGCATTCCTTGGCATTGCCTTTCTTTGGGATTGGAATGAAAACCGACCTTTTCCAGTCCTGTGGCCACTGCTGAGTTTTCCATATTTGCTGGCATATTGAGTGCAACACTTTCACAGCGTCATCTTTCAGGATTTGAAATAGCTCAACTGGAATTCCATCACCTCCACTAGCTTTGTTTGTAGTGATGCTTCCTAAGGCCCACTTGCCTTCACATTCCAGGATGTCTAGCTCTAGGCGAGTGATCACACCATCGTGATTATCTGGGTCGTGAAGATCTTTCTTTGTACAGTTCTTCTGTGTATTCTTGCCACCTCTTCTTAATATCTTCTGCTTCTGTTAGGTCCCTACCATTTCTGTCCTTTATTGAGCCCATCTTTGCATGAAATATTCCCTTGGTATCTCTAATTTTCTGGAAGAGATCTCTAGTCTTTCCCATTCTATTGTTTTCCTCTATTTCTTTGCATTTATTGCTGAGGAAGGCTTTCTTAACTCTCCTTGTTATTCTTTGGAACTCTGCATTCAAATGGGTATATTGTTCCTTTTCTCCTTTGCTTTTCACTTCTATTCTTTTCCCAGCTATTTGTAAGGCCTCCTCAGACAGCCATTTTGCTTTTTTGCATTTCTTTTTCTTGGGGATGGTCTTTATTCCTGTCTCCTGTACAATGTCACGAACTTCCATCCATAGTTCATCAGGCACTCTGTCTGTCAGATCTAGTCCCTTAAATCTATTTTTCACTTCCACTGTATAGTCAAAAGGGATTTGATTTAGGTCATACCTGAATGGTCTAGTGGTTTTCTCTACTTTCTTCAATTTCAGTCTGAATTTGGCAATAAGGGGTTCATGATCCGAGCCATAGTCTCCCAGTCTTGTTGGTTGATTAAAAGTCAGCAAATTTACTTTTCTTTTTCATAGCTTTACTGGAGTATAATTGACATATAAAATTGTTAGTTAAAGAGTACCAAAGCAATAATGTGATATATGTATACATTGTGAAAGGATTCCCCCCATTAATTTGCACACCCATTGCCTCATATATTTACCACCCCCTCCTTTTGGGGGGAAAACATCTAAGTTCTGCTCTCACAGCACATTTCAATCACAGTGTCATCAGTTGTGGTCACTACATCATACCCTACATCCTCAGACTGTATTCATCTTATAACTGCAAGATTTACCCTTTCACATCTCTTCCTGTTTCCCCAACCTAAGCCCCTGGCATCCACTTTTCAATTCCTTGTTTCTGTAAGTCTGACGTTTTCTTTTTTTGATTTCACATATACCACCCAGTATTTGTCTTTCTCTGCCTGGCTTATTTCACTCAGCATAATGCCCTCCATTTTCATCTATGTTGTTGCCAATGACAGGGTTTCCTTCCTTTTTAAAAGGCTGAATAATCTGCCATTGTACACATATACAGCATTTGCTTGATCCGTTCATCGGTTGACAGACACAGGTTGTTCCATATCTTGGCTGTTGTGAATAACTCTGCAATGAGCAGGGGAGTGCAGCTGTCCCTTCAAGATGATGGTTTCATTTCCTTCACATCTATACCCAGAAGTGAGACTGCTGAAGCCTATGGTAGTTCTATTTTTATTTTTTTTGAGGAACCTCTATATTGTTTTCCTTAGTGGCTACACCAGTTTATGTTCCTACCAACACTATTTAAGGATTCCCTTTCCTCCACAGCCTCACCAGCATATCTACTTCTCATTCATTGTTAAATTCATTGTAAATGAAGGCTTTTGCAATTGAAATGACATTTTGTTTCCATTAAAAATAAAAGTCCATAGTGTTTACGAAACTGACATGCAGCCAGTGAAGCAGAGCAGAGGAGCACGACTGGCTGGGTCCCCTTTAGTTGATTCTGCCCCTTGCTTTTCTTAGTGCTTTTATTTCTTCCCATCTTCCCGTACCATCCCTGGTGGCTCAGACAGTAAAGAATCTGCCTGCAATGCAGGAGACCTGGCTTTGATCCCTGGGTTGGAAGGAGCCCCTGGAGAAGGGAATGGCTACCCACTCCAGTATTCTTGCTGGGAAATCCCAAGGGCAGAGAAGCCTGGTAGGCCACAGTCCATGGGGTCACAGAGAGTTGGACGCAACTGTGTGACTAACACTTTCCCTTTGCCTTGTCTCCTGTCCTTGGCTTTCTCAGTAAAAGTCATCATAATCACCATCGTCATCACCATTAACAACCATAAATGTATATTTAATAAAATAGCAATGCAAAGCGGGTCACCTCCAGTAGAGAAACAGGACCCCTGAACAAAATATACACAGCAATTCAGGTTAGTATGAGCCAATAAGGGCTTCCTAGGTAATGCTAGTGGTAAAGAACCCACCTGCCAATGCAGGAGATGCAAGAGATGCAGGTTCGATCCCTCAGTTGGGAAGATCCCCTGGAGGAGGAAATGGCAACCCACTCGAGTATTCTTGCCTGGAGAATCCTATGGACAGAGGAGCCTGGCGGGTTATGGTCCAAGGGGTCGCAAAGAGTTGGACACGACTGAGCAACTTAGAGCACACACGTGAGCCAAGAATTGGCACATAGCATATTTATTTTCTAAATTCCAGTCTCCCAGCCCTTTATGTGGCTTAAAAATACTCAGGAATCACTCTTGGAACATGGGTACAAACATTACTGGCTTTGTAGCCTGTGAGTTGCACTGGTGCATACAAAATCCACTTGCTTCAACTTTGTGAGCAGACGGGAACCTTTCCAAAGTTAATTTAATTAGAAGACAGAGAACTGAAAGCTTCCAAAACAATTTACCCATCCTCTTCAAGTAGGCTTGACTCGCACATAATTTAAGCGTTTCTGGTCTGGAGTTAAAACATATTTAAGACATAAAATCTTAAAAGTCAAGATTTAAAATGTGTGGCTTTGCTGAACACAGATCAAATTTATAGGCATGGGAGGCCTGCCTGTCATCAATTTAAATGGGTGACAAAACAGCTAAAGACGTTTTATCAATATCTGTTTGCTGTGAAGGGAAAATCTGTCTACTCAATTAGCACAGAGACAGAAAATGAAAGTGATGCTGTTAATGCATTTGTTGGAGTGATCCCCACAATCTGGGTTTTGTTTAAATCAAATGGTACAGCTAGAATAGATTTAGTCCATTTTAAAATGCATATATTAGGATCAATCAAAACCATTTTTAGTGTTATTTCATGAAAGAAAATAATTTTGAACATCAGAGAAGCTTTTTTTATTTAAATCAGAAGCATCACTTCAAGTCCATACAATGTAAGACTGAAAGCTCTTATAAACTTGTATCATCTCCTGGGAGTTCTCTGTGGCCTAGTGGTTAAGATTCTGGGCTTTCACTGCTGTGGCCCAGGTTTAATCCCTGGTTGGGGAATCTTGCAAGTCATAAGACCGAAAGAAAAAAAAGCTTCTATTGCCAATTAAGAAATCAAAAATAATAACCTATAATAATAACATAACCTCCAGCTTCCCTGGTGATTCAGTGGTAAAGAATCTCCCTGACAATGTAGGAGACACGGGTTTGATCCCTGATCCAGAAGATCCCACAAGCCGTAGAGCAACTGAGCCCATGCATCACAACTATTGAGTCTGTGCTCTGGGGCCTGGGAGCCGCAACTATTGAGCCCACGTGCTGCAGCTACTGAAGCCCGCATGCCCTAGAGCCTGAGCTTCACAAGAAGAGAAGCCACTGCAGTGAGAAGCCTTTGCACCACAGCTAGAGAGTAGCCCCCTTTCACCACAAGTAGAGAAAAGCCCACACAGCAATAAAGACCCAGAACAGCCAAAAATAAATAAAATTGTCTTGAGAAAAACAGTAACATTTAAGTAATTAAGTATCTCTTGGTTATGAAACTTACCTTTTTAAATTCACTTAGAAGCCTTGTATATCATGAGAACGCTAGTGATTTATTTGGTCGAAATGATCTGAAATCGCCTCCTTCTCTAACACCACCTCACAGATTTAATTAGGAAAATGCCTAAAAATTACAATCAATAACAATGGTCAGAATAGAGTTGGAGAAGGCAATGGCACCCAATTCCAGTACTCTTGCCTGGAAAATCCCACGGACGGAAGAGCCTGGTAGGCTGCAGTCCATGGAGTCGCTAAGAGTCGGACACGACTGAGCGACTTCACTTTCACTTTTCCCTTTCATGCACTGGAGAAGGAAATGGCAACCCACTCCAGTGTTCTTGCCTGGAGAATCCCAGGGACGGCGGAGCCTGGTGGGCTGCCGTCTATGGGGTCGCACAGAGTCAGACACGACTGAAGTGACTTAGTTCACCGTGGTACTAAGGGAGCATCAGGATGGATGATGGAACCTGAGAACCAAAGAAGATCTGCTGTGTATCCCCTGGACCTCACCAGTCTCTGAGTCCATCTGCCTTTGGAGAAGGAAGACGTGGTTCTGCCATTTGTTCCGAGTGGGGATGTCTCTAAGTGTTAAGCTCTTAGGTGTGACTGCAGGTCCTGCCCCCCTGTGGGCCCTCTGGCAGCTTCTCAGTTTTCTGCAGGGTCCAATCAAACCACTGCCCCCTGGAAGGGCTGCCCCACGTGGTCTGTCTGAAGGCCTTAGAGTTTTGTCAAAGCTGGAGAGATGAGTCATCTTATCTCTCTAGATCTCAGCACCCTCAGCTCTTAAATTACTAAGTGAACAAGTTTGAAAAAGTGACCCAAGTCCATTTTGGTGTCCAGCTCGGTGACATCAAGATTTTTAGAACAGAGAACTTCTTTCTCCATGGACCACGTTGCTCTTCCATTTCCCCCTTTACAGGCATTGCCAAACAACCTCCTAAGAATGGACTTTATTTCTCTGGCCTAGGAATTCCTTCCTAGGCAAGCTCTGCTTCCAATAGGCGTCATTCTCTGATTTGACTTTAATTTGATCGAATTCTCTTAGGTTTGGCACAGAGCCTAGGCTAATTAAAAAATATTCTCTTTTGCCTCACTGATCATTGTCCCACGGATTTATTTCTCTTAGGGACTTCATATAAAGAATTCACTAATTGAAGGCAGGATTTAAGGGTTTCTGGGTCCTCTGGCCACCTTAGTAACATTTTCTTATATTGTGTTCATTAATTAATGGTCTTCCAGACCATCACCCGGGAGCACTGGAGAGGCCAGAGTGTGGAGGATGCACGCGGTGGCTCCACTGACCTCTCCCAGGATGAGTGAGGGTTCATCCATTTCAACCATTCCCCAGCACGAGCTGTGTGACCTTGGGGAAGTAACTCAGCCTCTTTTGGCCACCATTTCTTCATTTGTAAAATGAGGTCAGTGAACTGGATGATCCCTGCAGTCGTTTCTGTTTAGAAACCTGTAATCCTTCTTGTTTTTATAAGTGCAGCCCAGCTGGATCCGGGCCCCAGGGAGCTATTAAAGAACAGAGCAGGTGCTGAGCCCCGGGAGGAGAAGATGGGATTTCACAAAAAGAAAGGGCCGCCCGCCAAGGACCAATGCCAGGGCTGCATTTGTGAAATTTTACTCTCGGCTCCAGAGCTCTGTGTTTGGTCAGATTTCTGGGTCCCTGGGGTGGGGGGAAATGTCTGAGCAAGTGGCAGACTAGGAGGGGACATTTCGCCCTCCATCGGCTGCATCTCAGGAGGAGGACTACCGCTGGAAACAAACCTACCTGCTCTCCATCCGGACCTGTAGTGCTCAGTCAGAACACATCGATGCTGAATTGCCTGCTATCACCCCATCACTGCCTGCCTCTGTGTGAACAGTCACCACACAGCCTTCCCGGTTCTCTCACCCTTTCTCTGGTTTAAGGACTGTCCTGCCCGCTTCCCATGCCCTTGGCCGACATGCTGTTCTCTCCCTGCCCTTGGCCCAGGCGGCACATGGCCTCACGTCAGCATCAGGTCAGCAGAGCTGAGATGAATGGAAGGGAGCTTGGCTCAGGTGCCGGGGGATTTATGGCACAGCCAACTCATTACCCACCGCTCTTGCATTCTCACCAACCATGGAAAGCGGTCCAGCAGCCTCCCAAAGTATCCTGACATCGACAGCACATCTCAGTAGATTGGACCTCAGCCTCCGACTTCATCCCTCGGAAAGCTGACTGCTGGGGGTGCCGGCGCAGCTGGCCACGTGCCAGAGGGCATGTTGCTTTGGAGATGGGGCTGCTGGCTCGGAGGTGGGACTGTAAACAAAGAAGGAAAGTCACAAGGATCTTGGCCCTGACGGTCTTTATTCCCAGCAATAAGAAGTGGCTCGGACATTCTGTTTCAGCTTCAGGACTCAGAATGTGCCAGGAAACAGGGCATATTAACCTTCAAGTCAATTCATCTGATATTTGATATTTGTGGTTTCTGATGTCAAGTGCAGGCTGTCTCCGAACACTGCTGTATATCAGCCTCAGTAGAGGAACTGTGGTAAAGAATCCTACTGCCAGTGCAGGAGATGCAGGAGACTTGGGTTCGATCCCTGGGTAGGGAAGATCCCCTGAAGAAGGAAATGGCAACTCTCTCCAATATTCTTGCCTGGAGAATCCCATGGACAGAGGAGCCTGGTGGGCTACAGTCCACAGGGTCGCAAAGAGTCAGACACAACTAAGAGACTGAGAACACGCACACGCATCCACACACACACTCACAAAGAAAACTCTCCTTTCTCCCATCCGCCTCCTCTCTACTCTGGCAAATCTTGCCCTCAAGATGTATAATTGCTTCTTTTCATTGAAAGACATGTTCAGGCTTTGAGAAAATAAAGTAATAAGTTGTGCTAAATTTGAGTAAAACAAAACAAAAACTACAACATGTATCCGCTCAAGCTCCATTTTCTTGAGCTTTAATCATAGTTACTGATAATGACCCAGAACTAGGTAAATGCAACTGCGATCCGAAATTCTTGACTCCTGAGAACGTTATAAAACAAGGGCAGAGGGCATTTCAATGCAGCACCCCTGGCCTTGTGTTGGAATCTTCTGCCGGTCTGCAGCAGTGGGTCATTTCTCTGTTCATGTTGGGGGCACTCACAGATCCACTAGCAACCAGAGCAGTTTTTGTGTTCTGCTCACATGCTTGCATTTCGACCTTTGAAATCTTTACTCCACAATCTAAACAGTAATTGCTTGGAGAACAGCCGAGCCACTACAATGATCTTTCCACAATTTCTTTCCATACCCCTCTCTAGCTGGCTTCCTAGACTTTCTATTTAAGTGGTCACCAGGTCCACCTAAAAGCTGCGATTAGCCTGGTCGTTTTAAAGACAGCATTCACTTTGCTCCGTTTAGAGCGACAGTGATCATTCTGAAGTGACCTAGAATTGTGTGTCCCATGCAGAGAAGACAGCCGGCTCCTTAGAGATCTAGGGTGGAAGTGAGCTACAGCAGCTGTTCAGCCAGCCCTGATTTTTTTTTAAAGCCCTAACTATAAAAACTAGCAAAAACTGCACCATTTGTGCTGAGGTCTGGGAGCTCCAAACACCCCTATTTGCCTGTTGAGACCCATGCCTGCCCAGCTGATAAAGGCTCCACCAGTGTCACGAGGGTTAATGGCTTATATTCAGTGTCAGAGACTAGGCTTATTCTTGTCTACCTGTGCGATTTGGGGCAAGTTATATATACCTCTGGGCTTCCCAGGTGGCGCTAGTGGTAAAGACCCTGCCTGCCAATGTAGGAAACATAAGAGACACAAGTTCCATCTGTGGGTCCGAAAGATCCCCCAAAGAAAGAAATGACAACCCACTCCAGTATTCTTACCTGGAAAATCCCATGGACAGAGGAGCCTGGAGGGCTACAGTTCATGGGGTCACAAAAGAGCTGGACATGACTGAGCGGCTGAACACGCCCACGCACACACATCCCTTAACCCCGATCCGACTTGGGGCTGCTAGGGAGGCAGGCCCTCCCTCCTGCCGAGCAGCTGAATGAGAGCAGACCTCGGATGTGCCTCAGGCCCTTGCCTGTCTGGACGCGGATAAAAGGCCTGAACACTCTCTATCGATGCAGATGGGCCCAGCAGGGATAATTCACCTCTTCCTTTGGACTAATTATCTGCAGTTACTTCTGCACAGATGCAGGGATTCTGAGCCAAGCTGACTCTCCAGCAGGAAGGACAGCACAAAGGATGCTGGCGCTCGACCGACGAGGCCCTGTCCCTCCAGCCAGGATGCCCACACTGGCCAGCCAACCAGGGACAGGGTCCAGCCACCCTCATTCCCCACTCTCTGGATTGGGCGAGACTTCTGCACGGGGGTCGGGGATGCCGAGACGTGAGATCCTGGGGGATCTCCCCCTGAGGCCACCAGGGGGAGCTAGTGCAGCTCAACTGGGGCTGAGTGGGGTTTTTCCTGTTGCCCCTGATGAACGCCTGGGGCAGTGAACTAAAGCAAAGGGGTGTGGCCTGCCCCCCATTTTCAAGCAAGTTATACATAATTACTCGCCAGGCACCCCTCCCTGGCTTACTAAGAAGCAACCCACCAGTTCTGCTATTCATCCAACTGCTGCCCCAGCCCCTCCTCTCAAGCCTTCCCAAGTTGTGTATGGAGAGAAGAAAAGAATCTCTCTTACGACCCAGGGGCAAACCACACCCTTCCAATCATTTCCTCTTTCTCTCTGGGATCCTTGTTGTTTAGTTGCTAAGTCCTGTCTGACTGAGACCCCATGGACTGTAGCCTGCCAGGCTCCTCTGTCCATGTGATTCTCCAGGCAAGAATACTGGGGTAGGTTGCCATGCCCTCCTCCAGGGGATCTTCCTGACCTAGGGATCAAATCTGCCACTCCTGCATTGGCAGGTGGATTCATTACCACTGTGCCAACCGTGAAGCCGCTCTCTTTAGGGGCATCTTCTCAGCAAGAAAGGATGAGAAAGGCTCGAAGAAAACCAAACCATGCGCTGGGTGTGCAGAAAAAAGGGACAGGCATCTCTCATTCCCGGGGTGGATGTTGTCACATATTGCCCTGGGCAGCTCCCCCAGCCCGGCAAATCACCGTAGTGAGTGAGGGCCGGCCCAGGGTGGAGGGGGGGTGGGCATATGTTCCTGAGATCGAATGGATGCTGTGGATGAAGTCGGCCCATTCCCAGCCAAGGCGAAGGGCTGGCAGGAGAGGAGACCCTGGGCATGAGAACTGGGGATCCTCAGGTGGGTGACAGAGTGCTGCAGGCAGGCTTGGACTAGGTCTGTTTCCCGGGAAAGAGAAGGAGGTTAGAATTAACCCAGAAATGAGTGGGAAGTTTTAGACTAGACTATACCAACCTAGATGTTTAAATAACTGAAAGTTGTTAAAGAAAAAAAGCAATGGGGGGTGGGCGTGGTTACTTCCTGAAACTTCATGAAGGAATGAGAAATGGTTGGTGGAGAATGGCCAACAGCAATGATGGAGAAAAATAAAATAATAAGTCCATTCCATGTTTGTGCCCCACAAAATCTCATACATATAAATGACAGAGATCTGGGAAAGATTGAGGGCAGGAGGAGAAGGGGGCGACAGAGGATGAGATGGTTGGATGACATCACCAACTCAAAGGACATGAGTTTGAGCAAACTCCAGGAGATAGTGAAGGACAGGGCAGCCTGGCATGCTAGGGTCCATGGGGTCAAAAAGAGTCAGACACAATTGAGTGACTGAACAACAAAAGCATCCTGAGTACTTCACAATGCAAATCAATTCAGAATATGTTGACACTGTAAATTCTCGTTTAGTCTTTTGAAATATAAAATAACCAACTAGTATAATTTATCTGGTAGATACACTAATGTCACCTGTTTCCCAGGTTTTTTCACTTAGTACAAAGACAGAATATGCACAATTCCCTCTTAAGTGATTTCCTTACAAAAGTTCAAACGTTTAGATGTTCAAATGCCTGCTAAAGAGCTACTTGATTCATTAGTATTATTTGATTAATAAGTGGTGGTTTGAGGGAAGATATTAGAATAATTACTGTCTTCTTCAGACATGCTAGAAAATAACCACAGGGTTTTACCCTCTGTTAAAGTTTTATATGGTTATATAATTTTTATTATGTCATTTTACTTTACAACGATTCTAGGAAAACCAAAAATGAAAAAAAAAATCCCAACCATTAAGCAAAGAGCTAAAGAGATGATGAAATGTGGTTTATTATGAATAATGTAATTAATGCTGTCATGCTTTGCTCAAGAGGCCCCACTTATCATAGGGGGAGATGTAAAAATATTGCCAGATAGTTGCCATAGTAACTGCTATGTTTTTGATGTGGGGTCAGAAAGTCCAGGGCTAAAGATAGTTGAAGACTGATTGACTTTGGGGAGGTTCTCACTAAGAAAGTTTCTAGATCTGGGGCTATGTCCTCAGTCATTTAGTCGTGTCCAACTTTTTGCAACCCTGTGGACTGTAATCCACCAGGCTTCCCTGTCCTTCACCATCTCCTGGAGTTTGCTCAAACTCATGTCTGTTGAGTCAATGATGCCATCCAACCATCTCATCCTCTGTCATCCCCTTCTCCTCCTGCCCTCAATCTTTTCCAGCATCAGGATCTTTTCCGATGAATTGGCTCTTCCCATCAGGTGGCCAAAGTACTGGAACTTCAGCTTCAGCATCAGTCCTTCCACAAATATCTAGGGTTGATTCCCTTTAGGATTGACTGGTTTGATCTCCTTGAGTCCAAGAGACTCTCAAGAGTCTTCTCTAGCATCACAGTTCAAAAGCATCAATTCTTCAGCACTCAGCCTTCTTTAGGTCCGTACATGACTACTGGAAAAACAATAGCTTTGATTATACGGACCTTTGTTGGCAAAGTGATGTCTCTGCTTTTTAAAATGCTGTCTAGATTTGTCATAGCTTTTTTTCCAAGAAGATTTCTCCTAATAACCTCCAAGGAGGATTCTGTTTTCCTCGTGATCATTTTCTAGATGAGATTATTGAAATTCAGAGAGGTTAGTCACACAGGCCCAAGGCCACACAGCCAGGGAGTAGAGACTTGGGATCCAGACCTAGATGGTCTTTGTGATCAGCCACTGTGCTCCATGCTGCCCTTCTGCTAATATTGACATTTGGAATACTTAACATTTTCACTCAGAAAAGCAAAGCAGAAACAGACTATGTGGTAGTCTCTGTCTGGGGTTAGTAAAAAGTCTTTGAGAACTGCCACCACCCCCTAGTTTATTCCTACTAATTGATTTTATAATTAATTGATGCTTTCAAATCATGGTGCTGGAGAAGACTTTGAGAGTCTCTTGAACTGCAAATCAAACCAGTCAATCCTAAAGGAAATCAACCCTGAATATTCATTGGAAGGACTGATGCTGCAACTGAAGCTTCAATACTTTGGCCACCTGATGAGAAGAGCTGGCTCATTGGAAAAGACCCTGATGCTGGGAAAGATTGAAAGCAAAAGGAAAAGGGGGTAGCAGAGGATGAGATGCTTAGATAGCATCACCAACTCGATGGACATGAATTTGAGCAAACTCTGGGAAATAGTGAAGGATGTGCTGCGGTGTGTGGGGTCACAAATAGTTGGACATGACTTAGCAACTGAACAACAACAACAAACCAGATCTTAGAGAAGAATGCCCTTTTCATATGGCTCAACACTTCTTCCTTGCTGATGTCAACATTAGGTAGGAGGACCTATGTGAAGGCTGTTAGAAATGTGCTTGACACTGCTCGAACGCTTCATCACTTAACTGTCCATTAAATCCTGGATTTTGCTTCAAGGATCAGAATTCTGCCACCCACTGGTAGAGCATGGCATCCTGGGGGTTTTAATTTCAGACTCCATCGGCTTAAATCCCAACTTTCTGCCTTTCTGCCTTTCTTTCTTACCTTTGTCTTTGAGCCTCTGTTTCTCTACCTAGAAAGTGAACTCACAATGGGATACAGTAATGAGAGTTATTACAGGAAATAAACAGGAACACATGGGTGCTCAGCATGAGGAGAGGGCCAATCTCAGCAGGTGAGTGAAAACCTCACCAGAGAAGGAATGCCATTCCTTCTTTGATGTACAGTTGACCTTGAACAACACAGGCTTGAACCGTGCGGGTCATCTTATGTTCGGGCTTTTTTTAATAGTAAATATTATATTATACCATCCTGTTATTCAGTTGCTAAGTCATGTCTGACTCTTCGTGATCGCATGGACCGCAGCACACCAGGCTTCCCTGTCCTTCACTGTCTCCCAGAGTTTGCTCAAACTCACGTGCATTGAGTCAGTGATGTTATCTAACCATCTCATCCTCTGCCACCCCCTTCTTCTTTCGCCTTCAATCTTTCCCAGCATCAGGGTCTTTTCCAGTGTGTTGGCTTTTCACACTATCCTAGGTCAGTGGAATTTGAGGATGCAGAACGGTGGTTGCAGGGACTGGCTCTGGGACTTAAGCATCCACAGATTTTGGTGTCCACGGTGAGTCCTAGAACCAATCCCCTGCAGATACCAAGGGACAACTGTTTTCCTATTGACAATGTCTTGCCTAGGATAAAAATAATAAATAATTTTGAATAAATTAATGAGTGAGTGAATGAGACAAACCACTAACTGTTGGCTTTATCTCACTCACTGAAATTCAGGAAACCTGGAAACAGATGTTTCTCAGATAAGTCACTTCCCTTTGGAACTAAACACAGAATCCCACAGACCTTGATTTGCCAGGGTCACAGTTTTTTGCTTTTTTTTTTTTTTTATCTTCCCACCACTTCTGGTATTTTATGTCCATGTGTTTTCTTTCCGAACAGAAGACACCACCTCTTCAAATAGGATTTCTCTGTCTTTATCCTCGCTGCCACCTTAGTCTAGTCACTGTCTTAGCACAGGTTAGAGAAGAGTCTTGGTTGGCCCAGTGTTTCACAGTTTTAGGACCAATAGTCCTGCATTCAGATAAGCTTCTCTCACCCTCCTTGGCACCTAGACATTTGTGAACTGTGAAAGCTTAACATTTGGGTACTAGTCACTGCAATATAAAATATCTCAAAATAATTCATTGCTTTGCACCTGACCTTTGTCGAAGAACTACATACACCTTCTCTTTCAGCGTCTTGTTTTGGATACAATCACAATGGCAAAAAGGTAAACAGGAGAATGAATGTATCACATTTATGGAAAATAAATATTAATTTTTGGCAACAGCCAGAACAGGAATTAATATAAAAAGAATGACTCACATCCCCTCAAGATATTTTTCTTCAAGTTGGATTATTTAAACAGAACGAAATGTGACAAAATGCTTATAAATGAAGCAAAGAGCAACGAGTTCTCATGAAAATGTAATGGTGTGGTTTCAGCTCAGGGCAGATCAAAGGTTTGCTGGAAATGTGATTACAGAGTTTGCCAGAATCAGATATTACAGCTGTGGGCCTGATCAGAAAGATTACAAAATTACTTACACAAAAAAGGAATTGCATTTCTCATTGAATCCTTGAAGGGCTAGTTCCTCTCATCCAAGTGGACTTCATTGGGGGTTTTTGTTTTGTTTTTTAGCTGTGCCACATGACATGTAGAATCTTAGTTCCCAGACCAGGGATGGAACCCAAGTTCCCTGCAGTGGAAGGTCAGGCAGTCATTGGACCACCAGGGAGATTCTGGACTTCATTGTTAATGAGAATTCACTCGATATGGCACTGGTTGTCTACGATAGAGTCTTGTTTGGTGAGGCAGTCTGCCTCAATGTTTGTTCATTAGTCCACATCTGTCCAGGACAGATGGACATTGTGGGTCTATTGATGCATGCATGTGTGCATGCTCAGTCGCTTCAGTCATGTCTGATTCTTTGCAACCCTATGGACTGTAGCCCACCAGGCTCCTCGGTCCATGGGATTCTCCAGGCAAGAATACTGGAGTGGGTTGCCATGCCCTCCTCCAGGGAATCTTTCCGACCCAGGGATCAAACCCTTGTATCCTACATCTCCTATATTGCAGGTGGATTCATTACCACTGAGCCACCCTGGGCCTATTGACACTTCCTTTTGTAGTGTCCTTTCAACTATTGTCAGAACTTACCTGTTTGAACCAGGTGTTGATGTAATATTGAACTGCTTCTGAAAAGCTAAATTTAACATAGAAGCTGAGCAAGGAAAAACAGGTTTTCCCATTGTGACAAGTGTTCTTCATATATAGTAGTCACCAGTTACCCACAGGCGGTATGTTCCAAGACCCTCAGCAGGATGCCTGAAATCATGTATGGTACCAAACCCTAAATATATTATGTTTTTCCCCATAAATAATACCTATGATATAGTTTAGTTTATAAATTGGGCAGAGTAATAGAATATCTTAATTGCCAGCATCACTACTTGTGCACTATGGGGCTAATATTAAGCAAAATAAGGTTTATAAAAACATAAGCACTGCCATGCTGTGTCAGTCAATTCTACCGACTACTAAGTGACTAAGAGACAGGATACACTGGACAAAGGGATGATTCATGTCCTGGGTGGAAATGAATGAGATTTCATCACACTACTGACAACAGTGCACAATTTAAAACTTACAAATTATTTATTTCTGGAATTTTCCATGCAATATTTTTAGGCCATGGAGGACACAAAGTAACTGAAACTGAAAATCAAAACCATAGATGAGGGGGGACTCAGTTCAGTTCAGTCACTCAGTCGTGTCCAACTCTTTGCAACCCCATGTGCTGCAGCATGCCAGCCTTCCCTGTCCATCACCAACTCCTGGAGCTTGCTCAAACTCATGTCCATCAAGTTAGTGATGCCATCCAACCATCTCATCTTCTGTTATCCCCTTCTCCTGCCTTCAATCTTTCCCAGCATCAGGGTCTTTTCCAATGAGTCAGTTCTTCGAATCTGGTGGCCAAAGTTATTTGAGTTTCAGCTTCAGCATCGGTCCTTCCAATGAATATTCAGGACTTATTTCCTCCAGGATGGACTGGTTTGCAGTCAATCTCCTTGCAGTCTCCAAGTCAGTCTCTTTGCAGTCCAAGGGACTCTCAAGAGTCTTCTCCAACACCACGGTTCAAAAGCATCAATTCTTCGGCGCTCAGCTTTCGTTATAGTCCAACTCTCACATCCATACATGACTACTGGAAAAACCATAGCTTTGATTAGATGGACCTTTGTTGGCAAAGTAATGTCTCTGCTTTTTAATATGCTGTCTAGGCTGGTCATAGCTTTTCTTCCAAGGAGTAAGTGTCTTTTAATTTCATGGCTGCAGTCACCATCTGCAGTGATTTTGGAGCCCAAGAAAATACAGCCTCTCGCTGTTTCCATTGTTTCCCCATCTATTTCCCATGAAGTGATGGAACCAGATGCCATGATCTTCGTTTTCTGAATGTTGAGTTTTAAGCCAACTTTTTCATTCTCCTCTTTCACTTTCATCAAGAGGCTCTTTAGTTCTTCTTCACTTTCTGCCATAAGGGTGGTATTATCTGCATGTCTGAGGTTACTGATATTTCTCCCAGCAATCTTGATTCCAGCTTGTGCTTCATCCAGCCCAGTGTTTCTCATGATGTACTCTGCATATAAGTTAAATAAGCAGGGTGACAATATACAGCCTTTATGTACTCCTTTCCCGATTTGGAACCAGTCTGTTGTTCCATGTCCAGTTCTAACTGTTGCTTCTTGACCTGCATACAGATTTATCAGGAGGCAGGTCAGGAGATCTGGTACTCCCACCTCTTTAAGAATTTTCCTCAGTTTGTTGTGATCCACATTGTCAAAGACTTTGGTGTAGTCAATAAAGCAGAAGTAGATGTTTTTCTGGAACTCTCGTGCTTTTTCGATGACCCATCAGATGTTGGAAATTTTATCTCTGGAAAAGCTTAAAGTCAAATTAAGTTCACATCTAGCCAATTTCAAATATAAGGCAAGTATAAGTAAGTGGTTACAAACAAGATGAAGCACCCATTACAACATTTGAAATATAAACTTCAACTTCTTTTGGGAGTACAATTTTTTATCCCACTACTTCTACAGATGAATGGGGGCAGGGGGATGAGGGGGCACAGTTTTTTCAGTTCTCTAAGGCTCATGGATTTTTTACTCCAGATCATAGTTTTTTTGAAAGCATCATTCTCTGAATACTTTAGAGGTACATTGTCTGGCTCAATCAGTTTCATATTCTAGCATGCACAGAATTGATGTCTTTGAACTGTGGTGCTGGAGAAGACTCGGAAGAGTCTTCTAAAGATAAGGAGGGACTACTGTAATTCTAAAAACCCAGATCATTAGGAAGGACTCTGTCTATGGAGAACAGTGTGAAGTTTCCTTAAGAAACTAAAAGTAGAGCTACCATATGACCTAGCAATCCCAAGCCTAAGCATATACCTGGAGAAAACCATAGTTTGAAAGGATACAGGCACCCCAGTGTTCACTGCAGCACTATTTACAATAGCCAGGACATGGAAGCAATTTAAATGTCTGTTAACAAAGACATGGCTAAAGAATATGTGATACATATATACAGTGGAATATTACTCAGCCATAAAAAGGAATGAAATAATGTGATTTGCATTATTCCACATGGGTGGACCTAGAGACTGTTATACAGAGTGAAGTACATCAGAAAGAGAAAAACACATATCATATAACAGGGTTTATATGTGGAATCTAGAAAAATGGTACAGATGCACTTATTTGCAGAGCAGAAATAGAGTCACAGGTATAAGTGTCAACACTGTAAATCAACTCTACTCAATAAAATGGGAAGGAAATCTAAACAAGAGTGGATGTATGTATAACTGACTCACTATGCTGTATATCAGAAACTAACTCAACATTGTAAAGCAACTATACTCCAATAAAAATTAATAAAAAGAAGAAAGTAATTCACTTTCATTCCAATTATTTTCCAAAGGGAAACTCATTGCCTCAGCTGTGCCATCTTTAGACTTCATTACCTTCAGATGTCCTCAGTGGATGAACATAAATTCTCATTTGCTGACACCAGACTAACTATCGCAAATAGAAACAGTTACCTTTGCCCCACACCCATCCAACATGAGCCTCCTCCCTCCCCGGGCCCAGCATTTATTCATTTATTTGTCTTTGGCTGTACTGGGTCTTTGTTGTTGCACATGGACTTTCTCTAGTTGCAGTGAGCAGGGGCTGCTCTCTAGTTGCAGGGCATTGGATTCTCATTGTGGTGGCTTCTCTTGTTGTGGAGCATGGGCTCTAGGCATGAGGGCTTCAGTAATTGCAGCATGCATGCTCAGTAGTTGTGGCAGGTGCATGGGTTTAGTTGCTCCTCAGCAGGTTGGATCTTCCCAGACTAGGGATGGAACCCGTGTCCCCTGCACTGGCAGGCAGATTCTTATTTACTGCGCTACCAGGGAAGTCCCCAGGCCCAGTATTTAAATGAAATGTTGACACCACAGGATAGTCTGCATGGTTGCCAATGAGCAGGCACTGGTTGACACTTATACCTGTGACTCTATTTCTGCTCTGCAAATAAGTGCATCTGTACCATTTTTCTAGATTCCACATATAAACCCTGTTATATGATATGTGTTTTTCTCTTTCTGATGTACTTCACTCTGTATAACAGTCTCTAGGTCCACCCATGTGGAATAATGCAAATCACATTATTTCATTCCTTTTTATGGCTGATGCAGAAAGTCCACCTTTAGAATAACCCAAGATTATGCTTCACTCTTAAATTTTATTGATTTTAAGGGCAAATGGAGTTCTACCTCAAATCCTGTTTCAAGAAGACATCAAGATGAAAAAGTGGAGAATCTGATATTTCTTCACCCATTTACTCTGATCAGGTTAAAGCAACACCAATATATACAAAAATACAGAGATGCACGTGAAAAATATCTTCCAGTTTTAAGGGCCAAGGCTCAATTTGAAAAACTTCAAAGATCTTAAAGTTCTGGATATTTTGCTTGAATTTTTAAAATAAATCATTTAGAGTGTCTTATGTGTTCCAAGCCAAGAATGCAGTCACTCCTCAGAAACACAACTTCTACAAATGCCATTGAACAATAAGCTGTGGGCTGATTTTCTTTTTAAAAGTAACACCTATTCTTTATAATTGATTTAGCTATCTTGAAAAGAACCAATAGGTTTTTAAAAAATGATTTGACTAGCTTTTTCTTTTTCATTCTGAACTGTATCTTACTTCAGTAAGCATCTCTGCTCCACTGCAACACTTCTAAAGCCAGAACAAAAGCCTAGAGATTATGTTAGTGTAGACAAAGTTAGTAGTTATCACCTTTGTATTTCAAATTGGAAATTCAGAATCTTTTTTTCTCCTTATTCAAAAGCTTACAGGAAATGTCTTGAGAACTAAGCGAAGATGGATTTTTAGGGCTGATATTAGAAACCCAATGGTTACACCATCCCTCAGGGTATAATTGGAGATAGTGGACATGACTTTTTCCTGTGCATCACATTTAGTGATTCCTACCCAGTGGGAAGCACTACCAGGACAGAGAATGCATTCTGGGATTAATGATAGCCCAGGGGTTACCAAGGCACTGAGTGGATGACAAAATCCCATTAATTCCAACCAATCATTTTGCCTTAGGATATGCTGCCCAGCTAAGTGGCTCCAACTATTGTAGCTCGTGCAAATAGCCTGAAATATACACACTGACTTACAAAATACATTCTCTCCAGCCAAAGTAGGATTTTTTTTTTTTTTTTTTTTTTTTGCTGCTGGGTTAGGCTTCACAGGGGTTTATTCCCTGTGAAACCGTAAAGCGAACTGTGATATGAATTTAGAAGTATCCCTTCAGAGCTGAAACTGTCTTACCAGGATTTGAGAATCCAGTGGAAAAATCTCACTTTCAAATCCCAATGTGTTCGGAGCATTGGGACAAGACTTCCAAAGATTTCACTTAACAATAACAATGGGTGATTTCTTTTTAAACCAGCTCCTCAGGATTTGATAAGTATAAATCGTTGTCAATCACAGTTAATAACCACTAGGCATGAAGATTTTATGTTCTTTTTTTTTAAGCTTCTGTTTTCAAAACTACAAAATTACTCTGATAAAACATAAACTTGTTATGCATTTATATTGCTCCCAAAGTTATAGATGAGAATTCATGGTATGTTTATAGAGGATTAGAAAGCAGCATCCTTCAGACAGGAGCTACAGACCACCTCCTTAGTTTTGGGCTGTGTGTTCAAATCCTTGTTATGTCTACAATATTTGTCTAAGCTCTTTGGGAAAAATATTATTTCTAAACCTCCATCTTATAATCTTGCTTTGAGAGGTGATAAAATCAATCTGGTTTTCCCCATCTTCATCCCCACAAACCAGCCTCTCTTCTGTATTTGGTACACTAACGTTAGCATATTTTTGGTCCACCTCCCGAGGTAGCATCTCTGTCTTTGTGGAGAAGCTATAAGATGGAAGCTAGTAAGTCTGCTAAACCTCTCCCTCCTAACGGACCAGAGGGTGGAGGGGCCAAGTAGATATGTTTAGAGAGCAGATGATGGCTTCCAAAGCATATTTTTGGCCACCAAGGCAAGAGGTCTTTGGGGGGACCTCCCGAGTTACTCTTGAGGATTCCAGAAGCTCAGTCATATTCCCTCGACACACGGTTTTTGTCATGTGACAATGAGATCCTACTGGGTTTAAAGAGTAGGGAGCCTGTGCTAACATTTAATCTATTGCCCTGTGAGACAAGCCAGTATACCCTCCAGGTAGGGGTGCTCTCCACTGAGAAAAAGAAAGTATTAGTTGCTCAGTCGTGTCCAACTGTTTGCAATCCCATGGACTGTAGCCCACCAAGCTCCTCTGTCCTTGGAATTCTCCAAGCAAGAATAGGTTGCCATCCTCTTCTCCAGGGGATCTTCTTGACCCAGAAATTGAAGCCAGATCTTCCACATTGTGGGCAGATTCTTTACCTTCTGAGCCACCAAGGAAGTTCTCCATTAGCAAGACTAAATTCAAGATGATGGTAAAGGCATGTCAAGTCCCAGGGCAGGCCTACAGAGGAAAAGATAAAGGCCAAGAGGATGTTTTTATGTCTCCCAAATCCTCCTGTGTTGGAGGACTGACTCACAAATGAGGACTGAGCGCCCACTGCCCAGTTTCCATGTCTACACACCTGGGGAAGGACCCAAGTGGAGTGAACAAGGAATAGGGAGACTCAGGAGCAGGAGGAGAGAGGGACATGTTGACCACCTGGTCAGACAAAATGGTACCCACGTTCGTCTCCCCATTGACACAGCCATGGAAGTTAGCTCCTTCCCTGGGTCAACCTCGCTCTCCCTTGATAAAGTCATAACTGTTGTTCTAAAGGCGTGCACGATTTTAAAAATTTGGAGGACACCTGAGCTCTCTCATGCTCAGTTTAATTCCTCCTCTCTTAGCAGTGACTCGGAAGGTTTTAAGTATGTGAGTAGGAAGACACTCAGAAACACACATACACACTTACACTTTCCATTTCAAGGCTGTGTGTTCAACATCCTTGACATGAAGGGGGAGAAAGATGGTGTTTCAATACCTCTTCTGGCTAGTAGGATCCTGTTTGTAGGTAAATGAAAAGTCAAATGATTTTTCTTCATAATTTAAAAAAAAAAAGAAGACCTTGGCTAAACTTTACCTTTGATCATTGGAAACAAGCTAATCATGAGGCTGGCCCTTTAGAATGAGTTTTATTTCATAGGCTGTCAATTTCAGGTACACACTGTGATTCTGGTACAATTATTCACCTCTTCAGCTGTTTTTAATGTCTGTTCTCACTGATTTGTGTGCCACACAGCCTTGCCAAGGCAAAAATTTTGATGCTACTATTTTTATACAGTCAATTTAAAGTGACTGACAGGATATTTAATGCAGTCTAAAAACAAACCACTAAAGATTATTTTTAAACTATGTCCTTTGAATATCTGACCTCCTGGACCCAAACCTTATCCAATTTCTCCATCTCATCTTGGACCACAAAGCTTGGACCACAAAGGAGGTAAAGAATAGGGTCATCTGTGATGCACATATCTTAGGGAAAGAAGCTTGTAATGTTTACTTAATGTCACACAGTAGGAAACATGATCTAAACATTTCTAGTGTGAAAATGGCTCTGTGAGCTCAGAAACTTAATTTTACAGCATGCATGCATGTGTGCTCAGTCGCTTCAGTCATGTCTGACTCTTTGCAACCCCATGGGCTATAGCCTGCCAGGCTCCTCTGTTCATGGTATTCTCCAGGCAAGAATACTGGGGTGGGTTGCCATGCCCTTCTCTAGGGGCTCTTCCCGACCCTGGGATCAAACCCACATCTCCTGCAACTCCTGCATAGCAGGTGGATTCTTTACTGCTGAGCCACCGGGGAAGCCCCATCGATTTTACAGCATTCACAAGTAAAAGAAGGATTCCAAGACTGAACCACCATAAATATGCTTGTCAGACTGCTACATTAACCAGTGCGTGCAGAAAGCCAGTCACCTAACTCACAGTGGGAAACAGAGATAACAAGTGGGCCAGGATCCTCACGAGCTCTGGCTAGTGAATTCCTTCCACATAGTAATAACTGCATGGGAGGTCAGATTATAATCAGAAAGTTACCCCAGGAATAGAAAATTGGGGTGCAAAGAGTTGGATGGATATATTGGTTTTCTGACTCTGCTAAACACAGTACCACAGACTGACTGGCTTCAATAATAGGAATTTATTTTCTCACGGTTCTGGAGGCTAGAAGTCCAAGATCTAGGTGTCAGCTGAGTGGTTTCTTCTGAGATATCTCTCCTTAGGTTGTGGACAGTCATCTTCTCCCTGCGTCCCCACATGCTCTTCCCTTTGTATGTCTGTGTCCAAACCTCCTCTTCTTATAAGGACACCAGTTAGACTGGAGTGGGGTCCACCCCATGACCTCACTGTACCTTAACTGCTCTTGGAAGACCCTGTCTCCAAACCCCATTTCATTCTGAGGTCCTGGGAGTGAGGGCTTCACCATGTGAATTCTGGAGAGACACAATTCAGCCCCGAACATTAATGACCTTTAAGGCTAGTTCACCAACATTTTCATAACTTGGTGGACTATCCGCATTGCAAGGTGAGCCCACCAAGTCGATGTGCAGTTGTGTAGTCTCTTCAGGGCCCTCTGCCCCACAGCACTAGAAACACCAGTTCTTAGTCCATGGAATCCCCACTCGAGTTCAGTAATGACAGCCTCACCAGTGTTGCAATTTTCCTTCAGAGTATCCTTCAAGAGATTAGCTCTAAGCTTCCTGGGTTGTACTTTTATTTCAAACTTGCCTCTCTCAGCTGGCATTTTCCTTGGATCGGGGGTGTCACCTGACTCCTGAGTCCCACATTTCCTCCCTCCCTTATTCTCTTCCACAAATGGCCAAGCTCATCCACACAGCAGGTTTCAATATTTACAGAAGACAACTACATCTCAAAATTCTTCATTATGTGTTTTGGTTGCCACTAAACCATTGATTAAAGAAACAGGAAATAGAATATAGCCATAAAGGCTTCTCATAAAGATGTTGTTGATTTAACACTGTAAGCTTCCTTCTGTTTTAAACACACTGGTGATCTCATACACACACACACACACACACACACACACACACAAACATGTAATTTGAATAACTTGAGTGCAGTTAAAAACAAAAGGAATACATAGACCATAAATGGGCACAGCTATAAATGAGACTAAAATCGCACACTCTGGGTCAAAGTGCCCTGAAGACTCCCTTGTCCTTCACTATCTCTCAGAGTTTCCTCAGATTCATGTCCATTGAGTCGCTGATGCCATCCAACCATCTCATCCTCTGTAGCCCCCTTCTCCTCCTGCCCTCAATCTTTCCCAGCATCAGGGTCTTTTCAATGAATCAGCTCTTCACATTAGGTGGCCAAAGTATTGGAGTTTCAGTTTCAGCATCAGTCCTTCCAATGAATATTCAGGGTTAATTTCCTTTAGGATTGGCTGGTTTGATCTCCTTGCAGTTCAAGGGACTCTCAAGAGTCTTCTCCGGCACCCCAATAAAGATAAAAACTTCCAAAGTTATGAGAGAAACAAATGGGTGCCACAAAGAGACCATCAACAATGGTGGACATCTCCTTGGGGCCAGATGTGCAGGGAGGGTAGGGTGAGACATTTAAACAGGATCATTTACCACCCACAAACCACTCTGAAAAATCTGCAGAGGCTTTGGAATCACCTGAGAGTTTGATGTAACCTAATCATGGAAGTGATAGCCCATTTATTACCTTGGTCACAGAAGCGAGTCATAGGTCACCCTATACACACACATTCCAAAGAAGAAGGTTATTCAAGGTCGTAAGTCATCAAGAGTCCTCTTGGAATTCTGTCCACCACTCTGACCTTCAAATTATCTATCCAGTTGTCTGCTAGATGTCTATATCTGAAACATCACAAATTATGTCCAAAAGTAAATTGATCATCTCTGCCTCAACTCCTGCCCTTCCTCCTCTTTGACAAAGTTCATATAACGTTAACTCAGTCATTCAAGTCCAAAAGCATAGCAGTCATCTTTCACTCATTCTTTCCCACCACTCCCACCCAGACAACAGAAATTGAATTAATCCCTTCCCATCTCCACTGCCCCTGCCTTAGGCAGTTGCCCTGTTGTACTTGAAGCCAGTCTTCAAACCTTTAAGCAGGTCCTCATACTTATGGTTTTGCCCACTCAAAGTCACACAATGTTCTATCATAGTTGAATCTCTCTTGCAGCTTTTTTGAAGACCTATAGAAATGCAGAGACATTTAAAAGCAGAGACATTACTTTGCCAACAAAAGTCCATCTAGCCAAGGCTATGGTTTTTCCAGTGGTCATGTATGGATCTGAGAGTTGGACGGTGAAGAAAGCTGAGCGCCACAGAATTGATGCTTTTGAACTGTGGTGTTGGAGAAGACTCTTGAGAGTCCCTTGGACTGCAAGGAGATCCAATCAATCCATCCTAAAGGAGATCAATCCTGGGTGTTCATTGGAAGGACTGACATTGAAGCTGAAACTCCAATACTTTGGCCACTTCATGCGAAGAGTTGACTCATTGGAAAAGATCCTGATGCTGGGAAGGGTTGGGGGCAGGAGGAGAAGGGGACGACAGAGGATGAGATGGTTAGATGGCATCACTGACTCGATGGACATGGGTTTGGGTAAACTCTGGGAGTTGGTGATGGACAGGGAGGCCTGGCGTGCTGCAATTCATGGGGTCGCAAAGAGTCGGACATGACAGAGCGACTGAACAGAACTGATAGAAATGTGATAATAAGCATTTTCTATGAGGATGGGGTAAAACTTTCTAAACTTGATGCAGTTAGGCTAGGCAGTCAAGACAGCAACCTCCACACCCTGAGAACAAGCTGAGCCTCACAGCTGGATGCTGGGCTCAGAGGTCAGCCCTGGATAAGGACTGGCCCTTCCAGGCTGATCTACACACCTGTCATTCATTCCACTCATTGTGTACCTCCCTTAGAAAATATATCAGTGTCTGTAGAAATGGATGCTGTTATTTTAGCAGTGGAGTTTATTAAACTAACCACCTTTAGGAGAATTGACCTAAGTTCTTGCACAGCCATACCAGCTGGGTAATCTTACAAGAATCACCCTGTTTTCAATGGGAGTGACCATACACCAGTCCTCAGTTGTCTCTTAGAAATGGAAGAGGATTTGTGAGAAAATTTCTCCAATCCTTTTAGAAAAAGAGTGTGTAGTCAGTTCACTAAATTAGTTTTCATATCTGGTAGATACGTTCTGATGACTTTTACATTTTGTTGATTTTCCTGTTCAAGCACTACTAAAATACCTTAGTCATTGAAGTGCAAAATTCACCCCAGCTTTGCAATTTCCATGGGCTAATTTCTGAAACTACTGCAGCTCTTGCCGAGAAAGAGTAAGAATGTAATATTGTTCTGATTTATCTCATATTTTGTCAGAACCCTTTCTTCAGAATTAATGATCTGGATACCTTGCTCCAAAGTATATGAAAGATAGGCTCTTTACAGAATTCTGCCATACAGTTGAAATGAAATCAGCATGTGTGTCTGGAAAAAATCCATCATTTTATAAAGCCAGTAAATATCCTTTCTTACCAAATGTCCTGGTGATGGATCACAGAGAGAAGTCACTTGATCTATCTACATGCAATAAAAAAAGTCCAACTCTTTGCAATCCCATGAACTGTAGCCCACCAGGCTCCTCAGTCCATGGGATTCTCCAGGCAAGAATACTGGAGTGGATTGCCATTTCCTTCTCCAAGGGATCTTCCTGACCCAGGAGTTGAACCCGGGTCTCCTGCACAGCAGGCAGATTCTTTACCGTCTGAGCCAGCAGGGAAGCCAAAAATATTTGAAGGCATTGCTAACTTCTGGTTTCTCATTTTTAGGTTTGTTGAAGGAGCAAGAACCCAGGTGAATGGTTACAGGGATGGAGTTGAGTTTCTTAAACACCTGAGCCCACTGCTCTCCTCTGGCTTCCATCTGCCTGCAATAACCAGGGGGCATCTGCCCCCAGCCTGCCTGTACTCCCCTAGCTCCCTGAGCAATATATCAACCAGCATCTTTCCAAGGACCCCCAGGGGCTGGAACTTCAAGACCAGGGTGACAGGCTGCCTGGAAAGCCACGGGGCTGAGTGATTTCTCAGTCTAGGGCACTACCTGCCTTCTCAGTGAACAAACTGAGTTAGAGCTGAGAAACATAAGCCACCTTTTCTGTCACACATTCTACGTGGATAAAAATGGTGTCAAATTATGAGCCAAATACTCGTCCTCCTCACCAAAACCCAATATACAGATGGGAAACTGAGGCTGAGGGCCAGCAGGTGAATCACCAGAAGTCACACATCTGGCCAGTGACAGGGCCCGGCTGTGACTCAGGTCTCTCTGTCCTTGTCAGTAGCTTTCAAAGCTGAGTGTACATGAGAATCCCTGAGGGACTTTTGGAGCCTGGTCCCAGAGCCCGGGCAGCCCCACGATACGTTTTAATGCTCTCTCCTGGCAATTGTGATGTGCACGCAGCTTGCAGAGGCCAGCTCTGCATCACACAACCTCCCTACATTATTCAGGAGAGCAAAGCTGGACTCCTTCACCTGCACTGTCAGCAGTTATTGGGGTCGAGCCTGAGACAGCATGGGTCTTACAACTCCTAGAAGTTGCTCAACAAATAATATATGAGTATATATATATATAAAACCAAATCACTTTGCTGTATACCTGAAACTAACACAACATTGTAAGTCAACTATACTTCAATTAAAAAACTGTGAGGTAGTTAGAATAACCAAATTCATAGAGGCAGAAAGTAGAATAAAGGTTACGATTGTGTACAATGGAATATTATTCTCCCATAAAAAGGAATGAAATCATGTCATTTGCAGCAACATAGATGGACCCAAAGATTGTCACACTGAGTGAAGTAAGTCAGACAGAGAAAAACAACTATCATATGATATCACTTATATGTGAAATCTAAAAAAATGTACAAATAGACTTATTTACAGAACAGAGGGGGCTTCCCTTGTGGCTCAGCTAGTAAAGAATCTGCCTGTGGTGCGGAAGACCTGGGTTCAATCCCTGGGTTGAGAAGATCCCCTGGAGAAGGAAAAGGCTACCCACTCCAGTATTCTGGCCTAGAGAATTCCATGGACTGTATAGTCCATGAGGTTGCAAAGAAATGGAAACGACTGAGCGACTCACTTTCACTTTTTTTTTCCCCCACAAAACAGAAGTAAGAGACTGTTGTATGAAACAAATAGTTAGAAAGGGGGAAAAGGGAGGAGGGATTAATTGGGAAATTGAGATCGACTGTATAGCACAGGAAACTCTACTCATTATTCTGTGATGACCTGTATGGGAATAGAATCTTAGAAAGAGTGGATATATGTGTTTGTGTGACTGATTCACTTTGCTGTATGGCAGAAGCTAGCACAGAATTGTAAACAAACTCTACTCCAATAAAAATTATTTTTAAAAATGAATGTTTTGATAACCAGTGGCTGGGAGAGAGGAGAATGCAGAATTATAGCTTAATGGGTAGAGAGTTTCAGTTGGGAATGATGAAAAAGTTCTGAATTTTGATAGTGATGACAGTTGCACAATAATGTGTATGTACTTAATGCCACAGAACTGAACACTTAAAAATAGTTTAAAATGCAAATTTTATGTTATGTATATTTAGTCACAATTTCTAAATGTTGAATATTTTTTTAAAGCACTATCCTCTAGCAGGTGAGAATTTACTTTATGAGGCAGGGAACCCAAAGCTGGTGCTCTTTGATGACCTACAGGTGTGGGATGGGAGGGAGGTTTAGGAGAGGGGAGGATGTACATATATCTATGGTTGATTCATGTTGATAAATGGTAGAAGCCATAACAATATTGTAATTATTCTCTGATCAAAATAAAATTTAAAAAACGTAATAAGCACTATCCTCATTGGTGGTTTAATCTCTAAGTCATGTCCAACTCTTTTGCAACCCTAGTATCCTCATTAAGCTTAAGCAGTTTCCTTGTGATGTATGAATTCATGAAACTTGGCAGATTTTCTAGTTTTTTTCAGCCAAATAATTCTACCCATCTCCAAAATTTCTTTCCTAAGTAGTTATTCTTTATGAATTTCCTCTGGCTTGGCAGATTCTGGGATACATCCTTAAATTTTAGCTTACAAACTTGACATCCATAAGTCACTCCCTTTTTGCTTTGGCTTGGTTTGGTTTTGGGTGTTTTAGTGGTGAAGAACTTGAAAAAAATAGAATAAGTCCTGTAGGTCATCTAATCATGAAATAACTTGGCCTCAAGGAAGTTTAATGAAGGTGGAGTCCCACGTATGTTTGAAATTGCTTTAACAGACAATAGCTAAAGAAAGTGACATGTGGGACTTCCCATTTGTTTTGTTATATAAAATTAATTTTTTTCTTTTTTAATGAAGCAATAATGCACCTAATGTCATCCACAGGATGTTTAGGGAGCCTCATTATATTCTTCCTACATTTAACATTTTCCTTTAGAAATGATCCACTTCTGTAGACAGGCTGAGAAGTCCTTGGTGCACTAAGAATTACATTTTTTTAATAAACATTTTTGTGCTGATAGCCCCTGAAAATTCCACTTGGATGTTTTGCCAGCAAAAGATAATCAAAAGTCCATTAGTTTTCTTCCTGAAAGCCCATCAATTTTGGCTTCAGTGGAAAGGCAACATCTCTATACTTTTATAGTTTGCTTTTTAAAATCAGTCCTTGCCCAAGAACATAAGCACCATGGGTTTTGGTTAGCAAGACCTGTCAAAATAATGATGCCTTTCTTTTCTCAGTGTCCCTCAGTAAGCTTGTCAGCGATGATGGTTCTCTGTGAAAAGCTCTTCCACCCACAGCCAGGTTGTGTTGATCAAACCTGGAAGGAGTGTGACAGCGTGTAAAAAGCATGAGCTTTGAAGCTGGGAAACAGGAATTCAAATACAAACCCAACTCACAGAGGAATCTTGAGAAATTATTTAACTCTTCTTGGCTTCAGTTTTCTCCTCAAAAAAAAGGAAAAAAAGGGGGAAGAAAGAAATAGACCTCTGTCTCCCACCCAGCAAGATGATTTTAATAATTAAATAAGACAGCTTATGTAGAAACACCTAGATAGTAGCAGTTGCTTAATAAAATTAGTTGAATGCTTCTGTAAAGTTGTCTTAAGGCATTCTTGTTGTTTAGTTGCTAAGCCCTATCCCACTCTTTTGTGATCCCGTGGTCTGAAGCCTGCCAGGCTCCTCTGTTCATAGAATTTCCCAGAAAAGCATACTGAAATGGGTTGCCATTTCCTTCTCCAAGGAATCTTCCTGACCCAGGGATCGAACCCACAACTCCTGCATTGCAGGCAGATTGTTTATCATTGAGCTACCAGGGAAGCCCCGTGTAACCCTTAGATCAGTCACTATGCATAAATGATAAACTCTGTTGTGTGCGTGGTTTTGTACTGAGAGTAAACCTCTGATCTAGTGAAGCTAACACTCTATTATAAAAGGTAGATAAGAATAATATCCACGGGTGCTAAGAAAGGAAGAGAAGATGCAAGGTGATCAATGCTGAGTTGGGTGGGACAGGCTCTGAAGGCTGAAGCAGTTCTCTCTGAGCTTTCCTGCCTGGGAGGCTTCTTAGAGGAAGAGGTGGCAGCAGCCCTCCAGAATGACAAGAATCTGGATTGTCAGAGAAAAGAATATAGGGCACTAAATGTACCAGCCAAAGCACAGAATCCTTAAAAAAAAATCTCTTTGTCCCACCACAGCAATGCCATAAACACAACTTTTCCCATTATGACCAAATCAGCCTTTTATATTGTATGATTTTGCTTTGGAGGTGGGTGGGTTGGTTTGGTGTTTTTTGTTTGTTTCTTGGAGGTTTTGTTTGCCTTTTTGGCAGCGCCACAAGGCTTGTGGGACCTTAGTTCCTTGACCAGGGATTGAACCGGGTTCCCTGCAGTGGGAGTGCAGAATCCTAACCACTGGAGGGCCAGGGAATTTCCCAGCCTTTTATTTTTTGCTAGAAAGAAAGATTTAACCATTTCCTGCCACCTCTATCAAGCATAGCTGTCCTACAAGAGAGATAGTCATTCCCTCACTCTCCTCTTTGCTTTTTAGATTTTCTTTTCTTTTGTTTTTGTCTTTGCTTTTTATGGTGAGGGCACTGGATTTGTAGTCAGATCTGAATCTGAGTCCTGACACTGCTGTTCCTCTGGGGCTGTGGGAAGTACATCTACCCTCCTCACACTAACTTTCCTTACTTGCCACTGCACAGGTCCTGGTGGGAGCATGCCCAGTCGCTTCAGTCCTGTCTGACCCTGTGACCCCATGGACTGTAGCCCGCCAGACTCCTCTGTCCATGGGATTCTCCAGGAAAGAATACTGGAATGGGTTGTCCTGGTGCTACTATTTGGGGCTGATCTGTTTGGGGCTTCTGAGCCCCCCATTCTGCAGGTGAGCTACCTCATCCCCTACTGACAATCGGCCCCTTACCTTTGGGGCCGATATTTTGAGAAAATATGGTCTCATTACAAACCCAAAGGAGGAGATTTGATTTATCAAAATCAAAATTTGATTTATCAAAATTTCATTCTGCTGGCATATTGTTTTTTCTTTGTGAGGTACAGAGGCAAATAATTGAAAACAAAGTCAAGGAAAAATTGCAGTCTAGGACGTTTCACCATGATTGGTTGAGGCTAGTACTTTCTCAAAAACATTTCCACACTCCAAAACCTTATTGTGCATTGCCAAATGCTAAATTACAATTCTGCCCCAATGAAAGATAAATATATAATTCCCAAAATCAGACCTACAGTGGTCAATAATGATAAAAAAACAAACAAAAAAATCAACCTCACTAACGATTAAATAAATGAAATAATAACAATAAGTTTTCCCATTGAATTGACAAACTTGAAAAGAATGACAGTAACTAGTGTAGACACAGTTACAAGGTCAGTAATGTCTTATACATTATTAATGAAAGACAAATCGTCAAACCTTTCTTAAAGGTCATTAAGGCAACATTTTCATTAATTGTATACCTTTGGACTCGGCAGTATTATTTCACGGAACTTGTTCTAAATAAATAATTTGAAAAATAATCAAAGACATATGTGCAGGGATATTTATAGTAAAGCTTTTCCCATTAATGAAAAATGGTGAAACAAATTAAATATTAAAAAAATAGGAAATAGAATACATATACAGATAACATGTGTACATGGAGTGTTGCACCATCTCGCCATTTAAAATGACAATATGAGGGCTTCCCTCGTGGAGAGTGGTGGAGAGTCCGCCTGCCAATGCAGGAGACAGGAGTTTGATTCCTGGTGGATCCCACATGTCTCGGAGCAGCTAAGCATGTGCACCATAACTATTGAGCCTGTGCTCTAGAGCCCAGGAACTGCAGCTACTGAGCCCACACACCGCAGCTACTGAAACCTTCACACCCTAGAGCCCGCACTCTGCAACAAGAGAAGCCACCGCATTGAGAAGCCCAAGCACTGCGACTGGAGAGTAATCCCTAGTCCCTGCAGTAGAGAAGAACCCGCACAGCCACGAAGCCCCAAGCACAGCCTAAATAAATAAAATTATTCTAAAAATGACAATATGCTGCTGCTGCTAAGTTGCTTCAGTCGTGTTCGATTCTGTGCAACCCCATAGACGGCAGCCCACCAGGCTCCACCTTCCCTGGGATTCTCCAGGCAAGAATACTGGAGTGGGTTGCCATTTCCTTCTCCAATGCATGAAAGGGAAAAGTGAAAGTGAGGTCGCTGAGTTGTGTCCGACTCTTAGCGACCCCATGGGCTGCAGCTTACCAGGCTCCTCTGTCCATGGGATTTTCCAGGCGAGAGTACTGGAGTGGGGTGCCATTATGAGTGTGCATTTATTATTTGTCTTGGAAAACTTTCACATTAATGCTGTAGTGATAATTTTATTAACTCCCAAATGTTCACGTTTTCTCCTTTATGACCCATCATCCCCACTCATTAAACAAAAGGTTGATCTTGCCCGCTCCACTCCTCCCTCCTTCAGCAGACTTTCTCAGCAAGGATGGTCCCTTACCTTTACTAATGCTGACTCTGGGGAGTGGAAGATTGACAAGGGGACCAGACTACAGGGACAGAGCATGAGGGGCAGGCTGGACTGACCTGAGAAAACAAGTTGCTCCACATAAGAAGGTGGAAGGAGGTACGGAGCAAAGTTGTTCTGGGAGTGGAGGTGACCTGAAGGTGTCTGGCATGGAAGATGCCTTAAGTAGCACTGGGTGCAAATAAAATAAACCAAAATAACTTGAGGAAAATATGAATCAGCTTCCAAGAGTACAACTGTGTGTTGTGTGTTAGATCTCCCTTACTATCTACAAGAAACAAGGATGGGACTGCACTTTGGGTTCATAGATTCTGCATCTTTGTTGTTGTTCAGTCACTAAGTCGTGTCTGATTCTTTGTGATTCCATGAACTGCAGCATGCCAGGCTTCCCTGTCCTTCACTATCTCAATTTGCTCACACTCATCTCCATTGAGTCAGTGATGCCATCCAACCATCTCATCCTCTGTCACCCCTTTCTCCTCTCGCCCTCAGTCTTTCCCAGCTTCAGGGTCTTTTCCAAAGAGTTGACTCTTCATGGCAGGTGACCAAAGTTGAGGCACTTCTAAACAAGCAGCAAGGAACTCTCGAATATACTAGAATATATTAGAGTTGAGGGCTTCCCAGGTGGTGCTAGTGGTAAAGAATCAGCCTGCCATGCAAGAGACTCAGGTTCGATCCCTGCCTATGTTGGGAAGATTCCCTGGAGAAGGAAATGACAACCTGCTCCAGTATCTTGCTTGGAAAATGTCATGGACAGCGGAGCCTGGTGGGCTGCAGTCCACTGGGGTTGCAAAGATTTGGTCATGACTGAGCGCGCGCGCGCACACACACACACACACACACACACAGGCATATTGTACTTAGTAGCTCAGTTGTGTCCGACTCTTTGCCCACCAGGTGGACTATAGCCCACCAGGCTCCTTTGTCCATGGAGATTCTCCAGGCAAGAATACTGGAGTGGGTTGCCATGCCCTCCTCCATAGAATTTTCCCAACCCAGGGATGGAACCCAGATCTCCCTCATTTGCAGGCAGATTATTTACCATCTGAGCCATCAGGGAAGCAGTTATATTATTTGAGAGGGAGTCCAGAAAGCAGGTACAAAACAGAACATTATTTTTATACATTCCTTTGTTTGTATTTGCATAAGCAAATTTCTAAAAGACCATCAAGTTAAAATCTTATACAGTGGTCATTTTTTTCTGTTGTTTATCTATGTTTTCTCTTTTTTTCTATAATGAACACTTTTTAATGGAACAGAAAGAAAGAGGAAAATAAAAGACAATTCAGCCTAGAAGCTCAGGCACAAACACTCTGTGCTATACTGTATTACGGATTTTATTCCAGTCTCTCCCTCAAAACAGTTGCTTAAAGAAAATATTTGCTTCCCCTAGCCCACATGTGTGCCCCAAGCCATTGTCTGCTTCTTGTGTGTGAGGTTGCCGTCTGCCCCCATGCACTTGGAATTCAAGGCAGCTCCATGTCTGGTGTCTCTGGGCAGACTCCATCTTCTGCATAAAAACTAGACTGAGTTACAGACTTTTCACAGCACAGGTGCTGGAGCCACCAGCATGAGTCTCCAGAGGAGCATGGAATTCGAGCATGAGATCAATGAGGCACAGCAAGAAAACCACTGAACCAAATATATTGTTCACCATGCGAAGAGCTATACAAGACACAGTAATTTACAGTAGAGTTAAGGGAGAGGAAAACCTAAGACTCTAGAAAATCACATCAGAATCTTTAACACAAACTATAGAAAAAAAATTGAGAAAAAAGTGTCATATTTCAGCTGTGTTGCACGTGTGTGCTCAGTCATGTGATCCCATGGACTGTAACCTGCCAGGCTCCTCTGGCCATGGGATTCTCCAGGCAAGAATACTGGAGTGGGTTGTCATTTCCTTCTCCAGAGAATCTTCCCAGGGAGCGAACCTGCATCTCCTGCATTGCAGGCAGATTCTTTACCGCTAGGACCACCGGGGAAGCCCTTATATTACGTATATAATGTATCTATCTATATACGAGTTCATGTTTATATATGCCATCTAAGGGGAGATGAAGAAAATGTGAGTTCATATCTTTGCATGAGTTCATCTGAAATGTATCAGTTCAGTTCAGTTCAGTCACTTTGTTGTGTCCGACTCTGCAACCCCATGGACTGCAGCACGCCAGGCCTCTCTGTCCATCATCAATTCCCAGAGTTAACTTCAAACTCTTGTCCATTGAGTCAGTGATGCCATCCAACCATCTCATCCTCTGTTGTCCCCTTTTCCTCCCACCTTCTATCTTTCCCAGCATCAGGGTCTTTTTAAATGAGTCAGTTCTTCACATCAGGTGGCCAAAGTATTGGAGTTTCAGCTTCAACATCTGTCCTTCCAGAGAATATTCAAGACTGATTTCCTTTAGGATGGGCTGTTTGTATCTCCTTGCCATCCAAGGGACTCTCAAGAGTATTCTCCAACACCACAGTTCAAAAGCATCAATTCTTCAGTGCTCAGCTTTCTTTAGAGTCCAACTCTCACATCCATATATGACTACTAAAAAAACCATAGCTTTGACTAGATGAACATTTGTTGGCAAAGTAATGTCTCTGATTTTTAATATGCTGTCTAGGTTGGTCATAATTTTTCTTCCAAGAAGTAAGCCGCTTTTAATTTCATGGCTGCAGTCACCATCTGCAATGATTTTGGAGCCTCAAAGAATAAAGTCTGCCACTGTTTCCCCATCTATTTGCCATGAGGTGATGGGACCAGATGCCATGATCTTAATTTTCTGAATGTTGAGCTTTAAGCCAACCTTTTCACTTTCATCAAGAGGCTCTTCAGTTCTTCTTCACTTTCTGCCATAAGAGTGGTGTCATCTGCATATCCAGAGAAGACAATGGCAACCCACTCCAGTACTCTTGCCTGGAAAATCCCATGGACGGAGGAGCCTGGTAGGCTGCAGTCCATGGGGTCGCTAAGAGTCAGACACGACTGAGTGACTTCACTTTCACTTTTTACTTTCATGCATTGGAGAATGAAATGGCAACCCACTCCAGTGTTCTTGCCCGGAGAATCCCAGGGACGGGGGAGCCTGGTGGGCTGCCATCTATGGGATCGCACAGAGTCGGACACAACTGAAGTGACTTAGCAGCAGCAGCAGCATCTGCATATCTGAGGTTACTGATATTTCTCCAGGCAATCTTCATTCCAACTTGTGCTTCATTCAGCCCAGCATTTCTCATGATGTACTCTGCATAGAAGTTAAATAAGCAGGGTGAAAATATACAGCCTTGACATGCTCCTTTCCTGATTTGGAACCAGTCTGTTGTTTCATGTCCAGTTCTAACTGTTGCTTCCTGACCCGCATACAGATTTCTCAAGAGGCAGGTCAGGTGGTCTGTATTCCCATCTCTTGAAGAATTTTCCAAAGTTTGTGGTGATCCACACAGTCAAAGGCTTTGGCATAGTCAATATGCAGAAATAGATGTTTTTCTGGAACTCTCTTGCTTTTTTGATAATCCAATGGATGTTGGCAATTTGATCTCTGGTTCCTCTGCCTTTTCTAAAACAGCTTGAACATCTGAAAGTTCACAGTTCATATACTTTTGGAGCTTGGCTTGGAGAATTTTGAGCATTACTTTACTAGTATGTGAGATGAGTGCAATTGTGTGGTAGTTTGAGCATTCTTTGGCAGTGCCTTTCTTTTGGATTTGAATGAAAACTGACCTTTTCCAGTCCTGTGGCCACTGCTGAGTTTTCCAAATTTGCTGACATATTGAGTGCAGCACTTTCATAGCATCATCTTTTAGGATTTGAAATATATACACAATCTTATTATCTTCATTGACTAAAAAGGAATCTTTATATTTAATGAAAAATTCATAATCAAGTGAAAGAAGAATCTAATATACTCCATGACTCCTGACCTGGAAAGATAATGCTCAGGAAAAATATGATGACTGTTATTCCAATTATAGAATTTTGAAATTGGCAAAACTAGCATTTTCAGCTCTGCAACCTGGTGAGTGCTTGTAGCAAGTATTATTTTGCCTGTCAAGCATCACACTCCGGTTTATCTGTGAGCACCAGACTGCTGCGTTCCCAGTCAATGTTTCTCACCAAAAGCTCATCTCAGCCCCAGTTATAGAGTTGAGCATTTATTAACTAAGCCTCTGAAATGATGAAGCCCAAGCATGCTATAGTCAGGTGACAAAGTCTAGAACTGGCAGGAGATCCCGGACAGACAGGCTCTCTGATCCACAAGCTGATCCAAGCACTCAGGTTGTTGTCACTTTGCTCAGTCCTCTCAGACTTTCTCAATTCTCCCCAGTACAATATACAGCGAGTACCTTTCTAGATGTTCAGGAGAGACCTCAATGCATCATATACAACATACACACTTGGGCTACGATGCCTTCAAAGGAGCAGTCCACTTCCGAGTCACCGTTACACCAAGAGTACAGTCCTGTGAGGTCCCAGCCGTTTAGGGGTGGTCTCCTATTAGACTCGGAGAAGGCAATGGCACCCCACTCCAGTACTCTTGCCTGGAAAATCCCATGGACGGAGGAGCCTGGTAGGCTGCAGTCCATGGGGTCGCACAGAGTCGGACACGCCTGAGCGACCTCACTTTCACTTTTCACTTTCATGCACTGGAGAAGGAAATGGCAACCCACTCCAGTGTTCTTGCCTGGAGAATCCCAGGGACGGGGGAGCCTGGTGGGCTGCCGTCTATGGGGTCACACAGAGTCGGACACGACTGAAGTGACTCCCAACTTACACAGATTTGACTTTACTTTCTGTCCCCATGTCTCATAAAACTATCAAAGCACAAGTGAAGATTTGTCCCTCTCAGCAAATTATCTCAAGACAAAATGACTTCCCTCATGGTTATGCTGTTTTCCTTTTATTTGGTGTTCTATTTTCTTAGCAATCCAATACTTTTTGAAAAGATATATTTTTATTAATATATAATATATATGCTACATATAATAGCATACTATTATATATTATACTATATAATAGTATTATATATTATACTATATAGTAGTATTATATGTTATACTATATAGTAGTATATTATATATAACTATTGTATTAACTATGTACTATATAGTATATATATAACTATGTACTACAATTATAATATGTATTACATAAAAATATATCTTTCTTCAAAAAAATATTGAATTGCTAAGAAAATAGACCAATATTGCAAGAGAACACCAAAATTACAGAGCTTCCCCAATGGCTAAGTGGGTAAAGAATCTGCCTGCAACGCAGGAGACTCGGATTCAGTTCCTGGGTCAGGAAGATCCTCTGGAGAAGGAAATGGCAATCCACTCCGGTATTCTCACCTGGGAAATCCCATGGACAGAGGAGCCTGATGGGCTCCAAAGAGTTGGACACGATTGAGCACACACACACGCGCACACACACACACACACACAGAATATATATATTACATGAACTCGTTTTAGCTGTTTTCCAGAAGATGGTTGGTCCAACCAGCCTAGCCTGATGTTAGTGAAAATAGAACACATCCAGAAAAGTGTAAAGGAAGAGGCAGGAGCTGGATTCAAAACTTCTGGCTCTTTGGTAAAAATATCAATATGAAGCTGTCTCAGCCTCAGTGGCCAAATAAGTTTGCTGTGAAGATTGAATAAGTTGGGTACCACACATTGATGCATTACCATGCCTAGCACAAAACAGTTGCCTTTCTCCTTTGCTTATTACATAACATGATTCAATGTGAAGGCTTTTTCACAAGGGAAGTTGAGCATATGTTGGGTGACAGCAAATGTTGGAGGGAAGAAAGGTAATCTCAAGTAGGGGCTGTGTAATAAACAAAGCAGTGAGAAAATGAGGTTCCTGGGACTTTCCTGGTGGTCCAGTGGTCAAGACTCTGAGCTTCCACTTCAGGGATACAGGGGGTGTGGGTTTGATCCCTGGTCGGGGAACTAAGATACCATGAGGCATGAAGCCAAATAATAAATAAAAGACACTTAAAAATTAGTAATATTTTTTAAAATGAAGTTTCTGAGAACAGAGCTTCTGTTACTCTGAGCTGGAAAGAAGATGGCATCATATGAATTGCTTGTATAAATGGTTATTTTGCTCACTTTTGTCTGCCTGTATAATTAATTTCTATCTTTTATGACCCATTTCAAATGTCACCTCAGAGTTAAACTCTTTATTAAATGAATGAATGAACGGAACAGGTTATCAGTCAGATTTCCATGGGAAAACAATTTCAATGCCTTGGGAAATGTTAGGAAACATCACAATACAGTTATTCTCAGTTTTATACTCTGGGCCTTTCATTTCAAACTGCCCGTAACATACGAAAGTATGTTCAGCTGTGTAGCCCAGAATGGCGGGATCTGAATAAACCCACCATGATGCTGAACTTCTTTTCCCACCATCAGACACATCCATTTTCAGCCTTCTAGCGAACTCTATCTTTAAAGATCTCAGAGAAGATGCTATAATTTTTCTCAGCTCAACAGCCCTTTCTGTCCAAACTCCTTCCTCACACCTCAGTTAAATCCCTTCTGAAACTACAGAGCTAGTTGAAACATGTTTGGGATTTTACACTTTGTAAAGTCCAATTGCCAGCATCTCACACTTCTTTGGGGCTTCCCTGGTAACTCAGTTGATAAGGAATCTGCCTGCAATACAGGAGACCCTGGTTCAATTCCTGGGTCAGGAAGATCCCCTGGAGAAGGGATTGGCTACCCACTCCAGTATTCTTGGGCTTCCCTGGTGGCTCAGCTGGTAAAGAATCCACCTGCCATGCGGGAGACATGGGTTCAATCCCTGGGTTGGGAAGATCCCCTGGAGAAGGGAAAGGCTCCCCACTCCAGTATTCTGGCCTGGAGAATTCCATGGACTGTATCGTCCATGGGGTAGCAAAGAGTCGGACACGACTGAGTGACTTTCACTTCTTCACTTCACTTCACACTTCTTCGAAGGCATCTGTTGTAACTACTTTCAGTGATTCCCTCCTTCTCTCCTCCTCCCTCCCTTTCTCCTTTCCTTCTTCCTTCCTCCCTCCCTCTCTTCCTTCCTTCCCCCTGCCTGTCTTTTGCTCTTTCCACAGCTGTTGTTCCTGTCCTCCAGTGTTCTGGTGAATACTCCCCACCCAGCAAAGCCCCAAGGGTGGCACATCTGACTAACACTGGTAGGACTGACTGACTTCATGAAGGCAATTTGTCTCCTTCCCTTCCCGACCCCTCCAACTCTGCCCGTCTCCCCAGCGCAGCCTCAGATGCTGGTCCTCATTGCCTTCCTCTCAGTGTTTATAGCTCTTCAACTATGCCCAGAAGAAACAGACACTGCATCTTCTCCTATGGGAGTCTGTGTTTGCATCTCATTTTCATTTCATTATGTGTCCTGCAGATCTACAGAGATGGGACATCAATTCATGCAGCTGAATGTTTTAGTCTCACAGAAGGTCAATGCCAGCTACAGACTTGCCTTCCTACCATTCGCCCCTACTTGGTTCTCTTGTCCAAGTCCAGGCACATTTATGGTGATGAGTTAACCTGGCCCTGCACTTCTCTGTGACCCTTTTCCTCCCAGGCTGTGTGGTGTTGGTGTGAGATGTCAGAGAGGCATAAATCCCACCAGGGAGATTTCAGTGAAAGGCACAGAGACTCTTCCCCCATTCTATCATCTCTGTACAACAGCTTCACTCACACAGTCCTTAGCTCCAGGGCTGACCCAGCATGGGACCAGGTGATGGCCATCATATTTCAGGTGGCAATCAGGGAGAAGATAAGACTTGGAATCACGGCTGTCATACTAACAAATACCATCTGTACAGCTTCCAAACCTTGCAAAGGGCTTCCGTATTAGCTTCTGAGTGTGCTAAGTTGCTTCAGTCATGTCCGACCCTTTGTGACCCCATGGACTGTGTAGCCCGCCAGGCTCCTCTGTCCATGGGATTCTCCAGGCAAGAATACTGGAGTGGGTTGCCATTTCCTTCTCTAAGGGATCTTCCCCACCAAGGGATCAAACCCACATCTCTTATGTCTCCTGCATTGTCAAGCCATGTTCTTTTACCACTAACGCCACCTGGGAAAGCCCAATTAGCTTCCATATTAGCCACTAAATCATCACAGTCTTCTTCGAAGCTAGATGTTTACATTAATATTCCCATTTTACTAATAAAGAACTTGAGCCCTAGAAAGGCAATATAAATAGTCTAAGATTACACTGCCACTGTTACTGAGTCTAGTAGCCCAATCCAGGGCTTCTGACTCCAGAACCCACATTCTTACTATTTACCTAACCAAATCACTGAAGAATTGACAGTCATAGTTTCAACTATTGTCAAGCAACCCCAAAAATCCATGTTACACGGTAACTTATAATGGTCAGGAAATCATTTTGAATCCCAGCAAGAAGCCTGGTTATGGAATGAATCACTCAGCTACAGTCCTCCCAGCTCATCACACAGTGTATTTTTCACTTCACACATTATAGTTTGATCCTAGACATTGAGTTTGGGTCCTTTTTTGGTCTTCATGTCTCTCTAAATAAATTTTAACATATAGAATATAGTTAAAACTGTTTTAGGCTAATTCTAACATCTAACATTCTAACAGTTAGATCATTTTTGATTTATTTAAACTAATTACAGCTTGTATTTGCCTGTTTTTGTATATGCCTGGGACTTTTGTTTTCACTGGATGCTAGACATTGTGAATTTTGTCTTGCTTCATGCTAGAAATTTTTGTTTTCCACTCAATATTTCTGAACTTTGTTCTGGGATGGAATTAAGTTCTTGAAAGGCATTCCATAGTTTCAGATCTTGTTTTTAATATTTGTCAGACCAGACTAGAGCTGAGTCTGAACAGAAGTGGTCCATGTCTCTTTCAGGCCTGCTGCAGATAAATATCTCATGGAGAATTCTCTATGCTCTTTATTCTTCTGTCAGCTGATGTAGACAAGCATGGACTCCTTAGAAGACACACACTGAAGGTGGTGGAAGCACAAGATGAAAGGTGCCAGGAATCACCTTTGGAGGAGATGCTCACTAATTTGGAGCACTGTTCTGTACTTTATATGAGAAGAGAACAAATTTTTACTGTGTTTGAGCTGATGGAGAGGAAATACTTTTATCCTTCTTGGTTCTTTGGCTGGTCTGATAATCAAATTAACATGGGATAGGTTAACAGGAGAAAAACAAATTTAATTATGTAAGTACAGGCATCCCCTAAGAATATGAGACCCAAGGGCAAGTCAGGAAGTTGAGGCCTATATGCCATCCTGGGCTAAGAAATGAGATGAGTTCAGGACTTCAAGGGGGAGGAGGGTAATTCAATAAGAAGAGCAGATGTTTGTTACAATAATGAGATGCTTGCCCTGCCATACAGATAGGTCATTCAGATAGAGGTTCTTCCTGATAATAGCTCTCTCTTGGAGCCAGGCCCCCTATCTAAATTCTTTTAGATAGAGAGAGAAAGCGAGTTTTTCTTCAATCTGCTGGCTCTTGCTTGCCTTCAGCTCATAATAACCCACATGTCAAAGCAGCATATTTCAGAATCATGTATTCTGTTCCCCTTTGGAACCATTACACTTTTTGCAGACTTTTGTTGCAAGAGTTGAAGACATCTTGTATAATGAAGCCTCAGGATGTGGTGCTTTGCTGTTTACATTTCTATAAACTAATCAGATCAAGATAAAATATAATCTCACAATGAGTATTACTAATTTTTAAAACTCTTTAATTTTTCATGTTTTATTATCTTATGACTTTTTCCACTTTTAAAGTAATGCCTGCTCATTATGTATTTTGTAAAAATTTGCTGCTCTTGTAAATAGAGAGAAAAGTGAAAAGGAGATAATAGCTGTCCTCTGTAATAAAACACCCAAAGATAATTCCAGTTAACTCTACCCACTGTCTCGAAGCCAATTCAAACTCAATTTACTCAGCACTGAACTCAGGATCTTCCACTCAAGTAATATCTTCTTCCAACGTGCCCTCTTTCACTGAATAGCAACACCAGACCTCCAAATACATGAGCCAAAAACCAGAGTCATTCTTAACACCCACCTCTTCACATGCCCTTTCTGAAACCTGCAAGATATAGCTAATATAGACAAAAGACACAACGACTGATGAAACCTAAGAACAGATTGATACGTTAGAGTGATGGATGAAATGTATTAATGCTATTCCAAGACAGCTATGGGTTGGGAGGAATTGTGGTACAGGTGGACTGGGCACAGAAAATGATGGATCAGCATGACTTTGAATGTGAAGGGGGCTTTCCATCCTCTTAGTATTTGGATCACATTTTTCCTGACGAAATACAACCCTCAGTCCACCTTGAAATCTACCTCTTGCATAAAGCTTTTCTTGACTCCCACCCCATCGTAACCCGGCTCTAGCTCAGAGTGATTTCTTCCTTACAAAAGGATTTCATATCCATTCCATTCATCCAGTGCAGTGTATGTGTGCTCAGTTGTGTCCAACTCTTTGCGACCCCATGAACTGTGGCCCACTAGGCTCCTCTGTCTATGGAATTTTCCAGGCAAGAAATACTGGAGTGGTTGCCATTTCTTCCTCCAGGGAATCTTTCTGACCCAGGGATTGAACCCACGTCTCCTGCATCTCCTGCACTGGCAGGGGGACTCTTTACCATTTGCACCACCTGGGAAGGCATTCCATTCTTACGGGGCTTATTTTTGGCCATACAATATTATTTATTTTTTAGAGTGGGTAAACTTAGTTGTTCCAGGTAAAATTAAAATCATAGCTCTTGATGGAAAAGGACTGTGGCTTTATTCCTTTGTGCATTCAGACTCTAGTATGGTGCCTGCTCCCCTAATATGCTTATTTTAAAAAAGAATAATGAACAAGTGCCTGCTGACTTATTTCAGTCTCATGTTACCCGGGGCTTGAGTATCAGTGAAGCCGCATGAGGAGCAACGGGTGAATGAAGCTTAGCTTTGTGAGCCATCCCACCTCCAGACTGAACAGAAGGCAAAAGACTAATTTTCCGAAGCAAGCAACTTGCCCCCTGACCATTGCCTGAAGCACGTCTCAAAGACCAAGATTTCCGAGATGAGGTTTCAGTTACATCAAAAAAAGAGATGAATGGCCCTGGCTTAGATTATTCTCACTTGCTAATATTAAAGAAATCCATTTAAATTGGCCCTCCTCCACCACACTTTTTATATTGATTAATTTCTCTCCTGTCTTGACCTGCTGATCTCTTCAACATTCAAATTCACTATTTATTTTAATAATAATTCATTAACTTGATTTTTGTATTGACCACAAGACCCAGAAAATGTTTTTCAAATTCTTTACTGATCTGTTCAATGATGATTGTTTTTATGTGCTGAAATGCAGCCCTGGCATTTAAAGCCAATGAAACGGGGGCTAACAGGAGCTTGTGAAACTCACCCTTGGCCTGACAGCCAGGTGGTTAGATGCAGACGTCTTTTTTCATTTTTTTTAAACGATTGTCTAAGGCAGTCATATCTCTTGCTCAAGAGGCTTTTAGTAAAAATAAACTTATAAAGAAGGGAATTAAGCAGATGTTGACCATTTCTGATTTTCTCTAGCCCTTTTTGACAACATTGTATTTCTGGTGTTCCATGAAGTACTTGGTGAATTTTGGAAAACTGAAACGTGCTCTTTTGTGTAATCTATTTCCCTGTGTAGAAACAACTGTAGTTTTTTTTTAATTGGAGGATAATTGCTTCACAATGCTGCCTTGTCTTCTGCTGTACATCAGTGTGAATCACCATAAGTATGCATATGCCCCCTTCCTCTTCAGCCTCCCTCCTACCACTCCCATCATCCCACCCCTCTAGGTCATCACAGAGCACCAAGCTGAGTTCCCTGTACTATACAGCAGCTTCCTACTAGCCATCTATTTTACATGGTAGTGTATATATGTCAACGCTACTGTCTCTATTCATCCCACCCTCTCTTTCCCCCCCTGTGTCCACAAGTCTGTTCTCTATGTCTGCATATCTATTCCTGCCCATGGTACAAATGGGCCCATTTGTACCATTTTTCTAGATTACATATATATGCATTAAAAACAATTGTAGTCTTGAAAGAGAAAAATTATTGCTTAAAATTTGAGATGTGCCTTTTTACCAACTTGTTATGATGTTTTTCATCATCACATTGACCTTTGGGGAGAATTTGCTGTTATTAAGCTCTGTGCTATGCAATTCTACCATGAGATTTTCACACCAGCTCTGAGATGGGCATCATGATTCTCCTTATACCATTGGTAGGCTAGGGTTCAACAAGGTTGCTAAAATCATCCAGGACAGCTCAGTAAATGTGGAGGCTGGAGTTCAAAGCCTGGTCAACCTGATTGCAAAGCCGAGAGCTAAAGAGTCACATAGCTTGAAATATGGCACCGTATTTAAAGAGCTTGTTGGAATGACTTGTCATCTGTGTTAGTTGTCATTGTCATTGCTGCCTACCACTGCTCTTGGTTTAGCATGACACTGTTGAGCATCTAAATATAGAGCTACTAACAAATAGTGGGTGATCAGTAATACCTGAGAGAGAGAGAGAGAGAGACAGAAAGACAGACACAGAAAGAGAGAGAAACAGGGGGCTGGGGAGAAGGGAAGAGAGACACGTGCTAGTGTTGTGGGAAGAGTCTTGGTTCTGAAATCCTGCAGACAACGCTTCTGTCTCCCCACCCAGCTGCTGTGCAACCTCATACAAATGAAATTAATCGTCTCATCTGTAAAATGGTGTGAATGATAAGAGCTCCTTTGGGGGGAATGGTGTTCTCATTACCTTGATTGTGGGAATGACTTCACAGGTATATACATAGGTCAAATTTACAAACTGTACACTTATATGTGTGCAGTTTATTGTATGTTAAATTAAACCTCAATAAAGCTATTAAAACAATAATAATAATAGCTCCTGTATGGGCTTCCTAGGCAGCTCAGATGGTAAAGAATCTGCCTGCAAAGCAGGAAAGCTAAGTTAGATCCCTGGGTCAGGAAGATCCCCTAGAGAAGGCAATGGCACCCCCACTCCAGTACTCTTGCCTGAAGAATCCCATGGACTGAGGAGCCTGGTAGGCTGCAGTTCATGGGGTCACTACAAGTCGGACACGACAGCGATTTCACTTTCACTTTCCACTTTCATGCATTGGAGAAGGAAATGGCAGTCCACTCCAGTGTTCTTGCCTGGAGAATCCCAGGGACAGGGGAGCCTGGTGGGCTGCCGTCTATGGGGTCGCACAGAGTTGCACACAACTGAAGCGACTTAGCAGCAGCAGCCAGTATTCTTGCCTGGAAAATCCCATGGACAGAGGAGCCTGGTGGACCTCAGTCCATGGGGTAGCAAAGAGTCATGACTGAGCCACAAAAACTTTGCCTTTTTCACTCAAAGCCAGCTGCTACAGCAACATATTTCTCTATAATTCCCACCCTCATCTTCCAGCTTTTCAGAACCCATTTCAAACAGGCAAATGAGGCCTTTCCCTTGATCCTCTTTCTTTCCTACCCTTGCCTACCCTCTGATCTCAACTCACATTGCTGCTGCCCCTTTAGGTTAATCTAGTGAAGGGGACTCTGTCCTGTAGCTCAAGTCATCCAGCCCCTCATTACGCGCTGCTTGGTCCTCAGCAGGGTGCACTTGCCAGACATAGAAAGCTCTCTTTTGCAACCCATGATCCACTGGCTGTGGCTTTAATTTTATTTTTTTTTTAGTTCTATTGAAATAAAGTTGATAGATATCACTGTATAGATTTAAGGTATACAGTGTAATGGTTTGACTTAATGTTTACCACAAGAAATTTAGTTTGCCTCCATCATCTCGTAGAGATACAATGAAAAGAAAAAGCAAAATAAGAAAAAAGTCTTTCTTCATTGTGATGAGAACTCATAGAATCTAGTCTTTTATCAACTATGTATCACCCAGCAGAGTTAACTTACAGCCATCGTGTTGTATAGCACACCCCTAGTGCTTATTTATCTTCTTATTGAATGTTTGGGCTATTGGACCACCTTGCCCTGATAACTTCCGTTTTTAAACTGAAGGTTAATCCATGCACAGTGAAATGCCCAGATCCTGAGTGTACTGTCACTCAGTCTTAACAAACATGCATCAGGGCACAGGACAATGATAATACCCCCCAAAACCTGCTGGCCCCTCCCTACTCAATTCTTGCTGCCCAAAAGAAATCACTGATCAGATTTCTATCACTACAACACAGTTTGCTTTACCCAGAATGTTATACAAGTGGAAACACACAAGTAGGTTTTGGCTTATGGAGAGATCTGGCTTCTTTCACTAGGAAAGTGTTTTTGAGATGCATCTATCTTGCTGCATATATTACTAGTTTGTTCCTTTTGCATTGCTGAGTAATATTTCACTCTAGAGATGTATGACAGTCTGCTTATCTCCTCTACTGAAGAGCATGCAGGATGCTTCCAGTTGTGGGGTATTATACAGAAAGCTACTCTAAACATGCTTGCTCATGTTGTTTCCATTGCTCTTAGATAAATACTTAAGTCACGGGGTAGATGTAAGTTTAATTTTAAAAACACTGCCATACAGGATGTACCACTTTACATTCCGGCTAGCAATATATGAGAGTTCCAATCACCCCACGTTATTGATCATTTTTTCCATTATAGTGGGTGTGCAGCAGTAGCTCATTTTAATTTCATTTGCATTTCCTGAAGAATGCTGTGTGCTTTTTCATGTGCTCGCTGCCATTTCATTATCATCTTTTGTTTAGTGCTTAAGTCTTTCGTCCATTTTTTATTTGGTTGTCTCTTTTATTATTGAGTTGCAGGAGTTCTTGATATACGAGATGCAAGTCATTTGTCATATGTATGTGTTGTGAATTATTTTTCCCAGTCTGCAAATGGCCTATCAATTTTCTTGATGGTTTTTTTTAATACACAGGAGTTTTTAATTTTGATAGTCTAATTTATTAATGTTTATTCTTTTATGGTCTGTGGTTTTTATGTCCTCTCTAGGAAATATATACCCCCCTCATGGTTGTAAAGATGTCTCTATGTTTTATGCTAGTAGTTTTGTCATTTTTGCTTTCTTGCATAGGTCTGTGATCCATCTTCAGCTTATTTGTGTGTGTGTGTGTGTGTGTGTGTGTGTGTGTGTGTGTGTGTGTTGTGAGATAGAACACGGTTCTTTATTTTTCCAAACAGATACACTGTTATCCCAGCACTGCCAGCTGAATAGATTTTTTTTCCTCCATTAAATGACTTTGGTGCCCAGGCTAAAATTTTGAATGCTTATGTGTGGACTTAACATGAATTTGATATGTTTACATGAAAAAGAGCCTCTTCCCACCAGGAGGAAAGGGAAGGCACAGAGAAATCAATTCTCATACGTACGAGGACTGCACTGGCTCTGCTGTGTGTCCAGAGGAGCAGCAGCTGACCTGTCCTCAAGCAGAAGAAACGAGGGACTTCCTTGGCGGTCCAGCAGTTGCAACTCTGAGCTTCCATTGCAAGGGGTACAGGTTCAATCCCTGGCAGGGGAACTAAGATCCCACATGCTGCATGGCACAGCACGAAAAAAAGAAAGAAAGAAATCAACAGCAAAAGAAGCCCAAGAGCATTCAAGCTTGGGAGGTGACCAGCACAAACTAGGAGGCATTTCTCCCTGAGGTCTAATTCTCACTTTAGTTTCTCAAGCTCTCTGGTAAGAGAGAGGAAGTTAAGGAAAGTAAGTTTTAAAAGCTGCGGGCATTTTCGAAGTACACGGTCCTAGTTTGTTGTCTACCCTCCCCACTGAAAGAAAAATAGTCCTGGGCTCTTCCTGACACTCTGGGGCCTCTTGATACAGAACACAGGCCTTTATTCTCATTTCTAGAGAACTGCATAGAAACCTCTTCAGTGCTAGGGCACTGGGTGGGTGTATTTTGAGTTTTATGGCTGCTCTAAATCAGAATTAAGGAGTAAGTAGCCTGACCGATTTTCAATTTCCTATTTCTCCTTCATAAATTCTAAAGTGATTTTTATCATAGGGAAGCTGACATTTTAAGAATAGTATTTTTTTTTTTAATCTGTGGCAGATACGTCTCTTTGAAGTCTTGGTGGAAAATCTTCCTTGCAGTTATCATTGTCAAAATCATCATGCAGGGGCCTTATGAATACATTGAGTGCTTGGAAAATCACAGGAAGGGAATTTGCTGGGCCTTATGCTAAGACCCTCACGGTCAGCATCCCCTTGAATGTTCACAACAACAGTATGAGAGAGGTTTCATCTTTATTATCTTCTAGATTAAAGAAGCAGAGACCCAGATAGATTCAGCCACATGCTCATGGACGCAGAGCTAATTAGTCCTGAATTTGAACAGAGGGCTATCTGTCAGGCTTCTTGCCCTGTTCCTAACCATGATATAGCCTAGATTCCTCGGTATTACATTGGGTTTATTGTTTGGTGGTTTTTTTGCAGGATCAAACCATGTGTTAAAACAATCCCCTCTCTCTCCCCAAAGGATATAGTGCCCTCATACACTTAGGCAGCTTCAGTTTTTAAGGCCAGAATGATGACACAGTTGTTTCTGATTTTTGAGTTGGAATGCTTGGCAGAAAAAAAGATACTTCTTGTATTGAATTTGATGGTGCTGTTGAATACAGCCTCTTTCATTTCAGCTTCATTCAGAGCAAACAGAAATCAATTTCTGCTTACCTAAAAAATAAAGTAACATACTCCACCAGGGGGGAAAAAAAAGATCTCAGGTTCCTTGTTAATATTGTGAATAATGGCAAACACCCAAGGGGAAGAAAGACCAGACACTGAAAAAGAAGCAATAAAGGCAGGGATGGTACTGAGCCTCTTGTTATTGCTCTTTGAGCTTTCTTTTTTGGCTTTCTTTTCTTTGAAGAGAAGGAAAATATTCATTTCTGATTTGTAGATTGTTTTTTCCAGTTCCCCAGATAGTCATTCTTAAAAATCTTGGGATCTAGCTTAAAATGGCTTATAAAGCATCTTGAAAGGGCAGGTTGCTTTTCGTGTGTATTTTATTTTTGTACGTTTGTTCTCCATCTAACTCCATCTGTGCAGTTTTACCTGGAAATGCCATCAGGACTCTAGATTCAGAAGCCAACCAGGTAGCAGAAATTCATCCTTTCCCTCAGAATCCTGGAGACAACTGGAAACCCAGGACAAGCATAGACCCACAGCGTTGCAGGACAGCTGCATGCAGACTTGAGGCAGGAGTCCCACTGGCAGCCCCCCACTGGCAGCCCCAGCCCCTTCCCTGAACCCCGAGGCCACCACCTTCCTCCTGGGGAAACTCGGAGCCTGGTTCAGGGACCTGTTCAGGTCCCTGCCGCTCCTCCCCCTCTCCCAGGCTCCCCCTCAGAGGCACCAGCACACTCTCCCATTGCTTTATTCTCATTACTGGAGGACTCTATTTTTCTGTCTACCTTGACAGCTGCCGAAAACCACAACAGCACTTCCAATGATCTCCTCGCCTTCTGCTGCTGGAGCAACCCCCTCCTGCAGCTGCCAGCTGGGAGCGCCCGCCTTTCTTCCAAGTGTAAACGTTTCCAACAGTCTCGGAAGCAGCCACTTGGCTCAGCCGTGTGACTGCTTTCCGCCAACACTGCGATTTCGGATTTTAATTACATCCCCTTGATTAGGCATCAAAAATCCATATGTGAGCATTTGAAATGGCATTTCTAAAAGGCAAATCTACCCATTTCAAGTGCTTCCTGGGGTGGTCCAAGTACCGAATACATTTTTGCTGATTTGGAAAACACTCTGGTGGGGAGCACTAGTTACTCTTTGCTTTAATAGTTACCTTTTCCAGAGATCTACAGAGAATCTCAGCCCTGTACCAACCAAGAAGAAGAAATAGGAAAACGAAAAAAAAGACAGCGTGGGGTGGGGCAGCATTTTCCTCCCCCCACCATGTGGGACCGCAAGGCAGAGGGAAGGCAGAGGGTGGGCATCTGAAACCTCCCCCTCCTCTGCAAGCACCTGACCTCATCCCTTCAACTTGAATAAATCAGGGCTTCAACAATTTCAGATCTGAAAACATACAAGGAAAGGGTCAAGTGGATCCCCTTCCTGAGGGAAAAACACCAGAATTGGAAACTCCTCCTTCCAGGAAATATTTGTGAACCACTTGCTATATGCCAGGTCCTGTGAGAGGTCATGGGACAGGACTCCCTTATGCTCTGCTCCCTGCCACCCGCCCTTCACACTTTCCACAGCCCTCCTTGAGGTCGAAATCTCTCACTTTAAGAAGCCCTCTTGGAAAAGACCCTAATGCTGGGTAGGATTGGGGGCGGGAGGAGAAGGGGACGACAGAGGATGAGATGGTTGGATGGCATCACCGACTCGATGGACATGGGTTTGGGTAGACTCCGGGAGTTGGTGATGGACAGAGAGGCCTGGCGTGCTGCAATTCATGGGGTCACAAAGAGTCAGACACGACTGAGCGACTGAACTGAACTGGGTCCTTGAAAGGGCAATAACTTCAAAATCAGGCTGACCTCCACTGCAGTAGAAGTTCTGCCTCCATAGCTGTGGGTGCTTGAAAGAGTCACTTAACTCCACTAAGCCTCAGTTTTCTCATGAGTAAAATGGGGACAGTATCTACTTCATAGCGCTTCCCTCTTGGCTCAACAGTGAAGAATCCATCTGTCAATGCTGGAGACACAGGAGACACAGGTTTGATCCCTGGGTCGGGAAGATCCCCTGGAGGAGGAAATGGCAACTCACTCCAGTGAGAATCCCATGGATAGAAGAGCCTGGCTGGCTACAGTCCATAGGAGTGGCAAAGACTCACACATAACTGAGTGAGCATACACACACACACACACACACACACACACACATCTACTTCATAAGATTGTCCTGAGGATTAACAAGATCATATAGTAAAGAATATAGCCTAGGGTTCAAAGCCAGTAAATGTTCAATAAATATTACTTTCATCATTCTGGCCTCTTTCCCTGTTCTGGTTTATCCCAGCATCCTCTGACCAGCACCAGACTTGAGAACTGGCCCTTCCCACTCCCCTGGATTGCAGCACTAACAAGTCAGAACCGCAGCGGTTGCTTCTCTCCACCTTGACACTGACTTCCTGTTACGTGCACGTGAGTACAAGAGTCTGTGTTCCTCTAAACTCGAAAGCCAGTGCAGTAGTTGGATTTTATTCATTGCAAGAGACAGAAATCTGATATGCTCAGACATGGTCTAGAATTGTAAGAATTGCCACCACCCAGAAGTTACTTTCCTGGTGTATCCAGGGCCCTGTAACATCACCCAGCTCTCTCTCTGGCTCCGCTTCTCATTCTGCTTTCCTTGGTGGGTCAGCCCCTTCTCCAGCTGCAGGAGGCTTGTCACTCATGGCCAGGAAAGATGACTTTCAGCTGCCCCAGAATTTCATCCTCCCAGTGCGCTAAGTCGCCTCAGTGACCGACTCTGTGCGACCCTATGCCAGCCTCCTCTGTCCATGGGATTCTCCAGGCAAGAATACTGAAATGGATTGCCATGCCCTCATCCAGGGATCTTTCCAACCCAGGGATCGAATCTACATCTCTTATGTGTCCTGTACTGGCAGGTGAGTTCTTTACCACTAGCACCACCTGGGAAGCCCCTAGAGTATCGACCTCCATAAAAAGAGGAAACATCACTCTCAGTGTCTGTAGACATCTGGCCCCAGCTGGCCCTGGGAGAGCCACATCTCTGTAGGACTGAGGGGACAGGCAGATCACGGTGGTTGGGGATTCTGGTAGGACCTCAGGGCAAGAAAGGGTGATTATGACCCCCTAGAGGGCAGGAACTGCATAACCCAGCACAGCACATGTCCCCTCCAGCCAGGGATCCTGGCCCAGCCACCCAGTACCTCATCACTGCAACGCTAGAGGAAGCCCAGCTCAACAGGGGTCTGTAATGGGTGGGAGGGCATGCTCCCTGTCTGACTCTTCCTGAGGGCGGGAGTAGAATTCTAACTAGGCTTCCCAGTAACCCAGAGAAGCTCGAGGATCACAAAATAGGAAAAGGCAGGTTTCCTCAGCATCTGGCCCCAGAAGACCAAGCTTAGAAAAGTGTGGAATGGAATAGCAAGGCCACTCGAACACTGGACCAAGCTCAGGAAGTGCCATGACCTTGCCTTGTGTACCACTCAGGTCTTGCTGGACCAGAAATAAATAAGAGTGAAACTGGAGCGTGGCAGCTAAGCCAAGTCTTTCAAGGGATCCCATCACAATGATAAGGGTCTTCTGGCCTTCCACTTATCTGTTCCAAGGACACACACACACAGACACACAGACACACACACACACATGGTCAGGTGCTGCAATGAGGATGGTTACAGGGAAGTGTCTGCAGAGAGAACAAGAAGGTTGTTTAGGCTTTACTCAGTGTCTTTTATCTGGGATCACAGGAACACTTTTGAAATATTTAATTAGGCCACAACATGTCCGTAAGGAAGGTATCATTATTCACCTTCCCCAACTGAAACAAAAGTTATGAGTGACTTTCCTCAGGCTCCTAGGGATGGGGGATTTCGAGCAGTGTGATGGTCACAGATTCTGAGCGTGGCCACAGTCTCACCACTTCCCTTCTCTCATGGCAGCCAGAGGTTTAAATCCACGTGGTTTAAGCTGATAAGTCTTGTCGGCGTCACAGAATGCTAGATTCCTAAAGAGGAGGAGAAATTTTAAATACAAAAAGTATTTTTAGCTTAATCTCAAGGTCAGAATAAATTGTAGAAGTCGTTGAATCCATTTCTCGCCCCAGTCCTGGCCCGCAGTGTTCTCTGAATACATCAGGGCACAGGGAGCAGTCCCGGAAAACGCCGGCTCCAGCCCCGGCACCGCCAAGTGCTAGATCATCCGATGTCCCATTAAGTTAGAATTAGTCTCTGCCGATCTCTACGTACTGCTTCTGCTTTTGCCCAGTGGAATTCATTCGTGTTTTCTGCCTTGCTTGCTTTCTGCCAGCTGTTAGTAATTAGGAACCTACTATGTGCTGTGTATCGGCTTGGGCCCTGCAACCACGCACTGAACAAGGGAGAAAGTCCTTGGTCTTATGAGAGATTATGTTTTAGTGAATAAAGACAGAAGAAAAAGAAAACAGATGAACAAAAATTTCAACTCAAACTAAGCCTTATAGAGGAACCGAAGCAGGGAAAGGGGGAGGGGCTGCTTTCTATGGGGCTTACAAAAGTCTCCTGTGAGCCCCTGAGAAGGCAGCCTTCAAGCTGCAACGGGAATGTTCCTGTAACCACACAGCATGTTTCCAGCCCTCTTTCCTCAGCTTCTGCTCATATTCAAAGCCAGACACCATGACGCTCACGCTTGCTTGTGTAGGCATGTTTGGGCATGTAGATACAACTGGCTTCTATCCTCTTGCTTAAACATCTGTATTCCTCTATCATTTCAAATATACACATCTTTTCATCAGTGTATCTTAAAATATAGTGTTCATCTTAAAAATATAGTGTTCAAAACTGGATTGTTGTTATTGTTAGTCACTAAGTCATGTCCAACTCTTTGCGACCCCATGGACTGTATAGCCCACCAGGCTCCTCCTTCCATGGGGTTTCCCAGGCAAGAATACTGGAGTGGGTCTAAATTTGGTGTGACCGATACAGGTTCGTGTACTCACTCTCTAGTTCTGGACTCCACCCTTCCGCTAACCAGACTTCTGTGCTTCCAGACATGGGAGTGCCAAAGTCACTATCAGTCTTGAAAACCTGTATCTCATTAGTTCTCCCAGAAAGCGCTCAGCCAACTAAGTATATTTAGTAAGTCTGTCACATGTGCTGTTGCTAAGTGTGATCACTAGTATCCTGTGATTTTGTCATTTTGAGTGCAGAGGGGTAGGCAAGAGGAAAACCTAGGTAGGTTTCACCTCTTTTCTGTTAAAGCCATCTTGCCACCTGCTTAATATTCTCTTTCTTTCTTTCTTTTTTAGTGCAGATATTGTCCTTAGGATTTAACTGGCCTTCTACATTTCACTCTCAGATTTGATGAGCATGACGCCAATAATCAGATCTGACTCATGATAAAAATATCTCCCAAGAGGAGACAGAAAAGGACTATGGACAGGCAGTTATCAATCCATTTAAAATATAATGAGCCAGTCCGCGTAAAAGAGAAATATGCAAGACGCTTGCTGAAATCCAAATACATCTATGCATTCTTTCAAGACTGGATGAACAGGCTTCCCTTGTGGCTCGATGGTAAAGAATCCGCCTGCCAACGCAGGAGACAGGGATTACATCCCTGGTCCAGGAGGATCCCACATGCTGCTGAGCGACTAAGCCCACAAGCCACAGCTACTGAGGCCCACTCACCCTAGAGCCCATGCTCTGCAACAAGAGAAGCCACCACAATGAGAAGCCCACACACCTTCTGTAGAAGAGTGTCGTCCCTGCTCACCACAACTAGAGAAAAACCTGTGTAGCAACAAAGGCCCGGTACAGCTCAAAAAATAAATAAATGGATAAATAAAAATTTTTAAAAACTCACTTAGCACAAATCTGTGCAAAAGTGAAGCCATGGTTGTAATAAATAAATAAATAAATTCCTCTGGCTACTTAATACAAAAAAGACCCAATGAACAAAGAAAGAAGGACTTTGTGGCATTAAACTGGTGCTGAGTCATGAATTTGAATACTCAAAAGCTCCCCTTTTGAAACTTTATTCTAAATATGTGTTCTAGAATCTTTCCTATTCTATACATAGGCTCACCAGTTTAGAGAATATATATTTTTATTTTCCCCTTAAAAATTCCAGCTTTAATCCCTGGCTCATGTTCCAGGATTCCCCAGAGGTTGCTGACAGTGCTGCTGCAGTTGAAAATGAAAGTTTTTTCTCAGTGTCCTAAGACACAATCCATTTGGGACCAGAGGTTTAGAAAGTTATAAACCATGACAGCCTCACTTTTACAATCGTTGATCTAATGTTGGGTCCCTTTTATGGTCATCAGTCTGCCATTTCCAGTACAATTCTCATCCCTAAAAAAAAATAAAATAAAAAATTAGGTAGAAAAGAGGAATTGAGCACTTCTCCCTTTATTGCTTTTTGTGTATCCTTTTTGTTGCTCATACCTTTTATTTGAGGATGTAGAGAAGTTCCCCAAGGGCAAAGCAGAAAGTGATAGAAAGGAAACCTATATAAGAAGTAAATGAAAGACAAATACAAAGTCACTCACATGTGGAATATTAAAAAGTGAACAAACCAAACCAAACAAAAACGAACACACAGACCCAAAGAACAGAGTAGTGGTGACCAGAGGGGAGGGGCAGGGGGTGGGCGAAATGGGTAAAAGGGGTGATACGGTGATGGATGGAAACTACACTTTTGGTGATAAGCTGTAGGGTACACAGAAACAGATATATAATGTTGTACACATGAAACTTATGTTATAAGCCAGTTACTTCAATTAAAAAAAATTTTTTAATGAGATTTTACACCGATCTTTTTAAGATATTTTGAAAATTAAAATTTCTAAATTTATATGTGCCGGATCTAACCACTATGCTGAGAAATTTCTTTAAGCCTCAGATGACATTCTCTTTCACACCCAAGGTTTTTATAATCACAAAGCACTCCCTCTTTGATCTGCAATAATTCCACAGTAGCAATAACCATTGTCACTTCTTTTAACTTCCTAGAAATAGAACTGTCACCGAAAACAAGTGGAAAAACCTTTCGGCAGCTCTGTTTTCAGTGAATGAGGCATCCAGCGAGGTGTCAGTATCTCCTGCCCTCACTTGTGAATCGCTCCCTCCTTTAAACCAGCCTTGGGGTTTGTGTGGCAAACATGTGCCTCCCTTCCTCCCTGGGGCCAGGGAATTCCTTGTGGACAGACAACACCCCTCTGTTTCTCTCTTTTAACCTTGACCAAGAGACTGTCCATCTTGTAAAGGAGGCATTCTCAAAAGAAGAAAGTCCTGTTTCAGTCACCCTTTTGCAAGGGTTTTAGCTGACCTGTTGATCAATCTGGTCAGCAGGAAAAGAATTCAAATGTGGGTTGCACCTAACTAATTAGGTATGTTCCCAAAACAATACGTAAAGCATGCTTTTAACCCAGTACTTTATAAAGGCTCCACAGTCATGTTAATGATATACATACTGGTCAAAATACTGGTTAGTGTGTCAATATTCAACATATAAATACAGAAATAAAATATAAAAATATATACTATATATGCTATTTTCTGAATGCTGTGATTCTTAAATGAGTTGATAGACAACTGAGGTCATAGAGTGAAGCTCCTCTTGTCTCCATGTTTATCTATGCTTTTTTGAATGAGGTAACTTGAAAAAAAGGAGAGGGAAAGGAAGAAACGAAGGAGGAAGGGGAGGGCTGATGTTACAAAGGGTCCACCATGCTGCAGGTGTTTTATATGCCTAGTGGTGCATACATGATGAAACATCTGTTATTATTATCCTACCTCACATCTGAGAAAACAGGAGCTCAGATGAACTCAAGAAAGTGAAAAAATTAGCAAAAAGGCAGAGGTAGGTTTTTAACCCATTTTCTTCTGATCCCAAATCTCCACTCTTTCTGCCACCCCCATTCTCTTAGGAACAAGGACAGAGGAGCCTGACTTACTGGACATCCCACTAGTCTCATGACTCATCACTAACACATTTCCAAATGACTTCAAGATATTTTAATTCAAAGAAAAAAAATGACATGCATATGCCAAGCTATGCTTTGGATTTTCTTTGGCCAGTTACAAGCATTTCCCTTACCTGTTCCAGGTAGGCATTTGATTCAACCAGCCAAATATATCAATCACTTCTACAAGAGCAGGAGAAATACTTCATTCCACATCCAGATGACTCAGCAGTAGAGTTTTTATGGTCTTCATGGTTATCAAACTAGAGAGCTTTCATTTATGCCAAAGCCAGGAATGTGGGTAAAACTCAGGATTTGAGAGTAATCATCCAAAGGAAAGAATCAATACTATCTATAAAGAAATACAACGATGTGAGGAACAGCACAGATTCCAAGTTTTTTTTTGTGTGTGTGTGGCAGCAAGCAAACTTTACCTAATGAAATCATTATTATTTAATGATAATTTAATCAGGATAGGTGAGAGAACTTCTCTGGGTTTCACCTGACTGGTTCAACTACCCTTACTCTTCTCCTCTTGGTCTCTATAAATGTGCCCTTTTAAGTTGATTTAACTTTTTAAAAAATTTTATTAGCCTCTAGGTGCTTTACAATGTTGTGTTAGTTTCTGCAGTACAGCAAAGTGAGTCAGCTATATAGATATTTGCTCAGTTGTGTCTGGCTCTTTGCAACCCTTTGGACTGTTGCCCACCAGGCTCCTCTGTTCATGGGATTTTTCAGGCAAGACTACTGGAGTAGGTTGCCATTTCCTCCTCCAGGGGATCTTCCCAAGCGGGGAATTGAAAAACATGTCTCCTCCATTGGCTGGTGGATTCTTTACCGCTGAGCCATTGGGAAAGCCACCTATACATGTATCCTCTCCCTTTTGGATTTCCTTCCCATTTAGGTCACCACAGAGCACTGAGTAGAGTCCCCTGTGCAGTAGAGTGGGTTCTCATTGCTATCTACTCTATACACAGTAGTGTTATATGCCAACCTCCATGTCTCAATTCATCCCATCCCTCCTCCCTTTCCCCTGTTGGTGTCCACACATTTGTTCTCTATTTCTGTGTCTCTGTTTCTGCTTTGCAAATAGATTCATCTGTACCATTTTTCCTAGATTCCACATATATGCGTTAATATACAATATTGGTTTTTCTCTACCTGACTTAATTTGGACAGCTTGTGGACCTTGGTGGAGACATCTCAGCACGCTGTCTGCAAGAGCTGTGCCAAGGACTAGCTCAGGGTCTGGAACACTGATTCAGCATCTACAGAATGGAAACACAGAAAATGTAGACAGTCTGGCCCTTCTGGCCAAACAGGGAAGGATTCAAGGTCACTTTCAGCCTCCAGGGTGTGCCCAGGAGTCTGCTGCAGTGCAACGAGGGTGCAAGGTGAGGAATGGCAGGTCAATAGAGACGATGAAGGACAAAGAAAATGCTAAACATTTCTCCCTGCTCATCAACAGAATCAATATGGAAGGAGACACTTGTCGCCAAAGGGAAGAACAAGGTTGCCCGCCTCCCCTCACTCTCTGCTGTCTCTGCTTCCCTCATCAGGCTGTGATGCTCTGCCGCCTTGTAGATCACAGCCTCGCTGAAAACGTGCCTGCATCCTTAGCATCCTTAACGCCTCCTCCTGCCTTCCCTCCCTCCTGCCCGGGTCCCAGGTCCGCAGCCCTTTGTCCCTATGGGCTTCAGCCTTCATCTCTCCCGTTCCCCCTCCCGCTGCTGGCGGGGTCCCGACAGAGGGTGCTCGGTGCTGGTGAGGGAGGGCAGCGGTGGGGACACCCGGCCACCCCGTTCACCGGCTCCTGCACCATCTTTAAGCGGGAAGAAGGTGTCATTAACTGATAAAATGCTAAATGACAACTCATTTGCATTTTGCGGAACAGAAATTGTTAAATATTTCATTCCTATCACCTGCTCCTTTTCGGGGCAACCACCACACGGCAGGAAGGGCTCCCCCGAGAAATGCTTGAAAGGTCGGCGCCCGCAGAGCGCGCGGGTCCCCAAGCTCTGCATCGAGGCTGGGCCCCCGGGCCTCCCGCTCCGTTGTCGGTGTCTCAATGCTGCCCTCTGGTGGGCTGTGGCGGCGCTGGCAACGCCCGGAGCGGAGAGGCGCGGCCACCCTGCGGTTAAAGAAGAGGGGTCACCTGTGCGGGACACTGAAATCACAGGTGACCCCTCACTGGAGATCAAGCCAGCCATCCTAAAGGAAATCAATCCTGAATATTCATTGGAAGGACTGATGCTGAAGCTGAAGCTGCCGTACTTTGGCCACCTGATGTGTAGAGCCGACTCTCTGAAAAAGACCCTGATGCTGGGAAAGATTGAAGGCAGGAGAAGGGGGTGATAGAGGATGAGACGGTTGGATGGCATCACCAACTCGATGGATATGAGTTTGAGAAAGCTCAGGGAGATGGAAGGACAGGGAAGCCTGGCATGCTGTAGTCCATGGGGTTGCAAAGAGTAGGACACAACTGAGCGACTGAACAACTGTGCAGGAGGGGACACGGTGGCCAAGGAGCATATGACTGTATAAGAGGGGCACAGCAGAAATTCACCGCCTTCAAGGGCATCCTATCTCACCCTATGGATGCTAAGCTGCTTTCTTTGCAGCGCGGCCCCTGCTACCTGCTCCTAGGCTGTCAGCGCACAGATGAAGAAAGCCATTGTAGCCAGGACTTTCCTCCCTGAAAGAGATTTGCTTGTGGAACAAAGGCATGTGTGTGTTGCAGCGGTGGGGGGAGGTTCCTACTAGGAAAGAGTGAAACACTCAGATTTGGGGTCCAGGGATAAACCACACATTCACTCCAGTTGGGGACCACTATCCCCCCCCACGGAACACTCCCCGAGGGGCCAACCCCGCCCGCCTAGCCATGTCCCCCCGCTCAGGCTGGGCTCCAGGCACTATTCTCCCAGCAGTCACCCCAGCTTGTCCCTCTCCCCTTCCACAACCCATCTATTGGGCTTCTGACCAGTTCTTCCACACCAGCCCTCTTTCCCAAGTCCATCCTTCACCCCACCCAAGGAAATCTACATTACATGATGCAATTAATGTAAAGCTCTTCATACCATGCTTGGTGCAGGGGTAAGTACTCAAAAAATTTTAGCTAGAAATGTAGTTACATCTGACCATCCACACCCTGTAAACATTTTTAGGGTCTCCCCACACCTCATATAAAAATCAGTGGGCCTCTGCCTGACTCTCCACTTCCTCTTCAAACATTTTCTGAAGCTTTATAGACCAGCCATGGAACCCCTGGGCTCCCCATGCACACCCTGGGTCTGATCTCTGCCAGTGGTAACGCTAATCCCTCATCTGATAGACCCTTTCCCGGCCCTCCTCCACCACACTCTTCATCTGTTTGTTTATCCAAGACTCAAGCCTTCCTGAAGGCCTCATCTCCTTCAAGAGTTTCCTGAGTGTCTGTTAGTTTCCTTAGTGTCTGTTTCTGAGCTTCTTGAATTCCAGGACTGTCTGAGTCATCTTTCTATCCCCTACCTAGTACGGTTTGAGAATTACCACATGTTCACTGCATGAGTGAATGAATCAAGACAGGAAAGAATGCATGTACCAGAGGAGTCCCAGAGGCACCTACCTGCCCCAGCCATCTCCTTGCACTTGCCAGCTCACAGTCTCGTGACTTAATCTGCTCCTGTAAGGGCTGGAAAGGATGGAGCATCACCACCCGGAAGGCTTTGTCCAGATAAGTTCACCTGGACCTTCAACTCCTTTGCTTAGATGATGGTGACTTCAAGCTACCTTGGCAAAGGGAAGTGATTTTTGGAGGAAGAGAGGAGAGAGAGGTTCTGAAGACTTGAACTTGGCAGAAGTCAGTCTGGTGGGAGCATAAGACTTTTAGACCCAGGAGAGAGCTATTCAGACATCAGGTGCACAAGGAAAGAAGAGAGTGTGGGAGCTTCGCAGAGGGGCCTAGAGGAGAGAAAAATGGGCTGAGTCACGTGTATGTGCCAAATACTCAAACTCCTTCTAAACCTCACGCCAACCATAGAAGATTATGCTCCCCATTTGCTCAATGGGAAATTCAGGCTCAAATGGATTTGGTTCCAGACCTGAGGTTACACACAACTAAGTGACAGTCCTAAGATTCAAACCCAGGCTCCCTGACTTCTAAGCCCATATTTTCCCATTACATTAACGTTTGCTCTGCTCTGAGAAGAAAGGCAGAAGTGAGATGGAGTAGGAGCCTCTGTCCTTGTCCCCTCACCCCCACCGTGTCCTCTGCCTGCCTTTTGTCTGTGGAAACCTTTAGTCAAAGAATAAGTTGAATCAGAGAAGTAAGAAATGCAAAAAGAAAGGAAAAACAGTCAAAGGAGACCAAATAATAATAATGTAGTCATTAAGCATAGTCAAGGACCTTTAGTTCTTCCTCAAGGGCTATAGATGATATTCTGTGCCATATCCTGTGAGCTGTCTTGTAGATACAAAAGCACCAGGTGGAGAAGTTGGCCAGATGGCATGATGACCAGACTATACTTAGGACATGAACTGCCACAATTTTGAGAACTGGTTGCAAAGAAATGGGAACAAATGGACCCTGGAACTGAAGATTAACTATACCTAAAACAACCAAGATGAAGCTGGTAAAACCACCATTGACAGTTTGAAAATGACTGTTAGAGATGGCTATGCTGTTTCTGCATGTAGCCCCTGCACTCTGTCTATAAAGGCTCTCCCCCTCCTAGTCGCCAGCATTGAAATAAAGCAAACTTTCCTTTCCACCAACCTGGCCCGTTTATTGGCTGTTGAGCAGTGAGCAGCCAGACCCCACACAAACTCTCTGTAACAAAAGCACCTAGAACAAGCAGGAACTAATCTCCCACCTCTAACTAAAGTGGGCTAGCCCTTCTAAAGACCATCACCCTCTCCATCGTGGAAGTCTGCTGGATTTCTCCATCTCTCCATTTCTCCATTGAATACTAAGGGTCTTCTGTAATTCAGACCCCTTCCTAGCTGCCAGCCTGCGTATGTCCTAGGTATGATGAGGATCAATAATTGAAGAGTCTCATTTCTCATCTTACAGAGATGACTTCCACTTTCATATACCCCTTCAAGAGATGTGAAATGCTGCCTCATCCATCACTCCGTCCCTGGCTCATGCTTCATTAGGCATCAGTAGAATTAAATAGCAGTAACTAAAGAGATCTAATCGACTATTACAGTCTTCAGGGAAGAAATCTGATCTCACAGATCGGTGTTTCAGGAAAACCCAGACTTGTGTCTGAACTTAGATCATGAAACGGTGTTGCTGTGAACCAGGTGTGGAGAGCTAAGAACTTAAGTGTGCCATGTCAGTGGGGATTTCCAAAGCTCAGGTCCTCCTCGCCATCAAGAGCCACTGAGTTCCACGTGAGGTTCATATGACCCTCTGGGCAACAGTCAGAAACTGCAGCCTGAGAACAGCTCTTTGGTGTCCATCAACATCACTGGGAGGGTTATGAAAATACAGGTATCAGCGCCTCACAGTTCCTACAGTTTCTGATTCAGGGGGCCTGGGGAAATTCAAGAATTTTGGTTTCCTATAAAGTGGAAGCAGGAGTAGATTTTATTTTCTTGGGATCCAAAATCACTGCGGACGGTGACTGCAGCCATGAAACTAGAAGACACTTGCTTCTTGGAAGAAAAGCTGTAACAAACCCAGACAGTGTATTAAAAAGAAGATACATCACTTTGCTGACAAAGGTCCTTATAGTCAAAGCTATGGGCTTTCCAATTGTCATGTACGGATGTGAGAGTTGGACCATAAAGAAGGCTGAGTACCAAGGAGTTGATGCTTTTGAACTGTGGTGCTCGAGAAGTCTCTTGAGAGTCCCTTGGACTGCAAGGAGATCAAACCAGTCCATCCTAAAGGAAATCAACCCTGAATATTCATTGGAAGGACTGATGCTCAAGCTGAAGCTCCAATACTTTGGCCACCTGATGCGAACAGCCGACCCTTTGGAAAAAAAACTCTGATGCTGGGAAAGATTGAAGGCAAAAGGAGAAGAGGGTAGCAGGGGATGAGCTGGTTGGATGGCATCACCGACTCAACAGACATAAGTTTGAGCAAACTCTGGGAGATAATGAGGGACAGGGAAGCCTGGCATGCTGCAGTCCATGGGGTTGCAAAGAGTCAGACACAACTTAGTGACTGAACAATAATGATTCCCCAGTGAAACTGGTGCTCTTGTTCTGGGGCTCATTGTTGGAGCATGGAAGCCCCAGATGAGTTGTAGCCAGAGTGAGGGGAGGAGCCCAGGAGAGGGAGCACAGACTTGGAGTGCTCCCTGAGCACCCCCAGCTCACAGTGGCCACCAAGGCATGTCTACTAGAGTTACTTTCCTGTTGCTGAGTGTACTTTTAGCACAAGCTAGGATCCACTGAGAGCTTCCCAGGTGGTTCAGTGGTAAAGAATCTGCCTGCCAATGCAGGAGATGTGGGTTCAATCCCTGGGTCAGGAAGATCCCCTGGAGGAGGAAATGGCAACCCACTCCAATATTCTTGCCTGAAGAATCCCATGGACAGAGGAGCCTGGTGGGCTACAGTCCATGGGGTACAAAGAATTGGACTCAAACTGAGCATGCATACAAGCTCCACTGAATTCATTATCTCTACCATTTTTCTCCCCATCCCTCAACACTCAACCACCTCAACCAGAAATAGACAACTTCTAGGCAGCTTTCCCTGCTTGTTAGCACCCCAGTGCACCTGGTCACCCAATTCAGACCTCTAGAGCATAATTCTCCCCTTCTCTCCCTCATATTCTGCAACCAGCTGTGAGACCCTGTGGGGTCCACCATTTGAGTACACCACAGCTGTGCCCTTGAACTATCAGCCTAGCCAGTAGGACTATCCTTCATCCATAGGACTCCCTGTTGCAAAGGTTCCCTAAAACTGACCTAGCACACTCCAGTCTTGCCCCTTCCAATCCTTCCAATATATTTCAGCACCTCCAAACTCTTTGGTAGGGTCCCTCCATGACTCCTGGACCCAAAGCCCTATAAGATGTTGTTTCATGGTGGGGTGACATCCAGTCTCCTGAGGTCACAGGAAAGGTCCCCGTGACCTGGCCCCTGCCTGCCTGTCCACGTGCTGATCCCACCTCGTTCTCATTACCTGTCACCAGGAACTACTTGCAACATCAAAAAGCATGCAGTTCTGTGCAGTCAGACCTTTGCATGTACCAGGTTCTTCCTGAAACTTGCGCCCCTGTGTCCACGTGGCTGATCTAAACTCAGTCTTTAAGTCCCTACTCAGCTCTCACATCTACGGGGGAGACTTCCTTGGTGCCACCTCCTGGGCAGAGCTGATGGGTCTTCCTTTATTCCACCTCTGCATCTTTCTACGTCTGTCTCTCTTGGCATGTATTTCACTCCATCAAAATTGTTTGCTTTCCTTCTACCTTCCCTATAGGCAGCGAGGTCCTTGAGGGTGACCTCTCTTGGTGTCCCTGGGACCAAGCACATCTTCTTCTTCTTTTCTTAAATTTATTTATTTTTGGCTGTGCTAGGTCCTCATTCCTGCATGCAGGCTTTCTCTAGTTGCAGAGAGCAGGGGCTATTTTGTGTCACGGTGCATGGGTTTCTCATCGTAGTGGCTTCTCTTGTTGCAGAGCACAGGCTCTAGGTGTGCGGGCTTCAGCAGTTGTGACTCACGGGCTTAGTTGCTGTGCAGCATGTGGAATCTTCCCGTACCATGGGCAGGCGGATTCTTAACCACAGGACCACCAGGGAGGTCCTAAGCACAGCTTCTGGCACCTGGTAGATGCTTTATATGTGTAAAAACTCTAACCGCTAAGCTGACATGAGAACTTCACAGTGCAGTTGAAGGATGCTGATTCTTGCAGGACTCAGATGTTGGCAGTTATTACTCTTCCAATTCAGAATCTCACAGATTTTTCATGAAAAGAGCAATGCTGCTCAGGGCTTTCCATAAGGGAAGCCTGTCCTGAGTGAGGCCCACCCCACCAAAGCTGCCTTTTAGCCCTGGGTAAAGGGCAGCAAGAGGATCATGCATCACCCCTGTGTCTGCAGACTCATCTCTGATCACTGTGTCTCAGCTGTGTTATGAACCAGCGCCCTAAGCCATGCCCGACCTACCTGACACCTGGATTATTGCAGCCGCCTCCTTGCTGGGGTTGCTGTCACTCGTCTCCTCCTCGTCTTGAATCACTCTCCCTTCTGCTACCAGAAGGAATGTCTTAAAATACAAACATGCTCAGGTCAAAAAGCTCTGGTGTATAATGGTGTATGCACGGTTATGACAATATCTCAGCCCAGGGTCACAGATGTAAGTGACCTCCCCAGGGAACAACACTGGCCCATCGGAGAGGGATGTGGGGTTGAGGGTGGTCATTGTGGGGTCTCTGGCCCAGGATTCAAGCACCTGTGTAGAATGATCCCTGGGAATGTCCACCTGATAATCTGGAAGTAAAAAGGGTTTGCTTAGGACATTAGGCCTGAAATGGGCCCTGAGCCAAAACTCCTTCTAATCTGATGAATAGTGCAATTATTATGATTTGATTCATCTGGAATTTTGGAGATGCCTTAGGCCCCTGCCCTGACAGCAATTTGCAGACAAAGGAAGAGGCCAAGGGTGACCACCAAGGAGCCCCATGGCAACCACCTTCCAGAACGCTGAAAGAAATCTAATGATCCTTCCAAAAGCAGTGATGGGCATGGGGGATCCTGTGGCCTGGACATTTCAAACACTTGACCTGGAGCCTCATGAAGCTCTTCAGATACTTCCCGGGTGGTCCAGTAGCTGAGACTCCATGTTCCCAATGCAGCAGGCCTGGGTTCAATCCCTGGTGGAGGAACTAGATCCCATATGCTGCAACTAAGACCTGATGCAGGCAAATTAATAAAATAAAATATGAAAAGAGTTCTTCAGAAAGTGTTCTCTCCTTTGCCTTCCTTCACCCCATCAGACAGTCCTGTGAATATATGTAACTGCCTTTTAACAAAATTACAGGTACAGACAAAACAAAGCAAAACCAATGCTATGCTAATTATATTTTAGAAACTTATTTCCTCACCCGAGATGCCAAATTATTATTCATTCTGTTGGCTTCTAATCTATTTGGCTTAAGAGCTTTTTTGATTGATGACAGATATGTGAACTAATTCATTATCTATTCATCCATTCACTCTGGTAGTCTTTATTCACTGTCCACAGAATGCTCGTCATGAATTGGAACGATTTGATGCACACAAAGGCTCCATGTTGCTCTTGATATTTTATGGAATATACTGATCTACAGTGAAACTTTGCAATATATCTGTGTTTTTTAAATCAATTGCTCAGTCAGGATTATTAAAAAAAGGAAAAACATGTATTTAGATTCAAACCAAAGGATATATTAACGTTGTCTTAGAAAGGTGTGGTGCTTTGAAAATACGTCTGCAAATTGTAAATTCTTCCATGGAGAGGTAGCAGTGTGTATGCCTTGCCTTTGAACCTGGCCCAACCTCAGTGACTAGCTGACCCACCAAATTTGGCAGAAATCGTGCTACAAGACTTCTGAGATTGTATCAAAAAAGCGGGGTGGTTTTTATCTGGTTCTCTGGAACAGTCAGGACCTCCCAGGTGGCTCAGCGGTAAAGAATCCACCTGTAATGCAGGAGACGTGGATTCAATCTCTGGGTTGGAAAGATCCCCTGGAGAAGGGAATGGCAACCCGCTCCAGTATTCTTGCCTAGGAACTCCCGTGGACAGAGGAGCCTGTGGGCTATAGCCCATGGGGTCGCAAAGAGTTGGACACGACTTAGCAACTAAACAACAACAATAGCTGAAACATTCAAAGTGAAGCCCTAAGTCTCTGCATAGGAAGAGAGGCTGCCATTCTGTGAGGAAGCCCAAGTTAGCCTGCATGGGAAGACCCCATGAGAGGCCGTGAGACAACAAGGACAGAGAGAGAAAGGGAGGGGGTGTACACATGCTGCACAGCTCCAGCTCCAGTTACTGGCTAACGAAACCATTCAGTAGACACCGTGGCGTGTCAACCCCGAGAAGTCTTCCTCACCCCCAGAAACAGTGATTGATTATAAAATGATTATTGTTAATAGACACCATTAAGTTTGGGACTGGCTTATTACACAGCAACAGACCAGTGATATGGAAGGAAATGCAAGATTTTCAATATTCATTTCTACTGCTCTCATGAGGAATAGTCCAGCTGATTTCCATGGTAGCTCAGTGGTAAAGAATCTAGTTGACAAAGCAGAGGATGACAAGGGGTTTGATCCCTGGTTCTGGAAGATTCCACATGCTGAAGAACAACTAAGCCTGTTTGCCACAACTACTGAGCCTGTGCACTAGAGTCTTACTCCACAACAAGAGAAGTGATTGCAATGAGAAGCCTGTGCACCACAAGTAGAGAGTAGCCGCTACTTGCAGCAACCAAGAGCTAGCCTGTGTGCAACAACAAAGACCCAGTGCAGCCAAAATAAATGAATAAAATTTTTTAATTAAAAAAAATGCTCCAGAAGGTATTTCTTATTAATCACAACATAACAAACCACCTTTTTCTTCTTACATTTAACCAATTATTTCTCTTAATAGTTAGTGTTTTGTGTGCCCTTAAGTAATATTGGGCTTCTCTATCATGCTTGACTCTCGGAGGATTATTCCTAAGTAGAGACTCCAACTTGCTTACATTTAAAAGGAATCAGAGTTAAAGGAAGAAGCAGTAATCACAGGTTTAGCCAAAGTGTAAACATCAGAATCCCTTTTGCTTGTTTTTTTAAAAATAAATCGTCAAAGAAACTGTAGTATGCTGAGCTTATTATCTATTCCTCCAGCAAACTGGGACCCGGTCAACCCTTGATGGTAAGAAAACACTTTTCCTAAGCGTGTTAATATCGCAGGTAACATTCAGCAAGATGCTCTTCAGGGGTTTGGGCTGGAGGGTGAGAAGGAAGGTACAGACAGCAAAAAAAAAAAAAAAAAAAAGCAAATTCTGTTCATGTATCATTGAAGCTATTGAAAGTCAAGGCTGGTGGAAACAATGGGACAGGTTGAGAAGCTCCAGGGTGTAGACGGAAGAGCACAGATGGAGACCACGCTTGGTGGCTTGGTGCCCTGGCACAAACCCTCTGCCTCTTTCTCCTCTGGATCCTGGATTTCATACCATGTTACATAATTCACCAAATCAGAGCTTTGTGTTGCAGGCACCTGTGCTGGTTAAGAAGATAGAGCAATTGTTAGAGACAAAGAATATGGAGAAAGGGACCCTACACATGGAGGAAAAGATTCCAGAAAAAAGGCATAGGTGGTAAAGACAAGGAAACAGACCCAACTCTGGGGCTAGTTCTGATTGTACAGGACTATGAAGGAATTCCCTGAAATACTTCTTGATGGAAATGTGGCATAAAATGGAGAGTGAAGTGATCTAGCAATATGGAAGATAGAGTTTTGTGAGAAAGTAAAATTTGTGCATAGAATAATAGCTGCAGATATTCAGACAATAAAGTCTGTGGGTAAAGGGGAAAAAGCATCTAAAAGATCATAAAGAGTAAAATCGAACCCACGTGCCTGTGGAGTAATTCAGGCTTACCCCTCAATGACTAAATGACATCCAAGAAGTGTGCACTTTATTTCTATTATTATTGCATCATCTCCTCCTCAGATCATCAGGCATTAGATCCTGGAGGTTGGGGACCCCTGGTATAAAGGGAAAGAGAGAAGCAAGACCATGACACAGAGCTGGTCATGACACAGACATGACTCTAGCCTGGCAGGGCAGTCTTCCACAAAGTTCACAGTGGGGCTCTGAGGAAGCTTCAAGAACTTAGTGATTTCTGTGTCTTTGTACACTTATCATTCATTTCCAAACCGTTCACAATAAACTATATTAACTTTGGAATCAGACCAGGAAAAAAAAATGTCCTTGAAAAAGACTACTCCATTTATCAAACCAGCAAGGCTATTTCTCATTAATTGTTGTTTTAATATTAATTAAGAACATTTATATAACTTTGAAAAATCAAACTAAAATATATTATCTGTCATAGTATTTCACTGCCTGTGTCTCAGAGGTGTGTCTTCCTATTAATCTCCCCAGTGTATTTGCATATCTCTGTTTTAAATTCTCTCATAGAAAGCCTTCCCGTGTACTAAGTAGGACATTGTCCTGACCCTGAAAAAGAGAAAAAAATCGAGCTCTTTAGATTCAAAAATCCCTTCAGACAGAATTTAAACAATAGCTGAAAGTTTGTTGCCTGTTTGTTTTAACTCTCCCAAGAATGAGTCCTTGTACCTCGGTCAAGTGACCCAGTGTTCTTTTAATCATGTGTTTTAAAGGGGAAAAAAAAAAATCCCTCATGTCTTTTTCAGTCAGTTTGAACTAAATGAAAAAAGAAATATGATCTGGAAGAGAGAAACCAAAATGAGGAACTGAATAGACGTCATTTTTTTCTTAAGTTTTAGTTTTGAGTAACCCCTTATGGGTAAAACCTGACTCTTGTATAGGCTGGCTGTGCTGAGGTGCAAACTGTCTGCCACCCAGCCCTCACCCCTTCCCTGGACACTGTCGCAGCCTGGGCACAGCTGCCAGCAGCGGGGGTGGGGGGAGTGGAGGCAGACCCATGTGGAGTAGGAAAGAGCTCCAGGGTTAGTGAAAGCAAAGTCTCCGGTTCATTGCTGCGGAGAATCTTCACGTTGTCCTTCTGAGTGCGTGACCTTGGGCAGGTTGCTAATCTCTGTGGTCCGTCATTTCCCCTTTCGAGATATTAATAGTAACCACCGCAGAGGTGTGTGGAGAGAGATGAAAACTGCCACCAACGCCCAGCCCAGGACCAGCACATAGTAAGTGCTACGTGATCCTTTGCTGTTACTATTAGCCAAGGACGTTCCAAACTGTCACTCTCTATTCTCTGACGTCCTCTGCTCCTCTTGTCCCCAGGGAGAACCGGTCATCCACCTCCAGCCCTCTGCTGGTGTAGGAGACACTTCCAAAAAGCTTAGGGCACACATGACGTGAACACGTGCGGATCTCCACCGCAGCGTAACTCACGAGGGTTAATACTAGTAAGGCTGTGTCTTATTTGTCCTTGCATGTCCGACGCCCAGCTTCTAGTGGCCACTCCCTACATTTTCAAGGAATGACTGGAGGAATTCAACTTGAAGAATTTGAGGCTCAGCCACCCTAAGCGCCTGCCTCATGATTGCAGGCCAGTGAGTACCAGGCTGGGGTTTTCGTGAAAGGGTGTGCAAGGAACCACAGTGACACGCTGCGGTTTCAAGTCCTAGAAAAACAGACAAGCTTGACTAGAAAGGGAGTGAGAGAAAGGGGCTGTTACAAATAATGAATTTGGATCAAACATACAAGAGCATGCTGCCTTTATATGAAAGGAAGGCCTTGTCCAGACACGCACACACCAGCTTTAAAACAAAGTGACTCACTCTGGTCCCGTCAAACAAGCAATGACTTTGGGAGCAATTCATCTCTTTCCAGGGATCAGTTACTAGCTGCGGAATCCCCTATGAAGTGCTTTGCCTGTTTTGTTTTGTTTTGTTTTTAAGACCTCCTAAATCTTGTCATTTGGATGTGCGTTTGCTGCTCTCATTCACATCGCTTTAAAACTCACTCAGTGCTGGTGAATTTTGGAGGGCTGTTCTTGTGCAAAGATTTGAACCTGAAAAGCATAACCACCGATGAACAGCGATCCTCCAAAACACATGGTTATTTTACTAAATTGACTTTTTGAACAATGGATTTTCATCCATTTCTTTCTTTTTTTTCACAAGGAGAAGTTTGTGTTTTGAAAGTAAGAGATGTTTTATCTCTGAGCCTTGGCTGTGAAGAAACAAAACATTTTTAAACCCCTCTTTAAGACTCAAACCAAAGTCCTTTTTTTGTTTGTTTTTGGGGTTTTTTAGGGTTTTCTTTCCCTTTCTTTTATGTGCTTGGAGCTGAAGAAAGGAGAAATGGTCCCTTCTTCCTCTGGTATGCCTGTGCTAGCTCTCTTTCTGTCTAGGTTGATGATCAGCCCGTTTCAGAGTGAATCCAGAGCCGCAACGTAAACAAGGCCCACTTGAATGTAAATCAAGGGCCTCTTGAAGTCTGCGGGGGACCAGCTGTGGTCACTCACCCCCAGGGAGGCCCTGCCTTCAAGGGGTTTAGTCAATGGACAGTGGAGGGCCTGAAATTTATAAAACTCCAAGCGAGTGACCCAAATCAGCACAGCCTGCTCTTCCCCAATTTTGGAAAACCAAGTTTTCTGTTAAACTATTCATGAAGAAAAGAATAAATATTTCCAGTGATTTTGAAACCATGAGAAATTTTTAATATTTAAAAGTTAATATTTTAAAATAGTTAATATTAGTTTTTTTCTCTAAAACATTCCTGGTGAAAAATGGAAATTTGGGGGAACAATTTGTAATCTATTTACTACATGTGCTTTTTAGCTTAATAGCACAAAAGGGCATTTGTTGTAACTTTTTATTTTGGCCATAAAAAATTCATGATTTTTACCCTGCATCAGAAAAGAAGGTGTTTTCTAAGGGGCTTTCCTTGTAGCTCAGTTGGTAAAAAGTCTGCCTGAAATTCAGGAGACCTGGGTTCAATTCCTGGGTCAGGAAGATCCCCTGGAGAAGGAAATGGCAACCACTCCAGTATTCTTGCCTGGAGAACCCCATAGACAGAGGAGCCTGGCAGGCTACAGTCCATGGGGTCGCAAGAGTCAGACACAACTTAGTGACTAAACCTCCTCCTCCTAGTAATTCTAAAGGTACCAGTTGAATTTATTTTCAAAGATTTTAATGTTTTCAGGAAAGGGTGGTTACAAACTATTAAACTCTTTGAAACAGTCAGTATCTCTTTTGAGCAGTTTATGAAAAGCAAGCAAAAACCAAGGAAACCAGAAACATTAGTGTTGAACACAGAAAGTGACTTTTTAAAAAAAATATTTATTTATTTATTTGGCTGCACGGTGTCTTAGTTGCCACACGTGGAATCTAAAATAGTTCCCTGACTAGAGATGGAAACCGAGCCACCTGCATTGAAGTGAAGAGTCTTAGCCACTGGACTACCAAGGAAGTCCCAGAAAGTGACATTTTCCATGCTTAAAGCCACTACAGAGTCAAGCATCCTTTTTCAGCAAAGGAGCCAGGAACTGAAGCTGATCCGAAGCATCTTTGGTCTTGGGAAATATGTTTAAGCCTTTATCCCTTTCACTGCCTTCTGAATCTTCAAGAGACCAGCTTCATACTTTTACGTCTCCTTTCACTTCTTGGCTTATTGTTTTGGGGGTTTTCTTAATATAGGCCATTGGCTTTTACATGTTGGAGGAAATGGGTCAATAGGATTCTGTAAGAAGTAAAGAGAGCCAAAAGCCAAAGTTTGCAAAGACCAGCCACTAGGTTGCCAGAAAAATGTGTTTGACACTCCCTAACAACCATATTCGTGGCCTGAGAACCTGGGAAAACTCTGGATTTTGCATCAGTTGCAAGCATCTTGTGTGTGGTTCTTCCCCTGCTCCCGTGCAATGACGAGGTGGTGATGGTGTCATCCACTACATCGTCCAAGAGGTTTGTAGTGAGAAAGCTCTCGACAAGACCCTACCCATATCTTTAGCAGCATTAGTCTTCTCCTTACTTTGCTGTGGACTTCCCTCATGGCTCAGACAGTAAAGAATCTACCTGCAATGCAGGAGACACGAGTTCAATCCCTGGGTCAGGAAGATCCACTGGAGGAGGAAATGGCAACTCCAGTATTCTCTCCTGGAGAATCCCATGGATGGGGGAGTCTGGCAAGCTATAGTCCATGGGGTCTCAAAGAATGGGACATGACTGAGTGACTAACACTTTACTTTGCTGTGAAGCTCCAATACTTTGGCCACCTGATGCAAAGAACTTACTCATTGGAACAGACCGAGATGCTGGGAAAGATTAAAGGCAGGAGGAAAAGGGGACAACAGAGGATGAAATGGTTGGATGGCATCACCAGCTGGTGATGGACATGAGTTTGAGCAAGCTCTGGGAGTAGGTGATGGACAGGGAAGCCTGGTGTGCTGCAGTCCATGGGGTTGCAAAGAATTGGACATCCAGTAGTCATGTATGGATGTGAGAGTTGGATGGTGAAGAAAGCTGAGCACCAAAGAATTGATGCTTTTGAACTGCGGTGTTGGAGAAGACTCTTGAGAGTCCCTTGGACTGCAAGAAGATCCAACCAGTCCGTCCTAAAGGAGATCATTCCTGGGTGTTCATTGGAAGGACTGATGTTGAAGCTGAAGCTCCAATACTTTGGCCACCTCATGCGAAGAGCTGACTCATTGGAAAAGACCCTGATGCTGGGAAGGATTGGGGGCAGGAGGAGAAGGGGACAACAGAGGATGAGATGGCTGGATGGCATCACCGACTTGATGGACATGGGTTTGGGTAGACTCCGGAAGTTGGTGATGGACAGGGAGGCCTGGCGTGCTGCAATTCATGGGGTCGCAAAGAGTCGGACATGACTGAGTGACTGAACTGAACTGAACTGAACTGAAAACAGAAAGAGCTTTAGAGGAAACAGATCAGCTCATTTTACCTGAGTTCTTTTTCTAAGTCAGGTCTACCAGCAACAGACTGAAACAGACACAGGTATTGTTGAAGACAGTGGCTTTAGACTCTTCAGGAGATTTTATAGTTAAACTCAGAACAGATTTTCACCAAGTTCAGTGGGTTTTTTTTTTTTAATTTATGAGAATATAATGCCTCAATTCATTCTGATTTTACCTTCCACCCTGCCAAGTCTTACTACAGTAAGTCCCCTCCATACAAATGAATTCTACTCCCAGAGTGCATTCATAGTCCAGTATTGTTTCTAAGTCCAACCAAGTCAGCCTAGGTATCCAACTAACACAATCGGCTATATGATACTGTACTGTGATAGGTTTACAATACTTTTCACACAAATAATAACCACATAAAAAACAAACACAAAAAAATTAAAAAAAACATTTTTAATCTTACAGTACAGTACAGTATAGTGACCCCCTGGAGGAGGCCATGGCAACCCACTGCAGTATTCTTGCCTAGAGAACCCCATGGACAGAGGAACCTCAAAGGCCATAGGGTTGCACAGAGTCGGACATGACTGATATGACAGCATGCACACATCACAACAGCTAACATACAGGGGCAGGCATGCAGGTTCACATCTTTGAAAGTTCTCAACTTGAAAGTTCATATGAGGAAGACTTACTGTATTGTGGCTCAGCGTCTTTATTTCCCTGGCATGCTTTTCTTTGGGAAGGCAGCACTTCCATACGGACAGATTGCACGTATTCATGCATCCTTTTTTTTTTTCCCTCTAGGCTCTTTCAAGAGTTTCTGTTTTGTGCTGCTTTAAGCAAGTGTAAACCTTAAAACATACATCCAACTGCTCTAACGCCTGCGTGTGGGTGGGCCTGTTTCCGTTCTGAGCGGCCCTGCTGTTGTTGAGGAAGTTGTGCTTTGACAGTCAGCTGAGAAATGTACTTGAAATGCTGAGCATCTCTGTGATTTCACAGGATCTATTCACTCAAGGTTTGATTCTTCTGCAAAGGCCCGATGGACTGAGATGTCCTTTCAAAGTCTGTTTGATGGTTTTATTTCCCAGAACATGTCTGATCAGTCTGTAAGGGCCACAAGACGCACATGTCAGTGATTCTTCCTGGAATATATTCCAACACACACACAGAGAGACACAGAGTAAATCTCATAGTTGTAATAACACAAACTGCCATTTTTCTTACCCTTACCATGTGCCAACCGTTGTACTAAATGATTTGTGCTCAATAGCTCATTTTGGTTCACAATGATGGTGAAAGATCACTAGTATCAGCCCCTTTTTCCTAATGGTTCAGAGTAATTTGTCCCAAGTCACACACAGTTAAGAATCAGATGCATTGTGAGCCCAGGGCTCCATCCTGACAAAGCCTGTCCCTTTAAACCCTGTGTTTTAATGTCTTCTCTACAAAAGCCTGCTTCCAAAAATGTCTGTAGAAAACATCTTACAATCATTTCAGTTGTTACAGAGTCCAGCTTGCAAGTAACGTCAATGGCTAAAAATGACAAGCCAGAAAACTTCATGGGATTTTGAAGAGCACAGAGACTTTTGCTATCTCTGGGGCTGTTTTGCACACTCACATGAAAGCACTGGGAACTTTCTGTTTTTATTGTTATTTGTTGCTTTTCAATAGAGTGACTTGAGAATGTCACTTAGAAAGTGAGAAACAAAAGATGAATGTAGAGCTTTGAGAAGGCTGGAATTACATTTCATTCACTTTCCTTTAATACGTGCAAGATATTTCCTATAGCCAAATTATTTCGGCCAGTCTAGAACTCTGGTGAATACATGCCTCATGTGCAACCGTTTTTTTTTTTTAACCTCAGAATAATGTATTAGGTGATAGTTTCAACATCTTGCTCAAAGTGAAAGAAATTTGTTGAGCTATAGCTTGCTGATAAATACTAAGTTTATCAGGGCAAAAAATAACTTGGTCATTGCATTTTTTTTCTTTTGATCCATTAAGTGCCAGAGTGGTTTTATTTAGGAATTTGGTCTCTTTTTTGTTGGTTTGTTTTTAAACATCATTTCAGTGAAAGACATTCCCTCAGAAGAAGGCCCAGTTGATTCAAAATTCAGAGAGTTTTCTGGGCAATTTTCTGTGGATGATAGTTTACTGAATCCACATCAAGCCCTTCCTGCTATTTAATTTTATTTCTCTGGGTGGTGTTGGCCCTATCAAAGGACTGTACCCTGGTTTATAAGGCAAATGAGTCTTTCCTGTGGGTAAAGCAGGGTCTGCCACCTGGTGTCTAGGGCTTGCAACCTAAAAATGCTTTGATATTTTCAAACAATTGAAAAGAAAACTAAGAAGAAGAAAATTTCATGAGGTGTGAAAATTATATGAAATCCAAATTTTACTATCCATAAATAAAGTTTTTCTAGAGCACGGTCATGGTCATTCATTTATTTGTCACCTATGACTGCTTTCAACACACATTTTCTCTGGGGAAGAAGGGACACATGTATATGTATGGCTGAATCCCTTTGCTGTTCACCTGAAGCTATCACAACATTGTTAATCACTGTACCCCACTACAAAATAAGAAGTTCAAATAAAAACAAAACACAAGGACAGAGTTGAGTAGTGGCTGCAGGCCCCTAAAGCTCAAAATATTTACTAACTAGCCTCTTACAGGAAAAGTTAGCATAAAGTAAATACAGTCATTGAAGCTTCTTTTAGACACTAGAGCCCTTTAGTGTTTTGGCTGGTTTCTTTTTATTTTTCCTTACTTGGCAGTTTTTGAAATGTAGAGTTTGTGATGGTTTAGCTTTCTCTATGGATAAAAGTTCCAAATGCTAGCTCTGGATAGTGACCATACCATCATGATTACCCAGCTCATTAAGATCTTTTTTGTACAGTTCTGTGTATTCTTGCCATCTGTTCTTCATCTCTTCTGCTTCTATTAGGTCTTTACCATTTCTCTCCTTTATTATGTCCATCTTTGGATGAAATATTCTTTTGATATCTCCAATTCTCTTGAAGAGATCTCTAGGCTTTCCCTTTCTGTTCTTTTCCTCTATTTCTTTGCACTAATCATGAAGAAGGCCTTCTTGTCTCTTCTTGCTATTCTCTGGAACTCCTTGAAACTTATAAGAATCATTTATAGACTTATTTGATAGAATGAATATTGAACAGCCAATAGTTTTTAAAAAGACAACACAAAAGAAGAAAGACTCATTTTTCCATATACTACAACATGTTCTAAAGCCACAGTAATTAAAAAGTCTAATAACAGCAAAGAACGATGCAGAAAGGTTTGCAGAACAAAGTAGAAGACCAGAAATGGAACCATATATAAACAAATAGATTATAATAGCAGCATTCAAATCAACATGGAAATGATCAACAATATAGCTAGAATTTGATAACTAAAAATTAATTGAATTAAAGTTTAAATGTGAAAGATAAAGCCACAAATGGACCCTACCTGTATTTCTTTTCCACTCCCAATCTTTTGGTGTTAAATTCATAGAGTAACACATATCTGACACATCTATTTTTACCAAAAGTAAATTTCAAGACAACAACAACAAAATACTGAGTCATTTTGTCTTGGGGAAAGTGACAATGCCTTTTGGAAGGAGAGGAGCATCTGGCTTCTGTGATGAGCCATCATTACATAGAAAATTTTAATAATCTAACAAATATTATGATCTTTATGTTCACAAATTTTCTAGTTTTTCACACAGCAAAAGCTGAATATTCATATCTGACAATGTTCTCTTAAACATCATTGCATTTTCTTCTGAAAAAAAATCCTGCTTATTTTTACAAATCTTCACAATTATTTTAATTACGGGAAGGAGAAAATAAGATCACATTCATGGATGGCTGTCTTAGATGTGTCTCCCATCTAAGACAGGGATTCCTGTGACATTGAGAAACCGGCCTCTGAAGGGGAGGGAGGGATGCTGGAGGGAGCAGATTTTCAGGACGGGTCTCCCCCTGGAGCCCGCTGCTGTCTGGCCCTTCAGAGCAATGCTCCTGCAGGACCTGCACTGAGGGGTCCCTCCCTGAGAAAGGGGGGCTGTCTCTTGTGCCCCTACCCCTCGGCAGTCAGTCAGAGCTGCAGGCTGCCCCTGTTTGGGAGAGAGGGAACAGAGCAGAGGAACCTTAATCTCTCATGTAAAGAGGTTGTGTTCAGGGGCTTCTGGGGTCCTTCATCCGCCAATCTGAAATTCCACCTGAACTGGGCTTCCTGCTTGTAGTGGCTTAATTTGGCAACCCTAGGTGGGGTCCCTACAACACACACCCTCAGTAGCCGACAGGAACCAGGCTCTTTTACGGAAATTACTTCCTTTAAACTTAACTATGTGTGTGCTCAGTTGTGTTCGACTCTTCGCAACCCTATGGACTGTAGCCTGCCAGTCTCCTCTGTCCACAGGATTCTCCAGGCAAGAATACTGCAGTGGGTTGCCATGCCCTCCTCCAGGGGATCTTCCCAACTCAGGGATCGAATCCATGTCTTTTGTGTCTCTTATACTTGCAGATGGATTCTTTACCACTGTGCTACCTGGGAAGCCCTTAGACTTTAAGGGTAATAGTATTTTCTTTAAATCACAAATGAGGAAAGTTGCAAAAATCACTGGAAGAAGCAGAAAGTGGACCCAGTACAACCCCCTAGCCTGAGGACATACAGCGTCACCAGTGACATAGTGGGACCACTCCAGTCACTCCTCCACACACACACCAAGACAGGACAGGGCTTCACCAGGGCAGGTGAGAAACCCCTGAAGAGAAAACTGCTTAAAGTCCTAAAAGAGATGAGAAAATGCCTGCTCACCCCTTTCCCTCCAATCAGGCATCTTGCTGAGGAAAATTCTCCCTGATCTTGCAGGAAAGGCTGTTTTCCTGCTCCAGGCAATGTGGCTCAGAACCAAGAGAAATGAGCAAGCTGGAATACAGGGCTGAACTGGAAACACCCATGGGTCCCTGACTTAGCAGAGCTGCCTGACCCCTTGAAGAAAGAAGAGCCTTCTAAACATCGAGCCCCAGACTCTGAGCTGAGCTTTGTAACAACAGAGAGACAGGACACAGCCACCCAAGATGGTTGTAAGTGGAAAGGAACAACAAAGTCAGGAGAAAATACACCCCCTAGATTAGGACTCATATTTAGTTTGGCTGGGTCTCAGAAAATTTCTTGGAAGTTCTAATGATCTTAGCTAGCCTCACACATGTTAAGTATAATAATAGATGTCCTTTTCATCCTTTCTTCCAAATGTTGTTAGAGATATATGTATTATCTGAGTGTGAGTATATACAGAGAAAGATACACATGCATACACACACACATACACACACACACACACACACACACACACACACACACACAGAAAGAGTGATAAATTGGAAGAGACTGAAACAGAGATCCATGGAGCCATTCAGAGCTTTGAATGCCAGAATTATAGGTTTACTAAGTAGTCAACAACAATGAAATGAATGGCACAGAAAAGTACCAAGCAAGAGTCACTCCTTTGGATACAAAGGAGAAATGTAGCCATTAGTACATTTGCAACTAATAGTGTATATTGTCATTACCCGGAATATAAGACCCAAAAGAACAGAAATTCCTGTCTTCTTTGTTGTCTAATGAATCTAAAGTGCGTGGAGCAGAACCTAGTAGGAAGCAAGCACTCAGTAAACATTTGTTGAATGAATTACATTTCAACTTACAATCAACCAGAGATCATAAAGATACATCGGTTCACAATTCCACCCAACTTGAAGGAAAAGGCAGTCACTTGAGCTTTGGAAACTTCAAGGAGTGGAGGAACTATTTCCAAAGCAGCTCCTATGACATTCCAGTTAAATCCAGCAAACACGTGTCTGTGCTAATTGATGCCACACTGTGCCACCGGAGATGCAGAAGATGCTGCAATGCTCATGCTTGTCTTCACAGGGGACATTCCATGGATCCAGATTAGTCAGCACAGACCCAGAATCTTAGTACATTGGGTTCCACAGCACAGAGGAGGGCTTCTGTCCTGAATTCTGCCTGATTTTTAGATAATTTCTCACTCTCTTCGATGTGAAGACCAACCCTTGGGTGTGTGTGTGTGTGTGCATGTGCTTGTGTGTGCATGCATGCACGTGCTCACATGTGGTGGACTCTTTGCAACCCAAAGAACTGTAGCCCACCAGGCTCCTGTGTCCATGGAATTTTCCAGGCAAGAAAACTTGAGTGGGTTGCCATTTCTCCCTCCAGGGGATCTTCCCAACCCAGGAATCGAACGCATGTCTCCTGCACTGGCAGGCAGATTCTTTACCACTGAGCCACTTGGAAGCCTGCAGACCAATCCTTATGGTTTCAGATTGTCTCCTAGTTTGTATCTGTTCTGCTTCCTCAGTCTGGGTAACAGGGATTAGCTGATCAAAGTGTCTAAAATCCCTTAGGACAATCATATGGGAGGAGAGAGGGAGTGTGGTGTTCAGCCAGTTTCCATCCATCCTCTGAGATGGTTTTCTCAAAGATTCAGGACTGTCATTGCCTGGGTCCTCCACCAGGCATGCCATCACATGCAACCAGGCCACTGTACTCATTTTCTCATGCATTCATTCATTCCATCAACAATGAATACCTGGCCCTCTGCTTGCTTCTAGGCATCCTGACATAAGAAGGCTGGATTTTTCTTCTCAACTTCGCTGGAAAGTCCCTTAAAACTGAGTCAGGCTGATTCTTACCTATAAACTTCATAGTACCTGGGAGTTTACCCAGGAAGATTTTAATAGCTGTGTCTCCTCTGTGTGAAGGGAGCAAAATCAGGTGTCTCCACATTGCCAAGTGCCTTGGTGCAGCCTACCCGGGCCGGCAGCCTGCACCTGGGCTGCTTGTCAACTTGCCCGGGTCTGTGGCACCCCTGGACCATCCACCACATGCCAAGAGATGCCAGGAACCCCTTTCTCAGGGTCTGGAGCAGTCTTGGCACTCCTTTTCCAAATCTCTAATCCTCACTGTCATTATGTGCCTCCCCCGTGCCCAGCCTGGCTCTCAGAACCTGTTTCTAGGATTGTTTTGCTGTTTGGCTCCCAAAACCTCTTTAGCCTTCACTCTAAATCCTTTTTAAATATCAAGCTTTCTTTCTTGTGTGCCATCTCTTCAACTCTTTAAAAGATCTTCTATTTGGCTGTTAAAATTGACAGCTGGCCACCATTATAGCGGGTGTGTGTCTGTGCCCTGTTCTGCTTTTAGTTTGTTTTTGGAGAGTTCCATTGACAGCATTACTGCCATGTTTGAATTTGCACACTGACTTCACATTTAATTTCGTTCAATTAAACAAACCTCAACCAAGAGCCTACAAAAGAGCCCCACTCTGCTGGGGAAGAGGTGAAGGAGGGATTCATCAAGGCATGTGCGACCGAGTAGATGGCCAGGGGTAGATAGGCAGGCAAAATGGTGGTAAGATATGAAAAATACCCCAGCATCCAGGGATAAGTGCTGAAATGGAGCAGCAAAGGAATGAAAAAACTCTGCTGTGGGAGAACTTTCCTGGTGGTCCAGTGGGTTAAGACTCTGAGCTTCCACTGAAGTGGACATGGTTTCGATCCCTGGTGGGAGAACTAAGATTCAGCATGTCATGTGGAGTGATCAAAAACTCCGCTGGGGGAATTATAACCAGCCTCCAGAACAGCCCTGGGGGTAAACAGAGAATATCAAGGTGAGGGTGAGAAGTAGAAAGAGAGACTCCTCAAGTCTGTGGCTCAAGTTGGGTTTAAGATGTGTCAAGTGTGTCAGTGACAACACATTCTTACTTCGTCCTTTAGCTGCTGATTCCTACGGGTTTGGAGTATGTGTGCTAAATCGCTTTGGTCATGTCTGACTCTTTGTGACCCTATGGACTGTATGTAGCCCGCCATACTCCTCTATCCTTGGAATTTTATACTGGAGAGGGTTGCCATTTCCTCTTCCAGGGGATTTTCCCAACCCAGGGATCAAACCCAAGTCTCTTATATCTCCTGCATCAACTGGTAGGTTCTTTACCACTAGTGCTACCTAGGAAGCCTTTTGAGTATGAAGTTCCCTTTTTAAAGCACACACACACACACACACACACACACACACACACACACAATTCAGGGATCTCCTGCATGAAAATAGCTATATTTTTAAGAACCTATGACTAAGAAAACGCATGTAAAAAAATACAATAACACATGCCTGGACATTAACTTACTTGTTTTACAAATTGCAATCTCCAAGCATCTGTGAGGCCTTATTCAGAGCACAGAAGATGCTTGGTGTGAGAATGGGCTCCAGAGACCCAGGCCATGCCCTGCCACCCTGGACCTGTCCTCCACTCACATGCCTTCAGATAGGTGCCCAGGTCTTGGGAGTGGGGAGCCATGACCGTTCCCCTCATCGGAGTTTTAGGTCAGGCTGGTATCAGACACACTCTCTGTTGTAAGAAGTTCTCTCTGGTAGGTATGAAAAATGCACTGAGTGAGGAAGAACCTGGGGTCAGAGAAATCAGTTGAGAAGCTATTAGATTTCAATGACAGAAGCTTTATGCAAAACTGTGTGTGTGTGTGTGTGTATAAACTATGCACAAAAACTCTGTATGTACATCTCAATGATTCAAGTTTTCTAATTCCTTTTGTTCTTTTTCTTCTTCCTATAAATATTGATGAAAGTTATCTTAAGAAAATCGGTATTTTAAAAATATCTCTTAAAATAAACTTTCAAATTCTGATCCAATCTTAGGTTTTCTTCCAAAAAAAACCAAAAAACAAAAACCAACTCATATACATTTGATATGACCAAAAAAAACTGTACTGTATAGGATAAGCCAAGTTTCTAAATGATGACTGGAATGTGTTTCATGATACTTACAGATCACTACAGCCAATAACATTAAGACATAACCATAGATCTCTCTTATACCCTGGGTGAGTTTTTTTCTACTCCATCAAAGTCACTGGCATCCAGGACTGCATGACTTTATCTTGGATTTTCCATCTCTGCCGACCACGACAAGAGACATTCACACCTTCTATATATCTTTCAAGCTCATTAATTTTAATCTGTTGAAACCACTGTTTTACCTTCCATTTAGCTCAAGAGCTTTGAAGTTGACCAAATGATGAATCCAGCCTGACTACTGGCTTATATAGACCAAGTTTCTTCCTTCTGCTGCCTGTAGCTCAAGTTTTCATTACCCATAGTAAGAAGTTTTTAGAAAAGCAGCAATTTTGCAAGGTTGATTTGTTCTTCAAAGAGCAGTGGGCTTAAATTTGCTTACTTTCATGCCTGCTGAAATCTCAGTGTCCAGTAGATTGCTAATCACTTTCTGAATACATGAAACATGCAAAAAAAATCCCCACAGATTTTATGATCTATGTTGGTTATATATTGTATTGTGCCCCTGAATACCAAAAGGGAAAAGACTTTGTAGTGGTGTTTTGTTACGCTTCTAGAGGAGGGGTCCAGTGGAGGGACAATATAATAGGATCTATTCTCCACTCATAAATCCCCACCCATCCAGGAGAGAATAGAATCCTAACATTTGCATTCTTTTAAGCCAGCCCTTGCCTAAAGTTCACCCCTTCCTGAAATTCAACTCAACTGTTCAGCACATGTCGACCCTGCAGTAGTCAATTGGCACAAGCCTAATTCTTATGATGATTAATGGAGCGCCTCGGATGCAACCTATTATTTCATCCAAAGTTAAAACACTGATTCATCATTAATCACTATAAGAAATGTGCTTAGTGATTCATAATTCTAAGCCAGCCCATTTCCTCAAGGATCCCGTTTGCCTTTTGTTATTCCAGAAGTGGCACAGTTCACTGCCTTGTGCTACCCACATTCTGACATGTACATTTTCTGATTAATTCTCTTAAAAAAAGTCACGCACTCCAAGCATTTTACTTATAACCTCAAAGTCTCTGAAAAATCATACTTCTTTCAGTATGGATCCAGCTGCCCTCGGATTACTCAACTTAAAACAAGTCAATAATTAGATTGAATGAATTAATCACAAGTCAATAATCCTCATGGCTATCTTTGGTCCTCAGCAAAGAGTCGCATTTGGGGTGAGGTATTTGGATTGAAACGCACTTCCTGTGGTTACTTCTTCATTGCTACTGCTCACTTGCAACCAGATAGATGGTCGTCAGTAGCCAAGGAAGAGCAGCAACACGAACCAGGCTTCCCCTTCTAGTCCTGGCCCAAAGTCACTGACAAGGACCGCATCACTGCTTTCTGCATTGCATCATTTGCCTTCTTGGTACTATTTTCCCTAAAGCTGCCCATCCTGCATAGGGACTTGATGCTTTTCTGCTTTACACGAATAAAATAAAAACCTTTACTATGCTAGAGCACCATCGCTTGCCTTTCCTGGTGGTGCTCAGGCCATGCACAAAAACCAACAGCTTCAGGGACTTCCCTGGCAGTCCAGTGGTTAAGACTTTGCCTTCCAGTACAGTGCCGGTTTGATCCCTGGTTGGGAAACTAAGATCCCACATGCTGCAGAGTGTGGCCAAAATGTAAACAAATACCTAAATAAATGCAATGTTGTAAATTGACTAAAAAAACTTTTAAAACAACAACAATTTCACTGCTGGCATGACTGCATACACAGTGCTCAGAGAGGCTTTAGCTTCAGAACCAACTCAGCTTTTTTTGTTGTTTTCCTTCTTCTCCTCCTTCACCTACCTCCTTCTTATTTCTCTCCCTCTACTCTTCTTTCTTTTCCCTCTCAATTTCCCATTTTTCCTAAGATATTTCTCCCTGAGGCACCTAGTAGTCAATCCCAGATGACCACTTACCCCAGTAATGGCATTTGGGAATAAAGAGCTTGGGAGAAGCATGGAGCTTGTCACTGTTATCCATGATATCCTCTGAAGAAGTTATAATGTATAACCAAGTCAATTAGGCAAGAATCTTAAATAACAGGCATTAGATTGGAAAGGAGGAAGGAAACCACCTCTATCTGCAGATGACACAACCTAATGTATAGAGTATCCCAAGGAATCCACTAAAAAACTATTAGAACTAGTAAACAAGTTCAGTGAGGCTGTAGTATGCAAGAAAAATATACAAATGCCTATTGTATTTCTATATAGAGGCAATGAGAAAAATACAAAAGAAATTAAGAAAACTGCTCTGTTTACAATAGCATCAACAAAGATAAAAATAAATACTTAGAAATAAATTTAACAAAATAGTGTAAAACTTATACTCTGAAATCTATAAGACATTGTTGACAGAAGCTAAAGAAGAACTAAATAAATGGAAAGGGATCTCATGTTCATGGATTGGAAGAGTTAAGGCTATTGTTAAGTTGGTAATACTCCCCAAATTGACCCATGGATGTGGTGTTATCACTATCAAAACCCCAGATGATTTCTTTACAGAAATTGACAACAATGGGGTGAAAAAATAGAACCCACAGAATGGGGTAAAATTTTTTGTAAATAACATATTTGGTAAAGGATATGTATTGAAAAAAATATACTTAAAGAATTATTACAACTCATTAATGAAAAGGCAACCCATTTTTTTTAAAGAGCACAAAGGAGCCACATAGACATTTTTCCAAAGAAGATATACAAATGAATAATAAGCTCATGAAGAGATGATCAACATCAGTAGTGGGGAAATACAACAAGGTACCACTTTACCCCACTAGGAAGATGTGTTGGTGAAGTGTTGGTGAAGATGTGTAGAAGTTGGAAACCTCATACTTTACTGGGTGGAATGGAAAATGGTACAACCACATTGGAAGGCAATCTGGCCGTTCCTCAAATGTTTAAACCTATGGTCACATTACCATAGGACCCAGCAATTACATCCCTTGAAGAGAAATATAAACACACGTGCACACAGATGTTTGTTCGCAAATGTTCATAGAAGCATCATTCATAATAGCCAAAACATATAAACAACCTACATGTTAATCAACTGATGAATGGATAAATAAAATGTGGCTTATACAAGCAAAAAATATTATTCCACACACACAAAAAAATGAAGTACAGATACAAGCTACAACATGGATTAACCTTGAAAACATTACCCTAAGTTAAAAAACACACTCGAAAGGTCCATATGTCTATATCAAATGTTCACAATTGGCAAATCCATAGAGTTTAGTTTGCTAGTTCCCCAGGGCTGGAGGAGGGGGTAGCTTATGGGAGTTTGGGATTGATGGCTAAGGAACACAAGGTTTCTCCTGGGAGTGATGAAAATGTTCTGAAATTGATTGTGGTAATGGATGTACAACTCTGTGAATGCACTAAAACACCACTGATTATACACTTAAATGGGTGAATTCTCTATTATATGAACTATATCTCAAGCTGATTTTGAAAAAAAAAAAGAAGAAAAAAGAAATAATTTAAAAGAAATAAGTCATAGCTTCAAAATCAAAGCTTTGTGGAAAAGACAAAGCAAATTCTCCAGAATACCAAAAATTTTAGGACACTAATTTTAAGTTCTGGTATAATTTCTAATGCTGGGATTTATTCCCAAGTTTAGATCAGTCATTTGCTTTACTTGTATCATTTTTTTTATGTCATAAAATAGTGATTAATGTTAAGTCAAAGTCACTCAACTGTGTCCAACTCTTTGCTACCCCATGGACTATAGTCCAGGGAATTCTCCAGGCCAAAATACTGGAGTGGGTAGCCTTCCCCTTCTCCAGGGGATCTTCCCATCCCAGGGATAAAACGCAGGTCTCCCGTACTGCAGGCAGATTCTTTACCAACTGAGCTATGCTGCTGCTTCTGTTGCTAAGTCACTTCAGTCATGTCCAACTCTGTGCGACCCCATGGACAGCAGCCCACCAGGCTCTGCCGTCCCTGAGATTCTCCAGGCAAGAACACTGGAGTGGGTTGCCATTTCCTTCTCCAATGCATGAAAGTGAAAAGTGAAAGTGAGGTCGCTCAGTCGTGTCCAACTCTTCGAAACCCCGTGGACTGCAGCCTACCAGGCTCATGAGGGAAGACAAAACAGCAATTAATCAAATCCAACACTTCAACAGGTCATTGTGAGAGTCCTGATCATCGTCAGTGGTAGCCATTGTCATGGTCCTTAGGTTCTGCTGCTGCTGCTGCTGCTGCTGCTGCTGCTAAGTCGCTTCAGTCGTGTCCGACCCTGTGCGACCCCCTAGACAGAACCCCACCAGGCTCCTCTGTCCCTGGCATTCTACAGGCAAGAATACTGGAGTGGGTTGCCATTTCCTTCTCCAATGCATGAGAGTGAAAAGTCTCTCAGTCATGTCCAACTCTTCGTGACCCCATGGACTGTAGCCCACCAGGCTCCTCCGTCCATGGGATTTTCCAGGCAAGAGTACTGGAGCAGATTGGCATTTCCTTCTCCATCTTAGGTTCTTGTCCTGCCTAATGAAAATATTCAAAAGTCTATCCTTTCAGTTAAATTCTGGTGCTGAGGAAACACTTTAGAAGAGATTCTTTGGTCAGGACTCAAAGAGATTTGTGCTTTGTCATCCAGGAATCTGCAGCAGGATTCAATGAGATTGAGAGTGAAAAGCAGGTGGAAGAGGATGTCTCTAGTATCTCAGGCTTACCCTTCCCATTGCTCTGAGCAAAACTGGAGGCTTCTGAGTAATTAATAACATTCAATCCATCAAATATTGTGTTTTTTTAAAAAACAGCATTTATTGTCTCTTTAAAAAAGTCCTTTAACTCATGGTAACAGAGATTGCTATGTGACCTTTAATACTCACTTTCCTATTCTTCCTTAGGAAGCTGTGGAGATGGCTGCCTGCTAAACAGAACACTTCCCCCATTCCCTGAAGCTAGGTGTGGCCACATGACCAAGTTCTGGGTAAGAAGTAAGAATGGAGAATGCAGTTTGCAAACCCTTTCCTGCAGAGACACTTCACCTTTTTCCCACCTGCTTGCTCCCTGCTGGCAGGGGTGTAGACATATGGCTTCTCCTCCAGCACTCGCTTAAACCACTTAAGACTTGGTCTTGGGACTTCCCTGGCAGTGCAGAGGCTAAGACTCCATGCTTCCAATGCAAGGGTCACAGGTTCAATCCCTGCTCAGGAAGCTAAGATCCCACATAACTTGCAGTGCAACCAAGAAAAACAAAATTCTTTTTAATAAATTAAAAAAAAATTGAATGTCTTGGTCAAAACATGGATTTGTGGATATCCAAAACATTGATACCAATGATAGCTTGTTCTCTCCTTCCAAATGCTGTGGAGGGTTGTATTCCTTACTCCAGGATGTTTGGCTTGGCCATGTGATTTGCTTTGGCCATTAAATGTCACTAGACTGTATATTTATCATTTTTGAGTTTAAAACAGTTAATTGTCTGTGCATAAGTCTAAGTCTCCAGCATGATCTGCCAGTCATTGCAATCAAGTAAACCCATTGTGATATATAAGTGCAACTTTAAAATAAAGCTATTGGTTTAAAATGATGTAATTTATTACTACAGCATAGCCTAGCCTAATCCATATAAAACAAGAAAATTGGAGCCAAATACAGGTGAAGTGATCATAAGAAAACATTGTGCTGTGTTAAGCTGCTTCAATCTTGGGACCCTATGGACTGTGGCCTACCAGGCTCCTCTGTTCATGGGATTCTCCAGGCAAGGATATTGGAGTGGGTTGCCATGCCCTCTTCCAGGGCATCTTCCCAACTCAGGGACTGAACCTGTGTCTCGTATGTCTCCTGAATTGACAGGCAAGTTCTTTACCATTATCGCCATCTGGGAAGCCCCCATCTCTCCCATAAGTATCCCTAACTCTAGCATTTCAGGATCCACCCTCACTTCTCTGGATGTCTATGGTGCTTATCATCTGAGTCCTCAGTGGCACTAACTACACATCACATTTTATTGCTATTTGTCCATTAACATTTCTGTCCTTTATTGAGCCCATCTTTGCATGAAATGTTCCCTTGGTATCTTTAATTTTCTTGAAGAGATCTCTAGTCTTTTCCATTCTGTTGTTTTCCTCTATTTCTTTGCATTGATTGCTGAGAAAGGCTTTCTTATCTCTCCCTGCTATTCTTTGAAACTCTGCATTCAAATGAGTATATCTTTCCTTTTCTCTTTTGCTTTTTGTTTCTCTTCTTTTCACAGCTATTTGTAGGCCTCCTCAGACAGCCATTTTGATTTTTTGCATTTCTTTTCCTGGGGATGGTCTTGATCCCTGTCTCCTGTACAATGTCACGAACCTCCGTCCATAGTTCATCAGGCACTCTATCTATCAGACCTAGTCCCTTAAATCTGTTTGTCACTTCCACTGTATAATCATAAGGGATTTGATTTAGGTCATACCTGAAAGGTTTAGTGGTTTTCCCCACTTTCTTAAATTTAAGTCTGAATTTGGCAATAAGGAGTTCATGATCTGAGCCACGGTCAGCTCCTGGTCTTGTTTTTGCTGACTGTATAGAGCTTCTCCATTTTTGGCTGCAAAGAATATAATCAATCTGATTTCAGTGTTGGCCATCTGGTGATGTCCATGTGTAGAGTTTTCTCTTGTGTTGTTGGAAGAGGATGTTTGCTATGACCAGTGCGTTCTCTTGGCAAAACTCTATTAGCCTTCATTCTGTACTCCAAGGCCAAATTTGCCTGTTACTCCAGGTGTTTCCTGATTTCCTACTTTTGCATTCCAGTCCCCTGTAATGAAAAGGACATCTTTTTTGGATGTTAGTTCTAAAAGGTCTTGTAGGTCTTCATAGAATAGTTCAACTTCAGCTTCTTCAGCATTACTGGTTGGGGCACATTAAGAAGAGGTGGCAAAAATACACAGAAGAACTGTACAAAAAAGATCTTCATGATCCAGTTAATCACAATGGAGAAGACTCACCTAGAGCCAGACATCCTGGAATGTGAAGTCAAGTGGGCCTTAGGAAGCATCACTATGAACAAAGCTAGTGGAGGTGATGGAATTCCAGTTGAGCTATTTAAAATCCTAAAAGACGATGCTGTGAAAGTGCTGCACTCAATATGTCAGCAAATTTGGAAAACTCAGCAGTGGCCACAGGACTGGAAAAGGTCAGTTTTCATTCCAATCCCAAAGAAAGGAAATGCCAAAGAATGCTCAAACTACCACACAATTGCAGTCATCCCACATACTAGTAAAGTAATGCTCAAAATTCTCCAAGCCAGGCTTCAGCAATACATGAATTGTGAACTTCCAGATGTTCAAGCTGGTTTTAGAAAAGGCAGAGGAACCAGAGATCAAATTGCCAACATCTGCTGGATCATCGAAAAAGTAAGAGAGTTCCAGAAAAACATCTATTTCTGCTTTATTGACTATGCCAAAGCCTTTGACTGTGGATCACAATAAACTGTGGAAAATTCTTCAAGAAATGGGAATACCAGACCACCTGACCTGCCTCTTGAGAAATCCGTATGCAGGCCAGGAAGCAACAGTTAGAACTGGACATGGAACAACAGACTGTTTCCAAATAGGAATATGAGTACGTCAAGGCTGTATATTGTCACCTTGCTTATTTAACTTATATGCAGAGTACATCATGAGAAACACTGGGCTGGAGGAAGCATAAGCTGGAATCAAGATTGCTGGGAGAAATATCAATAATCTAAGATATGTAGATGACACCACCCTTATGGCAGAAAGTGAAGAAGAACTAAAGAGCCTCTTGATGAAAGTGAAAGAGGAGAGTGAAAGTTGGCTTAAAGCTCAACATTCAGAAAACTAAGATCATGGCATCCCGTCCCATCTCTTCATGGCAAATAGATGGGGAAACAGTGGAAATAGTGAGAGGCTTTGTTTTCTTGGGCTCCAAAATCACGGCACATGGTGATTGCAGCATGAAATTAAAAGATGCTTACTCCTTGGAAGGAAAGTTATGACCAACCTAGACAGCATATTAAAAAGCAGAGACATTACTTTGCTGACAAAGGTCTATCTAGTCAAGGCTATGGTTTCTCCAGTAGTCATGTATGGATGTGAGAGTTGGACTGTAAAGAAAGCTGAGCACTGCAGAATTGATGCTTTTGAACTGTGGTGTTGGAGAAGACTCTTGAGAGTCCCTTGGACTGCAAGGAGATCCAACCAGTCCATCCTAAAGGAGATCAGTCCTATGTGTTCATTGGAAGGTCTGATGTTGAAGCTGAAACTCCAATACTTTGGCCACCTGATGCGAAGAGCTGACTCATTTGAAAAGACCCTGATTTTGGGAAAGATTGAGGGCAGGAGAAGGGGACAACAGAGGATGAGATGGTTGGATGGCATTACCGACTCAATGGACATTAGTTTGGGTGGGCTCCGGGAGTTGGTGTTGGACAGGGAGGCCTGGTGTGCTGCAGCTCATGGGATTGCAAAGAGTCGGACACGACTGAGCGACTGAACTGAACTGAACTGTCTGTTAACATATATCTTGTTTTCTCAAACAGATTATAATCTGCCTGAGGACCAAAATCATTTCTAGTGTCTTCATTTTCCCAGGAGTCCAGAAGTGTTGTTGTTGTTCAATCTCTCAGTTGTGTCTGACTCTTTGCAACCCCATGAACTGCAGCACGCCAGGCTTCCCCGTCCTTCACCATCTTCCAGAGCTTGCTGAAACTCATGACCATTGAATCACTGATGCCATTGAACCATCGAATCCTCTGTTGTCCCCTTCTCCTCCTGCTTTCAATCTTTCCCAGCATCAGGGTCTTTTCTAATGAGTGGGCTCTTTGTATCAGGTGGCCAAACTATTGGAGCTTCAGCATCGGTCCTTCCAATGAATACTCAAGATTGATTTCCTTAAAGACTGACTGATTTGATCTCTTTGCAGTCCAGGGGACTCTCAAGAATCTTCTCCAACTCCACAGTTCAAAAGCATCAATTCTTTGGTGCTCAGCCTTTTTATGGTCCAACTGAGAGAGTTAATTCTTAGGTAGGTTGATAAGGAGGCCCTTGAAGAGGAGAAAGGGATCTGGGGCTCTCAAGGAGGAGAAAGGGACAAACATTTTTTTCTACATTGCTTTGTCTTAGTCATGTAAGATATTTTTTCTTGAACTCTGAGTTGTTGACAACAGTCTTCAAGACTAACTTTCTTTAAGCCCAGAGCTAATGACACAACAAAACAACTCATCTTAATCAAGGGTATGTTTTTCCTTAAGCTCTGTACTAATGATTATATAACAACAATGTATCTTGCTGGAAGACAAGTTTTTCTTTTTTAACAAGAACCTCCTGACTAATCTTGTTATCTTAAGACATTTGTTGTGGGAGTGGGTCTGGTAAGTCCTTTCTATTGTCAGTTCTAATCTTGTTAATTTAAAATGTATGTTGTGGGAGTGGCTCTGGTAAAAGTATATAAGGCCTTGATAAGACTAGTGAATGGGGCCCCCTCCACCCCCCTTCTGATGTCTATGTCAGAAATTTCCTCTGTCCCTTTTCAGTGTAATAAAACTTCTGCCACACAAAAGCACTGAGTGATCAAACTAGTCCCTGGTCCTGAAGCTAAAACTTCTTCTTCGGAGATTGTGAATCCTACATCATTCACCATAATTTATCACAACTCTCACATCCATACATAACTACTGGAAAATCCATAGCTCTGACTATACGACAAAGACATTAATTTGTCAGCAAAGTAATGTCTCTGCTTTTTAATACACCCTCTAGGTTTGTCATAGCCTTTCTTCCAAGGAGCAAGCATCTTTTAATTTCATGGCTGCAGTCACCATCTGCAGTGATTTTGGAGCCCAAGAAAATAAAGTCTCTCACTGTTTCCATTGTTTCCCCATCTTATTTGCCATGAAGTGATGGGACCGGATGCCATGATCTTCGATTTTTGAATGTTGAGTTTTAAAACAACTTTTTCACTCTCCTCTTCCACTTTCATCCAGAGGCTCTTTAGTTCTTCACTTTCTGCCATAAGGGTGGTGTCATCTGCATATCTGAGGTTATTGATATTTCTCCCAGCAATCTTGATTCCAGCTTGTGCTTCCTCCAGCCCAGCGTTTCTCATGATGTACTCTGCATATAAGTTAAATAAACAAGGTGACAATATACTGCCTTGACATACTTCTTTCCCAACTTTAAACCAGTCCATTGTTTCATATCCAGTTCTAACTGTTGCTTCTTGACCTGCGTATTGGTTTCTCAGGAGGCAGGTAAGGTGGTCTGGTATTCCCATCTCACACAGAGTAGGAATTCAGGGACCACTTGCTGCTGCTGTAAATGATGCTGTCAGTCCTAATTGCTGACCTTCAGCAAATAGATAACCTTGAAAGTTTAACTCCATCACTGCCCTCTGCAAACTCTTCATCCTTCAGACTCAACCTCCATGTGGTCTTCAAGAAATGCCTCTTGGAAGATTTTTCTGAGCCACTCAAGCTAATTTGCCTTAATTAGACTTTGTAAAAATCTCTACAATTACTCATTATTTTATGTAATTATTATTTGTCTGTTTGTTTATCTTTGCTCCTTGATTGCAAAGCCCTGAAAGATGAGCATTATGCCTTATTCAAGATCTTATAACTGCTTGCACCCTGTCAATGACTGGTATATAAAAGATACTCGATGAGTGTTTACTGAATAAATAAATGAATCATAAAAAAGACAATGGCCAAAGAAGGCTCAGGGCTTCCCACTGAACTTGCTCCTCTGCCTTTCAACTCAGTCTCTAGAGCCCCTTGACCCCAGGTTGCAGCCTTTCAATGGCTCTGTGGACATGAGCCCTTTGGACGCCCACCCAGATCACACAGAGGCCCCCTCCTCTGGCTCCACTGAAACGACAATGAAGTCCATATGAAACCAGCCTGCATTCAAGTGAAACCAAGGAGAAAAGGTTGTCAAACTCAAAAGACAGATGTTAGTACTTCTCAGTTTCAAACTGAATCCTAGCTCTTGTGAAGTTCAAGTTTCATTTCTGCTGGGCCAGATGGAATTTCCTGATTCTATGTAAGAAAAGTTGAAGGGTCTATGTTAGAAGACTTTGAGGACTTTGGGACTCTATCTAAGTGTTACCCCATTTTACTTTGATGATTAAAGAGCACAGGTTTTACATTTCAAGAAAAATATATATTTTGGCTTTGTTTTCCATAAGATGTTCATTGTGTTGCTCCACACCAATAGTCAGAAAGCAGGTAGAGACAATTCCCAAGATCCTTGGCGTTCACGCCCTGGAGGAGGCAGACTGGGAATGCAACACAGAAAGGTTCTGTTCTCTACCCAGCCCTGACTCATGCAACCCCGGGGAATTGCTGAAATCCTCTGTGCCTCTATGGCCCTGTCTGGAAAATGGGTTAATCACCTTGTCTCCAATCTGCCTCCCTGGAGTGTTGCAAGGATTAATGAGTTAATAATGCTTGGAGAGCACTGGGAGCTCTGGATGAAAGATATAGAAGAACAAAGTATGAGGATTATTATGCATAATTAAAAGCTCCAGCAGGAACGTTGGTCTGAGTTAACCACCAATACCACAACAACCAGAGTTCAGACATAACATAGGACTAATCTTCAAATAGATATCATTCCTAAATTTTAAACTTAAAAGGGGGTTTTAGTCTGATTGCATGATTACACCAAGCTAACTCATCTCATGAGCAGAGGCTTCATAATCACCAAGGGTAAGTGCATGATTCCATTCATGCCCCGAGGCAGTTAGTAGTTATTGCCCAGACCCTGAGCCAGGACTACCATGAGTCTCTCACCCACCAATATATACATACTGGCTGCACTGGGTCTTCCTAGCTGTGTGCAGGCTTTCTCTAATTGCATTGAATGTTCTGATGCACGAGTTTCTCATGGTGGTGGCTTCTCCTGTTGCAGAGCATGGGCTCTAGGTGCACAGGCTTCAGTAGCTATGGTGCTCGGGTTTAGTTGTCCCTAGGCAGGTGGGATCTTCCCAGACCAGGGACCGAACCCATGTCCCCTGAATTGGCAGGCAGATTCTTAACCGTTGCACCATCAGGAAAGCCCTGTGAGCTCCTTTAAAATGAATTTATTTTTGGAGAACTCTTGGGGCATCAAGATCCACTGCTTCCAAACCATTTCCCCACATGTTCATGGATTCTTGATATTCCTTTAACATAAGACAAAACCCTTTTCATATTAGAGAGAAGACTTAAAATACAATTAATGCCCAGTGTAGTAGAGCAGAGCACCCAGCCTGTGAATGAAGCCCACTGAGACGCAAGAGACATGGGTCGATCCCTGTGTCGATCCCTGGGTCAGGAAGATTCCCTGGAGGAGGGCATGGTAACCCACTCCAGTATTCTTGCCTGGAGAAGTCTATGGACAGAGGAGCCTGACAGGCTACAGTCAATGGGGTCACAAAGAGTCAGACACGACTGAGCACACAGCACACTGATGTAACTGATAGCAGACCCCACCCTCCGCTCAGCACAGGCTTCAGTAGAGAGAGAACAAATGACCTCAAGCTCAGGCATGAAGGTGGGTTCCTTCACCATACAGAGGCTGCATGAGAAAGAGACCCAGAGACCTCACAGCTGGCTTCCCGGCCTCACACGGAGCACAGTCTGCACAACGGAGAACCCTCTCCTCGTCCTCCGGAGCCTCTGCTCACACCCCCCAGGAAAACGCACAAGCCACATGCTCTAGAAATCTGGGGAGGGAAGACAGTGACCAGCGCCGCTGTCTGAGTTTCTGTGGGTGAAAAGGCAGCATATTGTGAGAGCTCATCACACATTACCACGCTCACAACCCTTTTCTCAAACGACTGCCTACACTCTTTTTCAGCAGCCTCGAATCACCCCAGCTGTGCAAAGTGCCCTTTTTGCTGGTCAAGTTGCTGTCTCAGTTGGACAGGCTAGAAAGAGCAGGGTTTTCAGAATGGAGGTGATGCTGTCCATCAACTTCATGGGAGTCTGCCATGGACACTCAAGTACAACAGTCCAGGCAGGACTGGCCATGAGTGGGCACAGCCAGAGGTGCATGCAGGTGGCCATGGGGTGAAGGATGTAGGGATCAAATCTCGGAAGCCAGGCTCTGCAGCCTGAAGGATGAAGCCCTGGGAGCTGGAATGACTTCTTTATATATGTGAAGAGAGGAAATCCACTTTCTCTGTGTTGATCCACAGCACAGAAACAGGCCCAACGCTTAGCAGGCTGACACAGCTTAATCCAATAGAAGGACATGCTTCCTAAACACACTGACCCAAGATGGAGTTACCTGGCCACTGGCCACTTCCTGAACTCAAGCAGAGGCTACTATGAATGATTTAAATGGTTTTAAATGACATTTTACAGTGAAAAGCATTCTTGAGTCTTATGTTGACAGAAAGGGTAGGGGGGCGGAGAAATAAAGAAAAATTGTAAGTGGTTGCCTTCCCAGTTCAGACACTGTTGAATAAGTCCTTCTCTCAAGGTTCCTCTTTCAGTATTTATATCCAATTTCTTCTAAGTGGCTTCCCAGGTGTCTCAGTGGTAAAGAATCCACCTAGGAAGCAGGAGACGCAGGCTCTATCCCTAGGTCAGGAAAATCCCCTGGAGAAGGAAATGGCAACCCATTCCAGTATTCTTGCCTGAAGAACCCCATGGACTGAGGAGCCTGCCGGCCTGCCGTCCATGGGGTCGCAAGAGTTGGAAAAGGAAGTGTTAGAGAATTTGAAGATTTACTATAAAGAAGAATTTTTTTCCTACAGAATACAAGGTTTCCCTTTGTATTCTAAAGCAAAATTTAAAAATTCAAATAAGTACAGACTGTTCTTTCGAATGGCACTGGGAGGAGGGTAGAAGAAAAAGTCCGGTGAGCCTGATGGGGGAGGATGGATGACTCTGGCTTGCACGTCCCGACTCCTTCCTGTAGGTGGCAGCATTTGTTTACAGCTGTCAAATTTCCCTTCAATGGCGGCTGGAGGGCGACTGGGTTGAGTGAGTTTGAGCCTGGCTGCTTTCATTTCCAGAACATCTAGCATAATCAATTAACATTTTAATATCATTAGGAAACTGCGTTTGCTGAAGGGGGGAAAAAAAAAACCCAGAAATCGGTTCTGTCTGACAGAAGAAGAAGCAGCCTATTGATTACATGCAAGGTCACAGCTTAAGCCCCCACTGCCACATTTTTTTTACCTGGACCACGCGTTGAATCCTTTATTTTTCCTCTGCTGAAATCTACATGAATACAACACAAACTGTTGTTTACTATTCTCTTGTCCTTCCCAGGTAGATTTTAGCAAGAAAGCAATGAAGAAAAAGCCCATGCTAACTAACACAGTGAAAATTTAGAAAAGCCATGAATGGTCTACAGCTGACATCAGGAAACTGGGCTTTTTATTAACAATAAAAATAAATAAATAAAGTATACAATTATATCTTAAAGTTATATTTAAATATACATATGACATATATATATGTACATATATATATGGAATGGAATAAATTTCTTTAAGTATTAAAAATAAAAAGCCAGATGTGCCTTGAAACACCAAACATTCCATTGTCTATGCTTGGGGTCTCGGTGATGATTAATTACTGTGAAGACTCTTAGTAAGCCAGAGAATGCGGTGAGAGCAAGTCTCCAACTGCCATGATGGTCAGTCTTTTGGAAAGCTCTGTTGCTTAAGATCCTCTAGGGCAAACACGTCCAACCAGTAGATCAGGATCAACCAGTAGTGTCACCTCACTCCCCTGGGGCATGGCCTTGGCAGAGCTGTCCACAACCCACCCACTCATTCCATTTCTATCCAAGGCTTCCTGTTGGGAAAAGGACACCAGCCAGTGGCCCGTCCGAGGCCTCCCCTTGGTGGACTTTCCACCCCAGCCCTCACCCATCCTTGCCCAAGCTCTCAATCCTTTGGGAAAATAAGAACTGCTCCACTTCTTGAGAGTTGCCTGCCCCTGTTCTGGGGTCAGAAAGCCCCACTCTTTGGGGAATTTCCAAACCTTATTGTTTGTTTAATTTCCTGAAACCTGCCTTCTGCCCCTAAAAACCAAAAGCTGTTTTGCATAGTTGTTTCTGTCGCTTTAATTAAAGAAAAATTGAGTAAGTGTTGTTTTGAAATGTTCACAGCTCACTTAGACAAAACTGGACACCAGGGTAGCACAGTCAGATTTGGGAGTGATTACTTTCAAATTGTGGTAACTATATTATTACTAGGAAAGGAGAGACCGTATCTAGTATTTTAAAACATGTCCCTTCAGAATATAAAATAAAGCTTAAATGTATTACTTGGAACTTATTATAGACAAATTCGTAAAACTACATTGAAAATATGGGTTCTACAGTCAGGTTTGCCTGGTATTTGCTGTTCTTCATTCTTTAACTCGTGTCTAACTCCTTGTGACCCCATGGACTGTAGCACTCCAGGCTTCCCTGTCCTTCACCATCTCCCGGAGTTTGCTCAAATTCATATCCATTGAGTCAGTGATGCCATCCAACCATTTCATCCTCTGTCGTCCCTCTTCTCCTCCTGCCTTCAATCTTTCCCAGCATCAGGGTCCTTTCCAATGAGTTGGTTGTTCCTATCAGATGGCCAAAGTGTCAGAGCTTCAGTGTATACACCTTCAAGGTGTGTAGGCTTAGGAAAGTTACTGGATATTTTTGCTAAGGCTCCCGTGACAACATACCACAGATGAGGGGACCCCTAAGTGACAGAAAAGTACTTTCTCCCAGTTCTGGAGGCTGGAAGTCTGAGATCAAGGGGTCAGGAGGGTTGTCGTCTGAGGCCTCTCTCACTTGTTTGCAGATGGCAGCCCTCTCCATGCCTTCAAGTGGTCTTCCCTCAGTGTTGTGTCTAATCCCCTCTTACAAAGACACCAGTCATGTTGGATTAGGGTCCACCCTCATGGCCTCATTCCAATGTAATTACTTCTTTGGAGAGCCTATCTGCAAGCCCAGCCATATTCTGAGGCACTGGGGATTCAACCTGTGAACTGGGGTGTGTATGCCTGCATGCTAAGTCACTCAGTCGTGTCCAACTCTTTCTGACCCATGGACTGTAGCCCATCAGGCTCCTCTGCCCATGGAATTCTCCAAGCAAGAATACTGGAGTGGGTTGCCATTTCCTTCTCCAGGGAAACTTCCCAACCCAGGGATCGAACCCACATCCCTTCCTGCATTGGCAGACTGGTTCTTTACCACTAGCGCCACCTGGGGTGGGGGAGACATAATTCAGGTAACAGTTACCCAGCCTTTTGAGTCTCCATTTACTCACATTTAAAACAATGGTAATAGTAACAGCCTGTGAGTTGTTCTGATGACAAATTGCCATCAGGCAGTAAAGCACTTAGCAGGGTGTGTAGAGCTTGGGGAATGCTAGCTGTCGTCTCTGCCACCATCAACAAAGGGATAGGAAGGAGATAACACCTATGGATACACCCAGCATCAGTGCCCTGCATTGCTGAGTGGGAAAGACAGCACTGGGACGGATGGACAAAGGAAAAAGAGAGATGAAAACACAATTTCCACACCCCTGTCCCATTTCTGACACAAATCATCTCAGAGCAGAAAATCGGTATATCCATAGGAAATTCCAGCATAGGAGGGTCCATTTAAAGCTCTGACATCTATGGATTTCCCTGGTTGTTCAGTGGTTAAGACTCCACACTTCCAATGCAGGGGGCACAGGTTCAATCCCTGGTCAGAGAACTAAGATCCCACATGCTACACAGCCAAAAAAAAAAAAAAAAAAAATTCTGACTTCTAGAATTCAAACCAAATGTGGATCCAGGATGACAACAAGAAAAGAGAGATGAATTTTCCTTCCCTCAAAGAAGACCTAGTCATGCACAGAGCTGGTCATGCAGAGAAGAAGCAGTGGCCGGGTGACTGGCACCCCACTCTCCCAGGCACACTGTCTGGGATGGAGTTTCACGTTCAGGGCTCTCCTGGCAATGACAAAGGCAGGCCTTCCGTCCCCGCTTCTCCAGCGAAAATGCACGGCCATTCACCCAGTCACCCAGTGGCTGCCATCCCTGACACTGGCATAGCAGCCCTGCTAAAACAACATTGCTAAGGCAGCCCACGAAACCATGGCAGGAAAAGGTGGTGATTTCTTGCTGGAGAGGAAAAGGGTCCCAAGAAAAAACAACCAAACAAATGTGTTCCAGAAAGAAAGACAAACAGAGATCAACTTGGTGCCTCACTATTTCCTTCTTCACCTTCTCTCTGGGGTATGTGTCTGTGCTAAGTCGTTTCAGTCATGTCTGATTCTTTGCCACCCTGTGGCTCTAATCCCATGATTTTCCCCACACAAAAAATCCAAGACTCCTCACCAGACTTAAGGAAAGGATATGTGTGTGGTTCAACTCTTTTCTTATGGGGAGGAAATGGCACCCACTCAGATGTCAGATCTTTAGCACACTTAAGTGTGGTAAAGGAATCTACACCTGCCAATGGCCCAGCCTCCACTGTATCGCCCTGCTGCCAGCCCCACAAAAGACAAGGGTTAGGTCCCTGAGTCAGGAAGATCTCTTGGAGGAGGAAATGGCAACCTACTTTGGTATTCTTGCCTGGGAAATCCCATGAACAGAGGAACTTGGTTGGCTATAGTCCATCATGGGGTCGAAAAGAGTTGGACATGACTGAACACACACACACACACACACACACACACATATACACAATGTTAACATAGGGCCCTTAAATACAGAAAAGGTGGCAGAAACATGGTGTCAGAGTGATGTGATGTGAAAAAGACTAACCCAGCCATTGCTGGCCCTGAAGATGGAGAGAGGGAGTCAGTAGCCAAGATATGCAAGTGGCCTTCTAGATGATGGACACACCGTTCTCTCTGGGGCCTCCAGGAAGTTACATGGCCTTGATGACACCCTGATTTTAGCCCATGGAGACCCACTGCAGAATTCTGAATTACAGAACTTCAAGAATCAATATATCTGTATTGGGACTTCCATGACCCAGTGGTTAAGACTCTGTGCTTCCAATGCAGGGAGCACAGGTTTGATTCCCAGTCTGGGAACTAAGATCCCACATGCCTCTTGGCCAAAAAAAATTAGAAGCAAAAAAATAATAAATCTGTGTTATCATAAGCCATTTAGCTTATGGCAGTTTGTTATGGCAGCCGTAGAAACTATCCACCATGCCATCCCCATGGCCTCCAGTACTGAGGGAGCAGGCAACCTCCTGCTGACTATGGGTCTCCCTACTGCCCTTGATCGGTTCTCAGACCTCTCATCCCCTGTGTAACCCGCATGTCTGTTTTCCTGACTGATCTGTGACTGACGTAAGAACCATCAGAGCAAACTGGTATTTAGTCAAAAAGGTCAGACACTAACAGACGAAATACTAGCTAGTAAGCTAGTTGTCTAAATAGAGTCTTCAAATTTCTCCCTGTGAAGAATTTCCAGTGTGAAGGAATCTGCATTCGCATACTAAATGTAAATGAATTAAATGTTGTATGCTTGCATCTCTCATCAATTAAAACAAGAAAGTAAACACGGGAATGAAGACCTCAGCTTACAGAATGTTCTCCTAAAATCAAAAGCACATACATTCTACTTCAGCGTTTTGCCAAATCTGCCCAAACCTGTCCTCAATAACCAATGCCATAAAAAACACCTCTCAAGCTCTAACCATGGCATTTTTCCCTGTTAGGATTTCACAAGAATATCAATAATGTGATCTCGCTGTCATTTTGGCAAAAATAATGTCATACATCATCCTGAGTTTCTTTCCCAAGAGGCCTTAGGTCTTCTAGAGAGAGGATTTTTTAAATGGAGTCAGTTTAGACCTTTAGTAAAAGCTGAAGTATTTTATCCCAGGTAGGATCTGCTAGATTATAGAACATTTGTTTCATAAAAGGTTTTGTAATTTCGTTACTTCTTTCTAGTACCTTTAAAGATGTTTTGTTTCAGAAAAAGAAAATTGACCAATTATAATGAAATGGTTTGCTTAGGAAAAAGGTCTCCGCTCTCATGTCTTTTCATACAACTGTTCTAGCTCATTTTCTTGAATTTACAAGACCAGTTAAGGACCCTAGCGCAAGAGAGAGTGTATTAGTTTCCTGTTGCTGCTCTGTAACAAATTCCCACAAACATAATGCCTTAAAACACACAGAAGTATCATTTACAGGTCTGGAGATTAAAGAGCAAAATGAGTCTCATGGGGTCTAAATCAAGGTGTCAACAGAATCTGGTCATTTCTAGAGGCTCAAGAGAAGAATTTGTTCTTCTCTTTTTTACCTTCTAGAGGTTGCTGACATTCCTTGGCTAATGGCTACACCAATCCAATCCCTGCTTCTCATGGTCTTTTCCTCTGTCTCTGACTCCTTTGTTGTTGTTGTTCAGTTGCTAAGTCATGTCCAGCTCTTTGCAACCCCATGGACCGTAGCACGCCAGGTTTCCCTGCCCTTCACTGACTCCCAGAGTTTGCCCAAACTCATGTCCATTGAGTTGATGATCCTATCTAATCATCTCATCCTCTGTCACCCCCTTCTCCTCCTGCCCTCAACTTTTCCCAGCATCAGGATCTTTTCCAGAGTCAGCTCTTTGCCAAAGTATGGGAACTTCAGCATCAGTCCTTCCAATGAGTATTCAGAGTTGATTTCCTTTAGGATTGACTGGTTTTATCTCCTTGCTGTCCAAGGGACTCTCAAGAGTCTTCTCCAGCACCACAATAACAACAATGGGACATACATGGGATAGCCATTCAAAAAGGTGTGTGCCATTCAAAAAGGGTGAAAACCAAAGAGGAAAAGGAGTATGTGGGTCTCAGTCAGTGAATAGCCACATGCAACCAGCAAATTCCATGACATTTCAGGTCCTGGGAATGACTCTCTGTGGCTCTCAGTCCACAACTCCACCCTTTTTCTTGAAGGATACTGCATGTTTGCAGCTGAGTACTTTTACCAGCCTGTCTCCAACCTGTGGATTTTGGGGAGCCCACCAGCCTTACTTTATGTCATCCTCTTTCTGTCCCTTTCCATCCAAGTGGCAGTGTGCCTCCTGGAATAACATTCTCAAAGCCTACAGGCCATTATTCAGCCTTCCACAGATCGCACGGACAGGATAATTAATAAAGGGAGGGAAACGTGACTTCTAGAGGGTGGACTTGGCTATCTACGTTATTATAAAGCACTATACACACAGAATGCAATCATTCCACGTTCTTAACCATGGATTTAAGGCATGTCAGACCTTTAAATCTCAAGTTATACACAAGAACACGATATTATCTGAAAGACCTTTCAACTGTGATATATCTCCTTACAGGAAAAGTCAGAATGAATGCTAAAAAGTAAAAGCTGGACTGCCTGAAGGAGGCTTTTATGATTAATAAACAGAGAATAATTCTTAAAAGGAGGGAGGCTCAAATGACACAGGAGGTATTAGGAAGAGCTTCCTCCTAGGACCCCAAACAAACAGCAGGATGGTTCATGAAGCCATGGAACCTCCTTCCTAGAAAATTCTTAATCACTGCTTCGGAAATTAATGGCGTCAAGAACTGTCTTTCCTGAGTTAGGGCCCCACTGCTGGTAAGGTGGACACTGAAAAAGTGGCAATCAACTACTTGGGAAAGCAATTTGGTAAAAATTAAAGAGGGATACCATACAACTCAGCAATCCCAGTCCTAGGTATATGCCCCAAGTGAACTCTTGCAAATGGGCCCCTTTAAACATGCTTAAGACAATGTGACATATAATGGCAAAAAATGTCAATAATCCAACTATTTATTGACAGGAAAATTGATAAAGACATTGTTATGGACTTCCCAGGTGTTGCTAGTGGTAAAGAACCTGCCTGCCAGTGCAGGAGACATAAGAGACCTGGGTTTGATCCCTGGGTTGGGAAGATCCCCTGGAGGAGGGCATGGAAACCCACTCCAGTATTCTTGCCTGGAGAATCTCATGGACTGGTGGGCTACAGTCCATGGGGTTGCAAAGAGTCGGACATTACTGAGCACACACGTAACACAGCAACCATCATAAGCTTATGATGAGGTCCAATAACTTTGGACCTCATTTATGAAATGGGCATAATATTACCTGCTTCAGTATCGTGAGTGTTAGATGGATACAGAAGTAAAGCACCATACAAATCCAATTTGTTTTTACTGCTTTGACAATTTAGCACTTCCTTGACAATCTTGGAGATTATAGTCTAGAAAATAGCCATGGAAGTCAGGATCAAGATCTCTTAGAAAATATAGAATTGGGGGAAAACAAAATACAATTTAAAGGGCACAGGAATTAAAAGTTCTAGAAGATGTATACTGCTTAAAAACATTAGTGTTGTATTTGAATAACATTTTTAATTACTAACTTGAAAAATATAGCCGTTTTCCTGAATGATCTTATCTAGCTGTTCAAAAAATATTGCTTTGGATTATGGTCTATGATAGTTTTAACAATAAATACTGTTTTAGTATAAGTCAAGTACTTGCAATATTTGGGATGTTGTTATTGTTTAGTTGTTAAGTCATGTCCTACTCTTTGTGACCCCAAGAACTGTAGCCCACCAGGGTCCTTCTGTCCATGGGATTTCCCCAGGCAAGAATACTGGAGTGGGTTGCCATTTCCTTCTCCAATATTTGGGATGCTGTGCTGTGCTAAGTCACTTTAGTTGTATCCGACACTTTGTGACCCTATGGGCTATAGCCCTCTAGGCTCCTCTGTCCATGGGTTTTCTCAGGCAAGAATACTGGAGTGGGTTGCCATGCCCTCCTCCAGGAAATATTTGGGGTATACTTGTGCAAAAAATTATCTGAATTTCAGATACAGTGAATGAGTTTTGAGATGAGGGAGAAACAATAATTATTGTTGTGCTACTTCATTAAGGACCTTGAACTAAATCTCATATATTTATTAAAAGGTCACGGATTTCTGAATTATATTCTACAGAAATAAAACAGTGACGTCTTAGAACCTCGGTTGGCAAAACTAAGGCAAGCAGGGGTTTGCTGTCCCCTGACCTTCTACACCATGTCTCTTCTTTTCAAAGATCTAATCAAATTGCTGCTCTATCCTTTTAGACCTATTGTTAATATGAAAATTCCAATGTACTTTTCCATCCCACAGAGTCCCTTTCCTGGGACCTACTGACATACCTATTTTTTCACTATTGTATGAAAACAAGATACCTACGGTTTTCTTCTCTAAGATATTTTAGACCCTGATGGGTTCCATTCCCATCCCAGTGGTCATTGGTCATACCTTTTAAAACACTATAATGCCTTACCTACCAGCTTCCTGTCCTGACCTCAGTGATGAGATTTTGCAGAGGTAGTTTTGTACCATGAAGATTTCTCTGCAGTTCACCTCTTTTTTAAAAAATAATTATTTTTTTTTGGCTATGCTGGGTCTTCATTGTTGCTCGTGGGTTTTCTCTAGTTGCAGCCAGTAGGGGCTACTCTCTAGTTGCAGTGCAAGGGCTTCTTATTGCAGTGGCTTCTCTTGTTGGGGCCACAGGCTCCAGAGCACTCGGGCTTCAGTAGTGGAGGCTCCATGCACTCTAGAGCACAGACCTAGTAGTTGTGGCTAATGGAATTATTTGCTCTGCAGCATGTGGGATCTTCCCTGACCAGGGATCGAACTCACGTCCCCTGCATTGGCAGGCAGATTCTTCACCACTGGACCATCAGGGAAGCCCACTTCACCTTTTTCATTTCAAGTACCTTTTATTAGCTCTTACAGTGCACATCTCAAGACAATCTTTGATTCTACATTTACATTTAAGTTTTCTATATGTAAATGCAGTGAGGTTTGGACTCACAACTCTCTCCATTTCTAACTACCTTCCCTGAATCCAGGGTTTCCCAACCTTGGCACTATTGACATCTTTAACAAAACAATTCTTCATTTTGGGGGTGAGGGTGCTGTCTTGTGCATTGTAAGATAGGATATTTAGCAACATCTCTGGTCTGTACCCCTAAATGCCAGTACCTTAATTGTCACTTCCCCCAATCAAAAATAGTTCCAGATAATATCAAATTCCAGGAAAGGAAAATAGGGGTTCCAGTGAAAGAGGGGGGCACAAAATCTTTCTTGACTGATAACAACTACCCACCTCAAAGTCTTTTTTTTTTCACTTGATACCAGTTTTCTTCACGTGCAATATTTTACAGGGTAACTAGTTGTCTCATTTGCCTAAGACTAGGGGTTTTCCAGGAGACAGACTTTTCAGTGCTAAGATGAACAAAGTTCTGGACGTACCAAGACAAATTAGTCATCCCACTGGGTGATAAGAGTTTTAAATCCTTGCAAATCCACCAATATCTTCCTTTAATTCTGTCAGTTAATCATAATCTTGGCTAAGCATTGAATTCCTGGTCTTAGTTCTGTACTCAAAATAGCCGAAGCACATTATTGCCTATTTTCTAGCACAAGAGGGACATGTAAACAATCCAAGTCTAGTCTGGTTTGTGAGTAAAAGTTTGATGTATCAGTGCTTCTTATCCCCTCATCCGTGCTAAGTTGCTTCAGTCATGTCCGACTCTTTGTGACTCCATGGACTGCAGCCCACCAGTCCCTGGGATTCTCCAGGCAGGAATACTGGAGTGGGTTGCCATTTCCTTCTCCAAGGGATCTTCCCAACCCAGAGATGGAACCTGTGTTTCTTATGTCTCCTGCACTGGCAGGTGGGTTCTTTACCACTAGCGCCACCTGGGAAGCCCTTCTTATCCCTGCTCTTCTATAAATAAATAATGTACTCCCCCATGCCACCCTGGGGCTTCTTTAAAGATTTGCCGTATCTTTGATTTTCTAAAGTTTAAATGTGCTATGTGTAAGCGGTTTTTTTGTTTTTTTATTTTGTATTTATCCTGCCTGGTGTTTTCTGAAGTTCCTGGCTCTGTGGTTCTGTGTCTATCATTAATTTTAGGAAATTTCCAATCATCATTGTTTCGACGGTTTCTTTTATTCCTCTCTCTTGCCTTTCTTCTTGCCTATTATGCATATGTAACACCTTTTGTAATTGTCCCATGGCTCCTGCACATCCTGTTTGAACTTTTTCATTCTATCTCTTTGCATTGTTTCATAAGTGCCTACTGACATTTCAAGATCATTGATTCTTTCCTCAGCTGTGTCCAGGCTATTGGAGAGTCCATCAAAGGCATTTTTCATTTCTGTTTTTTTCCTTCTTTTTTTTTTTGCAAGCCTTCCTTTTGGTTCTTAGAGTTTCCATCTCCCTGTTTATATTACCCATTTCTTCTTTCGTGTTGTCCACTTTTTGAATCAGGATTCTTAGCCTATTAATCATAGCTGTTTTAATTCCTAGTCTGATAATTCCAACATCTCTGCCTTATCTGAGTCTGGTTCTGATACTTGCTTTGTCTCTTCAAATTGTGCTTTGTGTCTTTTAGTCTGTCTTATCATTTTTTGCTGAAAGCTGGGTGTGATGCACTAGGTAAAAGGAACCTGGTACTGATTCCCATGGAGGTTTCTGCTCCAGCACCTCTACTCCAATGAACTGTGATCCTCTGAATCTACCTATATAGCTCTAATTTGGGGGGTGGGGGTGGTTTGCCCTCTGGCTTTGGTCTCTGATGGATCTAATAAGTGGTGTTGATTTTCAGCTTCTTAATTTTTTTCTTGCTATGAGGACTGGAATAATGACTTCTAAGCTTTTTATAAGCCAGACTGAAAGGCAAGGATTCTCCCTTCCGCTTCTACCAACAATAAGAACACTACTGTCTAACACAGGGGAACTCCGCTCTGTTATGTGGCAGCCTGGATGAGAGGGGAGCTTGGGGGAGGATGGACCCGTGTATATGTATGGTTGAGTTGCTTTGCTGTCCACCTGAAACTATCACAACATTGTGAATTGGCTAGACTCCAATGTAAAACAAAAAGTTTAAAAAAAGAAAAAGAATACTCTTATCTCTGCAGACCAAGATACAATTTATTTGCCTAACTCAGGCTCTCCCCATTAACTCCAGGCTCTTGTCAAGCAAACGGAGCAGAAATCCTGCCTCAACCTTGGAATCTGTCGGAGACGAGGCCATCCAGCCTCATACCCTCCAGCCTGGCATGCCTGCTGGCTTCAGCAAGCGTTGGCTCAGGAGAAGAAGCCTGGACACATTCAAGTTGCCATCTTTCCAGAACTCTCTTTAATCCACCTGGACCCAATTAGTTGCCAAACCAAATGTAGATTCTGCCTTTTCTCTTTTCTCCCCCCCCCCCCCACTGCCTCCAGCCTGGCCCAGGTCCCGACTCCTTCTGCTCTCTCTTCCTCACAGGGCATTCTACCAGCTTCCGCTCGGCAGGTCTCTTCCCAAACCATCCCAGCTCAGTCCTCACTATCAGTGAAGCATGACTTGGATCATGTCACTGCCTCCTCAGAAACTGTCAGTGTCTTCCAGTGCTTTCTGTATTAAACACAACATGCCTCGTCCTGACATGTAGAGCCAACCTACATTCCTAATCTTAACTCTTACTGATTCCCTACAAACAACCTTCTGCCAGCCAAACTAAAATTACAGCATTTTCCCAACACCTGGGCATTTCCTATTCCGTGCCTTTGCCTTATCTTTTCAATTCTGCCACTTTAAAATTTTTTCTCACTTTGCCAAGTTCTTAGCCACTGTTCCAACACCATCTCCTTTCTAAAAGGACCCACCACACACACCACGACCTCACAACTAAAAGCTAGTTCTTGTGGCTCTTTCTCCTCCGTGAACCTCCAGGCCACTTTCACTTTCAGCATTTAACACCCTCTTTTATTAGAGTGTGATGATCCTTCAGACACCTGTCTTTTCTATAATACTTCTAATTCCTTGAGATAGTCTGTGCCATACCAATCTCCATATTCTTCCATAACATCTAACACTAGGCTCTGCAAACACTACATGCTCAGCAAACATATCTTTAATTGAAATTGTGTTATTTTAAGAAGGCAACTCATGGGTTTCAGCACAGTCATTATGGTTCTAATGTATTGGATAAAATAGATGATACAATACCCCTGACATTCACAAGGGAAAGAAGGAATGGGGATCAGACGAATCCCAAATAGTAGAACTCAGAAATGCTCATCTACCTATTGCATGCATGCATGCATGCAATAGGTAGATTGTGTCTGACTCTTTGCAACCCCATGGACTGCAGCCCACCAGTCTCCTCAGTCCATGAGGTTTTCCAGGCAAGAATACTGGAGTGGGTTGCCATGCCCTCCTCCACGGGATCTTCCCAACCCAGGGATCAAACCCATGTCTCCTGCTAGCAGATGGATTCTTTACTACTGAGCCACCAAGGAAGCCCCACCTACCTCTTACTTCCTCCTTTGTTACATCTCTGTCAAAAGATATGTGTTGACCAACTCTCCATAAGTTAACTCCATTTTCTATCTTTACTTAACTTTCTCTCTTGGTTAATGGCCATTTTATTCAAAGGAACAAAGTTTTTAATCACTTCATGAATATTACTATACATGTGCTTGGTGTAGGTGACAGAGGAGCCTGGCAGGTTACAGTCCATGAGGTCACAGAAAAGTCAGACGTGACCTAGCGACTAAACAACAACAAACCAGGAGAGATATCGGCAGCCAATGAGGCTTGCAATATGTGTTGTTAGGTTTTTTTATTTCCCCAAAATAACAAATGCCTATAAATTATGGACTTCACACTGTTTTTCAATTGTTAAATCCTTATTGTGAAGAAATTACTATACTAAGATATTATATATATATATATATATATATATATATATATATATATATATATATATACACAAATTAGCTACCACCTGCCATTGATAACCTTTAGTGCCAGCAATAGGTAAGTCCAGATGTGGAATATTTCCCCTTAGTCCACTAGTTTTACCTCCACCTCACTAGAAACCACACAGCTACAATGATAGTCAACATCAACATTCTCAGCCACTAGAGTAAGATAAATTTTCTCTATTGACTTTTTTATTGTAATAAAATACACATAAGATTCATGATGACTGACATTTAATGCGTACACACTGCCGTGAAACCATCAGTATTAACTAGCACCAGATATGTGTTGTTCAGTTGCTAAGTCATGTCCAACTCTTAACGACCCCATGGACTGTAGCACACCAGGATCCTTTGTATATGAGGTTCTCCAGGCAAGGATAATGGAGTGGGTAGACATTTGCTTCTCCAGGGGAACTTCTTGGACCAACGATCAAACCCACATCTCCTATATTGGCAGGCAGAATCTTTACCATTAAGCCACCAGGGAAGCCCACCAGGTATTTTTATTTTTATTTTCCTAATGCTTTTTCTAAAATAAATAAAGACGATTTTCTATAATGTAAATAGCTATTAATTTTGCCGAATTGAAATTTTCAGTCTCTGAGATGCACCAGCTTTTGTCAATAGGACATATAGCCCAAAAGAAAGAATTACTGCTAGATCCATTTTTTGGTCTATGTAGAGGTATTTTGAAAGTATAGGCAATTGACAGCCATCTGCCTTGGGAGGACCGGCGGGTGACATGGTTTTTCTAGCCTCTGGCAAGTATGTTCCTGAAACTATAACAAACCTGGATGAAATGCAGGAGACCCAAGACCTTGGCACATTTTCACCTAAGCCAAGTCACACCATTAAACCTCAGTTAGGAAATATCAATAACTTGGGGAAAGTGGATTGCAGTTTAGCGTATTACCAGCTGTCAGCACCTTAGGAACTCAATTGAACAGCCAGGGAATTGAGATATGAAAAGTAAAGAAAGAAATCGCACAGGTCTCCTTTAATATCATCGGTGACATGACCACCTCCCCCAGCCTCACACCACCGCCCCTCCCCAACTGAAACCAATGTAAACAGTAAAACAGACGTTTCGTTTTGTTTTTAAAGAAACAGGGAACAGAAAGATTGTAAAATTCCAGAAATATAAAAGCTGATGTCTCAAAGACTGCTACTCTTTCTACGATCATGATCATCATCACAAACATAGTAATGAAAAGATGTGAAGTATTTCTAGAATTATCAAAATTGATGTTTTTGCACTGTGGTGCTGGAGAAGATTCTTGAGAGTCCCTTGGATAGCAAGGAAGTCAAACCAGTCAGTCCTAAAGGAAATCAACCCTGAATATTCTTTGGAAGGACTGATGCTGAAGGTGAAACTCCAATACTTTGGCCAGCTGATGTGAAGAGCTGACGTTGGAAAAGACCCTGATGCCGGGAAAGACTGAAGGCAGGAGGAGAAGGGTGTGACAGAGGATGAGATGTTTGGATGGCATCGCTGACTCAATGGGCATGAGTTGGAGCAAACTCTGGGAGATGGTAAAGGACAGGGAAGCCTGGCATGCTGCAGTCCATGGGATGGCAAAGAGTCAGACAGACTGAGTGACTGAACAACATCAACAATCAAAATGGATACAAAGACACATACTGAGCAAACACCACTGGAAACTGACACCAGTAGACTTGTTTACTCAAGGTTGCCACAAACCTTCAATTTGTAAAAAGGCAATGATCTGTGAAGTGCAATAAGGTGAGATGTGCCTGCAGAGAACTCTTTTGACCTAACAATATCTAATTTTTAGAAATTTTCAGAGGAAACATCATCAGGGTAGTTACTAAACTGAGATAAAAAAAGAATGGCCCAATATACACAAAAATGTCTGAAGTCTCTACACTGGTGGATTTCACAGACCAGCATCAAAAATGCGGGAAGAAAAATTCTTGAGTTCAACAATTGTCCTTGAACTTGTTAGAGTTATTGTTAGAATGAAAAATACAACCAGTTTCAGAATGAATTAGATTAAATCTTCTGAGGTTTCACTCTGAATCTTCACAGTTTGCATGCCTTTCAGACTCTGTAGAAAACCCAGCAGGTAACACAAATCAAAATGGCCATAAAAAATAGGTATAAGCAACAACTAGAAATTTCCATACTTTCTGACCAAGATACTACCTCTCTTGCCACACCCTGCTCCCTGCCATGGCCCTATTGCCAGAGATGGCAGATAAATAAACACACAAACATGGCACCTGAGTGTCCTACTCCAAATTAGGGAATAAAGTCATCACTCGTGCCTCATGACACAGCACAGAGGAGCAATTCCTGTGTGTGTGTGTGTGTCTTGGTGCCCCAGATAGTTAAAATAACCACACTGCAGAATGTCAAACAAATAAACCTCCCTCCTTCCCACAGCCTGTAACACGCAGCTTCTTTTATCAGCTGCCTGGTGCACCCTTTAGACAAGCACCCCTATTGGGTGGACCGTGTGGGCACAGATGCTGTCTGGGATCTAGTCCTGGAGTCCAGATGGGGGTTCTATTTAAAACTTCAGATCAGCACGCCCCTCAGCTTCCCCCACCACCAGCACTACTTGTTAAAACAATAGGACTGCAGGGCTGGTCTGATCTCAAGTCAAGCCAGCTCCGTCTAGCTCAAGAACACAAAGGCTGTGGGAGGAGGAGCAGAGTCTGGGAGCTGGCCACCGCCAGGCCACACCAGCAGCGCAGACTCGTAGGCCCCTGGGCGTCGTTACGTGGCTCCAGCGTGGTCCAGGGTCCACTGAGGCTGCCCATGCTCTACCAGCTGCAGGAGGGGAGCCTGGACAAGCACTTTGCTTGATCCAAGGAGCTTGCTATCATACTCCTCCCTTTCCAGCTCTGACTTCAGACCTCGGTCTGCTGGCAAAAGTTTAGCGAGTGTTTCAATTTGGAGGACTTGCTGGCTTTTAGGAGCTCGGGAATAGATGAAAGCTATAGATTCTGGGCAAAGGAGATTATCTGGTTTCTAGGCCAAGGTCTGGCCCAAACCCAATAATACGTTTTGGTAAATATTTCAAGGACCAAATGTAACCATATGAAACAGGAGCCCTAGCCTGAGAGTAAGGCTTAGTAGTACTCCCGGGGAGACACAGTCATGGCCTAGCTGGAGGTTTGCAAAATGAGAGGGTAAGAGAGGAAAGGCGTGATTGCCAGAAGATGAAAAACAGGCCTAAATCTTAGTGTTGGGGCTCTGGCCTTCTTCCAATGGGACATATTAGAACGGGTATCAGGAGTGATACAGCAGGAGCCACTGAGCTGATGCACTCTCCTGATGAAGCCACCCAAACAGCTGGCAAGCTGCCCTGCTCCACCCATCTCCATGAGCTCACCACAACATGGGAGCATCTGGTACATTCATCATCCTCTCCCAGCGTGAATGGATGCTTAGGAGGTAGATAATTTCGCAGGCGTATGTGTGTGTATTATCACGCAGATGCAGATATGACGATTATTTCATAATAGAAGTGGAGCACAGCTCAACTTTGCCTGACTTTTGATCCTGCCATTGCTGCATAAAAATTCAGGCTGATCTGTTCCATAGACAGGAAATGGAAGGACAGAAGGAGAGAGAGATTACAGGTCACTCTGTGCGTTCCCTAACACGTGCTGTGATCTTGGCCCTTTCTTGCAGAGATCTGATTTCACAGGGAGGAGGAAAAGGCAAGTGGGAGACAAAGAGGCTGCCACCAGGCATGCACACACTTTCCATCCCTGTGTGAAACTAAAAAATAGGACAGGGTCATGTAAATAAGGCAAAAGCGTATCAACAGACCACAGGCTGTAAAATGGTGCCAAAAAAAAAGAGAGAGAGAAAGAGAGAATAAATAAATGAAAGAAAGAAATACGTAAAACTGATTTTTCCTGAAGACTTTCTTTTGAATCAGATCAGAGTACCCACCTTGTTTTATTTCATGTTGAGTACATAGATACGTAGACATCCATAGAGATAAATAATTTTTTAAAATTAATTTATTTTTGGCTGCACTGAGTCTTTGTTGCTGCATGGGGCTTTCTCTAGTTGCAGCAAGTGGGGGTTAGTCTCCAGTTGCTGTGTAGCATATGGAATCCCTCTTGGACAAGGGATCAAACCCAGGTCTCTTGTACTGGCAGATAAATTCTTAACCACTGAACTCCCAGGGAAATCCAAGATAAATAATTTTCTACTTTAGTTTTTAAACTCGGTGAGAACCATGCATGGTACTAGTCCTTGTTTAATTCCATAGCCTCAAACTCTTGGTAGAAAATCTAATATGACATTTTTTTCTCATCTAATTTGGAAAGATTTGAAAGATGTAGGGGAAGAAGGAAGTTAAATAGGATATGTGAAAACAGAGTTCTCTGAACTTGAATTGATTGAACTATAAAAAGAAGCAGGGAAGGAGACATTGTGGTCCAAGCCATGGAGCCCACCATATTCCATTGGTAACCAAAGCAGCAATACTTAGTCAATGGCCCAGGACACCCTGGGTGTTTTCTGAGAAGAGCATGTGAGAAAGAGGAGCAAGGATAAGTGAGGGAAACCAGTACTCAACCAATCATTCACATTCATGGGCAATCACAAATTAGGTGTTTTCATTGTACCAAGTCTGGAAGAGGGCATGGCAACCCACTCCAGTGTTCTTGCCTGGAGAATCCCCATAGACAGAGGAGCCTGGTCAGCTACAGTCCATGTGGTCACAAAGAGTTGAACACGACTGAGTGACTAAGCACATTGTACTATGTGCATTATTTTCAAGTATCTTTTGATAGTGATTTCTAACATAATTACACACTGTTAAGAGAACAGACTCAGTATGATTTCAATACGTTTTGACCATGAAATTTTTGTACCTTGTTTTATGTCCCTGGATATGTTCCAGTGTCTCCTAGTTTATAATCTATGGGAACTTGAATAGAATTTGTATCCTACTGTTAAATGAAAATTGTGTAAATCTTTGTTATGTTGAATTGATTCATAATGCTTTTCAGGTCTACTATATCCTTCTACTTCTCTGTATATTCGTTCTATTCATTTTTGAGAGTTTGATATTGAAACTCCAACTAAAAATCTTAGTTTATCTACTTAAAAAAATTATTTTAATATAATAGTGGAACTATATATACCCTTGTTCTGTGTTTTCCAAGTGTCCTGTAAATGTGTTATCATACTTTCATAATTTAAAACATAAAAAAGAAAGAGAAAAAATAAAGTGATTTTCTTCTAGAAAAGATAAATAGATAATAAATAAATTGCTTATAATTTGGGAAATACTTTTGTTTGCATCATACTTAGAGTAGCTTCAATCATAGTGAAAAGTTAGGAAGATGTGACAAATGTAAAAGTCACTTCATTTTAATTTGGATCTATTTCACGCATCTGAGAAATGGTCCTATTGGCTCAACTCTGATACCCCTCTGGCAGCCTCTGCAGAGGTTGCGCCTTGTCAGCAGTGGAGGGTGCTTATAGCTTTTTATCCAGATAAACGTAGAGGTGCCTGACTGATCTGTCATAATTGTTTCAGGGGGATGGGAAGGAAGGTTTGAAGGAGGCTTGATGATGGTGAGAGAGAAGCGGGGACTGGCAATGCCACCCAGCGCAGGTCAAAGAGGGCTCAGGCCTGAGACCATTTTTGTTTGGGACTCAGGCCTCTGAATTTGACGAGCAAATTTTAAGGTCAGCAAGGGGTGGAGGATGGGAAACAGCCAGAAATTCTTTTTTTTTTCCATATAATGTTCTTTATTTCCCATCTCCAACATTCCTGTTTCACTCATACCCGCTCTGGTTGTCACACCATTTCCTCTCTCCCTCCTTGAGAAAAACTCATGAAAAGAGCCATCTCAGTTCATTGTCTTTGCTTCCTCACCTCTGACCTCTCCATCAACTCTAGACAGTAGTCCCAAGCACTCCGTCAGAATTCATCACTGCTGTCAGTAACAGTGACTTTGCCAAGTCCAGTGGTAATTCTGTCTTTTTTTACTTGGATTCTCAACAATACTGATAAAATTGACCACTCTCCTTAAAATATTTTCTTCCTATTTCCCTAGCCGCTTCTCAATCTCCTTTGCTAGATTTTTCTGCCTCTTTCCATCTTCTAAAATGAGAACTCCAGGATTCCGTCCTTAGTACTCTGTGAATATATTCACTCCTCCTTAAGCAATCCTGTCCACTCTGTGGACTTATATATACCAAGCCACGGTAAACAGTGTGCAAAATGTTGACACAGTTCGGGAGTGAGCATCATATACTAAAAGGTTGACCAGAGCTTACCTTGAAAAACAAGGTCACATTATACTTAGCAAAACTTAAATTATAACTACACAGTAGTTCCTAAGACAGAGAATAAGTTTTTCTTTAGTGACAATTTTCTGACAAAATGAAGAGACACAACGTGACAGGTCTTCCCACATGACTTTCAAGGCACAGCCATAAAAGAGGGTAATATTTGCTGAACCAGCTGATATGGATCATAAGGCGCTTGGGCTCCATGGACAGGGCAGCCTGATGCTCTCAGAGACAGGGCCACAGGCACAGCTGACAGTCCAGAGAGGAGCACCCCCGCAGGAGGATGCCCAGCATCTTCCAGAGGGTGAGGCTCGGGCTCTGTTGGGGGCCGAGCTACATGGGAGTCTGGGGAGGTCACAGTCATGTGCTGGGAAGAGCTGATTTGAGAGGATGAAGTTGACAAGTTAGAGGAAAACACCCATCCTGACATGACAGCAGGCAAGTGTCTAAGTCCAAATGTTTGAGACACCCACTTCAGTTTAGCCACCGAGGCCTGTAAATTCCTCTTTTTCTGAATCAGTTCAGGCTGTCTTTTGTAAACAACAGTGTCTTAAAGAGCATTGTTGAAATAAAAGGTGTAGAAGACTTGGGACAGTCATCAGAGGAGACAGTGGGCAGAGCCAGCCCCAAGGAAGAAGCCCAGCTCTAGCAACAACTGTCCAGCCCTGAGCAGACTGAAGGTGGTCTCATTTGAGTGGCAAACAGTAATGTTTAAGTTTCAAAAATTATTTTTCCTGCTTCCTAATATTACTTAAACCACACAGTTCCACGAGGCAGGGTAAACTTGAAATCAATGAAATAATAATGGTCTTTCAAAACTGAGTAGCTGATCTACACATCAACAAGACAGGTTAGATTAAATCAAACTTAATAAAAAGCATCTTATGACATCAGTGTCCATACTCGTCTTTAATATGAGTCAGTTTTTCAAAAGGGGGAAGACGTAGGGGAATGTCAAAAACAAAGTGAGGCCAGATTTGCCTTAATCTCTGTTCGGTTTCTACAATGGAAGGATGGATCCACTATCATTTCTTCACCAGTTTTCTCTGTTGCCAGCATCTCGCACGTTCCGTCCTCCACGCTAAGGAAGGAACAGTTTGCTGGGTGGCACCACTCTAACTGCTACCAGAGTCTCTAGATTTGAGTTATATTTTGACAAAATCTGGCAAGTATCTTTTGGAATCTTCTGTAGTAACTTCTGGAGGTGTAGGTGTTTTGAGCAGATTCTTGTAAGAAGAAATCGTAGGAGAAGAGGGACCTGCAAAATTCTCAAAACATTCGTCTGAATTTGAAACTAATGATGCACTTTTTTTCATTTCCAAAGCATTTGATGAACTGTTTGCTTTCGATAATGGATACTCTGTGGATACCAAAGCTGTGCTGCTCTCTGTAGAAGGGACTTTCAAACTAGGAGTGCAGAAGAGAGAATGGGTGTGCTCAGCATCATTTTTTTCCAACGGCTGGGTCTTGAGGCCAGGAGTGGCAAAGACATTATCATTGGGCACTGGTTCTATTTCTATGGTCTCCTCACTGTTAGTCTTCGCATTTTTAAGTCCAACTGTGTAATCGTCATTTAAGCACGTAGTATATTCAGAGATACCAAAGCGTTCTAATTTAGGAGTCACACACTCAAAATCATCCAACTTTAGTGCACATTTTGGAGTTTTTACTAGTGACTATTTGGAAAATGGAGTTAAAACTTTTGGCTCTTCCTTCTGGTTGTTTACTGCTTGGGGTGGGTTTGGCAGAACTTGGGATACAACGTACTACTCAAGTCCGAAATCAGAAAGTTGTGGACTACGTGGTGACTTCCAAGAAACAGAAGTGCTTAGAGCAGCAGAATCCAACAAGTCATCTTTCATGTCGAGCTTTTCAGGATTTTCACATTCACTGGACTCTGGTTTAGAGTCAGTGACTTCTTGCTCATCCACTGAATTTTTCTTGGCATGTGGATTATATCCATACTTCTGGAAAAACTCGTTCATTTTCATGATATCCACTGAATTCTTTTTCATCAATATTTTTGTTGCCTTTATGAAACCAATGCTTTGTTGACTTTCCAAGCTTGCTTTATCAAGAAGAATATTGATCTCATCCTTTAGAGTTCGTACTTCCGAGTGAAGGTCATGCAAAACTCTCATTGGACAATCTTCAAAGTCGCTGTCCTCTCTGTTCAGTGCTAACTGCAACCGGGCCATCACACCATTCAGGGTGACGGCCAGAGACCACAGCTTCCCCCTAAGCCTCAGATCAGATCCATAGACGAGCCTGGTGCTCCACCTCAGTGCCTGCGCCCATTTGAATCCCAGCGCTGGAAGGGCCATTGGCTCCGGGAGCTGCAAAAAGACCTTTTTTGCAACCAGAAATTCTTGAAGACTTGAGAAAATGTGCTGCTTTATTTCAACATGTCATTAAACGCTCGTTGTCATTGGGAGTATATTAATAGTTTTGACAATAAAACAAGAAAAAGGATTTTAGAAAAACCAAGCTGTAATTCTTGGATTAACACCAACAGCCCAGTAAGCAAACCTCACTGCTGACAAACTTAAGCTCTCGAAGACTCAGCGGATGAAACTAAAATGATGAGGATAATGAGCATGATATAAGGACTATACACAAAACATACCAGGGGATAAAGTCACCCACAGAAAGCCGGGAGAGCTCGGAGAAAGGGGTTCTGCTCAGAACCCCACAAACACGCGCATTCAAGCGGAAGGCAGAACAAGAGACATCCAGGGAGGGGAAAAGAAACCTTTCCAGTGCTGTGAGGGGAAAGGGGGTGTGTGTGCTGGGACATCTGAAAACAAGCAGAGACCAGGGATGTTAAGACTGAACAGAGATAGGTAGCAACCAAGGAGATGCTAGTGTCCCTAATTTTCAAGAGGTGCTGAGAGCAGAGCCAGGGATGGATGGGGAGGATGGGGAGGTGCCTGACAAGGCACATGGGAGGAAGCCTGGTGACTGACTCAAGACATCTGCTCTAAGGTTCACCTCTGAGACCTGTGTTACTTATTAACAACTACTCACAAATGCAAATGGCTTACTTTCAAAGGGAGGGCGGAAAGGAAGGGAGAGAAGGGAAGGAAGGGGAAAGTAGAGAGGATTTAATACAATCCTTGGGCTTCCCAGGTGGCACTAGAGGTAAGAATCCACCTGCCCATGCAGGAGATGCAAGAGATGCGGGTTGGATCCCTGGGATGGGAAGATCCCCTGGAGAAGGGAAGGGCAACCCTCTCCAGTATTCTCACCTGTAAAATCCCACGGACAGAGGAGCCTGGCAAGCTGCAGTCCATGGGGTCACAAAGAGTGGGAGAGGACTGAGCAGCTGAGCAGGCACGCACACAATATCACCTGTAGTTACCTATATTCTGATATGATTTCTGGAAATAACGCAATGTAGGAGAGTTGGCGCTGGTGCGCTGGGAATTGTCCGTGATCCTGCATTTTAAAAGATGCCGTGTGACTGCTGCTGTGGAAGAGGGCAGATGGAAATGCGGGGCAGGTCAGAAGGCTAGAATCCCTCTGGTCTGCAGAATCCAGAAAAGTGATGAGAGCACAGTCTCTCCACAGGCAGAGGGGCATCCGTGGTGGAAATGGACCTGGAGATTGAAGAGCCTTCTGGAAGGGGAAGCGGTGGGAGATGAACCCAGGAACGCGGAGGACGCAGATCCCCTGGAGAGGCTTGTGTGCCAGAAAGGGGGCCACCTTACCTTTGGAGGTCAGGCTGGGAGGACGTGGGTGTAGGTAAATTGTAGGTAAAGGGTGGGAAGTTACCAGAAAGCACACACATGACCTCAATTTTCTCGATGACTCACAAGGTGAGTTTGTCTGCTGAGAGCAGGGGCAGGCAGGAATTGAGAATGAGTCTTGAGAACAGCGCCGAGGTCTATAAATAGTCTTCTAACTAATCAGGCTGCTAAGGGGGACTGCGGGTCTGTCTTTGGGCATCAGAGGCATGAAGGCGACCTCTTACCAGGGACCACGGTTCCAGCTCTGCACCCTCTGCTGTGTGTGTGGGATGGACAGTTAACACTCTCATCTTCCCTGTGCTCTGCAGCCCTGGGGTCACCACCATATTTAAATAGCATGAGGGTCACTCACATTTCTGCTGCCTCTGTGAGCATTCGTGTCCTGAATAGCTAAGACACACTGGGATTTCAAATACAACTTAAAACTAAATTGTACTATATAGACTGTCCTTGCTGAGAAAAGTAGCCTAAAAAGTTACAAAACATTTTTATTGTTGTTGTTGTTCAGTTGCTAAGTTGTGTCAGACTTTGTGACTCCATGAACTGCAGCATGCCAGGCTTCCCTGTCCTTCACAAAATATTATTAATGAGAATTGAAACAAAAAGTGACTTCTGCTCACAATATTCTGATTAAGCGTTTCTGAGTTTTGCTCCAAATCTACAATAAGCAGAATGTTATTTCCCTAACCTCCATTCAGATTAAACTTTTTTTCAGTTATACATATACATGTATCTATTCTTTTTCAATTTTTTCCCCCAATTAGGTTGTTACATAATATGGAGCATAGTTTCCTGTGAATGTTTTGCTTTTTTTAAAAAAAAAAGGTTATAGAGGATTTGCTGACATCAGACAACGAATTATTTGCAAAGATTCCTTGTGGTATATTATACAACTCAGTCTGCTTTCATATATATAGTGTCCCGCGTGGTATATTGGAAGAGGGAATGGCAAATCACTCCAGTATTCTTGCCTGGGAAATCCCATGGACAGAGGAGCCTGGAGGGCTACAGTCCATGGGGTCACAAAGAGACACCACTGAACAACTGAGCAGGAACACATGCATGGTAGCGGCTATCTTTGTGCTGAGTGAGTCACTCTTGTCTTGTTTCAGACTGAACAGGAAAAATAGGAAATAAATAAAAGTGAAAACTTTGTTTACCAGAAAAAAAAATACCATGAGGCCTGGAGGAAGCTATTGATTCCAAAGTGGGAGTCTTTAAAAAATGATTTGGATTATTACTGGGAAATTTTTTTTGTGCTCAAAATAAGTGGTTTGTACATACATATACATACAATGAGTGTATATATACTTTGTGTATTCGATGATAGTACACATATACATGTGTCATAGCACTAATATATGTGTGTATATGTTTGTAGGTATGCAGACATATGGGTATTATAAATATATTATGTATATATACACATATGCATATAATCCATATGGGTTTCCCTAGTGGCTCAGATGGTAAAGAATCTGCCTGCAACACAGGAGACCCATGTTCAATTTCTGGATGGAGAAGATCCCTTAGAGAAGGGTATGGCAACCCACTCCAGTATCCTTGCCTGGAGAATCCCATGGACAGAGGAGCCTGGTGGGCTGCTGTCCATGGGTTGCAAACAGTCAGACATGACTGAAGTGACTGAGTACAGTACAGTACCTTTTCCTTAAAGTCCTTCAACAGTTCCCCATTTTCTCCTGACCAAGTCCCAACCAGGCCCTTCGTGGACTGGGTCCTGCTGGTCTCCTCCTATGTCTGTCCTTCTTGAACCCCAGGCTCCACCCAGGCCAGGTAGCTTGCATTTCTCCCATCATGCATCTGTGCTTTGCTTGCTCGGGTTCTGATTTCTGCAATGCTGTTCTCAGCCCCCACCACCCTCCTGATGGAAAGAGCCTTCTTATCCACCTCAGATCCTCTAGAGAACGTTTCCCAAGACTCAGCTGTTTCAAATCCTTCAGCCCTGACCAGGGAAATGACTGCTTTCCCTCTCTCTCTCTCTTCTTCACTGTCCCTTGTACACATCATTATCACAGCAAATACAATATTAAATGCACTTGTTTATTTATAGGTCTATCTTCCTGTGTGCTTCCCAGGTGGCACTAGTGGTAAAGAACCTGCTCGCCAATGCAGGAGACACAAGAGAAGGAGTTCCATCCCTGGATCGGGAAGATCCCCTGGAGGAGGGCATGGCAACCTACTCCAGTATTCTTGCCTGGAGAATTCCATGGACAGAGGAGCCTGGCAGGCTACAGTCCACTGCATCATAAAGAGTCAAACATGACTAAAGTGACTTAGCACGCACAATGTCTTCCTATGCCATACCCTGGGGGGGGGGCAGGGGCAAAATCTGTTTATATAGTATGGTTTTTAAATCTTTGGCTCAAACTATGTGACCTTGGGCAAGATATGTAACCTCTTCTATATCTGTTCTATCTTCCATCCAATTCAAATGGTAATCATAGTCTCTATGCCATAGAATAGTTACGAAGCATAAATGAAATAATGCATGTGAAGTGCTTAGAGAAGATCTGATATAGTCAACCAAGTGTTTGATCTAAGGAAGTACATAACCAATAACAACTGTTCAGTAGTTAAAAGGGTGAATATTTATCATTGAGACTTGATAAGAATGAATAACCTAATCCCAGATGTTTATTTAGAAAGACAAATGAGGAAGTTGAATGATTGGAAGAAAGAATATTATAAGGGAACATCTTTTGGTGTCTGTATGGTCAAAATACCTCCAAAGACCTCTCAAGTTTCTGCCATAAACTCTTCCAGTCCTCCAGAACCAGCCTAACCAGGCTACAGAGATCTTTAAAACATCACAGTTGTCTTAGAAAACAAAAACTCAGGGAAACCAATAAGAAAGGCTCACTGCCATAGTTTTCACTACCAAGCCAGTGGAGGCTCATTGTGCTTTAAGAATGTAAGCCAGTCCTGCTGTAGACTTTGAGGAACTTTTGCGTGTTTTCTATACTGATCCACTTGCATCAAAATGTTGGCAAACTAGGCTCACTCCTGAAAGGTAAATAGTAAATAACCTTTTCTCCAACTAGCCTGGCTTTGGGCATAAATTCTTATTTCACATGAACAGGTACTATCTACTTTCAAGGTACGCAGCTGACTTCCACAGTGGACACTAAATATTATATGATATACATGCATCATTTGTTATAAGGCAACATGCGATGCAGTGAACATTATTGGAGTCTTCCTGGTGATGGTACTCGATTTCCATGCCATCCCATTAAAGTGGACTTCACAGCCAGTCTCAGGGGTGGAACTTGTGACCCAGATCTAAGCCATCAGCATGTCTCATTTCCCTATCCTTTGATCTTCATGGACCTTATGTGACCTAGTCAGAGCCAATGAAATGCAATGAGATTTTCACTGCATCTTCTGGAGAAGAGACTGTCACATAAAACCTTTGACCTAAAATATAAGAGAATAAGTGGGTTAGCGGGGACCTTTCTGTCATAAAATCCAAGGCTGAAGTCAACACAAAGGAAGGCAGAGCAAGGAATCAAGTTTTTAAAATTTGGCAGGTGCCACTGAGAATCCTGAGCCCTGAATCAAGTCTTGTCTGTAGCTAGCATCCTCTTTTCAGTTTCTGAGTCAATAAATTCCCTTTTTGACTAAGATAGTTTGGGTTGGGTTTTTCTGTAACCGCAACTAAATAATCCCAACTGGCCCTCAGCAAAGCCACTCTTCCCAAACGGGAGCTCCACACTCCGATTCTATCAAAAAGATACCTGGCGTCTCTGGAGAACTCAGATGTGAATGAATCACAGCGTATTCAGGAGGATAAGTGTCTTGGGTAAGAAAATATCTCCTTTGGGGAGGCCTGTGGTTCACGTTTCTGTGTGGGCCAGGAAACTCCTATAAATTTCACCTGTTGACACATTTTCTTTGCAGGCATTTTGCTGCTTCACAGGGAGGAGCCGGAAACAGGGGTGGAGGAGGGAAGGCGTGAGGCAAATATGAATGATTGTGCAGGAAGCAATACAGCTGATGGCCTTTTAGCAGAGGGCTGGCATGTGGGTACATGCGGTGTGAATTCACAGTGGAGGAACTAATCAGGCAACGTTATCTGATCTGGAACAACAAGAAAAAGAAAGGGTCTCTTTCGTTTTCTCCTGCTTTGGTCTGTCTGAAAACCCTTATCAAGGGGACAGGCCTTGGAAGCACCCAACCAGAAAACCTTGACTTTGGATTGTGCTAAAGTGGGGACAGGGATCTGGCTTGTTTTCCAGAGACCGACTGTCGTTTCGTCTTCAGAATGGAGCTGGAATTTTGTTCTGTGAAAATAGAGCAGGTTCTGGACTGAAAACAAAAGTCTGACGTGCTGATGCTTGAATATGAAGAACTTCAGAGTTTCATAAGTTCTGAGTAATAGAGGCTAGTCTCCAGCCTGGAGGTGAGGAGGTGGTGAGAGCAGAACCAGAGTCTGGGAGGTTATTTCTCCCATAAAAATCAAAAGCCCGAAGCAACTCATTGAACAATCAAAGTGCAAAGCAGCAGAGCTTTCAGGAGGGGACTTGGTCTTTGGGTACCAGGATGGGTTTCAAACTTCTTGTCTCCCACTGTCTCCATGGTGATGAGAAGTTAGTTACCTTCTCTGAATCTGTTTCCTCATCTTTAAGCATCAGTTAGGTTCTTGAGAGAAGTAAATAGGTTGGATTATATCAAGAGTTTTGTTATGGTTCAGTCGCAAAGTTGTGTCCAACTCTTTGTGACCCCATGGACTGCAGCAAGCTAGGCTTCCCTATCCTTCACTCTCTCCGAGAGTTTGCTCAAATGCAAGTCTGTTGAGTCAGTGATGCCATCCAACCATCTCATCCTCTGTCACCCTCTTCTCCTCCTTCCCTCAATCTTTCCCAGCATCAGTCTTTTCCAGTGAGTCGGCTCTTCACATCAGTTGTTTATGCATCAAGAGTTTATGGCCCATTGTAAGAACCTAAATAGAAACTAAATAAATGGTAATGACACATTTTCACTTACTCTGAGAGGATTTAGATCAAATACAGGGTTGTATGTACCCAGACATGGGTACCTTCTTCTCATATGGCAGACAGAGGGGGCAAAGTTCAGTTTCACCTTAATGTGATTTTCTAAAAAATATCAAGAGAAAAACACCGACTTGCCGCCATATCTCTGCACTTGTCCAGCTTCTTTGAAAGAAAGATCTTGTCTTTCAAAATCTTGTCCCTACACTACCGACAACTCTTTAATTCCAGACTGGCTAGAGACAAACCAAAATCAAAAGACTTCCATTGGACCGTTGCTTTCTTGAGTATGAAGGGGAAAGTGTTAGACATTTAGTCGTGTCCAACTCTTTTGCAACCCTATAGACTATAGCCTGCCAGGCTCCTCTGTCCATGGGATTTCCCAGGCAAGAATACTGGAGTGGCTTGCCATTCCCTTCTCCAGGGGATCTTCCCAAGTCAGAGACTGAACCCACGTCTCCTGCATCGCAGGCAGATTCTTTACCACTGCACTACCAGGGAAGCCCATGGAATTTGTTCTTTACTGTACATCAATTCTACTTCTATTTTAAAAGGATATCCCCTTTTTTCAATGGATAATTAGAATAACAGAACTTGGTGGTCAGTCAGAAGTATCTGCTCCAGCTAGTTTCTTTTGCTATGTTACTATGAAGTCTGGGATGTTCTGGACCAGAGGAAGGGAGACTATGGTAGGAAGATTTCTACTGAGAAATAAGACTCAGAGAAGGATCTAGCCCTTGGCCTTGCCTCGAACTCAGGTGCTTCTCAAGCACCAACTGAGAAACATCTCTGGTCTTGTTCTTTGCAGTGAATACATCCCACCCTGCACGATGCCACGAAAATCTCCCACCCGTAGCATGCAGTCCACAAAGCCCACTGCCAGTGACTTGGCCCACTTGCCTCAGCTCTGCCTGCCAGACCACACCTTTCACTGCAGCGTGCTGGCCCCAGGCCCTACTCCGATTCAGCCCACCAGACAAGCTTCTAGTAGGGTTGATGCTGACCTGGCCAACCAGGTAATTTTGCTTCCCTTGACATTTTCAACAGGGTGAAAAAAGTGACTATCTCTGCATCCCATTGAAACCTGGATAAAACTTTCCCTCAGCATTTCAGTTAGCATCAATGGGACTTGTTCTCCAAGTACTCTTCAAATAGATGTCTTCAAATCCAAGTCCTTTGGAAGCTGCCACATTCCTTCTCAACAGCCTGGCACATTCCTTTTGGTGACACTTTGGATTCTTCCTAGATGAAAGCTGAGAGATATAAAGGCATCGTAAAAGAATTCTGAAGGGTTTGGGCAGGATTATTCTAAGAAATTTATCTACCCACTTCAAGCAATTTCTTCTGTTGATCTTTAGGATTACTAGGGAAGCAGCCAGGTCTTTTGTTGATGGATCCCAGAATCTCATCCTTGTGGGTGCATAGAGTGTGGTATTGCCAATGCAAAGGGTTTTTTTTTTTCCTCTGACTGGCTCAAAGTGGGATACCAGAGCTAAGTAAGAAATAAGCCCATGTAAGCATGAGAAGATTTAAGGATTATAATTGATTCTCCTAAACTTAGTTTGGAAGAGCAGGGTGGGGGTAATGGGGAGCAATTTTCATCTTTCTCCATCCCATACTCAGGCCTCACCTGAGAAACAGAGTGTACCACCCACCCTCCATTTAAAGGTGAGGTTTTTCTTGGAGGGGTGTGTGGGTGTGTGTGTGGGTGTGTGTATAAAAGATGCTAGCATCGGCAGGACTTGATCAACGGAACTGGTGCTAACTGGAGTTAACAGCTGCTGATAAATCAGGAAAATACAGGAGAGAAGAGATAAAGCATAGAAAACACTGGAGATGGCTTCATTGAATTACACCAGGACAATGAGACTAGGGAGGTCTGTGGACCAAAGGCCTTCCCTCTTGGGTTCTTTGGGAAGAATTAGCAAAAAAACAAGTTGCAGAAGAGCCCTTTCTCCAGCCAGAATTCTTACTAGGCAGTCATGTGGGGGTAATCGCCTCTTTGTCTGGCTCCGATTCCCTCTCGCCCTCAGACCCTCTGATTTCTGCCTGAATGGAAAGAACTCACAGCAGTTGAGTCTGGGGGAAGCGTGGGGGTTGGGGAGGGGAAGGAGAGGAGCTCCACCCTCCGGACAAAGGCCCTGGAGGTCTCCTCTCCCCATGTGGAGACAGGCAGGAAGGAGGCTGGTAGTGACGCTGGTGGAGGTGATTGCTCCTTCACTATCTGCCCTCAACTGTACAACGTGCCATAAGATGGGAATTATTGACCCCATCTTCACAGAACAAACAAGGTTAAATAAGTTGCCCAAACTTCCCAGCTACCATGTGGTGGGCTGGAGAATTTTTCCTACATCAGCCCAAGGGCAGGAGATGATTCAGACATGGGGGTAAGGGACTGGGGATCTGAACAAGGCTTGACATCCTGAAACATGAGAGTCAAGTGTGTGTGTGTGCGCGTGTTTATGTGTGTGTGTGTGTGCACGCTTGGTTGCTCAGTCATGTTCAACTATTTACGGCCCCACAGACTGCATCCCACCAGGCTCCTCTGTCCAGGGGCTTCTCCAGGCAAGAATACTGGAGCGGGTTGTCATTTCCTTCTCCAGGGGATCTTTCTGACCCAGGGATGGAACTCGAGTCTCCTCCTTGGCAGGCGGGTTCTTTACCACTATGGCCAGGTGCTCAGTGATAAATGATACCCTGGTCTCACAGACAGAGATAGAGACAGAGAGAGAGACTGATCTGGCCTGCCCCACACCACTAAACTATTTTAGTGTGGAGCTTTTCATTTTGTGATGATTGTGTGTGTGTGTATATATATATATATATATATATATATATATATATATATATATATATATATATATATATAAACAGGGAAAGGCAGACTTCTTTTTCTACAGACTCTCCTTTTTGAGTTGCTGTCTTTTTCTATGTTATTATAGACTGAGATTTTAAGATGTCAAATTCCAATGTAGAATGTAGAAGCTAATGAGGTAAGCAAAACTCAGTGGCAAACCAAGGAAATTAATTTAATACCCTCTCTTGAGGCCCTGGCAAGTAGTCCCACATCCTTTGGAGTAAGAGTCTGGCCACTAGCAGAGCCAAAAGCTTCTTGACTGTGGTCACAGAAAGCAGACACTATTGTTACAAGTTCAGGCTGGCATGCAGTTAAGCTACATCCCTCTCAGGGAGATGTGGTTGTCTGTGGTCCAGCATCCATCCTGCTCTGGTCAGAGGGTTGTTGTTGTTGTTCAGTCAGTCAGTCGTGTCCAACTCTTTGTGACCCCGTGGACTGCAGCACACCAGCCTTTCCTGTCCTTCACTATCTCCCAGAGTTTGCTCAAACTCAGGTGCATTGAGTCAGTGATGCCATCCAGCTATCTCATGCTCTATTGTCCCCTTCTCCTCCTGCCTTCAATCTTTCCCAGCATCAGGGTCTTTTGCAATGAGTCGGCTCTTCACATCAGGTGGGCAAAGTATTGGAGCTTCAGCTCCAACATCAGTCCTTCCAGTGAATATTCAGGGTTGATTTCCTTTAGGATTGACTGGTTTGATCTCCTTGCAGTCCAAGGAACTCTCAAGAGTCTTCTCCAGCACCACAGTTCGAATGGTCAGTGAATAATAAGCAGAATTGGTCCACACCAATCCCAGGTCTGGATTACAAATCACTTGTGACCTTCCATGCCCTCTTCTCTTCCAGCCACGGGAATGAGTGGACCCCAGGAACTGTGTCAAGAGCCACATGCTGAACCTGGTGAAGCCACAGATAAGGAGGCGAGCTGCTTGGAGTCAGCCTTGGACTGTCCGGAAATCAGGACACAAACTTGTGGCATGTAAGGCAGCTACCATGGGGTGGTTTTTCTGCTATAGCAGCTGACACTTCCTTAACAAACACATCCCAAAGCCAGCTTCTGCTTGCCTTCCTGGCATCAGGATGGGAACCAAAAAGCTTGAGATCTGGGAGAATAAAACATACTCTTCTTGAAAACAAAAAGACCTACGGACTTCTAAGCCTCAGGACTTTCTTTTCTTGTGCTTTATGTCCCAACTACAGGGAGTGTGGAAAGAATTTCAAAAACATTTTCTTTATCTGTTTTAGAAAGCAGCATCCAGTTGTGGCACCCAGAATATTTATACCTCATTGGAAGGTAAAGTCATAAATTAAAACAATCTTTTTTAGATGATGATGGGAGAAGTCCAAAGGAAATTACCTTAAAGAGTGAATAATAGGGTTTTAAGGTAGTTTTATTGCTGTAAATAAAAACTAGAGTGAACAGCAGCTGCCTCCAGAAATCCTCAAAACCCTGCTTTTGTGAATCCAGATGATTTTTGTGGACCTGGCACATTGTTTGGGTTCAATGTGTCAGTCTAAAGTGCTTGAGGGTGTTTAAAACATTTTTTCCCTTAAACATTTTAAATCCACCCTTCCTGCAAGCATGTTTAGTCTGGTAAAGTGCACTATCTCCAATTATCTGAGCGTGCTCCGTGCTAAGTCACTTCAGTTGTGTCTGACTCTTTGCGACCCCATGGACTGAGCCTCCTGAGCTCCTCTGTCCATGGGATTCTCCAGGCAAGAATACTGGAGTGGGTTGCCATTTCCTTCTCCAGGGGATCTTCCTGATCCAGGGATTGAACCTGTGTCTCCTGCACTCCTGCAATGCAGGTGGATGCCTTACTGCTGAGCCACCAGGGAAGCCTAATTATCTGAGCAATAAGTAGATTTTGTTTCCGCATCTGTCAAGTGCTACAGATTCCAAATGGGTGGCTCTATGGTTAGTGAGTTTGGTTGAGCTGGTGTCCTTCATTTCCACAATGGCAGGAAAGTATACAATTGGCTGGAAGGCTCAGTGATGTTAGATGATGAAAGGGTTGGTGTGAAAGAGAAGTCTTCTCAAAGGAAACAAGGAATCATGAAATAGGAGCAAGCAAGTGGGCAATAGGGCTTCCCTGGTAGCTCAGCTGGTAAAGAATCTGCCTGAAATGCAGGAGACCCGGGTTCAATCCCTGGGTCAGGAAGATCCCCTGAAGAAGAGAATGGCTACCCACTCCAGTATTCTTGCCTGGAAAATCCCATGGACAGAGGAGCCTGCCGGGCTACAGTCCACAGGGTCACAAAGAGTTGGACATGACTGAGCGACTAACACACACACGCAATGAGGCAATGATTTTAGATGAATGGGATTTATATCGAGACTTTGGGGTCTTGATACCCAGGGCTCTCTGAAGTCCTAGTTTCAGTCTAGGTAACCAGGAATTATCACTGGAGCATCATTTACCTGGTCAGGGTGCAGAGAAAATCAGGGCTCTCTCATGGATGATTTACACATCTGGCCACATAGGAGAGAGTCGTGAGATGAGCCAAACAACCCCTCTGCACCCAGACCTGTTAAGGGTAATAACACATGGAGAAGATGCCCCAGGTGGCACACTGGATCTTCAGAGTTGAAAGCTAGCACCAGTGGATTACGCTCTGTTCCCGGTGTCTTTAAGACACTGCAATGAGTGTGTGGCTGGCCCTTTAAAAAAAGCACCAAGTCAGAGAAATCTCAGCCAGCAGAATTAGTCAGTTTGTTTTAGCAACAGCTTCCCGTGCCCTGGTCTCCCATTACTTCATCTGCATTCCCTGGATGCTGGGCCCCCAGCCCATGGCAGTCCCCCTCGTGGTTTTCATAATCTCTCAGGGAACTCCCAGTACCTGGACGAACCCCGTGACCCCAAGACACCACCTCCTGGGTCACAGGTGGAACCCAATGCCCTCGCCCAGCATATCTGGTTGTAACCCTACCTGCCCCCGATTGCAGACCTGCGTCAGAAGCTGCCACAGGCAGAAGGGAGGTGACCCTGTCTGGTCTTGCCCAGGTCAGCCTCTGCCACGCAATTCCAAGCAGCAGAGAAAAGTCCTGAATCTGGGGGTTGCTTAGTGAGGCTTCACTGAGAGGGTTGCCCCCTCAAGGATGGCCAGGGTCCTTGCCCAGTGGCTCAGAGACCCAGCTCGTCAGTCAGCGAGTTGGCAACATGCCCTTCCTCACGCTCTCTCCCCAGGAGCGGGCATCAGAGAAATCCCGGTGGAGGCGAGGGACAGAGGATGATTCCAAGGAGCTTAAAATAGAGCTTATCAGCTGAAAAGTGACATGGAGTCCAAGGAGGGAGCAGCCTTCAGGCAGGGCTGGATCCAGACCCGGTCCAAATGCTCCTGTCAGGGACCTGACTCTTCATCTCAGAAGGAGTGAGTCCACCCGACAGGCAGGCCTCTGCCAGAGGCAGGGACATCCACCCCAACAGCTTAGCAACGCCAGGAGATGGGCCTGCCTGCCCTAACAACTCCAGCAGGAAAAGGCCAGAGGGTGGTCTGACCGGCCAGGCTGGACCTGAATAAGCACAAAAGCCAAGGGAAGAGATCCCTGTGGTCAGCCAGGCCTGGGCCCACCCCTTCTCTAAGACGCCAAGGTTGGGGCCAGAGCTACAGCTAAAGAGTATTGAAGGGTTTTCTTTACACAAAATCAAGCTCAACAATGGCCTCCACGTTGCTGGGACCAGCTATCCTCTTTAGGCCTTATCTTTGCTGAGGTGGACAGCCACTCAAGATACTGACCTGCTCAGCCGCTTGTCCTGTCTCCCTCTTAACTGGGCCTTTCTTTTCTAGTCTTTCTCTCTGGTCTTCCTTGGCTCCCTGATCTGCTCACACTGGAGGCCGCAAGCTCAGGCCTCGACCATTCTCTTCTCTCTGCCTGCATTGCCACACCCCCGCACTGGTAACTTCATCCTGCCTTGTCACCTTGAATGCTAACTCTGTGCCTCAGGCACCAGGTCTATCCCTGGAGGACTCTCCTCTCATGGGCTGCAGACTCCACTCCTTGTCTGTGGTGAAGGACAGTCCTCTGGGGTCTATGCAGCCCCCAGCCCCCCACTTACCCTGCCCCTCCAGCCCTCTCCTTGTCATGAGGATGGAGAACTCCAGGTTCGCTACTGTTCAGGCCAAAAATCCACCTCCTACATCTTTGCTTCCACGCTTTCTCTCACATTCTACGTGCAGGCAGTCAGTGAATTGGGCTGTTCTAAGGCTGTCTGCACTTCGGTTCTCGCCTCCTTCAGCTCGGCCAGACTGAGTCAAGTCATGTCATGTCTCACCAGCATGATCACAACAGCCCCAACCTGGATGCCATCTTCTCCTTGGTCCTCTTTGGACCAAGATGAGAGGGCTCTCATCTCAGCTGTCAGAATGAACCTGCAACACAGTCAGACAATGACTTCCTTGGGTCAGCTCCCACAAGGACTCTCCAATCACTCAGTAAACCTCATCCAGCTGTCTGCAAAGCCCCTCAGGGCCCCCACCTTCACCCTTCACCTCCCCATCTCCCCTCTGATAAACTCTGCCACCACCACCCCCCACCATCGTCTCCATTCACACCAGTTCCTCAACATTCCTCTCCCTCACAGAGCACAGTCATGCCTCAGGGCCTTTGCACCTGCTTTTCCCTCTGCCCAGAGTCCTCTTTCTTTCCTTAAGTCCATCGGATTTTGAATCAAATATTCCTCCTCGATGAGGCCTTCTCTAACCACGTCTTTAAAAGTGCAGAACCCTTCCTGATGCTGATACTTTCTGTCTTCCTTCACTGATGTAGTTTTCTCCATAGGAGTTGTTATATTCTAACTCACTTGTAGTTGTTGTTCAGTCATTCAGTCATGACCTTCACCTTCTCCCGGAGTTTGCTCAAACTCACGTCCATTGAGTTGGTGATGCCATCCTGTCATCTCATCCTCTGTCACCCCCTTCTCCTCCTGCCTTCAATCTTTCCCAGAATCAGGGTCTTTTCCTGTGAGTCAGTGGTTCACATCAGGTGGTCAAAGTTATCAGATGTTTTTTGTCTCTGTGTTGTAATGTGTCTAATGCTGGTCTACCAGCCCTCGGTGACGTGGGGAATCAATGAAACGGAGTGACTGGCTCAGTCCCCCAGTCTGACTCCCACTGGCTGGGAGGCCCTTTCACCCCGCTCACCTGTCTCAGCCTCTAGGTCTCTCACTGCAGAGACCAGGGGACAACACAGAGTCATGACCTAGGCCTAAGCACGGTGGGTAATATCCGATCAGGAGAGGTGAGGCCAGACCCCAGACCAGCAGGGAAAACGTGGATGCGCTGACCTTCCAGCTGTGGGTTGGACCCACTGGACAGTGGCTGGAGAGGGCCAGGCAGTGGGCAGAGTCTGTGTGTGGCGTCAGTCTTTCGTGGAACTGGCACTAGGTAGATGCCAGGGCCAGGCAGGGGAAACAGGGGACAGAAATCATGAGACACATTGATGTGGCTGGGAGCCAAAACACAGCCAGTGAGCTTAACCGAAGACAAGCGATCCAGAGTCCTCTCCCAGCCAGGACTGATGGACGCCTGGTCTCTGAAGATGCCTGGCTTCCCCAAGGCCAGTACCTTCCCTTACCTTAAAGGCTCAGCTTTCTCTTTCTCACTTGACTGTGCTTGTTCAGGAAGGATCCCAGTGGCCTGGTTCTGGTGAGCCCTAGAGGGTAGCTTCCCTGGCTGGGCTCACACCCTCAGGAAAACAGCCACACTGCTCCCCAGACCTGGTGGCAGGCAGACTGGCTGCCAGCATGAAGGAGGCCCTGTCTTCCCAACTCCACTGCATCTGAAGCAATTTCTCTTAGCATTACAGAATCTAAAGGTGCCTTGTGGAGCTAGGGTCCAGTGTCCAGTCCTCATTTTATCAGCCAGGAACCTAAGCCCAGAGGGTTGGGTTAGTGGCAGTGGCCGCACAGTGTAGGTGCTCAGCTGCAGGCTCTCCCACAACCGTCCTATTGAAAGTTGCCTGCCTTTCCAAGGCCAGGCCTGGCTGCATTTCCTGTGAATTGTTGTTATTGTTTAGTCGCTAAGTCGTGTCCGACTCTTTGCGACCCCACCGACTGCAGCCCACCAGGCTCCTCTGTCCATGGGATTCTCCAGGCAAGAATACTGGAGTGGGTTGCCCTGCCCTCCCCCAGGGGATCTTTCCAACCTAGGGATCAAACCTGGGTCCTCACATTGCAGGCAGATTCTTTACCATCTGAGCCTCCAGGGAAGCCCCAAGAATACTGGAGTGGGTAGCCATTTCCTTTTCCAGGGGAAACTTCCTGATCCAGGGATTGACCCACGTCTCCTGTGCTTCCTGCGTGGCAGGCGGATTCTTTACCACTGAGCACAAGGGAAGCCCCACCTATGAATTAGCAGCTCTCTAATATCCTAGGAATTCGCCACATGATGGGTGAAATGATGAAGCTGCGCTGCAGCGGCGCCTGTTCATCCCGCCCCTTCCTCTCCTCTATGCTCACCACTTCATGATGGAATGGGATAGGGGTCACTCCTCTGCCTGATGGAAGTCTCGGCTGCTTGCCCTCTAAGCTCATTATCTGACTGGCTCAGACCTTCCCAGGGGTTGCAGGGAGGCAGAAAGGTAATTAAGTGTTTTGCTTAAATGGCCTCTTCAGTTGACAGAAATGCTGCCCAGGGATGCGGTGGACTCTGTTTCCCACTTCCCTCCATACAATGCCAAATCTGCAGGCCCTGGGCAAGGGAGGCGGCCAGTCATGGTGCAAGGCTGAAGGGACCAAAGGCTGCTGCGCTCCCCGACTGATCCCCAAAGTGGATCATCCTCAAGCAGATCATGAAGGAGAAGGCAATTGCTCTGAGGACCCTGTGTCCACCCCGGCTGGCCCTGTGTCCCCTCCTGGCAGTGTCTCCCTGTGTGTCCGCATGCCCTTGGGCGCCATGTGTGATCAGGCCAACGAGAACCAGGGTGTTTCTCCTGCCTCCCCGGCCCCTCTGTGGGACCAGCAAACTGAGTGCCACTCCAATCAGTGGTGATGTTTACTGTCTCTTTGCTGCCCAGGGTATCACAATGGCTTAAAGGATGCATTATTTTGGGAGAAATGATCCTGCCCTATGGAGCCCCTTGGAGGCTGGGGGATGGGATAGCAGATGCAGACAAAGCACAAGAAGGCATCTCTCGTGGACTCCATGGATGCAAACAGAATTCAACACTCTCCTCCAATGGGCAAATACCTGTTTCCAAACAGAGAAGAATTTGGATGCGAAAGGCGGTTGTTATAGAAATACACATAAGGGGACTTGCCTGGTGGTTAGGGTTAAGACTTCATCTTCCAATGCAGGGGTTGCAGGTTCGAACCTGGTGAGGGGATCTAAGATCCTACATGCCTCAGGGCCAAAAAACCAAAGCATAAAACAAAAGCAATATTGTTAACAAATCCAATAAAAGCTCTCTTTTTTGCACTGGAGGATAATTTGCTTTACAATATTGTGTTGGTTTCTGCCATACATCAACATGAATCAGCCATAGTTATAGATATATCCCCTCCCTCTTGAACCTCCTTCACATCTCCCACCCTACCCCACCCCTCTAGGCTGACAATAGAATATTATTCAGTATAATGACTTTAAAAACAAAAAAGAAAGAAAGGATTGAGACTAGGGAAGGAGGAGAGAGTGAATGCAGCAAAAAATAAAATGAAAACAAGAATGGGAATTTCTGAGGGTGGAAATCACCAATAGAACTGTGAGAAGCAGCTGAAATCAGACCAGAAAGAGTTAAGTCCAGTCTTAACTAACAGCACCTGATTATGCGTAAGGGCACATTCAGCATTATTGTGCTAAAGATAATAGGAGACTTATTACAACAGAGTGCTCCATATACATTAGTGCCCACACAATGTCACCTGTCTGTGAATTCAGCAGAATTTGCTCACAGAATAATACAGTATTGCCATTGTCACAGCTTAGAATCCATTAATAGAAACAGTGTTTCTGGCATCTCTATGTAACACTCAGTCCCCCAAGAAGGCTCATTATGGAATGTGGCCCTGGATCCAGTAATGGCAGTCATTATGACCATGGGCATTAATATCAAAGGATCTGTAATTATTTTTACATTTTTCCTGGTATCATCAGTGAGCCTCTAAATGATGCAGGTCTTCTGGTATAATCATGGGTCCTTCAAGTCTCTAACCATATGCAAAATTTCACAGCAAGCCATTAAAAATTACAGAAGATATGCCTAGTAGAATGTTTATTAGCTACCATTTTGTTTCACATTGAACCTCAAATTGTAGTCAAGGCGATTTTTCTATCATTTAGTGATATTTAACACAAATCAATCAAGTGCTTTGGATTTCATAATTGGAAAGAATATAATAAAGGCAAAATCTCTCAACTTCTCTGTGTTGGGTTGGGATGGTTTGAGCTAGACACCAAAACTGAAGGAAAGAAGAGAAATTGATACATGCAAGACAACTCAGTGGGAAAAAAATGACTTTGCCAGATTTGTGCTCATTGTTATAGAAATTCCTATTCTTACCCATATCCAGCTCTCCCCTTCACTTATAGATGGGTCGTGTTCCAAGTTTTAGCCTAGACTTGACAGTGGAAGTGATGGCAGTTTCTAGGCTGAGTTACAAAAGGGTCTGTGACACCTTGTACCCTTCCTCTTCTTTCTGCAGTGTTCTTGGAAAAAATCAGCAAGGTGTATATTTCAGTGTGCTTTTCTGTACATGCATTATGCTTCCATTAAAAAAACATAAAAATAAGACACATACAACGGAATATTGTTCTTGTTGTTGTTGTTTTGTCACCAACTGTCTGACTCTTAGCAACCTCATGAACTGTAGCTCTCCAGGCTCCCCCATCCATGGGATTTCCCAGGCAAGAAGACTGGAATGGATTGTCATTTCCTTCTCCAGGGGATCTTCCTGACCCAGGGATCAAACCCACATCTCCCATGTCTCCAGCATTGGCAGCCGGATTCTTTACCATTGAGCCACTTGGGAAGCCCTTACAATGGAATATTACTCGGCCATGAAAAAAGAATCAAATGATGCCATTTGCCGGCACATAGATGGACCTAGAGATTATCATAGTAAGTGAAGTAAATTAGACAAAGACAAATATATTAAATCATTTATTTGTGGAATCTAAAACAATGATACAAATGAACTCATTTATAAAACAGAAAGAGACTCACAGACATAGAAAACAAAGTTATAGCTACCAAAGGGGATAGCCGGGGTGGGGAGGAGGGCTAAATTAGAAGTTTGGATAGTCTGTATAAAACAGGTAAACAACAAGGACCTACTGTGAACCACAAAGATTTATACTCAATATCTTGTAATAACCTATAACGGAAAAGAATCTGGAAAAAATACATATATAAAATCACTTTGCTGTATACTTCAAGCTAACACAACATTGCAAATTAATTATACTTCATTTAAAAAATTTTAAATTTAAAAAGTAAAAATAAGAGGTGGTCTTTAACACATTTTGCCCTCTATGGCACCTTTCAGTTCTCAAAAGTCTGCCATTAGAAGCTTCACTCCCCAGGGTTCTTATTTTTCTTCACAGGGTAATGTACAGAGTTCCTTCTCCCCAGGTAAAAGGACGTACAGAGGGAGAAGATCAAAGTTTTGGTCAAAGGTTCAGACGCTCAGGATTCGTTGAGGGGGCACCTTACAAGGAAAACTGGTGAGGAAGCAAGGGAGTGAAGTGTGGCAGGGAGAGAGAGCTGAGCCAGGCTGTTGTCTTGGGAGAAATCCAGTACTGCCTGATCCACGGTGTGATAAAGGGAGCCCCAGGGCATGGACAGAACTGCAGAGTCATCCCCCTAACCTTGATGCAAAAGATCCTGCCTTTCATACCCTTTTATCAGTCAGTCATTGCCTACAGGCCCCCCAACCTAGAGGGCTGTCCCAGTTTCCTCAACAAGTCTATTTGAGAAACAATCACTTCCTAGAACCAAGGTGTTTAAAATTCTGACATTTTGGCACAGGCTGCAACATGAAGGAACTTTTAGCTGCACCAGTTCTTCAGATGTGGCACTCAGGATCTTAGTTGTGTCATGTGGGATATAGTTCCCTGAACAGGGATTGAACCAGGGCACACTGCATTGGGAGTGAAGAGTCTTAACCTTTGGACCACCAGGGAAGGAAGAAACCTTAAAGATATTATGTTAAGTGAAATAAGGCAATCATAAAAGGACAAAGGCTGTAGAATTCTACTTAGTATGAAGTACCTAGAGTAGCCAAATTCATAGAGCATGCTATTCTATGCAGGCTAAGTCATTTGAATCCTGTCTGACTCTTTGCGACCCAATGGACTGTAGTCCACCAGACTCCTCTGTCCATGGGATTCTCCAGGCAAGAATACTGGAGTGGCTTGACATGCCCTCCTCCAGGGGATTTTCCTGACCTAGGGATCAAGCCTTCATCTGTTCTATCTCCTGTGTTGGCAAGAGGGTTCTTTACCACTAGCGCCACCTTCACAGACAGAAAGGAAAATGGCTGTTACCAGGGGCTAGAAGGAGGAAGAAATGGGATCTAATGTTTAATTGGTACAGAGCTTCTCCATCTGCAACACAGGAGACCCCGGTTCAATTCCCAGGTCGAGAAGATCCACTGGAGAAGGGATAGGCTACCCACTCTAGTATTCTGGCCTGGAGAATTCCATGGACTGTATAGTCCATGGGGTTGCAAAGAATCGGACAAGACTGAGTGACTTTCACTTTTTTTCACTGAGTGACTTTCACTTTTTTCAGCCTGGGAAAGATGAGAAATTTCTGTAGATGGATGATCATAGTTGCACAAAAATGTGAATATACTTAATGCCATGAAACTGCATACTTAAAAATGGTGACAATGGTAAGGTTTATGTTATGGGTATTTTATAGCAAAATAAAAAATAAAATTAGAAAATATTTTAAAATATTAAGGGTTTTTGTTGTTTTTCAGTCGCTGTCATGTGTGTCTGACTCTTTGTGATACCATGGACACAGCACACCAGGCTTCCCTGTCCTTCACTTTGAGTTTGTTCAGATTCATGTCTATCGAGTCAGTGATGCTCTCTAAACATCTCATCCTCTTCTGCTCCCTTCTCCTTTTGCCTTCAATTTTTCCCAGCATCAGGTTCTTTTCCAGTGACTCGGCTCTTCACATCAGGTGGCCAACGTATTGGAACTTATTACTACTCAAATGCACAATTTTGGTGTCATGGCAGTATAGGGCATATTTTATATAAATGTTGGTGGTGGTTTCACTAAGCAGTGTCTGACTCATGACCCCATGGACTGTAGCCCACCAGGCTCCTCTGTCAATGGGATTTTCCAGGCAAGAATACTGGAGTGGGTTGTATTTCCTTCTCCAGGGGATCTTCCTAACCCAGGAATCAGACCCAGATCTCCTGCACTGCAGGCAGATTCTTTACCAACTGAGCTATGGGGAAAAAATATTGAAAATGTCAGTCTCCTATTGAATGCAAGTTGTGTATTCTGGCTGTGATTTCAGTGGAGGCTTCTTCTCTCCCCTTCCTAGTCAGAGAGGCCCAGAGTCTAGTTCTGTGTCAGACACATGACAGGAGTTTAGAAATACACATTGTATGGCTAGCTGGAGGTCTGATGGGATGTATGGGTGGACAGACAGTGGATAAATTAAAAAAAGGATGTCCATGTTAAAAAGTTGTTCAAAAGTATGTTATGGAAACTAGAATTCATATCCTACACTTTGGTAGTTATGACACCTTATATTCTCAAATCACTTCATTCCCTTTTCTAAAGAAAGGTATATAAATGATGGAATTCAGGGGAGGGGGTGGGGGGCAAGCCACGCAGCAAGTGGGATCTTAGTTCTGACCAGGGGTTGAACCTGTGCCCCTTTCATTAGAAGTTCAGAGTCTTAACCACCGGACCATCAGGAAAGCTCCCAGTGATGGATATCTTTAATCAAATTTGAGGGTAATCTTGAATCAGAAAGGCAGAATTCAAAATTGTATGGTGCTATTTATTTCTGAAAGAAGTATTTTATTCCCAAAGATTCCAAAGAAATCACAATCCTCATTTTAACATTTACAAGTGAGCCATTTTTATCAGCCACATTTTACAGGAAAGATCACTGGAGCAAAGGGAGAGAAGTACCTTGCTCAAGAGCACGTGATGAGAAAATGACAGAGCAGGAGCTGGGGGACAAGTCAGAGCCCGTCTATGGACCAAAAGTTCTACTGGTTCTTCCTCTTAAAGAAGGAAAGATAGGAAGGAAGCGGGGGAGGGAGAGAGGGGGGAGGGATGGGAAAGGAAAGAGCCTTCCATTTCAGCTTTTTAAAATTTAAAAGCCAAGTCATAATAACTCTGTGGTCCAATTTAATGCTTTATTCTAATACGAACAACGCAGAGTGGGGATTCTGCATGTCCTCCAATTCGAGTCTTACCAAATGATGTCTCTTGTGTCCCAGGATGCTGACCCCTTGCAGCTGCCCTGAGAGCCCGGGCCAGAGGTCCCACAACACCCAACGCCTTGCTCACTCTTCCTGTAACAGACGGTAACTTCCCTTAAAACACTCCAGGTTTCCAGGAGGCTGCATTGTTCTCAAATCCCCATCTTGGAGTTTCAAAAGACCTCATTTCCTCTGGTCATTCTTTCCCCTCCTCAGGCCAGAGGGGGAAGAAAGTCACCCCTACCGTCCCCCTTTGCTCTGGGTCACCCTCTCCTAAGGGACCTTCCAAAGTGCACTTAAAGTGATAAGACATCAATATCCTCTGTGAAGACCCACGACCTCAATGGCGTGGTGTGGAGGGTGGGGATGGTGGGGAAGGGGCAGGAGCAGGACGGGAATGAGTGGGAAATCACAGAAGGAGGAGCCTGATGAGAAAAGTCCAAGAAAGTCCATGACACTGGGTCTAAAGATACCAGTCTACTCATAAAAAAAGTTCATCAGGTGCACCCAAAAGTGTCATTGAATTAAAATTTATTCGAATACATGTTTCTACTATTGTTGCCAACTTAAACCAGTTTATATATAAGATGGGGTTTCCCAGGTGGTGCTAGAAGTAAAGAACCTGCCTGCCAATACAGGAGATATAAGCGACGTGGGTTTGACCCCTGAGTCAGGAAGATTCCCTGGAGAAGGAAATGGCACCTCTCTCCAGTACTCTTGCCTGGAGAATCCCATGGGTGGAGGGGCCTGGTGGGCTATACAGTACATGGGGTCACAAAGAGTCGGACACGATTGAAGCGACTTAGCACGCACATAAGACAGTATTTATAAGCAGTAATTTTTTAAAAAAGAAAAGAATTTGAGGGAAAAGAATTTGTGGTCTGCGTTTGTACATGCATGCACACTAAGTCACTTCAGTTGTGTCCAACTCTGTGTGACCCCATGAACAGTAGCCCGCCAGGCTCCTCTGTCCATGGGATTCTCCAGGCCAGGATACTGGAGCCGGTTGCCATGCCTTCCCCTGGGGGATCTTCCCAATCGAGGGATCGAACCCAGGTCTCTTGTGTTGCAGGCAGATTTTTCACCATCTGAGCTACCAAGGAAGCCCCAGTCTTGTGTTTACTAGCACTCTGTTCTCCTGGAGAAGTCACTTATCATCAATGCTGGGGTGTCTGCCTGGTCTTTATTCTTTAAATGAGTCTGTGGAAGGCCTCCTGTGCCTTAGAGAACTGATCACTGTGTTACTCTAGGCAGACACCTGCATCTCCAAGCTCATATTAGAGATTACACTGAGCAGACCCTTCCTTATTCTCCTCTCACAATTCTGGCCACACCTTGAAGGTGCAGCCCTACTCTCAGTAATGGTAAGACAGGTCAGATCCCCCAGGCCAGTCACAGGAGCCCCGGCCTCGGCACAACTATTCTTTAGGATCATATTCAAAGTGTTGGCGATTTCTCTCCTGGTGGTGAGCCTAAGAAAACACAAAATTACTCTCAGATGTCTTGCCCTTATTTTATCATTCTACTTTGTAAAGAATAAAACAAAAGACAGAACTTCAGACTGGAAAATGCAAACAATAGTAGGAAATGACACTCTAATTTTTGAACTCTCAAGAATAGGTCAGTTTTGGTGAAGGAGGAATTTCAGACTCTCCCCTCCCCCATCTACTTCATCATAGTGTGAGGTCAGGATAGGAAACCTGCAGCTCTCCTCAGAAGAAAAGACTAAAGACCAAGAATTTCAGTTTTTTTTCTCTTGATTCAGTTTGCATCCTTCAGATTTTAACCTTAAAAATAAATTTCAGGGTATCCAAAAAAATTCAGAAACTAATTTTTCTACAATACACATTTTCACAAAAATCTACACGTATCCCCGTGTTCATTGCACCATTATTTACAATAGCCAAGACATAGAAGCAACTTCAGTATTCACCCATAGATGAATGGAGAAAAGGGATGTGGTATATTTACACAATTGAATATTATTCAGCCATTAAAAAAAATGAAATCTGGCCATTTTGGACAGCATGGATGAACCTTGAGGGCATTATGCTAAGTAGAATAAGTCAGACAGAGACAAACAAATGCTGTCCAGTCTCACTAATTGTCAAACAAACAGACAAACACGCAAGCTTGTAGATACAGAGAACAGATAGTGGTTGCCAGAGGCGGGTGGTGGGGGCTGATTGAAATGGGTAAAAGCAGCCAAAAAATACAAACTTTCAGTTATAAAATAAGTACGGCATGGAGATATAACATACAACCTCTGATCATAGTTAATAATATTGTATTGTATGTTTGAAAGTTGCTAAGAGAGAAGATCTTAAAAGCTTCATCACAAGAAAAAAATACCCTATAACTATGTATGGTAACAGATGTTAACTAGACTAAACATTATGTTGTACACCTGAAACATATATAATGCCGTGTGTCAATTATACTTTAATGAAAAAGGAAAATAAATGTCATATAAATGAAAAAAATACACGGATACATTTTCAAATAATATGCTCAATACTTATCTTCAGCTTCCAGACTCCTTTTCTGATGAAGCAGCTCTAAATTTGAAGTATTAGGCCCAGTTATTAGCCTGAAAAAGTAGACCCTATTATCTAAGACATCTGGAAATTCAAGACAATTGTGTATTTATTGTACATTTATTGGATATATCTTGAGTTTGGGGACCTCCTATGTTTATCTCTCTTTTTCTAAGACCTCTGCTGCTTTTTTGCAACCACTGTATTGAGTTCTTTCAGGAACCACTGAACACAACTTCCCCAGAGAACTATTGCAGGTAAAAAAATTAAGCTGCACTGAAAAAGTTTTACTCAAAGTTATACCTAAATGGGGAATTCCCTGGTGGCTCAGATGGTAAAGAATCTGCCTGCCATGTGGGAGACCTGGGTCCGATCCCTGGGTCTGGAAGATTCCATGGAGTAGGAAATGGCAACCCACTCCAGTATTCTTGCCTGGAGAACTCCATGGACAGAGGAGCCTGGCAGGCCACAGTCCATGGGGTCGCAAAAAGTTGGACACAACTGAGTAACTAACACTTTCACGTTCATATCTGACTGGCAATAGCCTTGACAAAGAAGCTCCCAAAATGGCAAAAGAGAGAGCAATTGTCATAAAATTGGCAAAACTTCTTAATCAACGACTCCTGGGTGTCCCACATGTGGGAGGGTCATTCCTGGTTCCTCAGCTCTGAGTCAAAAACTGTTGGTTTCTGACCCTTGAGTTGTGGGCCCGGGGAAACCCTGATGCGATCCTGGCTCTGACCTCTGCCCTTGAACTTGGGGATGACCAAGAGGACCTGGGGGAGCTGACCCAGCAGAGGAACTGGTGAAGACCCCACGGTCAGAACCCTCTCCAGCTGGAGCCCCAGCCCTCAGATCTGTAACAGCTAATGAAAGGCTGCAGCTTTCTGCACTGAGTTTGGGGAAATTTTGTCCTATAGTATTGGATTGGCCAAAAAGTTCATTTGGATTTTTCTGTAAGGAAAAGCCCAAACAAACTTTTTGGCCAACCCAATATTTCGAAACCACAGCTAACGAATACACCCTGTTAGGTTTCCCCACTGGGGTCAGCATTGACTTCTGCACTGCAACTTTGCTTGAGGACAGAAGAGCCCTTGGAGCCAGAAGGCATGGGGAAGAAGGAAATGTAGCTTTCCCCTTATTCTCAGCCCTTCCTGTGGGCCCTCTCCCCAAGTCTCACACGCCCAGGCCTGCCAATGGAGGAAGTGCTTCTGCAGAGGGGAGCAATCCATTGACTCCTTCATTCAATGTCCTGTTGTTCTTTACAACAAAAAGGCCTGCGATATTGGGGGAGGGAGCTGGACCCCCCAAGAGCTAACTGGTCACTGACATCTCCTGTTGATGGTTGTCAGAGCCTTGGCCAGCACCATTCTATTGCCAGGCTTGCATTGCATGCATTACTCACAGAGGGTAACAGAAAGCTGGTTCAAAAAGAGACCCTGACACACGGAGGCGGCGGAAGGCAAGTTGACCAAACCCTGGAGAAGCGGCAGCCCGTTACTGAATCCTGGCTGCCACTTGGTCTGAGAAAACAGAGCACCAGTAGGTATTCAAATGATGAAGCACACGAGGCAGGTATGTTTCAACACACGACTCAGCCTCGTGATATCCTTCTCACCCCCCAGGTCATGGTCTTGCCTCTCAGGACGGAAGCAAGTCTTACCCACAGCACAATTTTGTCATCCTCAACGCTGCACACACTTCCTAAGTCCAGACTCCTTCTGGGCCACCTCTTTCCGGCTGGCTGCCCACCTGCTGCCCTCACCCTAATCTTAACACACAATGCCTCTGAACATCTGTGAAGATCAGGTATCCTTGTCTGAAATTAACCCACTGAACTGCCCCCTGATTTTATCTTGTTTTGTTTCTTTGAATCCTTCCACGCAAGACCAGAAGAACTTCAGTCTTCTTCTCCGTCATAAAATCTTAATTTCGTATCTTTCCCCTCATTTTCTTGTTTCATTTAGAACAGACGCCAATTCATGTTTTCCTGCTTCAGCTCCTCCTGAAACCCCACCTGTCCTACATCAAGAAAAGCCATTCAGCACCTTATGCCAGTTCTGCATTGAATTATTGATGCCACTCACACTGCTAGATTTCAAGTTCCTCAAGAGCCATGAGGAACGCTTCCCAGATGGTGCTAATTGTAAAGAAACTGCCTGTCGGTGCAGGAGACACAAGAGACACGAGTTCTATCCCTGGGTCAGGCAGATCCCCTGGAGAAGGAAACGGCAATGCACTCCAGTATTCTTGCCTGGAGAATTCCATGGCAGAGGAGCCTGGTGGGCTACAGTCCACCGGGTCACAAAGAGTCGGATACAAATGAAGCGACTTAGCAGGAAGCAGGCAATAGCCATGAACTTTGCGATTTGTTTGGTCTATTTCGTCAGCTGTGCATTTCCGTGTTCATTTACTACTTCAAACGCAGACTAAACGGGGAGTAACAATGTGAAACCCAAAGGCAGAAAATGATGATTTTTCTTAAAAGGCACAGAGAGAAATGGGGACATTTCTAGAATAACTGGGACACAATTATTCTAGTGCCTTTTGCTCTGAAAGAACCACAGAAGTTGACCTTTTAGCATTTGGCTCCAGCTGAACCTAGCGTGGAGATGGATGGAGGAAGAGGGGGGATGCAGGAGGTGGGTTGCCCCTGGGTGAGGAAGAGTTCATCCCTGAGAAGATGGTCACAGAAGCCACTGCTAAGAGCCAAGCAAACACCAATGTTTGTCCCAGTGACCGCCGGGCAGCAGGTCCAGAGAGCCAAAGCAAACATGCACCTTCTTTCCCTTCCTGTGACCCTCCTGCCCACAACGCACCCTCCCCCAGTCCTCTGTCCCCCCACCCACCCCTAGAGAGTTGCCATTCCATCCAGCTCTGTTATTCTGGAAGAACTTTTCTGTCCTTTCTATCTACCCTACTAGCTACAGTTTACTGGGTTGCTCAGAACTTGGCAGACTTGGAGCAAACATATACTGGAGCTTACAGAAATGATCTCACTTAATCCTCGGAGATGCTCTGCAATGAAGTAGGCGTTATTAGCATCTTCCTTTTACAGGGAAAGAGACAGAAACCCTAAGAGTTCTTAGCTTGCCCAAAGTTACAAATCCAGCTGAGGTCTGGACCCAGAAGCCTGGCCCCTAACTTGACATCTTTCTACTGCTCGTCACCCCACCTTCACAGCAGCCAACCTCGGCCAAGTCTCCAGGCCAGTGCAGCTCAGGAATGTGGGGACTTTAGGGAGAGAAGGAGCCACCTTACCAGGCAGGGGCTTCCCCAGCACGATGGAGAAACTGCAGCCCAGCACACAGTTTGTGTTCAGTGATTATTGGACCAACAAGGGAGCGTCTTGTTGGCAGCCACCTTCTCTATCTCTGGGCAGAATCCTCCCCCAGGGTTGCTTTGTCAGGATATTCTGAGAGCCTGGGAGGAGAGCAGACCTTGGCCCAGCATTTCCAGTGGCTACATCTGTGAGAAGATGAGTATGAAGTGTATGAAGATCCCCTATCAGGACTTCCCTGGAGGTCCAGTGGCTAAGACTCCTTGTTCCCAGTGCAGTGAGTGTGGGTTTGATCCCTGGTCAGGGACATAGATCCCCAGTGCAGCAACTAAAGATCCTACACGTCACAACAAAGACCTGGAATGGCCAAATGAATAAAAATATCTTTTTTAAAAAATAAAGAGCCCTTATCTGTGCAAAGACGTAGTACCTTCATTTCTCCAAAACCAAACCTGCTATCTCTGGAGCTCCCCACTTTTACCGATGTTGGAAAACTTACTCTTGCTAATTGATGATAATTTAGTCAATTCGAGATTTTTTTCAGCCCATTTTAGGTAAATACTTAGTCAATTCATACTTTGCTCCTTGTGCCTTCTCATTTCCTTCTTCCTCAAGACAACCTAAGTTTCGGGGAGAAGAACGTTTCTTCTCTAAGACCAAAATTTTATTTCTGAATGAAGTGTTTGGAGACCATGGTATATTAGTAGCAAGTCCCAGTTGGAGGCAGATGCATGAGTCTCATGCGGTTGGCCTGGGGCTGCCCAGGGTGGGGTTTACTGTCATCAAATGGGCAATGCATGGGGCCCCCAGAGACCAGGCTATGTCAGAGATTCACTGAGCTTTCCAATGGTTTCTGTGATTACTAAAGAGATCTTAGATGCAAACATAGTTTCCAACACAGGGAAGAGGTGTCAGAGGCCCCTCTGTCACAGGTCCTAACATGACTTGTAGGAGTTGGCCAGTCAGACTGAGCCACGTGGGAACTGAAATCACCCTGATCTTCTGCCCTGCTTTACACCCTATGTCAGTTAAGGGAAAACATAAGTACCAGCATTTTTGTGGCTTAAGACAATCAAAATGTATTTCTCACCCGGATAGGAATCCAACACAAAGGCTCCTTGTAGGCTGGACTGGTTCATCTCATGACGCTACTGTCTCCTGACCGACGGGGGAACGACAGCGGTAAAGTTTTCATTGATTCTTAAAAACCTCAGTCCAGAAGTGACAAGTTTCACTTCCACTCACGTTCCAGTGGCTGCTCTCCCGGCCCCGCCTCCCTCTCCTCCATCCTCTCCCCACCGCTGACCCGGTTTCCTGGGGTGGCTGCAGGTGCCTTGCAGGGAGGCAGACACTCACAGGGAGACCGTACTCTCACCAGAGCCAGGTGGAGCCTCAAAGTCAGAAAGCCTGGGTTGAGGAGTCAACCGTTGGTGACAGATAAACCCGGGTTAAATCCCAACTCCCCTCTCACATACTAGTTAACCTGGAGCCAGTTACTTAGCTTGGGACTCTGGATACACATCCAGCATTCAGCACTCCCTCTAGGTCGTGTCAAGTGCTTAAGTGTGAGCCATCACGTGGGCTCTGGTCTCCTAGTCAAACTGCAGAGGCCAAAGTGAAGTCCCCAGAGCCGGTGACATTTGCTTGTGGCCATTGGAGCCCTCTGCGTGGCATGCATTAGAATCAGGAGCAGGGGCTTCCCTGGTGGTCCAATGGTTAAGAATCCGCCTCCCGATGCAGGGGACATGGGTTCGATCCCTGGTTCAGGAAGATCCCACATGCCGTGGAGCAGCTAAACCCATGTGCCACATCTACTGAAGCCCGCACACTTAGAGCCTGTGCTCCTCAACAAGAGAAGCCATAGCAATGAGAAGCCCACCCACTGCAACTAGAGAGAAGCCCCTTCTTGCCACAACTAGGGAAAGCCCACACACAGCAATGAAGACCCATTGCAGACAAAAATAAATAAATAAATAAATTAATTAAAAAACAAAGAGTTGGAGAGAGGTGGGCACCTTGTCCCTTCTTCAGCCTCCTCGGGGTCTAACGAGGAGCAGCTGCAGGAAGAGTTTAAGCAGAAACAGACACAAGGAAGGAAGGACACAGAAGGGAAGGATGTAGGGGACAACTGGTCAGGGAGAGGGCACGTGGAGGGATTGAGAGCCACAGGCAGCAGGTGGAGGCTGGTGGGGGCCCTGATCAAGGAGCCGAGGAAGCAGGGAGGACCTGAGAGTGTTACCACAGGCCTAGACATCCCCCGGCCCAACCCGTGTCCACTTCTCAGAGGACGAACTACGGGTCTTGGAAACTGCCCTTGTCCACACCGGGTTCTGGGTCATGATTCTCCCAAGTGCTCATCTCAGAAACATGCTGTTATTCCCCAGGTGTTGCAGGTTAAACGTGACCCATTCCCCAAAATGGATATGTTGACATCCTAACCCCTGGCACAGTTGAAGGTGACCTTCACAGAAAACCACATCCTTCCACATATAAGTTGAGGTCACACTGGAGTCAGGTGGGCACTTAATCCAATGTAACTGATGTCCTTATAGGAAGAGACATAGGGACAGGCACCCGCAGAGCGGGAAATGCCAAGGGAAAATGGAGGAGGACGTTCATGTGACCCCAGCCACAGAGATTACAGTGCTACCCTGCAACCTCAGGCTGCAAAGCATTGATGGACATGGCCAGCCACGGGGGGTGGAGCGATGAGGAGATTCTCCCTCCAGCCCCCGAGCAGGAACAAGCCTGAAGACATAGCCTCCAGAGCTATTGTTTTAAACCACCTAGTTTGTGGGGGTTTGTTACAGCAGCCCTTGTTACTAGTACAACCCTCCTTCATTTGACAAATATTATTGAGCATGGATTGGGCTTCTCTGGTGGCTCTGCAGTAAAGAATCCACCTGCAATGCAGGAGATGTAGGTTCGATCCCTGGACTGGGAAGATCCCCTGGAGAAGGAAAGGGAAACCCACTCCAGTATTCTTGCCTAGAGAATCCCATGGACAGAGGAGCCTGGCAGGCCACATGCAATCCATGGGGTTGCAAAAGAGTCAGACACGACTCAGCAACTAAGCAACAGCTATTGAGCTATTACCCTCTGAGTATTGAACAAAACAGATTTGGGTCTTGCCTCCATAAAACTACAGTCTGCTGGGAGAAACTGACATTAATTTAAAAGTTAATTATGGAAGTCCAGGGGTCTTAGTCACTTGTTTATCCCCGCACTAGATGCTAGCACAGTGCATGCATGCTTCAGTTGTGTCCGACACAACTTCAGTTGTGTCTGACTCTTTGCAACCCCATGGACTGTAGCCTGCCAGGCTCCTCTGTCCATGAAATTCTCCAGGCAAGAATACTGGAGTGAGTTTCCATTCCCTTCTCCAAGGGATCTTCTCAACGCAGAGATCAAACCTGGGTCTGTTATGTCTTCTGCATTGGCAGGAGGGTTCTTTACCACTAGTGCCACCATTGCAACTGCCCCGAATTCCTTTCCTTCTCTCCTGCCTCTCTGGGGAGGTTTTTCTCCCTTCCTGGTCTTTTCTCATGCAAAGAGATTTAAACTCTCTTGGCTTCTCAGAAAGGGTCCTGCTTAGATGCTGTGAGAAAGGTGAACCTATTAATATTTGATATTTAGATTTCATTTTTGTTCTTCTCATGAACTCGTGCATTATCAAGTGAATATATAAAGAACCAGCTGCAAGCAGCCTCAGGTCTTTGCTTTTTGCAAAGCAGGAATGATTCTGAATTATTTGCAGACCTTGAAAATCCAGATCTCTAATCAAGAGCCCTTCTTCTAGGGCGGGAAATGAACACCTTCCGTGAAGTATCTCTGATTTCTCGGCTACTCTCTGATCTCATGGTTTCTCACACGGGGCCTCTGGTATAATAGACACTCTCATTTTCCCCATTTGACACCAGTTCACTGTTGGTCAAGGTGCCCTGCCGGAGGCCACAAAGAAGAACCTGGGCCGGGGATTTACAGATGTGTGCCCTTGGGGAAGTCCCTCCAGGTCTCTGACCCTCATCGTGAGCCCGAGCAGAGGGAGAGGTTGCTACTAGACACCGCTGAAGGCCAGGGCAAGCTCCAGGGTGCAATTAGCTTGGGTAGCAGACAGGGAGGATCAGAAAGACCAAAGAACAGAACCCTCAGTTCCCAAAACTTCACCAGTTCTTTGTTAACTAGGACCCAGTGATTGGCTTCAGTTCATCAGCATTTCTTTGATGCTGATCTCCTAAGTGATACTTAGGAGATTCCTTAGCAACCAGCATCCTTACAAGAGCTAAGGAACCAAGACATCACTCAGCGTATTTGGCCCAGCCGAGGCAAAGTGGCCAGCAGAGAAGTCTGGAACCTAGGGAACTCACATTGGAAGGCTGGGGAGGCAGAAACCAACACAATATTGTAAAGCAATTATCCTCCAATTAAAAAGAAAGAAATTTTTTAAAAAGGCCAGGGAACTTACAGAATTGATCTTGACACCAGCTGACACCTCAGAGTAGCTAGGAATTTGCTACCTTCACTACTTTAATGCCTGAAACCCTAAATGTCTTGTTGTTATTAACTTAGTGACTGTTGTTCATGGTTATCCCACTGGGAATAAATTCATTTGGTATGAATCTTGATGTCATACGTACAGGACTTTCATAAAAATTACCGTATGATTCAGCATAAATTAATCTCTCTTTAATGTGAACTGCTGGGCTTCCCTGGTGGTTCAGTGGTAAAGAAGCAGCCTACCAATGCAGGGGACATGAGTTCAATCCCTGGTCCAGGAAGATCCCACCTGCCATGGAGCAACGAAGCCCATGCGCCACAACTATTGAGCCTGTGCTCTAGATCCCAGGAGCTGCAACTCCTGCAACAAAGCTGAGTGCCCTAGAGCCAGTCAGTGTTCCACACCAAGAGAAGTCACCACATTGAGAAGCCCTTGAACCACAACTAGAGAGAAGCCCATGCAGCAAGGAAGACCCAGCATAGCCAAAAATAAATAAATAAAATTACAAAATAAAATGAAGTGAAATGTTAACAATCAAGTCATACTTCTTAGGTCCTTAAGCCACTGGCAGAGCCTTTGTTCTAACTATTATTATTTGTGAATTGTGCATGGTATTTTCAAATGTATACATTCAGAGATTTCTCCCAGCACCCCACTCCCCTATCTATACATCACTGCTGCTTTGCCAAACAAATTTGTCCAATCAATATCTCTGTGTCGTTATCTTTAAAGATGTCACCTTGTGTTTGCAGCTGTTAGTCCATCAATACATGTAAAGATTTCTGAGCAGCTTCGATAGCTGTGAAACGAATCATATTTTTACACTACATTCATTCAAGGACCATCCACCTAGGAAAGACATCAGGATCTTTTCTATTATGCCATGAAAATATTCTCTTGATTGCCTACCATACCTTATCATAGAGGGGTCGATTCACCTCTAAACAAGATCATATTTTAGAAAGTGAGCATTAGAATCAGATTACTTCAAGGGGAGTGTTACTGTAACTCAGATGACTTCATATGAACATATTTAGTATATCACCTCAAACATGCTGATGCCAAGTGAAAAACCATGCGGATGTTGGTCATATTCTAACCAGACACTGAATGTTCTAAATACACAGCCCATCCATTTGCTCTGCTGCAAATGGGAACGAGCAGAAACAGACACCAATGGTAGAGAAAATATCCAGCAAAGAATCGCAAAATGGTAAATCATCATGGTGCTGACACTTCATGAACTTGACCTTAAAGATCTCAACAGCAAAAGAGAGTTGTTTTTAAGGGGTCAAACTATAAATTTAATTTATGTGGGGTCTTGCAATACGGACCCAAAGCAGAGGTGACATACATATATAATTTTGAGTTAGACAACTCATTTGACTCATTTTATTAATTCCACTCCAACTTTTGACATTTGATTAGCCCTCTTAATGTTTAATTCCAAACCCCTAGAGAAAATGCCTAGTGTCTACTGAATTCTTTTTTATTCCATAGTTGTGTGTGTGTGTGTGTGTCTGTGTGTGTCTGTGTGTGAAAAGCACAGCGTGATGCAGGCGAGTCAGTAGTTTACCGTAAAGTACAAGATCCATGTAACTCACATCCTTTTTGGCTTCTATCAGAAGCTGCTGTGAGTCTCCTTGAGACAGTGTTTGTCTCACTCTTGGTCATGACAGCGTGATGGATATGATCCATCATGTTCATTTCCTTCCTGTGTTCCTTGCCCTATTGGAACAGGCATGAGATGATGCTAATCTGATGAAAACTCAACATGATTTGTTTATTACTGGAGGTTTATTTAGGGCCGTCACCATGACCTATATCCATTAGTAACCTCACAGGTTCTTAAAGGGACACTAATAATAATACCTGACTTTTTCAAAACTCAGTATGCTGAGTACAAGCCCACATAAAAGGTGTTTCTCTGCTCCACTTCTCCCCTGCCTTCCCATCCCTTTTAAGAATCACTTTGAGTTGTATACACTTTTACATACACATACACACAAAAGAAAACTTCAGGACATTAATGATCCAACATCCCATAGTGAGGTGCACTAAAGAAAACAAAAATGTTCCACACTCTTGAGTGAGATGGAATTCTCATGACCCGACGTGGTTTTGAAACGTTTATCTACTAATAAGAAAACGAAAACCAAGTCCGGCCGAAAGTTGCAGACATTTCCTCATGTCCACTAACCCAGATCCAACTTGTGTACTGGAGTGGTGGCCGTGCTCACTGTGTTCTGCTGATACCAAGCCTGTTTAGCTTCTGCAAGATCACTGCAAACCCCAGACAGTCGAAACTTAATGCCCATGGCGTCCAGCAAGGAATTAAGCGTCTGACCAAGTGCTCTCTGGGAAAAACAGCTGTATCAGTGGGAAAATGAGATGAACCAGGCAAGTCTTTAAAGAGCATTTGTTGATGAGGCCTAACCTTGTAGAGTACTAGCAAAATCTCTCACCTGAGCCTTCTATCTGGATGTATACACAGGTGCACCGGGATAGTCAGCCCTCCATCCCTGCCTGTTCCCCATCTGTAGATTCAATGGACCACAGGTGCAAAGTTTTCAAAAGCAAATTCCAGAAAGTTCCAAAACCAAACTTGAATTCGCAGTGGGGTCAACTATTTACACAGCATTTACATTGCATTAAGTATTGTTGATTTAACGTGTACAGGAGGGTTGTGGTTGTTTTGTTGTTTCAGTCACTAAGTCGTGTCCGATTCCTTTGCAACCCCATGGACTGTAGCCCACAAGGTTCCTTCTGTCCGTATGCATAGGTTATATTTGAATACCATGTTATTTTATAAGGGGCTTGAGCATCCTCGGATTCTGGCGTCCATGAGGGGTCCTGGAATCAATCCCCCTCAGACACTGAGGGACCACGGTACCTAAGGATGTAGTTTGCAGGTCCACAGAGCTTATGTGTGCACGCTAAGTCTCTTCAGTCATGTTCAACTCTTTTTGATCTACGGACTGCAGCACACCAGGTTCCTCTGTCCATGAGATTCTCCAGGAAAGAATACTGGAGTGGGTTGCCACGCCCTCCTCCAGGGAATCTTCCTGACCTAGGGATCAAACCGCATCTCTTATGTCTCCTGCATTGGCAGGCGGGTTCTTTACCACTAGCGCCACCTGAAAAGCCCCAATTGAGCTTAACTCTGCTCAAAATTAGTTTAAGAGTCTGCAGAAAAGATGCATAAAGCACTGTGTTTTGAAGTGTTTGATTTGTCAGCAAGAAAGTTTTTTTGGTGTTCAGATATGTGAAGTGGAAATAGAAGACAGTATCCTAGGTGACTCACTGGTAAAGAATCCACCTGCAAGGCAGGAGACCTGGGTTCAATCCCTGGGTCAGGAAGATCCCCTGGAGAAGGAAATGGCAACCACTCCAGTATTCTTGCCTGGAGAATTCCATGGACAGAGGAGCCTGGTGGGCTACAGTCCATGGGGTCACAAAGAATTGGACATGACTGAAGCGACTTAGCACGCACACATGCAGCACTACCTTTACACACTTTGCTTTTGGTTTTCTCCATAAAAGGATAAGCCAAACAGATGAAAGACTGAGTTTGAAGGAGCTAGTTCACGCCTGTGTCTCTTGCCACCTCCTCTAAATTCAGTAGAGGAAAAAACCCATGAAACAAATGATTATATTAGATAGGAACTAGAAAGTCATGGGCTTCCCAGGTGGCTCAGTGGTAAAGAAACCGCCTGCCAGTGCAGGAGATGCGAGTTCAATCTCTGGTCAGGAAGATCCCTTGGAGACGGGCATAGCAACCCACTCCAGTATTCTTGCCTGGCAAATCCCATGGACAGAGGAGTTTGGTGTGCTGAAGTCCATGGGATTGACTTAGAAACCAACCAACAGCAACAAAGAAAGCCATAGTGCTAAGGGGGAGAGACCAACATACAAGAAGGTGACTCCCGGCCACAGCACCCAGACAGTGTGCTGGTTGGTTGGTAAAGCCTTGGGAACTTGCCTGAAAACAGGACCGTTGCTGCAGTGACCCAACTTCAACAAAATCGATCCTAATGGCAAGATTATCAACACCACATGAAATGCACAGTCAGGATATTTATTGATAGAAGAGTTTTCCTTCAGTCACCAGATGAAGCAAAGATGATTCCACCTTGAAGGTTAATGACCTGACCAACGAGTCTGAGTTTTTTCTCTGAGTAGCAAGAAGGAAGGCTCTCTGGCCCTGGGTTCTTTAAAACTGAGATTTTCTGCATTAAACGCAAGCTCAATAACAAACCCTTGTAGCCCCATTCTGTCTGCCTTTCTTGAACCAAATGAAAGCTGTTATTTAGTTTTGACTCTTGCTTGCAAGATGAAGTGGTCTCATGGTCTCCAGAGATTTGTAACCTCACACATGCAGAAGGACTATAAATTATGTGCTTTTGTTCCCAACCTGGCAACTTCTTCCTTACACTTTTTTCCTGTACAAACATCTGAAGAAAGTACTCAGAAACTGTGGGCAACAGTGTTGTAGGGAGAGAGGCCTCCTTTTAAGGGGAGGGAGGGAGAAACACTTTAGAGGATGAAAAAACCATGGGGCTTGGTGAAGTGAGCTAAACTTTTAAGAGGTGGTTCTGGCGTCTCATTTGAATTTACTGTTGTTGCTGTTTAGTCGCTAAGTTTTACCCGACTCTTTGCGACCCCATGGAATATAGCCTGGCAGGCTCTTCTGTCCATGGACACTCCAGGCAAAAATGCTGGAGTGGGTTGCCGTTTCCTTCTCTAGGGGATCTTCCTGGTGCAGGGATCAAACCCTTGTCTCCTTCATTGGCAGGCAGATTCTTTGCCACTGAGCCACCATTTGAATTTATTAATAATAATGAAAATCTTCCCAAGAAAACACAAAAATAGACCATCTCAAACTCAGCGAAAAACCCCAAACGCCATCTGTTGCTGCAATGAACCATTTGACTGGGAGAGGAGGTGGCTCGCAAATAGAAGTTCGCACATAAGTATCCACTCTGTGCCCTCTGCCTGGGACCCTTGCTGGGATGCTCAGATTACTATGTTCTTTAAAAACAAGTGTGAAAGCGTGTACGTGACACATTTATGTAGCTTTGGAGAAGCAACTTAGATTAAGCAAAGGTGTCAAAGAAGTTTGAAGTAAGGAACTTTTTTTTCTTTTCTATTCCTTTAATTTTTTAATTTTATATTGGAGTATAGCCCATTAACAATGTTGTGATAGTTTCAGGTGAACAGGGAAGGGACTCAGCCATACATATACATGTATCCATTCTCCCCCAAACTGCCCTCCCATCCAGGCTGCCACATAACATTGAGTAGAGTTCCTTGTGCTGTACAGTAAGGTTCTTGTTGGTTATCCATTTTAAATATAGCAGTGAGTCCATGACCATCTCAAACTCCCTAACTACCCCTTCCTCCCATATTCCCCCACCCTCCCAGCCCTGGCAACCATTAGTTCATTTTCTAAGTCTGTGAGTCTCTTTCTGTCACGTAAATTCATTTGTAACATTTTTTAGATTCCACATATATATATATATATAAGGAGTGTCATATGATATTTCTCCTTCTCTGTCTGACGTATGAAGTGAGGAGTATTTTGATGCTGCTTTGAAGGGATTTCCCTTCTAAAACACACAATCGTCGCTTGATGGTTTTTGACTTGCTAAACAAGATCACTGCACTGAATGTAGTTTAAGCCCGCCTCTAAACCAAGGGCTAGTTTGCAGTTGCCCTGACCACGCCAGAATTCAACTCTGTTTCAGAGATGTTAAAAGGGGAAAAAAAAAATTATCTGGAAATGAAATACTTTTTAAAACGTAACCCATGGCATGATTGGGCATTGTCTTTATCTGGGAAATCATGTTCTTGGCATCAGCAGAGTGTTTGTGCTTCAGTGTCCTCTCGAAGCAGTACTATGCAAGGCCAGAGACTGGTGTTTGGTAATGAAGGAATAGCTTTCCAGATCTGCCTGGTAAACAGCAGTTTGATTAGATCATCTGGCCTTTAATAAAGAAGAATGGGAGTAGCGAAACAGGGACCAGACCAAAACAGAAAACCCCCCTCCAACCTCCACAGCAAATCTCCCTGGGTTGTCCCCGCGACTTCAAGTTGACCCACGACAGCAAAGCCCCAGGGAGCAGTTAGCACAGGAGCTGAGAGCTCGTCCTGCCTGTGATGTTTACAGCGACAAGCGCGATGCGGCCACGCGGCTTTCAGCGCCGGAACCCGCGGCCGTGCCCGAATCGGCCGGTAGATGGCGCACCAGGCCTCCGCCTCAGCCGGCCGAGCCGCTTGGGCTGGTGAGGCGGGCAAGGATTTTGATTCCTCAAAAACATAAATTCTACTTGATGAACAATAATAATAAAGGAAATTGACTACTGGGCACCATGGAGATGAATTTTTAAAGCCCCGAACTCCAGTTATTTGATATTATTTAATTTAATTTACTAAATCTGAATAACTTTGGGTGAAAGGCAGAGGGAGTGTGGAGGGCGGGGGAGAGGGAGCCCAGTTAAAAAATTTCCCGTTTGGGGGCAATGCACCACCTCAAAAGTACTGGAAGGTCAGTGCTAAGGACCTTCTTAATATAAGCACAGCAGTGGAGCCTAAGCCAAGTGCTTTCCAGCTGCTTCTTGAAGTAGAAGCCTTATCTCTTAAAAAAAAAAATAAGATCTCTAAAAATTTTTAATAATCTCTAATCATCTTTATTAAAGATCTTATTTGTTTTATTAAGAGATAAGGATTCTACTTCAAGAAGTACCTGGAAAGCACTTACCTTAGCCTCTGTTCCTTTCACATCTAAATTTTTTAATTTGGTGAATGTGTGTGTGCTAAGTCATGTCTAACTCTGTGACCCTATGGACTGTAGCCCACCAGGCTCCTCTGTCCATGGGGTTCTCCAGGCAAGAATATTGGAGTGGGTTGCCATGCCCTCCTCCAGGAGGATCTTCCCAACCCAGGGATCGAACCCAAGTCCCTTATGTCTCCTGCATTGGCAGGCGGGTTCTTTACCACTAGCGCCTCCTGGGAAGCCCAAGTTGGTGAACGTACATCTCTAATACAAATGAAGACACCGCAAAACTTAGAAATTCTATTCATCTTCTGATCCACAAAAATTTTCTACAAGTAGATGCAAAAAGTCCTTTTATAAAAACGCAGCCCCCACCTTCCCCTCCATGTAGCTCCAGCGCACACGTTCTGTGTTTGCACAGACGTGAGTGTGTGTCTGTATGCACAGGCACATGTATTAGTTCAGAGATCTTCGGGTGTGTACACGTCTGTGCTGGGATGCACACGCTGTCTGTGTACCCCTCTCCTCTATTGTTTTCAGCATAACTGATTTTGGCACCAGCTCTTTAGCACTGTGGAAGGGCCTTCATTAGCACTGGGACAGTGTCCAAGAAGAATCCAGAAAAATCAACACATGGCTGCTCTTGTTCTCACGATAAATGACAGCTTTGGTGGAAAACAACAACAGTCAAGAAGCAAAACAAAAACCAAAAAGCAACAAGAGTAGTGATAACATGAACAGGAGTCAGACATCATGAACTCAGATTTTTAAAAAGATTAAATGTATTTATTTATTCCATTTTTACAACTCTCTTCCTTTGCCACTCACCCTCTGGGTACTTTCACACCATTAGAAAATACAAATAATGAAAGTGTATTAAGGATCCTAAGAAAAAAAAACTGAACTGAAGGAAAAAAAAACCAACAATCATGTGGTCTTATGTCTCTTTATAGCCACAAACATGCTTATTACATTCTTTAAAATGTGTGAAAATATATAAGGGGCACATTTATGTAACCTTACTGTTATGGTGAGGCATAAGCTGCTTTATCAGTAAACCGATAAAGTAAACTATATCAGTTCCCAAATCGAATGCTGTCCTTTGAACCTTTCGTACCAATAATCCACAGTTCTTTGGAACCAGGATTCTGAAAAGATGAGCCTTTCTTGAAAACTAGAATCTCCCTAATTACCCAAAAGTCTTGCCTCAAAACCATTAACAGGAACTTTTGGTTCATTCAGCTGCCACAAGATTATGTAAAGAAGGCAGTAATTTCTAAACTAGTCAAAAATCCAATAACAGTGTGTGTGTGTACGTGGCTATGTCCTTCCATCATACCTAAATAGGTAGATGATAAATCACACGTTGAAGGAAAGCAGTAAACAAACAAACCATGGAAGACTTGGCTTCAAAGGGTTAATTCCTTTGCTCTTCAGCTGTCAAAACAATGGTGGAAAATTGAAGTGTGCGTGGCCCTTTAAGGCCAGAGGCTGTGCCCAGGAGACCAGCCAGCAAGAGAGAAAACCCCACTGGGTCTTGAGCAAAGAAAAGCTATGAAGCTATTGTGCTATTCATCTCTCTATTAATCCTTTGCCTTCTCTTTCCTCAGTTTCTCAGATTTTGTGAGTTGTTTGTAATTGGAGAGTCTTGAAATTTTTCAAGGAGAAGGGAAAGAGGAACAAGACAGCAGTGACACCAATGTGAAAAAAGAAAAGGAGGGAGAAAGTACCTGGGATTTGTAGGCATGCACTTTCTCCCTTCCTTTAAAATGTTTCACTACTTTCCCGTTTCTTTTTCCCTTTTCCTTGAAAATTTTTGAGACTTTCTTTGCTTCAGAAGAGGACAAGGATGAGTGTGGGGTAGGCTCGGACCCTGCAGGATGCTGGTGGTGAGTCCAGAGGAGAAGGAAGGTGGACATGAGTAGGTGGCAAGAGAAGCCTCTGAAAGAACCCACTCTTAAGCTTTAAGACATGCTGGGAGAACAGTTCTGGAGTAACTCAGAATCAGGAACAGCCTGAGAGGTCAGATCATGGCAGAGAGCAAACTCCAAGTTAATTCATTCATTTCACACGGGTTTATTAAGTGCCCCTGATGTGACAGCCAGGTTTCCCCCATGGTTCAGTGGTAAAGAAGCTGCCTGCAATGCAGGAGACACAGGAGACATGAGTTCAATCCCTGGGTGAGGAAGATCCCCTGGAGAAGGCCATGGCAACCCCCTCCAGTATCTTGCCTAGAAAATCCCATGGACAGAGGAGCCTGGTGGTCTACAGTCCATGGGATCACAGAGAGTCAGACATGACTGATGGATTGAGAATACAGGCATGATGTGACAGGCACCCATTAAGCCCTAGGCAAGCAAAAGTTAACAAGCTACTTCTTCTCAGTGACTTTCTTACGGAGAACATAGCCACCATCTTGTCTGACCTCAGACTTAGTCAAAGTACAAAATCCTCTAACGCAGGAGGCAGAGGTGAAAACCCTTATGAGTCTATGGTTCAAGAAGAAATTAAATCCATCTCTCCCGATCACCGAATGTTGAAAGGACACCCTCTCAGGAGTTCAGTGGTGAACGGGATTCCCTGGTGGCTCAGTGAGTAAAGAAATCACCTACAGTTCAGGAGACATAGGTTTGATTCTTGGGTCAGGAAGATCCCCTGGAGGAGGGCATGGCAACCCACTCCAGTATTCTTGCCTGGAGAATCCCTTGGACAGAGGAGCCTGGCGGGCTGCAGTCCATGGGGTCACAAAAGATTCAGACACGACTAAAGCAACTGATCATGTGCGCACATCTGTTGACAACAGTCCATCCTTAGAAATGGCTCCATTTCAACCCATTACCGATCACGATTATGAATAAGCTCATGCTGGACAGATTGTCTCACTCTCCAAGAAGGACCAGAAAGCTGACTGAAAAGTCTCCAAGAGGAGGAGAGCTTCTAAACAGATCAGAGGCTACCTCTCAACAGCCTATTCAATAACCCCACAGAGGAGGACAGAAGCGGCCCAGCTTTTGGCAGGAAGACCAATGTCAACACTCTCTATATTTATTTATTGGCAGCTTGGAAGGCAGCCACCATTTATGGTCCTTCATTCCCAAATAGAGGGAGTGATGGTTCCTGCCAACAACGTTTCCATGCCACCTGACAGGTCTCTCTCTCCACAAGCCAGGAGGGGAAAAGGATCCAGGACACTCACCGTTGGCCGCCATGTTTGTGACATATTTAACGCTGCCTACACTCCCAAAGATGCCAACTGGAGAAGAGAATGGGCTGCAAGCTCCCCAAAATGGCTCAGCGCTCACAGAAGGAAGGCTTGGAAGGGCAGAACCTGACCATGTCCACACACAGTCACACCACCCCAGTGCAGTCAAGACCATATTGGCATTCTGTTTGGGAGGTAAGACTGGAGTGATATGTGAGGACGGTGGAGAGGCTCCTACTGCATTTCATGTCCATATGGTTGAAAACATGTCTGGGAAAACTGTCCTGAGACATGGCCAAGGACATTGGAATTTGCTTTAATGGAGCAAAGAGGGAAAGCTGGAAAGGGTGTGGGACCTATAACGGTCTTCAGAATGATCCTGGGTAAGTGAGCTTGTCTTTGAGAGTAAACAGTGGTTCTCAAGCTATAGAACAACTGGAACAAGAGAAACTGGAACATTTTAGAGCTGGATAGGTCCCTAGCAGGGCTTCCCAGGCTGCTCAGTGGTAAAGAATCTACCTGCCAATGCAGGAGATGTGGGTTCAATCCCTGGGTCTGGAAAGATCTCCTGGAGAAGGAACTGGCAACCCACTCTAATATCTGCCTGGAGAATCCCATGGGCAGAAGGGCCTGGCGGGCTATAGTCCATGGTGTCGCAAAAAGCTGGACATGACTGAGTGACTGAGCATGCAGGCAGGTCCTTAACAACTATCTGGTCTGACCTCTTCACTTGAAGGATGATGAAGTTTATTTTTTAGGGGAAGATTCTGGACCAGAAGTAGTTCCCCTAGGTCTAAATGGAGTGCTAGATTCTCAGCATGGGCTGGTACCAGCTCCCAAAGGATCAGTTTAGACATTATTAGAAGCACAGACATGTCACCAAAGGCACTCCAGCCACAGGTTAAATTCTAGACCAAGGTCAGAAAGTTTGTTCAGCTAGGACCTCCTGAAGTCCTTATGATGAGATCAGACAGCTCTTCGTGGACTGCCAATTACACTGCTTCAGAAAGCAAAGCGACAGTAGGGAGCAGGTAGAGGGCAAGTTTGACTTGTCCAAGCACAGGACAATGCAGTTTTATGAAGTGCTGAAACCTGCCTCACTATAAAATCCAGAGAGACTTCTAGACATGCAGCTCACTGGCCGCTCCCCAGTTGTCTGCACTTCTAGGCAATTTCATGGGAAGCAGGTTGTGGACACACCATGTAAGTTACTAAAGCTCAGTGGGCCTCCCCCACGGCTGCAGCATGAAATTTCCTGTTTGCTCCACAACCTCCAAATTCAAAGCAAAATTGCCACCAGCTGTGCTTTCAACGTTCTCCACTGCAAGTGAATTACGAAGCATCTTTGAGGATAACATGAGTGGAGAAAAATTTAGGGCACGCCTTCTCCACCAAGAGCTCATCAAGGATGACCAAGGTCAAAGCCAAAATCCACCCCAGCCCTTGAAGAGAAGTCATTTGCTCTCAAAGATGGCATCCTGCCTGGCCCAACAGGTGCAGTAATGAGCCTGGACTGGAGGTCAAAGAAGACTGGAGGACTTATCATTTCAATAAGAAAATGCACACTAAAGAATTAAATGTGTCCACAGGAGAGGTGTGACCAGAACAGTTTCAGCAGTTTAAACATTAATCAGTTTTGCAGAAATGAGTTGAGTGATGTATTTTCAGTTCCCGAAGCACCTTGCTCTCATTTTCACCCTGTAAATTTTGCACATACCATTCCTTCTGCTATTTCCCAACCAATCTTCCATCTCCATTTGGCCAACCCTGCTTACCCTACAAAATCCAACAAATACCTTTTCATGTGAAATCTCCTATTACTTCCCCAGCAGAATTAAGGACTCCCTCCTCTGTGATTCTAGGTATAAAATATCACATTTTATACATCAGATCAGACAATTAACATTGAGCACATTAAACTGCAAGAAACAGTAAGGAGGAGAGAAAACAACCAGAGCTTTGGTGTCAGAGATAAGAGACTCTATATCCCAACTCTTCCATTTACATACTGTGTCTTTGAAAGAATTATCTACTCTTCCTGATCTTGCAATTCCACCTATAAAATGGGAGGGCGGGGAGGCGATAATGCCTAGAGTATTCTTGTGAAGATGACAAGAGATTGGCAAATAAAGCCCCCAGCCCTGGGTCTGACTCACAGCCAGGGCTCCATAAATTAGTCTCCTCCCTCCAGAGACAGAAACACACTTTTCATCATTGTGTCCTCAACACTGAACGCAGTAAGGACTGAATACATGGAATCGTGCAGTGAATGTGATAACTAAGGGCACACAGGGACCAGTTTTGGGGGGCTTTTATAAAATATTCATTTATTTGTTTGGTTGCTTTGAGTCTTAGTCGTGGCCCACAGGCTCTCCCTTGTGTCAGGCAGAATCTTTCACTGTGGCACATGGATTCTCTAGTTGTGGTACAGGCTCTAGAGCACGCGGACTCAGCAGCTCCAAGGGAGCGTTTAGTCCCTTGGAGGCTTGTGGTATCTTAGTTCCCTGACCAGAGATTGAACCCCTGCCCCCTGCATTGCAAGGAGGATTCTTAACCACTGGACCACCAGGGAAGTGTCCAGCGGCCAGTTTTTAATCATAGAATGCAAGGTGTAGAGAGGGCCCTAGACCAATAGCATTTGACCAGATGACTATTCTGGAGGAAGTTCAGAGACCAGAGACAGAAAGTAGCAGGGTTTGGATAAGCCCCTCCTTTTGCGCTCACAGCCCAGGACTCTCCCACTCTTCCCACCGGCACACGCTTACTGCTGCTTGGCGTTGCAGACCAGAGCCTGCGAGGGCCTTTCTGGGGATGCATTTCAGCTGGCCTTTTTCAAAGCCTGTAGACTTGGAGACCAAACCCAGTCTTGGTGGCTGCTTCAGCGGGAATCCTGTCCAGCTCTTCGTGGCTAAGGGCAGTTTTTCATCATCCACACGAAGAAGGCTTCATTCAAACTGGAAATGGTGGCTGATTAACAGGCACGAGAAGACGTGTTGGGCTACATTCAGAAAGGATGTAAATGACAAAAACACATCGCCTTCTGGGAGAGGCAGAGAAATGGCGGCAGCAGGACGCACTCGGCTTCTCGCACCTTCGTGTCTGGCTCGACGGTTTTATGGCATTTAGCGGCACTGGGAGAAGGCACCCACAGCATCCCATAACTCTCACAAAACAGCATTTTCATGTGCTAATGGCAACGGAATCAGAAACACATGGATTTAATTTCCTCCAAAATACCCAAGGGGATAAAAATCAATGCAGGAAAGCCACTTGGCTAACTGTATCGGGGGCTTTTCTGAGCCCAAAACGGGTGAGAAATTGTTGGAGATGGCTGTCGAGTCCCAGATCCCACCAGGTTCGGCCCTCCCCGAGCACAGCCCTGGCCTAATGCGATGTGAAACCCTGGCTGTCTTTTTGGAGCGTGGCAGGTGCTTGAGGTGTGGTACCTTCGCCGGCTGCCATCCCTGCAGATTTCCTGCTTTCTGCTGCTCGTTCGCTCGCTCGGCCTCTTTCCACTGCAGAGCCGTCAGGGAGATCTCATTTTGGCAGCGGATTGGGATCCCTGCCTGAAAGTTGATAGAGGTTGAGCTATTTGCAGAAATAATGCTTTCCAGACGTACTCAACAGTCCCCCTCTTTCCAGATGGAGTGGCATTAGCGTTGCTTCCAGCCACTTCCTCACCTTCTGGTGTACTTGTCAGCTCTGCCATATGCACCGCAAGCCTTCTGTATTCTGGGGAATCTCAGAAAACTGCTCAGACCCTCAGCACTTGCAGGCACAAATGTGTGCATGCACACACACACACACACACACACACACACACACACACACACACACACACACACACAGTCACCAGTCTTCTGTATGCACATACACAGTTTTCTTCCTCCACCTCCTGGGAGTCAGCTTAGATTTTCCGAGAGTGCTAATCACTGAATGTGATAGTTTAGCAACCGAAGGAATTAGATGGGCTTGAATACCGGGACAGCAGAGAAGTCCCTTCACGTGGTGGTGATTCCACTATCATTAGTCACTGATGACTTGGCTATTCAGGGCCTTTTGTCGGCCTCTGATTTTCAGCATCATGAAGATGCCTTTGGTGAAGAGGCTACTCCCTGGTCCCAAATCAACCTCTTAAGAGATGAATGAAGCCTCTGTGTTCGTAGCCCATACACAAGACACTGTGGGCTGCAGGGCCCCATAATATCGTGTGTGTGTGTGTGTGCGTGCGCACGCTAAGTCGCTTCAGTAGTGTCCAACTATTTGTGACCCCATGGACTGTAGCCCACCAGGCTCCTCTGTCCATGGGATTTCCCAGGCAAGAATACTGGAGTGGGTTGCCATCCCTTTCTCCAGGGGATCTTCCTGACTCAGGGATCAAACCTGGGTCTCTTATGCCTCCTGCATTGGCAGGCAGATTCTTTATCACTGAGCCACCTGGGAAGCCAGGTCTTCATAAACCTTAATATTTCTCCCCAAAGCTAAGCAGATTGGCCATGTTTCTTAAAATCCCCAAAATTTTTTCCTTGATGGTTCAAAGGACATAAAAGAAACAACAAAAGTCTTTTTTTACAAGTTAGAGAAATTTTTTAAAGATTTCAAAATGCATCTTAGTGCTAGATTGATGGATACATACAGTTTAAAAGTACAAATCAAGTGTTCCATATCCATTTTCTTGATGTTAGAACTCTATTTTCTGAAAGTCCCAAAGAGCAAAATACCACCCTTCCCAACTCTTTCTGCTACTGCTGTTGATAAAAAAAAATGAAAACTATCGGTCACCACCCATCAACTCAGGCTTCTGATCACTTTGTGAGACTTGCTCATTAAAGCAGGTGTGGGGTGCAGAGCAAGAAAGGAGGGGTTTCCATCTAGCCCATGATGGGAGTAACAAGTTGCTCGGCCTGACACACCAGCTTCACGATCGGAATACCTTAAACAACCCCATTAAAGCTGATTTACCTCAACCAGGTGATGTTTTAATGAGCCCACCCCGGTGCTCCCTGCATGACAGGATGCTTCATGTCACCCCACACAGGGGCACACCACCTTTTAAAGAAAAGAGATCACTGGGAAATCCAGAGAGTGGACACTTGCAGAGGAGCCGAATCCCTTTGTCCTGTGGACACGCATGGCCTGGGAGAGCTCCAAGGGCCTGGAGCTGATCTCTGCTGACAGCAGACCCAATCCCCCCAGCCCGGAGCCCGCGGCCTGTCTGTTGCAGTGATAGGGGAGGCGGGCAAGCTGCAGCTTGGACTCCCCCATTGTGCAGCCCCACAGGCCACACCCAGCCCTGACGAGGACAGCTGGATCACATGCATTTTTGAAGTAAAACAAGGGGTTTGGGGGCAGGGGAGGGGGAGCGGGCCTTACTCCCTACCCCCCCCCCCCCCCCACCCCCAGTGAGGTCCCCACGGAAGAAAGGCACAGATCAGCCTGTTGATCTCGGCAGTGGCACACACAGTCCCTCTGTTCCGAGGACGAGCTGACACGTGCACATTTGCAGAGAAGCCATTCCAAAAGGTTAATTAAATATTACCATTGTTTTCTGAGCTATTAATGCATGTTCTTTTATTTCTTCCTGTGAAAGGCTTCTCCCTACTCAAAAACCAGAGTTTGGGTTTGCTTCCCAATCCTTCCCCTTTTAAAAACTCGGACAGAGGATGACTGAGGGCCTCAGAGAGAGAGAGGGAGGGAGGGAGAGAGGCAGAATGCCTCTGGAGCTGGGGAAGGAGGGGCTGTGGTCTCAAGTGGCACCCTCACATACACACATACACAGTCAGCTGCAGCTGTGGACAGGAATCATGTTATTCAAGAAAGGTTTTAGAAAGGGGCCAGGAAGGAACCCCTGCTTCTTCCACCTGTATTTATTTGATGATGTAACTGACCAGTGGAGCTGAGGAATGTTGCCAGCCTGAGTAATTCTGGGGAGGATCAGGCTGAGGGCAGACAAATGGCCTAGTGAGGACTAGAAGACGGACACAGCCCACCTTGTACTGTCTGTCTGTCCCCTGCCTCCTCCTCCAAACCATGCTGTCTTCTCCCTGCCTGGGACAAGGGGTGAGGGTGGGCGGGTGTACTGAGGTTGGCAGAACAAGGCCCTCGATACAAATGAGAGAGGGATTCCAAGATGGACAACAAGGGAAAATGAGAGAGGTCAGGGAGAGGCCGAGGTTCCTCCCCGGCAGGAAGTGCCACCCTCTGACTGCAGTTTACAAGAACCCCAAGCAGTGATGAGCACAGCTGTCTGCAGGAAATCTCTCCAGACGACCATCTTCCAGGGCAAGCAGGACATGTTTCGTTTGCAGTCAAGATGCCTTCCTGAATGTTGGGGACACGGCAGTGAACAGACAGCATAATGAATGATAAACAAAGGACAGAGTGAAGACAGGTGCTGATGTGGGGAGCGGGCAGCATGTGGGTGGGGGCAAAAGGCAAGGAGGGTGGGCAGTACCAAGTGTGGTCATGGAGTCCCACCCAGGACACCGACTCCGAATCTCTGCCCTCCCCACCTGCCCCCAAACCTGCCCTGCAGGCTGAAAGCCAGTCATCAGGAGCAGAGGGCTGGCACTACAGAGCACTTCCACGTGCAGACTTTGCAGCTGGAAGACCTGGGTTCAAAACCCATCGCCGGCACTCTGACTGGGTTTCCTTAATGTTGCTCATTTCCTAATGGCTTCACTTTAATTTTTTAAAGTATTTTATTTAGTTAGTTCTGGCTGCCTAGAGTCTCAGTTGCAGCTCGCAGACTTCTCAGCAGTTGTGGCACTCAGACTTAGTTGCTCTGAGGCACAAGGGACCTCAGTTGCCCCAGCAGGGATCAAACCCAAGCCCCCTGCCTTGGAGGTATATTCTCAACCACTGGACCACCAGGAAAGTCTCATGGCTTCACTTTTAAACACAAATGGCTATGCTGCTGGTTGTTGAAATGAAAAAATGAAAAGTACGTAAAGTGCCAAGTATACAGTAAGTGCTCATGCCTGTCTTCAGGGGTCCTGACACAGTCTACTCTTGCCGGTGGGGTTGCTTTGACACACTGGGTACCCACACCCAGGGCTAAGCCCCTGCATATGCGTGAAGCTTGGTGGTGACCTGGCTGGGATGGGAGGTGCCAAAGCTAAGTGTGTATCTCCACAGCCGCTGTCGGAGAAGTAGAAGGGGCAAGCACACATGCGTCCTCGTGAGCCGGTTGTAGGGGCTGAGATGCAGCTTCCAGAGAGAAGTCCTGGGTCTCCTGTAAGATTGATGTCCCAGGACAGGTGTGGCTGAAACTGACGTCACAGATTCAGGGACCTCAGGCTGAACTCATTCCAACCAGGTGTGTGCTGGCACCTTAATGAAATGTCAGGATGCGTTCAAGAAGCCCCTCCCCCACACAGACCCTGCACTTCATGTGGCTTATCTCATCTCATGGGGACCAGAGATGGAGAGAAGTTAACAGTGACAGCAAGTGACAGGGCACAGTGCTAGAGAGGATGGGGTCTGCTATCAGGCAGAGTCAGGGGAGAGAGCTGGCAGAAAGGCCAATTAGCAGAGTTCTGTGTGATTTCTAAATTTAAGGAGAATACAAGCCAGTGTTGAAAGATATACCTTCTCCCCACTCTGTCCACAAAGCTAGAAGTCCCCCTGCAAGCAGAGCAAAAAAACTCACGGATACCTGAGTACCTAAAATTTGAGCGACAAATTATTTACCGCAAATCCTAGACCCTGGGCTCATATCCTACAAACCAGTAAGAAAAATACTGTCAGCATCTCCCCACAAGAATGGGGAAAGGGATATTTGCAAAAGAAATATAAATTTCTAATGAAATGTTCAATCCCATTAATAAGCAAACGAATATAAACAAAAACTCTGAAATGGCCTTTTTAGACTGTTAAATTGGCAAATTAAGTAAAGCAGTTTTAGACTCACAGACTTAGAGACAAAACTTACAGTTACCAGGGAGAAGAGCTGAGGGGAAGGGATAGATTGAGAGTTTGGGATTGACATGGAGACACTCCTATTAATATATTTAAACAGATAACCAAGAAGGGCCTACTGTATAGCACAGGGAGCTATGCTCAATACTCTGTAATAACCTAAATGGGAAAAGATGTTGAAAAAGAATAGATATATGGATATATTATAACTGAATCACTTTGCTGTACACCTGAAACTGACACAACATTGTTTATCAACTGTACCCCAATATAAAATAAAATTAAAGAAAGAAAAAGAAAATCAGTTCTACTGAATGCAGGCCAGGGTACAATGGCATGAGAGCTCTTTTGCATGAACTGTGTGTCCCTAATACACAAAGGACTTCTGCAAAATAATAAATGATAAAGCACCTAGTAGAAAAATGGGCAAGGGGCTTGAACAGGCAATTCACAGAAGAGTTGCACGTGGTCAAATAGATCAGAGAGTTCAACTAGACAGGGATTTTGATTTTGGGTAGGGCTTATCCTCATAGTCAGAGAAGATCAGAATAAAAACACAACACCAGTTCTTGGCCTGTGATGTCATAAGTACTGATAACTTCTATTCCTGGGAAGGGCATTGGAAGACAGCCAGTCTCTCACACACTATCGATGGGCATTGACATTCCTACAGCATTTTTAAGGGCTAATTCTGACTCTGGCGACCTCCATGGGCGTGTAGCCCACCAGGCTCCTCTGTCCATGGGATTTCCCAGGCAAGAATACTGGAGTGGGTTGCCATTTCCTTCTCCAGAGGATCTTCCCCACCAAGGGATTGAACCCGTGTCTCCTGCATTGTAGGTGGATTCTTTACCGACTGAGCCACCAGGGGAATCCAAACCCCCACCACCAACAACACAGTATCTGCTTAAAGCACCCCCAAATCTCTGACAGTTCTATGCTTCTTCCTTGAAGATAGAAAAGTATTGTTTACCATTCTCCTTGTAAAAGGAAATTCCCAGTGGTTAGTGTCTCAGGAAATAATAATTACTCCATGCTCCTCTCCTTTAAACACATTTTAAAAATTTTCAAACAATGGAGTCATTTTCCCTGGGTTCTGATCCATTTTCTCCCTAATTTGGGCATACTTTGATGAATCCTCTTTCATCCTTGACCATTGCATTAAGAATGTGATGACCTATATGGACATAATATTATTCTTAAGAAACAAAGTGTAAATGCAGAAACTGTAACAAAGTAATTACATTTTCAGCAAAGATGGGGAAGCTGCGGTTGTATTGAGAGGGTAAGGATCTCGTATGTGCATCAGGAGGGGCTTCTGGCCCTGTGGTAAAGAAACTGCCTGCCAATGCAGGAGACACAAGAGATACAGGTTCCATCCCTGGTTTGGGAAGATCCCCTGGAGAAGGAAATGGCAACCCACTGTAGTATTCTTGCTGGGATAATCCCATGGACAGACGACCCTGGTGGGCTACAGTCCATGGGGTCACAAAGAGTCGGACACGACTGAGCGACTGAGCACTCATCAAGAACCTAAGCAACTCAGCTAAGTTACAGCCCATTCCTCCACTTCCTTCCTCAGAATTCTTCCCACTGCCCCTTCAGCTAAGCATCTTCCCTCCTTCAAGTTCCCTTCATTCTGGGCAGGAATCCCTGAGCCTGGAATCCTGCCCCATTCCATTTCATCAAGCTGTCTCCTGCAATCATTCTACTAGCTCCTGAGACCCCGCTTCTTCCACAAAGCCCCTGGATGAGAGCAGAGTGAGCCTCCTCCAGCTGGCCACCTGTTTCAAGCTACCGCGGCTCCCTCTCTCCTCCTCCCATTGTATGGACCCAAGAGCAGTGGGCTCCACAATGTTCTGCCTGTTAAATGGCTGTAGCATCCTCCACGTCACTTTCTATGCCCGTCTGCGTCCAGGGCAGCCTGGGCCCAAGTTTATCCACGTGCTTTGCTTAGATCAGCAACTCAGGAAGCTCTGGAGTGATGTCTGTGTTACCCGAGATCAACTTGCGGAGCATCACCAAGGACCAGAGTCCCTTGGCTCTGTGCGCTAGGCTCACATTTACGGTCAAGTTGAGACTCCCTTGAGCCTCCCTGTGCCTTTCTCAGTGTCCCTGGGCTAGAGGAATGCTGGCAAGATCTGAAAATCAAACGAGTGATAGTGACTTTAGTGAAAGGTAGGTCTTACTTCCCTTTAAGTGGTTAAAACCCCACTAACAACCGGATCTAAATATTAGGATCTACCCTCTTGGAATTATATTTTCCTCTCCTGTGATTCAGCATGACCGTCATTGAACTGAATTCCCCGAGACTAGAAATCTGGTATCTAGGACTAGAAAACATCTTTGGTTGGTAAAATATTTGTGAAGTTTTCTTTTAAATCTTTCTTCAGATTTTGTCTCTATGCACCGTTAACATGAATTTCACACCCATTCTCTCCCCCTTTTACCTTTGGGAAAGATACTTGCTTTTACAGCCTCCTCATAACATCAAAACAAAACCTCTCTTATACTTCTTAGAATCTCAAGCTCCTTTTCTGATAAAAAGGAAAACAAATATCATCTAATTAAAGCGACTGGGGAAGTCCTGGATAGCTGAGACCAGAACTAACTGTCTTTAACTTCCATGAATTGGTACCTGGAATATTAATCAACAACATGAAACAGGAGGATCCTGGAAATCATTCAATTTTTCCTTCATTTACTTTTAATTTTTTCCTAAAATGTTGTATGCATTTTCATAAGCCACCATCTGAATGGTATACAGTTTAGGGTGATATACAAAGACATGTTTACAAAATCATATAAAATTATATTCTGGAGTCAACGGTGTTACTATAGAGCAAAGGGTTTGTCTTTCGTTTTCATCCTCTGTCAGGAAGCAAGAGAAACAGAGCAAGCTCAGGGTCTAACTCTCTGGTTCGTGTGAGTAATGTTTTCTTATTTCATGTAGGCACTGACAAAGAGACCCCACGGAGGACAAACAATAATAGATAATAAATTATAGATGCGAGGAAACTGAAGGACATTAGATTTCAGCATTTCTGCCTTCTAATCAACCAGGAGGGATGTGATGCCCTTCTTCGTCCGTCTGCTTACAGACCGTTGGTTCATCCACACTGTGTCGTGGGTCACCCACACAGGACCTCAGCAGACAGACTGCAGAAGCAGTGAACAATCACTGACTGCTGAACCCTGCCTCCCTCCTCCACCAGCCACCTGATTTGGTCCAAGGGCATCCTTGAGAGCAGAGAGAGATGAACAAGGATGCTCCTCTCAGTGGCAAGGAGGGGCTGTGAAGACTGGCAGATCTCAGTCTCCACAGCACCTTTGTTGGCATCAAGGTCTCCATCCATCCCAGCCTCCCACACCAGGCAGACAGTCCCTTCCCCAAATCCAGAAGATCAGCAATAATTGATTTGGCTTCCAGCCCGTCCTCTTCTGGTGCAAAAGCAACAGCACACTTCACTAGCTCTTTCCGATTTCTCCCTGCCCTCCCTTAAAGAGAACCCTCGTGTCTGATTAAAATCGGTCATGCGCCCGTCCCGGAGTGGAGAGGTGCTATTTATTTCTGTCAAGTTCTGCTTGGAAGGTTTGAGGCTTCCCCTCCCTGCCAGACATTTTACTAGTAAACAGAAAAGTTACCCGTATTGTCATGCTTGCCCTGACCTGTGAGCTAGTGAACAATAAATCTTAATTACAGTTAAATGCCAAAATCTGCAAAGAACGAGGCAGCACTAGTCAACTGTGAATTGGCCGACTCCTCGCCTGGGCTGGGGTGCAGCTGCAGGAATACGTAAATTAGTCTGTGATTTGTTTGTGCCAGAACAATCAGTCCGGGCTGTTTCTTAAGAGCACTTCCAGTATTGGTGGGGGCGCAGGCACTCATCCTATTGCCATGTTAGATACAGGTGGCACCTGGAACGTTTGATTTTAAAGGACGTTCAGCATCATGCTCGGCTTCATAAGAAAGCGCTGTTTCTAAATATCTCGGCAGTTTTCCGAAATAGTGCTCCATCTTCTGACATCTGCTCCACCCATGTGTGTGTGTGCTAGTCGCTCAGTCATATCCGACTCGTTGAGACCCCATGGACTGTAGCCCACCAGGCTTCTCTGTCCATAGGATTCTCCAGGCAAGAATACTGGAGTGAGTTGCCAAGCCCTTCTCCAGGGGATCTTCCTCAACCAGGGATCGAACCTGGGTCTCCCACATTGCAGGCAGATTCTTTACCATCTGAGCCACCAGGGAAGCTCCATCCATATTTGTTACCTTTGAGGTTGATCAGGGAGCCACTGAACAACCTTTTTGTTAGCAGTCCCTTTTTTCACTGTGCAGGGCTACTGGAGTGGAGCCAGGCATCCATGCAGGGGCCTTCTCTTTTATTCCTGCTGCTGCAAAGCTTATGAGCTCTTTGCTATTCAAGTGTTTGCTTGTCATCACGCGAAATAAAGCCACCCCATTGTCCTCTTGCCTGGGTCCTCTTGACGTATTGTCACCTCTGTGCAAGAATTAGAAAGATGATTGCCCACATAACTCTGTTCAATGACTTCAGGTTGCTCTATCAATTTTGAGACTGACAAGAGACCGGAGATGGAACTCGGAAGAAAGGATGGAGTTTGGGCCGCTCCGTGCTCAGTCCCATGAATCAGTCTGCAACCCACTTTTGTTATTTTCCATGCAGATCCTGCTCTCACTGGGAGTCAATCATCTGCTAGATGCCCCTTCTAGGCAGGTTCCTAATAACCAGGCAGGCCCGGTGCCCCACCTCTGGAATCAGCAGAGGATGATGGCAGGCAGGGATGCAATGCTATTTCACTAATGAAAGATAGATGCCTAAGTGGGTAAGTTGCTATTGGGTCTCTAAGTCATATCCCACTCTTTGTGGACTCTATGGACTGTAGCCCGGGTTGACATTCCTATAGCATTTTTAAGGGCTAATTCTGACTCTGGCGACCCCCATGGGCGTGTAGCCCACCAGGCTCCTCTGTCCATGAGATTTCCCAGGCAAGAATACTGGAGTGGGTTGCCATTTCCTTCTCCAGGACCTCTTCCCTACCCAGGGATCAAACCCTCAATCTCCTGAATTGGCAAGCAGGTTCTTTACCTAGGAGCCACCAGCGAAGCCCAAGTGGGTAAGAAGAAAGTAGAAAAACCCTTTCCCGACTGAGTTAGGGGGAAGAGAACTGCAACACAGCAGCTCTCTGGTTTTGGGTTTTTTTTTTTTTTTTTAAGTGTAAGAAGGCACATTACTTGGCACTTAGATAAGGATGTCGGTCTCACTCAGATCCCTGGGCTGACAGCCGCCCCCCACCCACCCTGTTCCTGCTCCCCCAGCATGGGGGGCGGGGGTGGCCGCCCTCACCACCTCGCCTGGCTCTTCCCGGCGCTCACAGGGCCCCATCCCCTCACCCGCGGTCCTGCTTCCTGTTTGTGTTGCCGCTTTGCTGCTTCCTGGCGGTCACCGGAGCCGCCCTTCTGCTGTGCCTCCACCCGGGACTGGCTCTCCTCCCAGCCTTTTCCCGGGCCAGCAAATCCGGCTCCCTCCATCTGGGTCTCAACCCGTCCAGGTGCTGGAGGCCTCGCCCTCACGCCCCGGGGGTAAGGGCGTCCTCTCCCCTGTGCTTGAATTCTCTGCAGACCTTTATCCTAGAGCTGGGTCAAAGCATTTTTGCACTTGCTACCTCCCCTGCCCTTTTGCATTCTTTTGAGGAGGGGTGCAGGGTTATTTCCCCCTTGTATCGACTGAGAAAGAGCCCCAGAGAGATTGAGGGGTGCCCTGGTCCTGAGGAAGAGGGGAGTGATGAGCCCTCAGCCAGATAGCACCCACCTGGTCCAGTTCGTACAGAGGGTCAGGCCTCCCCAGGCCTTCTTGCATTTAATCTCCCGTAGGCATCATTGCATGCATGCTCAGTCGCTCAGTAGAGTCCAACTCTTTGAGACCCATGGACTGTAACCCACCAGGCTCCTCGGTCCGTGGGATTCTCCAGGCAAGAATACTGCCATTTCTTCTTCCAGGGGATCTTCCGGACCCAGGGATCGAACCTGAAGCTCCTGCAGCTCCTGTATTGGCAGGTGGCCTTTTTTTTTTTTTTTTTTTTTTTCACCACTGAGCCACCTGGGAAGCTTCCCCCACCACCCCCGTAGGGCTTAGCTTTAAGCTTTATTTTAAACCATGGAAACAGCTTCCCAGAAGTTATCGCCTTGCCCTGGGTCATGCAGCTGCCTCGGGAACTGATTCAAGGCTTCCTCTGCAGGTGACACTTCCCCCAACGACACTCTTGTCTCATCCAGGACTCTGTCCCAGTGCTACCCCCTCAAGTGATGCTTCTTCAGATTGATGGCTCTGTTCCAAATATATATATATATGTATATATATATATATATATATATATATATATATATATATATATATATATATATATATATATGGCTTCCTAGGTGGCTCAGTGGTAATGAACCTTCCCTGCCAATGCAGGAGACGCAGGTTTGATCCCTGGATTGGGAACATCCCCTGGAGAAGGAAATAGTAATCCACTCCAGTATTCTTGCCTGGAGATTCCCATGGACAGAGAAGCCTGGTGGGCTACAGTCCATAGGTCACAAGAGAGTTGGACACAACTGAGCAACTAAGCATGCATTCATATATGTGTATGTGTGTGTGTATATATATATATATATATATATATATATATATATATATATATATAAAGTACTACATAAAATAATTTCATCTAATATTTTATTTTATATTTACATACAATACATATTATATACAAGTATTATATTTTATTTTTATTGTGTTATTAAGTAAATATTTTATGTTTTTATTATTAAAATGTTTTTGCTTATCTAGCTATTGCTAGCATGTGTATAAGGTCAGGGAATTTGTTTCACTCACTGCTATATCCTCCTGGTTATTGCAGGCATTTCATAAATGTCTGTTGAAGGAAGGAAGAAGGGAGGGAGGGAAGGAGGAGAGGGGAGGAAGGAAGGGAGCTGTATTTCTTTCCAGCCTGAAGCTAAATCAGTCATATTTGGCCAGGTTGCCAGAAACGACCGGCTGCAATCCCATCTACATGTGGAAAACTTGGGCGTGAAGTGGACGCATTCAGGTTTCTACCGTGAACCACTGGTCCATCGAGGACTAAACCATCAAATTCTGGGCTAACAGACTAAGCTATGGCCTGTTATCCTAGCAGCGATTTCCTGCCCCCATGAGAATCCCATCTGGGAGCGCTTTCTTCTTACTATTATTCTCCAAGTGTTTGGCACCCTGGAAAGCTCTTGCCAAGACTTGATAATCCAACCACAGACACTTGGCGGCTGCTGGGATCAGAAGCTGGTAGGCCTGCTGAGTTGACCGCAGCTTCCCCACAGAACATGGGTGACCCTGACTGCCTTCCGCTGGCCTTGCCCCACATCCATACCCTTTTTTTTTTAAGCCAAGGAGTGTAATTCCTGTGTTTGCTTGGATCATGGAAGTAAGCCCTTCCTATGTTTGGTATCCCTCCCACTCAGAGGATCCAAGAGGAAGTGCTTGGACCACGACCCTCCTAGAATGACCCCACTAGAAGCCCCACACGTGAGACAGAGTCCCTTCAGAAACCCCCTCTCCTTTTTGTCTTTTAAGTTTTTTCCTCGGAGCTACAGAGGACCTGCCAGGGAAGGAAGACCATCTATCTGCAGCTCCCTTCCTGGCCTCTGCCTCTGGGCCCAGGAAAGAGATATCCCCCAAAGTTGGATGTGGTTTCGCCCATCTGATGAGCTAGAGCAGACCAAGGTCAAAACCCAACTGCTCTCTCCACTTTCTTCTTTTCTTTTTTCCATCTATGGCCCTTTTACCAAGTCAACTTAACAGAGATGAACCCAAAAAGAAGACTGACTCTAAATGGAAAGCTTTCATTCTTCCCTAATCCTGGTGGCCCACAAGGAGGAGTCAACTCAAGGAGACTTTAGTGCAGGTGATGGGGTGTAGGGGCTGGAAAATGTGTGGGTCTGTGGAGATGAGCATCTCGGATTAGACTAAGATATAGGTCAACATGGATTTATCAGAGGCACCAATGTGCTTTTTTAAACGATTTTTTCAACCTTTTGGCCATGTATCACAATATGTGGGATCTTAGTTCCCTAACCAGGGATTGAACCCATGCCCCCCTGCAGTGGAAAAGAGAAGTCTTAACCACTGGAATGCCAGGGAAGTCCTGGCCCCAGTGTGCTTTGAAGTATAAAAAAAGAAGGAGAAATCACAGTTGACAGACTCACAAGTCAGAAAATCAGGAAAGATTTCATGAAAGAAGTGGCTTCTGAGATATATCTGGAAGGAACAGTAGGATTTTAATAGGCAAAGATAGTGTGAAGGGAAAATGCCCTGGATGAAGGGGGTGACAGAGGCCCTGCAGTGGAGAACAGGAAATGTGGAGGGGGTGGAGCAGAGGCTGGATGAGTTTGGCGGGAGTACGAGGTCCATGCCCAGCAACTGCAGAAGATAAGGCTGCAAAGGAGTTAGGGACAGAAAGCCAGTCACAAGAGTTTGCACTTGATATAAAAGGCAAAGAGGAGTGAGTGGTCCAGCCTTACCGTGGGATGCTACTCTGCAACAAGGGTGAGATTTCTGTTCTTTGATTCAAGCTTAACTAATGTAAATTCAACTCTAAAACCTGATGTTTGATTCAGTTATTGGAAATGTTTGAGGCATGTTTAGACAACTTGGTTTGCGGATCTTCTCTTACAACTGTCAATCCTAGGAAATCTAAACACAGATGAAATCTATCTGATAAAATTGAATTTTAAAATTGTGTATGTGCTGTGTGCTAAGTTGCTTCAGTTGTGTCTGACTCTGTGCAACAGTATGGACTGTAGCCCACCAGGCTCCTCAGTCCATGGGATTCTCCCCGCAAGAATACTGAAGTGGGTTGCCATTTCCTTCTCCAAGGAATTTCTCAACCCAGGGATAGAACCCGAGTCTCTTATATCTCCTGCACTGTCAGGAGGGTTCTTTACCACTAGCGTCACCTGAGATGAGCTGTTATGGGACAACACAGACTGGGTTTGAAGCTCAATACAAAGAAAGGATATAAAATATCTTATTCATCATTCTAATGTGGATTATACTTCATAATCATAATATCTTTGGATTTCTTAGGTTACTTTAAAATGTTATGAAAATGAAAACCAAAAATAGGCAAAGGAGAACCATTGAAAGTCTTTTAGCTGGGATGTAACCCAATTAAAGATGCATTAAAATAATAATAATAAAAATAATAATTTCGAGGAAGAGTATGAGACAAGGAGGGGAGTCTAGAGACAAGAAAGTCCATTGAAAGATTTTTTAAATGACAACATCAGAAATAATCTGAGTCAGAAATAACACAGAGATACACACTTCACTCCCCAAACATAGCTCAGAAGTGGACCTGTTTTCAGGGATGTTCCCAAACACTAAGCCTTACTCCCTCCCCCAATACTTCATGGTCAGGAAAGTTCTGGGCTCTATGGGGAGGGGTCAGTTACTGTGAAGGGTCACTCTGAAGGGTCCTGGACCAACCCTGACCCCTGGTTTGACTTGGAGGCAAACCTGAGAAACTTTGTGATTGCATCTCAGGCTGGAATTTACCATTGGAAATGCAGCCTTTGTCACTGGCACAAGGAGGACTGTTTTGCATTTGATGACATTTTCAAAATGGTGTGAAAAAACCTTGACGTTTTTATTAGAAAATCTATAAAGCCCAAACAAATGGTTTCATGCTGCTTTGCCTCATTCTTCATAGGTTCATTGGCAATCCATCATCCTTCCCTCTCCCCTTGAACCCAGCAGTAGCGACGTCTTGCCCAGGAACAAAAGGGCCTCTCAGAGAAGCCCTTTCAACCTTGGTTGTCCTCTGCCTCTCAACTTTTACCCCTTAAATCAACTACAATCACCCCATTTTCACTGGCTCCCCTCCTGGAAGGCTGAACAATGCTGTCACCTCCTTGCTGAGGCTCTTCCTTTGCTTCTGATGGCACTGGATCACAGAAGCTTGACCTTTCTCTGAGTTAGACATGGGACTCTCCCTTACACATGACTCAGCTTCCAGTTGGAACCAAATAATTGGATTCAGAGCAAATCAATGAAGACTTTCTCTCCTGAAACAAAACAATTCATCCATTCCTTAGATTGCCATTTTGGATATAAAGATTTCATCTAGCCCAAATTTCAACTAAGGTGCCCTGCCTCAAACTGCCTCTCTGTTCACTGTACCCCACCCACCATGGCTGTCTGTCCATCTGTCCATCAGTGTGCGACCTCCTGTCCCTGCCTCCACTCACTTGCCCAATAGCCAACACTAGTCTCTTAAACATGGGTGCTGCTGTTCAACCAATGGACCTTGTCACTCCTTCTGCATTTTTGAGTGAGTCTGGCATCTCCACCAGCACCAGCACCATTTGGTTCTTTCTTAATTCTCCACCTGGCTCCCTCCTGCTTACTTGGATTAATCATCTCTTCTCTATGTTCTGTTTTCTACGCTTCTATTCAGTTCTTCCTTCAACCCAATTTGTTGACCCAACTGTTTGGCTGAGGAGTGTGTTAGCGTGAGTTTTGTCTTACAGAGTCTTCATGTCTTAGTTTAATTCTCACACCAGCCTTATGAAGGAGAGGGGGTGGAAAATGATAATTGACTCCATTTTCACGGTGGCAAAATGGAGGCTCAGAGAGGGTAAGTCCCTTTTGCAAGGCTCCCCAGCTCATAAAGGGCAGAGGTGAGACCCAGGTCTCCTGCCCCCAAATCACAATGCCTCTCTGCAAACCCCATGGTTTCACTTCCTCATATTCACCCTCCTGCACTCTCATTTCTGATTTCTGGCCTCTCCCACCCCTCACCCATTCTCTGCTTGGCTCAGCTTCGCCCACATGGCTTCCTCTCCTCTTCATCCTCTGCCCAGGCTCCTCTCGCCCAGTAACCGCTGGCCGGCAGCCTGGCACACTGAGCCAAGAGGGACAGACCAGCCAGAGTCCTATGCGTCCCAGAGCCCACACCCTGGTCTGCCTACGAGCTCCTTAGGGGGGGGATTTTGCTCTTAAATGCTGCATCGGTTGTCCCCCACCTGCTCTCCACTATCTCTGCTATTTTGTCACCTCCATTCTCACACACCTGTGGACTTAAAAAAAATGCACAATGTGAGAGCTGAAAGTTTAGTTTATTTGGGACAAAATGAGGACTGCAGCCTGGGAGACGATACTTCAGATACCTCTGAGAAGCTGCTCCAAAGAGGCAGTGGGTGGGGAGATCTATATGAGATTTTGGTGACGGGCGAGTACGTGCCATCAAGTACATATTTCTCCAGAAGGTTTCTACTGGTTTCATGAAGCTTTGCTAGTCTTGAGGAAGTCGTCACCATGAAGGATTACAGTGCTGTCTAGATATGAGGAGATACAAGAATTGGGCTCATAAAATTGGCTCCTGAATATATCTGACTATCTGAAAACCTGCCCTGCCACATTTCCCCTGAGCAGAGTTCCTCATTTCTGCTCTCCACCCTGAACTCCATTCAGGGGGATGTTGAAGGTCAGCAGCTGCAGCAGCTCATGATTTAATCCTTGCAGAGGTAGATGGCAAGCACCCATGCCGAGTGCCCATTTGTCGTTGACACACCCATCAAAGCCCAGGATCATGGCTGCTTAACAACTAGACTGTCCCCTGTGTTCCCAAACCACCGTGGGCTGTAGAACCTTGGGGGCTCATCTGTGTTTTTTTCTCATCCCCATTGCATGTTGTAGAATTCCCTGGGAGCAAATAGATATGGGAGAGGGGCAGGGTGACAGGGAAAACAGCAGGCAGATTCTCTAGCCATACTAGGGAGTGACTACCTGCACCAACTTAACTGCGGCTGCATGAAACAGTCAACAAACCTGTACTACGGGTAAAGGGAAAGGCTGCCGAGAAAAGTCTACTGTGTTGTGGGTTTTTTCCTTTTCAAACTGAGACTTTGGGGGTAATGTTTACTGATTCTCCTCTAAGACCAGGAACAGACCCAAATGCGGGGACAGTCAACAGAATTCCGGTAACACCGCAAGCCCGGCAGGAATGCTTTTTGTCCCCTCATCCGTCTCCTGAGCTACCAAGTATGACAGAAGCCACACCAGGCAGCACTGAAAAGCCTCAGAGAAGAAGCCCCAGCCCCATCCTACACTCCAGGGGCCAGCACCCCCCGGGGCAGCCCAGCTCTCATCAAATGGGCTTTGGTTGGGTATCCTGGCACTGCACTGCAGCTATGGGATCAGAGTCAAATAAGTTCACTAGACAAGGATGAGGGTGGTCCAGGTTGAAGATGACACCAGCACAGGTGAGAAGCAGGTAGGGAGTGTGGGGGGCCGGCAGGCAGATCCTCCCAGGGTTGACGAGGCACCTCTCTGCCTGTCCTCTTGTCAACAAACAGCCTCAGCACGGCCAGCAAAAGAGGGGAACTAGCCCCCTTCCTCCTCATGTGGTCTGTCCCCTCAAGAGAGCACTCAACTGGAAGTCCACTTTACAGACACTTTCTTACTGGAAACCATGCAAAAGCACAAACGCTCAGAGCCTCGTCTTATTTTTTTGTTTGTTTGTTTTTTGGACTGCACCTTGTGGCCTGTGGAACATTGGTTCCCTGACCAGGGATCAAACTTGCATCCCCCGCAGTGAAAGCACAGAGTCCTAACCACTGAACCTCTGGGGAATTCCCACTCAGTTTGTTTTAAAAAGAGATGCTGCCGTCCTTCCAACCTATTCCGAAACCTCCTGTCATCCTACACACACATGCACACACACTCACACTCACACACACTTATACTCAGTAACCTGAGGGTTAGTAAGACTCCTGAGACTACTGTGAGCTCCTTTCCATGAACTCTGCATAAATACTAAAACATCTCTTGACCATGACCGCCTGGCTATTTGAGTTTCCCCAAGTAACTCAGACAGTAAAGAATCTGCCTGCAAGGTAGGATTGATCCAGGTTCGATCCTTGCATTGGGAAGATCCCCTGGAGAAGGGAATGATAACCCACTCCAGTATCTTGTTCGGGAAATCCCATGGACAGAGGAACCTGGAGGGCTACAGTCCATAGGGTTGCAAAGAGTTGGAAATGACTGACTGACTAACACTTTCACTTCACCTGGCTACTTAAAGTGGTTTTATGCTCTTTAATAGAAAAAAAAAACAAAACCTTAGGCTCTTTTCAGCTCAAGAAGAGAGAGCCTAGCAGCAGCTTGAGAAAGGTGACAGCCTCACCTTTCCTCAGTGGCACAGCTCACACAAAAGGCAGAGAGCACACCTAGGCCGGGCTGGGTGCAGCAAGAAGTTGGTCTGTCCCCAGATTGGCAGCTAGGGGTGTGTTCCCAGCAGCAGTGTGGGGAAGTGGACCGAAGATGGAGACTTGGAAAACCTGGGATCTGCCAGTCTCCTCCCCATTTGATTCTATTCTAATCAACATACATTTAACAAACATGTACTATACATGTGTCTGTGTGTGTGTGTGTGTGTGTGTGAAATATGTGCGTATTTGCATACATCCATGTACTACTTTGTTTGCCCTGAGTGCATGCTCCAAACACTAAGCGTGCCCTGGTCTGTATTTTAGGCAAGCATGTCCCACAGTTGTTTCTAGATGTTAATTGCAATGGCTCCCAGGCTCCCCAGCACGTCTGTCCGCTCTCTGAAAGCTCTTTGAGGGCTGCTCATCATTAGAATTCCCCGAGTTTTCCCTCCTTCCTGGCAAGCCATCTGGCCTCTCTGCACTGCAGCTGTGGCCGCCCTCCCCCTGCCACTCACACCTGAGCCTTTGACATCCCCCACCTGAAGCAAATCCATCCATCAAGGGGATCCAAAATTACAACCAGAAATTTTTGTTTTCCCAAAATCTAGAATTAAAATTTTCTTTCTTTCTCACCTCCGTTGAGGTTTCAGGCCTCATTTTGAGGGGGGCTCAGATTCATTTATGCCGTTGGAATAGATGGCGCTGTGTACGAGAGAAGCGCCTGCACCTCCATTTCATCATTTAGCCCATTTAGCTGAGGACACTCACCTCTGCAGTGTGTCTCTTGAACAACGATAATTGCCGTTAACCAGGAGAGCACCGAGAGGGACAAAGGTTGTAGGCAAATGGCTCATGGGCTTGAAAGCCTCTGCCTGCTTCTCTCTGGAAGGAGGTGTTCTTGTTGTTTGTTGTTTAGTCGCTAAGTGGTGTTCATCTCTGCAATCCCATGGATTTCAGCACACCAGGCTTCCCCTACCCTTCACTATCTCCCTGGAGTTTGCTCAGATTCATGTCCATTGCATTGGTGATGCTATCTAACCATCTGTCACCCCGTTCTCCTTTTGCCTTCAATCTTTCCCAGCATCCGGAGAAGGCAATGGCAACCCACTCCAGTACTCTTGCCTGGAAAATCCCATGGATGGAGGAGCCAGGTAGGCTGCAGTCCATGGGGTCGCGAAGAGTCAGACATGACTGAGCAACTTTACTTTCACTTTTCACTTTCATGCATTGGAGAAGGAAATGGCAACCCACTCCAGTATTCTTGCCTGGAGAATCCCAGGGACGGGGGAGCCGGTGGGCTGCTGTCTATGGGGTCGCACAGAGTCGGACACGACTGAAGCGACTTAGCAGCAGCAGCCGTTTCCCAGCATCAGGGCCTTTTCCAATGAGTTGGCTCGTCGCATCAGGTGGCCAAAGTATTGGAGCTTCAGCTTGAGCGTCAGTCCTTCCAATGAATTGAATATTCAGGGTTGATTTCCCTTAGGATTGACTGGTTTCCAACTGGCAGGTCTTACCCACAGCCACGAACCCTGGCCGGAAGGACATTCTGAGTGATAGAGAGCCACAGAGGCACCACTCAGAGGAGTCCGTGGAGGGTGACGGCATTTATGGGATGTGGGAACCTGGGAACAGGAAATTTGAGAAAAGAGAGAGGAAAAGCCCAAAGCCAGAGCTGCTGCTGCCCTGTCCTGGGACAGAGGCAGGGAGGGACATGAATTTTCCAGAGAGATTTTTGCTTTTCTCATCTTTGGAACCAGGCAGCTCCCTCTCCTTCTTTCATCATTTTTGTGGTTGCTGTTACCACTGCTCTTTGTTTTCTTTTGTGTTAACTGAACAAACACCGAAAGGCTAATTTGTAAAGATGTCACCAGCAACCTCAATGGCTCAGGATGGATTTTCCTTTTTTTTTTTTTGGCTGCACCAGGTCTTAGTGGCAGCACCCAGGATCTTTAGTTATGGCACGTGGAATCTAGTTCCCTGACCAGGGATTGAACCCAGGCTCCCTGCACTGGGAGCATGGAGTCTTAGCCACCGGACCACCAGAGAAGTCCTTCCTTAATTCTCAATGTGACAATTGTGAACCTGTGCCCCAGGAACATAGGGCATGTGACCAATAAGACAGCAGATGGACAATGTCCTGAAACCCCTAATGCTATGTGGCCTGAGGAGACTTACCAAGTTCATTTTTGATTCAGTAGCATCACAGCCTAAAAAAAAAGTTCTCAGTTCTGCCCTCCAGTGCCCCTCTCTAGCAATGGCACAGCAGGCAGCCAGGCCAGGCATGAGCTAGACGGAGATGAAGCCCAAGGCTGGTTCAGCTTAGACAGAGCCGCCGTTAAACCTGCTCATGAACCGTAAGTCACCTCAACAAAATAGAGCGCAGCCACACACATCAACCTCTTTTTCCTTCTTATATTGAAGTATGCATGCTCAGTTGTGTCCAACTCTTTGTGACCTCATGGACTGTAATCCACCAGGCTCTTCTGTCCATGGGATTTTGCAGACAAGAATACTGGGGTGGGTTGCCATTTTCTCCTCCAGGGGATCTTCCCGGTCCAGGGATAGAACCTGTGTCTCCTCTGTCTCCTGCATTGGCAGGCAGGTTCTTCACCACTGTGCCACATAGCTGCTGTACAATATTATATGTTACAGGTGTACAATATAGTGATTCACAATTTTTAAATACTATACTCCATTTATAGTTATTATAAACTTCCCTTTCATGGGTTTTGCTTGTGGCTCAGCTGGTAAAGAATCTGCCCGCAATGCAGGAGACCTGGGTTCGATCCCTGGATTGGGAAGATCCCCTGGAGAAGGGAAAGCCTACCCACTCCAGTGTTCTGGCCTGGAGAATTCCATGGACTGTATAGTCCATGGGGTCGCAAAGAGTCAGACATGACTGAGCAACTTTCACTTTTACTTTCATAGTTATTATAAAATATTGACTATATGCTTCATATTGTGCAATACATCCTTGTAGTTTATTTTATACTCAATAGTTTGTGTCTCTTAGTGTCTTACCCCTATACTGCCCTTCCCTCTCCCCACTGGTAACCACTAGTTTGTTCTCTATGAGTCTGCTTCTTTTTTGTTGCATTCACTAGTTTGTTGTGTTTTTATATTCTACATATAAGTGATATCACACAGTATTTGTCTTTCTGTGTCTTATTTCCCTTAGCATAATACCCTCCAAGTCCATCCATTTGTTGCTGCAAATGGCAAAATTTCATTCTTTTTATGGCTGAGTAGTATTTCATTGTAAATATATATATATATATATATATATACACACACATATATATGCACCACATACATATATATATTTATATATATAAATATATACATATACCACATCTTCTTTATCCATTCCATCTGTTTATTTATTCCATCTGTTGATGGACACTCAGTTGCTTCCATATCTTGCCTATTGTAAACAACACTGCTATGGATGTTGGGGTGCATGTATCTTTTTGAATTAGTGTTTTTGTCTTTTCTATTATTGGTAGTTCTATTTTTAATTTTTTGAGAACCGTCCATACTCTTTTCCTCAGTGGCCGCACCAGTTTACACTCCCACCAGCGATGCTCAAGCTCTCCCTTTTCTCCACGTCCTCACCAACATTTGTTATTTGCGTTCTTTTTGATGACAGTGATTCTGAAAACACATCAACATATCAACCTAGCACTAATCAAGTGGCTGCTTTATGCAAAGTTTCAGAACACAGTTTCTCACTCAGCTTTCTGTTATGAGATGAACTGTGCCCCTACACACCCTAAAATTCCTATATTGAAGTCCTAGCTCTCAGTACCTCAAAATGTGACTGTATTTAGAGACAGTTTTTAAAGAGGTCGTTAAAATAAGGTTGTAGGGGGTGGATCCTAATCCAGTCTGACTGGTGTCATTATAAGAAGAAGAGATCAGGACACAGGTCAAGGGAAGACCATGTGAAGACACAGGGAGAAGATGGTCCCCCATGAGCATGGGAGAGAGGCCTCAGGAGAAACCAAGCCTGCAGACACCTCGATCTCGGGCGTCCAGCCTCCAGAACTGTGAGAGAAGATTTCTGTGTTGTTTACGTTCGATCCCAGGTGGGAAGATCCCTAGTGGTAGAGCACCAACCTGCCAGTACGCTTAGATGCAAGATCCCATGGATAGAGGAGCCTGGAAGTCACACAGAGGGTCTGCCACAGGGTCACACAGAGTCAGACATGACTGAAGCGACTTAGCACACACCAGTCTGTGGTACTTTGCACCCCAAGCAGACAAATGCACCTTCTCAACAGCCTGAACACTTTGAGAAGTCACTGATGCAGAGGATCACGAGGGGCTGAGATGAGGCTTGCCCATCTCCTGCCACTCAGACGAGCCAAGCTCAGAGCAGCTTCAACGGCGGGTCCTTCCCCAGGGCTCCAGGTCTGTTCCACCAGGTGATCTTCACCTTATCCCATGAGCTCAGGACAGCTGTCACTGTCCTTTCATAACTGAGAGGCTCAGGGTGCAGGGTGAAGTAAGGCCCAGGGCCCAGCCGGTGGGAGGCAGACAGGGAAACAGCCCAGGCTGTCACTGTACAAAACTGCTCTTGAATGTGGAGTCCCTGGGTAGATGTCCATGCCTGGAACTTTACAGAAAAAAAGCAAAGGCCATTCCAAACTGACCGTAAATTAACTAAATGGGAAAAGACTCTGTAGTGTGGGGAGACACTGTAAATCCTTCTTGCTAGCCCCAGAAGGTCCATGAGAGGCTAAGGACCTCCACCACCCCCTCCACCACCATTTAGTGGAACTGTTGTTCCAGGTGGCACTAATGGTAAAGAACTAATGGTAAAGACGTAAGAGACACGGGTTCGATCCCTGGGTCAGGAAGATCCCTGGAGGAGGGCACGGCAACCCACTCCAGTATTCTTGCCTGGAGAATAACATGAACAGAGGAGCCTGGCAGGCTACAGCCCATGCAGTAGCAAAGAGACGGACATGACTGAAGTGACTTAGCATGCAGTTATTTTTACATTGAATATAAGGGAAATTGCATTAAAAACAAATAAAGAAAAAAGCCCACTGCTTTCCAGATGTTAGGAATGTTTCTTAGCCCCTCATGACTCCCTTGTGAGGGAGACGAGAAGTTGTTTTAGTAACACTCACCCACCTTTCCAGCGGTGGAAGTGGGCTCAGTGAGGCAAGCGACACGCTCACAATCCCAGCGGCGACAGGGCTCCTCCTTCCATGACCTTCACTAACTCCACGGCCCTCCCCTCATTGGCTGCACTTTTTCTGTGAACCTCTCCCCACATCTGCCTCCTGGTTCTCCCAGATTGCTGGCCTGCATTCACGGTGCCATGATTTTCTCTTCTCATTTCAGCTGGTTCCTGTAAGGCTAAAAAGATCTTTAATCCTTCTTTTTATTTTTTAATGTATTTAGTTTTGGCTGTGCTGGGTCTTCGTTGCTGTGCAGGTCTTCTCTAGTTGAGGTAAGCAGGGGCTACTCTCTAGTTGTGGTGTGCAGGCTTCTCATTGTAATGGCTTCTCTTGCTGTGGAGCACCAGTTCTAGAACGCAAGGGATCAGTAGTGGCTTGTGGGCTTTAGAGAACGGGCTCCGCATGTGGAATCTTCCAAGGTTAGGGATTGAATCCATATCCCATGCATTGGCAGGCAGATTCTTAACCACTGGATCACCAGAGACGTTCTTTTAATCCATCTTAAATCTCTGCTTCCCTGGTGGCTCAGATGGTAAGGAATCTGCCTGCAATACATGAGATCTTGGTTCAGTCCCTGGGTTGGGAAGATCCCCTGGAGGAGGGATAGGCTACCCACTCCAGTATTCTTGCCTGGAGAATCCCATGGACAGAGGACACTTTCTGGCTACCATCCATGGGGTCACAGAGTCAGACATGACTGAGCAACTTTTACTTCACTAAATCTCTAGGTTTTCAGAAGTTTTTTTTAAAAAGCTATGAAGTTCACTCAACAACAACAACAAAATGCACCATAAAGATCTCCAGGGAATTTTCTGTACAGTTGCTACAAGTTCGCAGACCTCCAAAAACACACATCAACACCCCCTGCCCTGGATGGTCCCTGCTCCTTGTCTAATAAACTGTAAGTCTTTTCTCTGCATGCATTTTCCCCCCACAACTTTCCTCTCTTGGGTGTTTCCTCTCTTGGTCTTCCATTACCTTGATTCAAGGAAGACCTCTGCTGCAGAAAGTGTCCTTTAGTTGCCTCTTGCTTTGTGTTTTATGCCACTTCCTTTCTGCTCATTCTAACAGTTTCCACCTTCTTCCTCATGGAAACTCTATCTTCTCCTATACAAACATGCTAGCTGGTTGTGGCTTTATTTTCTACAACTGTGGCCCCTTCACTGAAACATTCTATATCCAACTAAACAGGAGGCTTGGAGGGACTTCCCTGGTGGTCCAGTGACTGAGAGTCTGCCTTCTAATGCAGGCAGCACGGGTTTGATCCCTGATCCAGGAACTGGGATTCCACATGCCATGGGACAACTGAACCCGTGCACCACAACTAGACACCCTGTGTGCCACAAGACTCAACACAGCCAAATAATAAGTAGATAAAATCAAACAAACAAAACAAAAAAACAGGAGGCTTGGAAATAAGTGATGGAACACAGGAGATCATGAGACTAGCTTACAGTGAGTACAAAAGATGAAAGGAGTCAGTTACTCACAAATGGGACTTCCCGGGTGGAGCTAATGGTAAAGAATCCACCTGCCAATGCAGGAGACACAAGAGACATGGGTTCAATCCCTGGGTTGGGAAGATCCCCTAGAGTAGGAAATGGCAACCCACTCCAGTATTTTTGCCCAGAAAATTCTATGGGAGGAAGAGCCTGGCGGGCTACAGTTCATGAGGTCACAAAGAGTCAGACACGAATGAGCACACGTGTGACATAAAAGATGAAAGGACACAATTATTTCCAAAAGCACACATTTCCTTAGCAGAATAGAGATGTATGGGATCTAAAGCAAGTTGCTGAATGAGCTGCTGTGAGAATACAGCATCTCAGGGAAACCTGAACGATCAGGGCTTGGTCAGGCCAGACAGCAGTGAAGATGAACCAGGCAGAGCAAAGAGTGTTTTGGTTTTGCACATCCAAGCGGGCTGGGCTGAACTGGGGGCCTGCAGCATCTGTGTGACAGGCACGGGGTACGAGGATGTAGAAGCCAGACCGTGGGCATCCTGAAAAGTCACCGAAAGGACTGTGCAGCATACACCAAGGATGACAGGATCTGACAGTTTTTTGTTTTGTTTTGTTGCCACTCTGCACGGATTGCAGGATCTTGGTTTCCCGACCAGGGATTGAATGCAGGCCACAGCAATGAAAGCACTGGCCACCATGGGACTCCCAAAGGGTTTTTGACAGAGGAAATACATGGTCTGGTGGCGGAGGAGCTGAGAACTTATTTTACTTTTTATTTTAAACTTTTTATATGCAATACGTTCACATATCTTCAAAAACCAGAAAGTATGAGACGATGTGGGCTTCCCAGGTAAGGAACCCACTTGTCAATGCAGGAGACGTAAGAGACTCAGGTATGATTCCTAGGTCAGTAAGATCCCCTGGTATGGCAACCCACTTCAGTATTCTTGCCCGGAGAATCTCCATGACAGAGGAGCCTGGTGGGCTACAGTTCACAGGGTCGCAAAGAGTCGGACATGACTAAAGTGACATAGTACGCATGCACACATGAGTAAAACCTCTTCCTTGTCTTCTCCTAAATAGGTATTGATTTTTTATAGTTGCTTATATGTCCTTCCTGACTTTTTCTATACTTACACACAAGCAAATAAAACTAGCAGATTTTATTTTTCTCCTTATATATTCAAAAAGTAGCATACCAGACACAGAGTTCTGCACCTTGACTTTGTGATAGTTTTTGACTGTTTTGCATATTGTCGATTTAGCTCTTGGTGTTAGTATGAGTATGACTATTAGTATTAGTATTAGTTTTCTTTTTGCAAATGTAAGTCTCTCCTCCCCGACCAGATGGTGAGCTTCTGAGGGCAGAAGCTGTGTCTTATTCAATTCTGTATGAAGTAGGTGTTTGTTTAAAAAAAAATCTGTTGAACTGAAGTAGGTGACGGAAAAGTATCTTGTTGAATAAATCAGGTACTCTTGAAAACAACCAGTGCTCCATCTGACCTCTTCACTTGAATTTTTATTTTTATTTATGCTATGTCCCTAACACTCACAAAGGCGGTGCATGCGTGTGTGCTAAGTCACTTCAGTCGTGTCTGACTCTTTGCAATCCCATGGACTGTAGCCCACCAGGCTCCTCTGTCCATGGAATTCTCCAGGCAAGAATACTGGAGTGGGTTGCCATTCCCTTCTCCAGGGGATCTTCCCAACCCAGTGATTGAACCTGAGTCTCATTATGTTTCCTGCATTGGCAAGCAGGTTCTTTACCACTAGCACCACCTAGGAGATGGAATATATAATGAACCCCACCCCGCCTTTCCCCAGCATCAAGAATTACTTTGATTCTCATCTACCCACACCACCCGTCCACTGTGGGGAAGGAGACGGCTGCGGTATTTTAAAACAAACACAAGACATCATATCACTTCCTCTGTAAATACCCGAGGACACTGCTCTAACCGATGGAAGCTCTGCATTAGGAACAAAAGGACATGCCAGCAAAATGAACACAGTTCTTTAGTCTCATCTAATACCCGTGCTGTGGCCTGACATCCCTGATTTTCTCCAGAAGGCCTGTGTACAGGAGGCTTGCTGGAATCAGGAGTCACGCTCTGCCCACAGATAATACTGGGTCACTGTGTTGATCATTCTTTTTTTACTGGCTGCACCAGGTCTTAAATGTGGCACAGGGGATCTTTAGTTGTAGGATGTGAACTCTTAGCTGTGGCATGTGGGCTCTAGTTCCCTGACCAAGGTTTGAACCCAGGCCCCCTGCATTGGGAGCATGGAATCTTACCCCCTGGACCACCAAGGAAGTCCTGTATTAATCATTCTGACACCTCTTGGCTTCCATCCCAATCCCCTCTCGTCATCTTCTATCTCATTCAGGCCATTGATCTGTTGGCAAAACCAGGTCCCTTGCCCTGTTCAGACTCCCACATTTTGCATTTGACTGATTGCTTCTTTGCAGAATCATAGAACTTGTCTTCTGCCCGCCGTGTTTTCCTGGAAACTGGCAAGACTTGTGCTTTGAAAACATCATCCAAGCTGTTGTCCAGATAGCCGATTGGAGGCGGGGAGAATGGACAGTGAGACTCATGTTGCCCCCAGGCAGGATACAGGGCTCCCTACATGTCGGTGTCGCCTGTAGCTCCAGGGGCGGTGAGAAGAAAGAAACGGGCTGATTCAAGAAACACTTAGGAGGTAGGCTCAACCAGTGTGCTGTGCTCAGTCCTGAGTCGTATCCGACTCTTGGTGACCCCATGGACTGCAACCTGCCAGGCTCCTCTGTCCATGGAATTCTCCAGGCAAGAATACTGAAGAGCCCTCCTTCAGGGGATCTTCCCCACCCAGGGACTGGACCTGCATCTCTTATGCCTCCTGAATTGGCAGGTGGATTCTTTACCCCTAGTGCCACCTGGGAAGCTCATGCTCAACCAGACTGTTGGCTAACTGGAAAGGACCATGCTTTTCGACACTGTTAAGAATCTGGGCCTCACCATGGAAAAGTCTGCTTCTCCTGGAAACACTTACATGTTTTCTGACAGTCTCCTCCCAATGATCATTTATGACATATTTTAAGGGCAGACAAAGTTGTAGTATTATTGTTGGTGTTAAATTTTACTGCTGTGGCTTTAAAACATAAACAAAAATAATTCCTTAAGTAGCTGGAAATTGTAATGGTACTCTTGGGCATAGATTTTACTGCTATGGATACTGTAAAGCACAAAGATAATAAATTTAAATTGCGGTATTAGTATTGGGAATGTATTTTATTGCTTTGGCTAGAACACAAAGAAGCAGGATTCCCAACCTTTTTTCTGCCCCCCAGCAACAGGTTTATATGCAATGACGCTGGGGCGGTGTGTAGGGAGGATCAGAGCTCACCAGCATCACAGGTTACATGACCAGGTGATAAACCTGGGCTGATGGGAGCCGGGAGAGAGAGGTTTGATTCTTACAGGTGGCCAGGGAGGTGGAGAGACACAGGCCCGTGAAAAGGAGGTACAGGTGTTTGCACGGCCTTGAGGGAGGGTCACCTAGGAGGAACTGCTGAGCATTCCCACCCCACTCAGATGTCTCTGCGTCCCACCTACCAACCCACACACTGCCTCACACACTCCTGATTTGAGTCTAGTTTTGAAAACAAGTTCTACAGACCGAGGACTCGTTTGGGTTTGGGTGTTCCATGGTCTTTCACTTTGTGGACATGGCCTGCTGCTCCCACTGTGCCCGACCCCCATGCACCTGACCAGAAGCAGCCTAGAAGCATTTCTGACTCTCCTCTCTCACTGCCAGGGCATCCTCGGTCACCAGTCGTGCCCCCCCGGCCCACTGGATTCTGCCTCTCCAAGTATCTCTCACATCAGCGACTGCCCCTCCAGCCCATGTCAGGCTGCCATCATTTTCCCCAACCTCTTGACTGCTTCAGATCCTGCCCCCTGCAATCCATCCTCCACTCTCATCATCATACTAATGACCACTGTTAACAGAGCATCAGCGATGTGCCCAGAGTGTGCTCGGTACCCGATACCCACATCTCATGGGACCTTGGATGTGGGAGGGACCAATCTTTGTCATAAATGAAGAAACCGAATTCAGAGGTTAAACATCAAAAGACATAATGGACTTAACAAAAAAATCACCAAGCATAAGCAGAAAATAAACCTTAGGTCCTTTCTTATTCTTTAATTCTTCTATTGCCATTTCTTCCTTCCTTTCTCCCTCCCTTCCTCTCTCCCCCATTTCCCTCCTCTTCCCTTCCGTCCAAAAATAAACCCCTTGGAATGAAACAAAAGAGCATTGCCAACTTATCCATTCTCATCCATCACCATAACCCCAAGTAAGGGTAGCTCTCATTAACAAAGTAATTTGTAGCTCTTGAATGCCACTTGCTCTTATCTAGAACAAAATCCTTTTCGCTTTTATTATCTCAAGTCCAGTTATCCTTTCAGATTTATTTTACACATCATCACCAGGAAGCCTACTCCTAAACAATGCATTTCTAAATGCTATGAGCGTGCATACACACACACACACACACACACACACACACGGCTGGATCTACAGCTCCCCTCCTGGATCCTACTGTCCCCTGGTCATCTTATCATATGACAGTGCAACCATTCCTCTGGTCTTAGAAGCACCTCTTGAGTGTAACTGGCCTGAGGGCAGGGACTGTCCTGTGTGTGTGAACTCCCAGAATTTGGCACCTGAATCCTGGTTTGCAGTGAGTGCTCAGTGACAGGTTACTCAATGAATACAGCATCAAACAAAAAGTATAACATACAATGAATTCAACAGTAATTATTAAAACAATGAGACATGAGCCTTTTCAGTCTCAAAGAAATTTCAGGTCATGCTTTATAGAGTTTAAGGAATGATGTTTATATGTGTTTCAAATTCAATCTGCAATTACTCACCTGTCTCATTCTAACACCCAAAAAAATGCTACCTATGGGGTCGCAAAGAGTCAGACACAACTGAAGCAACTTAGCACACACACACAAAACTCATGGCAGAGTGTAATTAATGGAGAATAAGCTCCTTTCGGGGCTTCCCAGGTGGCTCAGTGGTAAAGAATCCATCTGCCAATGCAAGAGACACAAGAGATGCAGTTTCAATCCCTGGGTCAGGAAGACCCCCTGGAGAAAGTCACAGCAATCCACTGCAGTATTCTTGCCTGGGAAATTCCATGGACAGAGGAGCTTGGTGGGCTACAGTCCATGAGGTTGCAAAGAGTCAGACACAACTTAGCCACTAAACAACAACAACAAAGCAGTCCTTTTACTTCAGCAAGGGACTGGAAAAGAGCACCGTAGCAACCACACAAATAAATATTGGCAGTCGTGTTTACCATGTCACAGTAAACTTGGAAAGCTACAACCAGCTAAAGAAATCAGAAGGTTTAGTAAGTTTGAATGCTCTCAAATGCCAGAATCAGCCTAACTTCCGTGAGCTTCATTATTGTTTGTGAGAAAACTCTTAAATTCTCAAGTTACGTGAAGCTCTTTTTCTTTGCAGTTGATCCCCATCAAGGTCAGAAATTGGAAGAGTCAGAGTATGGAATTCGAGAACATGGGAAGTGGGCAAAGCTGACCTGGTCACTTCTGACCAGGGCTGGTTCCTGCCTCCACTTCTGTTTCCATGAACACGGCCATCAGCTCAGGAAAAATAAGGTCAAGTTTCTTGCACTTTGTTTTCCTTTCTTCTTCCTTAGAGATAACCCGTCAAAGTTTTGCTCATTAGAGAAAAGGGGCTTTGTGGCTGAAATTTGCAATGTTTGAGAAGTTAAATATCCTCCTAATAGCAGAACGTGTTTCCACTGTGTGTCCTATGGGGCCTGCTCCAGTGACAGCCACCCTCCTGAATCCGGTGAGATGCTGACCACCTCGGGATCCACAGTCATCTTCTCCGTCACTTCCGGCCCCTGGACAACCTTCATGACCGAAGGCATTGCTGGGGCTTCTCCACGCTCCCCATCAAACCGAGATGAATGTGTTCCATAATGGCTGTTTTTGTTACATTAGTCTGGGAAGATGAAATCAAAAGGACGACTTTCAACAAAAATGTCCTGCGTCGACAGTTCAATACTCTTTCTCCAGGCCCAGAGATTGCCCTGATTGTGTGCCGGATAAAGGCTAAGCGTGCAGCTACCTGCTAGTTTGACAAAGCTGTTCTCTGCCAGCAGGTTGCTTAGCCTTCTTCTTTTTTTTTTTTCACAGTAACCCTCTAATTCCAACAAACCCACTGGATTAACAAAAACCTGAAAGTAAAGTAGCACAAAATGATAGCCCTGCATGAGCAACTATTATACTTTGCAACCTACAATTACACCAGTTCAATCTCAATGCCCTCAAACATTATTTCATTAATGCAAGCCATTTCAGAACTGGTAAATATTTCTTCTTCTGGGATTTTCTGTTATTCTTCGTTTGCAGCAGAGAATTAGGAAGCAAGCAAAGGCCACTTGAACAGTGGAGAACAGGGCCAAGGGCACCATCAAGATGACAGAGAGTGAGGGGCTGGCACAGAAATGGAAGTGGGAGTTGACAAAGTCAATTCAGAGACAAAAAAGAGGAAAAAAAAACAGAGGGAGAGAGAAAGTGAGATCAAAGAGAGGGAACTCAAGAAAGAACTCTCCAGGCGGGTAGTGGAGATGAGCAGGCTGGTCTAGTGCCCGCAGCCGGCACAGGCCAGTCAACTCAGAAGCAGGGTCCACCCCACTGAGCGCCACAGCCACCAGGCATGTGCAGGAGCTGGGCTGGCTTTCAAGGCCCCCGTTCAAGATGTCTGAGGGTCTGAGAGTCAAATCCTTTCAAGAGATTTCTTCCTGTGACAGAATCCTTGGGCCAATATAGATGCAAGTGCTAGTTTACTTTGTAAGGGGAAAAAAATGTCCTAACATTCTTATTTGGTCCAAAATCTTCATTCTGTAAAATAGCTTTTCAGGCTGCGAAATCAGATTTGAGGAAGATTGTGGACCTGGGCACAAACGAACCACTTGTGTATTCTTGGCAGCTCTGTGCTGGGAAGGAAGGAGGAAGGACAAGGACAAAATGTATCTCACTCATGGATTCATTTCCAAGGCAGTGGATGGTGAAGAGGAGGGATTTTGAAAAGAGGACCTTGATTCCATTAGCAGCTTTGCTACTTACTAGCTGTGAGGTGGGGTGAGTTATTGGACTTCGAAAGCTACCATTTCCTCACTTTCAAGAAGGAAATAAAAATAACACCTACCTGACAGAGCTGCTGTGAGACTAAAGATGCAGGTAAAGAGCTTAGTGCATTGCTAGGTACCCCTTTGACCTCAAAGGAAAGTTAGATAGTATTATTTGAAACATAAGAAAATGTGAGAGCAATAGAACTAGATCTTAGGAATCTATAAGAGTGACGGAAAGGGGCTCAAGCCGATTTTAGGGTTTTATTTCTTTTTTAAAATCTTTATTGAGTTTGTTACAATATTGCTTCTTGTTTTCTTTTTTATATTTTTGAGTTTTTGGCCCAGAGGCATGTAGTATCTTAGCTTCCCAACCAGGAATTGAACTCCTCCCACCTCTGCACTGGAAGGAGGAGTGTTAACCACTGAACCACTAGGAAACTCCCGATTTTAAGATTTTTATTCTCACTAGCAAGACTGGGATATGAAGCTTCATGTTGGTGGGTAGCCTCTTTCTAAAATCAGACGCTGGAAAGGGGAAGATGTTCTAGAAAAATGGAGGAGTCCACCTGCACCATCCATACCGTCTGTCCCTTCTGGCTGGTGAGGATGCACCTCTGCACCTCTGAAGCTGTGAGGGAGGGAGGTACCCAGGAAGTGCTGGGCAGGGGAGGGGTCCCCACGGAGGTGGGAAAAGGATTGACAGGGTCTCAGGTCAAGCGGGAAGTTCTCCTTTCAGAACAACAGACATCTCCTGAAAAATGTTATGTGCTAACCTCAGGGGCAGCTCTGTCGGGAAGAAGAGCCACCTGCCCACACCTCCTGCGGGCGGACATTTCGGGGAGCATGGGGGGTCTTCGGTTATTGTGCGAGCCAAGCTGAACGGCCAGCTGGAGCTCAGCACCAGCAGCATCGCACTAGCCTGGATTTCACGCTGTTTGCACAATTACGAGACAACAGACAACAGAAAAGGTGCCAATTCACTCTCCAAAGGCGCATGAACACCCCTGGTTCCGTAGCTGGCATGCAGCACGCAAGCACCACCGATCCCCGCCTCCCTCTCCTGGTGGTACCTTATTCAGGCTCCAGGGCTCTCCCGTGGGACTCTCCATCCCTCCCCTCTGGATGAAGAAAGGGCTCCTCCTCGCTGATGAGCTGATGAGCGTCTAGGATGGAGCTCTAGTGGCTGGGTCAACAGAGGCTTTTGCAAATGCCTGCCACTTGGTCCCTTGGCCCTCCTGGCTGCTGCGGAGGGAAACCAGCTGCATCCTGAAGGCAGTTCCACTCAACAAACAACACAGTGCCTCAGTCACAATGAGGTCTGGTTCAAATGTTGGCACGCACACAAAATATTAATTAAAATAACGTGCATGATAAATAATATTGCCATCAGAAGCAGAGGACTCCTGGAAAATCACAGTTGATAATTACTTGAGCGCCTGCTAACACACTCTCAGGATTCCAGGGCCGCTTACAGGACAAAATAAGTCTCAGGGAGGTGACCTTGAGAGGTCACCTTGTGTGAGTATCCTCCTGCTTAGGAACTGAACCATGTCTGAGCAAGCTCAGAATGAGTATCCATCCTGATTTTTCAAGTGCTAAAGGAAGAAATTCCTTGAGAACTCAGTAATTTAATTTCATAATAAATATTGGAGTACCAGCTAGTGGAAGGCTCTCTGCTTAGCCTGAGGATAAGGTGTGGGGGTGGGGAGGGACACAGGGCTCTCATTTTTCAAGAAGTTAACTGGTTATTAGCAGATAGAAACTCTTTCTCTATACCTCCCTAGGCCTTCCCAGGCGGCGCTAGTGGTTAAGAATCTGCCTGCCAATACAAGAGAGACACAAGTGATGCGGGTTCAGTCCCTGGGTGCTGAAGATCTCCTGGAGAAGGAAATGACAACCCACTCCAGCGGTCTTGCCTGGAGAATCCCATGGACAGAGAAGCCTGGTGGGCTACAGTCCGTGGGGCTGTGAAGAGTCAGACACAGAGTACACACACACACACACACACAACACACACACACGCCTCCCTAAATCTTTCACGCTGCTGTTAAAAACCCATTGCCACTTGTTTAGTCCTTAACTCAGGACCCCACGGGATTCCAGTACAAATGCTTCTAGACCCTTTCTTAAGTACCAAGGACTTGGGGGTGGGGGCCACACAGGGAATTGTCCCTAGTACTTCTCACTACTGAGGTTTCCCACCGACTCCAACAAGTGACGCAATGGTGCACCACCTAATTTATCTAGACCTTTAAAATTATTACCAAATGTGACGTTTATTGCCCCAGTTAGTACAGAAAACTGAGAGAGGAAAAGACCCCATTATCTTCATTCCAAAAGCATTTTCTATTTGTGGCTCCGTCAACATTTCGGCATCTCATTAGACATATTTAATTTCATTCCCTCAACAATAACCCACGTACCACACCAGTGACCACCACTTCGCTGCTCCAGCCCCTAAATTCTATTAGTGTTCAGAGAGTCTCCTGGTTGCAACGTAATGTTCAATCAGCGCAGAGAAATTAATTAAATTAAAATTATTTTTATTGTGATTTAATTAGCTTAATTTAATTACTTTGTTCACTGACTGGGCATTCTGTGGTTACGGCCAGATCCTCGCTCTCATTCGTGGCACGAATGTTCCCACAGAATTGCACATTTTCTCTGCTCAGCCATTGGAGCGGGCTGGGGGAATGTGCCAGAAACTCACGATTTATCACAATCAGCATCATCACAAATTATAGGAAGCATCCAGCAGTATGATAACTTCTAAATGAAGTGTCTGAAAGCAGGTCACACCACCAGCCTCAGCTGTTAATCTATCATATTTCATAGTCAACCTGACACCTTGTCCAATTTGCTGGGCCTGCTTTATCACCAGTTCCCGTGAGCTGCTGTCTCTCTGGGCCGGCGATCTGGGGATTCAGCTCCGACTCAGGCTACCATCCCCACAGAAGGCCTGGCCGGCCCTCCTTGGCCTCCCTGGGTCCCAACTCCACACTCCCTGTGGCCAGTCAAGCCTCAGCTCCTTCCTCCTCTCTGTCTGAGCCTGAGCTCCACTCTCTGAAATTCAGTCTTTCCCCTGATTGCAAATGTCGGTGACAAGCCACAGTGTGTGGCAGCCCTGGGCCTGGATCACCAGAGCACACCAGATATGTCTATGATTGCATCACAGTCACTGACCATATCTTGGAAGGGCTTCCCCGGCCGGTCAGCAGTAAAGAATCTGCCTACAATGCAGGAGACACTGGTTTGATCCCTGGGTCTAGAAGATCCCCTGGAGGAGGGCTTGGCAATGCACTGCAGTATTCTTGCCTGGAGAATCCCATGGACAGAGGAGCCTGGTGGGCTGCAGTCCACAGGATTGAAAAGAGTGGGACACAACTGAACTGACTGAGCATGCACACATCTTGGAACACTTTACTTTCATCACTACTTCAAAACAGCAGTGGGTATTAAATCCTGCAGTAGACCACTCATGAACTCAACCTTTCTCCCCTGAAGGGCAGTCCGCGATGCTGTGTGCGACTCAAGCTGGAGCACAGTGGCCTTTGCATTGGCATTGTTCAGAAATGAGATCAGCTCTAATTTGCACATATTTGAAATGTGTTCTCTTGATGAATGTGTTTAAAGCTGTAGAAAGGTGTTTTCTAATGTTCTAGCAACCACAGCCATGAAATAAAGACACTTGCTCCTTGGAAGGAAAGCTATGACAAACCTAGACAGCGTGTTAAAAAGCAGAGGTATCACTTTGTTGACCAAGGTCCATATAGTCAAAGCTATAGTTTTTCCAGTAGTCATGAACGGATGTGAGACTTGGGCCACAAAGAAGGCTGAGCGCTGAAGAACTGATGCTTTCAAACTGTGGCACTGGAGAAGACTCTTTAGTTACTCCTTTAAGGAAATCAACCCTGAATATTCATTGGATGGACTGATGCTGAAGCTGAAGCTCCAATACTTTGGTCACCTGATGCAAAGAGCTGACTCACTGGAAAAGACCTTGATGCTGGGAAAGACTGAGGGCAGGAGGAGAAGCGAGCAACAGAGGAGGAGACGGTCAGATGGCATCACCGACTCAATGGACAGAAGTCTGAGCAAACTCTGGGAGATAGTGAGGGATGGGGAAGCCAGGAGTGCTTCAGTCCATGGGGCCACAAAGAATCGGACATGACTTAGCAACTAAACAACTGTATATCGGTATACTTGGCTTTCTGCATGATCTTCTGTATTTTATTTTATGCTCTGAAACCATTCTTCTGAGGAGAGATCCAGAGGCTTTGCCAGACTGCTCTAACGATGGAAGCCTAAACTATGTGATAGTTTCCAGTGACTATTGTAACAAATCATCACAACTTGGATGGCTTCAAACAACAGAAATTTATTCTCTCATAGCTCAATGTCAAATTCAACGTCAGTCTGATGGGGCAGAAATCAAGGAGTCCTGGGGCTGTTCTCCCTGCAGAGGCTCTAGAGGAGAATCTTTGCCTCCTTCCACTTCTAGTGGCTGCCAGGATTCCTTTGCTTGTGGCCTCTCACTGCCATCTCTGCCTCCATCTTCACGTGGCTCTCTCCTCTTCTGTGTGTTATCTCCCTCTGCCTCCCTCTTAGAAGAACACTTTTGATGGCAGTTAGGGCAGCAGTCCCCTACCTTTTTGGCACCAGGGACCAATTTCATGAGAGACAACTTTTCCATGGACTGAGAGGTGGGACAGGGGAAGGTTTCAGGATGACTCAAGCGCATTACATTTATTGTCCAGTTTATTTCTATTATTAATATTATTGTGTCAGCTCCACCTCAGATTATTAGGCATTAGATCCCAGAGGTTTGGGACTCCTGATTTAGGGTCTAATTGGATAATTCTGGAAAATCTTCCCATCTCAAGATCTTTTTTTTTAATTACTATTTATTTTATTTTATTTATTTATTTATGGCTGCACTAGGTCTTCATTGCTGCTTGCAGGCTTTCTCTAGTCGCAGTGAGCTGGGGCTATTCTCTAGTTGCGGCGTGTGGGCTTCTCATTGTGGTGGTTTGTCCTGTTGTGGAACACGGGCTCTAGAGCAAGGGCTTCAGTAGTTGTGGCACACAGGCTTACTTGTTCAGCAGTATCTGAGGTCTTCCTGGACCAGGGACTGAACCCATGTCTCCTGTTTTGGAAGGTGGACTCCTAACCACCAGATCACCAGGGAAGTCCTGCCTCTCTCTTATAAGGACATTTTTGATGGCATTTAGGATAATCTTGGAAAATATTCCCATCTCTAGATCTTTAACCTAATCACATCTTCACAGGCTCTTTTTCCAAATAAGGTGACATTTACAGGTTCCAGGAATCAGGTGCTGATATTTTAGGCTTCCCAGGTGGTCTAGTGGTAAAGAACCTGCCTGCCAATGCAGGAGACATAAGAGACTCGGGTTTGATTCCTGGGTAGCAAAGATCCCCTGGAAGAGGGCATGACAACCCACTCCAGTATTCTTGCCTGGAGAATCCCATGGACAGAGGAACCTGGCGGGCTATAGTCCAGGGGGTCCCAAAGAGTCAGACTTGATTGAAATGACAGCATGCGTGCATGAGTTCTAGGGGCCACAATTCAGCTTCCTCGAGTCCTCATGCTTAATTCTTTACTGACTATACAATTCTGTCTTTGAGGAAGTAACATAAAATGATTTCAAAGATGGGACAAAATTGAGAGCAAGTTAAAATAGATGTTCAGGCAAAGCCCACTGAAATAATTTGTTGTCATTGTTTAGTCGCTCAGTCATGTCTGACTCTTGTGACCCCATAGACTCTAACCCACCAGGCTCCTCTGTCCATGGGATTTCCCAGGCAAGAATACTGGAGTGGCTTGCCTTTTCCTTCTCCAGGGATTAGGCAAGAGTTAACGTGATGGTTAATAACAGATCAAGATCCTTAAAAAATGAAGCTTCCACCCTGGCCCAGGAGAGGAAACAGGCCTGTTTCTTCACCTCCTGAGGAAGAGAGTACTGGCATTGTAAACCTGGCTGCTGAAGCACGTGTGGTTCTTGGGCCCCAAGATCTCACGGGGCCCAGGTCAGCAGTTCTGCTTTTCCCTCCCCACCCCGCATCCTGCCCTGAGCGGGGGCTGTCTGTATTTGTGTGCTTCGCAAAGTATTGAATGAGGAACTTGGGCCACTGACCAGAAGTGAAAAAGGGCAGGGACTGTGTGTTTTTAAATTCAATAGAACAAGAGGAAGTAAGTGTTCACTTGGACTTCAGATGTTCAGGCTACTGAGGGGAACAAAATTCCTGCAGTGAGATGCGGCAGCCCCCAGTATATTTCTCAAAGGAAAGACAGCCGTCTCTTCTGAACATGGTGAACATGGTGCCCGGCTCCCCACAAATATGTGGACCCCAGACCGGTGGGACCTGAAGGTTTTTGATGCTGACTCCTACTGACCTCACCACCAACCCATCAGAAAAACAGCCACAAGCTTATCAAGCCCTCTTTGGATCACTAATATAAAAATTCTCACTGTCTTCCCAAAGTGGGGACAAAATGGCCCTCAAAGCCATTAGCCCACTGTGGCCCCTTTGCCTGACAAAGCAGCAGCCACAAAATTAAAAGACGCTTGCTCCTTGGAAGAAAAGCTATGACAAACCTAGACGGCATATTAAAAAGCACAGACATCACTTTGCCAATAAAGGTCCATCTAGTCAAAGCTATGGTTTTTCCAGTAGTCTTGTACAGATGTGAGAGTTGGACCATAAAGAAGGCTGAGTGCCAGAGAATTGATGCTTTCAAACTATGGTGCTGGAGAAGACTCTTGAGAGTCCCATGGACAGTAAGGAGATCAAACCAGTCAATGCTAAAGAAAATCAACCCTGAATATTCATTCGAAGGACTGAAACTCCAGTACTTTGGCCACCTGATGCGAAGAGCCGACTCACTGAAAAAGACCCTGATGCTAGGAAAGATTGAGGGCAGGAGGAGAAAGGGGTAACAGAGAATGAGATGGTTGGATGGCTTCACTCACTCAATGGACGTGAGTTTGAGCAAACTCTGGGAGACAGTGAAGGACATGCAGCCTGGCATGCTGCAGTCAGAAGCAGACTTGTGACTGGCATCTAAAGTGAGGGTAGGGACACCCCTGGTGATCCAGTGGTTCAGACTCTACCCTTCCAATGCAGAGGGTACAGGTTCGATCCTGGGCAGGGAACTAAGATCCCACATGCCACACAGTGCAACCAGAAAAAAAATTAAGTGAGGGCAGCCTTGTGGAACCGAGCAGCGAAATGTGGGATCTGTACTAATTTTGGGTAATTAATGTCAGGGTTGAACTGAATTGTTGAACACCCAGCTTGGGTGTTTAAGAATCAGAGAATTGGCTGGTGTTAGAGAAAACATCCTGCTAGGGTTAGGATTTGGATGTATATTTGGGGGGTACAAAATTTAACTCACTACAAAGGGGAAAGGAAAGAAGCAGCAGGATCCTTGCTTTCTTACAAAATCTAACAGAACTGAGCACATATTAATTAAATCTGTGAATGTGTGATCTATGGAATCAACGTAAGCAGGCAGAGTCCAGAGGTTAATGGGTGCTTCTTGCTAGAGACCTCTATTGCTTTTGGTGACACATGAGGTCATCATACAAACTTTATTAAAAAGATTGCAAGATTTTTTTCAAGAGTTGCACCATTTGTCCACCAATCCTGAGTATATGTTGCAGATGTTATTCTGGGAGGATGGGCAGGAAATACGAATCACATTTAATGAGGGTGAAATCTGTAAGCTGAGCACCAGAATAGTCACTGTCCCTACAGATAAGGAAGCACCAGAGATCTGGGACCTAAACTGAGGACCCTTGGGACCCCCTTCCTGGAATGCCCCATGAAGTTTCTCACCAGTAAAACATAAGTGATTAGGGACTTCCCTGGTGGTCCAGAGATTGGGATTCCATGCTTCCTCTGCAGGGCATGCAGGTTCGATCCCTGGTTGGGGAACTAAGATCCCACATGCCACGAGGCCAAAAAAATAAAAATTAAAAAAATAAATGGTTTAGATTCATGCCAAGGTCAGGTGACCAAGAAAAGAGATACCATTGTTCTCAATCTTATGATTTTTATTTTCCTTCATGTCATTTCTCTCCCTTTTCTAACATTACATTTTCTTTCTTGCCTTTTTTTTTTTAATAATAGCAAACATTTGCTTTCACAGACATGCAATTTCTTCTTGCATCAATGCCACTAGGTAGGTGTAATTACCACTATTTTATAAAGAATAAAATGAGGCCCCAAAAAGGTAACAAGAGGTCGCACAGACATTCAGTTGTGAAGCTGGCAATTGAACACAAAAACTAAATCTCACTCTTTTTCCCCACCTCTATGATGTCTTCCTTTCTACTACTGAAAAGTGAAAGTATTAGTTGCTCAGTTGTGTCCAACTCTTTGAGATCCCATGGATTATAGCCTGCCAGGCCCCTCTGTCCATGAAATTCTCCAGGCAAGAATACTGGAGTGGGTTGCCATTCCCTTCTCCAGGGGATCTTCCCTACCCAGGGATCGAACCCAGGTCTCTTGCATTGCAGGCAGATGCTTTACCTTCTGAGCTACCTCTGTTTTCCTTTTCCCCTTGTTATTTCAAAGGCACTCACAGACTTAGGACACACAGCCATTATTTTAAGAGCACTGTTGTCAGCACTCTCAGTACCAAGACTACCCAAGGAGGTTTTATGAAAGCTGATGGCTGGCCCCATACCAGGCCAATCAAATAACTTTGGGAATGTGACATAGACGTTAGCATTTTGTCATCCTACTCCCCACCAGACATTAATATGTAGCCAGGATTGACAATAATATCTCAATGTATCAAGAGACAGATAACATCTCTTCTTAACCATAGAAAAGAAGATATTCACTCTCTGAAGTATAATACAATTTCTGAAGTGCATCTTCGTAAACTGGATGATGAAAATTGAGAATAAACAGATCAACAACACTTGCAGATGGCAATTTGAATTGACATGTTTAATGCCCCCTCCCTTCCCAAATCCCACTGAAAGATCACAGAGTTGTGCTGGGCAGGGAGAAAAGTCTAGAACATTGATGTAAAATAAGAAAGGATGGTATCAAGGGGATAGGATTTTGAAGAAGTTGGCATGATTTGGTGCAGGTGAAAATGACAGGCCAAATACTGACAAGCACTATTCAACACTGAGAAAGAAAAGCCGTGTGGGAAGCAAGTGGGTGAAATTCTCCCTGAAGACCTAGGAGATTCTCAAAGTTGACCTGGAAGCAGATGGGACTGTGGAGCAGTTGGTGGGTAGCAAATGACTGCAGTTTAGCAACACTACCAGTGCCTGACACAGAACTGTTGGCCACCCAGAAACACCTGGATAGGGAGGGACCCCCTGTATCAGCCCCTCTACTATCAGAGGTTTCAAAGGAGTGAGAAAGCGGTGAATTTCTGAGGTAAAAATGCCTTCTCAGTTGTCTGCTACTAATTTTTCCTAGCTGAATAGATTCCCTAAGCATGGAAAATAAAACTCCCAAATAAATAAAAACTAAAAATTCCCTCTTTGGGACTAAGAGAAAAGGAAACCATAAAATTGCTGACAAAACCATCTCAAATCTCCAAAATTGAATAGAGATCTCCTTCCAAAGGGAAAACAAATCAAAAAATGAAATAAAAATCACAGAACATACGAAACTATTTAGTACACAACAGAAAGAAGACGTTTTGGAAGACTCAGAGCAAATGTTTATCTGTGAAATAACTTATTCCAAAACAGGAGATAAATGTAACACGATCTTTCATTTAGATTTTCAACAGTGTCGAAAGGACATTATGGAGAATAGCTATAAAGAGGAAATAAGTGATAGATATTCCTAATGGTGAAAATCATGCTCACTAGAATTTTTCTGTTTTGATCAGCTTTAACCCGGGTAGTTGTAAATTTTCCAAAGATGGCAAATCTCCCAACTCCCACGTTCATTTGCAGTGTGACCTTCCTCTTTTATCAAGAAGAGGAGTCTATTTCTTCACATGCTTTAAACTGGGCGTGGGTAGCAGAGAGACTAAGATTTCTCTGATCGGTAGAATATGCTGGAAGTGACATTGGGCCAGTGTTTGGCATCACTCTTGATTGGCCTGGCAGCTTTTGTTTCCTGCCAATTGGAAGTCAGCAGCCATGTGGAAGGATGACCACCCTGAGACCACCACATTGTGAAAAGCCCAAGTTACAAGGAGGCTCTGGAGAGTGAGATACCATGGTGGGGTGGGTGGGGGATGGCAGGAGTGGGGGCAGGGGTGGAGAGAGAGGGGCAGTCTGACCATGCCATGGGAGTAGAAGCCAGAATGTAAGGGGACCCTCCACCCAAATGGCACCAACCGAGGCCTTGTGATAAGAGACACAGTACCCAGCCCAGCAACCAAACTTCTCACCCTAAGTATCAAAATAAGATGGTCATTCCAAACCACAAAGTTTTGAGGTATTAGTTTGTTAAACAGCAAACAGCCTGCAGTGCCTTATAGAAACATGCGGGTTTGGTGAATGTGAACTTGCTAAATGTTGAAATCCCAAGCCTTTTCCCCCAGTTCAGCTCCCAGAATGCAGACAGCCAGGATATTAACCCTCCAGGCAGGAGGTGAACAAATTCTCCTCTCAGAAATCTGACCAGCTCAAGAGGAAGACCTAAAGCAGGCCTTTCCTGGAGCCATTCTACAGAGAAGGTCCCTCTCAGCAGGGCCTGCCCACAGGCACACACAGCTTCCGATCAGATTTTAGCCCCCACTCTAAACATGCAATCCTAAAGGAAATCAGCCCTGATTTCCTGTTTCCTTCCTGATATCCAGTGGAAGGACTGATGTTGAAGCTGAAGCTCCAATACTTTGGCCACCTGATGCAAAGAGCTGACTCGTTGGAAAAGACCCTGATGCTAGGAAAGACTGAAGGCAAAAGGAAGAGAAGGTGGCAGAGGATGAGGTGGTGAGATAGCATCACTGACTTAATGGATATGAATTTGAGCAAACTCTAGGAAATAGTGGAGGACAGAGGAGACTGGTATGCTGCAGTTCATGGGGTCACAAAGAGTCGGACATGATTTGGCAAAGAACAACAACAACCAAACATGCAAACAATCCAGGAAAGAGAGAACAAACACATGAAGGAGAGGGCATTTAGAGGAAACAGAGGCTATGCAAGGAAAAGAAAATGAAAAAGCAAAACAATCAGTACTGTCCTTGGAGAGGAAATAGAGGAAAAGATATCAGACCCATAAAACAAAACAATGCGATTAAAAAGAAAAACTAGTCAAAGAACAAAAATAGAGCTTTTGGAAATTAAATAAATGAATAATTGACCAGAAGTTTTGGAAACTTTTTAGAAAAGAAAGCAAAAGACAGAGAGGGAAAATGTAAAAGACACGAAAAGTAGGGGACGGAAATAGACCAACAGTCATCTGTTTATCCAAACAATAGAGTTCCAGAGAGAACAGATGGAGAAAATGGAGAGGAGGAAATCACCAAAGAATTAATTCAAGGGGATTTCCCAGAATTGAAGGGCATGACCCACACCAACTCACATTACCAGGAACCTTCACCACAGTGGTGAGAACAAGATTCTGAAGGAGAGGGATTGAAAGAGAGATTGAGAGACAGTCACGCACACATGATAAGAAGTTGGATGACAGGATTTCTCAACAGCAACACAGGGAGTTAAAAGACAATGGTGCAACGCCGTCCAAATGCTGAAAAATGATCTCCATACCGGATTTATCTATCCAGACAAACTATGAGTCAAGAGCATGTGTAGAAGGAAGACATTTTCAGACATAGGAAAAATTAACCACCTACACGCTTTTTCTTAGGAAACTGTGGGAGAGTATAAAACAAAGTACAACAAAGGAATGAACCGAGGAGGAAGAAGATGAGATGCAAGGATGTGGCTTCAGCACAGCAGAACAATAAAGGGACTTCCCAGGCCATTAGTGAAGGGGGACCTCAAAATGACAATGGTCAGTCAACACCAGAGCCTGTCAGAGACTCCTGGACATACTCCCCCAGAAGATGAAGACACAGGATGTCTTATGTGAATGCTCATCTCAAGAGACATCTGGAACACTGGCATAGAATCAGGGATTGACAAATGCATGGAAAACCAAATAAATGAACAAACAAAACATATAACTCAGAGTAGCCGACTCAAGAGTCCCAGATGTAATTTTAAATTTTTTAGCAATCATATGAAAAACAGAAAGAGCTGGGACTTCCCTGGTGGTCCAGTGGATAAGAATTCGCCTACCAATGCAGGGGACACGAATTCAATCCCTGGTCCAGGAAGATGCCACGGAGCAACTAAGCCCAGGTGTCACAATCACTGAAGCCCACATGACTAGAGCACGAGAGCCTCAAATATCGAGCCCACATGCTGTAACTACTGAAGCCTGATCACCCTAGAGGTTGTACTCCACAAGAGAAACCGCCACAATGCGAACCTGCACACCACAACCAGAGATGGCTCCCACTCGCCGCAGCTAGAGAAATCCTGCACGCAGCAACGGAGACCCAGAACAGCCAAAAATAAATAAATAAAAATGTAAAAAGGAAAGAACTAAATTCATTTCAATAGTATACTTTATTTAATTCAATGGGCATGGCAACCCACTCAGGTATCCTTGCCTGGAGAATCCCATGGACATAGGAGCCTGGGGGCTACAGTCCATAGAGTCTCAAAGAGTCAGACACAACTGAAGCAACTTAACACACATCCAAAACACTATTTCACCATAAAGTCAATATGAAATTATTGAGATTTTTATATTTTTTTATTAAATCTTTGGAGATCCAGTGTGTATTTTGCATTTATAGCTCATTTCAGTTTGCACACTAAAATTTCTCAGAAATGCTTGATTTCAGCTGTATTTAGTTTTCATTAAATCTGCAGTTGAAAAAGTGATTCACATACTAAAAACTTAATTGTTTTTCCCAAGAGCCATCAAGTTTTAATTTAGATGTAAAGGAATTAGTAAATAAATATTTAACTAATTAACATTAAAAATTAATCTCTTGGTCACAATAGCCACATTTTTAAGTACTCAGAAGCTCCATGTGGCTAGTTGCTATTGTTTTGGAAAGTTATATGTTATGCGTGTGTGCTCAGTCATGTCCAGCTCTTTTGTGACCCCATGTACTGTAGTCTGCCAGTCTCCTCTGTCCATGGGATTCTCCAGGCAAGAATACTGGAGTGGGTTGCCATGGCATTCTCCAGAGGATCTTCTGAACCCAGGGATCCAACAGGAGTCTCCTGGGTCTCCTGCATTGGCAGGTGGATTCTTTTACCACTGAGCGACCTGGGAAGCTCTTGGACAGTTAAAATCCTGAGAGATCAAAAAGTTATTTGGAAAAGGAAAAAGTCATTGTAGGTACTCCATGGCTTGGTTTTGAATAACATACTCTGAATATTCATTTAACCAAAATTATAATATGAATTCCATTGGGTAGGTGGGCATGGGAAATGTTCATTGTGTCAAAGGAGGAAGAGGAAAGAAAACTAAATCCTAAATGCCTGAAACTGAAGAATGAAAAAGCAGCAACGTAATCCTATTAAACAGGAGCATAGAAATAGATACAGAAGGACTCCATCAACCTAGCTCAATGTGATGGCCCCTGAGTAAGGAGAAAGGGAGGGGTAAGCGGTGTGGGGTTTTTTTTGTTTTGTGTTTTTTTCTAGCAAACTTTATGGTATTGATTGACTCTTTAAACTCATGCATGTATGATTTTGATGTTTAAAAAGATCTTGAAAAATGATCTTGGGAAGGTGTGCAGAGTGGAAATTTTCTATGTAATATTGCTAGCATAGGATTTCCCAACCCAGGGATCAACACCATGTCTCCTGCATTAGCAGGTGGATTCTTTACCATGGCTCCACCTGGGAATGGTATTACAATTGGTCAATATAAACTCCTTTCAATTTAATTTTATTTGAATTTTTCCCCTGTATCCTTAATCCTCATGACTTGTTTTCTTCCTCTCTCCCCACCTAATAGACACCCATCTAAAGTATTAATTCGCCCTTGGAAACATATGTATCTCAAAGATAGAGTGTTGTTAGTGGATGTACGCTTTTCCTAACTTTATTAAAATGATATCATACACAGTGATGTGACTGTAACTTGGTGCTATTGAACTGTACAGTTAAATAAGGTTAAAATGGTATGTTTTATATTATGTGACCTACACCACAATAAAAAACATTTTAAAAATTATATCATGCTATAGATCTTGCTCCCCGTCTTCCTTTTTCATTCATTACTCTTTATAAAGAACTATGTTTATCCATTGCTTCATTACAGCATGGTCTTTACATCCAGAAACTTCTACCACATCTCATCTATCCATTCTCCAAATGATGGATACCTATGTTGCCTCCAACCCCTGGAACCCAAAGGGATGCTGTGAGGAGCATCCTTAGACATGTGTGTTAGATGTGTGTTGGGATTGCCATGTCATAGCATGTAAAACATGTAACACACAATTTCTGAATTGCTCTTCAGAATGGCTACACCCATCTCACTTCCACCAGCTGTAGATGAGAACCTACTGCTGCGTAACACGGGAAGAGCAATCAGACACACTGGGACAGCCGAGCAAGCACCCAGGGAGGTATTTCTCACATGACTCTTGGCATCTCCACAAGAAGTAGAGGACAGGAAGACAGCGGCTGCTCTGGTGGGTCATTTCCTGGGATTACAACCCTTTAATATAAGGACGGATGAGCCCTGGCGGACCTGTGCTTCCCTGGCTGACTCACTTGTGCTTGCTAGGGTTCAACTTATTTCAAACCCTGCTTTCGATGTGTCAGCTACAATTGGGCACTTGGCATAGGCACTTGCCATCCACCTCTACAAGGATTAAATCATGTGCTGCTGCAGCTGCTGACCTTCAATAACCCCTGACAGGAGTTCAATATGGACGCAGAAATGAGACACTCTGTGCTCAGGGAGAAAAACTGGCAGGACAGGTCTTCAGATAGTTCAGTATTTTCACAAGCCAATTTTATGAGCCCAATTCTTGTATCTCCTCATACCTAGAAAAAGCACTAAAATCCTTCATAGTGACGACTGTTTCTTGTAACTAGCAAAGCTTCATGGGACTGGTAGAAATCTTCTGGAAAAATATGTGCCTGATTGCATGTATTTCCTCTTCACCAAAATCACATATATGCTGTCCTTCCCCCTGCCTCTTTGGAGCAGTTTCTCAGAGCTATCTGAGGTGTATCTCCTGGACTACAGTCCTCATTTTGCCCCAAATAAAACTTAACTTGCAATTCCCACATTGTATTTTTTTTTTAATCAAAAGATTCATATCCCAAAAGGTTCTCTAACCAGGGAAAGGAAGGCAAGAGGGAAAAAGAAACAAGAAGGAATTAATGAACAATATCTGAATCCATGGTGTCTTAAAGGGTAAACGCACACACACAATAAAGAGGGCTCCAAGGTCGAGGACTTCTCCTAGCCTGAGAATTGATGACCCCTGTGCTAGATGTGGCTGAGCAAGTCTGCCTCTGTCTTTTCCTGCCCATACCCTCGTGTTTCATCACCAGGGTCTCCAGGGTCCTAGCAGCACGCAGTTCTTTGCTTTATGATCCCTTGGAGTCCTCCTTGGCATCATCCACCCTCCACAATGTGCCCTGTACCCTCCATGTGCCATTTGAGCTTCAGGATCAGATGTGCCCGGCATCATCACTTCCCTACTTGGCCTCAGTGGTGGCACCTAGAGAGCTGGGTGGCAGGACTGCAGATCAGATGTGGAGGCAGAGAGAGACCAAGCCCTCAAGAAAGGGCAGATGGCCATCTCCCACCTGGGCCCCCTGCACCCCAGCGTATGCCCCTCCACTTCCTTCTCCTGATCCCCACCATCTGGGATCCACCTAGGAACAGACAAAGCTCCTGTTGGTCACATCTGGTTTAAGAGAAAGAAACAAGGAGGCTGGCGACCTCCACTAACAGGCAGCACTTGGCAGGCACAATAGAAGCAGCTGCTGTTTACAGCCCTGTCTTAGGGTGGCCTCAAGCTGGACCTCACACTTCCCGTGCCCGGCTCTCCCCTGGGGGACATGGTTTTACACAGGGCATCTGGAACCTCACAGTCTTGCAGCTTAAAAAAAAAAAATCCACCAATCTCATGAAGCTCTGAAACTAGACCGAACTCTCTTCCTGGGAAAACTTTCCAGATCAGCTCCTGATTGATCTCTTACTGTAAGCTGGTTCCTATAGCTCCCCAACTCCCCACTTTCTCTCTCCATTAAATGGGAATAAATCGCCCAGTCAGCTGCCCAGAAAAAAGGCAACCCCAGGAAGTCTTGTTCTATGTAACAGCCAACGGAGGTTTGAAAACACTTCTGATTTCTTAACTGGAAAAAATACCAGCAAGAATTCAGGATTTCAGTTCAAGACTAGTATCATACTGCCTCGGAGGCAAGTGGCTAGGGCCTCCCCAGGCCTGTCCTATTTGGTGTTGCTATCTGTGTCTCTTCTGACCCCTGGGCCTCTCTGGTCCCCATAGAAACAAGCCTGGTGCAGGCGCCTGCGGGGAGCTGGCGCTGTGCACCATCTGACTTTACCAGAGCCCTCCCAATACCCGCTCCTGATTTTGGCTGCCTGAGCCGGCTCCGCTGGGCAAGGTGGTGCCTAATTATCTCCCTTCTGTTTTCCCCTCCTCTCCTCTCTGATCCTCTCCCCTCCCCACTGCCTCGGAGGACAGCCTTTCCAAGAAATAGCACAGCGCACACCTGGTGCGGTGAGATAGGGGAGCTGCCATGGAGACCAGGCTCCCATACCCACCCCGCTGGCAGCTCCTGGGAATAAGTAACTATCTCTAGAATGCTGCGAACTCCAGATGTGCAGCCTGAGTGCCTGGAGACCCCGGCTCCTCGTCTCATTATGCCTAGTTTTTTTCACAAGTTTCATATATGCGTATCCAGCCTTCAGAAGGGGGGGGATGGGAAATGGTAATCTTCCTTTTAATATGCTACCACATGCCAGCCACAGACAGCTGTGCACACACCACACGTTGGACTGGACATGAAATATAGCCTGGGACCATTTTTTAAGCAGTCATTCCCAGGGCTTACAAAACACATTTACTTGGAGGGAGGTCACACAGTCTTCCTTCTGCATAAAAAGGTGGCTTTGAAATAGGTACGACCATCTGGAAGCAGCCTCCTCGGCCATTGATATGGAAAATGTACACAGGACACCATCGTTCCCTGGGCTGGGCCACAGAGACAGACACACACACACAATCTCTCTCTCACACACACACACACACACACACACACACACACACACATGGCCGTAATTGTTTAAACAGACAGCTTCAGGTCTTCTGTGATGCTTACCTTGCTCTGCAAAACCATTTGCCAGCAGCCTGGGTGACCCTGGGCAGGCTGGAAGGGGGCAGGATTGCAGTTTGAGGGAGGGGGCATTCATCTGTATGGAGGAGGAGTGTCCTGCAATCCAGATTTGGGGGAAATTATTTGCACACTCTCCAGCTCGTCCCCGGGCTTGTTAATAAGGAAGAATATGTCAAGTGCACGACTGCAAGTAAATAGCAAAACACCCAATCGAAACCATGACCTCTGCTCTTCTGATCATTACAGCCAAGTGCTTGCTTCCCTCCCTGGAAGACTTAGATCTCACCTTTAACAACGGGTTTTGTCCAGGCATTTAAAGGAAAAGCACAATGGCTTCCGTATGGCTAATTGATCTCCATGTAATTGACGGCTGCGGCGGGGGGGGGGGGGGGGGGGGGTGCCTCTGTAAGTTTATTAACATTTATTCTTCAAAATGAGTAAACCACCCCCCTTGACAAGACTTTCATTGTGCAGACCTCATCCAGACAAATTCTTGACCTCTGAAGCTATTTAAATTTCATGTTGTTTCTTCCATTTATATTTCCTAAGCTTGTTTCTCTTTTTTTAAAAATATACACGTTACAGATAATATAAATCAGCTGCCTTAAAATTTAGAGTGCCATTCCAAAACTGGACACTCTCCCAAAAGAAAGCTTAGAAAGAATATAGTACAGAGCTCTGGGTAGTCCAAAGGGTTAAGCTGTTAAGTGCACAAATAGCTGAGCTCCTGTTACCGAGAGGAAAGGGAGCTGACTGGAGGAAGGGGACCACTCTAGGTCAGCCTGTCCTTTACATCGTGAAGAGCTTGAAAGGGGCTAATAAACCCAGCAGCCTATGGCAAAGGTAATTTATTTTATATTCCTAGTCATCACATGCAATATTTTTTTGGAGGGGGAGAGCAAATATAATTCAAGGAAAGTGATAAACAATAGAGGAAAAAAACCACAATATTGAGTGATGCTTCCATCCACCACCCCCCCTCCCTGCCAAGTCACGAGAACACATGCCCTTCTCTGCTTTTGTGGTGTATTTCTCATCCTGTTTGTGCGTCAACATCTTCAAAGTGCTTCAGGGCTGGGGCAGGGGGAGGGGGGATGATGGCGGCTCTGCCTGGCCGGAGGTCACTGGCTGGGGGAAGGGGTACTGGGGTGGGGGGTGGGCACGCAAATCCCCTGAGATGAGATGAGCAGCTCCCCAAGGTGGGTGCAGGCATTTCTGCACAGGCACCTCCCAGCCCCACCCCCTGGAAGTCATGTCCACTTGACTTATGAATCGGCCCCTGGCTGGGTGTAATTACTGAGAGGACAGCTCTCCAGCTGGTTTCCTGTGCTTCGCCCGGGCTCTGGGCTCAGGGAGAGGCAGGGCTGTCCTGTTCCTGTCTCCCATTTGCCACATTTTACGTGCATGAGGTCACTGGACTACAGATGAGGTAACTGTGCAGCCGGCCCGTGAGCTGGGAGAGGCTACCACATGACCATCCATGTAAACACGGCGAGGTCCCCGCAGGCCGGTGACAGCTGGGCTCTGCTGCCGGCTGCCCCCGCCAAGGGTAGGAGCCACCGGACTCCCGGAGCCTGTCCGAGCTCTTAAAGGAGCCAGATCACAGCCTGAGCGTGTGTCACACACACCCCCTGGGACACTGGTCTACCAGGCTAAGGGCAGAGCAGTGTCGTCGAGGGAGGAACGCTGGGTGGTCCTGTGACAGGTGTGCGGGTGGTGGGGGAAGCTGAACGAACGTGCGTGTGTGCTCAGTGGCTTCAGTCGTGTCTGACTCTTTATGAACCCATAAACTGTAGCCCTCCAGGCTCCTCTGTCCATGGAATTCTCCAGGCAAGATTACTGGACCGGGCTGTCACGCCCTCCTCCAGGGGATCTTCCTGACCAAGGGACAGAACCCACATCTTTTGTGTCTCCTGCAGAACAACACTGCCTTTTAAAAGAGTACCCCACCCCTACCCACACAGGCAGAGAGGCACAGGGGTCTCAGAGTGCATGGTCTCTGCAAGCCTGCTCTAAACCTCTCTGCCATCAGCCAGGAGAGGTGGCCCAGGATTTGGGGGCATCTCCTAATCATCTCTAATTTAGAAACATGGCTAAAAACAAGTATTTTTTAAAAAGTCAACCAAAAAATACATTTTTAAGCTCTCCTAAATTCTAGAAGGGCAGAAATACATTTCCAGCTGTGCCCAGGGCCTCCAGGCAGGGAGTTTTTAAAGTTTTAAAACATGCCAAAGAAATTTAAAACTCTTCATTTAAATTCTCCCTCCACCCCCACCCCTCAAATGTGCTTTGTAAGATGAGGAAAGGAGTGTGAGTGCATCCGCCAGCCTTGTTCAGCTGCCATGAACCCTCCTACAGCATCGAGGTTTCTGTTTATCTTCTGTCCTTAATTATGGTTGAGCCCTTCTTGCTTCATTGTTTCAGGCTGACTCTAAATTTCATGCTTCCATGTTCTGGCTATTGTAAATAGTGCTGCAAGGAACATCAGAGTACATGTATCTTTTTGAATTATGGTTTTTCTCAGGGTATAAGCCCAGGAGTGGAATTGCTGGGTCATATGGTAGTTCTGTTTTTTTGTTGTTGTTTTTAAGGAACCTCCATACTGTTTTCTATAGCTGTTGTTGTTGTTCAGTTGTTATGTCTGCCTCTTTGCAACCCCATTGACTGCAGCACGCCAGGCTCTCCTCTCCTGGAGTTTACTCAAATTCATGTCCATTGAGTCGGTAATGCTATCTATTAGTTACTGTCTCATCCTTTGCTGTCCCCTTCTCCTTTTGCCTTCAGCCTTTCCTACCATCAGGGTCTTTTGCAATGAGTCAGTTCTTCGCATCTGGTAGCCAAAGTATTGGAGCTTCAGCTTCAGCATCAGTCCTTCCAATGAATATTCAGGACTGATTTCCTTTAGGATTGACTGGGTTGATCTCCTTGCAGTCCAAGAGACTCTCAAGAGTCTTCTCCATACAACTACTGGAAAAACCATAGCTTTGACTATACAGATCTTTGTTGGCAAAGTGATATCTCTGCTTTTTAATAGGCTGTCTAGGTTTGTCATAGCTCTCCTTTCAAGGAGCAAGGGTAGTTTAATTTCATGACTGCAGTCACCATCCACAGTGATTTTGGAGCCCAAGAAAATAAAATCTGTCACTGTTTCTACTTTCTTACTTCTATTTCCCATTAAGTGATGGGACCAGCTGCCATGATCTTAGTCTTTTGAATACTGAGTTTTAAACCAGCTATTTCACTCTCCTCTTTGACCCTCATCAAGAGGCTTTTTGGTTTCTCTTCCTTCCATTAGAGTGGTATCACCTGCATATCTGAGGTTGTTGATATTTCTCCCGGAAATCTTGCTTCCAGTTTACCACGTCTCATCCAGCCCAGCATTTCCATAATGTACTCTGCTTATGAGTTTTCCAGAGTAGCTGTATCGATTTGCATTCCCACCAACAGTGCAAGAGGGTTCCCTTTGCTCCATACCCCTCCAACATTTATTGTTTGTAGATATTTTGATAATAGCCATTCTAACAGATGTGAAGTGATACCTTATTGTAGTTTTGATTTGCATTACTCTAATAATTAGAGATGGTGAGCATCTTTTCGTGTGCTTCTGGCCATCTATATGCTTTCTCTGGAGAAATGTCTATGTGGGTCTTCCCTCCATTTTTTGACTGGGTTGTTTGTTGTTTTGATACTGAGCTACAGGAGCTGGTTTTGTATTTCAGAGCTTAACCCTTTGTTCGTTGCTTCATTCGCAAATAATTTCTTCCATTCTGAGGGTTGTCTTTTTATCTTGTTTATGGTTTCCTTTGCTGTACAGAAGTTTCTAAGTTTAATTAGGTTCCATTGTGTATTTTTGTTTTTATTTCCATTACTCTAGGAGGTGCGGCAAAAAAGATCTTGCTGTGATTTATGTCATACAGTGTTTTTCCTATGTCTTCCTCTAAGAGTTTTACAGTGTCCGGTGGGTTGTCAGGGAGGGAGAGGATATGTGTGTACATATAGCTGATTCACTTCATTGTAGAACAGAAACTAACACAACATTATAAAGCAATTATACTCCAATAAGAAATGTTTTAAAATAATATTATTGTTACTATATAAATATCACCCACTGCAGCATCTACAATGAAGTGAATCAGCTATATGTACACACATTTGATCTCCTTGTTGTCCAAGGGATTCTCATTTTCTGATTAACAGATGACACAGGCACCTTTCTTATCTTGAAAATCTAGGTTCTTAGTCATACAATGTGTGTAATGTCACTCCCTTTCTTATTAAGGGCCTCTTTTCTGGGCCCTCTGCTGTCCTGTACTCATTTGGATCAATTGTTTTCCAACACTGCTGTACAGCTGTCATCCAGGGTGCTTTTTCAGGACACTCCTGGGTTTGTTCCACTGTTTCTCAGATTCCCATTTTTCTTTCTGAGACTTCTTTGTTTTGACTTTGGATTAATCTGTCTCAGTCACACTAGCACTCTCTCTGACTGCCGAAAATACCAAAAAATCCCCATTGCACAGGCTCTGCACAGGCTCTGCTCCATGTTTAACGCTCATCTCCCCTGCCTCAGATCATTACCCAACTTGGTTCTTTATCTTATTTAAGTCAAATTTTAATGTTGCCCCCTCACCGGGCATCCCTCCACTACCATCCTATCAAAAAAATAAACAAAAACAACCTCCTAGTCTTTCACTAGTAAAACAACTTCTTTTATTTTCAACATAACACTTTCATCTCCTGATATTTTCTAGTTTTATTCACTTATTTGTTCTCCTATTATCCCCATTAAAATGCCAAGTACAAGAGAGGAGTTTTTCTTTCTTTTCCACCTATAAACTCAGCCCCTAGAGCAGTGAAAGACGTGTAGGAGAGGCCCAGTAAACAGGCTATAAGAGCTTACAGGAGGCCACACTCATATACAACACCCAAAATTTCTTCTACTCTATCCTCTGACATGACAGGAGAGGGGTCAGAATCTTAGGAGATTTCTTCTGAAATCTTGCTAACCTGTGACTACAAACTCTCAGATGGAAGAGGAGCTATAAATTGGTGCAACAAGATGCTGAAGGACTGGAAGAGATGCTTAAGGAAAAATAGACGTTGTCCTTTAGCTAGCTTACCAGGTTTTGCCTAGCTGAAAGGGTATGTAAGCTAAAAGAGAGAGATACATTGTTAAATTCTGCTATTAGAAATACAGGAGACTAGATATTTCAAAACTTCTTTCATTATGAAACACTGAGATGCTGGATAAACTGAAAATATTAAATGAGTCGATGAATAAGGGAAATTCACAGAAACATAAAGTAAAATAAAACAAAACAAGATAAGTGCCATGAGCAGAAAAGTAAGAAAATTCAAAAGCCAGGGCTGCTCGAGAAACAAATGTCAAGGTCAGGATTCTAGAGTAGAGATTAGCAAACCACAGCATGTGGGCCAACCACCTGTTTTTGTAAATAAAGTTTTATTGGTACATGGCCATGCTCATTCATTTATGTATCATCCATGGCTGCTTTTGTGCTACAACAGCAGAGCTGAGTAGTTGCAATGGAGATCATATGGCCTGCAAGCGTAAAATATTTACTCTGATACTTTAAGAACACCCTTAATGGTCATGCAAGGAAATGGGGTCTTTGGACCCATACAAAGTGGGACTCTGAGAGTCATCAGAGCTTGAACCTTCAAAGGGGCTTGCTCTGAAGGAAAATGGTGGGCTAGAAAAACACACTAGCTGGTAAAAGCAACTCAGAGGTAAATCTTTCTGTTTCACCACAGCTCCAATGGAAAATGTAAATAATAATAATAATAATAATAATAAAATTTAAATAATAATAATGGCTCCCTTGGGAATTTATAACTATGGATCTGCTTCCTAAGAACCTCAGATGCAATTTTTTTTTCTACCCACCTAATTTTAAAAAACCCAAATAAAAAAAATAAAGTGGCCTCAGCGCCTGGCAGGAAGAAATTTAGATCCTCTCCAGAGCAAAGCCTTCCTAACTCAGTCACAAGAGGATTTCCACAGTGTAAGTGTGATTACATATAACTTTTTTTAAAAAGAGAACCAAACCACAAGGTAACTACCATCATAAGTGAGAATCAATAGAAACCCCAAGCATGACTTAAGCCCCCAAGAACTTCAAATATTAGGATTATGAGATATAGGACTTAGAATAACCATGCATGATATGTTAAAAGAAACGAAAGAAAAATGAACAAGTTTTTAAAAAGGGACTATCAAAAGTGACCAAACAAATCTGACAAAGAATCAAATAGAACTTATGGAAGCACTATATGTATACATGAGGTAAATACATTCATACATACATGTATGTAGGTGTGTATGTGTATATATACATTAATGAATAGGTGAAACAGCAAAATAAACATGGATGCAGAGAGGATTAGTGAACGGAAGATAGATCTGAAGAAAACAGAATGAAGCACACACACAAAAAACGAAAAAAGAAATAGAAAACAGAGAAAGAAAGGGAGGAATAAATGAGAAGCTCTAATATATATCCAGAGTTACACAGAGAGAAGAGAAAGAATGAGGGAGAGAAAGACCCTGATTAAAGAACCAATAGCTCAGAAAATGTCAGAACTAATGAAAGGCATGGATCTGCAGAGACAGGAAGTATAATATATCCAGGCAGGGTAAAATTTTTAAAATAATATCACACACCAAGCACATTCTGTGAAACTGTAGAACATCAAAGCCAGAGAGAAAATCTTGAAAGCAACAAGAAAGGAAAAACAGATCGCATAACAGAATGACTGTGGTGTAACAGTGGGCTTCCAACAGAAACAATGAAGCCAAAAGTCCATGGAGCCACATTTTCAGAGACTGAAAGAAAATAACTGTCAATCTAGAACTGTGTTCTCAGAAATATTATCTATCAAAAAATTATAATAAAATAAAAACATATTGGCTAAACAAAACTGAGACACTTTACCATCAATAGACTCTAACCAAACAACCATCTAAAAGACCAACATCTAGAAGAATAAAATGATCCTAAAAGATGCTCTTAAATAGTATAAGAAATGTTGAGCTGCCTTGCTCAGAGAAGTAGAGAAGATTTTGAAGCAAGAGCAGAAAGGGAGATAAGAAAGCTGGCAAAATCAGCAACAATTTGTGAGAGTCAGAGGAATGTCTAATTGGTATTTTATTATGTTTTTGCAGTGTGAGGTGGATCATGAATTCATCTCCCCGTATTCCCAAAATATCTTCAGTAAAGTATACATTTCTCTCAAGTGCTTTGTGGAGCTGAATTTACCTCTCAAGATAGGAGGAAGAGCTTTTCAAATGTAAAGTTAAGGTACCACCCTCATTTTCACTAAGATCAGGCTTCTTTAGAAAGAAAGCTATGACAAACCTAGACAGCGTTTTAAAAAGCAGAGACATCATTTTGCCGACAAAGGCCCGTATAGTCAAAGTTACAGTTTTTCTAGTAGTCATGTACAGATGTTAGAGCTGGACCATAAAGAAGGCTCAGCACTGAAGAACTGATGCTTTCCAATGGTGCTGGAGAAGACGCTTGAGAGTCCCCTTGGACTGCAAGGAGATCTAACCGGTCAATCTTAAAGGAAATAAACACTGAATATTCATTGGAAGGACAGATGCTAAAGCTGAAGCTCCAATACTTTGGCCACCTGATGCAAAGAGCCAACTCATTGGAAAAGACTGAAGGCAAAATGAGAAGGGGGTGACAGAAGGAGAGCATCACCCATTCAAAGGACATGAGTTTGAGCAAACTCCGGAAGATAGTGGAGGACACGCAAGTCTGGCATGCTGCAATCCATGGGGTCACAGAGTTGGACATGACTTAACGACTGAACAACAACAACAACAATAAAATTACATGAAACTCAAATTTCAGGATCCATACAATTTCATCGGAACACAGCCATGCTCATTCATTTACGTCTAGTCTGTGACTTCTTTTGTTCCACCGTGGCAGAGTTGAGTGATTGTAATAGAGATGAAAACATAGGGGCTGAGAAGTTGCAAGGAAAGAGGCTAAGACTGTTATTTCAGGGGAAATAATGCCTCTGTAGCAACAAGGGTTCCCCCATACCCCCATCTGATACATGTACCCCACCTTCTTCTGTAGCTTTAATTCCTTTTTCTTTTGCCCCAAATATTGATCAGATTCTTTACAGCAAGTGTCTACCAAACCCTGGTCTAATTGATAGTATTAACATATTTAAAGAAAAAAGGTAATAATCAGAAAGGTCAGTGAGTGTTTCAAGTGAAAAAAGTCAGGGAAATGAAAGCCAGATGTTCCCAGGCAAGTACTAACTTGTGAGGTTAGCTTGATAAAGGCCCAGGTTTAGCAGACCTGGTAGGACCTGTTGCAAAACTAAGCATTGAGCTAAAGTTGTGTATCAATAGTTGCTATAGCACCATTGATCAAGCATGGCTACGTGCCAGACACTGTGCTTCACACCTCATACACGTTATTTAGCATAGTGTTCAAAACAAGACTATGAGTGAGGTGGGTGTTCTTTCCACTTTAGTGAAGGGAATATGAAGTTCAGAGAGAGTAAGTGGCTTTCCCAAGGTTATGTGGCAAGTAGAAGAATTAGAGTCTTGGACCAGCTGACTTCAAAGCTCCTAAACTTACATATACAGTTATTAATATTCTAATATTAAACACACTAAGAAACTGTCCGTGTGGCTACTGCTGCCCCTGCAGCACCTAGCCCAAAGTCTAGAGTATCTTAGGTGATTAGAAATTGTTTGTTGAGCACAGCAAGGTTTTTATTATAGTTTGGCTTCCTAGGTAGTTGGCTGCATGGCAAATCTGCATCAAACAGAAAACTCATGATTCCTACCTTGGGACTTCCCTGGTGGTCCAGTGGTAAAGAATCCGCCTTTCAATGTAGGGGATGTGGGTTTGATCCCTGGTTGGGGAACTAAGATCCCACATGCCATGGGGCAACTAAGCCTGTGAGCCACAACTAGCGAGCCCACATGCTGAATGAAGAGCCCATGTACCACAATGAAGACCCAGCACAAGCCAAAAATAAAAGAAATGGAAAAAAAAAGACTCTTGCCTCTTGCCATCTCATTCTACCTCTATCAAGTCAAATAAAAGTAGAGACTAATATATACGTGAGTTATTTAGGGAACTGGTTAGTGGAAATCAATCTCTGAGAGACTCTTGGGTAATAATAAAATCAAGATTTTTAACCCACAAAGCTGTAGTGACCAAGCTCTGTTCACACATCAGCCCCTGTGGACCTTCTGGGACCCATCAGATGACAGCCTGTCTCTCTGTGCACAGTTGTGAGTCCACAATGCTCAGACGAAGAAACGAAAGACCCAAGTGTCAAGGCTACCTCGCGAGTAGGAGCAAAGCCGGGATTCAAAACCAGCTCTTTCCTGTGCTAGACCCAGTGCTGTTTCCTTCCGCCATCCCTTCTGTTTTGTATAACAAGATGCCTACAATCTTCCATTTCCTTTGCTTACTCAAGAAATCCATCTACATCTTAGGAAAAAACTAACATAACATTATGTTAAGAAAAGAAAAACTTGCAGTTAATCCCTCTCCCAGAGATGATTTGTTAATATCCTAAGTTACATTTCTCCAGATTTTTTTCCTTTTAATTTTATTTATTTATGGCTGTGCTGGGTCTCTGTTGCTGCACGGGCTTTTCTCTAATTTTGGGTAGTGGGGGCTACTCTAGTTGTGGTGTGAGGGCTTCTCACTGCAGTAGCTTCTCCTGTCACAGAGCACAGGCTCTAGGGCCCACGGGCTTCAATAGTTGTGGCATGTGGGTTCAACAGTTGCTGTTCCTGTGCTCCAGAGTGCAAGCTCAATAGTTGTGATGCTTGGGCTTAGTCACTCCACGGTATGCTGAGATCCTCCCGGACCAGGGATCAAACCCATGTCTTCTGCATTGGCAGGTGGATTCTTATCCACTGAGCCACCAGGGAAGCCCCTTTCCAGATTTTTTTCTTAGGTGTACACGTTTTAACCAAAAACGCAATAATACTGTTTTATAATCTGCTTTGGCCTGTTATAGACTGTGAATATTTTATGAATCCTAAATACACATAGAATCATTTTACTGTCATCATGTTTTATTATATTGATATGCCATAATTTGGGGGGCTTCCCCAGAGGCTCAGTGGTGAAGAATCCGCCCGCAATACCGGAGACACAGGAGACTCGGGTTCAATCTCTGAGTCAGGAAGATCCCCTGGAGGAGGGCATGGCAACCCACTCCAGTATTCTTGCTGGCAGAATCCTATGGACAGAGGAGCCTGGCAGTCCATAGGGTCGCAAAGAGTCAGACACGACTGAAACAACTAAGCACACATGCATGTAGTAATTTATTTAACCAAAATTTTACTGTTGGACAACTAACATGTGTATCTAATGTGTATATTTCAGTAAGCAAGTTGCCCATCTCCAACCCTAGTCCTCACTCATCTTTGTCTCAGACACTAGTATTAAATTTACAGTGTTACAGCAATGATCATCACAGCTCTTTGCTCCATCTTTGAGAATCAATTCAAAGTAGATCCAGTTGTTCAACATGGCAGCTTTATTGCTAGTAAGACTGTATGGGACTCAACAGTTTAGATATGGCCACAGGTGGTTCTTCCCAATGGAAGACCCCATATCCGGACCAAAAGAACTCAAACCACTGCCATGTACTCTCCAAGTCACAAAAAGCACACAGCAAGCAGCAAATCCAGCCTCAGAGCACCAGAAACCCGTGATATTTGCAGGTTGGCAATTGGACTTCCCTGATGGCTCAGTGGTAAAGAATCTGCCTGCAATGCAGGAGATATGGGTTCAATCCCTGGGTTGGGAAGATCCCCTGGAGAAGGAAATGGCAACCCACTCCAGTATTCTCGCCTGGAGAACCCCATGGACAGAGGAGCCTGGCTGGCTACAGTCCATGAGGTCGCAAAGAGTCAGACATGACTGAACAACAACAAATAACAAATCTTTGCGAGAGGCGAAGGGCTAAGATGCCACACTTGCTTCTTACAGCCTCAACAGTTCTACCAAAACACTCCCGCGTCTGGTGAGGAAGGACTGAGAAGGCACGAGGAGGAGGCTGGGAGGCTCACTCCAGCAGCGGGACCACCACACTGGATGGCACACCTACAGCTGCACCTGCCTCTCAGGCTGCCGTCGCCTCTTAGTCTTCCCCCTGCTCCCCCAGTTCTGAGCAGGGATGGCTCCGCACCTCTTCCCCATGTGTCACATGCCTCTTTGAAGGCCACAACCACAGAGCTATGTGTCTGCTCTGGCCATAGCTGTAGGCTCAGCGTGCCCACCACTGGCCCCGCTGACTCAGCCCTGGTCAGGGTAGCCAGTCTGCAGAAGGCACTTGTTTTGCCTCAATGTGAGTCATTCTGAGTAATCACAGGAGTTGATGAACTCTGAGAAAACCTCTTTATTCTCCTCCTGCCTGTGTCCCTTCCAGTGCGGGCATCCTAGGTCAATTCAGTTCTGTCCAACTCCATGGACTGTAGCCTGCCAGGTTCCTCTGTCCATGGGATTCTCCAAGGAAGAATACTAGAGTGGGTTGTCATTCCCTTCTCCAGGGGATCTTCCCAACCCAGGGATCAAATCTCCTCTCCTGCATCGCAGGTGGATTCTTTACCACTGAGCCACTGGTAAAGCCCCTCCCCTTTTAAGGGCACTGGGACACAAACCAGGGCCACTCAGGGGGCAGCTTTGTGGGTGCCACTCTGCTGCTGCTGGGTCAGAAGCTCCCAGCCTGGGATTACAGAGAATCTGGTACAGGGTGCCCGCTCTGGAGCCCCAGGCCATGGATGCACACCATCGGTACCTCTCCAACACAAACAGTCCCGAAAGACAACACCAGTTTGTTCCAAAGAGACAAGAATTCTAAGCAGTTGCTATTTCCTGGATGGCTGAGTACTCTTTACCCTGGAAACATGGATAGTCTGAACAGATTTTATTCAAAAACATCTTTTCCCCTTTTTTTCAAACTAAGGAGGGGGTTCCATGTCATCTCTGATGGGTCTGTGATAGTGACAGTGGAAACAGGAAATATTCTAACGGATATTTCTATGCTGTCCCCTCCATGGGGTACAAAAATTCCATCATAAAACCCAGAAATAAGAAGACACAGAAGAATGCCAAGTATAATAAGCACAGTTTTCTGAAAGACCTGGGCATAATTTCTACCTCCAACCAGTCTCATTGTGCAGATGATTTTGTGTGTAGCATAGACATTTTTTTTTTAGCTTGAATCAGGCTAAGGAGAAAAACACTGTGGCCTTTTTTATAAGGGAAAGTGTCTCCCTAAGGAAATAATTGAAGGCCCCAATTGCTCAAGTCTTTCAAAAAAGACTGTATAAAGCTCTCCTGAAAATACCATAGGGAATAATTCTGTGTCAGCTGGGGATTGGCTCGATGATCTAATAGGTCTTTGCCCTTGTTCTAATTTCTGATTCATGTGTGACTTATTTAATTGTTATAGTCTATTGCAGATATATAAAAGAATGCTTTTATTCTAAAAAAAAAAATCTAAATTCAAATCATCTTTAATATCACACCAAGTTCTTACTCCCATCAACCTTCAGAACATTGACATATTAACTTTTTGACCTACTTGAACCCGCCCGCAACCTCTCAGGATACAAAAAGTACATCTGCCGAGCTGCTGGGTATAACGGGGAGCCCCCACCCCACAGCAAACGGAAAACAAGTTTGGGAGAACTAAGGGTTAAGTGAAGTCCCCTAGGAATTCCAATCTGTTGCAGGCTGCTAATTCAGAGGCTGCCTGGGGCCTAGGTGTAACCACGGCTAGGCAAACAATGCCTAACTGCCTTATCCACAGCAGCATTTAGCATTTATCATGGTCAGAAAACCACCTGTTACTTGGGAGTGATTCAAAAGAAGTCTGAGCCATAATTAAAGCAATAATGAACAAAAACATATTGCGAATCGCTACCCAAACCCCAGGCAGATGTATGATTTAACTGTTGGGCTTGATCTATGCTATTAATTTGGAATTAGAAATAACAGACAACAAAACATAGACCCAACCAAGACCCTGCCCTGCCCGAGGTTTTTTTTCCTTTCAAGTTCGCGACAGTTGTGGTTAGCAACCCACTGCAAGCAGAGCTGCCTGCAAACCTAGTGGAGTCTGGCAGCTAGCAGCCAATCAGAATTAAACGCACCCCTAGACCAAGACTACCCATAACCCAAGTGAAGGAAAAACTGAGGTTTCCACCCTCCCACACTCTCAAGGCCTTTTAACCCTGCCCAAGCCACTCAGGTGGCTCAGCAGTAAAGAATCCACTTGCAATGCAGGAAACAGGGGTTTGATCCCTGGGTCGGCAAGATCCCCTGTAGGAGGAAATGGCAAACCACTCCAGTATTCTTGCCTAGGAAATCCCATGGACAGAGGAGCTTGGGGGGGGCAGGGGCGGGGGGGACTACTGTCCATGGAGTCGCAAGGAGTTGGACACAACGGAGAAACTGAGCATGAGCAAGCCAACAGCAGATCTTCTATCCTAGAAGAGTCTCACCTGACCACCGGGATCACACCAGGAGACATTGAAGGCATTTCTGCAGGACAGTTTCTACCACCGTCTGCAGAACTGCAAACAAACACAGAACTCACATGGGAGGGTCAGCGGCAGGGAGGGGTCAGTTCCACTTGCAGGTTCTGTTTGACGGCCACTGGCTTCTTTTTAAGGCTCTGATTCCCTCTCTTTAAGCTCCTGTGAAATCTTCCGGGAGAACTGTGCTATAGAGGGGGTGAAGGAAAGGGCAGTGGGAGTGTGAGGTGAGGAAGAGAGGGGCAAAGCAATTTTGTGGCACGCGGGTGTTCATAACTTTGTATTAAACATGACTCTGAAAAGAATTCAGAATTCAGTTGACATCTATGCAAATGTGTGAAAAGTGGAAAAAGACAAGCGAGCGTTCATTTCAAAAGTTGAAAGCATCGCTTTGATTTGCAATGATCTTTACTCTACCTCTTTCACCACAAGGAAACACTACAAAGAAAGGAGCCCCAAATGTCACGAAATAAAATCTGTTGGTGTTCTGTTGGCATATATTTTAATTCTTGAACAATTACCCTGCCATATACATTTATTCTTGAATGTTACATATTGACACATTACATTTTGGAGCTGAAAGAGAAAATGACACATGTAAATACCCCCAAATGCAGAGCTGACTTTACAATGTAGTCTACTAATGTGTGTGTGTGTGTCTTTGCACTACAGTAAATCTGAGAAAAGTACAAGGTATAGAGAGTTTATTGAAGTTGACTTGATGTCACACTCAAAGACTGAATATACATGTTCACGCCCTGAAAACGTTTTGGGTAAGTCTTTAATGGGATAGGCTATCTTCTGTATTTAGGGAGTAATCTCTAAACCAGCAAAAATAAGTGGCACTGATGTAAACTGGTACTTGAGGGTGGTCTTTATGTGACTCAATCATATTATTGCCCTTAGATGGCTCCCCATTGCCTTCTAAGTTAATTACAAACTGTCATTAAATCAAAACTGCCCAAATAAAGCCCCAAACATCTTTTCTGGGTTCACTTTGCATTACTCTATCAACTCCATGCTAGTCACAGATGACTCCTGGCAGCTTCACAAAGCTTGCTTACATTTTTATCTCTATGCTTTTGCGTACATGCATGTGTGCATGCTAAGTCACTTCGGTCGTGTCTGACTCTTTGCAACTTCTTTTTATGGCTATGGACTGTAGCCACCGGGCTCCTCTGTCCATGGGATTCTCTAGGTAAGAATATTGGAGTGGGTTGCCATGCCCTTCTCCAGCGAATCCTCCCCAGCCAGGGATGGAACTCTGTTTCTCCTACAGTTTCTGCATTGCAGATGGTTCTTTACTACTGAGTCACCAGGGAAGCCCTCTATGCCTTTGCTGACCCTATTTCCTCCTCTTGCAATGCCCTTCCCAATCAATTCCAGTTGAAAACTCAAGCCAAGAATCATTTCCTGGAACCCAGACTATGTCTTAATCATCATTGCATCCCTAGCAGCCAATGACTTGGCAAAGGGTAAGGACTCAATATGAATTGAGTGAGTGGATTGCATATCTTTTCAAAAATTGGTGTTTTAATTAAGCCTTTTCCTATTCCTTTCTCTGCTGGACCCCAGAGTTTGATGCTGGAATTCTCTTGTGGGACTTCACATATTGCATCTGGTATCACAGTCACTTGTCTATCCTCCTCCGGCCCCTTCCTCCAGCCCCCTCCATGGTGGTCTCCATGTCTTGCTGGCCTATCTGGCGAAGTATTCACCTACATGCCTTCCGTGGACTTTATACTCACTGAGTATTTAACAATAATAACATCTAACACTGGAATGGTGAAAAAAAATTTCCAAAGCACTTGCACATTTATTATCTCATTTTCTCCTTGCAATAAGGATATAAAATAAAAAAGACCTTCATTTGAAAGATAATAATGGGGAATATTTATTGAGGGTTTACTTCAGGCCAGGCATGTGAAATACATGACTTTATCTAACCCTCACAATCCCAAGGGGACAGTTCTGGTTTTGTTTTCATTTTTACAGAAGTCGAGCCTGTGACCTAGATCAGCTCCTTAAAGGACCAAGGGCACCCAGCTGGGAAGTGGCAGTGCCCCGGGTTGGTCTGGCTCCAGAGTCCAGGCACTCAGTCACTGGCCCCAGATGAAGCTTAAAAGACTGTCAGGAAATCTCCTCTCAGAGCTGTAAGTGTTCCAGTTCTCTCCACTGCAGGATTCCAGGTGGCGCTAGTGGTAACGACTCTGACGGCAATGCAGGAACCACAAGAGACACACGTTCGATCCCTGGGTCAGAAAGATCCCCTGCAGGAGGACACGGCAACCCACACCAGTATTCTTGTCTGGAGAGTCCCATGGAGAGAGAAGCCTGGCGGGCTACAGTCCATGGGGTCACAAAGAGTTGGACACAACTAAGCAAGCACACACGCCTCTGCTCTTGTCTCTGGAAAGCACTCTAGGAAGAAAAAATAAGAATTGAATTGCAGCTTGCAAGCTGAATCTGATTAGCAGGACAGTGGTTAAAGGCACTGATTCTGGAACCAGAAATCCTGGGTTCAAATCCTGGAACCCACTACTTCCCAGGGGTGCAGTGTTGGGCAAGCTGGTTGTTTTCCATGACTCCCCATTTCCATTGACACAATGGGGGCAGCCAGAGCATCTAACCCTAGAGGGTGTTGTGAGGATTAAGTCAGTTCATATATGAAGAGCGAGAGGGATGGCGCCCTGCCCCTCTCAATGGGGTTCTAAAGCCGATGGATGGTCTCAAACAGCTTTGCTTGGCTCCGGGATCTCTGCGTGCTAGAACCACATCTATACATACAAGAGAGTCCACTGGGGCTGAGAGTGAAGCCCCCTGCCGTGAAGACAATCTCCTGGTCTGATCTACCCAGGCTGCCACCCTCCCAGGGTCCATCCCAGTCCATTAGGAGCAAACTAACCACCATGCAGATGCTCACTTTGCCCTGACTTCACACATGGTCCTCCAGATGGGCTGACATCCTACACCACCCATTTGTGTGCACTTAAAGTGGAGAAGGAAATGGCAACCCACGCCAGTGTTCTTGCTTGGAGAATCCCAGGGACGGTGGAGCCTGGTGGGCTGCGACATCCTCGCGTTCATGTCACTGGAGTATGTCAGCAGCGAGGAAACGTCTTGAAGCTGGACTGGCCATAACAGCAAAGAAATATGACCCGAAACAAAGGCGCCTCTGTTAATATATGACTTTCGATTTAAAATGATCTGCCAACTGGAACAGAGCACATCAAGAGAGAAGGCTGGATGTCGCCACGATGGATGAAGGTGGGAATATTTTTAAGTGTAGGCTGAGGTCCAAGTCTTCATCTATCATTTGATGCACTTGACAACTATTTGAGGACTCATGGTGTTGAAAGCAACCTCACACAGCTTACAGTTCAGAGGAGAAGAAGGAAAAGGGAACAAGAAATGCCCGCTCTGTGTGTGGCGTGGCGTGGACACGGAAGTCCAGGATGTGAATAGGGAAAGTAAGTGGAGGCTGGAGAGGGGCCACAGTTGAGCAGGAAAGGCTGCCCAGAGACCTGGCACGGATGCTGAGACCCAACAGATGAACAAGGCTAATAGCAGAGGGAAGGACTGGGGGGGTGGGGGGGGGGACTCCAGATGACAAGGACGGTTAGCACCAAGGCCAGAAGTGAGAGGAACTGGATGGGGGAGGAAGCCTGAAGACAGCAGGTCTGATTGGCCCATTAAGGAATTTGGGTCTTATCCTCAGATGAATGAGAGGTAATTAAAGGGTTTTAAGCAGGGGACAGTGTCTTAAGGGAAATCAACCCTGAATACTCATTGGAAGGACTGATGTTGAAGCTGAAGCGCCAATACTTTGGCCACCTGATGGAAGAGCCAACTCATTGGAAAAGACCCTGATGCTGGGAAAGATTGAAGGAAGGAGGACAAGGGGACAACAGAGGATGAGATGCTTTACCAACTCAGTGGACATGAGTTTGATCAAACTCCGGGAAATAATAAAGGACAAGGAGACTGGTGTGCTGCAGTCCATGGGGTCTCAAAGAGTCGGACACAACTTAGTGATTAAACAAAAACAAACACTTTCTCTGGGGAGAAGGTAATAAGCCGATTAAGGGAGCTCCTAAAGCACTAGGTTGAGAATTCAGTCTCCAAAGTCAGAGTTCAAACCTGCTGTGTAATACCAGATGCATGACTCCAGGGCTTAACCACTGTCTATGAAATGGGACCGTGACGGGAACCTTCCTCAAGGTAACAGTGCTTAGAATTGCACCTGAAACGTAGTAAATGCTTAGCAGGCATTGGCTTTATGAGAGTGAAGAGCTTGAGGAATGAAGTAGAGACTGTTAACCACAGAATTGCTTAGAGTTCACAGCTATTAAAGTTAAACTTTGAGCAAATAAGTAAAACCGTGGTAAACTCTGGGCTGCAGGTCCAAGCGAGCTACAGAGCATTGTCAGTGATCCCACTCAATCTCAAACAGACACTCAGGCTTGTCTGTAAAACTGAGCCAGTGTGCATGCAGGAGGCAGGTGGAGAAGTCCTGAGCCGCCCCCAGCTGTGGGAACCTGAGCGACTCAGAGGCAGGGCCACTATTAAGGTCACCTCTGAAGTTTCATCAAGACCCAGCAAGTTGTGTTTCAGAGGCTGGGAAGTGAGTCACTCGCCTGTAGCTGGCACCTCCAAATGAATCTATTGTGTAAGACACCCAGGAGGACGAGGGACCTGGTTAACTCTGGGCCACCAAGGTGACTCTTCTCCCCACTCAGACCACCAACCACCAGCCACCAGCTGCAGCTGCAGGTTCAAGGACACTGCTTCCATTTCATACGACAGAAAAAGGGAGAGCATCCCTTCCCCCCTGCCCCAAAGCATTCCTCTCCCACTCTGTCGTGCCAAAGCTGAGCCTGCATTTCCAATGACTGGTTTTTCTCCTTGAATTCTTTGGGCATGAGTTGGTAAGCAAGCGGTCCCAGGTGTGGGTCCCAAGTTAATCACAGGAAGGGCAGAACTGCTCCAATTACTTTGTTCCTTTTCCAAAAGGTGAGGCTTCTTGTGAGCTTCTACTTTGTGTGTTTTCTTTTTTTTCTTTTATGACCTTTTGCATAGGGACTCCCCAAAAGGCAGTTCCCATATTTCAACAGTCCTAGGATGCACATTTTCCTCACATTCAACATCTGGGAAATGGAGATGCATTCTACAGTCTCTGGTACCTTAGCTTTGTGTTATAGTTAAACTGCCCATCTGGCAATCAGTGTCTTTGTTTGGATGAACTATGGAAATTGTTCTTCATTGAGGGCCTGCCTCTGTGTTGGAACTTTGCATAAATGTTTTCCATGTGTCTAACCAGAAACCTGTACACTCCATATGATGCCCCATATTATGATGGAACTCAATTCAGTGAACTGCCTGAGGCCACCTGGTGAGCAAGTAGCAGTGTGGGATGATGCCAAGTCACCCTGCTTCCTGGAATATCTGAGCTGGATCAGAATCATCAACCAACCACAGCCAGGAGTGCAGAGGAGATGAACAAGGTTCACAGGAGAATTTCAACTTACACTGCACTGTAGTGTATGGACATAGCATACATTGTAATGTAACATATGGACTGCAAGGAGATCAAAACAGTCAATCCTAAAGGAAGTCAACCCTGAATATTCATTGGAAGGACTGATGCTGAAGCTGAAGCTCCGATACTTTGGCCACTTGATGCAAAGAGCTAACTCACTGGAAAAGACCTTGATGCTGGGAAAGACTGAGGGCAAGAGGAGAAGGGGGTGACAGAAGATGAGATGGTTGGATGGCATTATCGACTCACTGGACATGAATTTGAGCAAACTCTGGGAGATAGTGAAGGACAGAGGAGCCTGGCATGCTGTAGTCCATGGGGTTACAAAGAGTTGGGCACAACTTAGCCACTGAACAACAACAACAGGGACATATCAAGAGAGCTATGTATGGAGAAATTTAGAACCAGCCATGGGAAGAAACAACCAGAGGACTCTCTTCTTCCCTGGGCCTCTGAGTCTAAACATGTTCACAGTAACCACAACAGCTACCATTCATTAAAAAGCTGCCTGTCACTGGATCTGTGCCAAGCATTTTACCATGTTGTCTTCTGTATTTTCTCACAACAGCCCCCAAAAGTAGATATCATATTCCTCATTAGAAACTGTCGCTTAGAGTGTTTAAATTACTCACCCAAGATTACAGATCCATCAAGTATCAGAACTGGAATTTAACTCTTCCTGGTTGGCCCAGGAGTGTGGAACCCCTGGGCCATTCAGCCCCCTGGTCAAAGGCAGTAAATGAACTGACCTCTGAGGTCCTGTCCCTAAGAGGCAGTGGTCCTGCTTTCACAAATAAATACACAAGGGCACTATGCTCGGTGACTTGGGGGGCTGATGGTTCCTCAAAAAGTTAAACATAGGATGACCATATGACCCGGCAAATTATATACTCCAAAAAATGAAAGTAGAGACTCAGATTTTTTGTACACTAATGAGAACAGCGTTATTCACAATAGACAAAAAGACGGAGACAAGTCAAATGTCCATCAACAGAGAAATGCTTAAACAACATGTGATATATACACAAGTGTGTGTATATATGTTTCCTTGGTGGCTCAGCTGATATAAAATGGAATTTTTTCAGCCTTAAAAAGGAATGTCATTTGGACATTGGATGTCCAACACGGGCTACGATATGGATGAATCATGGACACTATGCTGAACGAAATAAGCCAAACACGGTATGATCCCATTTATATGTGGTACCTAGAGTATGCAAATTCACAAAGCTAGAAGGTAGAACAGAGATTAGCCTGGGCTGGAGGGAACAGAGAATGGCAAATCACTTTTTAAGGGCACAGACCTTCTACTTGGGATGATAGAGGAGTCCTGGAGACAGGTTGTGGGGAGGGTTGCCCAACTCTGAATGTACTTAATACCCCTGAAATGTGCACTTTAAAACGGTTAAAATGGTAAGCTTTGTGTTATGTACACTTTACCACCATTCTTTTAAGTCACCAAAAAAAAGAAGAAAAAAGTATCAGTGACTAATCCTGCTACTCCAGATCCAGCACCGGAAAACTTTTGTGACCTGTGTTCTGAGCGAAGTGATGAATCAAGATCCCAGAGAGTGTCAGGAGGAGCCGCGAGGGGGAGAGGGGTGAGGGGTGCGCGTGGGAGAGGAAGATGCACAGCGAGGATGTGGGTTCTGCCAGGCAACCCCGGGCACACGCCCAGAGCTTCTCAGAGCAGATGGCAAGTGTGGCCACGACAGCGAGGAACGGCGAGGGATAACATGTCATTGAGAAACAAACCATCCACCTCAGGACTCTGGGGAATCTCCTTCAAAACAGATCAGACAATCCCGTGTCCTTCCTGGAACCTGTGACTAGCATCCAGGCCTCCTAATACTCACTGCACGAAGGAAGCAGTGGACAGATAAAGTCACTGCTCGGCCTTCAGGACACATGGGAGAGATCTAAGACTTTTCCTCCCATCAGATCTCCAGGATCTGGACCGCAGAGTGTGGCGCAGCTCCTGACCAATGCGCGGTGACACGTGCTTCCTGTGGGCGGGTGGCGGGCAGGCTTCCCGGGCTCGGAACGGCTCTGCCCCCGCGGTGAGGCTGAGCCCGGCTCCCAGCTTCTCTGGACGCGCGCCCGCCTCCTGTGGAACCGAGCTGCTGCACCCCCCCGGGCTGCTGGCACGCTGTTTCTACTGAGAAGGGAATTATGTCCTTGATGAGAAGACTCAGGAAGGACTCTAGTACTCGCCAGTGCGCCGCTGTCTCTGCTCTGGGGCGTGTGGGTGTCGTGGGCGGAGATGAGAAGGCAGATGAGACCCAGCCTGTCTCATCTGGGGAACCTGGGGGCTGCGGAAGAGTCTGCACTGGTTTCCAAATTGATCAGATAAACAAACAAAGGAAAGTATTCTCTGAAAACGTAGCAAAAGTCCCAACTCAGGATCAGAGGATTGACTGAACTAAACTGAAGAGTAATATGTGTGCAATGTCGCCACTCATGTTGCGCTTATAATTTTTAATTTTTTTTTTTGTTTTTTTCAGAAAAAAATTTTATTAACACATTTGATTTTTTTTTCATGGTTAAGCCATTATACTTTCTAAACTGCAAGGCCCTTCCTTGTCATAATGACTCGGGCTGAATTTCATGCTCCACAATTCATATACTGAAGTACTAATTCCCAATACCTTAGAAAACTGAGTATATTTCAGATAGTCTTTTTAAAGATTTTTTTGATATGGACCATTTTTAAAGTCTTTATTGAATTACAATACTGCTTCTGTTGTTTATGTTCTGTTTTTGTGTTTTTTTTGACTGCAAGGCATGTAGGATCTTAGTGCCCTGACCGGGGGTCGAGCTTGCACTGCCTGCATTGGAAGTCAGAATGTTAACCACTGGATCACAAAGAAGTCCCTAGGAAATTTTTAAAAGAGGTCATTAGTTGGGATATATATGGCAGGTGTCTTTATAAGAAGAGGAAATGTGGACAGACACATACAGAGGAAAGACTGAGCGAGGACAGGGGGAGAAGACAGCCATCTGCAAAGAGGGGAGGCTTCAGAAGGAACCAACAGTGACCTCAGACTTTCAGCCTCCAGAACTGTGAGAAAATAAGTATCTGTTGTTTAGGCCCCTGTTGTTCAGTCACTCAGTCGTGTCTGACTCTTTGCAACCCCATGAACTGCAGCATGCCAGGCTTCCCTGTCCTTCACCATCTCCTGGAGTTTGCTCAAACTCATGTGTACTGAGTCGGTGATGCCATCCAACCATCTCATCCTCTGTCGCCCCCTCCTCCTGCCTTCAATCTTTCCCAGCATCAGGGTCTTTTCCAATGAGTTGGCTGTTCGCATCAGGTGGCCAAAGTACTGGAGCTTCAGCTTCAGCATCAGTCCTTCCAATGAATATTCAGGGTTGATTTCCTTTAGGGTTGACTGGTTTGATCTCCTTGCTGTCCAAGGGACTCTCAAGAATCTTCTCTAGCACCAAAGTCCATCAAGCCCCTGAGTCTGTAGTAATTTGTTCTGGTAGCCCCAACAAAGAAGTACAACTGAGATATGACTCTCTTTCTTGGTAAACTACTGATCACACTAAATGGTCATTGACCATAGGGCCCACATAATAATACCCAGTAAAATACCAACACACACACACACACACACACACACACAATTTTCATAGCTACAGGTCTGTTACACTGTAACATGAGTGTGTTTTACAATCATTTTTTTGATCTTGTAGCAGAATAGGGTCTTGCAGAGTAACCACATCCGGTCCCCCAGCTCCTTCCCCCTTCCTGCCAGCCAGCTTCACTCACAGAGGGGCCTTGAGAGTGAGCCCAGGACAGGCGTGAAGTTGGAGACTTCCTCCACCCTGCCTGCCTCTCCAGTCCTTTCCAAGAAGGGCTGGTTACCAGTCCAGCCACTTTGCCGACAGGGAAATGAATGACACCCCTGCAACTGGTGTGTGTGCAGTGCCTTGAGAGCGGCTACAAGCAGGAAGTTTTCTTCAGGGATCAGATCCTTGGATGGCTCGTCTCCGCAACTCTCACCGGATCAAGCCTTGAGTGACTCGCCAGCCGCGGGGAGAGCAGCCCCTTTGGCCTGTGGGACCAGCTTCCTGGCTTTGGGCTGGGATGTTTGCTTTGGGACGGAAAGCATCAGCTTCTGTCCGGACCTGGATGTGGGGGTGGCAGCCACACAGAGACCTGTTTATGTTGTGACCGGTACAGCTTTTAAACAACAACCAAGGGAACACAGAGGGTTGGGCTGTTTTTCTTCAGGGGAGCAGGCCCTGCAATTCTGAATCAGTATAACCAGGAACCACCAAGAGTCAAAAAGGTAAACAGCCCACCCTTTCCTCATTCCTGCAACATTCTAAAGAGACAGTGAAGGTCACAAGGGACATGGTTATCTCTGCAGCAGACTATGTGGGTTTCTGAAAACAGCTGAGCCCAGAATCCAGATGAACTCAGGGGGTAGGAAGCTTGAACGGGTGTTAAACATCCAAGTGCAGAAAAGCACCTACTAGGCACAAAAGAGAGTGGAGCCTAGACATCCCTGAGGATGTCTGGTCCGTCAAACGACCGGGAACTGTACCAAGACAATTGCTAACAGGCACAGCACCTTGAACGAGCATCAGCTCTGAGGCTGCGGTTACAAGCCAGTTTCAGCTTGTGCCTCCACAAGACAGTTCCTCTTCTTTCTCATGGGGAACTCTCCCATGACCACTGTCACCTCCTCTCATTAAAGAGCCGCCTCTGCATTATCACTTCCTTTGCATTGTCACTGAGGCCACGGAAACTAAGGGAAAAGTGACACTCGTGCGGCTCTGCCCTGGGGTTCCCTCCAGCCTCCCCAGGGACTGTCATCTCTTGGGGGGGGGGGGGTAGCGGGGAGGCAGGAAACTGAGGAAGGGACTAGCTAGGCTTCCCATAGAGATGCCCTCTGGGCCAGCACTGCCCTCCAGAAGCAGGTTACAGGGGAGATGGTCTCCAAAGCCATCAGAGAGACTCTAACCTTGGACTTGTTCAGAGTAAGTTTTAAGGATGGTGATTTTAGAAGAAGGCACTGACCAGACAAAGGCATGGGTTCAGTCCCTGTGGGCACGTCTTCCACACACATTGCCCTACCTGCTCCTCACAGGTTTGTGAAATATTCAGACCCCCATTTGGCAGATAAGCCTTCCTTCAGGCCTTCACTTGACGCCAGCTTCTCAGTGCAGCCTTTCCTGGACACGTTCCCTAAAAACATCAGTGGCAACCCCAGCTGGAACAATTCTGATACCTCTCCTGCTTTGCTTTTTCACCGTAGGACTTTACTACTCTCTTAACATGCTATTTTACTTCCTTCTCCTATTTAATGTCTGTTTTCCCAACTCAAATATATAATTTCTATATAATCACATATTATAACCCACTCCAGTATTCTTGCCTGGAAAAGTCCATGGACAGAGGAGCCTGGCAGGCTGCAGTCCATGGGGTTACATGACTGAGCATGCATGCATGAAGGTGGAGGGAGATGGGTTGGTAGCAATAAACTGGTAGAACTAAAAAAAAGAAAAAACATATTGTAAAAGCTCCAGGAAGGCAGGATTATGTCTGTTTTGTTCACAGCTCTATCCCCAGCACTCAGCGCACAGTGCGGGCTCATCATATTTGTTGAATGAATGAATGAATAAGGTAACTGAAGTCCTGAGGTTGAATCCAGCAATTGTTGTTGTTCAGTGGCTAAGTATGTCTATGTCTGACTCTTTGTGACCCCATGGACTGAAGCATGCCAGGCTTCCCTGTCCTTCACTATCTCCCACAGTTTGCTCAAATTCATATCCACAGAGTTGATGATGCCATCCAACCATCTCATCCTCTATTGCCCTGTTCTCCTCCTGCCCTCAATCTTTCCCAGCATCAGGGTCTTTTCCGATGAGTTGACTCTTCTCATCCAGTGACCAAAGTATTAGAGATTGAGCATCAGTCTTTCCACTGAATATTCAGAGTTGATTTCCTTTAAGATTGACTGGTTTGATCTCCTTGCAGTCCAAGGGAGTCTCAAGAGTCTTCTCCAGGACCACAGTTTGAAAGCATCAGTTCTCTTCCATGCTCAGCCTTCTTTATGGTCCAACTCTCACATCCATCCGTGACTACTGGAAACGCCATAGTTTTGACTATCTGGACCTCTGTTGGCAAATTGATGTCTCTACTTTTTAATACATCTAGATTTGTCATAGCTTCTCTTCCAAGGAGCAAGCATCTTTTCATTTAGTGAAAAGGCAGAGCCAGTAATGGATCTCAAATCTTCTGATATCAAATCTTGCCCCAGCACCATGCAGCCTCCCTTCCTGGGAGAAGGAATAAAACCGCTACACCAGCTGCAGCCTGGGAGATGGACAGCCAGACAAAATTACACACAATAGGACCCAAAGGAGAGCAAATACATGCTGTTCACATTTTCTTTGAGAAAGGCTAGAAAAGCAAAGGCAAGTTGAAGGACCCATGAGACAACAGAAAAGTGACAGCTGATTCCAGGCAGGCAGAAGAAGAAAAACATGGAAGAGGAGGCGAAATGAAAATAGACAAAGAGCTTGGGGGGAGAAGCCACCTCGGTCCCTGGGGCTTGCTTTAGCAGCAGATGGAGAAAGGGAAGATTCAAACAGCTTCCTGGAGAGTCAGGAGAAGAGAAAAAGAAAAACAGCCAACATATAAGAGAGTGAACTTTGCAACAGCCTAAGGAAGCTGTCCCAGCTAGGGTCAGGTAGGCCTGCCAGGGGCTGGAGTGAGAAAGTTGTGGTGGGGGAGTACGGATCCTAAATTGGGGGAGGAGGGAGTGCTCTTGGAGTGGCCTAAGGGGTGTTGAGAAGCCTGAGTAGAAGCTTCGCATTAAGGGTGAGCCGAGTGGAACGTAAGAGGGAGCTCAGCACCTCTGAACAAAACCAATCTGCAGAGCCAGACTATAGAAGACCCGCCAATGAAGGGAAGTGAAACTGGGCTTCAATGATGGCCATTTCCAGAGCTACAGGCTAGAATCTCCCTTTTTCAACACCAGTGATTTTAAGAAGGGTCAGGTGTGAGTGGTTTCGCTTGGGGGATGAGTCCAAGATTCTTAAAGAATGAGGCAACCAATTCAAATTATCACTGCGGACTTGCAGCGTTGTGGGTACCACCCCAACCCCTGAGGTTCAAAGCTCAGTCCTGGGGGAAGGTGCCTTGTTAGGAAGACAGTTGAGGGTAAATGATGGTCGTGGGAGTACATGATGACAGATGAGATTATGAACTCACACTGAGAGATGGGGACTGGGTGACACCCCAGCCCAGGCCAGCTTGCTGGGAAAATCCAGCTGCGTCCCAGGAATCTGACAAGCTTTGCTGGCAAGGAACTCCTGAAAGATGGTCTCAGACCCAAGACGCAGGCATGGCTTTTACAGAGAGAGCCTCTGGACTACTAGGCTCCAGGACAAACGACCAGAAGGGAGGTTGAATTTCCTGGACGCACATAAAGGCTTTTCCAGCACCTCTCAGAGCGTTTACTCCTCTTGGCTTGAGTCACTCCTGAGTTAAAAATCATCCATGTGGGTGAAATGATATGATGTCTGGAATTTGCTTTAAAAAGTCTCCAGCAGGGATATATATATATGTGTGTGTGTATATATATATAATTATGACTGATTCACATTGTTGTATGGTATAAACCAACACAACGTTGTAAAGCAATTTTCCACCAGTTAAAAAAAAAGTCTACAGCAAACTGAGAGATGGGAGAAGGAATGGAAGAAAGCTGATGGGGGGAAGGGATAGTTAGGGAGTTTGGGATGGACATGTACACACGGCTATATTGAAAGTGGATAACCAACAAGGACATACTGTAGAGCACAAAGAACTCTGCTCAATGTCATATGGCAGCCTGGATGGGAGGGGAGTTTGGGGGAGAATAGATACATGTATATGTATGGCTGAGTCCCTTTGCTATCCACCTGAAACTATCACAAATTGTTAACTGGCTATACTCCAATACAAAACAAATAGTTTTAAAAAAGAAACTTGATAGGCCAAATGTTATACGGTTTACATATTGAAGCTGGTGAGGGTTACAAGGGAGTTTATGATACCACTAGGGCTTCCCAGGTAGCTCAGTGGTACAGAATCCGCCTGCCAATGCAAGAGGAGCAGGCTCCATCTGTGGGTCGGGAAGATCCCCTGGAGAAGGGCATGGCAACCCACTCCAGTATTCTTGCTTGGAGACTCTTGTGGACAGAGGAGCCTGGCAGGCTACCTTCCATGGGGTGGCAAAAAGTCAGACGCAACTGAGCAACTAAACAACAGAGATCTCAAAGAGACCTTCAAGACCAGCATCATCATCAAGTGGAAATCTGAAAATTCTCAGGCTGTGGCAAGAGAGCCCAGATCTACAAAATAAAAACCTCTGAGGGGTGGGGCCCAGCCTTTGGAGTTTTCATCAAACCTTCTGAGGCTGCTGCTTCCTGATTCTGAAGCCTGCTCAAATCTGAGACCCAATGCATTATACCATCTTCTCTCCCTCAGTGTTTGTGCAATAATTTCCATGATAAAGGTTTAAAAAAAAACCACTACCGGCATTTTTGTTGTCGCGTTGTTTATTTCTTACATAGCTTGTCTTCAATTGCTATTTAACTATTGTTTTGATCTTTTCCTGGAGCCAGAACAAAAAGCCAGGAAGCAGATGCGACTGCCTACCCTCCTCTCCCTCCCTCTCCTGCTGCAGTTTGCAAATGTAAACTTCCGGTAAGAAGAGCCCAGGCGGGGTACACTGGCTCACACCTGAAGAACTGGGTCTCCAAAGTGGTCCAGGAACTGCCCTCCCACCGCAGGGGGCGAGATGCTGGGCGAGGAGAGGCCTTCCTGGGGTCCTCCTCCAGGGGTCTGGGGCCCAGAGGCGCTGCCACGCGTAGATGCTAGGGGTCAGGCCAGGGCTCCCAGGAAACGTCCCCCTGACCTGACTCTCAAAACTGCAACCCCTTGACCTCCGTTCCCTCTTTCGGATGTTCTTTGGAAAGAAGACAGAGAAGGGAGTAAGGCCTCTTCCATCATCGCCTTCTCCTCCTTCCGGTTTCTGCTTCTGGAAGGCCCGGCCAGGCGGGCAGGCCTGAGTGGCCCCAGGAGGGGAAGGGTTAACAAGCAGCGGCCACCTCCCCCTCCCTACCAGCGGGCCCCCTCCCCCCCCCCCACCCCCCCCCCCCCCCACCCCCCCCCCCCCCGTGCGCTGTAAAACAATCCCAGGGTTTCCTCTTGAAGACCTTAGCCTCAGGGGCCATTATGGGAAAGAGAGGTAGCCGGGCTCTTTTATCTGCAAGAATCCATTAAGCGTGGCCTCCGCGCACTGTTTACGGGCAGCTTCACCCGGGGACCCCGGGGGGACCCCTCCCCAGCCAGGACTCAGACGCACCTGTACCCCCTCTTACCATCACCACCCATCCCCCGGCTGGAACTGGAAATGGGGGGTGGGGGGAGGAGTGGAGAGTAAGATGCTCGGAACCAAACCAGAGTTAAATGTCCAAGCAGGGCTCGCAGGGCTCGCAGTGTGTGTGGGGGGGGGGGGGGCGGGGGGAGCGGGGAGTGTTGTCCTCCGAGTTGTCCACCAGGTTCACACCTCCCTTGTGACAGCGATCTGGGAACTGACCCCCTCGCGGTCCTGACTTCCATGCAAGTCCAAGTTCGCTGCGCTTAACGCCAGCGGGAAGGCGGGCGTGGAGAGAGGCGCACGTGTGTCCGTCAGTCCACGTGTCCAAGGGTCTTAGGGAGCCGTGGAGCGTCTGCGCGGGGCCCCACGGGCGCTTGGATGGCAGGACGGCTTTAGCTTTCTTAGGAAGCTGTGGCGCAAAACGCCGGCTGGAAAGCCCTGGAGAAGACACTGGAGGTTTCTGGTGTCTCATCAGAGAGTAATCTAACACCTGTTAATTATTTATACCTCCCCCCAAGAACCATTTGCCTAAATGCCCACTTTGAATTGGCCTCCCAATCAAAACCAGGGAAGAAACTCCTACGGGCCCAAGGCACAAGAACCAGAGAAAGTGGCTTTGAATTCTGGTCTCGGGAGCAAAGGCAGAGGAGGGGAGGGTGGTGGCAGCAGGCCCCGGGAAGTTCCCTTGTGATCCTTTCTTGGACCCTAGGCATAAAGGATATTCCCTTTTTCAAAGAGCCCACAATTCAGATTGTTTAGAAGTGCAAAGATGACAGCAAAAGCAACGAAACTCTTTAAATTCTCTGTCACGTCCAACCAAAGACAGAGTATCGAGTCTGTGCGTCTGTCTCCTGCTTGAAATCTCTGTGGTATGACCTTTGGATCTCCTGCTCTGTCCCCATGAATATAAATATTTTCTCCACTTGCCATATGTCACCCACGCACTTCCACAGACCTCACCGCCACTGCCCCGCTGGGCTCCTAGCAAAGAGAGTCTGCCTGCCTCTCAACCAGGAGGGCAAGGGGAGGAGGAGGGGGCAGTGTTGTTCAAGGGACAATGTCACTTTCCTCTTCGTCAAGACTCTTTGTCAATTGCTGGGGAAATAATTGACCTCAAGCTACTTCAGTCACAACCAATAGAAAAATGGAATGGTGATGTGTCCAGCTGTTAAGGGGAGGCACGCAGGCAGGCTGGAAAACAAAGGTGCCTGGAAGTAGAGCTGACATGAAAAATACGTAAACCTTCATGTTGGCATTCCTGGGAAAAGTGGAATTTCACTTAAAAAAAACCCTCGTATTCTACTCATTTGCCACATCTTCGAGTTTGTGGTCCTTCATTTATGCTTTTTTATAGCTGAAAAGGAGAATCCCAACCCATACAGCTGCTGTCTTTTCAGTTCTCTGACCTTTTCCTTAACTTACACAATGGTGCTTTTTTTCCAATATCCTCCACTCCATCAACAGCCAGAATGACACAGTTCTGTCTGATTCAAGGGCCCAGAGAATGACTTGAGAGTTCAGTGAGTATTGTTTGGGGGCTTTTGTTTGTAAGCAGTGGGAGAAAGAGGCAAGAGGACACCAGAAGTTGGACATGAGAAGGAGAGAGAAGGGTCCTCAGCGAGACCACCAAGAAGAAATTCATAAATTGCCTTTGCGTAGTACCCTGGGACAGATGACGGTTAAGAGTGGCTTGTTGAAACAAACCTCCTATTTCAGACCACAAGATGTCCCGTCTGTGAAGCCGATCTTGTTCCAGGTTAGACTAATCAGGAACAAATCAATATGGACATTTGATGCCAGCACTGTGGTAACAAGCAAGCACAATACCAAACAGCAGCTCAACCGGGCCTCTAAGGCAAGCTCTGAGCCCGAACCATGAGGCTGGTCTTGCAAAGGGGAGAAAGGAGACTTTGGAGTAAAAAATTCAGAAGCTACAAAAAGCAGCCCGAGAGCTTTGGTGGTGGAAATGTTCCCTTTTCATGTGAGACTAAACCCATGTGACAGATGTGTAACTGTTGATGAACAGCCATCACACAGAAGAGCTAAGATCCCTGCCCTCTTCAGACTTCACAATTAAAACAGTGTAGTCCAAACCCCTGTTGCCAAGGTGGAGGAGGTCACCAGAGCCCACACGTGAATGTCTCGACAGCCTGCATCTTCTCTATGGAGTTGCAAGCAGTGAGGGTATGTGTACAAGTCATTTTGAAAAGAAAGCACATGAGTGCACAGAAAGTGCATCGCTATAGAGATAAGGCTCGTCAAACTCCATGCAGATGTCCGGAGACATACATTTAGCATCACTGTAGAAAATTCCCCAATCACATTGATACAGCTTTCTCAAATGGAATTTTTGAAATTCTGTGTCTGCTCGAAGATAACCTCAGGTAAAACAAGTGAATGGGCATTTTTTCAAATCTCTCCAACCAGTAACTAGATTTCTCTCAGAATTACTAACTCCAACTAATTTAAAGAAAGACAACCTGCTACAAGAATTCTCTGGTTTCTTTCATTGTTTGAAGCGGCCAACCCCTATTTCTGTGAGGCTAGAGAGATTTTTTTCAGGTACCATCCTTGAAAAGAGATGGGTCTGGACTGGTTTTGTTCTAGCAGGATCTGGAATTTTCATACTAGAATCCAACAACTGTCCAACATGAAATATTCTAATTGTACCTACTCAGCATCCTTTTGCCCAAGTTCACCTGAACGCGGGCAGGCTAAGTCATTTCAGTCGTGTCCAAATCCTTGTGACCCCATGGACTGTAGCTTGCCAGGATCCTCTGTCCATGGGATTCTCCAGGCAAAAATACTGGAGTGCGTTGCCATTCTCTCCTCCAGGGGATCTTCCCAGGCCAGGGATCAAACCTGCATCTTCTGCATTGGCAGGCAGATTCCTTACCACTAGCATCACCTGGGAAGCCCCCAAGTTCACCTAATGGTTGAAAAAAGAAGTCTTTAGGTTGGCTGTCTAGTAATGGTAATAGATTTGCATCGAACATTCTGCGTTCTCTTTCAGTCTCCCTGGTGACTCCTGCCATTCATTTGTAAGGTAGGAAACCAAGACTGGGGTGAAACTTGTGGGCATAGTAGTGAGTAAGGCTAATTGACTCCTGTGAGCATGAAACCTCTGGCTTGGCCTCATTAGCCCTGCATTAAATCTAACATCTCCAAGTACAGTTGAAGGGACATAGCTCTTGCCTGGAATATATTTGTAATTTGGTAGAAATAAATTCAGTTCTAACTCAACACTGCCCCATGTGTGAGATGTTCTAGACCAAACAGAAGAAATTAGAGTGAGATGCCAATCTGGATTCTAGATTTATGAAAATTAAACAGTTTTAAAGTATATGTCTTTCATTATGCAAATAATTCATGTTTGAACATCATAAAACACTACATTTTAGTGTATGTAAATTATGATTCCACGTATGTAACAACAACAACAAAAGATGCCTAGAAGAAAAGCTGAAAAGAAATAAATCAAGTGGTTTATGTGTTTTTATTTAGATTGTGGGTGAATGATTTTTTTTCTGGTTCTGTTTTCCAAAATGTTATCGAGTAGTTACAACTACTTTTTAATGGTGTAAAATATATGATCGTTCTATAAATATTTGTTCACACTTACACAGAGGAATTGCTACAAAAATGTGATGGCAGTACTGTTCCTGTTTTCTGGGAAAAGGGTGATTTGAACAAGCATAAAGGAAGGGAAGGCAGCCACTGGGTGTCTCCCCCTACTGCCAGCCATCTACAGCGTCACTTCATTCCATCCCCTCTCCTGCTGGGCAGGCAGGATGGCTGAATTCACAGAGCAGGAACTGGGGCTCTCTCAGAGTATCCACACCACCCAAGGCCTCATGGGAGAGGAAGCATGCAGCCCTGGTCTGCTTGCGCAGGCTCTGTCTTCCTGCTTGCTGCATGGGACACAGAAGAGCAGCAGAATCAGCATGCGACAGGTGAGACAAGTAAACAGTGTACCCACATCTGTCCAGCCTGTCTTCCGCTTAACAGGGCAACTAGCCTGACCACTCCTCTCACACAAAACCACCCCCACAGCAGATACACATATGCACACATATACAACACACATACAGAGAGACATGCATGTACATATACATATGTTACACATATATAGATATGTATACACACGTGTGCACACATATACACATACACGCACACATATATACAGAGAGACATGCAATAACATATATATACGCACATCACATATACATGCATATATAGAAACATATACACACAGACACAGACATACATATGCACACACACACACATTGCTGTCACTGCTTGGACCAAGGATGGTCACGTGACCCAAAGCCACCATGCTCTTAGCTTCTAAATGCCAATCATATCCTCTCTTCTCAAGAATCTGAATACAGAGGTGTATAAATTATGGTGACATATAATGATCATAAGCTTTTCACCTCAGATGCTGGTCTGCTGGGGGCAAGAGCAGGAGCCAGCTCCATAGAGAGCAAGGACTTAGAGGACAGAGGCCTCTCCATAGAGAACCCTGGTCCACAGGGGAAGTGAGGAAGAGATGAAGGCAACAGTGGCTGCGTCACCCCCTGCCGTCTGGCAGAGCTGTGCCCATCCCCACAGCTGTCCCATGAGCAAAACGCCCCAGGAAGCACTCTGTATGCCAAGAGTTCCACATTCTATTTGAGCGAGCTTGACTGAATCCCTTTCCTTATGGCCGAAAGGTCTTAGGCCACAACAGATATAAACACACAAATTATCAGAGTGATTGTCTCAATTCACCAGTGATGACCAGCATCCCCAAGCTCCTGTCCCTGTGGATATCTCTCAGGGATATTCTCAAACCCGGCGTGCACACAAGCAGACCTGTCCACTTCTTATCTGCATTTCCCCAGGTGTTCCCAGACTCAACAAGGGAACACCCTCCCAGTTGTTCAAGTCAGAAGCTGAGGAGTTCGACCTTTCCCTCTCCTTTGTCTCCCACATTCAACCTATTACAGTCCTCTCATATATGGATCAGATCTACCCATTTCTCTGTCCCTCCACTACCCTGCCCTAGTCCAGGCTCCATCTCCTGGAATCTGATATCTGCAGCAACCTCCTATAGCCATTCCCTTCTAATCTCAAGTCCCAGTTGTTGTGGGTACAACACACACGCGCGCACACACACACACACACACACACACACAGAGGCATGGAAAACCCTCTAGTGGCATTCCTTTGCCTTTTAGGGTAAAATCAAAACTCTGGAGCATAGCCTGCGACGGCCTGGCCATGCACCCTCTCCTGTCCTGCGTTTCAGCATCCCACGCACGCTCTGCCCAGGCTGAACCTCTTTTGCTTCCTCAAAAATGTCGCGCTTCTCCGCCTGAGGGACTTCCTTGAATTCTGTTTCCTTCTGCATGGAACTCTTCCTCTACTGGCTGGCTCCTACTCTCAAGATACAAGACTAAGGAACCCCAGTGTGTGGTCCTGTGACCTCCTGACCACCCAGGGCACCTACCAACCTTCTTGGTCATTCCATTTGTATGATCTGTCTTCCCTGCTTGAGTGTAAGCTCCATGTAGGCACATCCTCAAAACTGAGCCCACAGCACATGCTTAGGAAGACTGGAGGAATGAATGGATTAGGTTCTTAACAACATATTGTTAAGACAGTTTAGTGAACCAACTCTTCTACTCATTGTTGTTAAAACTTACACCTTTTAAGGATCTGATACAAATCGTGAAGGTGGGAGATGAGGCCAGAGAGCAAAATTAATAGTATATTTAGTGTTACTAGTTTTAGTATTCCTGAAATTTCCCTCCCTCTTTGCACCACTGCATGTTTGTTAGTTGCTCAGTTGTGTCCGGCTCTTTGTGACCCCATGGACCTGTCAGCCTCCTCTGTCCAGGGAATTCTCCAGGCAAGAACACTAGAGTGCGTAGCCATCCCCTTCTCCTGGGGATCTTCCCGACCCAGGGATCAAACCCACGTCTCATGCGTTGCCTGGTCTTGATCTCTGCTCAAATGGATCAGCAACACAGAGAGGTCTTTCCCTCTGTCCGGTGTTATTATTTTCAAAGCTCTCATCCCTATCCAGAAGTCATTTAAAAGTGTACCTCTTAGCTGTCTCTCCCCCACAGAATGTAAGCTTGGTGAGAGCGCAGTCTTGGCATACCTTGCCTCTCTGTATCCTTGGTACCAAGGAAAGCACCCGGCTGGGGTCAGGGCTGCTCAATCAAAGGATATCAAGCTGAATTTATTTGTACTAAAGCTTTGACTCACAACTAGTGGTCAGATGCTACCAATGATTTGTTTCTGAGCAGTTGTAATTCAGCTACAGTAATTATTTCTGCCGATCTCGCAAAATGACTATCCGTCTTCTCCCTCATCGTCCGCCTTTCATCTCACCAGATACTACATTCGGGATGTCAGGGACATCTGTAAACTTCCGTTGGTTAAAGGGAACCTATGACTTTAAAAAGATGGTTCTCACTGAAGATAGTATAAAACGAGCAGTAAAAGGAAGAGCTCTGGAGGAGATAAAGGGCATCAGTCAGGAGCAGGGCGGCTCCTTTTCATGAAGAGTTCCTAGGTGGTGCCTGGCCAGCGGCTCCACCCCAGGAAAATAGGCCAGCAGGGAAACCTGCCGCGGCCTTGCTTAACCCTTCCGTGGCCCTCAGTTCACTAAGATGCTGGGGAAGATCAGAAGAATTCCAGCACTCCTCGCTGACTGGAAGAAAACAGCAAACGAAAAAAAAAAAAAAGACTGATTGCGATGTGGCTCCCCCACCTCCAAGCTTTCTTCTCCCAAAGAGCCCTCTGTTCAGAGAAATTAAAGGACTCTGATAGCAGATCACAAATTCAGGACAAAAAAGCTCCACTATGTAGCCAGAGACTGTATTGTGGTAACCAGACATCGGACACTTTTTTTTTTTTTTGCTTATGAACTTTTGGAGACCATTCGAATAAAAGACTGCTTGTTCCTGGACAAACACTCACCAGCAAAGAAGCCTTTAAGAGGACGGGGGATTTTTGTTTTGCATTTTCCTTTTGTAAAAAGAGAAGAGAGAGAGACGAGAGAGACACTTGCTCTACTTACTTTTCAGATGAAAGAACCTAAAATTTGTTTACTAGAATTTGTTGGGGATTCATGTTTACAAGTTCCTATGCCCCTGCGGTTAAAAAGAAATGCTATTTTTAAAAAGCAAAAACCCACACAAGCCTCCATATGTAGGGCTTTTCTTCCTCTTCCTGTCCCCCCACCTTCATGTGACAGATGGCCACGAACCTATAAGCCAAGTCAATGCTCAGGAGGTGACTCTTTCTTTCCCTGCCTCCCTTTCCTTCAGAGACCATACCTGAATTGGAAAGCACTCTCTAGTAAAAGCTCAGTGCAATTCGACTTGTCCTAAAAGTCACACCCCAGAGCTTCTCCTTTTCAGAAAATCTAGCTCCCGGCCTGTATGATCCTACAACCTGGGTTTCAATTCCCTGTCCCTTGCAGTCTTCATCCTCCTTGTATCCATGACCCGTTTCAGCATTCAAGGTAGCAAGATGTGGATGAATGTCCTTTTAAAAGAGGGTGTGCCGAAACTGGGTCACTGACTGACTAATCATGGTTGCCTGGAACCACAGCGACTGTGGCTTCAACCTGCCTTGTCGTTTGTGAACCGCGAAATGACCCAGCCACAGGCACGGCTCTTCCCAGGCCCTAGGCTTGGGGCCTCAGGGGTCTGACCTCCTCAGAGCCCCTCTCGGCCAGGTCTTTGCAGGCTCCAGTCTCAACAAAAGCATTGGCAACAGGCCCTCTCTGGGTCCCATGTCCATTTAGCAACACTGAATTCCAATGAGAAAAAGAAGGGGCCTAGAACAAGTGTCAAGCTATTTTTTTTAAGGAAAGGGAACAAGAAAAAGGACCTCCCCCAGCTTACTGTGGGGTCCTTCTTTGTCCCTATCCTTTACTCACTTATTGCACCAAGATGTGAGGAAGTCCATAAACCCTTCCCCAGTCACGGCAACAATTTAAGGGATTTTCAGAACAGAAGCAGCCTTTGCCAAAGGGCCCCCTCAATGTATCCTGAGTTAGGAGCACCTGAGATTGCCTGGCTGCAGTGCTGGGGTAGGTGCAAGTCGGGATGCAAGGGGGAGCAATTAACCCCTTTCCTTCTTGCCCTACCATCAACATTTTTGCGGGCTGGCAGTGCTAAAAAAACCACTCAGGGCCCAGAGGTTTAGTTACAAATGAGGGAAAGGACTGGTATTAATAGTGAGAGCAGCGAAGGATCTGTTCTCAGGGGTCTCAACAGGAACCTCCCACCCCAACTCTGGAAAGAGGGTTTTATCCTACCTAGTTGGAGTGACGCAGGGGAAGGTCCTTAAGGGACCCCGCCAGCTCCTCCAGCCCCGCCCCCGTACCTGGGCTCCTCTTACCCCCTGAGCAACGCCTCAGGTGGAAACTCACTTTTTTCTTTCTTATCACAAGAATTCTACAAGGTAACTACGGTCTTGGGGAGGGGAAGCAGCGTTGTCTCTGAAAGCACAGACGGAAGCAACAAATGGGAAAAAAAAAAACCAGGCCAGGCTTGTGAAATCCCAAACCAGACTGGTAAGAACAACATCATAAATTATGGATCTCCCCAAGCCGCCTCCGGCCAGGCCTTGTGCCGGGCGTCTTCAGGGACTGGCAGGGTGCGGGTGTCCTCCGTGGTCCGAGCATGCGGTTGGCAGGGGCCACTGAGGCCCCCGCGGGGCGACGGGTCCAGGGCCCCCCAGGATCCAGGGGACGGCGACCCCGAACCGGCCGAGCCCCGGTCGCCTTTGTCGGCGGGGATCCTCGAGCGTGGGCCGGGCCTGGGGACCGCAGGGCGCGCGCGGGGCAGGCAGGTGCGAGGGCGGCGCGGGGGCCCCGAGCGGCCGGCGACAGCTGCGCGAGGGCGCGGGGGCGGAGGCGGGAGTCACGCGCGGGACGCCCATCTGGCCCGGGTCCCCTCCCGCGCCCGCGGCGGGGAGGGACAAGTCAAGGTCAGCGGCGGCGGCGCGCGGTGGGCGCCCAGACCGGAGGCCTCGGTCGCGCCCGCCCAGCGCCCCGCCGCCAGCCCCGGGCGCCCACCTTGCCCTTTGTCCTTCCTGCCGAGCAGCTGGGCCGTGACCCCCAGCAGCCTCCGAGCCGGCGGGATTAAAGGAGCCTCCGCCCTGCGGAGAAACTGCAACTCCGACCCCCCCAGCCCTCAACCACCCCACCTATTGTTTTGTTTTTGTTTTGTTTTCTTGGCAGCATTTCAACCACTCCTCGTAAGGTGGGCAACCCCCACCCGGTCACATTTAAATGTGTTTGTGTGCCAGACCGGCCTGCTGTTACACCCTTTCAGCTCTGCAACCCGCACCGCAGACACAATGAATTAGGAGATTAAAGTTACTGAAAAACCACTCATTTTGCAGCTCTATTGACCAACGTGTAAAGGGGCTTTGTGTGCGTGTGTGTGTGTGTGTGCAACACAGAGACACACACAAGCCTCACAGTTGTTCTTCTGTAATTTGTCTTCCAAATATGCTGGGTTTTTTTGATGATGCTGATGAAAGGTCAATTATGAGACTCAAAAATAAGCCACCTTCTCTAGCAAGCTCTCACTCCCAGAGTTGGGGTTCTCCTGGGGCAGAGAAAAGGGAACCCCAGATCAAGCTGAGTCGGGTGTGAGTTAGGCCCTGGAGAAAACTGCGGGCAGAGGAAACATGGGGGGCGGCTTCCTGGATTTCTGCTGCAGGAAGAAACCACCAGTGGCAGGGAGGGAGGGCAGCAGGGGAAGGGCTAGGGAGGGGCGGGGGAGGGGAGAGGGCTGGAAGGAGGGACGGGGCTCCTCCAGGCCGCGGGGGGAAGGGCGGGGTGGACGGGGAGGCCGGGCTGTCTTTGTTTGGCTCCGGTGGGCAGGGGCTGAGCCCCGGGAACGGGAACGCGCCTGGGAGCGCCCGGGCAGGCGGTCAGCTGCCCGGCGAGGTACCAGCTGGCACCTGTGCCTGAGAAAATCGCTCTCGAGCAGCATCTTTGTTTAGGATCGGAGCACTGCGGAGGTAATTACTGCCGGTTAGGAAAACGGAGGAGCCGGGTAACTGAAACCCCGGCCCCTCGGCTTATCAAACTCCCAGGTTACAAGTGCGATTTCCAGCCAGGTTTGGAGACCGCCTCCCACAAAGCTGAGTCTGCGACTCTAGATTGGACAGCTTGGAACCAGTTCCCCGGAGGCTCCGTTCCAGGTCTCCTCTTAGCTCAGAGGTCAAATTAGGGTCAGAGATAAAATGTCAAAGGTCATCACAAAAATTTTCTAATAGCCAAAGCAGTGCTATTTTGAAAACTAGAACCATCCTTTTTATCTGGAATTAAACCGGTGGATTAAGGGTATCCAGACTTCTGTCTTCAAGTAACAATAATTGCCTCCACCGTTAGTTGTTGAACTCTTTTTATGGGTCAGAAGCTATGGAAGCACTTTGATGAATTCTCTGTCTCAATCTTCACAGCCTTAAAAAGAGGACACTTACCACACCATTTGATAGATATAAGACTGAGCCTTTCAGAGGCCTGCGAGGGTCCACAGTGTTACTCCAAGCTCACCAGTCCTGCCCATGCCCGGAAGGTGAGAAGATGTCATTATTCACGCTCAGGCTTGTACCACTCTTTGGGACCCCCAAGGATTATAGCCCACCAGGCTCCTCTGTCCATGGGATTTCCAGGCAAGAGTGGGTTGCCATTTCTTTGTCCAAGCAATCTTTCTGATCCAGGGATCAAACCCGCGTCTCCTGCGTTGGCAGGCAGATTCTTTACCAGTGAACCACCTGGGAAGCCCTGAGGAGAAGAGATGGCCACGGGCACTAGAAGCCCACTAGAGAGCAAATTGAATGGAGAACACACATCCTGATTTTCTGCAGCCAACACAGGCCCTTTCCTGAAGCTGGAGATGTAGCGCAGAGAGGCTGGTTCTCTAAACACACATTCTCCCCACTCATATCCTCGTTCAAGTCAGAAAGTGAAAATGAAAGTCACTCAGTTGTGTCCGACTCTTTTCGATCCCATGAACTATACAGTCCATGAATTCTCCAGGCCAGAATACTGGAGTGGGTAGCCTTTCCCTTCTCCAGGGGATCTTCCCAATCCAGGGATCGAACTGGGGTCTTAACGAATTGCAGGCCGATTCTTTACCAGCTGAGCCACAAGGGAAGCCCTCAGGTCAGAAGTAGACCTCATAGGAGTCAGTTTGTGTTTCTGAAAAATAAAGTGTTTTCAACAAGTGGCTTCTTTTATAGGTTGGTATGGTAATTTAATTAGTGAAAAATGTTTCACAAACTTTCTTCTTAAAAAGTTGACCTTCAACACATGCAGCTAATTATATGGACAATCATAAACAGTTTAGGAATCAAAGTTGGCTCTTTGAGACTCAGCTAGGCGGATAAACTCATGGCCCAACTCCTGACCTAATTCTTTTTGGCATGGTAGTGACTAAAATCAAAGAGGACATTTAATTTCAGGTGTACGTTTGAATGTATAGCATCAGACTATGATGTTAAACTGAAGCATTATCGCTATTAACACTGGTAATAATTGCTAATAGCAATCGGTCACGTCAGCTGGACAGTTACTTTCTGTCAAGTATTGCACCAAATGCCAAACATTCATTATCTCATTTAACACTTAGAAAGGAAACTCTGGCTTCCACTCCTTGCCCAGTCTTCACTTCACGCAGCAGTAGCCAGAGAGCGCCTTCTAAAATGTGCTCATGCATGCTCAGTCACTCAGTTGTGTCCGACTCTTTGCAATCCCATGGACTGCAGCCTGCCAGACTCCTCTGTCCATGGGATTTCCTAGGCAAGAATACTGGAGTGGGTTGCTATTTCCTCCTCCAGGGCTTTTTAAAATATGAGTGAGGTCAAGTGCGGCTCTTGAGTAAGTCCTCCAGAGGCCTCCCAGAGTGCTCCAGAACTGAGCTCTGAGTGCTTCCCATGGCCCCCAGCACTGTCCTCCAAACCAGAGGGTGGTGTTCCGTTTCTTCAACCTTCAAAAGCATCTGTACCCCAGGGCCTTTGCACATGCTCCGCCCGCCACCTGGAACATCCAGCCTCTGCTTAGCTCATTTTTTTCACTCTTCAAATGTCCCCACCTCACAGAGACCTTCTTTCAAACAAATCACCCTGTTTTCCTTCATCACTCTTAACATCAATTGCTTTTTTTTGTTTGTTTGCTGACTTATTCATTTTTCTCCCTGAGCAACAAAACCCAGCAGGATGGATGGGACACATGTTCAGTGTTGCTCTCAGACCCGTTCTGATACTTCCGGGATGCGCAATGTTATTCGTTAAATTAATCAGTAGAGAAGCACTCTCACAGGAAGATACTATTATTATCCTCACTTTGTACACGAAGAAGTGCAGGGTGTGAATAACTTCCCAAAAGTCCTACAGCTGAAATGGGGTGATGGCTGTTTCAGTTTACGAACTTCAATTGAAACCGAAAAACAAAATGACGAACACACTTGACCGTGAAGAACTGTTAAGACCAAGCTGGATTCTATAGAAGAGGGACTCGGAAATGTTTACATTTACAGAAGGGCACTATCTCCAAATACATCAGAGATGAATCCATCATCATGCACACTTACACCAGCCACACAGGTTAATATTAAGGTGTTCTGTGGCTTCTGATGCAGTATTTCCTCCTATTCTAATTTTTTTAAGTTTTCAAAGTATTTGAGGATTCAGACTATGTCTCTTCAAATCGCACAGGCTGATGGGTGTTCCATCCAGTCATTTCTGCTCTTACCTATGGAAACCAGCAGAATGTGGTTTTATTTCACAACAGTAGGAGACAAATGGAGCCACAAACCCAGTGACCTATTCTTCTAGCACACGGGTTCTGGGTCCTCAGAGTCCACCAACCTCAAATCCAAAATATTCAGGGGAAAAAAGAATTCCAGAAAGTTTTAAAACGCAAAACTTGAATTTGTTCCATGTAGGCAGCTATTTACATAGTATTTACATTGTATTAGGTATTATAACCACTCTACGGTGCTTTCGTTGCTTAGTCATGTCCGACTCTTTGCAACCCCATGTCCCCTCTGTCCATGGGGATTCTCTAGGCAACAATACTGGAGTGGATTGCCATGCCCTTCTCCAGGGGATCTTCCCAACCCAGGGATTGAACCCAGGTCTCCCACATTGCAGGCAGATGCTTTACCATCTGAGCCATCAGGGAACCCCTATAACTACTCTAGAGAAGTTTAAAGTTTAAAGGAGGATGTGCGTGTGTGTGTGTGTGCTGTTTTATATAAAGGACTTGAGCATCCTTAGACACCCTGAGACCAGCCCCCTCAGATACCAAGGGACAACTGTACAGTAAGTCCCCTGCATATGAACTTTCAAAGATGTGAATGTTCCCCTGTATGCCAGCTGTTGTACCGTACTACTGTACTTTTCAAGGTACTGTACTGTAAGCTGAAAAAATGTTTATTTTTTTTATGTATTATTTGTGTGAAAAATATTATAAACCTATTACAGTACAGTACTGTATAGCTGATTGTGTTAATTGGGTATCTAGGCTAACTTTGTTGGACTTAAAAACAAACTGGACTTACAAACATGCTCTTGGAACACAACTTGGTCGTATGTAAGGGACTTAGCGTACTTTTAAATTTTTGAAGAAATCATCAGAAGCCCTCACCCAAGAGAAAAGCTAAATTCAAAATGAGGAGGGACTGCTTCATTCTAAAATTGCTGGAGTCCCTTTAATATTAAGAGTTCACTGTTTCTGCAGACAGTAAGGAACCGGCTTTTTTGTCATGAGGAAGATGTCATTGGTTTATCTTTTTGCTGCTTTCACAGCTGAGAAAAACCTGCAGGTCCCCCTGAGGAAGTGCACCCGGGTTCCAGCCAAGCCCTGTACCCTGCACATGTGGTACTTCCCTTCAGAGAATTGAAGTTTTCTGTTTCCTTCCGGCGGGAACCATAGATGCTCCGTAGGAAAATACAGGAATTTGATTCACAGGGAACAAAACACAAGTCCGGAGGAGGGGGAGATTTTCCTGCAATATATGAATTTCCCTGGTTTCACATGACACTGTGTATGGTTTATAATTCACGTACCACAGGGGGCTGAAAATTGTCATTTCCTGGCCCCTCCACTGGTGGTTTTCCAGTGGGGAGAGCGTTCTGACTAACCAATGCTGGTTTGTTTTTTTTTTACTCTTCAGTCTTTGTGTTTGTGAAAGAAAGCCAACCTGTGCCTTGCAGGGGGAGGGGATGAGAAGGTGAGCTGCAGAGAACCTAGAGTTGATCTTATTATCAATCATCTCTGCCTGTTGTGAGAGTTTTAACAAGAAAGTCTACCCACACATACTGGAATTGATATGCATGTTGCCATGTTACTTAAAGCCTAAAGTGAGACGTCATCTTTCTATCAGATGGGTTTCTAATAGAAATATTCAGACTAAATTGAGATTTTTTGGAGACCTTTGTCATCAAGTGTCCCAACCTGACTGTGGAAACATAGAGGAGAGAGAGTATACGCACTACCAGTGTTTTTAAGTACACAATTTTGTTTTCACTGGTTCACTTAGGCTTTCCATATGTTGAAGTGTGTGCGTGTGTATGTGTGTGTTGAGGGTGGTGTTTGTGAATCTTGAGCTTCTGTGCAATGTGCATTTGCTGTTATACTTAAATGATTTTGAAATTCAGCAAAGGTGGGCAAAGTGAACCTTAGTTTGCTCTGGTTTCTTTTTTTTTTAACTTTTTATTTTGTATTGGGGTATATCCGATTAACAATGTTATGATAGTTTCAGATGGACGGTGAAGGGACTCAGCCATACATATACATGTGTGTATGATTTCTTCTCTTTTGTGTGGCAGTTGTAAAAATTGCCTGTACGTGCAGGCAACATCAAGACCAGCTCAGTCCTTCAGGAAGGCCCCCTGTGACACAGGGAACCTCAGTTCTCAAGGTGCGATCAGCTGTCTGTAGAAATGACAGGTTCTCAAGGGTGGCCAGTGAACGTGCGGCTTACAGAAAGTTGACAGGCCCAGTCCCTCAAAGTGACAAGCCCACTTCTCAGGAAGGTAACATCAAGTCACCGAAGAAGACCAATCTCAAGGAAGTCTCTACCAAGTTGAAACGATCATCACAGGGACTTTTAGATCCAGAAATTGTCACTGTCTCCTTAGTATTGTTGAGAGAAAGCGGGAAGAAGATGACTTGACTGATGAGTAATATTACGCGCTCAGGGATCGATGCCCTACCACTAGGGATCAAAGCAGGAAGGACAGACGTCGGAGCCTCATGTTGTACATATTCTTGACCATGTGGTTGGCATGCTTTGCATTAAATATGAATTAGCTGAACTCTGGGTTGACATGTCAGTTTCATGTGGGTTCTGGTTAAGCAAGAGGAAGTTAGTTCTAGGGCTTCCCATCTGCCTACCAGTATAGGAAACACGGGTTCGATCCCCGATCCGGGAAGATTCCACATGGCTTGGAGCAACTAAGCCCGTGGGCCCCAACTACTGAGCCCATGTGCTGCAACTGCTGAAGCCCGCACGCGCTAGAGACTGTGCTCCACAACAAGAGAAGCCACTGCAATGAGAAGCCCGCACACTACAACTAGAGAATGCCCACGCAGAGCAACAAAGACCCAGCACAGCCAAAAATAAAATAAATAATTTTTTTTTTTTTAAGAAGCAGTCCTAAGCCCACTACTCCAGGTGATCTAACTAATCATTTCTTGCCCTGAGAAGCCTGGGACCAGACTGGGGACTCATCAGGGTACTGCCCCTGGGAATCCAACCGCCTAGCCAAATAGCCCCCAGATGATTTGTCCAGCATCTCTCTAACTGAAGCAAAACCCCAGGGAGGGAAAGTACCTTTCTCTTCCCAACACCTCAGCCCACAGCTGCGACCCTGACACTTGATATTTTTCACATTGATTCATAACTGCTAATCAAAAAGCAGTTATTTTTCAATAATCTGGAAAATAGACACCTCAAGGTCAGAGTTCCTAGGGATTTTCCCTCCAAGAATAAAGGTATGAATAAAAATTTCTTGAATATAGGTAACTATTTCTATTGGGGCAAGAAGCCTGGAATATTTTCCTAGAAGATGAGAAGAAATTCCATGCTTAAAATTAGGAGGTACACTGAACTCAGAAAAAGGCATCTTACGAAGTAGAAGGGTGAATCAAGAATGAATATGGTGCCACGCAGACAACGTATAAAAGAGCGGTAATATGATCTCATCGCTTTGTGGGGGAGACTCTGAGTTGTTCGCAGGACTTTTTTTTACTGCTGGGGGAAAGCCACACATGTTGCAATTCTGCAAAGCAGCCTAGAGATAATGAAGTCAGGTATCCAGAGAACACCCTGGCCCCGCCTGTAGGTCCATGCTGGCCTCCAAGCCTCCCTCATCAGCATCAAGTTACTCAGGTGATTCTTCAATTTACCTGAAGGCATTGGAGGACTCATATAAAAATCTAGATGAACTGAGCTCATAAAGTGATAAGTAATACAACTCTGAGAGCCTGTTAGAGGGGAAAATTGAAAAGGTTGCATCCAATTATTAATAAGACAGGTGAACATGAGATGTCTGGAGAAGGGCTTGGGCCACAGGAAACAGATTGCCGACGTGAAAATGCTCGGAGCAGCCACCTGGCAGCCCTGGGGATGGATCTATCCAGGACAGGAGGTGTTTTGATAGTCCACAGGGATTAAAAAAAAAAAGTAAGACAACATAAAATCAAGATTTTCTTTTTACATGTAGAAAAATCTGCATTTTGACCCTCTCTATCACACACACTTACAAACAAAACTCACTGTTTAGTTCAAGTCCATTCACCTGCATCATAAAAAGGATAAAGTGATTGATCTCATCTAAATTACCAAAAATTTTTGCTTTTAGAAAAATGAAACCAACATTCTTCCATGAAGAGGGCCAGGATGCCCATAAGACAGGCAGGAGGAGCCCAGGACACAAAATTTAAGGAGGTACTTGCTGTGAAGCAAGTGCAGGGCTGGCATTTGAGAGGGAGAAGGAGGGCTTCCTTAAATTCAGGGCTTGTGCCTCCCTCTGATTCTGGGCCACTAGCAATCACTGTGGGGTGGGAGGAATGGTTTCAACAGATACCATGAAGTCTCTTCCATTCAAATAAAATCAGAGAAATATTGTTGCTGTTCAGTCACTAAATTGTGTCTGACTCTTTGCGACCCCAAGAACTGCAGCACGTCAGGCTTCCCTGTCCTTCACTATCTCCCAGAGTTTGCTCAAATTCATGTCCGTTTAGTCAGTGATGCCATCCAACCATCTCATTCTCTTCTGGTCCCTGCTTCTTTTGCCTTCAGTCTTTCCCAGCATCAGGGTCTTTTCTAATGAGTCAGCTCTTTGCATCGGTGGCCGAAGTATTGGAGCTTCAGCTTCAGCATCAGTCCTTCCAATAGAATATTCCTGGTTGATTTCCTTTAGAAGCATTGGGCTTCCCACTTTTATTATATTTTAGAACTCAAGCTATAAAACGCTAAATTTGAACCCCTTGACTCCACCCCCTCATGTAAGAACATGCTCTTAGAAGCTTTTAGAAGCTTATCCCAGGACTGCAATCTGTGGTTTGATAAGGTTGCTTCTTGCCGCTATGGAAACCCAACCGCCAAGCTCTGTACTCCCTGTACATATGGAATAGCTGAGCAATGTCTTTTTTAACCTTCATTTTCCTAAAAGCATCATGTGGTCACCTTTCAGTCCCTCTCAACCCCTTTCACCTTTTCTTATCAAACCCATTTTCCTTTCGTCATTGAGATAGTAGGTTTCTAGTTTCCATTTAGACACTTATACCCAACAGTGGTATCACCTAGAATGTCAAGAAAAAAAACCAAAACCCACTGTTTACAGCCAATACTGTTTTAGGTTTATACAGTGTATACCAGAAACCATGGTAGGGGGAAACACTGAATGTAATCTTTAGCCACAAAGCTCAGATCACTGTGCTGAGTATAAAAAGTCAAAGACTGTGTTTTCTACCGAGGTCCCTTGATCTGTAACACAGCACAGCTCTGTCATCTTGGCTGAAGATTCCAGGGAAAGGGGTCTGATCGGAAGGAAATGAGCTGTGGGCTGCTTGGTGGCTATGGGGTGTCCTGATATGACAATATTGCTTTATACAGACCCACTGGATGAGATGCTAACAAACCCAAACAGGTAACTTTCAGGGAACTACAGTGTGGGCTGTTAAAAAAAAAAGACATAACTACAGATCAAACCAGTCAGTCCTAAAGGAAATCAACCTGAATAGTCATTGGAAGGACTGATGCTGAAGCTGAAGCTCCAGTACTTTGGCCACCTGATGCGAAGAGCTGACTCATTAGAAAAGACCCTGATGCTGGGAAAGATTGAAGGCAGGAGGAGAAGGGGGTGACAGACTATGAGATGGTTGAATGGCATCACCGACTCAATGGACATGAGTTTGAGCAAGCTCTGGGAGTTGGTGAAGGACAGAGAAGCCTGGCGTGTGCACTCCATGGGGTCACAAAGAGTCAGACATGACTGAGCAACTGAACAACAACAAACAGTGGAGTGAGAAGTGATGGACAGAGAGCCGGGGAAGGAAGTGAACAGAAGGCATGAAGGTGTGGAAGTTTGTTGCTGTTCAGTCACTAAGTCATATCTGACTCTTTGCGTGACTGCATCACGCCAGGCTCCTCTGTCCGCCACCATCTTCCAGATTCTGCTCAAATTCATGTCCACTGAGTCAGTGATGCCGTCTAACCATCTCATCCCCTGTGTGGAAGTTGGGAGGCAGCAAAGCCATGAGGTACTCGAATCTGGGAGGGTGAGGGGAGGAGAATGGGAGGGGAGACCAGATGGCAGTGAAAGGAGAGGTGGAAGCGACTGGGGACGAGGAGAGGGGGACCGGGGCTGTGTCTGCCGTGAGCATTCCCAGTCCTTTCTTCAATGTGATCACCCCTGGAGCACTTTCCTCACCCCCATCCCGTGGCTTTGTTTTTAGAGAGTGCTGAAGGGATCCCAGCTCTGCAGCTGCAGGACTGGCCAACCAGAGCATCCATTCTCCTCGCTGCAGGGACTGGTGTGAGGATGGGCCTGCAACCCAAACCAGGTCAGCGAGGCAAATGGCACTGGCTCCCAGAAGCGATACTAAAACTTCAAGGAGTTCTCTTTGCTGCAGTTGTGAAGTCAACCTTGCCAGGAGCCACCCTATGGAGAAAGTCAGTCCTGACGTGAAATCAGCTAAGGGGTCTATGGTAGGGGAGCCTGGGCCACAGAAGCGAGGCCCACTGCTCTCTGCCACAGATGGGGCGTCCACAGGGTGCCAATGGCTTGGCACCTGCTCCTGGGGACAATGGCATAGCTGGGCTCAGCTTGGAAGGACCAGCCCGTGTCCTGCCTAGTGTGCACTGTTTGGACCTGACACCATGCTTACTGAAAGAAAGGAGCTGGGAATGCAGTGGCTTCTTAGCAGGCGATAGTTATTATTACCAGGACGTGACACAGCCCTTATCACCCAGTGGAGACCCCCCTCTCTAACTCTCAGGGCAAAGTCACAGATTTTCAGAAGGACCCTCGAAAGCTCTTGAAGCCGCCATGCTGGAAGGCATTTCTCCCAGGTCCAGTATGTCCAGATTCTCCTCGATTCTGGACAGATCTCTGCTTCCTCAGCGTTTACCTGTGAGCACTTGTGGGGAGTCCATCTGTTTAAATACCAGAGTGACAGAGATCAGATCACCAAGGCATGTAGCAGCTGAGACCCTCAAGAGAAGAACAGACTTCTGCTGCCTGTCTCAGCCTCACTGAGTGGACGGACAGACAACATCGCTGGCAGTGTCATACTGCCATTCTGCACTCCCCTACACCACCTTTTTTTTTCCCCCTTTTTGACCTTTATTGTCAGATTCACTAAGGCACATGTGCACGTGGCAATTACCCTACAATATTACAGTCTGTTCCTGGCTAAGTTATCACCATCAAATCACATGCTACGTGGATCAGCACCCAAATGTGAACTGCCAGGTCCATCTATCTGGAAAATGCTTTGACATTTGGATTATCTTTTCCCCAGCACATGACTAAAGCTGAAGAGGGCATATTTGGAAAGCAAATTTTGTGGTAATTCTAAGATAGCTCTTGAAAAACCGTATGAGGATGCCTCAAACAATTAAAAACAGAACTATCATATGATCCAGTAATTCCACTCCTGGGTATTTATCCAAAGAAAAGGAAAACACTAACTGTAAAAGATATCTACAATTCTATGTTCACTGCAGTATCATTCACAATAGCCAAGATACGGAAGCAACCTAAATGCCTATCAACAGATAATCGGTATACATGTATGTGTGTATGTACTTGTGTATTTATACACGCATACATAATGGAACGAAGTCCTCTGGTGGCTCAGATAGTAAAGAATTTGCCTGCAATGCAAGAGACCCAAGTTTGATCCCTGGGTTTGGAAGATCCCCTGGAGAAGGAAACGGCAACCCATTCCAGTATTCTTGCCTGGGAAATCCCATGGACAGAGGAGCCTGGCAGGCTACAGTCCATGGGGTCAAAAAGAGTTGGACACGACTGAGCATGCATGCATATAGTGGAACATTACTCAGCCATAAAAAGAATGAAATCTTGCCATTTGTGACAACATGGATGGACTTTGAGGGTATTAAAGTGTATGCTAAGTGTAATAAGTCAGACAGAGAAAAACAAATATTGTATTTTTGCACTTAAATGTGGAATCTAAAAAAAAAAGAAAACGAATGAACAAACATGACTGAACAGAAACAGAGTTATCCATATAGAGAACAAACAGGTGATTGACAGAGGGGAGAGGGGTAGGTGTATGAGAGAAAAAGATAGGAGATATTAAGAGGTACAGACTTTCAGTTAGAAAATAAATGAGTCATGAGTATGAACTGTACAGTGTGGGGTTATATTCAGTAATGACATAGTATCTGTGTATGATGACACAACACCTAGACTTACCATGGAGCTCATTCTGAAATGCAGAGAAATATCGGATCGCTATGTTGTGCATCCAGGGCTAATGTAGTGTTGCAGGTCAATTATACTTCAAAAACAAACAAATTCATAGAAAAAAGATCAGATCTGTTGTTACCAGAGGTGGGGGTGGAGGATGGGAAACTGGATGAAGGCAGTCAAAAGGTACAAACTCCCAGGTATAAATTCTAGAGATGTTAATGTGCAGCATGATAAAGACAGCTGACACGACTGTATGTTACATGGGAAAGTGGCTAAGAGAGAAAATCTGAAGAGTTCTCATCTCAAGGAAAAATAGATGTATATATTTTTCTATTTCTTTCATGTTGTTTCTATTTGAGATGATGGATGTTCACTAAACTTACACACAGCACCATGTCAATTACATCTCAATAAAACTGGAAGAAAAATAAAATAATATCATTCTTGGATACTTCAAAGAGTAAAAGTGTAGTAACGCAAAGGTTTGGCTTTCCCAAGGAAATTGTAATCATGGATGACCAGAGCTGCCCACGTCTCACAACCTCCCTGGCCTGACCTCACAGGGTGAGCACTTTTGTGGGAGTCGAGCCCAGGGGAAAGCAGTGCAGCAACAAAGCACCCCCCCCAACCAAGACACACAGGGTGGGGAGGGGGAGTAAAGGTATCCTGGCCTCAGAGGACCTACAGTAACCTTAAAGGAGAAAACCTGAGTCAGTTAGCACTCACTTTCTATACTGAACCCGGGGCTTCCCTGGTGGCTCAGCTGGTAAAGAATCCACCTGCAATGTGGGAGACCTGGGTTCAATCCCTGTGTTGGGAAGATCCCCTGGAGGAAGGGTATGGCAACTCACTCCACTATTCTTTCCTGGAGAATCCCATGGACACAGGAGCCTGCCAGGCTACAGTCCATGGGGTTGCAAAGAGCTGGACACAACTGAGTAACTCAGCACAGTACAGAGGGCCAGGAAGAACAGACCACAGAGTAGGGGTCAGGCATGAAGATGGGGGTGAGAGGAAGGAGGTGAAATAAGGAGTGAAAACTGTTGAAGGCAAATATCCCCGTCAACTTCCCGCAGACACATCTGTCACCTGGGAGATTAGGGGGTGGAGCCCAGATCAGAAATCATCTATCTCAAAGCAGCGGACTCCAATTGGTCTGGGTCTCTCTCTATCCTCTTTCCTTCAAAAGACAGCAGACTAAAAGAAGTGTTAAGAGTTCAGGGTCTGAGCCAGATAGGTGCTGTGTGCTTAGTCACTAAGTTGTGTCTGACTCTTTGCAACCCCAGGGACCTTAGCCCGCCAGGCTCCTCTGTCCATGGGATTCTCCAGGCAAGAATACTGGATGGGGTTGTCATGCCCTCCTCCAGGTAAATCTTCCCGACCCAGGGACTGAACCCATGTCCCTCGCATCTCCTGCATTAGCAGGAAGGTTCTTTACCACTCTGCCACCTGGGAAGCCCCTGAGCCAGATAATCTGGATGCAAATATTGACCATCACCTGGTTGATTTATGCCCTGGAGCAAGTTACTTCTTTTTGCCTCAACTTCTTCATCAGTGAAAATGATAATAATACCATCTATCTCAAAGGATTGTAAGAGATAATGGTTGAAAAGTGCCTGTCACATAGAAAAACGTTTGGTAAATATTAGTTGCTGCTCTCCCCCCATCTTTAATTATTCATGCAGGGCCCGTGATAACTGACGTGTGTATAGATTATTGACAAAGCGCCATCCTCCTCAGGCATCCTGAGGCTGGAGAGGAGCTTGGGATGTCACTTTGATCTCGTGTATGTTTACAGTCAGCAGAAATTAATTCACAGGCTAGATGTGTCAGTTGCCATAGGCTTCAGGTCCCACTCAGAAAAGACCCTGAACAAAAGAAAGGAACATTCAATGTCAATAAGTGAATCTGGAACTTCCCCAGAGTGCTCTTACTCAAATGAAATCACAGCAAACGTGAAAGTTCTTAGAATGGTCTCCCTTGGTAATCAGGTGGAAGCTTTGCTCTTTACATTTCAGGGGAAGAGTTGTAAGAAATGGGCCTTTTCAAAAACCCCAAATTCACACCAGAAAAAACAATGTCTAGAATATCTCTGATCTTTGCAATTTCATAGTTCCATCTGAGGGTGGGTTTTCCCAATGTTTGTACCACTTAAGGACTTAAACTGTGTTGGTTGTTTTAGAACAAAGAGGCATCCTTGACAGTGAGACTCTCACAGACATTTTCTGCTGAATTACCCAGTTTACTGTGGTTTGCCATCTCCTGCCTTTTCATAAGGCTTGACATTTATGGAATCTTCTGCTGTACTCATCTTTGGAAAGTAAACTGCTGAAGAAGGTAGCTCAGGTCATATTCATTACAGTTTTAAACAACTCCTTTTTTTCCCCCTATTTCATCATGCGTGGGTGTGCGGTAAGTCAATTCAGTCGCGAACAGTCGGACACAACTGAGCGACTTCACTTTCACTTTTCACTTTCATGCATTGGAGAAGGACATGGAAACCCACTCCAGTTTTCTTGCCTGGAGAATCCCAGGTATGGAGGAGCCTGGTGGGCTGCCGTCTATGGGGTCACACAGAGTCAGACACAACTGAAGCGACTTAGCGGCAGCAGCAGCATCTTATTTAGAGTTCTTCATTGTGTATATATTTAAATTGTAATGGAGAGGCAATTTATGAGAGATCTCTCGGGCCCTGATCCTAGGTCCTCTAGAGGATTTATTATTCAGTTCTCCTCTTCCCTTGGGACCAGAAGGCAGACCGTGTGGCTGAAAGACAGTGGCTTTGTCACTTTTTGTTAAAAATAAATTGTTCATCAAGCATCCCATTTGGTGTATCTTCATGAGGCTCAACAGTGAAGGCTGGGGGGGGCCGAGGTGGGGTGGGAGGAGTAGGGTGGGGCACCCTAGCTCAGCGGTATGGATGCAAGTTTAGTGTGAATGAGTCACAAGTGTCATCTTTAGTTCTATGTGTGTGAAGCCACATTGCAAGCATGCACAGCCCCAGAACAGGTCTGGGGAAACCTAGTTCTAATCCTGCCTTTGTTCTTATCTCACTCTTGATCCTGGATGAAGTTGTTGGAAAGGACAAGTTCTAAGGTCTGTTCTAGCTATGAAATTCTGTGATTTACCAGCTTAACCATTGGTAAAACTATTCACTCACTTATGTCTTTGCGGTTCGGGTAGTTGATTACACACATACATACACATCTCTAAAATTACATCTCTTTGCCTGTATTGAGCCATGTCATGATCAACAGAAAAAAAGACAAGCTGGTTAGTTACTAAAGCTGCCCCATCCAACACAGGAGCCATTAGTCACTGTGGGTGGCTGTCTACATGGAAACATGTTCCTCCATTTCATGAGCCATATTTCAAGTGCTCCACGGCTGCACATGGCCAGTGGCAACAGTCAGAATGGGGCAGCACAGATACAGAACATTCCCACCATTACTGAAATTTCTACTGGACCAGTGCTGTCATTAGAAGCAAAGTTTCTAAATAAGAGACTAGCTCAGATGCCCGAGACTGGCTACTACTCCAAAGAGTATTCCTCTTCCTCATCCCGGATTGATAAATCAAGATCTCCAAAGCCAGTTCCATAAGCAAATAGTCATTCTGGGGGGCAGAATTTAAAGCATCTCAAATGTCTGCTTAAAAATACCTTCCCCATCAGTTTGTCATGGGGTTTCCCCACCCACTCTCTCCCACTTCTCTCTCCCTCCCCCGCTGCCAGCTTCCTCCTCTGTCTGCTGATCCCTGGTATCTAGTAACCATGACATATTAACTCAAGGAGTCAGCAGCTAAGGGGAGAAAATAGAGCATGTTCCCTCCATTCAAATGTGCCATTGGTTATACAGCATAATATTGTCTTCTGGTTTTAATGTTTGTTGATGATTTTGAGATGATTTTAGAAGGACTATAGATGAGTTGCTAAAATAAGAGAGTTCCTATATGCTCTTCATACAGCTTCCTCATCTTACAGAACCATACTACAACGATCAAATCTGAGAAATTAACGTTAGTATAATTCTACTGAGGGTTTCCCTGGTGGCTCAGCAGTAAAGAATCCATCCGCCTGCCAGTGTAGGAGACATGGGTTTGATCCCTGGGTCGGAAGAGCCCCTGGAGAAGGGCCTGGCAACCCACTCCAATATTCTTGCCTGGGAAATCCCACAGACAGAGGAGCCTGGTGGGCTACAGTCCACAGGGTCGCCAAACAGTCAGACACGACTTAGCAACTAAACAACAACATAATGTTACTAGCTAAATTGAAGATTTTATTTGGATTTCACCAATGTCCTTTTTCTGTCCAGGGCCTCAGTCCCATCATGTCATGGTGCATTTAGTTGTCACATCTCCTTATCTCCTCCAATCGGTGACAGTTTCTCAAGTCTTTCCTTGTCCTTCATGATCTTGACACTTTTGAAGAGTGCTGGTCAGTTATCTTGTAGAACCGTCCTCAGTTGGCTCTGTCTGATGTTTCCTCATGATTAGAATGAGGTCCTGCATCTTTGGGAAGGAATCTTTGGAGGTAATGTATCCTCCGTGGTGTCTCATATCAGGAGGTAGACATGTGTTCTCTGGCACAGGGGCAGCAAGTGGAGCTCCTGAGAATGCAGATGCAACACTGCTGATTCTTACACCTGCAGCTAGTGGTGTCAGGGGTGGGAGTTGCAAAAGATGGTATTAGGAGACGAGAACTCGGGGGTGTTCATCAGGTAGATCCTGTAAGGTAATCTGGTGGTGTTATTCCTTCTTTCATCCCTCTAGATTCTCTGGGATTCCCAATATCTTTTTTTTAAATATATATATGTTAGTCATGTCTGACTCTTTGTGACCCCATGGACCCGATGGACTGTAGCCTGCAGGCTCCTCTGTCCATGGAATTCTCCTGGCAAGAATACTGGAGTGGGCAGCCTTTCCCTTCTCCAAGGGATCTTCCACACCCAGGGATCCAACATTGAAGACAGATTCTATACTGTCTGACCCACCAGGGAAGCCTATATATATAAATATTTATATATTGGCTGTGTTTCTCTAGTTGCTGTGAGTGGAGGCTACTCTCCTGTTGTGGTATGCAGCTTTCTCATTGCACTGGCTTGTCTTGTTGCAGAGCACTGGCTCTAGGCTCATGGGCTTCAGTAGTTGTGGATCCTGCACTCAGCAATTGTGGCCCCTGGGCTCTAGAGCACAGGCTCAGTAGTTGCAGCGCACAGGCTTAGCTGCTCTATGGCATGTGGGATCCTCCCAGACCTGAACCCGTGTCTCCTGCATTGGCAGGCATATTCTTTACCACTGAGCCACCAGGGAACCCCCCTCAATATCTTTTTTTAATCAGTTTCTTTTCTGCTTAAATCAACCTCAGTAAGTTTCTGCTGCTTACCATTAAGACTGTGCACAGATGGAGAAATTGGAACCAGAGGTGGTTATAGGAAACAGAGCTTGAGGTAATGAGGGAAATCTGGGTTTGGTTATCAGGCTGAGTTGGAGCGAAAGTAGAAAACAGTGCAGGTAAGAATGGGACTCTGTCTGGTCTAATGCACGGTGGCAAAATAGTTCATGTGACCTGTGGCCCTCCAAATGAAGCGTCCACTCACGACAGGCTTCTGGGGGACATGCAACTCCTGCCAAAAAATGGTAGGAAGGCCACAAAGAACTACAGATCTAAGGGTAGTGCTCACATATGTACATTCTTGGCCCAAAGTAGAGTCAGAAAAACATGAGACTTGTCTGACTGTTAATAAACTCTTATTACTTGCAGATAAAGTCTAAAGAAGCCAACCAACAGCCAGATTCAAAGTTGGATCTTGAAGACTAAAGAACTACAGTGAATTCACAGCTTTAGTAGGTATTTTTTTGCAGAATTTAGAGCATTGATCAGCAAAGAGTAAGCGCCTAGGGGTTGAAACGGGGACCTGGGGAGGATCCACTAGAATCCTCTGGCTCCCCCTGAACCTTCCACAAAGATCCACACCAGGGAGAGGAGTGTTAATACATATCTGTAGACCTAACTAAATTTAGTTGACACAGGAGAGTTTGGGTTCACTGAGTTAACTCAGGCAGCTGGGAACAGTGTCAGTTATTTATTTGTTTAGTCAACTGAAGTCTGTACTCACTAACAGTACCTGCTGAATGAGATTTCGATATTCAGGTTTGGTGGATATAGTTGAAGGAATCGATCCAGAGGCTTCAAGTTTGGAGGAAGAGGACTGTTATTAATACAAGCAGATTTATCATAAGTGAAATGTATTTCCTCAGATGTATTAAAGAAGGCCCCAAGAAAAGTGTCCCTTCATCAAAGCACTGAGAAATGCATGGGTTAAATAAGGGCCAACAGTATTTGTGGGCTTCCCAGATGGCACAGTGGTAAAGAATCTGCCTGCTAATGGAGGAGACATGGGTTCAATTCCTAGGTTGGGAAGATTCCCTGGAGAAGGAAATAGCAACCCCCTTGAGTATTCTTGCCTGGAAAATCCCATGAACAGAGGAGCCTGGTGGGCTACAGTCCATGGGGTCACAAAAAAGTCAGACACAACTACGTATGCATGTACTAGACTAGAATGTACCTGTATGGCACTAGGATTGTCATTTTCTGTAGGCTGGGTTGATGGTGGTTCTAGAAATCCAGTCCTGGAGACCTGGAACATCACTCTAGTCCAGCAGTCCCCAACTTTTTTGGCATCAGGGACCAGTTTAGTGGAAGACAATTTTTCCATGGACCAGGGAGTGGGAGGATGTTTGGGGGATGATTCAAGCGCACTACATTTATTGTGCACTTTATTTCTATTATAATTACATCAGTTCTACCTCACATCATCAGGCCTTAGACCCTGGAGGTTGGGGACCCCTGCAGTAGTCAGAGAGGGAGATTTCGGAGAGTAAGGTAGGAAATAAGAGTTCTGACCAAAATCCTCTCCCAGGAGACTCAGTAAAACCTTATTCTTCCCTGCCCCCATCCCTACCTTTTATTAAGTGTGTCATCTGCACAATTCCTAGACTCCTTACTTTGGCTCTTCCATAGGAAAGGAGCAAAGGCTACTGGGTCAATGAATTGGATGGAAATCCCTGAAATATAGTGATGGGCCCTTGTTGTAGTTGTTGCTATTTAGTCCCTCAGTCATGTCTGACTCTTCTGCAACCCCATGGATCGTGGCCTGCCAGCCTCCTACTGACTGCCACTGGCAAACAGTAAATCCCAAACTGTGCCTTATCTCTGGGAGAAGTGCAGAGATAAGTTCTTTGACCAGAGATTAGGGGGTCGTCAAGTACATACATCAGCCAGAACCAGTGACTATTGCTTCTGACTAAGGATGCTCATGGGTAAAGGAGTTGAACCGAAAGTGGTTACAGGCAACAGACTTCAGGGTGATGCTGAGGATAGACGGCTTTTGGAAAATGACCGATGGTGGATTATCACAAGGTTAATGAAGTGGTTATTCTAATTGCCAACACTCCATAGAGGGGGAAGTGGTCTCCCCCTACAGAAATAAGTCAACAGAGCCTCTGGTACTTTCTATGCAGGTAATAATCTAAAAAAACAATGCTTTTTCTTTAATTCAATCAGTAGAGACATTGAACTTTGGCTTTGCCTGGTGGGCCAGCAATACATTTCATTACCTTGCTACAAGCCTCTATGCCAAAGGGTCATTGATCATATTTCATTCCCACTGGTCTACTCCTCCGAGAACACCACAGTAACACAACCTGGAGAGCAGGAAAGAGCAGGTGCCAAGATATCTAGGTAAGTTATATAAGCCAAAGTTATCAGATACACCTCATGAAAATGAAGGCCATATCAGGACAGTTTCTAGTGGTCTAGGAGGAATGCAGCCTATCTTCTCAAAGTGGAGAACTGATTATTGTCCCTTGTAGCCCCTGAGAAAGCAGCACAACACCTCAGGAACTTCTCTGGAGTCTGGAGGTAACATCTGGTAGTGCGGTTCCCCTCATGGACCACATCACTTGAAAGGCTACTAGTGGTAAGCAGGGCCCACCCATTCTCCACCTGGTCCAGCGGCAGACACAGCCCTGCCCCGTGAGCCTTGCGACGGCAGACACAGTGGTCCCAGTGTGTCTACAGTAGATGGGGATACTGTGGGAGATCTCAGCCAGCCTCCACAGAGCATCACGGCAGAGGCCTCCGGGTGTGAGAAGCAGAGCCACAGTCGTTTGGCAGGAATGGTCTTTCTTCTGAGAAACGGGCATTGCTTCTGTACTCATATGGGTGTTGAAAAATCTCAGCCTAAGACACCAGGTAAACCTGAACGGCATATCATGAAGTGAGTTTCATCTCATCCTCCAGGCCATAAAATCAGGTATTTCCAGACGCACCCATAATTCAGGTTGAACGGATCCCGGAGGCACCAGAAAATTGTGTGAGCAGATGGCTCAGGCTCCTGGTCTGAATCCTCCTCCAATATTACAACCCTTCCTTCAACCTACACCTGGGCCTCGCGAGCATTTTCCTGACAACGTGCTGCTGTCAGCCAGAAATAGACCGCCTAAGAGTTACACCTGACTCAGGGGTGGCCCAGAAGGCTGGCTAAGAAGTCTTCCCAGTCACTGTAACTTTGACTTTTTCCATTCTCTACTTCACCTGGAAGGAGACAGAAGCTGAGCAGTGGTTCATTGTTTGGCCATATGGTTTAGCCATAGGGTAAGGAAAGGGCTTCCCTGGTGGCTCAGACAGTAAAGAATCTGCCTGCAACGTGGGAGACCTGAGTTTGACCTGGGTCAGGAAGATCCCCTGGAGGAGGGCATGGCAACCCACTCCAGTATTCTTGCCTGGAGAATCCCATGGACAGAAGAGCCTGGCAGGCTACAGTCCATGGGATCGCAAAGTGCTGGACACAACAGAGCAACTAACAGTTTTAAGGAAATGGAAAAGAGTAAAATTTAAGAGTTGGTGACCAAATTAGGGAAAGACTATGGATTGGCAAGAACAGGCACAAAGAGTACCATGTAAGTACTCACTGGAAGTCCCTCATGATGGACGAAGCTTTCTTTACTAAGGTGGATGTGATGACCTATTTTCTGGATAAGTCAACAGCTATGGTCACTCAACAGGTTCATGAAGTAAGTGGCCATGAAGGGTGCACAGGAAGCTAAGCCTGGGCTCAAAAACGCAGGGCATGTCCTCACCTCGCTGAGTAACCAGCCTGTCAGCAGTACTGATTAACCCTGAGTGTGAGTACAGTGCCATTCCTAGGAGGAGCAGCCAGCCTCCCGGTAGCTGGTTAATTACACTGGATCTTTTGCATAATCAAAGAGGTAGCAATTCATCCTTACTGGTATTCCACTTTTTGTGGATTTGGATTGCAAATGCTATTCTTCCTACCACGCTTCTTCCTCCATGACCCACACAGTCTTATGGACGCCTTATTAATCATGACGGTCTCTCTCAGTCACATACAATTGCTTCTCACCAAAGCACGCACTTCTGAGCAGAAGACAAGACAATGAGCTAGTGTCCACGAAAGTGAAAGGGAAAGTGTTAGTCGCTCAGTTGTGTCCGACTCTTTGCCACCCCATAGAGCCCACCAGGTTCCTCTGTCATGGAATTTTCCAGGCAAGAATACTAGAGTGGATTGCCATTCCCTTCTCCAGGGGATCTTCTGGACACAGGGATTGAACCCTGGTCTCCTACATTGCAGGCAGGTTCTTTACCATCTGAGCCACGAGCCTCACCAACTTTACCATGTCGCCCACTTCTCAGGAGCAGCTGCCTTCACAGAAGAATCTACTGAAGACTTAGTTCTAGCAACAGGACAAGTAGAAAAAGGAAATCTTGCTCTTAAATTGAACCAAATGACCTTGCCAGTAAACAACCAATGTTGACCTACAAATATGCTGACTTCAGAATATTCAACCTATTGAGTTACGGTGTATGGAATGTGCTGAGCCAGCAATCAACACGTGGTACTCCCACCTGTGAAGGATGGACATGAGAATGGGATGACCTGATCACTGGAAACCATTCTGTTTTCTGATTCCACAGTACTGGGCTTTGCTTAGAGGCCTTAACAAGATAAGTATACTTCCTGCAGGTGAGGCAGAAGTGGTTCCACTCTACTCAAAGCTGAGACTTACACCTTCTTCCATTGGGTGAAGAGGCAAAAAAAATAGTGTGTGTGTATTTGATGATGGGGGTGTTATGGATTTGGGCTAGAGTAATTAATCTGCTTAGAAAGAGGAAATGGAGTTATTGCTCTACGCTGGAGAGAGTGACCCACAGGTGGGTTCCAGGAAGCTCCCTGGGGAACCTCAAAGGATGCAATGTTCTTGGAACCTGGAGTTGTGAGTTTTGATAAGTTTTCTCTTTCTACTTAAACGAGACAGAACTAGTTGTTAGAAGTTGTAACTAAGAACTTTGCCACATTGGGCCGGACCTCAGGTTCATAACTGTGAAATGGAGGTAAGAAGATTGTCCACCGTAGGGCAGGGGTTAGGGACACAGACTCATGACTTCTTAATTCAAGTCCTTGCTCTGTCACTTTCCAGCTATGGCCTCTTCAGCACGTTTTTGATGTTACTGACCTGTTTTCTCATCTATAAAATAGAAATGACAATCAAAGCACCCATATCATAGGGCTTTTGTTGGAATTAAATGAGATAATCTGTACAAAATGTATAAGCAAGGATTCATGATGTTAGCTGTTGTTACCTACATCTGTTATTGATGTGAGTCTTAAAGAAAATTATCTAAAATTATGCAATGTTCATTATTATTTGTGCTATATCTGCCCTTTCCTTTTCCCTCTGTGTCATCCTTAGTGAATGCCTACATAAAGGTGGAAGGCAGGCCATTTCCTGTGCTGCTGGAAGGAGTCCTGGGGTGAGAGTTAGTGGACCTGAGTATTGATACTTGCCTCTCACTGTGTGGGCTGGAGACACTCAATTTCCTCATCAGTAACTTGAGAGGCTTGGGCTTCTCCAACAAGCTCAGATATAGGGGGAAGGGCTACAGGGCTGCATTTTCTTAGACCCCCTATCTCTGGGGTATGTTCTGCAATGGAGTGTTGGATAGGTGTTGCATAAAATAGAAATTTTTTTTAATAAATTTATTTATTTTAGTTGGGGGCTAATTACTTTACAATATTGTAGTGGTTTTTGCCATACATTGACATGAATCAGCCATGGGTTTACATGTGTTCCCCATCCTGAACCCCCCTCCCACCTCCCTCCCCATCCCATCCCTCTGGGTCGTCCCATTGCCCCAGCCCTGAGCATTTGTCTCATGTATTGAACCTGGAATGGTGTTCTGTTTCACATATGATAATATACATGTTTCAATGCTATTCTCCCAGAACGTCCCACCCTCACCTTCTCCCTCAGAGTCCATAAGACTGTTCTATGCATCTGTGTCTCTTATTCTGTCTCGCATATAGGGTTATCGTTACCATCTTTCAAATTCCATATATATGCATTAGTATACTGTATTGGTGTTTTTCTTTCTGGCTTACTTCAATTCATCCCAGCACCAGACCTAATGATAGTTCCCCTCAAATATTTCACTCAAAGAAATCAGAATTTTCATATGAGCTAAGACAGCAAATACTCAGAACAATATTGGGACAGCCTTGCAAGAATAAACTAGGATACCACACACTTCCTAGATATGTGGAGTGCAAGAAAAGAAAAGAAGTTCCAAGTTATTTGTTCCCTGTGAAAAATAGAATGTGAAATTGACTCAGACAAAAATGACCCAGCCTTTACAGGACATGTTAGATTTGCATAGTAACTGCCTATATTAAACAAATAACTTGAAGAGAAAGGAAAAGATTTAGTCATCCTCAGAATGCTAAAAGAGGGATAATTAATGGGGACATGATGTCATTACTGTAAATGTTTCAGCTTTAATTTTGGAAGTTTTCTGGATTTTATTCCTCTCATTATATTTCTTAGCTAAATTTTAAAAGTGTTGACTAAACAAAAAATTCTAAAGAGAAAGACCCAGCAAGGAGGGTATATTTCACGATTTGGGGTAATTACATCTTTGTAAACTGCAGCTCTTTCATTCTTGTCTTGTTCAGAGGTATGGTGAGATGACAGTAAGAGAGTGTCATTAAGTATATTTCAAATATTTTTAGGAGGAGGTCTTACACAGGATTCCCTAATTTAGGCCATAAAGCTTGCATAGTATCCTGGGGGGAAATGTTTCTTAAAGCGAAAAATTGGTATCGTTTGCAGATGATAGAATCATTCACCTGGGAGGGGAGTGGGGAACCAATCAATAACAAACCATTAGAACTCATCAAGAGTTTAGCCAGGTCGTCAATGTGATCAACCTACTAAATGGCAGAAAATAACCAACAAGAAATTTTAATGATGAATGAAAGCCTTCACTCACAATAGCAACAAAAGCTGTGAAGAATCCCGAAGTGTTTTGTGAACAAAACAAAATTTGAGGTGGAACACAGAAGATGACTTGGAAAAAAATACAGAAATAGTCCATGCTCTCAGATAGATGATTTAATAGTTTGTGTCAGTGTCTCTAAATTAACCTATAATTGCAATGGAATCATAATCATGATTAGAAACTACATTTTTGAGGAACTTATATTAACATGTATATGGAAGAATAAAACATCTAGATCCATCTTGAAAATAGTAGAGAGAGGGTTTTTCACACTAAATAATAAAGTGTATCATAAGCCACGGTAAGAAGAAATATGAGACCGGTAGAAGAACAAAGATGTTAACGGAATATTACACACACACACACACACACACACACACACACACACACACACAGTTAATATATGATCATGGTGACACTGGCTTCCCAGGTAGCTCAGTAGTAAAGAATCTGCCTGCCAATGCAGGAGATGCAAGAGATGCAGGTTAGATCCCTGGGTCGGAGAGATCCCTTGGAGAAGAGAATAGAAACCCATTCCAGTATACTTTCCTGGAGAATACCATGGACAGAGGAGCCTGGTGGGCTACAGTCTGTGGGGTTGCAAAGAGTTGGACACGACTAAGTAACTAACATTTTCAAGTTGACATATGGCAGAAACCAATACAACATTGTACAATATCCGCCAAATAAAAATAAATTTTGTAAAAAGGAAAAAAATCACAGCAATATCTTTTTGGATCTGTCTCTTAGAGCAATGGAAATTAAAAAAAAAAAGAGGTAGGCTGGAGGGTCAAAGTGAAAGAAAGAAATGTGAGGACAAAAGAAGAGGCTAGAGGAATGTGCTATGAAGACAGAGGAAGGACCACAGCCAAAGAAGATAAGAAATCATTAAATCTGACAAAAAGACGGGAAGCAGGTTCTCCCCTGGAGCTTCTGGAAGGAACCAGTCTGGCCAACACCTTGACTTTGGCCCAGTGAAACTGATTTCAGGCTTCTGACCTCCAGAACCATAAGAGAATACATTTGTGTATTCTCTTCTGTCAGCTTTTAGATGTGTGTAACTGTGGTGTTGGAGAAGACTCTTGAGAGTCCCTTGGACTGCAAGGAGATCCAACCAGTCCATCCTAAAGGAGATCAGTCCTGGGTGTTCACTGGAAGGACTGATGTTGAAGCTGAAACTCCAATACTTTGGTCACCTCATGCGAAGAGTTGACTCATTGGAAAAGACCCTAATGCTGGGAAGGATTGGGGGCAGGAGAAGAAGGGGACGATAGAGGATGAGATGGTTGGATGGCATCACTGACTCAATGGACATGAGTTTGGGTAGGCTCCAGGAGGTGGTGTTGGACAGGGAGGCCTGGTGTGCTGCAGCTCATGGGGTCACAAAGAGTTGGAGACGACTGAGCGACTGAACTGAATGGAACTTCTTACAGCTCTAACAGGAAAACTAAAATGTGCTGAAATTATGCAAGAGTTAGAAGCAATGTAGTAAATATACACACATCAACATAAATTAAGCTTAAAGTTTTCATTGTTAAAAGGAAAGAATTTTTAAAAATATGTTTATTGACTGTAAGATTTAATGTTGTTAAGATATCTTTTTGCTCAAATTGGTTTGTAGACTTAATACAACCCTAATCAAATTCCCAGCAGCCTTTTATGTAAAATTTGATGAGTTATATTAGTTCTATATACTAAAATTATATACAAGTTCCATATACTAAAGTTTATATGCAACTCAAGGGAGCTTGTAGTTTCATGGCAAACAGATGGGAAAACAATGGAAACAATGACAGACTTTGTTTTCCTGGGTTTGAAAATCACCAAAGATGATGACAGCAGCTATGAAATTAAAAGATGCTTGCTCCTTGGAAGAAAAGCTATGACCAACCTAGACAGCATATTAAAAAGCAGGGACATTACTTTACAACAAAGGTTCATCTAGTCAAAGCTATGGTTTTTCCAGTAGTTATGTATGGATGTGAGAGTTGGACCATAAAGAAAGTTGAGCACCAGAGAATCGATGCTTTTGAACTGTGGTGTTGGACAAGACTCTTGAAAAGTCCCTTGGACGGCAATAAGATCGAACCAGTCAATCCTAAAGGAAATCATTCCTGAACACTCACTGGAAAGACTGATACTGAAGCTGAAGTTCCAATACTTTGGCCACAAGAACTGACTCATTGGAAAACATCCTGATGCTGGGAAAGATTGAAGGCAGGAGGAGAAGGGGATGACAGAGGATGAGATGGTTGGATGGCATCACTGACTTGATGGACATGAGTTTGAGCAAGATCTGGGAGTTGGTGATGGACAGGGAAGCCTGGCGTGCTGCAGTCCACGGGGTCACAGAGAGTCGGACATGACTGAGTAACAGAACTGAACTGAACTGACAAGAGAACTAGAATAGCTAAAACAACTTTGAAAAAGAAGAATAAAGTTGGAGGACTTAGATTACTTGACTTTAGGACTTATTATGCTGCTGCTGCTGCTGCTAAGTCGCTTTAGTTGTGTCCGACTCTGTGCGACCCCATAGACGGCAGCCCACCAGGTTCCGCCGTCCCTGGGATTCTCCAGGCAAGAACAATGGAGTGGGTTGCCATTTCCTTCTCCAATGCATGAAAGTAAAAAGTGAAAGTGAAGTCGCTTAGTCGTGTCTGACTCTTAGCGACCCCATGGACTGCAGCCTACCAGGCTCCTCCATCCATGGGATTTTCCAGGCAAGAGTACTGGAGTGGGGTGCCATTGCCTTCTCCGAGGACTTATTATAGAGCTATAGTAATCAAGACAGTCTGGTTTTGGCATCAAGAAAGAAAAGTAGATTAATGGGACAGAATATAGAGATCACAAACAAACCCAAAAGCATGACCCATAAGAAAACAAATTGATAAATTGAACTTTACCCAAACTAAAAACTTCTGCTTTTCCAAAGCCTCCATTAAGAGAATGAAAGAAAGCTGTAGACCAGGAGAACATATGAATTATATAGTAAGTGATAAAGCGCTTGTATCCAGATTATAAAAATAACTTTCAGAATTCAATAATAAGAAAACAAACATCCTCCTTCACAAGTGGGCAGATTTGAACAGACACCACACCAAAGGAGATATACACATGGCAAATAAGCACATAAAATGTCCTTAACTTCATTAGTCACCAGGGAAATCCAAATTAAAACCGTAATGACTACACCATTACGTGCTGACTAGAATGTCTAAAATTAAGAGGACTGTCTACACCAAGTGTTGGCAAGTGTGTGGAGGAACTGGAACACTTTTGGCAGGAAAACAAAAAACACCACAAGCGCTTTGGAATGAAGTTTGGCAGCTTAATAAGAAGTTAAACTTATACCTACCACTTCCAGACTTCAATTTCTATGCACTTTTCCAAAAGTAATCCGTCTGCCAATGCAGGATATAAAAGAAATACACGTTTGATCCCTGGGTCGAAAAGATCCCCTGGAGAAGGAAATGGCAACCTACTGTAGTATTCTTCCCTGGGAAATCCCATGGACAGAGGAGCCTGGTGGGCTACAGTCCATGGGGTTGCAAAACAATCAGACGTGACTAAGCACAGAATAGCACAAGACAACAAAAGTGTATCTCCATTAAAAAAAAGAAAACAAAAAATCTCAGAGCAGCTTTGTTTGTAATAGCTGGAAACTGGAAAAAATCAAAGTGTCCATCAGCAGGTATCTAGGTACATAAATTGATATATCCATACAATGGAATACTACAGTACCTACCACAGAAGGAAATGAACTATTGATACATGCAACAGGAAGGAATCTCATAATTGTTATGCTTTATAAAAGAAGGCAGGCAAAAAAAAGAGTATATAGAATAAAATAAAATTCCATTTATGTAAAATTCTAGAAAACACAAACTAATCTATAGTGACAGAAAGCAGATCAGTGGTTGCCTGGAGATGAGGGGGTGGGGAGGGGCAGGAGAGGCCGTTACAAGAAACCAGAGAAAACTTGGGGGATAATAAATGTGTCATTATCTTGATTTTGGTGATGGTTTCATAGGGGTCCACACTTATCTAGACATGTCTGTTATAACATTTGCCAATGATATCTCAATAAAGCTGTTAACTATAAGATACACTCACAAAATTTAAAAAGTAGAATGAGATACATGATTATCATTTGCATAACTAAATATATGTGTGCACACAAAATAACATTTTGTAAAAATAAACACACATATGTGTGATAAACACATTAGAAAGCATCTCCTAGGTGAGTGGGAGCTGAGAGACCAATACTGGTATAGAGGAGAATAAAAAAAAGCAATGAAAGAAGAGAGAGACTTCTAGAGACCAATGAAGATGACTGAGGAACACAATGAACTCAACCCTCTGCAGAAAAAAAAATTTTTCCTCATTATTTATTACAAAAAAATTTTCCTAGGATAAAATACATTTTTTTCTCAATTCAAAACAGGTATTCGGAATCTCAGAAATACTTTTGATACAATAATTTTGTCTCCAAAGGTAGACAAGTCCTATATTAGTGCTTTTGGAGATGGACTTGTGGCTGTTATGCATCACATCTCTGAAAATCCTGCTAGAAATCCTGCCAGCAGCAGAGTGCTGTCATTTCAAGAGGGCGTAATTACCTTGACGCTCACAAAACTCCATCATGTTCTTTACACGGGCCCATTGCACAGATGTTTAAGTACCTTCAAGCTGTGTTTTCATATGTATAGCTAATAACTCCTAGTGGCTGGTTCTCTTTAAATAAAGCCACCAGTAACTAGAAAATGTGCTTGGCAGAGAGGATGCCCTATGTAAAACATCTTTTTTTTTTTTTTAGTTTATTGCAAAGAAATAAGGAGCCTGGTGGGCTGCCGTCTATGGGGTCGCACAGAGTCGGACATGACTGAAGCGACTTAGCAGCAGCAGCAGCAGCAAAGAAATGGGGTAGGGGAGGGTGGTTAGAAAATAATTAAAAGTGTGTGCCTCCTTACAATGTGCTATCTTCACTAACTGAACTTCTAACCTGACATAAATACATTGCACACTGTAACCTGTTTCTCCTGATTATTAACCTTGAGCATGGCAACCTATAAATCATTCCAAAACAGCTGGCGCTCAGCATTGCCCCAAAGGTATATGATTACGATCGTTTTATATATATCTTGGTATGCAGACATGAAAAATTCATTGAAGAGGTTGGTATTGTAAGACTCATTGTAATGAATTTTCTCAAAAACATAGATCATGCTTAAAATAGGTGTCTGCTTATTATAATGCAGCCATTTATATCTTCTTGAATTACCTTGCCCATAGCTCAGCCATTTTCTTAAAGTCAAACATGATGATACCTAAACAGATTTACTGCAGTCACTTTGCACTGCTTAAAAGTAGAACTTTGCTTTTTTCCCCTTCCCTTCTATCTTAATGCCTACAGAATCCAAAGGTACAGATTATTTTAAAGGGAATCGTTTGGTAGGTCATTCCTTTAAAGGCACCCCATTTACTCGAGTTTGTCAACCACGAACAAATTGAGTATAGAAACCCCCCAAATTGTTATGCTCAAAACTCACCAAGATGTTCCCCTGCTCCTGTAGAATGGTTCATATCAAAATTTATTAGAATAATGAAATGTTAGTGCTGAAAGGGTCCTGAAGTGTCACTGGGTCTTCACTGTGTAGATGAAGTAGTTCCAAGGGGTGTTGATCTCCTCAAGGTCACACGTCTGGGAAGAAGGAGCTTCCAGATTTGGAGCTGAATGTCAGATTTGTGATAGCAACAAAATAATCATTCAGCTAGTACTCCCAGGTATAGGTTCAGTGCTAAGTGCTGGACATATCCTAACCTGCTGAATCCTTCCGGCAGGCTTGTGAAGTGGGTACTACCATCATCATAACCAGCGTTACCATCATCATCACCACCATCACCACCATCAACATCACCATCATCATCAACATCACCATCATCATCACCACCATTAAGTCTAAGCAAACAGGCCCATCAAGGTGGAGCTGCTTGCCCTGGGCATGGACTTGTAAACGGTCAAGTAGGACACCAGCAGACTCACTCCAACCCCAAATCATTGCTTTTTATGCTTTTTACTTCCCCATGATGATTTCTTATTTTTTCCTTTTCTGATGTGGCTGGCCAGACTTGTAAACTGTTACTTTATGAATTCATAAAACACACAGGGTATTAGTTTGCTGGGGCCGCTGTAACAGAGTACCACAGGCTGAGTGGCTGAAACAACGAATTTATGCTCTCACTATTCTAAAGGCCAGAAGGCCAAGATCAAGGTGTCTGCAGGGTTGGTTCCTTAGGAGGCCTCTTTCCTTGGCTTGTTTGTGGCCATTTTCTCTCTGGGTCTTCACCAGGTCTTCCCTTGGTCTGTGTCCCAATCTCCCCTTTCTATAAGGAACCAGCCACACTGGATTAGGGCCCACCCATATATCCTTGTTGTCCCTTAAGTCATCTCTCGAAGTACCTGACTTAAAATAAATAGGCCTAATTCTTGTGAGCATATACAGCGTCATCCTTTACTGGGTGTGAGTTATTAAAACCAGCAAACCTTCATCAATGTATCGTTTGAAACCAGGCTCTGGAAAAGAAGAACTGGTTCTGGCAGAGGTCTTGTTTGCTTGCATTTCAGCTCCTCCTGGGAGCAGCACCTGACCCCACAGTCCATGTGTATCCAGTGGATCCAGAGCTATGGCACTGGCCACGACTGTGTCCAGAGGCGCTACTGCTATTGGAGCCCAGTGTCTGGACTGAGCTGTGTGGCAGCAAATTACATGGTAGACTTCGCAGGAACGAAGGTGGAAACCCAGGCTCCCCAAAAGGCAAGCAAATCACACACAGAGGCCTTTTTTTTCCCCTTCTCGACTCACATTATTCTTCATAAGAAGGGAAAATGGACAGCAACTCTCTTGGGCCTATTTCGTTTTGTTCTGATCTTCTTTTAAAATAATTTTATTTATTTATTTTTAGCTGTGCTGGGACTTTGTTGCTGTACAGGCTTTTCTCTACTTGCAATGAGCAGGGGCTACTCTCCAGTTGTGGGGCATGGGTTTCTCATTGAGCGCTTCTCTTGTTGCGAGGCACGGATTCTAGGGCGCACGGGCTTTCAGTAGTTGGGGCATGCGGGCTCAGTAGTTACGGCTCCTGGGCTCTAGAGCACTGGCTCAACAGTTGTGGCACATGGGTTTGGCTGCTCCATGACATGTAAGATCTTTCCGAATCAGGGATCGAACCCATGTCTCCTGCACTGGCAGGTGGATTCTTGACCCCTGAGCTACCAGGAAAGCCCCTCTTCTGATTTGGTTTTTATACTAAAGGGCGAGTATGGTCCCGAGTTCAGGTCCTAGATGCCCTGGGGCAGAAGGGGTGGTGACTGTGGGTGTTATCTGCCAGGTGGAACCTGGAGTAGCCTGGCAAGTGTGCCATTCAGGTCTGGGGGCCACAGTCCAGAAGGCAGAGAGGGAGGAAAGGACTCATGGCTATCCTCTAGCTTTGTATCAGGACAGTGGGGAAAGGCCCAGAGATGTATTTCGTGACCCTGAATTTCTGTCTGTGGGCCTCCATCCTAGTGAATGAGGGAAATAATTCATCCCACTAGAAACAAACACACACACTCATACAAGAACGGAGCAGATACAATGGAGCCAACCTTCCCTGTGGTACCACCACGCACAGTCAGGGTGTACAGTGGTGGCCATTGTGAATGTGTTTATCTTGTGCCTGTTCTGTTTGTGGTTCTCTATGCATTATCTCATCCAGCCTTCAATACAGGCCTATATGGTAGGTGCTCTTTGCATCTGAGTTGTTGTGGGAGAAGAGGGAGGCAGTCATGCCCACTGGTCGTTACACAATGGGGAGAGGCGCCCTCTGTCCCGGACGTATGTGGGGGATGCTCAGTTTAGCTGTGAGCTGGGTTCTGCTCTTCAGGGAGCGGTCTTGTGTCAGTTTTCCAATTCTAAGCGGCATTAAAAGCAATTACTGATCAACTCAATCCAAGTTTTCTGGCTCTCTTTCTCGATACCCTCTCAAAGAGGGAGTCACACGGTTTGAGGACCAGATGAAACTTAGGCCTTCTTACGGACCTCCTTTCCAGAAAAGCACACACATTGTGCATCCAACTCCAGGAACTCGGAGGCCACCTTCACCCCAAGGCCCAAAGCCCAGGCACAGGCCCAAGTTAAAAACCCTTGTTTTAAGGCAGAGTTTTCCCCAAAGCAGGCCACCATCATTATTGAATCCTAAAATCAATTTAGAGGGGTGTGATCATTTTTAATGAAATAGAGTACAACAGAGAAGAGTGTATTAGAGGACGGATATGTTGAACAGTGTGAAGCTGGGGAAAAAATTCATATCCGAATGTGGATCTGTTCCAGGTCCCAGTGTGCCAGTCAAATTTCTCTTTCATGTCTCAGAGCCAGCAGCCTGGAAGCCTCGCCTCCTACCTGGACTGCCTCCTCCAGGCTCTGTATTATTCTCGCCGGATGAGAACAGACCAGTGTTTTCAGAACAGGCATCAGCCTCGTTTCTGTGGGACTTTCCTTGCAGACCAGTCACCCCAGCCACTTTCTCAGTGCTTTTCTTTTCTTTTAAAAAAAAATGATTTTATTTATTTATTTTTGGCTGTGCTAGGTCTTCACTGCTGTTTTCTCTAGTTGTTGTGAGCAGGAGCTACCCTCTAGTTGCGGTGCACAGGCTTCTCATTGCAGTGGCTTCTGCTGTTGCGGCTCCTAGGCCCTAGGGCTTCAGTAGTTGCAGCACAAGGGCTCTGGAGTTGCGACTCCTGGACTCTAGAGCACCGGCTCAGTAGCGATGGCTTAGCTTAGCACAGGCTTAGCTGCTCAGGGATTGAACCCACGTCTCCTGCACTGGCAGGCAGATTCTTTACCACTGAGCCACCAGGGAAGCCCTCTCAGTGCTTTTCAACTGAGCCTCCTATGCCACTCCACTACCATTTCTAAGGATGGCATTAAAGGCATCCTTTATTGAGTGTCAATTCAGTGCCAGGCTCAAAAGACTCTGTGCAGTCACTATTTCCAATCTTCACACAGAAGTACAAGGAAGGCATGATTGTTGTTATTATTTTTATTCCAGGTTTACAAATGAGGGTGGTGAGGCTCAGAGGGAAGCCAAGCTCTGGCCGAGCAGGGCGGCCACGCTGTACAGATGGAGTTGCCTGTTGGCTGTCATAATGTGGTAGAAAGATCTCTGGGTTTACAGCCCAAACACCTGCCTGTAAGACCCAACTAAGCCACCTCCTACCTCTTGGGATGGCTGAGCCTTCAGTTCAGTTTAGTTCAGCCGCTTAGTTGTGTCCAGCTCTTTGTGACCGCATGGATTGCAGCATGCCAGGCTTCTCTGTCCATCACCAACTCCCGGAGCTTGCTCAAACTTATGTCCATCGAGTCAGTGATGCCATCCAATCATCTCATCCTCTGTCGTCCCCTTCTTCTCCTGCCTTCAATCTTTCCCAGCATCAGGGTCTTTTCCCATCTCTAAAAAGTCACAACTAACTTGCAGTTTCAAAGTTGTCTCAGTTAAGATAACGCCTACATACATGCTTTAAAATCTGTAAGATGCAAGCAGATATGTGTTATTTACAGAAACTACATCAGCAACATGCTAAGGGCGCAGACAGCAAAGACCCTGACTACACTCTTTGTCCCTCATCCCAACATTAGGCATATCCTCCAGCTGCACATTAACTATTTGCCAACTGATGGCTCGTGCTCAGTCGCTAAGTCATGTCTGACTCTTTGCAACCCCATGGACTGTAGCCTGCGAGACTTTTCTGTTCATGGGATTTCCCAGGCAAGAATACTGGAGTGGATGGCCATTTCCTTCTCTAACTGTAACTGACAGCTACTTAAGGACAAGAGTGATGCCTATTGTTTCTCTAGCAAGCTTTACATAAGTGTCTGACCTTCATACACAAAAAGACTCCGTGACATTTGTCCTTGAGAGAGAGGAGGTTTCATATAGGAAGCCCAAGCACAGAATGGCTGCCTGAATCCACTGAACAAGGGTGCCCAGGTCCAGGAAGAAGTCGACTGTGGACACAGGCAGCAGGAATGTTGTTCTCAGCCTTGATTGCCATCACTTTCAGATCACTGCCAGTGTGTCAACAAGAGGAGTTGACATCATGACTGTGTTCACACAGAAGGGGCTGATATGCGAGCCATTTAACTGAAGTCTCTTATTTTTTTGGGGGGGGGGCACCTGATGCTTAGAAAGATTTAAGGCAGGAGGAGAACAAGGTGACAGAGGATGAGATGGTTGAATGGCATCATCGACTCAATGGACATGAGTCTGAGCAAACTCCGGGAGATAGTGAAGGACGGGGAAGCCTGGCGTGCTGCAGCCCATGGCGTTGCAAAGAGCTGGACATGACTAAGCGAATGAACAATAATAATTCAAAAGTCTAGACGGCCTTGCCTTTGAGTTAATCAAGATCAGCTTAAGCTGCTCGTACTCTGGAAATGAGGTCATCAAGTGCAGGGAGCTAAAACTACCTGGAGCTGAGGACAACCCACCTTGTCACCTGCCCTCTTCAAGAGTCTGTGGGCTTAGGCTCTCCTTAAATAGTCAATACACTTAAGAGTCAACACATTTACAGCTGTCAATCAACCAGCTAGGATATTTTGACCTGGAACAGCTAGTAAAACTCTAAGTCCAGGACTTCCCTGGTGGTCCAGTGGTTAAGAATCCGCCTGCCAATGCAAGGGACACAGTTCGATCCCTGGTCCAGGAAGATTCCACATTCCACAGGGCAACTAAGCCCACGTGCCCTAGAGCCCAAGGTCCTCAATAAGAGAAGCCACCACAGCAAGAAGCCTGCACGCCACAAATAGAGAGTAGCCCCCAATAGTTGAAACTGGAGAAAGCCCCAAAGCAGCAACAAAGACCCAGAACAGTCAAAAATAAATAAAAAATTTAAAAAGCAACTGTAAGTCTGTCTAAACCCTCAACATACAGAGGATTCCCGTGTTTCCTTGAGGGCAGGGAGAGACGTTGGGCTCCCGTAACCCATGAGCCTCATCAGCAGCATTTTAGATGGTGGGAGCAGTGCTATCAGCAGCCCACCCCCCTACCATGCACCCTGCTCCCTCGTGCCTCAGTGCTACAACATCTACAAAATAAAATCATGCGCTTTCCAATGTACACAAATGTACGTAGAGAAATAAGTTTGAGGGTGTTGAGAACATGTCAACTGGAGATGAGTTTTTGGCCATTGAGTCATTTGAGTTCCAAATACAAGGAGAAACTGGAGAAGGGAATGGCAACCCACTCCAGTATTCTTGCCTGGAAACTTCCATGGACAGAGGAGCCTGGTGAGCTACAGACCATGGGGTTGCAAGAGTCAGACATGACCGACCACATAATAGCACAGTACAAGGAGAAACACCCAATGAATTGCAAACTGCTTTTCCTCCTGAGTCTGTTTGTCTGTTTCACGCCGTGGTCTCCCAGTGCCCTCTCACCTTCCACAGGTCAGAACTGTTGTGCTTGGTTGGCCTGCTCCCAAACCACATTAAAGAAGCAACAACATAAACACAGAAAGCTTTATTTCCCTGACATCACAAATGGTATTCGGGGTTTTGCAGTGACTGTCCCCAGCAGGAGGATTTTAATGGTAATAAAAAGTAACACCTGAGCGTCTCCTAGCACTAGGCAGCTTTCCAGGTGAATGGTAAAGGGACACTTTCTGCTTTAACTGCATCCAGCCTCCCCTCCGCCAGCTGTTGTGATGCCAAAGGTGTTTTTTCTCAAGAGCCACTGGGAGGCCCGGGGGCAGAGCCCGGCACCTTGTCTTTGAGTTGCCACTACTATTCTGCTCTCTGTTTTCTCGAAGAACACACAGGTGCTGCACAGAATGAGGCTCGAAAGAAAAGAGTTTGGAGTTGGCCTGTAGCCTTACATTTTGGAGAGTGAGGGGGAAAGGGAGAATTTTCAATGGATTTATGTAACCCTTTGGGCTCCTGAGTCACCCAGCGGCTCCCCAGGCTGAGGCAGCAGACACCCAGAGGCTGAAAAGCAGGCCAGCTCTGTCCAGGCAAGAACAATGCCTCTGCATTCAGACACAGAGGCCGCTCTCATTCTTCCAGGGACTCTTACAATCAGATGGAAAGGATCCTGGAGGTACCTCGAAGGGCTTCCAGCCTCATGAGAGAGCAGGAGTTGGCAGCTACATTTATGCAAATCCATCTTGAGAGCCACAATTGCCCAGACAAGTCCTGTAAGTGGGAACTGGGGCCCGACCAAGCTGCTGGGGTCACATCCACCCTCACAGGGTCTTTAAGTCCTAGACTCAGCTGGGGCAGCCTGTTCTGGGCCATTCAGATACACGACTCACGATCCAAAATTTAGAGCAGAAGCTTCAAGAATGTGCAAAGATATGTAGACTACCAGTTGCCTAGGTTATATTATCCAATCAGCAAGAATGTAAATAAAGCAAGCTTGCAATTGCACACTTTTTTAAATTTAAACATCTTTCAGTCCTGTCCTGGGGTACTTTTGTCTTGTTGCATGAGATTCTAGTACCTTCTGGCTTGTTCTACAGATCATAACATCAGTTGTTACTAAAAGAGTGTGTAGCTTATTCTACCTTAGGTTGGGGGATTTTGTTTAAGATCGTAGATGTGAATTAATGTGAATGTCAGGTTTATACATAAGATGGACAGTCCACTGCTGGACACAGCTTACACTGGAGACGTCTGAATACTAATTCTTGTCACCACACTTGTCTCAGCTCTCGGACTTGTGCAACTGATCCTGTCTTACCCAGTAAACAGGTGGTGGCAAGAACTTGGAGCTAACTCACCAGGGTGTGGTGTGGATTAACTCACAAGTGCCTATTAACAAAAATGCTGAATTCTAAAATGGCAAGCACTTCCTGATTCCCAAAGAAACACGGTGAAACATGTTAAACTGGATGAATTTTCCATTCTCCAGTGTGATGCATACTCCCTCAAACTGTTGCATTTACAGCCAGCTTAGGTTTCAGTCATTTCCTACATCCAAGTGGAAGTCTCTTTAACTGCAGCGGACAATTAGGAGATGGTTTGGGGCTGCAAAGGCTGTGAAGCCACTGCAGTACCTGGCTTGAGTCATAGACAAGAATCAGGTTTCTCTCATTGGTTAACTTTGAAATTGAGCTTTCAGATCAAAATGCAGAGGCGGGCCAGGGACAATGAAAGAAGCCACCAAGAATGGAGTATTAAGTGATTCCCAAACAATATTTTGACTTAGTGTTTCTCTTTATTATACCTTAGAAACCTATTATGCTGTCCTTCATCTGTAACTCAAATTCACCATGAGATATTTCTCTCAGAGCCCAGTAAAGAGTGAGGGAGAAAGGTTCACAGGCAGAAACCTACCAGGAGACGCCACTATATTTAAATAACATGTCTATAGTGCCTTTGGAGATGGGTTTTGCCATCTTTGTTCAACTGATGAACATTTCTGCTGGTTTTCGAGCTGCACGAATGATAGGAGTCAATTGTTCTGGAGCGAAAGGTGTCAGATGAAAGGCTACTTGAAATTTTAATTGTCGTTACCCTATCCTTCAATTTCATTTAAATGACATAGTAAACAGTCATTAAGTAGATGCAAATTAAAATTCAACCCTACATTGGTAGACTCAGAATAAGATCTGCAGACCAACAAGCCCATAAGGAGGGTGGAGTTACATTGGCAAGGCATACACACAGAAAGTGTTTTAGTTTTGGCTTAGAGACTCAAGAATGGGAGTATTAGGAAAGCCCAACAGAAACCTTAAACATAGGAATGACAGTCGTGGACAACTGTTTGCTATCCCATGGACTATACAGTCCATGGAATTCTCCAGGCCAGAATGCTGGAGAGGATAGCCTTTCCCTTCTCCAGGGGATCTTCCCAACCCAGGGATCGAACCGGGGTCTCCTGCATTGCAGGTGGATCTTTATTAACTGAGCTATCAGGAAAGCCCCCAGAAATGACTGGTAGAGCCCCAAATACTTTGAAAATCACCATTCTAACTCCTACAAGAAAAATCTCCAAATTAGGTAACTCTCCCAACAAAAAAAAAATTCAGCGATGAAATACTCCCACAGAAAGGAGTCTTACATTAAATATTCCAAATGGTAATTTATTCATCCATTTTGCCAAATGTAGTTTACTTTACCATAAAATGTCTATAAAACCATAGTAAATCTTACCTGTGCTAAGAAGATACATAAAATTGCTCATTAGAGAGCCCAAGTGAATGAGTAAGATATATTTCTAACTTAAGTGCTTGTTAGTAGAGGTCATCTACATTGTTTTGCTTAATTGAAATTTACTGGTGGCTCTGGAGACACATTCATGTTCACTGCACACACACGTCACTTCAACAATACACACGTTCTTACATCTACTACCTGTTAGAAACCATTTCTAAAAACTTTTCTCAAAGATGAGTAACAAATAATTTTCACTTAGCCAAAAAGATAACTTTCTAAGAACATGGATGGAAGGGTTTCTGTTCTTAGGATCTTCTCTATTAACACTAATCCTGAAATTAAAAAAAAAAAAAAGCACTGTGTATATTCTTCATCTGTTGGTTCAACCTTTGGGTATAATCCAGTATGAGCAATTCTGAAAAGTTAATTTGAGTTATTCATGTAACGCAGATTGGAAGCTCTACTTTAAAACATATCCCAGATCCATTTACTGCTTTCCATCCCCATTGCTGGGCTTGTCAGGTGGCTCAGTGGTAAAGAATCTGCCTGCCCAGCAGGAGACATGGGCTCAATCTCTGGGTTGGGAAGATCCCCCAGAGAAGGAAATGGCAACTCACTCCAGTATTCTTGCCTGGAGAATCCCACGGACAGAGGAGCCTGGCGAGCTACAGTCCATGGGGTCACAAAGAGTCAGACGTGACTTAACAACTAAACAACAGCATCTTCGCTGTTACTGACTGCCTTGACCCAAGGCTGCTCTAGCAGTCTCTCAGATGGAGTTCCTGATTCTTCTTTGCAAGCCATTTGTTCCCCCCACATTGCAATCACAGTGATTATTAAAAAAAAAAAACATGAATATGATATCACATCTCTGCATAAAACCTTCCAAGGACTTTCTACGGCACTTAGGAAATCCAAATCCTCCATGAAGATCAGTTTGGTTGGTTGCTATCCCCCATAACTTCCAGGCAGACAGCTCCCTTCCCCTGCTTCTTCCAAGCTCACTGTCAACTGCGGACCCTTGCAGTGACTCTTACACTTGCCTGGAACAGTCTCCAACCAGCTTTGTCTGGCCACTGCTTCTCATTGCCCAGCTATAAACAGAGTCATCCCCTCCACAGAGAGCTCCTGCCTGACCATCTCCTATTTAACACTATGCCTCCATCTACAAGATCAAACTAGTCAATCCTAAAGGAAATCAATCCTGAATACTCATTGGAAGGACTGATGCTGAAGCTCCAATACTTCGGCCACTGTATGTGAAGAGCCAACTCACTGGAAAAGACCCTGATGCTAGAAAAGACTGAAGGCCAAAGGAGAGTGGGGCAGCAGAGGATGAAGATGGTTGGATGGCATCACCGACTCAATGGACATGAATTTGAGGAAATCTGGGAAACAGTGAAGGACAGGGAAGCCTGGAGTGCTGCAGTCCATGGGGTTGCAAAGAGTCAGACTTGACTTAGCGACTAAACAACTCCATCTACAAAAATTTTATTTGTATCTATTTATCTCCTATCTCTCTCTTTTAGCACATAAGCCCAATGACAGCATGGCTCTAGTCTATTCTTATTTTTGTTTTTCATTATATTCTTGCCACTAAAACAGTATCTAACACACAACACTCAGTAAATGTTTGTGGATGAATGTTAATTACCCCAGCACACAGGTTAAGTGCTTGGGCTCTGGAGTTAGGTCAACCTGAGTTGAAATACCAGGTTTGCAATTTACTAGCTTTGACGCTTAGTCTTTTCTAAAGACTTGATTTCTTCATAAAACAGAAATATTCACGGGGCAAGATAAATCCAAATTTAAGAGCGGTAACTGAGATTCAAGTTTCCCTAGTCAGAGCTCACAGTCTTCCAGGATCTGCTTCATATAGACTGTCTCTTAAATCCCAATCTGAGATTTAAGGTCCCTTATGGAAGGGCAGGGCTTCCCAGATGGCTCATCCCGTAAAGAATCCACCTGAAATGCAGGAGATGCTTGTTTAATCCCTGGGTCAGGAAGATCCTCTGGAGAGGGGAATGGCTACCCACTCCAGCATTCTTGCCTGGAGAATCTCATGGACAGAGGAGCCTAGTCCATGGGGTCACACAGAGTCGGACACGACTGAGGGGCCAAAACTTGCACTTCATGGAGGGGTAAGAGAGGGGATGGAAAAATACAAAGCCCTAAACACTTCAAGAAACTGTTAAGGATGCTCTATAATCAGACTGCCTGGATTCAAACCCAGCTTCCCATATTTACTGTTGGCCTGTTATTTAAAGTGTCTCCAGGTCTCAGTTCCCTCATGGAAGAACAGCAATTCCTTCAGCAATGCCATGGAAAACACTTAGCACCTTAGTTCTTAAGTTATACAGGGCACCCAACCAACAGGAGTCATGAAGGATCAGACCAAATTTAAAATATTTCTTACTTAGGTAAATTTGAGATCTCATATCAAGAATTCATTCCATTAAAGAGAAAAAGAAAGAAATGCATTTTTTCCAACATGGAACCTTGCATGACTTTAACGTCACCTTCACAGATCAATCTCAGATGACTCAGAGCCAGCCGCTGACCTACCTATCATGTCAGGGTTTCTTCTGGCCACAAGCAATTCCTGCCTCTGCTTTGAAGATCATCACTGCTCTCAGCATCTTCCTTCAACAGGGACAGAGTACATTGTGTGCTCTGTTTACAGGAGGTCATAGGAAAACTTCGAATGCTATAACGAATTTCTGAAGAAGACTCTTTAGGACTCACTTTATGAAACATTTTCTCCTTATCTAAGAGCCTGTGTTAAAGCTTAAAAAATCTTCCAGTTACTTAAGTATTTAAGTTCTCTATATTTCGTGCTGTTTTAGTCTTTGTAGCCACGATTTAAGAACTCCGTTCCAGGAGTCATCCTCTTAAAGGCATTGATTGTCCTCCCACGCACGACCCAGGCGCTTTCAAAAAACAGAAGAGTCCCAGTGATGGATGAAACCACCACGGGGTCTCTAAGTTGGAGGCTTCACGAGGCTCTTTTTCTAGAATCATCACGGGACTATTTTCACCTTGGGATGAGAATTCACAGAACCTCATTGTCTAAAAGGAACTGGGACAGTCTGTCCCGTGCCACATGGGGCGGGGGATGGGCCGTGTGCGTCCTGGGGGAGGGCGTGGAGAGAAGCTACCGCAGACCAACGCCACGTGCTCACCAACTCCACTCGCTCTTCCTCTGCTTTTTAATGGCAAGGACAAGGGGCTTTGTGTTTGCTCAAGTGACATAACAAGATGAAAACAATGGATCTCAAACCTTGGTTTACCTGCAATATCAAAGGTCGTACAGAGGTGCACCAATCAGCAGCTCCCAGGCCCCATGCGTGTGAGAGCATAGGCATGCGTGCGCATATCTATCAAGATACCTGCGCACGCTCGCACGCACTTGCTTCAACGCGTCCTTGTTCATTCCACGTGGCTCTCCACCGCCCTGGCTCGCAGCCTGGGTCCGCAGGACACTGGAGAGCTTGCCTCTGCGTCCCTTGCCGACCCCCCACCTTGTGTTTTTCTACCCATTAATTGGGGATAAATGACCCAGATACCGTGCCTATTAAAAGCCTCATTTTTCTTTTGCCCTTTTGTTCCTCGGTGTACCACATAATCAGATGCTGCACACGTGTTTAAGTGTTCTCAGTCTTGGATGCCTTTTTGAGGGCATAATGGGAGGTTTTTGCGTGTGGTTCTGTTGAGATATCTGGAGTGGAATTATGTAAAGGCAATTGAAGGTTTTTCTTCTCGTCTGGTCTGTCGACAATTACCAAGAGCTAATCTGGTATAGGAGGATATATCAAGAAACTGTACAAAGGCCAGAATGCTGTATTTGCATCTATTGCGAATACAAAAAATAGAGTGAACACCAGTTCCCCTACCCTACTACATTCTATAATTACATCTCTGTATATCATGGGTCACTTTTATTAAAAGCATCATTACTACAGTTGGCAGCAATTTACATTTTATCTTACATGATAGCAGTTCTCAAAGAAAAAAAATAAAAGGACATCACAACAAAGAAAAACAATACATTTACAAAGTCATGTTTGTAAACTTCAAGGCTAGTTTAGAGCTGAGGTAACGCTGTTTTAGCTTTGTGGCTAAAGTAACAAAGTCCTTTAATTTAAAAAAGGTACCTGATTCTCTCTTCTTTCACTCTTTATTAATTTCATCTATTTATTTTGTTTATACCAGTGCATTACAAGACCACGAGACAATGGAACTGCAGTTCTGTCTGGCAAGAACCCTCCCAGTAGGTTAATTTCCAAAGGGACCCTTCACATTCAACAGCTGCCTTATTATTGCTGCGCCTCGGGACAGAGACGTTCACACTAAGGTGGAGATTGTCAGAGTGTATGGATGGGTGTGATGTGTGAGTGTGGGAACCCCCCCGTACAGTCATAAAGGGAAACAAATGAGCAAGTATGATATGTATGGTAAATTTCATCTTGACCTTCACAGCAAAAAAAAAAATTAAAATTAAAAAATTAAATATATAACTTCATACTTCCTTTGAGCAGCACTTCCTTCCACGAGTGCCACTCAGGTACAAATTGCTCTTTATTATAATACCAATGGTACCAAAAGGAAAAGTAGAGAACAAGGGAAGAAAAAAAAAAAAAGAAGCAGAGCATTATGTAAGTTTCCTTAAAAAGACAGGATCACCTCTCAAATTTCTTCTCTCCTAGGGATAATAAATAATGCACTGCACAATACTTAATGACCAAGATACCTTTTGACACACCTGTATAACATGACTTGGGACTTTTTTCTTTCTTTTGCTACACTATGTTACAGAACAGCTTATAAAACTAGGTATGAACATTAACTGTGAGTGTAAACAGTAGGACTACCACTTGTCAAAAGTTTTTAAACACTTTAACTGGAAACTGGTACTGGTTATTCGTCATTTTCATTGTTTTCTATTTCGTCCCCACCATCGAGGGAGTCCAGCTCTTCGCCCTGGGCGATCTCGTCTTCCAGGACGGAGGACTCGGCCGTCTTGTCCAGGCTCTCCTCGGCGTCACTGCCCTCGAGGGGCTCCTCTTCCTGAAAGGTGGCCCCCTCGGCTTTGTCGGGGGCCTTGTCTTCGCCGGCGCCCACGGCGCCCTGGAGCCCCGCGAGGGCGGGGAAGCCGGGCAGCGTCAATCCCCCCAGTCCTGGAGGTAGAAACATGGACGGGTAGAAGAGGCCGGGGGCCATGGTGGACAGCAGGAAGGGGTTGAAGGCCAGCGGGTTGGAGGGCAGGCCGGCCGGGCCGGTAGCAGCACCCACTGATCCGTTCGCGGAGTCCGGGCCCGGGGCGGCGTCTGTGCTTTTCTCCGGGTCCTTGCTCTCGTCCTCGTGCTCGCCGCCCTTCTCCTCCGCCCTGGACGCACCGTCCTCAGGATCCGCGGGGCCGGCCGTGGCCGCGGGGCTCCCAGCGGCGGCGGACAGCGGGGCGTTGAGCAGCCCCCCGAGCCCGAACATGCTGGGCAGCCCGGCCACGCCCGGCAGCATCAAGGGCAGCACGGCCGCCGGGTTCTTAGTGTCGCCTCCGGCTGCCGCGGCCGTGGCCAGTCCCGGAGGGAAGCCCATGAGGCCCGCCAGCTGGAGCGACTGGAGGCTTTGGAGGTTCTGCAGGCTCGTCAGGTCCATCCCCGCAAACAGGCTGTTTACCAGCAGCGGATTGATCCCCGACGTGGAGGCCACGGCCGCAGCGGCCGCAGCAGCCCGGGCGATTTCGCTCTTGGGCCTCCGTCCGCGCCGGCTCGCCCCTTCTCCCCGCACCACAGGTCCAGTGAGAAGCCGGTCAAACATTGACTCGGGAACGAAGCCCTGAAGCGAAGAGAGAGGCAAACACAGGCTGTCAAGGTTGCGGGACAAAACCTCATTTCCACCTGGGCCTTTGTGATGAACTGAACACGGATGGTTCAGAATGGAAATACACAAGCAAATTATTCCCATTCAAAAAGCTCAAGGATAGAACCTATGAAAGCAAAGCTTCTCTCTTTTAGCATTATACAGCTCATCAGATTATGCTGAATTGCAGGAAAAAAAATGTGAAAGGTTACTCTATCAGTGGGGGTTTCCCTGGTGGCTCAGTGGTAAAGAATTCACCTGTCATTGCAGGAGATGTGGGTTCGACCCCTTGGTCAGGAAAAGGAAATGGCTACCTACTCCAGTATTCTTGCCTGGGAAATCCCATGGACAGAGGAGCCAGGTGGGCTACAGTCCATGGGGTCGCAAAGAGTTGGACACGATTGAGTGATTAACACTTTTCACTTTCAAGTAATACTTTAGTATTTATCCTGGAGAAACAAAAACTCATCTTCACACCAAAACGAGTACCAGGTGTTCACGGCAGTTCTGCTTGTAACTGTCACAGTCTGAAAACAGCCCAGAGTCCTTCCATGGGTGATAGGGAACCACACTCAGGGTTATATCCACACACAGGAGTGTATCAGCAGTGAAATTTCTGACACATGTAACCACTTGGATGAATTTCTGTATGATGAGTGAAGGAAGCTATCTCAAAAAGGTTATATAATTTACACTTCTGTATACGTGACATTCTCAAAAAAGACAAAACTCTAGGAATGGAGAACAGATCAAGAAGCGGGTGCCCTGGGCTGGGGGTGGAGACAGAGAATAATCCAAGGGAATTTGGGGCAGTGATGCAACTATTTATATTCTTATGATTACGGTGGTCGTTTAAGAAACTGTCCACGTGTGAAGATGAATAGAACTGTTCACCAAAAGAAAAATAAGCACTTTTAGTATATACTTTGGACAAACAAAAAGAATCAAGACTTTAGTAACAAATTAGTTGCAAAAAGAAATAGTGAAATAAATGTCTAGGCAGAATTGCTGTATTTTTCATTTGTTTATCTTTAAACCAGAAATCACAGTTAAGGATCTCAACCACCATAAATTCCATTCCACCGATGCTGTTAACCAGGTTTACCTGGGGCCTTTCTCCCTGGAGTAAATCTGCCTCTAAGACCATGAGTGTGTATTTCTATACAGTCCTTTAAATCATAGCTGTCAAATTAATCCACTTTGGATTAATGACATATGGATACAAGGAATGATGATGTATTAATGGTCTATGGAAATGATGTACTGTGGCAATTCTTTTAAGCCAAGAATAAATTATCATTGAATAATTAATGACCAGCAGAAAATAAAGAAAAATTCAGGAAAACAATTTTGTACAGATACCTTTCTGGACACAGAGGCAGAGTCTGTACTTACAGACTGCTTGACTATGTCCGTCCAGTCTGGGGCCACTGCAAACTCGGGGTTTTCTTCCAGCCACCGGGGCAGATCCTTCATCGGAGGTGCCATAGCTCCACCCATCTGGGGAGAGGCATTTAGAAAGTGACTTACAAACTGACAAGTTCTTCCCTCTCCCCCCTCCTCCCCACTTGTGCATCTACACAGATACATACACACATCACATGTATTCTGGAAGAAATATGAACCTATAAAAGAGGTTGGAATAAAACATTTCTTTCTGGGAAAAGACATCCCAGAGAGATCAATTCTCTTTCCTAGTGTTTACCTTCTTCCCATTTCGTTTGTTCACGACAGGCACCCTTTCTTCTCCCGTCAAAGTGTTTATATCCAATTTATTAGGGTTTCGACATCTGTGTCGCTTCTGTTTCGGTTTCTGAAATGAGGAAAACAGCACATCTGCGTTCTTCTGCAAAAAAAAACAAAAATACAAAAACAAATTGTATTTAGTAAAACCATAGTTAATACTTATTCTTTCCTATATGGATGACAAGCAGAACAGTCAGGCCATTTTTAACTACTATGGAAATTTCAAGAATCATTTTAAGGATCAGAAACCCCAGTTTTCTTTGAAAGGAAAAACTATTCTCCTTCTCCTGTACTTAAAGAACAAACTTGAAAGCTGAGAATATGCTTTTCTTCTCATCTCTCAATAACCTGCTTCAAGTCTTATCTTCAAATGTTTCACTGAGTCATGGTATTTTAAAAGGAAACTTTCTCTAGCTCCTTTGCTAATCTCTACTCGATGACGTGAATGGATACAGAGATGATCTCATGTCTACGCCATGAGACTGTGCACAAGGAGAAACAGCCCAAGGGATAAAAGAGTCTATGCAGGAGGGTGCATTCTGAGTGGCAGGAACTCACCAAGATAAAATGCAAACTCCCACACTTAAGTTTGAAAAAATTCAACCACATAAGTATAAGACATAAAACGTGCACTGTTTAAAGCTAGCAAGCAGTTTAAGTGACAAATCATCTAGGGTTCCTGTCTGATGTTTAATAAATGGCATGAGTGTTAGTTGTTTAAGAAAGACACCAATAAAGCCTTAGGCTGCATTAGCTGCTCAGATCTCTTCTGGAACAGCTTCCTAATAGTCTGTGCTGGGCAGATCCAGTCCAGAGACCAATTAAAGTGTGTTGGTTGGGGGAGGGGGGTGTGTTTTTCTATTAACGGGACCACCTGGAAACCACACTGTGTGAAGAGTAATGGAAAAAAATCACATCTATTTGGTGGGAGAAGGAAAAAACAAGGAAATGTATACTGCTACTGCTAAGTCGCTTCAGTCGTGTCTGACTCTGTGCGACCCCATAGACGGCAGCCCACCAGGCGTCTTCAAATAGCTACAAGGCTGCTCTTCACACTGGACAGACCTGAAGTTAGTTTCTCTAATGTGGAATTTTTGATGTTTTTGTTTAGTCACTAAGCTGTGTCCGACTCTTTTGTGACCTCATGGAGTGCAACCCGCGAGGCTCCTCTGTCCATGGGATTTCCCAGGCAAGAATGCTGGAATGGGTTGCCATTCCCTTCTCCAGGGGATTGTCCCAACGATCCAGAGGATCGAACCCGCGTCTCCTGAGTTGGCAGGCGGATTCTTTACCACTTGGGCCACCAGGAAAACCCCTAGTACAGAATACAGAGTGATGAAAGCTGGAAATGTTCACACTGAAGAGACAGGCTGAGGGACCAGGGATTTCCATGTTGTACGGGAGAAGGAAAAGGACAGACCGGGCAAGAGTTCCCCCCAACAAGTCTCTGCTCAGTGATACTCACTGGTACATAACTTGGCATATCAACAGTGTAAGTGGGATGTAGCTTCAGCCATTCAACTAAATCCTTATTTTTAGGCGCCTCCTCCCCCACCAGCCTCGTCCCATCTTCGAGATTTATAACAGGGATCCGTGTGTCTGGGTCCAGGTGTCCAGGAGAAGGAATGTTTCTTGTAGGTGGGGTCTCTATATCCTCTTCAAAAGCTTTGGTCACTTCAGCATCCTCCTGCAGAAAGAAAATGGTCTCAATTCTTGAGTGGAGAGAGCGGTCCTGACTGCATCCTAGCCCAAGAAAACAGCAGCCTAGCGGGGTGGGTCTCAAAAGGAAAAAAGGCTACTTGAAACAGTGGCAGTTTGGGACCAGCGATTAAATCAGCAGATGTAACTTATTCTTCACACTGTACAATTAGTAATAAGGTAGAAAATTCACAGTCCATCTCTGCTCCATGTTTGAGACCCACAAGGAACATGACACAGGCAGTGGAGTCTGAGCCTGGTATGGCTGAAGGGGTAGGTAGCCTCTCAGTCCTTCTTGGGGATCCCTGGAGAGTGTCATTAAAGAAATGAAAATTAGGGGACTTCCCTGCAGGTCCAGTGGTTAAGACTTCCAATGCAGGCGGCACGGGTTCAAATCCCTGGTTGGGAAACTAAGATTTCACATGCCGCACAGTGCAGTGAAAACAATAAAGAAATTATAGAAATTATAATTCACAGAATGTTCCAAAAGCCAGTTCATGTGTAGCTTTTTGGCATTCTGTGGTCAGCACAATTTTGTTCGTAGTACAATATTTCACATCAGGCATGTGTGGCAACACTTGAAAGATAAACTGGTTGAAGCCAAGACCTGACTATCGCCCAGCCACTGGTCCTCAAACTCGGCATTTCAACCTGTAGACATTGTTCAAGAGGCCCATCTGTCTAGCCATGCTGCTCCCGCTTTGGTTCCAGTCTCCGTCACTGGCCCTCTGCATCACTGCAGTACTCCTAAATGGTCCCTCTGATTCTACTTCCGCCCTCTTTAATCCAGTTTCCTCTTGTTAGACAGGAGGCAATTTGCTGAAATGCACCTTCCTAGTTCAAAGATTATATCACATCACTTCCCCTAGTTAAGCTAATTTTATAATTGAATTCCCATCACCTTCAGGATAAAATCCAAGTTCTTTAGCTCGGCTACCAAAGCCCTCTGTGATTTACATCGCACCTTGTGCCCAAGCTCCTCTCTGCTGAAGCTGCCTCCTCATCAAACTCCCTGGCCAGTAACTTTCAGTTCATTGGACACAATGGGCTCTCCCTGGCCATGGTCCCTTTGCACATGCTCTCCCAGACCCCTCTTTTCAAATGACTTACTTCCACACAACCTGCAAAATTTAACCGAGGTATGACCACCTTTAGGGAAACTTTCCTACCTGTTTCTGCCCACATTCTCCTCCTTCCATTCCCATTCTTCCTTTGGGTTCTCAAAATACCCCAGGGGCGCCTCACAACAGTGAAAGGTTGTTATTTATCTGTCACCCATCTTAAACACTGAGTTCTCTGGTGTAAGCACCTGTCAGGCTTTTATTCTCTACATCCCAGTACCTGGCACAGGGCATGGCTGACTCCCACAATGCTGCTGAATGCAGAATGGCTGCACTCTTACTTTTCACAGCTGCAAAGTGATCTCCAGGATGATGCCAACATGAGATTTTAGGATTTGTCTCATTCCACACACGTAACCTTGCTGACCTCTACAGCTCTTCACTACTCAGTTTACTTATAGATCCATTCTCCTTCTGTTTTACGTGTTCCCACAAAATCCTCTATAATACCAAATGAGGAATTGAAAAATTCCAACATTTAAAAGTAAAAAATAATTAAAATAAACATGTATTCTCTACTATCTGCTAAGAGTTTTGAGCCAGGTTGCTAATAGGACTTTAGGAAAAAAAAAATAAACTCTTAGAGATAGCTTAAAATATGTGAATGAATAAAGTCAGTCATTAAGTCCAATATGGGGTTTATAATTACAATAGGAAATTGTAATTGCTAATTCCTGATGCTGGGTCCACAAAATGAGATTCAAATGGAAAGATGATTTGTTGATGTTCCCGGAGAAAGGATTTTCAGTGAATAAAACCTGTCAAAGCATTAGGGTGGGTTCCCAGCAGGGGACCATACACCTAGCAATGGTGTTTCTTTAACTTGGGGAACAACTAGTCAAAATTGATACACTGTAAGGTGTATTTGTAAAAGATTTTAAAAGTAAATCACATGATCCACAAAAGTGACCATTACTATGACTGGTACATTTGTAATAAGTTTTGAAAATAAATTACCTTTTAACCACCTGGATGCTTCTGAAACTCAGACCCATGGCTAGCTCACTTCAACTGTGTCTACTCTTTGTGACCCTATGGACTGTAGCCCGCCAGGCTCTTCTGACAATAGGATTTCCCAGGCAAGAATACTGGAGTAGGTGGCTATTTCCTGCTCCAGAATCAGACCCAACTAGGGGACAAGTTTCAATGGAAGCTTGTTTGTCACTTCTAGACCCTAACTCCACCATGTCTCCCTACTCTTTTAGGTTATTAAGCTTCTCTTAAATTCAAGAACTCAAAAATGGAGAAATAATAATAGGGATGAAATAAGGAAAAACATATTTAAACAAACTTCTCCCCTTGGCGTTTCTTAAACTGTGTCTATCGCCCAGGGGATGGGCATATGCCGGCTTATCAGGCACCTCTGCACTCACTGTGCTGTTGCCGTTTAATCTCTAAGTCATGTCTGACTCTAATGTGACCCTATGGGCTGTATCCCTGTAGGCTCCTCTGTTCACGGGACTTCCCAGACAAGAATATTGGAGCAGGTTGCTATTCTGGTGCCTTGTACCAGTCTCAGTGCTTTAGAGGGGACTTCCTTCATGTAATCTGGTTCCTGGGAGAAACTCTCTCATTCTTAATGGGGTGGCACAGTTTTAGGTGAGCAGTTGAAACAGATCAGGGCACAGAGTTATTTTGATTACACTGCACTCATTTCCTTTGAATTGAAGAATGTCAAAATCCACTGACACATATATTTCCTACAAACCTAAACTAGCACAGACCTCAATTCAGTTGAGATTTTTAAAATACCCATTTACAGAGGTGGGTGGGAGAATTTGCAATCACTAGCTTTGCATATGAACACAAATCTTCAGTCTGAAGCTGAACAAATCTAACAAATGCTGGGTCCCAAACATATTGATACTTCTAAGAGCAGAAGTGTTTCCATCTCGAGGCTCACAGGTTATAGGCTCAGAAGAACACGTTGTTTGTTTGGGGCTAGTCTGCCAAGAGTAATCAATACATTAGGACCTTGGGAAGAATAAATCCTCAAGCTACACGTGGTTCAGGCTGAGTGATCTGTGCCAACGCTTAGCACAATATTCCGGCTCAGAACCACAGCTCTGTCCACTGTGGCTCCTTTGGTGGGAGAAGCGGCTTTCACACCACATCACCGAGGGGCACATGCCCCGGCCTGGGCAGCAGAGCCAGGACCTGGCTGCCAGTGTGGGCACGTGGGTGGGAGTAGGGGGGGCACCAGCCCCTGGACTTACTGCACTCAGTGATGTCCGTTTGTGGCTCATAAACAGCAGGTCGAGGCCCTCCACGTTTTTCCTCCTTCCCCGCCTCCGCTTCATGGGGGGCTCTCCATCCACGAGGGAGCCATTGAGCAGATGTCTGGTGGGCGTGCGGGACAGGCCCGCCTGGAGCAGCTCCATCTGAGTCTTAAAGGCATCAGACACCGGCGTGGAGACGTTGGGCAAGATCAACTTTGAAGTGAGAGATGAAAAGTTTGAGGTAGAGCTTGCTGCCTCTCTTGAGGCCTTTGATAAATCGACCACTTTCTCTTGTCCATTCTCCGAGACCACCTGAGACCCCCGCAGCTGCGCCACCATCTCCATGAGGTTTCGCCGCTTGGCAGCTCTCTCGGCCTCGATTTCGATCTTCCTCCTTCTCCTCCTCCGCTGGCGAGGCACGGAGAGGTTGAGGGCATCTTCCTGTTGAAAAATCCCCACAGAAACAGTGAGCCCAGCCTGCACCTGCCGCACAGCAGAAAACAGGGATGAGAAGTTTAAGGAATTAAACATCTGAGGCCAGAGCAGCCTTCTTATTTCAAATGGGACCGGCCAACACGAGCTTCCGAACTGAGTCAGGGGAGCTTATCTCTAGGCTGCCGGGGCAGGGCGCGCTTACTGACCTTGGACAGCTGAGGGGAGGCGGTGAGTTCCTCGCTCCCGCTGACACTGGCCTGGCCCACGGTGGAGAGCTCAGCCAGGCTCCTCTTCTGCAGGGGACTGTCGGTAGTGGGGGGTGTGTAGCTGGGGATGAGGCCTTGGAAATCAAACATCTGGCGCCTATTTACCGGCCATTTGCCTTTCAACACTGCTTCACAGATGTTGTCTAATCGGTTTATCATTACTCGGTCCTAGAGAGAGAAGAAAAGTCACACAAAACCATAACAAAGACCTGGTGAAAATGACGAGATGGATACACCCACCAAGACGCCAAAGAGCGGAAAAGGCTTAAAAGCAAGCAGAAAGCAAACAAGCGAGGGGAGAAACCAAACCCACCAGAACCGCTTTAGTCTGCTGCGAGGTCCAAAGGTGGCCAGACCATAGACCACTCAGTGTTTCTCAGTTATGATCACTGAGGCGCATAAATGAGAGGGCATTACATAACCACTGCCTCTAAAATGCCCCCGTGTTTTACAAGTCACTGCTGTTCATGCTACAGATTGTTGGTGTGTGTCGGTAGGTGACCATGGATGGAAGCCTGCACTCAGACCTCACCATGCACTGGTGCTGCAGTCCTCGGGCTGGACCGCAGCCTGTCCCAGGAAGTGGGACATCATTAGCGTCACTATTAATAAAGTTCAGCATTACGAATGGGCACCAACCTAGGAACACCTAATGAGTGTCGATTTGCATCCTCTACCTATTATCACTTCAAGTTTCATTGAAGCGTGGACGTTAAAAATTTCTAATTACAGCTCTTAGACCCAGTTTCCACAGATTAAAAGGGCCTGCTACTAGGGGCCTTCTGGCTGATCTGGGAAGTTCCCTTCTAAACTCAGTAAGGGAGATGAGCAAAACCAGGGAGATAAGGGAAGTGGGGCCACGGAGGGCGGGAGCAATGTCGCAGATAGTACTGTTTTCAGTTAAAAATTTTGTTTTCACATTGTTTCTTTCCAAACAGACACTATGTGAGACCAGCCTGGGGATGAGTCCATAGAAACCTTTTTTTTGTGTTGTCTGTCTTAAACCAGACAGCCCTGTTATGGTGATTAGGAAGATTATTTCCCCACCCTTAAAAACAGACCCAAATTACACAGAGATTTATTATAAAATTATACTAGTTAGCCAAAAGAGTAATTTCCACTTTGCTTTTGGTTACAGATAACTACATTTGCGATTATCTCATAATGTATTTGAGCAAATGGGTCAGCAGCCCACCCTCTCCCCAGTTCAGAAGATTACAGGATTCGAAATATATAGGAAGCTGTCTTAGATCTGAAAGTTCTGCTTCAGGATGTTAAAAACAAAACAAAACAGTTTTAAAAGTCCACACATATTCCCTTGAGCACTGTTGTTGGGACTGCAAAATGGTACAACTGCTGTGGAAAACAGTACAGAGGTTCCTCAAACAACAACAACAAAAAAAAACCCGAACTACCATATGATCCAGCAATACCACTTGTATGTTATGTGCCAAAAAAAAAATGCAAGCAGGGTCTCAATGAGATATCAGTACATTCCCATTTACAGCAGCACCATGATAAGCCAAGAGAAGGAAGGAAGCCAAATGTCCCAGCGATAGACAGACAGATAAGGAAAATATGGTACAGACACACAAGGGAATATTATTCAGCCTTAAAGAGGAAGGAAATTCTGTTACATGCTTTCACAAAGATGGACCTTGAGGACATTATACTAAGTGTTAATAAGCCAGTCACAAAAGAACAAGTACTGTATGATTCTACCTATGTGAGGTATGTCAAGTTCACAGAAACAGAGTAGTATAGTGGTTATCTAGGGGCAGCGAGGGAGGGGAGTTGGATAATGGGTATAGAGTCTCAGTCCAGCAAGATACAAAAGTCCTAGAGATCCCTTTTATAGCACAAATATACATATATATGATGTGAATATATGAATATATTTAACACTACCCAACTGCACACTTAAAAGAATGGTGAAGACTGTGAATTTCATGGTGTGTTTTTTACCACAATAAAAAATTTTTTTTTCAAAAAATCCACACATTTGATTTTGTCAATGGGTGAGTCTTTTGAAGCAATAATCCATAGACTGTACTAGACAAATAACCCCAAAGACTTCAAGGAACCAAAGAGCCCTATAAACAGTTCTTTATTCTTACTTTCATTGCTTCCTGTCACCTTTCCTACGCTATATGAAAGCATTCTACAGAATTTTTTTCTTTGCACTTTTCCAGATCATTCTTTTATAAGAAAACAAAAAATCTAGTATACAATCTTCATATACTATGTCAAAGTTTACCTGAAAATTATTTGAAAAATCAAGCTAGGATGATTTCCTTCACCCCATTTACTATCTTGGTCACCATATAATAACAAAATCTCACCAACCTTAGGCCAAAATGAGAAGGCAAACGTCCTTTCATGAAGGAGCTGAGCTACGGATGGGTCACCATCCTCCATGTAGAATCCATCCCGGGTCTCATCCCTAGCAGTGCTCATGGAAGCATTGCTCTCTTCATCAAAATTCTTCCCTCTAGAGACAGCCCCTGCTGAGAAATGAGTTAATGTGCATCACCCACAACCAGAATCTTTCTGAAAAGGAAGTGATTTAATATCTGAATGCTGATGAGCTCCTCTGTATCTGGTACCTACTGTGGCTAGAATGGTATCAGGCATTTTGCAAATCCTGTCACTTAAAGCTTGCAAGGGCTCTTTTACATAGCTGGCATTACTCCCGTTTAACAGATGAGGAAGTGGAGGCTTGGGGGGCTATGTCACTAGTCGGAGGGCATCCTGTTGCAGACAGGTCTCGGGGGAGGGTGGTGACAGTCAAGCCTCTGACCCACAGGACCCTCTGCTCCTCCACCAGAAAGAAGACTAACATGTTGGCCACGATTCCGAGCTGAAGCTCAGGCAGAAAAGTATAGCACATGCTTTATTTTTGTTTCGTGGCAGGTATGGCAACCTACCTGGGACTTAGGAAGACAACTGGTTCTTCCTAGATTCTACTCCCACTCTTTATTTCTGAATGAAAATTAAATTAAGCATCATCTGCCTTAAAATTGTTATTGCCTGTAAAACCTTCCTTCTGAGAAGTTGCTCGAAATAGCGCATTCACAGGTCATAGCAGGACAAAACACACATCTAAGCATTACCCAATACCATCCTAATGAAAATGTACACTCATTACTCTTTAAAAACCCAAAGAGGACAGGGGTCACATGACATGCAGAAAGCCGCTGGGGTGCGGCCAAGAGAGGCCTGAGGGTCAGTCAGGTCTTACCTTCAGGCTGGGAAGACTCTTCCGACTTGTCATCATCTTCCAGCTTTTCCTCTTCGTCCTCCTCAGAACCCTTCTCAGAAATGGACTTGGGCCCGGAGTCCGCACCGACCTCCACCCCTCTGGGCTCACTCTTCCCAGTCCCCGGCTCCGCCTCGCGGTCCTGCCTCTGGTCCTTCCCGCCGCTTTCGGCCTCCTCCTCCTCCTTCCCCTCGGGCTTCTCCAAGGCCTCCCTGGCCTTGGCCTCCGCTGCCCCCGCCTTGTCCTCCTGACCCGGGGCAGCCGGGGTGGCGGCGGGGGTCTGGCCAAAGCCCAGGGCCAGAGGGTTCAGGGCGGGGACACCCCCCGCCCCCCGGGCCTGGGCGAAGTTCTTGTGAGCGTCCAGGAAGGAGAGCTCGGGGTCGTTGAGGATGTGGTAGTCGGTGCGGCTGACCCCGTGCTTGGCAGCGCCCACCAGCAGGTCCCGGTCGTGCCGGCCGCACTCCCACCACTCGGGCAGGTCCAGGCTGGGTTGGCAGAGCTTGAGCCGTTCAGCCAGCTGGGGGTGGTGCAGCACCTGCTCGCGGATCCTGCGCAGCAGCTCGATTCGGTACAGTGTGCGGGAGGCGCGCTCCTCGGTGATGGGCTCGATGGCCGACGACAGGTCTGGCGGCTCTACATGGGAGGACCGCGTGTCACCCCATGTCAGGGGAGCAGCGGGAGGTCCCCGAGCCCGCCCAGCCTCTCCCATCCCAGGCTGTCCACGCACTGACCGCATCCCTGGGCAACCTTCCGCCCCTTCCGGTCCCTGCCGCGCTCCCATCCCCACACCACCGGCATCCCTGGGGAACCTCCTGCCCCTCCGCGTCCCCGGGGACCTACCGTCATCCGGCTTGGCGGGCATACGACACACCCGCCGGCACATGGCCACAAAGCAGCTGAAGTACTTCTCCAGACTCTCATCGGACTTCTTGTCGAGCCTGGCAAAGGCTCGGAACTGGTTCCAGTCGAACTGCTGCTTCGCGGGGTCAAAAATGACCCCGAATGTGGACACCACGCGGTAAAAGTCCGCCTCCTCCCGCCTCGTCCACCTGTCAGAGAGGAGATCTTAGCTGTGGACTGGTACCTGAGTAAAAAGGCTTAAAGGTTACTACTGCTTCTCCTGTAAACTGAATCCACAGTGCTTGGCTTTTTTTTTTTTTTTTTTGCTTTGTTTTGTTTTGGGTTTGGGGAGGGTAGGTGAGGGGGGTGGGTTTGATAGCCATCCTCTTGGATGTGATTCTTGCCTCCGCAGGCCAGGAAGAGCGGAGGAGAAAGAAAGGCACCAGGGGCTGAGGAAACCCTAAGACGCTCACTTCTGCCGCTTCTCCGATATGATGGCCTCCCTTTCGGCTTCCAGGGCCCGCACTTCCTCGCGGGGCCGCCGCCTCCGCCGGTCTGTCTTCATCAGCGCCTCCTGCCGCATCTGCTGCCGCTTGTAGCTGCGCTGGTAGGCGGTGATGAGCCTGCGTAGCCGGGTGGTCAGCGTGGAGGTGCTGGGCCAGTACAGCTGGCCTAGCTCGGCGCTGCTCTCGCTGTGCTTGCCTGGGGAGGTGGGGAGAACATTCCTGAATGAGAGAACATTCCTGAATGTGTAGCTATGACCGTTGCCATACACAGGGTTTCCCATCCAAACAGGATGACTTGCTAACATTCAAATGATAGCCTGGGAAAAATCATCCTGGTGCTCTCTTAATACTTCCCTGTAGCCCAGATGGTAAAGAATCTGCCTGCAATGAAGGAGACCTGGGTTCAATCCCTGGGTCAGGAAGATCCCCTGGAAAAGGGAATGGCAATCCACTCTAGTATTCTTGCCTGGAGAACCCCATGGAGAGAGGAGCCTGGTGGGCTACAGTTCAGTACATGGTGTCCAAAGAGTCAGACAAAGCTGAGTGACTAACACTACTACTAAGGAAGTATGGAAGTTTCATATTAGTATGGAACTTACAAACCATTCTTTCTCAACTCCTTGGGGGGGACAAAAAAAGCCAAAAAAAAAAAAGCCAAGTTCATATATCAACCATACATAAAGAAACATACTTTGTGCCACAAACTATATGGTGATAATCCAATACAATAATCTTGAACATAAAAAACAATCATATAATTGTTACCTAATGATTTTACATTAGGGAAAAAGCAGGGTAGTAGTCTCAATAAACTGGCAGTATTTCAGATATTTAACAAATTTCCTGCTTCGATGAGCTATGTTTCTGAAGATGCTTAAGAGCTTTCATTAACTGGTATAAATCATAAATACATAAGTTGTCTTTGTCCAAAAAAACAGTTATTTTATCAAAGAGACTGAACATAATGATTAACCAAGAATCAGCAGGAGTTATAATTCTTCACAACAGAGAGCAGTAGATGAAGTGGCATTTGGAGACACCACCCTGGTGAAGAAGCTGCAGCCTGGCCCTGGGGCCTGGCCTGAGTCCCACTCCTCAGCTCTGCTCCCCCCAGCTTTCAGAGTTGTACCTGGGGCGCGTATTTCCATGGGCTCTTCCTTATCTTCCGGAGGAGAATTTGCAAATTCCTCAAAAGCAAACCAAGAAAGATAAGTTATTTTAATTTGGGGTTCTATTTTGCTTTGTCTTTTAAAGAAATGGCCGTTATCTATAAAGTTTAATAAGTCTTATACGGGCATATAATATTTTACTGGGGCCATAAAACTGAATGTACTCGAGTTCTTACATCTATTTCATCCTTGAACGGCGTTCTGGTTGGTTTATATTCCGGGTCTTCATCTTCTCGATCAAATTCTCCCCTGTATGAAATGTTTTTAAAAAATGTTTAAATCACACTGATTAGCAAGAGACCGAAGGGAGCCTGAGAAAAAGGAACAGCCCGCCTCACGCTGCTTTGAATTCTGAGTCTGACATCCAAAGCGACTCTGTCGGTATTTAAAATGTGCAGCCGTGAGGGGCGGAGGGTGTGTGTGCACGCGGTGGGTGGGGTGTGGTGGTGGGGGGGGTCATGATCATTTGAAAAAGACAAGTTGCAGATTATCTAGATCCTATATTGTGTTTAAATAGTCATCATGATACATAAACAGACTATACTGGTAAACACCGCTCAAGTCCAAATCAGATGCAGTGCAGTGCGTGGTGCTGTGTAAGGACTGAACGCTGCCAGTGGATCTGACACTCTGACACTGACATAAAGTTTATTAAAATTTTAAAGTGTCCTTCTTACCCGTCACCGCCATCTGCTAGCATGTCTGTTCCTCTCTGCTCGGCAGCGATGGCCTTGGCATCGGGCATACCAACTCGTTCCAGGAAGCACAGCGCGGGGTCAGCTCGCATGGAGTTGTACTTCTCATACCCTGCACCGTCCCCCCAGCCCACAGAGGACACACACAGAGACAACGAAGGCCCGTCACTCACAGAACCACAGCATGGCTGCCTCACACTAAGTTTGTCTCTTTATAAGATGATGGTTTATGCCCTATTTAAACTAACTAGGCTGTGGTAGCCCATTCTTGGAACGCTCCTCCCGGGACAGATTTGGGGGAGGGGGAAGGCAGATTACATTTCACGGATGTTATCAGAATGACCTTAGTAAATACTAACGAAAAAACAGGTTCAGGGTAACTGCAAGATGCTCGGGAAGAGGTCTGACCCTGTTGTCCCCAAGATCTAATTTTGCTTGGCATTTAAAAGGCGGTGTAATGTTCTTCAATGACCTCTGCAGTGGTCCAGCCCACCCTGCCTGTGAGCGGCTTCGGTCCTGCAGGAAGTCCACTGCCGGCTGAAACACCCCTGTCTACGTCAGGCCAATGAACCTGTCTGATCAGGTTTAGGATGATGCGTGTCAGTAAGATAACACTGTTCCCTCTATGGTTTTCAAACTGCAATTTGCTTTTTGACTGCCCAGGTTGACTAGATGGGAAATGGCAGATCCCAACAGTGCACTGCGGGAAGATGGTTTTTGAGGCTGAGCTCACAAAACACGGCTGCAGTACACAAGCAGAACGGCACAATTCAATTAGGGTGTGTACGACAACACCCCGGCTCCTAACTGCTGTAGAGCCGCCAGCCAAACTGTAATCATGAAAGGTTTTATAAGCCATCATTCTCCCCCTTAGTCAGGCTGGGCTGCTGAGAATACCTCAGCGACCTCAAGAGACTCGGGATTATAATCAGGAATCGTTCACTGTATATATCATGCCAGTTCTGCATCCCCGGCCTTTCAAAGTTAACAAGGCTGCGTCCCACTCAGGGGAGCCGCAGGTTCTCGGCACTGACATTTGTGAAATATTGCTTGGAACAAAGCCCAGGAGGCACTTGTACAGATTAATAGCAGAGGTTAAGCCCACCGTCCACTTTGACATGGGCTGGCAGAGCGTGCAAGGGGAGCCGTGCTGGAAGCAAAGTTTCGGAAGAGCTATAGGACAACTTGGCTATTATTAAAACAAATATGGTTTGGGTTCTATTTACAGCCAAGGAAGAAATGTTTTCTTCTCAAATACTCAACAAACATTCAAAAACAGCATCTGATATTTACAGTTCATATTAGATTTTTCGTGCGGGGAAACCGTAGACGCCAAGAGTCCTTTGGAACTAGCCTCATTAATATTATGACTTTGGAAAGAGTGTGCAGAGAGCTCTAAATAAAGACAAAGACACATGGTCAAGATGGGGTCTGATGCAGACGCCCCTTACCGTGCTTGAACACGCCGATGAGGAGGGACTTGTCTGCTTCCTTATCCCACCAGTCTGTGGGGACTTCCGCGTGGAAAGGTTCAGGTATCCACACGTCAGCTTCACTGTAAAGACAACCACTGACGTGATATTTACAATAGACCCCGCTGTTGGAAAGGAATGCTAAGTGAGGAGCATGACACTCACCCCCTTCCCACAACAAGCACCTGAGTATCGTGGAATGGGGTGGGGATGCCGGGGCGGTGCGAGCAAAGGTTGCAGGAAAGGGCGGAAGTCGGCCGCCTTCTACCGGGACCAAAAGTGACCTTTATCAGACAGGACCCCATTCTAAAGGTCACCTCAGAACACCAGTCATTTAGTTCACACCTTTTTGTACGTCCACACAGACATACAAACAGGCTTCTCCCGATTCTCCTCATGTCCCCAGGTTGGTAGGACAACACTGCATTTGAGATGCAGAAAGGGAGATGCGCTAAGAGTGTAGGAGGTTTGAAGTGCGCCCCCCGTGATGTGGACTCCGGCCACCCAGATGGTCACGGTGAGCAGGAACGCGGGCGCGTACCCACCTGGACTCTGCGCCCTCCAGAATCTTCTCTGCCTGGTCTCCTATCACTTCTTGTCTCAGGTAGTAGAGCATGCGGACACGCAGCAGGACCCTGGAGAGGGAGACGGGGGAGGTGGGGGGAAGTTCTTAACTTCGGGACTGTTTGCCAACAGTGGCTTTTGGCAGCTGCTGCTGTTCATCCATCATCCTGCCAAGGCTGATTAGCCATGCTGTATGGTAGGCTTGAAGCGTGACAGATGGTGCCACATAATCACCTCTGCGTGTGCTTTCTGCTGGCTTCCAACCGGCCTGCCTGGCAACCGCGCCCCCTGCACGGGAGGGCCGGCGCTCAGCCCGGCCCAGGCGCACTTCATTTAGTCCTACCTAGCGCAGCTTGTGAAGTTTAGACACGTAGCCCACCACTGCCTCTGAAGTATTGAAGCAAGTTTGTAAACAACTGAGCAGATGGCTTTCAGTAACTGTTCTGCTTCATTATCTCATAAAATTTCCTCAGCTGCTGCCTTAATACCATTTTTGGAAGCACATCAGAAGTTGTAGGAATAAACGAGATATAAAATCTGGTTTTACTACCTGACAATAAACCCTCAATACGGAATGTCAGGTTTTCCAGATTATACAACTTTGCTTCCGAGGAAGGAAGATGGTGGTGGGGGTGGATCCTCGTCGGGCCACCCCTTAAGGGGCAGTACACATGTTTTATTCCTTCTAGCTTACATAACCTGGAAGCCCAAGTTGTCGCTTAACAAATAATAATACAACATCACAAAGGAGATTAAAGTATGTCCGGTTTGCTGAAGTTCTTAGTCATTTTCAAAGAATTGGCTTTTAAAAACTCATGGAATTCTAGGAACCAGATTTTCAATCTCATGTGGATTTCCTCAATGGCGTAAAACCAATCCTTTGGATAAAGCCCACTTGGTAAACCCCCCAAAGCCTGTCTAACTCTCAAGCCTAGCATCTCCTGGACCAGCCCTGGTGTGCATTCAGGACAGACACCTGAAGACCACCACCTTCTCCATGAGTAGACAAAACCAAGTGCGATCCCCATCATACACCTGGAGAACACTTCACAATCCGTGTGTCACGTGTACTGCCGCTAGTTTATTTGATCCTCACAGTAACTCTAGGGCAAAGTGGGACAAGTTATGATTTCCATTTCCTAAGCTAACAGGAGACAAGTGACAGACTTCAAAGTCACAGAGTCACTTTAAGCATGGATCACTTGCATTAGGCCGTCTGACTCCACCACTTTGTACTATCTCTAGGGATGTCCTTGAACATATCAAAATGGCAAGTAGGGGTAGCTTCACCACAACAGACCAGCCCTGATTGCACACAGCCATCCTGTGTACCACCCGCCCCTGATCGCAGGCAGACACCCCCTATATTACCTGCCCCTGATCACACACAGACACCCCCTGTATCACCCACCCCCGATCACACAGACACCCTCTATACCACCTGCCCCGATCACACACAGACACCCCGTGTAACACCTGCCCTGGATCACATACAGATACTCCCTATATCACCTGCCCAGGATTACAGACACCCTGTGTACCACCCACCCCTGATCACGCAGAGACAACCCATGTACCACCCACCCCAGATCACACATAGACACCCCCTGTATCACCTGTCTGCCTGTCCAGCATGGGGGCTGCTCCTGGCCAGGCTGGTTCTCAACAGGCAAAATATGAAGCTGTAAATACCTGAATGTACTCCAAGGTAAGAGATCTTTTTGGAAAACTGGTTTTTATTAAGATTTCTTTCTCTGGATAAGATTAAAAATCGGCTGTGCCGCACTGAACCTGAAGAAGTGAAGTGACAGTGTGGGCAGCCGTGCTCGGCACGAGCAGAGTCTGCAGCCCAGGTCTCCTCACAGAGGATGCTCAGCCAGGACGCACCCTCCACCTTTACCTGGATCTTCTTTCATGCACCAAACCTCAGTGCAGCAGCAGGGACCCTAGCAGTTTCTCTCCCTTCAGGAGAAGACAAGGTTTTCTACCTCATGAGGCGTTTTAGTTTTGTGGATGGAGACTTTCACAAACTATTGTAACTGTCAATGTCATCTTTCTTCTAGAGGAAAAAATTCAAACTCACGCACAGGCAAGCTGAGTGCCCCTGAGGAATACATGGTGGGTCCCGGCAGGATAACGAGGTGATGGAAGGTGGCCTCGGACTCTGAGGGGTTTGCATGTGGTGAGTCAGGAAGCCTCTCGAGTCCCCAGTGTTAATCTTCATTCCGGTGGCTGGTCCCAGTAGGGTCTGTTTTCTGGATGAGCATCCAGGTCAGGACCACAGGTGCACTGAACTGTCCCACCCCTTCCATCTCCTTCAACCCAAGACAGTTCCTATCTTTGTCTCTTGAAACTTTTGAAGAGGACTGGCCAGGTATTTTCCAGGAGATCTCACAATTTGGGTCTCGTTTTTCTCTCTGACTGCTCATCCCAGAGGGGAGGTGGAGACATGGCCAGTTCTCTTGAGACCCAGGTAAGATGTGAGGAGCACGAGTTATGGCTCATGTACTAACCAGGGTGGGTGCCCTATGGAAGTCTGTGATTGACGTCAGAGCAGGAAATTAAAAACTAATGTCTCAGTGAGGCCTGGGAACAGAAGCCTGCTCCCACACTAAACCTCTTCAGTTACGGCTTGTCTGAATCTAGAACTCGTAAGGTTATGGCCCCAAATTCACAGAAACTGCAAAGAAATAGAAGTCTTCTAGTAGCTATGAGTGGGGTGGAACTTTAAGGAGAACCACTATGCCAGGACAGTAACAGTGGTTCCTGAGGTGCCAAGATGGTTTGAGGTAATGGTTTTGAAGACTCAGAAAGGAAAAACTTTGTCAATCAAAATCGAAGAATCGTGATCAAAGGTGGTCTCTGAAAGCACCATTACATTTAAAAAGGGACGAGAACCATGAGTCAGGGCAACCCAGGAGAAGCAGGTGCTCTCCAGGAAATTATTTCTCTGAGGCTTTCGACAACCCTGAGGGAAGGCAGGCTTCAGACATGGGCTGGGGCGGCGGGGTGTCGAGAGCAAGGGTGGTGTCCCTCAACTAGCTGAGGGACCTTGAGTATCCAAGACTTGGTTTCCTTGTCTGGTAAAGGGGGATAAAAGAGCAAGATGACTTGTCTTAGACAATTCAAACAGGAAATCCATACGAAGCGCTTGGCATGCTGCCAATAATAGGTGCTCAGACTTTTGTTGCTACGATATAGAGACAGACTTTTATTGAAGCTCTATTTGACAAGTAAGGAAAGCGAGTCTGAAAGAGGATGAGAAGCTTGCCCCAGGTCACCCCACATCAGGAAAGGTGCAAGATGTGCACTGGCTGTGCTGCCTGAATCCCAGATACGGAAAACACACACTCAGAGGAGGGGAGGCATCCACAGGTGGAGGTGCTGGTTAAATGTGTCAGCAGCTCACAGAGTTCCAAGCAATGAAAGTAATTCAGATCCAGTTCCCTTCAGTTATATATAATCAGGTTCTGGAAATAAAGGTGAGGAATAGGATTCTAAAGCTCACAGGTAAGAAAAAATGGGCCCAACAACCAAAGAGTCGTGCGTGTGTGCGCACACGCACGCTCATGTGCTAAGTCACTTCAGTTGTGTCCAACTCTTAGCAACCCTACAGACTGTAGTCCACCAGGCGCCTCTGTTCATGGTGTCACACAGCAAAAAATATCATCTAAACTCCCCAGCCCTTCACAGGAAGCAGTCAGTTGAAGGCAGGATTATATAAAGCTAACCACAATTCTCTAAACACATTGGCTAAAACTCAGTTATCCACATGTCCATAGCACCATCATTCACAACAGACAAAGATATCCATTAACCCAAGTGCCCATTGATGGATGGATGAACAAAATGTGGTCTATACACACAATGGAGTATTATACAGCCATAAAAGGGAACAAACTTCTGGTAGAAGCTACCACATGGATGAACCTTGAAAACATTATGTTCAGTAAAATAAACCAGCTACAACAAGGCAAATACTATAATGAGATACCTAGAATAAGCCAATTCTTAGAGACAGATGGTAGGATGGTGTTGTCAAGGGCCGAGGGCAGGGAGGGTGAGTAATCATTTAATAGGAACAGAGGTTATATTAAGGGCCATGAAAAGGTTTGGGGTCTAGACAGTGGTGATGGGCACACAGCAATCTGAAGATAATTATTCCCAATGAACTGTATACTTACAAATAGTTAAAGTAGTAAAACTGTTTATGCATCTTTATTACTGCCCCCCTCCCCCCAAAAATCAGTCCTCTAAAGGCAGGCTTCCATGTGTCTTGACATCATGTTTCAAGAAAGAAAAACAGTAAAGCTGTGCCACAAGAGTGTACTAGTCTTACTGATGGATATCCAGTGTATACACATACTTGAGTACGTTTAAGAACCAGAAGGGCTGCCCGCTCCCCGCACCCGCCCTCCCTGACGTACTTGTTGCAATGGTGCTTTAGGTGCTTCTTGTAACTGTCCTCCTGGAACAAGGCATCCGGGTTGCAGCTGGCCAGCCAGTCGGCATCCTGTACCACTGGGTGTGAGCTCTGGGCTTTCACCTTCTTGCCCTTCCTCCCCCTGGGCACTGGGGCTGACAAACCTAGAACCGGAGTAGTCATGATGATAACAACAATAGACACCCTCCACGACCCCCGTGACAATGTCAGGGTCAGGAGTCAGGGACATGCAGGGTCTGGGGCACCTCCCGAGCTCCCCAGAGGCTCCCAGGACCCCGAGCGTGAGGTGCAGACCCACCGGAATGGTTGACCAGGGCCCGCGTCTGGCCATCAGCCGTGGGTGTGATGAGATCCCAGATGAAACTCTTAATGTTCTCGTCCCCCCGGTAGTGGTTGAGGCAGTACACAAGGATGGTCCTGCAGATGGTCTCCACATCCTGCTCGCTGAGTGGGCGCTTGTAGCGCCCATGGGAGAGGATGTCCGTCCACCGCCCCCAGCTGCAAAGCAAACGTCCACATGTGGATGGTGTCTCCGACCTGAGACCTGGGGCTCTGGTTTCAAAGGTAGGCGGCAGCTTTAGGAGGGCTTGGGTCAAAACTAATGACATCAACATCAGGCAGTGGGAAAGCAGTCCAGGTGCAGGAGCTAAACACACACACGCGCATACACACACAGCCGCAGGGTGGGAGCTGACACCCGCATTCCCAGCAGGGACCTGAAAACCCTCTGCTCCACTCCTCGAGGGCATGCTTCCCATGTTCTGATGCTGACCTGCCATCTGAGATGGAAGGTGACAAGACACAGGTGTGACCACCCCCATATCAGGAAGCCCGTGGCTGAGGGTGCAGCCACAGAAGCAGCTGAGCGTCTCCCTATAATACCCAGATGTGAGGTGGTCTGCTGGCTCGCATCGGACCCTCGGCCCGGAGCGAGGAAGATTAACGACCAACCACACAGGAAGTTTTTAGAAGCATCATTCATTAGAAGCGTCATCCATCAACTTGAAGAAAAAAGTTATATGTGATTTTCATTTTGGTAAGGTGCTGTGTAATTTGTTAAAAGGAAATTATAAGGACACCTCGAAAATTAATGGAAAGCCATGAAAGGTCTCCCTCTGAAACCAAGTCCCAAATATAAGCACTTACAAGTCCTCCTGTGAAACGGGGAGAGAAAGGGCCCTGGACAGGCCCCCATATGCAGCCCACAGGCAGGTGCCATGTGAGCGCGCCTTCCCCAGACTCCAGGTGCTCAGGGCAGAAATCAGCTGACCAAGGGCTCCACCTCTGCCCCACCTGGTTCTCTAGCTTCCAGATTTATTCTACCAGTTCATCAAACCACAAGGCTAGCCCTAGCCTTTGGGCCTTTGGACACACAGCTCTTCTTGCCAGAAAGTCTCTTCTCCTCCCTGTCCAATGCCCCGCCCTTACTCCTACCCCAGCTAATTCAAGATGTTTGTTCATGCTGCCTCTGTGGAATGCCTTCTTTGATTCCCCCACTTAGAAGTAGGAAACAGCACCTGAGCTGCCTCTTAAAGGAGAGAGGACCTGTCTGCCTCGGGTGGGGGTGGGGGTGCCATGACCATCCTGCTCACGGTTGTACCCTAGCACAGTGCCTTGAACATGGTAGGTGTTCAGCACACGTGATGCCTACGGCAGGAGGGAAGGGCTTTACAGAAAGACAGATAAGCATACTTTCCAGCTTCAGCAGCGATTAATATGCTCTGTTTCTAAAGTTAGCAGCAAAATTCTCAACTTTGACTGCTAAGATTGAATCATGGAAACAGGTGAAGTAGCAAAAGGCTCAGGTGGAGGGTCTCTGCCAAGTAAAGACAGCCAGGAGAGAACCACCGGCGTGTGGAGATGACGTGGAGAGGGGACCCAGCTGCCAAGATACAGGACAGGCTGCAGTGGACCTGCCTTTACTGTACTGACCCAGAGCGCACTGTGCCTGCTGGCACCGCAACTCTGCCCCAAGGACAAAGAAGGAGCCCTAGGCCTCAAGGAGTCCTTCACTGGGGCTCCAGCAGGAAGTGACCCTTAAGAGCCATCACCCAACGAGCTGAGTGTGACAGCACATGCAGGAGACCCTTAGGGGCAGGAGGCAGGGCAGGATGCTGAGGTGATGCCTGCTAGGAGGTCAAGTGCTGGAGGTGGTAGGCAGATCAAGTCTGGGCTAGGGGAGTGGGGGCAGGGCTGCCTGTGGAAACAGCACACGGCAGAAGGTGAAGGGTCTGTCCTAAGAGCAGCCCTGAGTGCCTGTGGGAAGGACCCACAGGATAGACAAGGGCCAGGTAAGATCCCTGTCGGCCATGTTAGCAAGCATGTCTGTGTTTCTTCTGAAACTAATGATGATCTATTTGAAGAAAGAAAGCACAGAGCAAAAGTCATCAGATCTACAGAAACACTGTTTTGATGGCAGGTTTTTCATTTGAGCAGTATTTGCTTACAGTCCCACCAGGTGCGAGAGCATGCTTGTTTAGGAATTCTGATTTGCGCCGAGCACCCTGCCTTTTGAAGCCCTGTGCCGTGGAGTTTCAGAGATGGATTCAGTGTGGATCCTGTGGTTGAGCAGGAGAAATACGAACCGTTCAGATGGTTGAAATGACCTCCACATTTCAGATGGGTAGGAAGAGCTTTACAAATGAGACCATTACCTTTAACAAATTTTTATAACAGAAAAGTGATGAAAGAGTACCAAAAATGATGAGAGAGTGGTAGTTTTATGTGAAGGAACACTAGAAAAAGACTTTGTAATTCTGAGACTTCATTCTGAGTTATTAGTGATCAGCAAGTGAATCTGAGTCTACATGATTCCTTAAAGGACAAACCCCCTTCAAATCTCTGAGGATATGCACAGCTTTGAGTTCTTTAACCACCTGGGTTGCGCCAAAAGCATTTGTACCCTGGGCAGTCACAGAGACCCAAACATAAATTAGAGTTTTTCCTACACCACTTGGAACTCTAACCATTTTTTGAATGAAATTCTGTTTCTCACGTGAGCTTGACTCACCCATAGACGAGCAGGTTCTTCTCAACTCGGAAGCACTCGCTCCTGGCATAGCCCTGGGACCTGTCTGGTGGCCGCCGCGGCTTTGCGCAGGGCTTCTCCTCTGAGTCGCTCTCCAGATCTGAAAATTCCATCAGCTCGTCTTCCTTCACCGCGCTGTACAGCCTGGTTTGCTTCCTCACTCTTGGAGTGTCAATAACCAGGTTGTTCTGAAAGACAGCAGATACTTTGAAACTTCTGAAAAAGCAAGACCTGGGAGAGGTCAGACAGGGAGTCAATGTGACCGCTCACTCACCCTCCCGTTTAAGGCATCGATATCCAATTCTGCCTTCTTCGCCCACTTTTGCCAGAAATTTGGATCATCCAAGGAAATATCTGTCCTATTTCCAGATGCAACAAAACTGGCCTAAACGGGGAAAAAAGTATTCATTACTTTGCGATGGTTTTCTCAGAGGTGAAATGCAAAGCAGCTTTCACTTATTCATTCACTCGAACACACAGGCATCCTTCCACTGTGTGTGTGCCAGGTGTTACGGTCAGTGGGATTGGGATGAAGGACTGTCCCTTAGGCAGCTCACGGTCCAGGGGTTGAGACAGATCAGGAAATAAAAGATGACAGCACTGCCTAATAAATGACAGGTGACAGAGGTATGTACAGGTGCAGCCAATATACAGAGGGGAGCCCTAGCCAGGCTTAGGTGGGGTGGGGGTTCCTGTTGGGAAGAGAGAATATGCCCTCCAGAACACAGTGCCCAAACCAGCCTGTTAAAATCCCACAGAACAGGGCTTCCCTGGTGGTCCAGTGGTTAAGAATCCACCTTGCAAAGCAGGGGATACTGGTTCAATCCCTGGTCCTCAGAGATTCCACATGCCAAGGGGGCAACGAGCCCTCTGCACCACAACTACCGAGCCTGTGGTCTGGAGCCCGGGAGCTGCAACTGCTGAGACTCTGAGTCTCAACTACTGAAGCCTGTGTGCCTAGAGCCCGTGCTCCACAACAAGAGAAGCCACCACAATGAGAAGCCTGAGCACCGCAACTAGAGAGTAGCCCCTGCTTGCTGCAACTAGAGAAAGCTCAAGTACAGCAACGAAGACCCAGCACAGCCAAAAATTAATTAATTAATTTAAAAGACCATAGAACAAGAAAGCAAGTGGAAATGTTCAGGATGGAGCATGTGCAAAGGCACACGGGTGAAGAAAGGTGATTGTGTCATGGAGCTGGGGATTCGGGTGATCAAGCGGGTGTTGCCCAAGGTCAAGCTGGTGAGACAGGCAGAGGCCGGGGTCAGCAGGGCCTTGCGTGTTCTGTTAGCAGAGTCCAGACCCCATCCTCAGGCAGCAGGAAATTCTTTGAAAATGAGAATAATCTCGAGAGGGATGAGACCATATGCAAAGTCACCTGTCAGAGGGACCACACCAGTGTCCTGGAGCAGGGGGTGGGGTGGGGGGAGTGTAGAACAGAGCAGGACAGGCTGTGGCCAGGGTTTAGAGAGGAAATGGGGGAAGATCTGCAGAAATGAAGAAAAGGAGACAGGCTAGAAAGTAGTCTTTAGAAGGTAAAATTAAAGGGGTTAGAATGTGAGGGCAGGTAAAGCCTGAAGGAGGAGGAAGCCATGAAAACCCCAGCATTCAATTCTGGCATCTGAGAGGTGTGACTCAGGTGAAGAAAAGAGGGGTGCACGTTTGTGTGTGCATGTGCACACATGCATGCACAGAGGTGGGGGCACAGAGATAGTGAACCTGTTTTGGTACTAAATGAATCTGAAGTATCTGTGGGGATGGAGGGAAGAACCTCAAAAGAGGACGAAAGATGTGAGGGAGAAGGTGTTGGGTCCCTGAGCCCAGACAAGGAGAACCTTTCAAGACTGGAGTAGCCGTGAGAAGTGGAGCAGCTGAGACAAGTGCAGTAGCTGGGATAACTGGATATCCATATGCAGAAGGGAGCTGGACCTCTGTCTCATATCACACACAAAAATTCACTCAAAAAGGGATCAGAGACATACAAGTTAAAGAGTGAAAACTATAAAACTCTTAGAAGAACGCACAGGAGCAAATCTTTGCAATCATAGGTTAAACAATGGATCAGAAGCACACATGATAAAAGAAAAACATGGATAACCGGGGCTTCTTAAAATTAAACACCATTAAGAAAAGACTAAGAGAAATATTTGCAAATTATCTAATGAGAAACTTTTATTTGGAATACTTAAAATTCAATAAAAAAATAACTAAAAAAGGTTCAAAGTTGTTCAGAAGATCTGAAGAGACATCTCCCCAAAGATAATATATATCAATACTTGGCCAACAAGCACACAAATAGATGCTAAATAGTATCAGAGAAAGGCAGATCAAACCAGAGCGGGCTATCATGTCACACTCGGTAATAGGGTGATCATTAAAAAAGACAGACAACAAAAAGTGTTGGTGAGGATGTGGACAAATTAAAACCCTAACCACTGCTGGTGGGAAGGGCAAATGGTACAGTCAGTTTAGAGAAGAGTCTGGCAGTTCCTCAAAGGGTTAAATGCAGAGTTACATAAGACCCAGTAATTCCATTCCTTGTATATAAGCAAGCAAAATGAAAACATACGTCCACACAAAAACTTGTACATCAATGTTTGTAACATCATTCGTAATAACCAAAAAATGGAAACAATCCAAGTTTCAGCACCATCTAGTGAATGGGTCAACAATCAAGGTCCATATTCAAGTGGTAAATAAGGTGGAGCCATAGAATGGGATGTGGTTCAGCAATAACAGGAAAGAAATTAGTGATAACGTCGTGCTACAACATGGATGAGTCCCCAAAACAGGTTAAGGGAGAGAGGCCAGACACAAAAGGCCACATATTGTATGATTCCATTTATATGAACTTCCAGAGTAGGCAAACCTAGAGACAGAAAGCAGAGGAGTGGTTTCTGGGACTTAGGTGGGTAGGGGATGGGAAGAGGGGGGTGGAGGGAGGACTGTTAAAGGGTGATGGAAATGTTCTAGCCTTAGATGTCGGAATACTTGTACATGTCTATAAATACGGTAAAGGTGCTGGATGGTACACTTAAAATAGGTGGTTTTTATGGTAAGTAAATTACATTTCCATAAAGTTGTTCAAAATGAAAGTGGAAAGTGTGGCACTGGGCCTGGAGGTGGGTGGGTGAAGCCTCAGAAGGGGCGGGGGAAACCGGGGTGAGCGGGGGAGAGGGAGGGAAGGGTAGAAGCTGGATGTTGGGAAATGAGTAGAGAGTAAGGCAGTGGAGCAGCAGGGTCAGTAACGCTGTGTGGGTTGCTGGTGTGGTTTTTAGCTACAAAAGGAGTTATGGGGTTGTAGCCAGAGAGGAAAGCAGATGGGATACTTTTTCAAGATAGGAGTGAGCTGATTGTGCTCAAGACTTGGTCAGGAATCAAGATCCCAGGAAAGGAGGAAGGTGATGACAGAGCACGGGCTCAAGAAGTGGTAGGGAGGGGGTCCAGGACACAGAGAGAGGATGAGCCTGGGGAGCCCAGAAGCAGGAAAAGGTGAGTGTGACCTCAATGCCAGATACACAGAACACAGAGCACGTGGTGCATCGGGGGCCCCACTGGGATTAAACCACTAATTTCTTAACATGCAACATAAAGCAGCTGTTACATGTGCTTCTCACGAGCGCATTACACAGCCTCTGTTCCGCTTCCCCAGAAGACCTCCCTCCTGGGTGGGTCCGCACCTTAGCAAACGTGGAGCCCTTGCCCTCGGACTCGATGGTGATGGTGTGGGTCCGCCGGAGCAGGATCTGGTCGATGTCTTCTTCGCAGAACTTGGAGCCCTCGTCCTCCTCATCCATGAGCGCACCGTAGGCCCCCTTCCGGAGAAGATCCTCTATTTCTTTCTTGGAAAGCTGTTGTACCTGTGTTAGACAGGTATTTAAAGTGATTTAGATAAAGGAAACCAACCCTGAATATTCACTGGAAGGACTGATGCTGAAGTTGAAGCTCCAATAGTTTGGCCATCTGATGCAGGAGGAGAAGGGGACAACAGAGGATGAAATGGTTGGATGGCATCACTGACTTGCAAACTCCGGGAGATGGTGAAGGACAGGGAAGCCTGGCGTGCTGCAGTTCATGGGGTTGCAAAGAGTCAGACACAACTGAGCTACTGAACAATAACAAAGAACTGAAATGTCTGGAGACTGAACAATGCTTACTTTTTTCTCCAAGATGGTAAACCTCAATTATGATGAAGTAAATGTGACCAAATATGCTTAAAATATTGAGGCCAAAAAAATAACCAGATGTGGATGATTTCTCACTGGGAGCTAAATGAAGCAAGGAGCAGGAGTGAAGCAAGCAGGGTGAGGACAGCACAGCTTACCCCATTGGGAGCATTTTCCCGTCCGCTCATGGACTGCAGGACTGCCTTGTCCAGACCCAGCTTCAGGCTGGCCTTATCAAACATTTCCCTTTCGTAAGAATTCCTGGTAATCAGCCTGTATATTTTCACAGATTTGCTCTGTCCTATTCTGTGACATCTAGCCTGAGCCTGAAAGAAAAAGGAAATGCATGGCCACCAGAGAAACAGAACACCCCACTGCCAGTTACAAGAGCATCTGTTCTGATAAACAGGGGTACCATTCAATAGTGGAGAATTAACACGCTAAAAAATGACTTTCACATTATCAATCAATTGATTACTGGTTGGTTCATTTGCCCCAATCATGGGACACTGCCTGAGCGAAGGCAGGATTTCAATTTATTGGTCCGATGTAGCAGAACGACTTTCCAAAGCAGGGGAGGGGGGCGCCGGGAAGGTTTTCTTGTTTACCTGGAGATCATTCTGGGGATTCCAGTCAGAATCGAAGATGATGCAGGTATCAGCAGCAGTGAGATTAATGCCTAAGCCTCCTGCCCTCGTACACAGGAGGAACACAAATCTATCGGAGTCAGGCTTGGAGAACCTGTCGATAGCTGCCTGACGGAGGTTGCCTCTGACCCGGCCGTCGATCCTCTCATACGGGTACCTGGAAGATGTCAGTGTCAACAAGGAGGCCTGGCAGATGGCCACAGGACATGTGTTCCTTTCCTGGTGCTTTTAAGAATGTACTACAACATGGGATATAAATTAGCAGGATGGGGCTTCCCTGATGGCACAGCGGTAAAGAATCTGCCTGCAATGCAGGAGACACAAGAGACTTGGGTTCAATCCCTGGGTCAGGAAGATCCTCTGGTGAAGGAAATGGCAACCTTCTCCAGTATTCTTGCCTGAGAAATCCCATGGACAGAGGGGTGTGGCAGGCTATAGTCCATGGAGATCACAAAAGTGTCAGATGCTACTTCAACATCAAGTAAGAGCTGTCCTCTCCTAGCCCGAAGAAAGAACTGGAAAAATAGAACTGCCTGCAAAAGCATGCGTCACATGGGACAACTGTCAGGCCCATCCACAGCTTTCGAGAAGAGCTAAGACACAAGCCCCCAGCTATCCCCTTTATCATACAGGCCACATGGAGGTGAAGCGCGTGGAGCCCAGTCCCACACCCCCCACCCCCCCACCCCGGGTGCGTGGCCCTCACCGTCTCTGAATGAGGTAGTCCTCCAGGATGTCCAGGCAGCGCACCATCTGGGAGAAAATGAGCACCCTATGGCCACCGGCCTTCAGCTTCGGCAGCAGCTTGTCAATCAGCACTAGCTTGCCAGCAGCCTGGATCATCGCCTGGAGCTGAAAATCTGGAGAGTCGGCATTGTGTGTTTCTTTAAACTCTTCCAAAATTTTCTCTTCAGCACCTGCGGAGATTGGACAGCATAACAGGAATACTGTAAAAGGTTTTTTTCTTTTATTACTGAAAACAACAAACCTGCTTTCAAAACCCACTGCAAACAGCAGGGCCCAGAACAATGCATTCGTGTTCACGAACACACATCCGTCCACTGGCTCAGAGTGGGGTCTGCAGGAAACTGGGGAGGTAGAAAAGGGATCAGAGTTTTAAGCACAACACATTTTCAAGCGTTTGGGGGGGAACCCCCACATTTTCCAACAAACAAATGTTTGCTGTCTGTAGAAACTGAATTTCAACAACAGACTGTCAAGCTAGAAGTGGCAGAAACAAGCCAAGGGCCGGATACCTACAGAAAATTTGGAACCTAAAATGCTAAAGAAATGAAGAGCTGTTTACTTGCGGAACATAAACACACATAACAAAATCTGTTCTGAAACTAAGAGGCAAGGGAACAGAGTTCTAACAATTGCTGCGCAGGGGCAGTCATCTGTGTATCTAAACTGCCTGTTAATATGGCCAAAAGGGCTGCAGCAAAAGGGAGTCCCGCTTTGGGGATAATATTTAGAGATTTTTCAGGAGATCTGAGCACACATTTTCACTGCAATCTCTCTATCTCCCTCTACATTCATTCTCATCTGCTAATTTCCTAAAGTACAAAAGTTCTATCTTGAGTTATCCAAAGCTTTAAACAACCAACCTCTGTTTCATGGAAGACATCGATACCTAACCTTCTTTTCTAATAGCCCCACAGAGACTTCTGCTTGCTGAGGGTGCATCAGAGAGACTGTCACCTTCCTAGGGACCGAAACTCTTCCCACCTCTGCCCCTGACCTCACACACGCTTGTCCAGGGAGCAGCCGGCTAAGCTTCCTGCAGCTGCTTAGGTGGCTTAACTAGAATTAGACAGCAGGGGTCTGGGGGGGGGGGTGGGGGGTGTTAATCAGGGCTCGGCCACTGTGCTCCACCCTTGCCCTGGGGATGCAGGGTGGTCACCTCTCCTTTGGGAAATACAGACAGACAAATCCATCTGATGGGATTACTTCCCAGCCTTAAACCACACCAGGAACCTGACTTCTTAACCACTGGTTTTTAAACATGAAGGCACTGTACACAGGATGGGGATACGAGACCCTCTCAGGGTTTAAGGTGTCAGGTCATCTGGGCCACCAGAGCTGCCAGGACAGAATGGGGGCATGCAGCCACAGGCGGGACAGAGTGCCCCCACTTCCCTTTTCAGGGCACCTGTGGAAGTGAAGTCATGACCTGGTCATATGCAGAAATACAGCCTGTTCATTATTAATCAACAAAGAATCTTCCTGAAACCAGATTACAGTCACTAATGCCTGGGCCGGGCTGGAGGTCTGTGCAGAGCAAGCCACTGCTGTTTCTCAGGAAGGGTTAGGCAGAAAATGCCAGTGGGGCGGGAACTGTAGCTTCTCACTACCTCTCCCACGTGAATAAAAGGCTAGTATTCAGGATTTCAATCTGAAGGGAATGAAGAGGTAAAAACCAAACTGCTGTTGAAGAGCATCAGCACGAATATCCTTGAATGAAGCATGCTCTTGAATAAATGTTCTTGCATCCTACAGCGTGCTAAGTCGCTTCAGTCGTGTCTGACTTTTTGTGACTCCGTGGACTGTAGCCCACCAGGCTCCTCTGTCCATGGGGTTCTCCAGGCAAGAAAACTGGAGTGGGTTGCCATTTCCTTCTCCAGGGTATCATTCTGACTCAGGGATCGAACCTGCATTTGTTATATCTCCTGTGTTGGCAAGCGAGTTCTTCACCAAATGTCCTTGTAAAAAGTCAAATAATGTTTTCCAAAACAGAAAATTTAGAAATCTAGGTTCTAGATTCAGGACAAGAAGGTCCTCAGGAGACAGGGGGAACTGATCATATCCATATATTACACTAGGTTTTTTCAAAACATTTCTTCTTATTGGATAATATACTACAAGCAATTCAGAAACACACTTCACTTATAATATCTGGGTAGTTATTTTTTGTTCAAATTAAGATATTAATACCAATCCATAATCAAAATATACTATTTTAGCTATTTTAGTGAATAGTTTTCAAAAATTTAACGTGTTTGAACTATTTTAGCAAAAAATTTGAAAATATAAATTCAGTCAAATCAGTAGATAAATTTTTTTCATTTTAAATTTATTTAGATGAGAAAAGTAACTTTCCTATTTTTTCAATGCGACCAATAATACATGATTAAAAACTGTCAAAATGGAGATACATTCTTTCTTATCTGACAAAAGTTCTTACTGAATTAATTCAGCTCTTTGCTGTGAATTCAGGCTCTTAAAGTGGCAGCCAGTTGTCACTAATAACGCTTCCTTTAAATGTATCAGCAAACATATTTCCTATGTGATGCTTTTAGCTATAATTATATTTTGCCCGGGCTTCCCCAGTCGCTCAGCAGTCAAGAATCTGCCAGCAATGCAAATCATACAGGACATGCGGGTTCTATTCCTGGGTTGGGAAGATCCCCTGGAGGAGGGAATGGGCTACCCACAGCAGTATTCTTGTCTGGAAAATACCATGGACAGAGGAGCCTGGCAGGGGTCGCAAAGAGTTGGACACAACTGAAGTGACTGAGCACGTATTTTCCAGAAAAGTTGAAGAAAGGAGGGCAGGGAAGGTGTCCAGGAGGAAAACCAAACTGGCCTCTAAGCCATTAGAAGGCCAAATTCTCAAGGTTATCAATTAAAGATTTACCTTGATGTTAGATCTGTAAACATCAATCAGAAAATTAAAGACCGGAAATAGGCTATAAAAAGCCCAAATACTCCAATAGTGTTAGTCACTCAGTCGTGTGTGACTCTTTTGTGACCCCATGGCCTGTAGCCCGCCAGGCTCCTCTGTCCATGGAATTTCCCAGGCAAGAATACTGGAGTGGGTTGCCATTTCCTTCTCCAGAGGATCTTCTTGATCCAGGGATCGAACCTGGGTCTCCAGCATTGCAGGCAGACTCTTGACTGACTGAGCTGCCAGGAGAGCCCAAAAAATGCTCCAATGGCACTGCCCTAAATTAAAGTCCTGCATTTATATTTAAAAGTGTGTCTGTGTGCATGCATGTGAGTGTATGCAGCACTTGAAGGAAGTGTGGAAGTCTGTTCCCTTAAACAGATGGTCACTGTGAGGGCAGGAGCTGCAATGTTATCAAGTTATACTAGCCGCAAACAAATAAGAAATTATTTTCTTTTGAAGATTACCCTTTTTCTCTCTGAAATTCATTCCATCATAAGCTCAGTCTTGTCTTCTTTCTGCCCACTGTTCTCCACACCCCTTTCTCCCCAACAACAAGGAGGACTCGTAAGTCAACCCAAACCATCGGGGACCCCACCGAGTCTTCAGCATCATTTTCAGTCTTACATATGTATGTGTCCTCAGTCGCTTCAGTCACATCCGACTCCTGCAACCCCATGGACCATAGTCTGCCAGGCTCCTCTGTCCATGAGATTCTCCAGGCAAAAATATTGGAATGGAGCCTCTTGGAGGCTACTGTTCCTCTTTTCACAGACATCAAATGAAAAAACTGTGTGTGTGTGTGTGTCTCTCTCTCAGATTACACACACACAGCTTTACTCATACCATTGACCACCTTCGGCCCAGCTCCATCTCTCCAGGAGCTCAGGGCCAGGCTGCAGACACAACGGCCTCACAGGCTCTTACACATGAGGATGAGCAAGCTGCAGCACTGAACACAGAACAGTCACGTGTGAGTCTCTCTTTGGAAGATCAAGCTACAAGCAGAAAGTTTGAAGCAGAAATGCACCAAGGTCACAGCACAGCCATGACCTCAGGTGCTATGGTGAGGCGGCTCCAGGCAGGGACCATTCTGTCATTAGTAACTGCAGATTCTAGAGGTGAGCTGACCCAAGGAGCATAGATTACAAAACGGGGAGAGACTGAGAACTCCTGACATCAGCTGCATTTGAACCTCATGGATTGTGATAGTGACAAAAAAAAAAAAAAAAAACACCTGGCTTGGTTCCTTCTCCCCTGGAAAGCACCCTAACTGCATTGCTGGCCAATCATAATTGCACGCAAACACCCCGATTTAGATAGCCATCACTTTTCTTTAACCCATATTAACTCCCGCCTGGATAACAGCAGTAGCCTCCTAGTGGGGCTTTCTGTTTGTATGTCTTTCCCTACTCCCATCTGTTTATTCATGTGATGTTTCCAGATCAATCATCCTGAATCCCATGTCTAATCATTTCTCAGCTCCACCAAAATCCCACAAGCTGGCATCTAAGCTTCCCATAACAAGATTCCACTATGTCTACAGTTCACGGTCCCATTGTTTTGCACACGTACGTTATATCCTGGGCAGGTTCCACTTTGTTCTGCCTCCTTCTCTTGTCTCATGTGGTTACATCAGCCTAAATGCCCCTTCCTTTTTTAACTCTGATGGGCAAAAGCCTGTCTCACTGTCATCTCTTTCGAATGGCTTTCCTGCTCTTATGTCTTTGGAGTATTTTACATGTCACAGGCATGAATTCCTCTAATTATTTCTGGAAGAGTATGATATAGGTTCTTACTCATATCAGTTACAGTGACAGTATCAATTTAGTTAAGAAAACAGGAAGATCATGAACCAATGATTATCAATGCTCGAGATAACCTCTCGCTCTTAGAGAATGGATGCTGGAGGCCTCCGGACTGAGAGAAGTTCTTTCCCATCAAAGTCTTGAGACATCCAACAGCTGCCTCTCACCCCAAAGGTGCTCTTTAACTTCTCTGATCTAAACACACACACACAGACACAGACACACACACACACCCCCGTTGGGGGCTAATTTTTCTTTAACTGTTAGCACGTTTGATGACTTCCAGCCAGTGAGCACCGACACCTCCTTTCAAGGGGTGAGACGCAGATGCAGGACAGGTGATGTGAGGTCCTGCTTCAGGGACCATTGAGGACAAAGATGTTGCACCTATGGCTTCACAGACGGAGGCTTTGTGAAGAACAGAAGATGATGAAACTCACACTGGGGCAACTACAAACCATACAATAACACGTGTGGAGGGAGGCAAAGATTTCTGGGGCTTTGACAACGACTGAAACAAAGCGCCAGGCTTACCGTTGATAAGGTAGGGGTGATTGCAGCACTTCCGTAATTCCATCATAGTGTTTAAAAGGTTGGGTACATTAGCTTGACCACCACCTTTGGAAAGAAACGTGAAATTCTTCTCAAGGATGGCTCGGTAATATTTCTTCTGAATGTTTGTTAGCTCCACTTCAATGATCGTTTCTTCTTTGGGGGCCAAGTTCTTTTCCACGTCCTCCTTGAGACGTCTCAACATCATTGGCTTTAGAATAGCCTGGAGTTTTTGCACCTAAAAAAGGACCTTAAGTAAATACTGGTGTTGTGACTTGCTAGCATAGTAAAACATAGTCTAACATGAAAAACCAGGAGTCTCTTATTTATCTACCTTTCACTTTCATTTGTCGAAGGGTACGAGGGTGTTATCTTACAGCTCTCATAACAGGAGCACATGAGGGTTGAATGTCCAGGTTCTGATGAGCTCACTCACCTGGCCAGAGAGTCCTGAACAGCCAGGAGGCTTGAATAGAACACAGCAGAAAAGAACCCTATTCATTCTGTTAGTTTTCCCTTCTGTTTGTCTTAAGCCTTTGGGATGATGAGGAAGGAAGGAAGAAAGTCATAGGAATGACACACTTCAGTTCTCTTCCTTTCTAGAAAGAGCTGACAGAATGTGTGAGTAAGCCAGGAGCTATCTGGTCCCTCTCTGTTCTCATCTCTGTTGACTGGCAATAGGATACTGCACACCAGACAGCTCTGATTTATTCTAAGAAGGGCAAAACAAAACAGACTTCACTCGAACTAAGAGAAGAGGTTTTAGAAAGTAAATTGGGGGAGGGGGGACAAGAAGACCAAGATTTCAAGCATATCTCCATGTTTGTTTCAAATACAGCTTAATAACCAACACCTACGTAACTCTCACAATATATCAGTTAACTGGCCACTTTTCATACCCAATACCATATTTATTTCTCATAGAAATCCTGCAAGGTGGTTAGGAACCATGCTTCTAAATGAAAATATGTAGACTCAAGAAGAGTAAGCAATGTGAGCAAGCAGGAACTAAGACTAGAACTTTGGATCTCCAGGACGGACACAGCTTGCGAAATTTCAGCCGCTCCTGACATTACCCTCAAAAGCACACAATGCAAAACCACTAAACTCCACAGGACAGCAGCTGAAAAGTACGTGGACAGGTACGGAAACTCTGTAAATCCCAACAGCCCTTCAGGAGGGCAGAGAGACCAACCAACAAGCCAGAACATCACCTTAATGAAGACTCAGAACATCCAAGGAAAGAAGTGTAAAGCTCACTTGTCTACTAGGTGGGGGGAAATTGACATAATTTACATTTTTTAAATAGTTAAATCTTAACACTTTGGCCCTTTGGGAGTTAATCCTCAATTTAATGACTGAAGTATAAAAGGAGTTGTGGTAAGTACCTGCTCTTCAGTTTTCAGATCACCAAATTCTTGCATAAAGGTGGTTTCCGAAGGGAAGCGAGTCGGTTCTAAGAAGTGAAGCAAGCTGAAGAGCTCTTCCACTGTGTTCTGGAGCGGGGTCCCCGTCAGCAGCACTTTGTGTTCCTAGAGGGATGCGAGGATAACTGAGCAAATCATAACAAAACCATCGCCATGCCAAAGCCTCTCTTGGGATCAGCATTTCCCCAATTCCACTCGTGGTTGCTGAAATTCAGCATCCACCCAGCATAAAACACAGGAATAGGATCCGAAGGCAGAGATATAAGAAATGTGGACTCTGTCTTAGTCAGATTCCCAGACCCTGTAAACGTGGTCTGCTATTTTGGTTTTTCCTGGGATGTTTAGGTCAATGTTTTGGTGGTGTGGCTTTGTATGTCTCCTATGTCTCGTGGCATCTTTTCCCACCAAAATTCAAGTTTTGCCTAAGATCCCTAGCTCAGATGAAGCTCACGTGCTCCTTTTCTGCTCTCTACAGGGCTATGCCTTCCCCATCTGCTTCCTGCATGACTCACTTAAGAGACAAAAGAAGGTTTTCTACAGGCAACAGCACATGAAAAACTATTTTGTTCAGCAAACATTTCAATCTAGCAAAGAGGTCAGCTTGGTTTTAACTGCCACAATCATGTTTTTGTTTTTTTTTCAATAGATGTTATTTCTTACTTTTTCTCCTTGAACCAAGGTAGGTATTTTCTTTAAAGCATTTCTTCCTGTTAATGAGCTTTTTCTTCAGCTTTCTTTATGAATCTGTATCCTTGTCCTCTTATTTCTATGTATCCAACATGGTGACCAGTCTTAATGACAATGAATTTATTGATCTTAAAGCCTTATTATGTTCTACTTCGGCTATCTACGACACTTCACAGTTAATAAAACTATTTCCCAAAGTGGCTACACCTTCAAGGAGGTTCAAAAGCGATATTCTGACTTTACTGGAAGTCTGACAAGGCTTGGTTGCCAAGCAGAGTATGTGCTCAGTAAATACTGGATGGTGATTTGCCTAAAGGCATGCTCATTTTTTCAACATCTACTGAGTCTTATCTGTCAACGAAGCTCTTTGAAACCAAGGTGAAGCAGTTAGACTTGCTCTATTTATTCAAAAGGTCCTTTGCTTCCTTTTGAATAAAGAGGTCTCTGATTCAGGAAGATACACAGATTATTGTCATCTTCTAACTCATTAAATTCATAAAGAGTAAGGAGCTTGCAAACCAATGCAAGACTTCCTAATGTATAAGCATACTGGTGGGTAATATGGGCCAAGTCTCTGATTTGTTCAAGTCCTGAATACTTTACCCAAGAATTTTTAAAAATACTGCCATAGATTCAGGAAAACCATTACTATAGTGGAAGAGCTGTATCGATACTAAAGATTATCTCTCAGTTTTTTTAACATCCTTTATGATCAAGTGAAATACTGAGCTGCTAACCAAAATACTTCAGCAAAAGTCTTAATTTATTAATTTTAAAATTAACTTATTTGAAAAACAGGAAAAGAACTTTTTTACACTGCTTCCCTTCAAGTTCTTTTTAAAGCCAGTTCTATCAAACAGTTACACAGAGGACCCTTTGGTAACGTTGCACAGGTAGCAAAATTAAACCAGGTTTCCCTTTGAAAGTCATTATTAACATAAATACAAGTAATATACAGGTTTCACAAAATGTCAAGTAAGAGACGGGCTATCACGCTTATCACATCCAAGCTCAACTTTGCCAGTAGCTAAGCTTTCGGTTTGAAAATGTTACCATTCCTTTTAGCTCTGATGGAGTGACTTAGTGGATAAGTCCTCGTGATACACATTTGAAGTAAGAATTTAAAGACCAGGCAATGAGCAGACCCCAAGGACTATAGCTTGCCAGGCTCCTCTGCCCATGGAATTCTCCAGGTCAGAATAATGGAGTGGGTAGCCTTTCTAGAAAGAAAGGTATTCCTTTCTCCAGGGGATCTTCCAACCCAGGGACCGAACCCAGGTCTCCCGCACTGCAGGCGGATTCTTTACCATCTGAGCTACCAGGGAAGCCCAAGAATACCGGAGTGGGTAGCCTATTTCTTCTCCAGCGGATCTTCCCGACCCAGGAATTGAACTGGAGTCGCCTGCATTGCAGGCAGATTCTTTACCAGCTAAGCTACCAGGGAAGCCCCAATGAGCAGCTCAGAAGTGGACAAATGTAATTATATTTTAACTCTGAACAATGATATTGCATTCCATCAACAACTCTTGATCGTTGGAAAAAACAATTATTTTGTTCATTTGCTAATCAGAGCTTTCCGTGGTGAGATATGAATGAGTTATAGGTATGCCAGGTCCTTGGGGCAGCTGACAGGCTGGGACAGTCAGGATCCCAGGACTGGTCACCTGTGGCAGTGGCCAGCCTTCTTGGCTTACCCCAGTATGATACACAAATATTATCATTTTCTATATGTGCCACTGTGTGAAAATGGTTATGGAACACTACTATATATAACAGAAAAACTACCTGGATAACAGATTCTAACCCATTAATGAAGTGTTACTATAAACAACAGAAAATCCTTTGGAACCTCCCAGTGACAATTAGATTATTGGATGTTGACAGTGAGTACAGTAAACAAACTGTACTCACCAATGAAGGGCTATTTTGCAGTAAGAATCCACTATCTGAGAGCACAGAGACTAATAACAGACAACTCAGATGGAACTCAGGTGACTACGCCCTCAGGAAAGCCATAAATGTCTCTTATATGGACCACTGTGGAAATGGGCCTGTACTCAGAAGGCACAGTTAGGTTTCATAAGAGAATTAATGTTCACCTAAATCTGAATGGGTTTCTGAAAGTGTATTAGTCATGCAGTCATGTCCCACTCTATGACCTCATGGACTGTAGCCTGCCAGGCTCCTCTATCCACGGAATTCTCCAGGTAAGAATACTGGAATGGGTTGCCATTCTCTTTCTCCAGGGGATCCTTCTGACCCAGGGACTGAACCCAGGTCTCCTGCATTGCAGGTAGATTCTTTATCGTCTGAGCCATTTCCTCAATGGAAGACTAAAACTATTATCTGGAGAGACTAGTTACAGCCATAGTGTTTCTCTTCCTCATGTTTTCAAGATTATTCTAAGCGTTCTAATTTGTTTTGTGGGTTGAACACCAAAATAGTACAAACTGCTCTGGGAAAGGTCTTAAGGAGAGAAAACTCCACCCTAAATAGGATAGTTCAGTCAGACTTTTTCCTTTAAACAGAACTAGATGTTGTTTGTTTTCAATTAAAAGAATAGCTGGCTAATCCAACCCCCTTAATTTAGGAATAAAAGAAGCCCATTCAAAGAACCAGCTGCAACAGGAAGCTTTTAAGTATTCTTTTTGGTGGTACCAGTCTTCAGAAAAAAAAGTTTACAGCCATGAACATACAGAATATTCCTTTCCATCTCAAACTCTCAATTAACAAGAGATCAAATTAATCTATAGAAGTCAACATTAAAGGATTTTAAAAATCTTTTTGTACCTTTGAAAAACTCATCTAAACATCCAAGACATGCTGAATAACAATATCTTTGCTTCCTAAATGCACATTAAAAATAAAAACAAGTGATCAAAACCCGTCTTATAAACTACAGAGTGAACAGAGACCTGAGGGTGACAGACTCACGTAGTAATGTCTGCTAGGAAACCATAGAGCAGTGTGGAAAGGGAAGTCAATCAAACTCTAACCACTTCTACAATATGGTATCCCAAGAGAGTCCTACTGGGGGGGAAAAAAAAATCTAAAAAAATCTACTCACCAAGTTCTGACCATCTCTTGGGAAGAGTATGTAATAGACCCAGTCTAAAACTCCAGATCAAATTCAAGGTTCTATCATGCACTAAACTTCTAAGTGTCTGCACAAACTGGGCCAATTCCAGATATCCACTTAACTTACTGAGAAAAACTGCACCTACAAGCCCTTGGAGGCAAAAACCTACAAACCCTGCAATGTAACTGGATCATCATCATGGAGCTAAAGTTTGGCCCAATGGCTTACAACATGGCAGTACTTACAAACAAAAGAGAAAAGCAAACACTTGAAACTCAGCAGAAGTATCATGAACATACTCTGCTGTGATAACAAGTGTACAAAGACACCAGCCAACAACAGAAGAGTCAGGAAGACGGCAGCAACTTTTAAGTAAACTCAGGAGCAAACATGTCACAGGATTTGACAGGCTTTGCAAACACCCTTCAAAGGGATCAGCTGGACTCAGAGCATTGGGAATACTGAGTCGGTTAACAATTTTATCCGGGTTCAAGGGAAGCACCAATATGACCACTGACCAAGTCCATCATCTTGAGTCCCTCCAAGAGCTTGCAGTTCCTGTTCTTCAGCCTGTGGGCTTCATCGATGACTACACATCGCCAGGGAATATTCCGCAGCTCAGGACAATCGGTCAGAATCATCTCAAATGTAGTGATGATGGCGTGGAACTTATATGACCCCTTTATCACTCGACCCTACAATAAGGATTCTGTGTTATTATTTAGCATTGAAGATTACATTAATAACTTTAAAGATGAATAAATAGCATAAGATATATATATATATTTATCCTTTTGGGAACACCTTTATTTATACTTTGTTTTCAAGGTATTTTTGGAGGTTTTAAGCTCTTACGGTACAACAGTTTTAAAATCTTTCCTTTTTTAAGGAAGTTTGCAATTTGTTGGTAAAATTTCCAACCCAGCATTTTTACAGATAAGATGCAGTAAGTGTGTCTATTCTAGTTATATCCTACAGACTCCAAAAGGCGAAAGGCCAGAGGGACTTTGTACTAAGGCAACTTTTTAAAAATGTTTTTACTTTTTAAACCTTTTTTTTTTTCATTCTGTAACTTAGTTTTCACTTTTAACGTGCTAACATGAAACAAGCATTCAACTCAGGACAGAACTTTCAACAAATTTTCAAATGTAAAGATCAACACCAAAACACATTTTAATATTCTTCTCCTTTAAGTAACTGTAGGTCAGATTTTACACTCAAAGCAAATAAATACAGAGCACAAAACTCTGTCCTATTTCCAGTTATAGGACTTGCATTTCACCTATTGCTTAAAACTATTTTATTATATCACATACTATTTATTCTTCTTTCTCTGTCACTTATAATGCTTAAGGGTCAACATCAAAGATAATTTCATACAGATAACTAGAATTAGTTAAAAGTCATAGCAACTGCTACTAAGAGCCAAAGTATAAATTATTCCCTCTGGGTATATTCAATGTACCAGTTAATGCTAGATGCCTAATATTTTTCACTTCTAGAAACAATAAATAACACAATATTCTTCCCATTCCCATTTAATAACTCTTTTTTTGGTTTACTTTCTTTCAGGGTTTAAAAAATAAACCAAATTAGCCTATCAAATGCATTGAATGATTTTCAGCAGTCATCCAAGGTAAAAAAAAAATTTCATGTGTTCTAATAATTAGAAAGACCAAGGCTGTAAAAATAAAGACCTGTAATCATAAGATATGGAATTATGATCCAAACATAAATTGGTAAGAAATCTAAACACAATTTCTCTAGTTCTGCAAAATCTAGACATTCCCCCGAAAAGTCTGAAACCATTTGAATATTCAACGTGTTGAAGCGCCCCTACGTGTAAGGACTGTCCCCGTGAGACACTTTACCTGGGGATCTTTGAAGTACATTTCATACAACTGAATGGTCCGACGACTAGCTTGACTCCCATGGTACACAACCACGTTCAATTCTGTCCAGGTCCGGAATTCCCTTTCCCAGTTGGGGATTGTGGACAATGGGGCAATTACTAAAAAAGGGCCATGGATTCCTTTCAAATATATCTCATAGAGAAATGTAATGGACTGGATAGTTTTTCCCAAACCCATTTCATCTGCTAAAATGCAGTTTCGCCTTTGGGAAAATAAAACAAGGAAACTTTCATGAGAACACATACAAGACAGCGCTTTCTTGTCACAAGGTAAGTGTATATATCCATTAAACTCATAAATGCATGCCTTAAATGCTTCTTTAAATACAATGAGATACAGTTTCCAACAAAATGTTCTGAGACATAGAAAATTACTTCTACATACTTCAATCAATCTCTACATTAGTACATGTTAATTAGACAAATATTAAGCATACTTCCAGTGTTTGCTTTTTTAAATAATTTTTATTATCAAGTAAAATGTTGCTGTATTTGATCAATACTTTCAATAACTACAGAAGAGCTATTAGAGACTTTCTTTAAAAGGTGAAGAAAAATGCATTTTACATACATGTTGTACCAATTGAAAAGTAGCCAGTTTACTCCCTCCAACTGGTATTCCCTGAGTTTGTTATTGTTTTTATACTCCCTGGAACTCTCCGATTTCTTCCAGTCATCAGCAGGGGGTCGCTCCTGTTTCAAATACAGGAAATCCCATTAGTGGTTTCTCACAGACCACACCACCGGGCTGTGTGCAAATGACGCCCTCCGCCACCCGCCAGTCCTCACCACACGCTCTGTCTCTGGCTCCCGGGACATGAGCTTCTCAAACTCTTCGATCTTGGCTTGGTCTATGTCCTGCCTCAGCTCCCACGTGCTGTCTTCATAAGGCAGTGAGCACCACTTCACCAGATAGTGAGTCACAGGCTGGACCAGGTTTAAACACACCAGAATGATGTATGAAAAACACTCACTCTGCTTCACTTACAGACAGACACTACCCCAGCAACAGCAAGACAGAGCTGGGAGACGTTTTAAAACTGTGACCGCTGAATGAGGAGCCCTTGGTTAGCATTTAAAGGAACTAAAAATACAGTTAAGTCCCCTACATATGAACGAGCTCTATTCCAAGAGTGCATTCATAAGTCCAATTTGTTTTTAAGTCCAACAAAGTTAGCCTAAGTACCCAACCTGTGTGTGTGTGTGTGCGTGTGTGTATGTGTGTGTGTGTGTGTATCTACTGCATTGGCAGGTGGATTCTTTACCACTGTGCCACCTGGGAAGTAGCCAACTAATATAATAAGCTATATATACCTCTGCTTTTACACTTGCTTCCAAACATCCTGGGTTTGAAATAAAGATATTGTACTCTGTAACAGTACTGTACAGTAAGTAGTAAAGCACACAAAAGGTCAACCATTTGTCAAGCATGCACGCACGTGACAACTTATGCCAGACACATGAACTAACCTATGTGACTGGACATGCAAACACACGTTCACACCTTTGAAAATTTGCAACTGAAGGTTCGTATGTAGGGGACTTACTGTAATATTATTAAGTATTGTCAGAACAAATTGATTTTTATCTAAGCCACTGGTAAGTCATGTTCAAAAGCCAAAGAGTATAAAGAAATAGCTAGTAAATAACAAAGCTGAATCTGAACCTTATTCTTATCTGTGTGATCATTAGGCAACTGATTCAGACTCATAGGGTAGCTTATCTTGGTGTGTTTACATATTTACCTAACTGGCTACTTTCTTAAACAACGAGAAACAGGCTTGAACTTATTAGGATTTCTGCTTTTTTCTTAAAGGGATACTGTCTGCACGCAATTGCTTTAAAGTAATGTGTTTGAACTCTAGAAGACTAGAGAGCAAAATACCTTGGATAATGCAGATCAAGAAGATCTCCTTTACCTTTCTTCTAGAAAATATGTAGGTTTTTGGATCTTCATTTTAGGACAAAGGTACTGATTACTAAGCCCTAAAATACTAGTAAGTTGATAAATCTCAGCTAAATTTAGACCAAAACTCTGACCTGGCTATGATGTTACCAACATTTGCTGTACTACATAAATATAATATGGGGGGAAAAATTTTTTTTAAGTACAACTAAGCAAAACTAGAAAGGTAAACCTCATATTACAGATATGGTCTTTGAAACATCATGGACCTTGTGATACAGAATTTGGAGTAAAAATGGGACTTCACTGCAGACTCTCACTAGACAAGCAAGAGCCAAACATGCAAACACTTCATACAGTTTAATTTACAAGAAGAAGCTAAGTAACAGACCTCACGGTGGGCGGGCATATCCTTACTAAGACACAATGCTCAGATGTCACTAGACATGTGTTTATTCTTATGCGATGAGTAGGATGCTCTACCAACTGCCCTTTACAACCTCTTTGGGTTCTTCAAAGCAAAACGGGCATGCTGAGACTCAGATCTCATAAAAAGAAGGATTCTATAGCATCCTCCATGTACCATGTTAAATGAAGCCCATCAACTTCATTAGCGATGTCTTCTGTTACTTAACATTGAACTGTGTTTTTGCTACAAGGGAACTCTTACAAGGGGAATTTGTGCTACGTAACAGATTTACACCAAAATATAGAAAATTCCTTATTGATCGTATTTGGAACTGTGCAAAATGTCACAGTTTTCACATTGAAAACTGATTTCTTTTAAAAAGCTCTCAGACTAAAACAAACAACATATTTACTGTGATTATTAAGTCCTAAAACTAATAGTAAGTTACTACATTTCAGTTTGGTTTAGACCAAGTGTGTCATAATACAAGGCTGTGAGCAGGACCAGATCTTGGGAGTTCATGATCATTCTCCATAAACACACGTAAGCAGTCTGAGTCACTGCCCCCTAAGACAAATGGTCTTCTGTTACCTCTCCCCGGTCATCTGTGCTACGTGCAAAGTCCATTATCCGGTCAACCTCCACGTAATCTGGATTAAAAAGCTCATCTTCAATCTACACCAAAGGGGAGGAAAAAAAAGTTAAAATGTTTATTTAACTCCTGAGAATAAACATTATTTCACTTTTCATCAGGCAGTACTATTTGGGGTCACAGCAATACAAAATTTATATTTGGCAAAGGTCTGTTATATTAATTGAAATGCTATAATTTAGCAAAATCACTCCCTATGAGGAAATCAAGAGTTCTCCGACTTTGTTAACTGGGTCTTTTAATTACTGTGTGAAACCTTTTTACTGTGAGAGAATGTTTAAGAATATTTTAAATCAAGTGTGAAATTACAATTCACTAATGAGCAATCCAAAAGGCTTATGGCACGCAATGCATTTAGCATTCTTGAGACTGCAGTTTGCAAAAAAGATCAGAACTGTGCACAGTTAAGTGCTATTGGAGTCTTGTAACTGTCTGATGCCTAATAGTATCATTTGCAGAATGTTATTCGAAAGCTAAAAACACTGAGACCAGTGAATTCCACATTTAAGCATGAACGGAGTTTATGCCGTTTGGTCACCTTTGCCAATCAGTGTTAGTACCTTATTTGAATACAATCTTGGCGTACGTCAAAGTGTTCTCACATGATTTATTTGTACTGAACACAGAGCATTTGGCTAAAAGTATTGAGGATAAAGAAATGAGGCTTTAAACACTGGGTTCTCTAGCTGAGACATTAACAATCTTTACAGAAGTCAAGTAACGCTGCTTGTCTGCAAACTGATCTCACATAAAAGAAGAGAATTTGGCTCAAAGGGAAGTTACAGACTAAGCCATACTTTAAAGAAGTCAGAGGCAGATAAGTTAGGAAAAAAAGAGACACATTACTATGTGTTCCCAGAGGTTAATTTATCAGCAACATAACTTCATTAAAATGCTTTGCAAAAACATTAGATACTGTCCGCATCCCTGCAGTTGCAGGCTGAAGAGCCGCCTGGTCACAGTCGACTTCAGGATAACAAACATCCTCTGGGGTCCTGTGCCCACTTAATGCACCCAGTTTGGATGCTGTGAACTGTGAATCATGAAACAAAACCCAGAAATACCAAGAGTGTTTCAACTGCCTCAGGTCTTTACATGGAGTTCATGACTAAGGCAACAAAAACCTTTGAAACATTCTGTTAATTTGAAGTGTTAATATATTAAATGCATTGGCTTGTCAAAGCTTCTAGATTTAACTGCCCAGTATCTACGTATTATTCAAGTACAGCATAAACACTAAAACTTTCCACAAACTAGGATTTTATGATAGAAGCTCTGTGGCAACTTGTTCTTAAACAGAATCTTTTATTAAATCTGAATTAAAATCCTTAACTTTACTCCTAAACACGTTTATCCTTCAAGCAAGTAATCTATGCCACCACACCTGTGATTTCCAGTCTCGATAATTTTTCTGAATAGAGAGTTTTAGTTGCAGTGATTTGAAAGGAAGCCTAAGGTGAATGAGAGAAAGCAAAAGTGGTCATGACTAAAAATCTCAAAGTAGCAGAACTGGGGGGTGCCTGAGGCCAGGACCACCTATAGGACACGACAAACAGGTATGTGTGTGAGCACACCTGCATGTGCGTGTGTGTAAAGGAGCAGGAATTGGTATCCTTCTCTGTTAACCCTCAGATCCTCTTTTCAGACACAAGCTTATGCTCCTTCCATTCAGGACAAAGCTTAAGATTTACTGTTACCAAGTTACCAGGAAGATAATGTATTTCAACCTTGTAATTGTTGTTTAGTCGCTAAATCATGTCTGATTACTTGCAACCCCGTGGACTGTAGCACACCAGGCTCCCCTGTCTTTCACTGTCTCTCAGAGTTTCTTCAAACTCTTGTCCATTGAGTCAGTGATGCTATCCAACCATCTCATTCTCTGCTGCCCCCTTTTCCTCTTGCCCTCAATCTTTCCCAGCATCAGGGAAAGAGATTATTTCCAATGAGTCAGCTCTTTGCATCAGGTGGCCAAGTTTACACTACACCTTTGGGGGCATGGAGTTCAGATTCCAGGAGACCCCAGACTTGTCACTTGAGAGGATAAGTCTGGATTCTATGACATAAAAGTACTGCACACTCGTCTGTCTGTGACCCCCCTCCCCCATCTCCAACAAGGGGTCAGGGTGTGAAGTTGGTCATGAAACAGGTATGATTTTGCATCAAATTTCACACTTTTTTTAAACAGTTTACATTCTGTTAAACTCCTTCATGGAGAGGAAAATGAATGAGTCAGCCAGGATAGTCTTTCAATGTGAAGGTTTCTCTTTCTATTTGCTTGAGGCTGTGAATGAAAGCAAATGGGTGATCATAGGTCTAGGGACCCCCGGAGGCAGCCTGCGAGAGCCTTGTTTATGTAATTGACCATGCTGGAAGAGAACCATGGCTCTTCCTAAACTATGCAGGCACTCCTTCCTGCCCTAGATATTAGTCAGTCAGTCAGTGTTCGTTGCTCAGTCGTGTCCAACTCTGCAATCTCATGGGCTGTAGCCTGCCAGGCTCCTCTGTCGGGATTCTCCAGGCAAGAATACTGGAGTGGGTTGCCATTCCGTTCTCCAGGGGATTCTCCTGACCCAGGGATTGAACCCGGGTCTCCCACACTGGGGGCAGATTCTTTACCGTCTGAGTCGCCAGGGAAGCCCTAAGTACGGGTACCTTGTTATCTTAATTGATAATCTAGGATAAAGGGGAAGGAGGTAAAGATATTAGATATTATATCAACTCCTGTACCACAGCGTTATCATCTGTGAAAAGAAGGTCAGCAAACTCTCTGACTTTAACAAGAGAAATGTCACACGCCTTCCCCAACAGAAATAAACATTTACATCCTACAACTTTAATACTAACTGCAGAGTTTTTAATCTATTAAACCTTTTTTTTTTTTTTTAAGATTTTTTTTTTGATGTGGACCATTTTTAAAGCCTTTAACTGAATTTGTTACCATATTGATTCTGTTGTTTATGTTCTGTTTTTTTCACCACAAGGCAGATGGGATCTTAACTCCCTGACCAGGGATCGAACCTGTACCTCCCACAGTAAGAAGCAAGGCCTTAACCGGACTGCTGAGGAAGTCCCTCATCTGCTACCTCTTAGTAAGCCTTTTGTCTACTTATTTTTTCACTGTCTACTAACTGTACTTCCAATAACAAGGTTGAATCATACCACCATATTTCCACATAATCTCAGAAGGACCAGTATCTTCTAGACTAAGCAACAGGAAGAATGAGAAATTTCCTGTTTACAAATTATTTTAGCAATAACCAGTTACCGATATGCAAGTAACAGCACCAAATGAGGCGACTAGTTTCTCTTAATAATATGCTGACAAGAAATTCAAAATTTAGAACATTTAAAAAATGTAAATACTTTAGAAAATCAACCAGGTTTTCCATACCTCTGACAGGAATTTGCTCTGGCCTTGCTTTGCCTTAAATCGCTTAATCTTTTGCTGAATTCTCTTATCTTTTTCCAGATCTTCTACAGATGCCCACTGACAATGAAGATAAGAGCTAAAAAAATAAAACGATATACTTGAAACAGAAAATAATTATCTTTATGATACATGCTCATTATCACTCTCCCCCCAAAATCAACTGCACAGATGATTAACAGAATAACCTGTTTACTTACTTACTCATAGAGGCTGCTGAGCCACATTTCAATATAACTACTAATGGTTAAGAATAAGAAAATAATCAATAACAGATACTAAAATTTGCCTTCTATGCTGGGTCTGCAGTTCTCTTACCCATTTCCCATTAAAAAGAAAGAAAGAAAGAAAAAGACCTAATAACAAGCTGTTTTCATAAGTGAATGGATTTTACTCCAATACAAAACAATTAGCACTACAAGGTGGCTTTAATTAAGGATTTGTTTTGAGCCTTTTATCATTAACTGAGAAATAAAAGGTTTCTATCAAGTTTAAAGAATTCAATTTTAAAATAGCAAAGGTAAACCTCATTTCCCCCTTCTAAAACAACTGGGGAGAAAAGGATCGCCCCTCGCTCTAGAACATCAGTACTCCCAACCCTCTCCTTGTTTGTCCCTCTGCCACGAGCTCTGAGATGATGCCCCTTGGGGTCCCTTGTGAATTTTTCACTCTCCAACGCCTACTCTCTTCTCTCACTGGTTAGTCTCCTCCTGTTCAACCTCACCACCAGCCTGCTCTGAGCACATGCTGTGTCTTCTCCAACCTGAACTTGAATCCTCCCCACCCTACCTTTCCGTTTTCATCCCCAAGACTCACAGGTCTACAGTTAATGTTGTATGTACCTCTGACATTCTTTCATTTAGGTATTTCAGTGTCCTTTAGTACTGTCATCCTCACCCTTCCCCACACCCCTACAACCTCGCCTGTCTCTTATTTCTCTTTTTAGTGACGACATTTAAAAGTGAGGTGCTTTCAAAATCAAGATACTGCTACTCTTAGAAATTATGTGGCCACTACAAAAATCTTTCAAAATATGATTAATGATACGGAAAAGGCTGATGACATTAAATATCATATCATTTTTATTTATATAACATCTAATATGCATTTTCATAGGTAGGACAGATTTAGTCCTTCTACAGTGAACTGAGGGAGATAAGGATTTTAAATACATATGCCTTGTATAAATATGAATTGATAGACGCCCTGTATGCGTGTGAGCACACGCACACACACTCAGGGAAAAAACACTCAATGAAAACGCATCAAAATGCTAGTAATGATCAGTCTGGGTGGGAAGATTCTAAATATTTTTTACTTTTGACTTGTATTTTCCAAATTTTCAATAAATAACATGCAATACTGTTATAACCAAAACCAAATATTATAAACATCACCTAGTCTAGTTCCTAATTTTTGGATAGAGAAAGGTATGTGAGCACTCAGCACCTTTGTCTTGGCTGAGGTGCACATGCCTTTAAAAGCGCCGCCAGGGCGGCCATGAGGGAGGTGCAGGCCCTTCAACAGCTGGTCCAGCCCTGCTCTCCCTCCAGCAAACTGGGTTGAAATTTTGAGCAGTGAAATCAGCTCCAACTAAATGGAGAAAAACCATAGGCTTCTCCACTAGGATCAGAAACAAGGCAAGGATACCTACATGTCCTCTACTGTTCAATATCCCATTCTAGGCATTGGCCACTGCTGTTAGATGAGAGAAAACAAGAGGAGTGGTAACTGGAAAATAAGAACACTCTCTATTCGCAGACGATACGACTGCATAACTGGAAAACCCTAGGGGATCAATTAGGAAACTAATTCAAATAATAAAATAAAATAATTCAGTTATATAGCAGAATATAAAATTAACAGACAGAAGTCAAATGTCTCCATTTACACAAATAAAACAAAAGAAATAATGATAGTGAAAACCTCTTTTATAGTCTCAACAAAGAAAAAATACTTAGTAATAAATTTAATAAGGAACATGTGAAACTTGTCTAAGGAAGCATTTAAGATCCTCCTAAAAGACACAGAAAGCAAGTTGAACCAAGAAAGACATCCTTGTTTTCAGATAGCAAGACTCAACATCATAAGTCATAAATCTGTAGTTTAATGCAATGTAGACAAAAATGTAGACAACTATTTTAATGGAGTTCGACAAGTGAATGCTGGATTTATATGTAAAAATGAACAGGCTAAGCATCCAGAAAACCATAAAACGGAACTGTCTTAGGGGAAACTCCAATAAACCAGATAATAAAATACTATAAAGCCTCTATAAGTAAAATAGTATGCTATAACTTGTGAAGAGACAGATCAAAGGATTAGAATAAAGACAGACATGGACCCAATAAATATGTATCCTTAGTTCACGATAAAGGTTGCATCTCAAATCACCAGGGCAAAGACGGACTTTTTAACGATGATGCTGAAACAACAATATTTGGAAAAGAATAAAATTAGAGTTATGCTTTACACCATGTACCAAGTAAATCAAGAACCTAAACAGAGAAGATAAAAACATGCAAATATTACAGAAAAACACGGAAAATTCCTCTTTAGCCCGGGGTAGGAAAAGGATTTCCAACTATGATTCAAAAGTAAGATCTAATGAAAGATGAACAAAGCTGAATATAAAAAACTTTTTTAAAAGTACGATGCTATACACAACAATAAATAAAGTCAAATGACAACTGAAACTGGGAAAAGATAGCTGCAATATATGATATAGATGAAGGACTACTAACCACATACATATAAAGAACTGTTAAAAACGGAAGGAAGCACAATAGAAAACTGGGCAAAAGATCTGAACACGTAACTGACAGGACAAGATACAAAAATGGTCATTAAACTTATGAAAAGATGTTCTAAATCACTCACAATAAAAGAAAATGCTACTTAAAACCACACTGAAATACAATTTCCCACAAAAAGTAAACAAACACACACACACACTACATTGGAAATGTTGTGCGTAAATGGGTGATCTCACACAGTATCGGTAGGAATGCAAACAGAACTATTAGACATTGCAAAATTCTCTAGGAGAACTGCATTTATGTTTGCCTTTTGATCTAGCAATCCCAGTTTTAAAAATTCACCCTGAAGCTATGCCTCCAACAATTCGAAAATATGTAGGCATGAAAACATATATTGCAGCATTATCTGTAACTGTAACATATCAGAAGCCATTTACAAGCCAGCACACATGGGAGATTGGCTTGGTACGTTATCACGCAGACGTGCAGTGGAGTACTAGGCAGCTGTAACAAAGAATAAGGAAGACCCTATGAACTGATGTTGAGTAATGTAGTACTCATAGTATTGTGAAAAAAGCAAAAAGTGCAAATGTGTACTGATGCTATTCTTTTGTGCTTAAGAAAAAAAGGGAAATAACATATAAAATAAACCAACCTATCGATTTACCTATCCCCATATTCATGCCAAAAATTACAGGAAGGATAAATCTGAGATTAATGAGAAGGTAAGTAGGAATGGGGTGGAAAGGAAGGGAGGATGGCACTTCTTTGGGTATCATCTTGTGCACAATTCTGACTACTGAACCATGTTAGTATCTCACGAACTTGAAAAAAAAGCAAAAAAAAAAAATCAACAAGGATGGGGTGGGTCCTAAAATGGAATTACAAATACAAACAGAAACTAATGAGCCAAAAGTAGTGTTAGTCACTCAGCTGTGTCTAACTCTTTGTGACCTCATGGACTGTAGCCCGCCCGGCTCCTTTGCCCATGGGATTCTCCAAGCAAGAATACTGGAGTGGGTTACCATCCCCTCCTCCAGAAGATCTTCCCGACCCAGCAATCGAACCTGGGTCTCCTGCATTGCAGGCCGATTCTTCAGAGCTACCAGGGAAGCCCATAATGAGACAGAGTATCAAATAAATAACATCCCACTGAAGAGGGGCAGGAAGGAGAAGGACTAACCTGAGCAAAAAGCACTTAGACAACAAAAAACGCTAACAAATACTGAATGAAGCTAGCAGGCTTCTTTTTCACATAAATATGGTCTAGTAATTATGAATCCATTTCTTACATATTTCAGGATTAACAAATAAGAAAATATATTATGGATCACAGAAAATATGTTAGGGATCATATGTCTACTGTGACAGGTTTCTCAGAGTAGAAAACAGAGAGTTATTAATATTAGAAGGGAAAAGAATAGAATCAATCCCATGGTATTGAAATAAAATTGGAAGTATCACTATAAAGACATTGTTCTTCCTTGTTGGCAGGTAGGTAGGTAAACAGAAATGTGTGGGTATATATAATGAACATTTATGTGTGTGTGTAACATGTATGTGTATATGTCATACATACACACATTATCATATACACATGCACGTGGATGCCCTTCCTAGCCCTATCCACTGAGAAGCCCAGAAGCAATGACTCCCCAGCAGCAATGAACACACCTAGTTAAACCTTGGTTTCTAAATGCTCTTCTCCAGTAAAAACAACCAAGGCTCCTAAGAGAAAGGACCAATTCCAGGACTTGAACAGAAAGTTTTGAGATGCGTCAGGAACATGCTCGGGTGCCAGAAACTACGAAAGTGTTCGAAGAAGGACAGGGACAAGGTAAGTGAGGGAGGAGACAGACTGATGGGCTTCCATCGGCCAGATCTGGGATCAAGTGAGCAAAGGAAATAATGATACGACAGTAAGGGATTATGACCCCCTGAGTAACATAAGACTCCACACAGGAATTCTTTGTACTGCTGTTGCAATTTTTCTGTAAATCTGAAATTATGTCAAAATGAAAGGTTAACAAAAAGTTTTCATTTTATGGAAATTTTAACTTCCTTTAGAGCTCCATAACATCAGAGAGGAAAGCTATTTTTCAGCACCACACTGCTTCATCTCACATGACTGATGACTCATCTCCCCGGCTGGCGGCCACGGCGGCACCTGGTGAGGCACCCCAGGGGCTGGGGTTGGTCACAGGCCAGTTGAGAGGATTTCTGAGAACCAAACACCATGGGCCTCAGCACTCCATACTGACGGGGACGGGTGTCTATCTAGTGGAGTTGTTTCTTGGCAAAAGATACTTAAACTTCTTGACTTGGAGTGTGATTTGATAAATCCACCAGAGAGCCTTCTCTCTGGCTTACTTGGTTATCTCCTCCTTATTCAGTCTTTCCATCCACCTTATAAGACTATATGAAACCATGTCATGTGCATACCTGGCATGTGTGTAAAGTTCTCATGCTCTGAGTATAAAATGATGACAGCATCTGATGTTTACTGAGCATTTTTCATTTCACTGAACTTTTACAGTAACACTGCTAAGAGACTCCTTCATCTTTTTACCTGGTGGAAGGTTCTGCTCACAAATGTCAGAAAGACATCCATCCATTAACACAGTGCCAAATGCGACAGGGGTTGATGACAGAAACCATGAGGCCTGATGCTTTTTTGAGGGTAGGGTAGATTTTCTTAGGCTGTTTTGACAGCTCCCTGAAGCCTCTCTTGACACCCCAGAATTCACTAATATGACACTTGAGCTCTTGGCCTTAAAAGTTTAAAGTACATTTAACTTTTACATTATCAATAAATATTTTTGTCTTTATTCTGCGATTGTTATTTGGGTTAGAGAATGGCCACAGTCTTTCCTCGGTAGGATGAATACTGATGCTTCAAACTAGGCTGTCCCATCAGAGTGTGCTTGGTCCTAGCATCCTGCCTCCATCTATTAGAATCAGAACAATAACTCACAGTGGTTTGTGACTCAGTGTTTTAAAAGTTAAGCAATTCAAATTCACTGAACACAAATCAGAAATAAAAACAGATCATCAAAACTGTAGCTCGCCACATTTCGTGAGGTGATGTCACAATTTTTCTAGCACTTTCACCCAGGGGCAGAGTTCTCATTAGGCACAGATGAAGGCAGGGTGCCTGGCCTCACAGAGCAAAATTCATCCTCTGAGGTCAAGCAGGTATTACTTTCTCTGTTATCATATGAGTTTTCATCTCCTCTAAAAAGAACTTCTAGGTTATGCACAAAAGCTAGTCAACCTTTACACCAATTACACATTTTACAGAAAAATAAAACTTATCAACTATCCAAGATACAAAAGTTAGGAGGCAATGGCCTCTACAGCGCTGAATAAATCATACCAAAATTTCCCCATTGCCAATTAAAAAAAAAAAAATCTCTGATTACTTTTTAATTTGGCACCTTGAAAATATATTCCATTAAAAAAAAAAAGTCACAATCTACTTACAAGTTTTTATATTTCACGTAGAACTCCTCAACTTCTACCTCCTCTCCGGATTCCTTCTGCAACAGAGGAAAATTTCAGGCATATACTTGAAAGCATCTACTAGAATACTCTGAAAGTAATGATTTACTCCTGTGTGGACACACATAGGGCATCGCAGAAGTGGCATGGGACGTTCCTGAAAGGATGAGCACGTGGTGAGCTGGTGGGAGGCAGTCGGATGAGGACCGGCCAGGCGCTACCCGACTGGCTCCGGCTTCTCAGACATGAATCACTTTAACTCCTCCCTAACCACATGCAGCTTCATTCACAACAACCTGACCCCAAATCTGGCTTTCTGCCAAACCCACAGTGTTAAGTAGACGCCAAGTGTACCATTTTCGCAGGCAGCAGCCAATTAGCAACTGCTCTCCTGAATGCCATATGTATTATTTTTGGCTGCCTCATGGCAACTTTACATTGTGGGTTTTGTAATGTTTTAAAATATTTAAAAGACATTTATTCGTCCATATAGTTAATAACTCTAAACAAGAAACCATATAAAACTAAACCTTGTTCCTAGGCTGTAATTTCAGTGCATCACTATTGAGGGTTTTAGTTTGACTCGATGGTACAATTAAAATCTCTCAGACAAGATGTCTCACACACGTAGCAGCCAAATAAAATTAACACTCCAAATACGACGTTGAGGTGAGGTTAACGTGGTGACCCGTCAGCCAGACCGAGAGTGCAGTGGGCAGATTATCTAGAATCTCTCCCTTGATCCTGCCTACCGTCATGTCTGCAGAAGACACCGTGTAGATGATATTTTAAGCATCTCTTTCAATACTTTTTTTTCCTTTTGGTTTTAGGCTGTTAAACAAGTCGTAATATGTAATTTTCTTCTGGAACATTTGATCAGATAAATCAGGGATGTAAAACATAAACACCACTTACAGATGTTCGAAGATTGCTTTTACACTGTTATGAGAGCACCTGCCTGGAGGGTCGCATTTGGCTGCTAGGCGGCCTCAGAGATGCCGCGGAGAAAACTAAGGCAAGTCAGAGCATGACAGAGGACGAACAAAGGAACGGAGACATCTCCTGGGTGACAGACTGGCACCAGGGCCATTCAAAGACACTGGGGCTGCCCTCAATCCTTAGCCTTCAAACTACTGTCAAAGATTGTAGACTAACACTATTCTTCAAAACTCTTACAAGTATCAGCTAAACTTAAATATCAAGCAGCTTTTCCATCTGCCAAGAGATCCCCAATAAGGACACTGAGGAGTGCGGCCAAAAGCCATTAACACGTGGTCCTACCCTCCCTGTAGATCATCATACTAAGTGAAGTAAGTCAGACAGAGAAGGAGAAATATTGGGTGACATATCTTATATGCGGAATCTAAAAAGAAATGATACGCATGAACTTATTTACAAAATAGAAAGAGACTCACAGACTTAGAAAATGAACTTATGGTTGCCAGGGGGAAGGACTGGGGGAAGGGAGGGTTAGGGAGTTTGGGATGGCTATGTACACAGTGCTATATTTAAAGTGGATAAACAGCAAGGACCTACTGTATAGCACAGGGAACTCTACTCAGTGTTATGTGGCAGCCTGGATGGGACAGAAGTTTGGGGGAGAATGGATACATGTAGATATGGCTGTGTTCCTTTGCTGTTCACCTGAAACTATCACAACACTGTTAATCAGCTATACCCCAAAACAAAAAGTTTAAAAAATTAATTTAAGAATTAAAAAAAAATCTGGTCCCGCCCTAACTTCTATAAAGATCATCATCCTAAAACATTTTCTTTTAAGTATCACCAATTTTATTTTAAAGATTTTTTAAAATGCAGACTTATTTTTAAAATTTTTACTGAATTTGTTACAATATTGCTTCTGTTTTAGGTTTTGGGGTTTTTGGCCTCAAGCAGGTGGGTTCTCAGCTCCCCAACCAGTGATGAAACTCGCTTCCCTCACCCTGGAAGTCTTAACCACTGGACCACCAGGGAAGTCCCTATAGCAATAGCGGCTTCTTTTTTCTAAAAAAAAAAAATAATAATAACTTTATTTATTTACTGTTGGCTGTGTTCAGTCTTCATTGCTGCATGAGCTTTTCTCTAGTTACGGTGAGCAGGGGCTACTCTCCAATTGTGGTATGCAGGCTTCTCACTGCAGTGGCTTCTCTTACTGCAGAACACAGGCTCCAGGGTGCGGGGGCTCAGTAGTTGCAGTTCCTAGGCTTTAGAGCACAGGTTCAATGGCTGTGGTGCATGGGCTTAGTGGTTCTGAGGCATGTGGGATCTTCCAGGATCAGGGAAGTATTTCTTGTGTTTCCTGCACTGGCAGGCAGATTCTTTACCACTGAGCCACCAAGGATGCCCCTACAGCAGCTTTTTAACCAATGTGCACAGAAAACCATCTGTGTCCCAGATTTTATTTACTTTTATTATTTTTATATCAATTTTTATTGGAGTATAGCTGATTTACAATGTTGTGATGTGTCCCAGACCTTTCAGTTGTCCAAAATGAAATGTTTGCTAGATGCCTTCAATATATACCAGCAATTACTGTATCGATAAGTTCTGGCTGATTCAAGTCCGACCCTCCCGGACTCACCTTACATTTTTCTAGCCCTAGTATTACCCGGTTCCACACCCACACTTCAGCAATCATTTCAAGACACATTATCTTGGCATACAACCGGAGATTTCAGTAGAAAGCCAAAGATAAGACGGGGCCAGTCAAGGAGAATGAGAAGCCAGGAAGAGCCTAGATCTCATGGTGCTTCTCATAGCATAACATGAAATTTAAACCTCTAATGGAATTCAAATGTCTGGCCTGCTGTTTTAACTTTTTGATGTTAACTATATTTCTTTCAATTCTGAAAAAGTTTTCCAAAATTACATACCTTGGAGGTGGTAAAAAGACAAGCTTTGTCCCTTCCATGCTCTGTCATTTCCTGACTTGACTCTTTCAGAGCCTTCCTCCTGTACTGTCATTACCATCTCATTCTAAGTGGTCTCACCGACTGGAACTGCTAGGAGGGTCTCAAAGCACACAGGATGACCTCTTGAACAAAGAGGTCATTTTCATTCTGCTCAGTTCCGCTCCAGAAAGCTCAGACTTTTAAAGGTGTCAATGCTGTGTCCCTGACTGCCCGTAGATCCATTTTCTTGTTGTGATCAGCTATGCTTCGAGGGGGTGTGCTGCAGAGATCTCAATAAGAGGGTCTCGAGCTCTCTGGGAGCAGGTGATCGGGTTCTAGACCTCACTGAGCAGCAGCTGGAGCAGGTGCAGAATTGTTCCGGGTCCTAGTTCTTTGGGATGTTCTGAATTAGAACTCTGTGCTCTGTTCAGTGACCATTCGTGTTTGATCATCTTCCTGCTCCCAGAACTGTAGGTGGATCCTCTTCCTGCTCCCAGAACTGTAGGTGGATCCTCTTCTCGCTCCAGAACTGTAGGTGGATCCTCTTCCCACTCCCAGAACTGTAGGTGGATCGTCTCCTGGCTCCAGAATGGTAGGTGGATCCTCTTCCCGCTTCAGAACGGTAGGTGGAGCCTCTTCCCGCTCCCAGAATTGTAGGTGGATCCTCTTCCCGCTCCCAGAACTGTAGGTGGATCCTCTTCCCGCTCCCAGAACTGTAGGTGGATCTTCTTCCCGCTCCCAGAACTGTAGGTGGATCCTCTTCCCGCTCCCAGAACTGTAGGTGGATCCTCTTCCCGCTCCCAGAACTGTAGGTGGATCCTCTTCCCGCTCCCAGAACTGTAGGTGGATCCTCTTCCCGCTCCCAGAACTGTAGGTGGATCCTCTTCCCGCTCCCAGAACTGTAGGTGGATCCTCTTCCCGCTCCCAGAACTGTAGGTGGATCCTCTTCCCGCTCCCAGAACTGTAGGTGGATCCTCTTCCCGCTCCCAGAACTGTAGGTGGATCCTCTTCCCGCTCCCAGAACTGTAGGTGGATCCTCTTCCTGCTCCCAGAACTGTAGGTGAATGCCCTCCCCGCTCCAGAACTGTAGGTGGATCCTCTTCCCGCTCCCAGAACTGTAGGTAGATTGTCTCTCTGCTCCAGAACTGTTAGGTGGATCGTCTCCCTGCTTCAGAACTGTAGGTGAATGCCCTTCCCGCTCCAGAACTGTAGGTGGATCCTCTTCCCGCTCCAGAACTGTAGGTGGATCCTCTTCCCGCTCTCAGAACTATAGGCGGATTGTCTCCCTGCTCCAGAACTGTAGGTGAATGACCTTCCTGCCCCAGAACTGTAGGTGGAGAACTAGAGAACTGTTTTGCCCTTCATATCATATAAATATGATCACGCTGGCCTCTTCTGTTTTACTTACAGCAAAACAATGAACAAAAGTGTGTGAATTCATCAGCCCTCAGGGGCATCCATTTAATTACTCACTAAATGGCAGTCAGTTTGATCCGACTCTTGTGACAGTTGAAAACAGCCCCAGTCCCCTACCTTCACCCCTCATTGTTCAAAACTCTTTCTTCAATGGACATATCCAATGAACAACTTGAGTCAAGGCACCACTACTGTGCGTGCACACACACATACACACAAAACACTCAAATTTGCTGGGTTAGTCCAAAAGGGCCTTTGGGGCTTTTCCATAATCTTATGGATGGAAAACCCCCCACCAACTTTTTGGCCAACCCATTATCTCTAGGACAGTTACCAGTAAATTTGAGAGTGCTCTGAAGTAATTTTACATGCTCAGTAGGCTAGTTTTGAGAAATGTGTTTATCTCTTTATTAGACGTCTATAGTAGTCTATCAAAATCCTTATTATTCACATGAAATTGAAAGTTCCAAACATATTAAGCTATACTTGTCCCACTGTTGCCATGAAACAGAACCTTGCTACTGCTAAGTCACCTCAGTTGTGTCCGACTCTATGCAACCCCATAGACGGCAGCCTACCAGGCTCCGCCGTCCCTGGGATTCTCCAGGCAAGAACACTGGAGTGGGTTGCCATTTCCTTCTCCAATGCATGAAAGTGAAAAGTGAAAGTAAAGTCGTTCGGTCGTGTCCGACTGTTAGCGACCCCATGGACTGCAGCCTACCAGGCCCCTCCATCCATGGGATTTTCCAGGCAAGAGTACTGGAGTGGGGTGCCATTGCCTTCTCCGGAAACAGAACCTTAACCAGGCATAAATCAACTCCTTGGCCACCTGGATTCTAAAACAGCCATTCAGCAAATGATAATCCAAGTCTGAAAGACCTTTCCCAAGCACCCTATTACTAAATTAAGCAGTTGCATTGAGGAAACAAAGCTAAACTTTAGGGTGAAAAGGCAGAAATCTTATTAAATAATGCAGAAAAGAATGAGAAAGTACCTTGATAAAAGTAACAATAAAGAAAAGGTATGAATCCATTCTTACTTCCGGCCCAACCTACTGTGTACTCTATCAGAGGTATCAAATCATGGTTTACTTACAAAGAAAATAGGACATCATAAATACAGAATTCACTTTCAAAACTATTTTTGACCTTCTGATACAAAAAGGATTTGAATTGTTTTCCCCCAAGGACAGATGGCTCAAGGCAGAAAGGGCTACACTACGACTCACTGTGCAAAGAGAATTAACTTTTACACAATCCAAAAGTCCATTCTTAAACCTATCTCAGTATTCAAATACAAGTACCACCTATGTTCTTTCCACTGGGTCTCATGCTTGTGCATCTGGGTTTGTTGTTGTTTAGTAGCTTAGTCATGTCCAACACAACACTTTTGCGACCCTGGACTGCAGCCTGCCAGGCTCCCCTGTCCATGGGATTTCCCAGGAAGAATACTAGAGTGGGTTGCCATTTCCTTCTCCAGGGGTCTTCTCCCCGAGGGATTGAACCACTGTCTCCTGCCTTAGCAGGTGAGTTCTTTACCACTGAGTCACCAGGGAGGCCCTAATGTGGGTTCAGAACAACATAAATGCCTGAGCCATCCCCATGTAACATGAGGTGCTGAACTAGGGAAGTTCTGCCAGACGAGTTCTGTGCGTTTGTATGGCTCCATCATAAAGGATGACCCTTTAGAAGCTACAGGGATGAGGTCAGTGGATTGTAAAAACCATTAACTGAGTCCCCACTATGTGTCAGCACTGCACAGGGGCAACTCTGCAGCCCTCAGCCAGTTCCCATAGTGCTGCCAGGGGGAGACAAAGGCACCTTCTCACAGCCAAGTCTTCAATTATTCATGGTAATAGGAAACAGACCGGCGGGGCCAGCTAGAATCCACAGGAAAATCTCAAATTTCCTTTTGTTTCTATTTGCCACACTTTCCTCCACTGTTACTAAGGCTGATAACTAAAGTAACTATTTCGAGAACATTAGCAGGTTAAAAACTGAGTACCTGCTAATGTTTACAATTTTCTGATGGATTTTTTACTGCCCTTTATGAAATACCAGTAATCTACAAGCAAGTCAATGAGTTCCATATTTCTTATTTTAAATCATACCTCAAGGCATATCTCTCCTTCCAGAGAAAATTTCCCATTAATTTTCTTCATCCTAAAATTCACCAATTCAACAAACACTCTACTATCCTCACATACAATTACAGTGATTTTTAATCTCCGGTGATAAGATGAGCCTGGTCATCTCTGTTGAGATCTCATATTCATCAGAGAGGAAACTCTCAAGGTCAAAGAGTCACCAGGTAGGAAACTCCATATATCTTCATTCTCTACACTTCTTTTGAAAATATCTTTTTTTTTTTTTAACTTTTTATTTTGTATTGGGATATAGCCGATGAACAATGTCGTGATAGTTTCAGGTGAACAGTGAAGAGACTCAGCCACACATACACATTCTGTGCGTGGGATTTTGATACGATGACACCCTCGGTTGGTAATGAAATATCCGCTCCATTTCACTGCAGTGAGCTGGGCTTGTGTCTCCCTATCTGACTGAATACTCTGGCTCAGCATCACCCAGCAGAGTTCTCTGCACCATCTTGAAAATATCTTGACATGTTGCTTTCATTGTCATGTGAACCAGAATGCTATCTTCTGATAAAAATCTATGCCTTGAATAACACAATAGAACAGCAAAAGAGGCTGGAGCAAAGGCAAAGAATTTACCACTGGTACAATACCACTTCAAGGATCTCTAGAAAGTATTTGAAGAGTTGTTGTTAAGTCACCAAGTTGTGTCCAACTCTTTGTGACCCCCCTGAACTACAGCACACCAGGCTTCCCCGCCCTTCACTATCTCCCTGAGTTTGCTCAAACTCATGTCCATTGAGTTGGTGATGCCATTCAACCATCTCATCCTCTGTCGCTCCCTTCTCCTCCTGCCCTCAATCTTTCCCACCATCAGGGTCTTTTCCAAAGAATCAGCTCTTCACATCAGGTGGTCAAAGTATTGGAGCTTCAGCTTCAGCAAAAGTCCTTCCAATGAGTATTCAGGCTTGATCTTTAGGATTGACTGGTTGCATCTCCTTGCTGTTCAAGGTATTCTCAAGAGTCTTCTCCAGCAACACAATTTGAAAGCATCAATTCTTTGGTACTCAGTCTTCTTTATGGTCCAACTCTCACATCTGTACATGATTCCTGGAAAAACCACAGCTTTGACTACACAGACCTTTGTTGGCAAAGGGGTATCTCTGCTTTTCAATATACTGTCTACGTTTGTCATAGCTTTTCTTCCAAGGTGCAAGCATCTTTTAATTTTGTGGCTGCAGTCATCATCAGCAGTGATTTTGGAGTCCAAGAAAACAAAATCTGTCACTGTTTCCGCTTTTTCCCTATCTATTTACCATGAAGCGATGGGACTGGATGCCATGATCTTCGTTTTTTGAATGCTGAGTTTTAAGCCAGCTTTTTCAAAGATTTCACCTTCATCAAGAGGCTCTTAAATATTTCCTATTTGATAAACCCAGGAGCTCACTTTAAATCTTGTAATTCCTCCACTTCTCATCTCTCTCACTGGAAGTTACACTTTGTATACACTTTACTTTTTTTTTTTCCCAGAAAAAAAAGCTTATTTTACATGTCAAAACAATGAGGCTATACTTCCACCCACCTTGAAAGCAAAGAAAAAGAATTAACTGTGCACCTGATGATGATTCAAGCCAGAAGACAGACACTTATACCTAAAGGAGACCATCTCTAGAGACAAACAAACCAAACACAGTTTGCTGGAACATGTAAATGTACCTGGATGCCTATGTACTTCTTCAAACTAAAGCATTTTCTCAAACTGATCAAAAAGGGGCAAGGTTGACAGGGAGTCTCCATCAATAACAGATGCAGTGTTCCTGGACTTCATTGTCACAGTGTGTGTGCCCCTCAGGGACAAGGGCACCAGGCTAATAAAGGATACTTAGGGCTCACCTTCATGAATCAACATGAATTTCAAATAATTTGGAAGGATAAGGCATATTATTTTCAAAACTTATACTGAAAATAGTTCAGTATTTCACTTCTACAGTAACAAAAAAAATACTAGTGAATATTTCAGTTGCATATGAGAGGACTTCCTGGGAGTCCAGTGGTTACGACTCTGCACGTTCACTCTAGGCGGTGCAGGTTCGATCCCTAGTTAGGGAAACTAGGATCGCACATACTGCAACCGAAACAAACAAACAAAATCCCCAATCAAACAAACAAAAAAAGAAATTAGAATTCAACTGCATATGAAAAAATGCTGTAAAAAGTATGAGAAAACACCTACTTGCTAAAATGATAAAGAGAACTTCCAGGATTGCGGGGGGGGGGGGGGGGGGGGGGGGTGCCATAGGGACCTTCCTGAGAAAGATGACAGATTCACGTCTATGATTTTTTATGAATAATATTTATGAAAAAGGCAGCCTACGAGTCCTATACATTTCTTTTGCGATGTTCTGAGTTCCTGCCTACTCTAAATGGGGTAATAAAGCACTAACTGTTTGATACATTTTAATTTCATCTGGGGTTGAATATCTCAAAGATTGATATTGGACTAATATCAATTAGACAGGATTAGAACCATTAGCAGAAGTTTTATTTTACAATAGTGAAATTTTTAAAAGGAAATTGTAAAACAAAAAATAATTCTGAGTCATACCCACACCACAAGTTTTGCTAACTCCACATGGCGCTTACCTGTTTTTTTACTGAACGACTACTCATAATTTTTTCTACCACTGGACCATCTGCATCAACAGATTCCTAAAAAATAAAGCAAAAGGGATGAATGCAAACAGACAGCATGTCATTCTAAGCTATAAAAGTGAGAAACCATTCCCTTTCGCCTCTCCCTCCAAACCCTTTAAATTCATACTGGGCAGGATCGCCAGTGGGAAATAACGATTGAAAAGAACAAAAATCTCCCTCTGCAGAAAGGCAAAAAAGAAGATCTGTGTTTATTACTTTGCGATTATGTGGTTTAATTGCATGGTCTAGCATGGGTCCCCAAAGCCAAGGAGCATTCAGAAACTCCAGCTGCCAAGAGAAATGATCTCCGCCTGATGGCAAAGACCTGACTTCTCCCTGTCTGGACCCATGGGGTAAATATACTCATCATTCTGTTATTGTAGGCAGCTTTGATCTACGGAGGTCACACAAAACGTTACAGAACAATCTGACAGAGTGCAAATTACGAATGAAATACAAAACTGCATTTAATATATTTTTCAGTGGGTTACCAGTTTGTTAACTAAAGCACAGTGATGGTAGGAAGAGGATTTTAAAAGAGAGAGGGGGGAAAAAAAAGATCTTCACAATAATCAATCCTCCATTACTACCCATATTTTATAAGCTCTTTTATCCATCATTTACATTGCACGGAGAATCAAGTATGCCCTGCTGGGTACTACATGGCAGTAATTTCATAAAGGGGTTCTTATGATGCTGAGCAGCAGGAGACAAGCCTGAGTGGCTTATTAAAGTCCCAGAAGCTATACAGCACTGAACTCTCGGAGGGAAATTCAGTCTCCCTGCAGCCCAGCTCTGACTCATCCTCAACAGGGACCATCAATTCTCCAAAACGGTGTCAAATTATGTATCACAGGCTCGCACTACAATAAATTTCAGTGAATAGGGTTTTTTAAAAAACCTACTTTTAAACCACTGATTTCCCAAAGTGTGTTCGCCAACATGAGATGGATGTTTCCAGCTCAAAGTCCGATGCTTCAGATGAAGTTCTCAGATACCAGCTATAAAATCTCCAGCCTACTCTTTGAAATGCATGCAGGAACCCCGAACACCTGGTCACTCACCTGTGGCTCCGACTGTGAGGTGGTGGAGGGGGAGTCTCTCCCAGCAGCATCTGCGTCATCGGCCTCCTCATCAGAGATCTTGAACTCTAAGTCCTCGGTGTATCGCTTTCTCTTCACTTGCCTGCTGGACCGTCGCTTCTAAAACAAAAACCCGCCAGGGAGGGCTTAGAAAGCTGATGCTCATTTCTGTTTCTTAGAATGGCAAGGGTACATTTATATTATAAAATAACAATGATCTTAAAGAAAAGTCAGTGACTATAACCCTGTAAATCACACAAGACATCACACTGGCAACAAATATGATGGGAAAGGGGGAAATCTGAAGTCAGACACCTCGCAGGTCAAGGTCCTGCCACTCCCGGCTGTGTGGCCTTTAACTGCGCAATGGTAGTAATGACACATCCTCCTCCTCATTCAGGCGGTGAGTTGCTCAAAAGTGAAGGCAATACTGAAGCTGAGTGGTGGATATGTAAGACTTCATTAGGCCATCCTAATGAAGGATGTTTTGTATGTTTTAAAGAAAATTTTTTTCTGTGATAAAAAGTCTAAGAAAACTGAAGGCATTAGAAGATACTTTGTGAATTATAAAGTTCTATATGACTACAGTTAGATTATTATCCAAGGTACCCAATAAGATTTCAGAGGTCCATTTAAATAGAAGGTGTGAACTTTAATCTTGGTCCTAAAAGAAACAGTTTGAACATTTTTGAAGAGATGAAGGACTGAATGGCAGAATTTACAATGAGCAACTATGATAAGGAACTTTACTTTTAAATTTTTTGACTGCACTGATTAAAATGCAAAGGACTGTTAACAGTATTAGTAGGAACACTGGCAAGATGCTGTCTCATCCAGTGGTCAAAGCAGAACCTAATACACTTTTGCAGGACCAGTGTGGTCAAAATGTAAAACGTGCCCACTCATCCTGGCAAGTAAACTCCTAGGAAGCTACAGGAAGCATCCAGAAGACAAATGATTAACTAAAAAGAAAAGCAAGTCATGTAACAATTGGTTGCTTACAATTCTAAGATGAGAAAAACCTTGTGTGTCTATCTGAATGTGTGGGCCATCGATATATTAACTCCTCCAGAGAAACACACAGCATATCTTGTTTACTTTCCTATGACCCAATGAATATTTGTTCAAAAAAATTAATGTATATGTGTATGTTTTCAATAATAGGAAAAAAATCTGAAAAGACACAACAAACTGTTAAAGCTATTAATTATGGGGAGTGAAATAAATGGAGCAGAAGGAAAGATTCTGCATTTTTTGTTCAAAACAATTCTAGACTGCTTGACCTTTCTGATATACAAATAGGTTTGTCTGTTAATTTAAAAGGGAGATAAATAACTTTCTCATTAATATGTGTATGTGATAAAATCTAAGCTAACTCTAAAATGACTTGTGTAAGTTTTAAATCACTGACCAAGGCAAGACTATTACAGATGAACTGGCAAAGCACACAGAATAAAAAGAATACGGAAAAAAGTAACACTGATGCAAACTGCTTTCTAAGAGTTACGAAGAAAAACTTTCTCAAGAGCCTTGTGAGTTTTTTAAAGTTGGGACAGTAAGGCAGAGAGAAGCAAATCACCCCACCACATGGACCTTGGGAGGTATGGGCCAGAGACCGACAGGGCCCAAGTCAGGACCACCAAGCTCCAGCACCCTGTACCAGAGAACAGGACCCACTGCGTTTTACTGTATTAAGTCTGTGCTTCCCCTGCTCTTAAAAGGGGGTGGGAGGCTGCTCACAATACAACTGGTACAACAGGACCATCAGATGGGTCATTGGAGACTGTGAACTTTTAGCTTCTACATCTAGGTATTGGGGGGAAGTAGGGGGGAGGCATCCAAATTCTGACTTTCCCCTTTGACCTCCCTCTCCTCTCCAGAAAAACCAATTCCATGTGGAGGTGACACAGAGGCTAGTGGGGGTCCTGCCACAGCCCATCCTGCCCCACGTCACCTTGTGAGCCCTGGCACTGCATGTCCCCATGAGAATAAGCCTGGTCTCTCACTGCGTGACCCTGGACGAGTTGTTTTAGGGACCTCAGTTTCCCGATCTGTAGAATAGGGGTAATGGTAGTAGCTGCCTCATAAGTATGCTGTGACGATCACAGAAGGAAATTCACTGGAAGCATTCAAAATGGTGCAAGACAGGTGCTAATGCCAAATGCAATTAGTAGCATTATGGTCATCAGTATCAAGCTCCACTTTTGCAAGGCAAGTCAGGAAGCAGTGAGGCTCTAAAGTCAGGCTGCATTACACAGCCTCCTTCCTCTCTTCCCACAGCTCATCTGGAGTAATTCCTCTTCTGCCTCACTTTATCACCTCCCACTTCTGGCTGTCAATTTCTTTAGGATGTAAGAGTCTATTATCAGGAACAACATTTTAATTTGGTGAGATTTAGCATAATCTCTGTATTTCATTTGATGTATCAATTTCGCTAAATGGAAATAGATTAATCTTTATTTTCATCTTTATGTCATTACTGTAAGGAGAACCTGCTACGAATGACACATCTGTGATGCTTTGTCAGGTTTCCATGGTTGGGGCCACACTGCCCCAGGATTCTTTCAATGCAAGTGACTAACTGTCCTTGGGCAGAGTCTAAGACAAATCCACTTTAAACTAAACCCCACTCTGATAATGAAGAAATGTTCCAGCGCAATAAGACAGAGAATTTTTTTTTAATAGAAATGTATGTATGGTGAATATAACTTTTGTAATGAAAGTTTCTCCTCATATCAACTTTGTGTTACATAAGAGTAAAAAAAAAAAATACAATTAGAACTCAATTTTCTGAACTGTTTAAATGTCATATGGCTTCTCTACCTTCTAAATAATAGCTGATTGTAAGTTCATTTATTTTGGGTATCAAGGTTCCTTTTCCAATTTCCCAACATAAAATAATTTATTACATAATAGGCTTCTTTAAGATCTGTTAGATTAGTATTATTTAAAAGATTTGGGGAGTATGGCTGATTCATGTTGATGTTTGAGAGAAAACAACAAAATTCTGTAAAGCAATTATCCTTCAATTAAAAAAGAAGAAAAAAAAGGTGGGGGGGGATCAAAATAAAACATAAGAATTGCACTTAAAGCTCAAAACTTTTGAATTAACACAAAAATAACGTGTTAAACTTGGATTGTTTTAAGAGTTTTCTTATAGCTAAAATAGGTAGACTGAAGAGGAGATTTAAATGTGTTGTCACAATCTCACTGTGGCAGTACTTTGTGAGACAATTTTCAGTTGGCTAAAAGAAAAAACAAGACATGGCGTTTACTAGAGTTTAAACAAATCAATCATAAAACTCAAGAACTACATGCCCTTTACTGAAGCGTGTGCTACAGGAAGAAACACAACAAACCAGCAGGCAACATCACTTCCTGTGCGGAGACACAGGAGGGACCCTGAGAAAGAGAGACTTGTGTGGTTACTGACTTCAGCTGTGCAGACCAGAACAGTTCAGCACCAGCCAATGAGACAGGATGCACCGATGTCCATTTGCATTGATTAGCGTTTTCTATAACTGAAATGCAGAAGGGGAAAAACAAAACAAAACAAACACTGGTATTTCATAAAGTCCATTTGGGTCTGCATTAATGCAAATGGATTTTTAAGATTCAGTAGTGTTTGTGAAAGTACAGAATTTTCTTGACCTGTGTGAAAGTCTTCTTCATATTGTCCAAATACTACTGCATGAAGGTCCTAGTTTAAGCAAAGGCAATTGGGGGGGGGAAACACCTGTGAGCATAAAAATTAAACTCAAAATAATTAAAAATACTTTAGTTTAAAACTCCCTAAACAATTAAAAATATCTACTCACCTCCCCCATATCTTTTCACTGACATATAAAGTCAGAGGAGATTACAAAATTAACTCAAACTGCCAGAGGTAATCACTATGTTAGTTATAGAACCAAACCAAGCCAAACCAAAACACATTCATTCATTCATTCTCTCTTTCCCCCTTTCAGGTCCTCTTAGGTTAGGCCCTTCTGTGACTTTATTGGTATCAGGGAGTTCTAGTTAAACACACACACACAAACAAAAGCTATCTGAAATTCTTTAGCACAGAGCTGTATATTGCAAGTACTTTGTTTCTAACTTTGAAGCAAATTAGTAGGTACAAGGAGCACTGAATATGCACCAAACCATATGTCAGAAACCTTAAGATGAGGTACAGATTACATCTTCCACTTCGTTCTGCAATATAATTGACAGGGAACCAAACTTAGGAGAAATTTAGAAATGTGGATGAAGCTCTTAATGAACCAATATATTAAGAAGACATTAACACTAACATATACATAAACATCAAAAGATACCTTCACAGAAATAAATATCAAGAGCCTGTTTTATTTATCATAGAGTCAAAGATGGCAAAACCACGAAGTCAGGAGTTTAATTTCGGGCTGGCCGCCGCCCAGCTCTCATCACAATGGATATAATGTTCCAGACAACAAAAACCCATCTTTACAGCAGCTCTATAACAAAGACAGGTAGGTCCAGTGCACTTGATATGCAGCTAAAGTTACCCACGCTCAACAACTATGGTTCAGGATCAGAATAAAGGTATTACCTGAACACCTGGGTCTTCATCGTCTTCGGGAGGAGGGGATGGTGGGGGCGTTTTGTCCAAGTCTGAATTTTCAGAACCTTCTGTTTTTCCCTTGTTGACCTTTTTCTTCAAAGCACTTGCTTCTGAATCAGGTTTCTTATTACTAGAATTCAAAGTGGATCACTTAATGTTCACTTTTTCATGAGGTTTTCCACACACCCCATGCATCTGTTTCCCACATAAACATCCCCTAAGTATCAATAACCATGGATAAATCAAAGCATGATGGCCATCGAGAGTTAAACAGTACTTACTCTCAATTAATTTTTACAGCAAAACCCCATACCGATGACCTTCGGCAAATTTCTGACCTAATTATAAAGAAATGGCATGCAAAAACTGCTAATAATCACACAGAGTACATTTGTTCGTCGAGACAATGAACAGTCTCTGCCAATACAGCAAGCCCTGACGAAAAATCGGATTAAGAAGTTGTTTTGCTATCAAGTTTTTAAGGCACCAGAACACGTTTTTAAAACTTTCAAGGAAAGCTAGAACATAATGATCATTTCTTTATATCTCCTGCAGGTAACTTTAAATACTCCTAAGTCCTTTTCTTGACCAGTAGTACTGCATGTCCTCTTTTACATCATTTAGCTACATTTTAATCCAATTTATAATCTTTTAAAATATAACAAAATATATAACAATTTCCTCTTCTACACAGTTTTATTTAATGCTGTGTTCTTAAGTAAAAATAAGCTTTATTTTGGTGCTAGGCATTTTTTTAAGGTGGCACAATAGCCTGTTTTTCAAAAGCTAGGTCTCAAAAATACAAAAACACAGCAGAGCAACCCTAATAATTCAAGTTCAAGATCCACAGCGTGTTTCCATCAAAGGTTAACATGATTTGAATGTTACCAAAGTCAAAAGACAAGGATGAACTGTAAGAAGAAAAAAAAAGATTTTAAATTTAAGTCTACCATCACCTTTAGAAACTTTATCTGCAATTCTTTTAGAATGCACACCTAGTGCCACCTTTCACAGCAATTTCAAAACCAGCCTCAAGGTTTCCTAACATTGTTTATTATCATTTATTATCCAACATTTAAAACAATCCAACCTCAGTAATAATTACTTTTTACCATTGAAAACAAAAGATCCGTTTCAAAAACCTTTAAAGAGTTTGACCTTGTAAATTCCTTAAAAAGTATGCTGCCAGAATGCATTAAATAGCATTTTTTTTTCCAGTCCCAACTATTACAAAAGGAAAAGAGGCCAGGATACCTACACGTTTTTATTTCAGTAAAGCACATGTCATGTAAAATATTTCAAAAGTATGTGTTAATATAACTGCACACCTAAAAGGGATTTTTGTAACGAATAAATAAGATATTTGATAATACTAAAGTAGTCATTTTCAAATCCTCAGAGCTTGTTTTTATTTTGTGCTGTTAATATCTTAGCCTAGTAAATAGCCACATAAGGAAAAAACTTACAATGATTCAAGATTATAGCAAACAGCAATTAGGTTTAGACTTCTTTTTAATTTAAAAAAAAAAAAAAAGGCAGTGTCCTAAAAACTTTAGGCCCCCGAAAGATTCACAGAAAGCATAATATTTTTTAAATTAAAAAAAAAAAATCCATACAAGAGTTCCTCATCCAACTATCCCAGTGTTTATGCTACACATGGACAGCAGTCTCCCCTACTATGAGGCTCCATTCCCAGCATTTATTTCCGCTCTAACTGCCACAAATTATACAATACTACAGCTGAACGCTGGGCCCCTTTCCTTTCATCTGCACGCCAAGAGCAATCAGATTACCCTGGTAACCAGCGGTCACATGACCAGCACCTGCTCTTTTGGCTGGATGCCACTGACTAAAGCCATCTGCTTCCCTCAATCAGCTTTCAAACATTCTCAACACCTGCGCTGCAGTGTTTTGTGGTTTCTTTTATCAAATCAGTGCAAAACTGCTTCCAAAACTTTACATATTTCTCAAATTTGTTTAATCAGAGGTAGGCCTGTCACGGAGTTGAACAGCTGCCAGGTAAAGCAAGTTGGCAGCTCGTCCTCTGCCCGTGCCCTCTCCACCCTGGAGCGCAGGACACCATTTGATTTAGTGGGGTTACTGCACCCGGGGTGAACCATCCTCCAGGAGAGAAAGGCTCGCTGTCCCAGAGCCCGCCGGAGCCCAGGTCTGAGGAGATGTCAATCTGCTGAAGAAGAGACGTGCTCATGCTTTTCCATCTGTCCTTGGCTGGGGACGCGCACCATGGAAGCTCTGAGACCACCCGAGGTCGGACGGGACCCCTCCCAGTGCAAGGACAGAACGCTGGCAGCCCAGGGAAGCGCCCACCCCAGCTCCGATGACTGGAGGATTTCTAATCTCAGTAGGTCCTGTGTTGTTCATGCTGCTCAGAGGCAGCTAAGCGTTTCCTTGCTAACATCTTCTCATGACATCAACATATAAACCAGGAACACATGAAGAAGTCAAATGCTACAAAGTCTTCATGTCACCCCAACACATCAAGGACCAGACAGAGTTATTTACATCAGATTGCCTTTGCCACTATTTTGCAGTAAGCTCATTTGGACTTTCAACTGTTACATTAAAACTGCTTTGCCCCCAAAAAGCCAGAATCAGAAATTTTTTTTTTCCCAGCCAACGAGAGTAATCAGAGCACTGATTTCAGACAGCCCTCAGTTCAAGTTTCAACTCTGTCATTGCTAATCTGTCTGTGATCCTGGACACATCTTTAAATTTCCCTGAGTTTCAGTTTACTCATCTACAAAATGAGGTTACTAATTACACCCTGCTCCAAGACTCGATCTTTCCAGCGCCTGGCACCCACGGCTGGGAACTGTTCTCTGACTGTGGCTCAGACCCACGGGGCAGAATAACCAGCGGACACTTAGGGACAGGACACACTACATTGTGACCACTTCATCTAAGCCACTCAAAGAGAAGGAACATCCTGTATCAACAGAGCTCAACACCAGCTCAAAGGACAAACAAGCAGACCAGTCCAGCAGCCACTGGTTTAGTGCAGACATGTATCACGTCCCACCATGCCTATCACAACACCCAACTGCTGGAAAAAGAACACGAATCCCAGGGCCACAGCCGAGACTCAGATGTGTGAGGTTCAAAACTGATCTTTCATGATGTCAAAGCCAAAACATACACATTCCTCTTCCAAGTTATAATCCAGAGAGCTTGAGTGCTCGGAGAGGGCAGCTCTTCCAGTAGGGGAGAAGGGAATGGTATTAACAAGGATGCTACACCCTTTGACCAGACACTACGAGGTGGGGGAAGAGGCCCGTGGGCTACTTGGCGCAGATCCACAACCTCACGGCGTGGCGCCTCCAACAGCTGCAGCGCTGGCCTTGGCCTGGCGCCCCAACCGCAAGGATGGTGAGGAAGATTGGGCTGCACGGAGTCCCACCCTGAGTGGCCTCAGTGGAGAAGCCACGTCTGTCCTCATGCCTACCCTAGACCGGCTCTGCCCACCTCCTTCCCCAAGCTCTGAGATGTGGTCCTGCCACCCGAACAACACCCGCAAAGCCATCCTCCGGGCATCACCAGGGCAGCTGGCTCACAGGCAAACCTGACCAAGTCATTCTGCTGAAGCCCAGTCCCACGTGTATTGACATCTGAGATTCTGCATGCAGCTTTTACAGTCGGCGATGTGAACTTTCTTTTTCTACTCTTCCCACATCCTAAGCCCTCCATCCTCCACCCTATGGATACACAGAAGCACTTTTGAAAGCATACACATGTCTCCTCAACCTCCACTGCCCCTCGCTTACTCATCTGCAAGGCTCAGGTGGACATCACTCACTCAGAGAACCATTTTCCGGCCACCAAAAACTGGATTAGTCAGATCGCACACCCTCGACATGCCACACAACATACCCCACACACAAGGGATATTTAAAACACACAGCCCTGGGGGCTAACATGACTGCAATGCAGTGAAACTGAAGCACTGTGTGTGTATGTTTTTCTCCAACTATCCTGTAAGCTCAAGAAGGAACTGTGTCTTATTTATCTCTGTATTCCTCATGCCTGGTCAGGTGAGGTTAGCTGAGTGATTTAACTAAACAGTAAAAGTAACAGGGAAAACAACAAACACCTACACAGCCCTGACTATTTGCGGCTCAAGCTCTCTGCTTGCTAACGCATTTACGATAACCCCACATAGATTCTATCTTTATGAAGCTCAGTAAAGTGAGGCTAAAGTACTACCCAAACAGAGTGAAACCCAGCAATGCCTCAAACCCTGTACATCTTTATACTTCCCCTCTGTACTCACAAAAGTTCTTTCATTTCCTGATCCTTATCGCCCATCATTACTGCTGTGGCCGAGATGTAGGGCCACCCCTTGGTGAAGCTGGGCGGGCCCCTGTATTCTTGGAAAGGGGACTTCTTTCTGGGGATGTTGCTGGCTGTTGGCAGGGCCACTGTCCCTCTACCAGCTTTACTTACACGTCACGTTTCACCATGAGAAGCAGGTCACGGTGGTGGGCAGTTGGATGTGCTCAGGGTCAATGGCTAAGTGACACTTAGGTCACCTTGACAGAATGAGCTCTAAAGTTCTGTTCCCCGTCCCATGTGATCAAAGCCTGCACCACCCTGATGAGAACTCCGAGAAACAAGTGGTGGGTTCAGAGAGGAGGGATTTACAGGAGGGGATTCAGCCCCTCAGAAGGATGGTATTCAGCACGTGGCTGTAAGAGTTCACAGCCATGGGCCAAGGGATGGTCCCTAGAAAGGGGCCGGATACATAAATCCCAGCTTGGATACGGCACATGGACAATGAAGATTTTCTTTGGTGAGAAAGAGTACAGGTTTTTTAAACAAGATTTTATGCAAAGGACCAGGACTTATAGGAAAGCCAGCTAGCTGCCCTGGTTTGTTACAGAGTGTAAACATCGGTTAACATTAGCCAAAGAATCTAAGTCCTCCAAGGACAGGAAGTTTGAAAAGGAACCATATTGTGGAACCAAATGGGATCAGAGGAATAGAGTCAGCTAGTGAAGCAGCTGAACAGCAGCAGGGACTCACCACACAGATCCTCAGATGGGACACGCTAGTGAAGGGCCTCCTCACATTGGGCTCAGAAATGAAGTAAAACTAATGAGGTAAGCATGAAGACAAATTCTGCATGACAGACAAGAAACCCAAACATCACCACTTTCATAAGGCCATCAGTGTTCCCTGGACCAAGGGCCCAGTGGTGGTCAGCAGCCAGTCCAAATGCTTGAGACTCCCCACAAGGAGAGTACCAGGGTGGGATGGGAGGACTGAAGCAAGGCCCCCTTTGCCCACAGCCTCCCAGCAATCAGCCCTCAGGTGCTGAGCCACCCCCGACTACTTCTCAATGCCACCCACAAATTCTTCATCCCATGCTCCTGTTTGAGAAAGAGAAAGTAGGAGAGCTGAGAAGTGAACGAGAGGGGATTAGAGAAAGGAATTCTGTTTTACTTCTGAACAACAAACTTCAATGACAATCAATAAACTTTTTAAGTTATTGATTACTTATTAACTTATTACTTTAAGTAGCTCTTAGAGCATCAACTACCCCTGAAGTACCTTAACTGTACTAAATTTCTAGAAAGGGAAGTCTAGTGACCCTCCAGCTAATGTGTCATCGGATCCCAGAAGCTCAGCAAACATCAGCATCAGCCCACGGCTCTGCCTGGCACTGAAACACAGCGGAAAGGATTGGGCACAGCACCCATCACACAACTAGGGCAGAAAGCAGGCCTTTCACTGCCCTTCTACCATGGATATTCTTCCAAGAGCCAAACAGCAGGGCCGATATTTGGCAGCTTGTGCCAAGTCCTAAGATGCTCGTCTGTTTCATGAGCAGCATTCCCACGACCAGGACGGAGACAGTGTGGGTGGTGGTAGCAGCCAGAGCCCAACTCCCTAGATTCAAAATCATCTTCTCTGATGCGCCAGGGTGGCTGAAGCCAACCCGGGAGATGGGCAGCCCACTCTCGGTGTAACTGGGTGAGGTCCAGAGGTGGAGAATTAGGCTCAGCAAATGTAAGGCCCATGAGGCAAAAAAAAAATAAATCTCACCACCCATCCAGACAGGAGAGGCAGAACTCCCACGACATTACACTGTTCCTACAGGAATCAGGGTACACATAAAATTAGTCATCTAATGGAAGTTCAAGGGTGTTGTTTTTCTAAAATTAAAAGAGACACAGAGAGAGATGAGAGCGAGAGGCAGAGAAAGCAGCGTCTTTTCTCTTAATCCTGTACCCTCCAGCTCCCTATTCGACATTGAGAGCTCAGTCACACAGGCATCTATGGGGAGGGTAGCTGAGCAAGGACTTGCCTCTCACGTGCCTGATGCTCTCACAGTGGCTTTGCATCCAACATCCCACGAGGGGCTTTGGGCAGAAAACAACCAGCAGAGAGAGCTTTACATATCACGTGACAGGTTCCACATCCATACAAAACTTCATACTTTTCAAAAACGTTTTCATAACCATAGAAATCTTTTAACAATAATTTTGGCGCTAGTGGTAAAGAACCCACCTGCCAATGCAGGAGACTTAAGAGATACCAAGTTCGATCCCTGGGTTGGAAAGAGCCTCTGGAGGAGAAAAAGGCAACCCACTGCAAAATTCCTGCCTGGAGAATCCCCATGGACAGAGGAGCCTGGAGGGCTACAGTCCATGGGGTTGCAAAGAGTCTGACCCGATGGAAGCGACTTAGCATGCACATGTGATTCCTCCTGCTCCTCATCTTCCAACTCTGATGTCACCACCATGTCTCCTATGCTCCACCCTAAAACCCCACTTAGGAAAGACTTCAAAGGAATGTGTCTCCAGGAAAACCACCCTTCACACCCATCCCTCTGCCTTTACCTCTCCTCAGATGGGTGCAGTGGGACCTACCTCACCTCCCCCCTACAGACCACAATGCCAGCAGGCCTCCACTCTGAATTCCACTGCAGCTCGCTGGACAGGCAGGGCCGAACCCCCCGCAGGCCCAGTGTGGTCCATGCCTGCACTCAGCCCAGAGCATGAGTCAGCAGAACTTCTGTTAAGGATCAGTGTTGCAGGGCCTCCTCTGTCCCCAGTAAGTGTAAAAGGACTCAGGTGCTGTCAGATGTCAGTCTGTACTGAAAAGCAGCTGAATGCTCTCCCTCCATGCTCGTCTTCATTTAAGATAAACCAGAAGGGGGAAATGTCAGAATGTGGCCTGTCACTGGCACAGGAAAGGCTCCCAGGTGGTTCTCCCGAAAGAAAGAAGGATTTGGGATTAAGACCCTGGGGACACGTTTGCTCTCTTCTTACTTCTGAGTCTTTTTGGCTTCCCAGGAGGTGTTATTGGTAAGGAACTTGCCTGCCAATGCAGGAGACATAAGAGACATGGGTTTGATATCTGGGTCGGGAAGATCCCCTGGAGGAGGAAATGGCAACCCATTCCAGTACTCTTGCCTGGAGAATCTCATGGACAGAGAAGCCTGGCGGGCTACAGTCCATGGGGTTGCAAAGAGTCGGACATGACTGGGCGACTGAGCACACACATGGCCCACTTATCAAAGAGAAGACAGTCTTTGAGATGAGCAGGTAAGGGGGTACCTGGCTACACCCCTGGCCCAGGGCTTGGATGTACTGACCAGGGGCAGACAGAGCAGGCCAGTGGGCAGGCAGATCGCATGATGTTCGTGAGAAGTTCTTCTTATATCTTCACCAACACCGAAAGGGCTCAACAGTCCTTTTGTGCCACATGTTAGAGAAACCTATACCTGCTTGAGGCACAGTATCTAAAACACCTAATTCCGTCTGTACAACTTAGGTCAAAACCAAGTCACAGCACGTGAGTAGAAGCAAGAACAAATAGAAGAAGAGCTGCTGGCTTAAGTCAGTTTATCTGATGGGGAGACACCTATCGAGGTCTTCTGTACTTATTAGTAAAATGAGTTTAATGGTTTGTTTTTGTGTGCAAGTAATTTTACATGTTTAAGAGCACACTATAAAATATGTATTAGTAAAAAAAAATATGTATTAGTTAGTTGAAATACATCACCACTGGGCTTGCTGACTGAATGACTGAATAAAAGTATTTCTCAGGTAAATGCTGCTACTATCTAGGACCATAATTGAGAATATAGTATCTGAAAAGCTACAGTTGTTAGAAGAAAGTCACCACATAAATATTAATGAAAGTGTGGTATGCAAAAAAATACACTTTACGTGTTTTTGGTACTTAATATATCTTTCTAAAACAAGAACAGTATGGTTGCTTTCCACTTTAAAATAAAATATCTTCACTCTTAATTGAGAAGTAGCATTTTTAGCTTCCTAGTAACTTTAATACTGGAGGAGGCGGGGAGGGGAAGAGTGGAGAGGGGAACAAGGAATCAGATGAATTCCTAGAAACTGCATGAGAAGCAAATCTCCATGGCGTCATTGAACTGAATTTTCAACAGTCAAGTCACACCCTTTGGCCAAGTTCCCTTCTTTATGTACATTCAAAGAATCTTTATATAGCTAAATGCGCCACTAAATCCTTCAAGAGTCATTCAAAGGAAGCACTTCCTCCAAATTCTCTTTGCACAAGGTCCAAGCATACACAACAGAAAACGCATTGAAGGGAAGGCCACAAATCCTCAAATTTCAGCTCTGTAACCCTTTCCATATGCAAAAAAGCATCCTTTCCAAGCCACAAATGTCTTAGCCCTTATTTTCAATATTAACTGGCAATATTTGAAGGCTATAAAGACACCTGGAGAGTGCACAGGAAAAACATGTGGAAAAATATATATTTAAGGTAAAATGGAAAGGGAGAAAAAAGATATAGTTCTAATTAGAAAAGAGGAATATGGCCCATCCTTTTTTTTTTCATCATTAAGATATTAAGTGACTCTTTCTGAAATGCTGACACCTTTTTCTGTTTCACTACCATTGTATTATGCAGGGTTTCCCTGGTGACTCAGCAGTAAAAGAATATGCCTGCAATGCAGGAGATGCAGTTTCGATCCCTGGGTCGGGAAGATCCCCTGCAGAAGGAAGTGACAACCCATTCCAGTATTCTTGCCTGGGAAATCTCATGAATAGAGGAGCTCGACAGGCTAAATTCCATGAAGTCGCAAAGAGTAAGACATGACGACCAAACAACCACCACCACCATCCTATGTAACAGCCTCTGGACAGTTCTTTAAGGTTCTCCTGCATAGGCAAGACAGATTCAATCATATGTTGTTGCCAAAAGGGCCGGTTTGCCAGGAATGGCCACAAATTTAAGCCTCAGAGACTCAAAGGAACGAAGTGGGATGATAGGTGAAGAGAATGAAGCCGTGGAAGCACACAGGAAAACCGGTCCCACTGAAGACAACCACCCTTTCTCACGTCCTGTGTTAGCACAAGTGTGTCAATGATGCAAAGCCAGCTCTCTGCTGCCTGGACACAATGCAGACCCCTAAGGGGTCACTGTTGTCACCAGACATTCAGAGCATGAGTTTGTTACCAGAAATTTGACCCAGTAGAGAGGGCCAAATGGGAGAGATGTGAGCAGTTCTACTGTAACTGTACAGTAACTGTTTCCTTCCATTTCTGTTTATCCCTTCTGTTCCAGCCCTCTGTAGAAGAATTATTTTCTGTGTAAACAAATTCATCAAGTTAACTTATTCAAGGATGGAAATAACCGGTATCACATAACGTTCTGCAAAACAAAATTGCCACTGCTGTATTCCAGGGCTTATAGCAACCTGCTCCAGCAATTCAACCCCAGCACTGACATAACCCAAACCTCCCATTACCTTCATCACTGCATATTCAATTTACATAATTATTCTGCTATGCTATTCAGAATTTACATGCAGTTGTGTGCAATCTGCTTATCCTTGTTTGGGGGACGCTTTTTCCTTCCTAGCCTTAGATGAGACCACAACTCGAGTGTCTCTGCTCACCTGACCAGCAGAAACACTGCAGCTCAGCAAAACAATGGGTTGGCTTGTTAATTAAGTCAATGACAATCGCTGTTCGGTTACCATATTCTGGGACAGCCATGCTCATCAGATCATCAATAACAGGAAAACCTCTCTCAGGCACGTCCTCACTACACTTCATCCTAAGTCGGCAAGTAGCCGGTTAAGAGGTCAAGTCACTGGGGCCAGCAAAGCTGCCACCGAAGATCTTGGTGGCCCTCCTGGTGGCAGCCCATGTCTCCAGGACATGCTCCCTCCCCACTGGCATTCTCCAGACACTACAGAAGGGCTCCCATCAGTCACTGTCACACCACTTGGGGGAGAACAATTGTCACCTATGGCAGCTGTTAACAGAGACTACTAGTCACAAGAAGGAATAAAAAGTACTAGGCTTTCTTCTTGGGAGAAGATAATCATACACCTTCCTCCTGCTGAAAGCGTGTGACTCTAGGGCAGGGTTGCCACTCAGTCTCAACCATGCTGACCACTCCCCACGCACGGACACACATGTCAGCCTGAGTGGCCAAGGACACAGACAAGCAGCACTGAAGGGTCTTCTGAGGATAAAGGCAGAACCTGCACCAAGGAGGTGGGGGAGGGGCCGGGAAAGACTGAATTTGATGCTCCAAGCTCCTAATGGTTGTTTATGGCAACTAGGAATATTTCAACAAGTTTTACTGTTAAAACAGGATAATTTAGTATCTTCCCCAACCTTGGAGAAGGAAACAGCAACCCACTCCAATAATCTTGCCTGAAACATCCCATGGACAGAGGAGCATGGCAGGATACAGTCCATGGGGTTGCAAGAGAGTAGGACACGACTTAGCAACTAAACAACGTATCCCACGTGGCCTAAGGATGTGCTAAAGTCCATTTTTAAAGACAGGGTCAGTCTGAGGTAGACTGAGAGCTTCAAAGAATACAGCTGGGAATTGATGACCAGTATCCAAGATACGGTGGGGTTTTTTAAATCAATTTTTACCATTAGGTAATAAACTCAAAACACTACGACAAAAATTGAAGACAGATATATTTTGAGGCTAGTTTTGGTGATATATTTTCTGAATTCCAGAAAACTTGAGACCATACACTCTTTTACATTTTAAGTTAAAAAAAAAAAACATTCTTTTTAGATTTTGCAGAAATAAAGCACATGCCTCTTCCTACCAAAAGCACAACACTCAGATTTAAGCAACTGTGTATTTTTAAAACCCCCTTCATAAATCAGACCGAAATTCTAACAGCATCCTCTTGGCTTACATCCCTTTCTTAACACAGTATCTGCAAATAGTAAGCCCCCAATAAAATATTTCTTAAGTAAATGAAAATGAAACTTATAATAGATTTTGAGCTTATAAGAGTGTTTGTAAGGAGAAAAAAAAGTAAAGGCTTTCAATTAAGAGATCACATACCGAGGCATCAAAGAATGCTCATAAGTAAATGCAAACATTAAGTTACCTATTAGACCCAATTATTGAATATATGGTTCTCCCTATCTGCAAGGAAGTGGTCCCAGGATCCCGACAGATACCAGAATCGGAGGATACTCAAGTCCCTTGTGGAGGGCCAACTGTAACTCAGTTATTTGGGCACCATATACAGTACTGACAACAAAAGGTTTTTTTTTAATTGCTATGATTCAAATTTTCAAAACACTACAGAATAATGCATTGGGTTGTTTAGATATTTTCAGTGGGAAGTTGAAAATCCCCTTTGTCCTTCCGCTTTGCAGCATCTCTCTAGCCACAGAAACCACGCCCTCTCTGTGTACCTGCTCTTGATACACAGGATCGCCCACAAGCCCAAGGCTGCCTGGCCCGCAAGCTCGCAAAGCAGGGATCCAATGCATCAATCTCAGGGCTCACCACGCATGCGTGCCACACACGTGTACATTCGCACGTTGGGGGTTGTGGGGGGTGCGTATTTTCTACACGAGTTTTACAAACAGGTTCGGGGTAACCAAGTCCGACCATACTTCCATCTGGAAACTATATTTTATAACATGAGCCATATTCTGAAAAATAGATTCAGATGTTTGGAACTGGTTCAGAACAGTTGTAAGAAATGTTCGGTACAAATGAAAAAAATTAGTCTTCAATGTCTTTTCCTCTCAGTTTTTCTTACTGAATAAATATGCCTCCTGGGGGGTCAGAGAGTTGGTGGGGAAGTACGGAGGGGAAGGAGGGCGTGTAGGAGGCTTTTTCCGTAGAACCTAAACTACATGGTCTTATCCGAGGCATATCTAATGGGTAACTTGATTTGTCCCACGTCGCCCGCTAGGATCTCCACCCTGCCCTTGGAAGGCTCACTCTGCCTGCCAAATGGGGAGAATTAATTCTCCTGTTTCAACTTCTGGGAAGCAGGACTGAAAAGCCTGATGAAATATAGTGACTCCCCTGGCTTCTATAATCCTTCTTACCCGGTTTGGTACTGTCACTGAAAACGAGGTTGGTGGTCTAAGCTTACAAACAATTAATGCTGGTAACCTGGTTCTATTTGTTAAATGCCAGGTTTTCACAAAAATATGACTGATTTTAAATAAGGAACTATTCTTTATCCAGTAACATTTCTAAAAATCTACCACCCAAATTGACAATTCATAATAATGGGAGTCCTAAATGTGAGAATGAGTTAACACCTTCACTTATTAGTTTGGGTGTGAGAGAAAGAAGCTTAACAAGTGAGGACAAAAATCAGAGCGACCCCCGCCCTTGAGCTGCCCCTTCTCCCCCCCATTCCATAGATTGTAACTGTTTGGTGCTTGTGTCTCTACTGTTTGGTGGCGGGGGTTTCTGCCCGCAGCCTACCTTGACTTTTTGCTGGATTTGGGTTTTGGCGTGGCAGTTTTTACTTTCTTTTCCTTTGGCTCTTTGGGAATCTTAGGGGCTTTCGGGGTCTTGGGTTCCTTGGGCTCTTTTTTCTCCTTGGGTTCTTTCGGTTCCTTGGGATCTTTTTTTGCCTTCGGCCTTTTCTTTTTCTTTTTCTCTTCTTGGGACCCGTCTAGTGAGTTCCTGTTTAGTTCTTGGTTATCAACCCCACCAGGGAAGTCATCTTTACCCAAGTTTTTACTGGGATCCTCTGCAACAATGTGGTTGTTCTTCTTTTTCTTCTTCTTTTGCTGTGGCTGCTGTTCGATCGACGGCAGGTAATCATCACTCTTCACTAGCTGAGCGTTCGGTCCACTAACCTGAGTCATATCCGGCACTGGTTTCTCTAGAAAGGGCTCCGATGGAGAATGCTAAGAGACACAAATAGGAATTGAAATTAGTTTATCATTCTTCGTAGTTTAGAAAGGAACTGAAAGGCAGTGCTGACAGTTCTCAAATTTACTCTACACTCAAGGTAGCAAATTTAGCCAGCTATACAGTTGTGAGACTTATCATTTTGTCTCATCCAAAAAAACATATTTCTTTAACAAGAAGGCTTTTAAATGAAGAGAGTTAAAGAGAGCAACTTAGTAATACAGTAAAAAAAAAAAAAAATTCTGTTCAGGAGAAAGAAAATTTCTCATTCAATTTAAAGACACTTTACATGTTCTTAGCACCTCTGTAGGATCTGATGAAGGATGAAACAGCAGCAAAAGCTAAGTCACAAAGAAGGAATTCAAGTGGGATTTTCCCCATGGCAGGAACGGGAACTCTAATTAAAGATGGATAATCAAGTCACTTTTAAAAACAACAGGCAAACTGAGCACTGTAAGAATCAGATACTGTGAAAGTTTGAAGTTAGAGTATAAACACATAAATCTTATACAGTACAAATCATTTCTCATTTAAATGACATTCAGATGTCAAATTAAAAGCATATATGCCAGCTTATATGTGGATAGGGCTCGGTCATAGTTCAGTTGGTAAAGAATCTGCCTGCAATGCAGGAGACCCAGGTTCAATTACTGATTTGGGAATATCCCCTGGAGAAGGAAATGGCAACCCACTCCAGTATTCTTGCTTGGAAAAACCCACGGACAGAGGAGCCTGGCAGGATACAGTCTATAGGGTCGCAAGAGTCAAACACAACTGAGCAACTAAGCACACACATACCAGCTTAATGACTTTGGGTTGGTTAGATTTCTGGTACTGATAGGCAAGGCAGATAATGTTTTTATTAAGTTGTTAAAACATTACATTTCCAAATCTCACACAAAGGAAGGGAGGGAGGTGGGGGGGAGAGAAAGAGATCCCCCCAGTCAACCTGACATGACTTGCAGGAGATTTTTGACATCCACTACGACCATATCCAGAAATGGTCTTAAATACGGTGGAGAATACCAACACCTGGGACAGGATGCTGACAAGAGGGGTAGAAGACAACCTGTCTTCACTGTAAACTATGACATCTAACGCGCCTTTACATTTCAACACAATCCTTGAAAATGTTACATCTGCAAGTGTCATTCATTTTCTGCCTTTTTCATATGCTTCTCCAGACACTGGATAGTAACTATAATATAAAGAGCAACAGTAGTAACAGCCACAAGTGTGCACGGGAAACTCCTACCACATGGTGGGCCTATGCTAGGTAAGCACTTTAGCCTGGAACACGGTGCAATCCCTGCGCCAGCCTGGAGAGCTCTCTGCGGACACAGTTGCACTCGTGTGATGCATGTGCCCTGGGGTGACAGAGGCAAGTGACAGAACTGGGGCCCATGCCCGCCCACACAATACCCAAGAGAGGAGCTGCAGGAGAGGCCAGGTCTGCAGAGGATGTGAGAGGAGTTCAGACTGCAATTCAGATTCCAATACAACCAAAATGTGATCATTTACCCCTGATTTTCAGAAAAGAAGTAGAATTTGAGGAGGCCGGGTGGCTACCCGAGACAAGGGTACCCCCACAAGGGTGGGGGGCCCGAGGTGTCATCTGAATCTAGGTTTCCTACTAAATCCAGTGCTCGCTCTTCTGCCTGGCTCCTGAAACCTCACCCAGAGGCATCATCCTCATAGGAAAGGTACTGCAAGCTTCACTTTCCAGTGTTCAGTGACCCTCCAAAAATTCAAAGAAAAGAAACCACTGCCAGGAAAGAAACTGGTTCTTCTGTTCCCACTAAAAGCTACTACAGTTACTGGAGGAGCCTACATTCAGTTCTGCAGCTGCGCTGGTGTAAGAGAAAGAGCCAGAGTTAGAGTTGTGAGATCAGAGAGAACATTCTAGTCTGAACCCTGCCATGAGGTGTATTATCTGGGGAGAATCATGTCACTTTTTCTTCATCGGCAAAAGGAAGCATTTATTCCAAAGTCTCTTCCAACATCCTACGATAATAGAAAATCTTCAAATGCATATTGCCATTTCTTGGTCAGAGCTGAGAGGGGAAGACCCTGAAGGATGCACAGGAGGAGAATGGAGCCAGTGCAGAAGAGTGGGGATGCATGCTGCTGCAGGGCACGCCCAGGGGTGACAAAACGAGCACGGGAAACATCACCCACCTGCCCTAACAAACAAATGCTTTCAGCAAACACCAACCAAGGACCCAACCAAACTGTCAACAGCTGACGTCTGCAGCAACATGGATGAACCCTGAGATAGTCATACTGAGTGAAGTTAAGTCAGACAGAGGAGAAATATCTTATGACATCCCTTATATGCAGGATCTAAAAATAAATTATACAAATAAACTTATTTACAAAACACAAAAGAGACTCACAGACTTAGAGAATAAACTTATGGTTGATGGGGAGAAGAATGGGGAGAAGGAATAGTTAGGCAGTTTGGGGTGAACATGTACACACTGTTATATTTAAAATGGTTAACCAACAAGGACTTACTATATAGCGCAGGGAACTCTGCTCAATGCTATGTGGCAGCCTGGATGGGATGGGAGTTTGGGAGAGAATGGATACAAGGGTATGTATGGCTGAGTCCCTTTGTTATTCACCTGAAACTCACAACATTGTTTGTTAATCACCTATACCCCAATACAAAATTAAAAGGTTTTTTTAAATTTTATTATCTGAAAATTAATGGGATCTGATTCAACAGTTTTACTATATCTAAGTTGCTAGAGTAGAACTAATTGTTAAATATTATTTCCTCATGTAAGTACAATGGAAAAAGCCAGATCTTTTCATAAGACACATGGAGATCAAACTTATTTGGGACAAGCTATTTGTCAGGAAACAGAAGAGAAGGCATTTCCTGGAAGGGGAAGGAAAGAGGAAAGTCTCTGAGTAAACAATGCTTACAGCTTAGAATGGTGAATTAATTCCAGGTATGTGTACCTTTCTCTAACCTGCATGGCATTAACTCGGGTAGCCAGATGCCAGCTTCTGATGAGAGATACCCGTTCCACGGATGTGAGTCAGAAAAGGCATATAACACATAATACCAGAAGTCGGAAAATTCATCTGCACTTTGGCATACAAATCATTTTGGATGCTCCTTTCAGTAACAAATGAAGCCGTAAATTAGTATCCCTTAAAAATTTAATCTTCTGTAAGAAGGGTGGGGGGACGTAAAGACCAAATGCAAAAAAGATATGAAGGCTGTTTGATAGGCAGCAGAATTCTGTTTGAACACTGCTTGAAGTTGGGTGGGAAAGGTGCTCGGAAATATTATAGTGTTTACCAGACCCACATCTCCTTAAATCTTTTAGAGAAAAGCTGTTTTTGTAAACATTTAACAAAGAACAGATGGCCTGCCTTAATCATGCAGGGGAAAAAACCTGGAGCTCAGAGTAATACCCTGACAAAGTCTCCCAGGTCCAGCCCCCTACCCTCTCCCCCCCAAAACGCATGGTACAGTCTTCTCTAATGCTATTTAATTTTACATCAGACATTTTCCCATCATTTCCCACTGCCTGACAGGTAATCAATCCCATTAACATCTGATATCACCATATAGGGCATTCCTAAAACCTCTCATTTATTAGGGCAAATGCAGAGAATGTTAGATACCAAAGGTATTTTGAAATACACTCCTTAGGACTTCCCGCTTGATGCATTTTCTATCATAGTTCCATGTGCCTGTTGGAGAATTATGGAACTTATAAGGACTGTGCCATGCACTTTTGGAACTGAAACAGAGTGACTGATATCTGAACAATAAATAAAAATCACCCAAGGTGTGTGCTATCCAAAAAAATTACCATAAACTAAAGATGATCATTTTTATCCTTAACTCTATGTTTCATAAACATATAAATTAGGCAAACACAGAAACAAGTTTCCTCATGTAAAACAGCAGAACAGACAGTTTGTAAATTTAACCAAAGGAGAGATGGGGTGAGGAAGGCAAGGCCAATCCCTGTTACCTTTAAGCAAAGATGACCCCAAAGGCTCAGGAACCTTCAATAGAACATCAAAAAAATGCATAAGGGACTTCCCTGTCGGTCCAGTGGTTAAGATTCTGAACTTCCCTTCAGGGAGCTTGGGTTCAATCCCTGGTCAGGAAACTAAGATCCCACATGCCACTCAGTGTAGGCAAAAAAAAAAAAAAAAAAAAAAAAAACACCCCAAGAAGACACTTTACATCCGTCTCCACTGTGTTTTCCCTCCAACATGAACCAGCATTTTCTGACTTCAAAGGCTATCTTATTTAACCATGTTTTTTCTTAATTATAGTCTTGAAGCCTCAACTTGCTTTCAAGGTCGGTGACCATGAGTTAGTAAATAGCGTGCAATGTTTCCAACACGGATGATCCCTGCAAACCAACATCGTTCTATAATACCGGACATCTGTGGACAAACATTCTACTCAGTGAGTGACACAATACATCTAAAACCAAAATGCTACTTTATAATAAAGAGAAGATACTACCAACTAGATGAGAGGACACAGCGCTTCCGGGGTAAACATCCCATCCCACAAAGTAGGCTGAAGGGAGGCAGGCACTTGGGCGCTCAGAGAAACTGAGATCCAGGGGGAGAAGCGGCAGGAAAATTGAGCCCCACGTGACCACAGGTGCAAGCTCAAAACACTCAACTATGATTGGAATGGCTTGTAAAAATACAAATATTAAGTAGCCATTTAAGACTAAAAAGTACAGGGACTTCCCCAGCAGTCCAGTGGTTAGGACTCTGCACTTCCCCTGCAGGTTCGATCCTTTGGTCAGGGAACTGGGGTCCTGCAAGCCACGTGGAGTGGCCAAGAGAGAAGGGGGAAAAAAAGACTGAAAAGTACGATCTGGTTGTTGGAGGTTTTTTAAATGGCTTTGGAGACATGTTCCCATTACTGGTTTTCTTCACTTCTACTTTTCCAGTATTCCACAGGCTCTCAGTCCCTCTACACTCTTAAAAATGAATTCTGGTATGAACACTACAGCTCAATCTCCAGTCTAAATGTACCAGGATTCAACAGAGCATTTAGCAAAGGTTTCGTAAATTCCACTGAGATTTAAACATCTTTTTCTGGTTGATGACATTGACAGAAAGACCATCTCAGTAATACCTGGTGCTCAAATCACTTATTCATCCAACAAACATTTGAGGATGTGACAGTGAACCAGGGAGCCTGGGTGCCTGCTGTGTGAGGGCAGAGCACATCACCCAGCAGACGCCAAGGAGGTTTCCTGGAAAAAAACACGCTTCAGGGAGGCAAACACTGGCCAGGGGTTCCTCCCTCAATGGACCAGCCGGAGCAACAAACCACGTCTAGGACGTGGTGGACTAAAGACACAAAAATGCCTCACAGGGAGCTTTCAAAACTTTCCAACAGTTTTCAAAACTGTTGGAGAGGAGATCAAGATGAACAGGTATTAGTCTGAATGGTCAACCGAAATAATTTTTAACTTTCATCCTTTGATATAAAATTACAAGGACAGGAACAAGGACAGAATCAAGGATCAGAATATTTTCTGTTGGACCAAATTTGGTATCAAGAGTCAGGGACTCAAGCTCAAGCCTTTCCTATACCAGTTAGTTTTATTCAGCTCATTTAAAAAGACCATTTCTAAGGGAAAAATATCAAATGAACACTTTTATGAACACAAGACACAAAAATGAACAGTACCACACTTGTTGGTCATATGACTTGAGACGGCAAAAAGTATAGAAAATTTTTTTTATAAGTTTAGCATTTTAAAAAGTGTTCCGAGAAAAGAAGACTCAAGTCATGGGAGTTTTGAGAATTCTGGGTTAAACAATGTTAAGCATTTTTCTTTACCGCAAAACTCTTCAAACCCTTACTACACTCTGAAGAGGGACAGGACACAGTGTGCCATACAGATATTTAACCATGGCATTCTTTGTCCAAGAATATCTTGAATAAAAATGTTTTTTAAAATGTACTCTGGATTTAAGCAGCTAAAGCAGAGCAAATCCATCACCTCTGTGGGAGGAATGTGAGAGACAGAGAAAGAGGGCTTGTCTTAAAGCAGTGGTTACCAAATATTTTAGAAGATAGTATATGACTCTATGAATAAATACAAATTTTATATAAATGCACTGAAAACAGCTTACTCAATTATGGCCATATGTAGGAATAAAACAAGGACATTAGTATAATCATATAATCAACTGACTTATACAATTTCCATTATAATATATATATGCAGTGAAGATAAGTTAAATAAAATTTTAAAATATACTAATTTATCTTAGTGGGTCCCTCAGAATCATTAATTTTAGACATGAAGAAAAAATTTAGTTACTGTGAAGTATCTCATTTAACAATCATCTGAAGGCACTTTGACAGCATTTACACTGTAAGTGCATTTTGAATGAGAAGAGTCCAAAACAATGAAAATATTGAACCAACTGGTCGTGTGAAGTTCAGTGTTAAATAACTTCCCATCACACGGTGAATCCTGGCCACCTTGCAGTGCTCAGGGTGAAACTACATCACAGGGAGTGTCTCTGGCCTCTATAGCGTGTGTGCTGTGGTGCTTCTGTGGTCAGCTGGGCCTCAACAGCCCAGCGGTGAGACTCCATCGATGCTGAGAAGCTCTGAGTGCGTGGACTCCCTCCCAGTGGAGGAGAGCAGGGCCTCTGGCCACTGTTCCTCTCTGTCGCCGCCCTCTCTCTGTGCCCATGCGACCAGACTGTCACGCTGGGCTGGGTGCCGCCCTGCTGCCGGGGGAGATGGCAGCCGGAGGGTGTGGCTCTGTGGCCACCATGCCAGTTGGGTAACAGGTCAATTCTACTGCTTAGAAAAAGCACCAGACCAAGTAATCGCCTTATATTTAAAAAGTATATAGTGAGATGACATGTTTGCCCCATCCAAAATGCACACACACACACACACACACTGAAGGCACAGAGTTATAGTGATGTTAAAGTTCTGAACTTTTCATTTTGTTTTGTTTTGATGTTTCTCCATTGCTTCACAAGTGCTTGGGAAAATTAGCTTAGTTGTTTAGACAAGACTTGAATGTTGTATTAACATGTGTCAGTTCTCCAAAGAGCCTATGCGGTCATCAGAAGGATGAGAATCTCCTTCCCTAAAGTACATGTAAAGAAGGGAAACGCATAGGGGTTGAGAAGAGCCTCACTCCTGTGGGCAGGGGAGAAAGAGAAGCCAGCACGAACACAACACGATTCAAAGCCGCTGAGTGACTTCCTGGGCCGCCTGGACAGCACCCAGAGGGGCAGTCCCTGCAGGCAGCAGGCCCGCCCACCCACCCGTAAGGATGACACCCACTCTCCTCCTGCAGCTGCCGCACCATCCCCGCCACCAAAAAGAAACAAGGTCTGCAACTGTGGCATCGCAGTGCCTCTGACTTCCAGTAAGCAACCCAAACTCTGACCCCATTAGAGGAATCTGAGACAGGGCCAAACTTTCACCCTCTTGTTCTGAAGGTCTTGCTTCCTAAAAGCAGTAAATCCTCAAGTGTTATCTGTTACTGGACATTACTTCCTAGAAGTAAAAACAGGAAAGATAACAAATATGCTCGGGGTCCTTAACAAGGTCAACTATACTGTCTCTCCTTTCCCTCCTGTTTCTTCCTTCACCACCTTGCACAGGGCACCGTGACCTTAACAGGTTCCACTCCACAATCACCAGAGAATGAGAATCTGTAGAACTAATTCCAGTTACAGGGGAGCTCCTCTTCCTTATTTCCAGTTATCTCTAAGGTCCGTACTGTTCTTAAAAGGCTGTCTGGATGCTTGAATTTGGCAGCAGACACCCAGAGCTGAAGCCACTGAGCTTACTAGGGATCAAGCTCAGCAAAACACAAGACAACAGTGCTTCCGGGCTGGTCGACATGTTTTGCATAAATAGATCCTATTCAAGCCACTAAGGACAAAGACCAAATTTACATACCAAAAATAGTTTAGTTCAATTCAATCATTTGGTTTTTTTTTTACTGTACACTTCCTTTGTTGTTCTCTTTTTTTTTTTTTGCTATCACTGGTGTACCTAAAGTTAGTTGATCCTTGCATTAGAAAGGGGGAATGTATGGAGTTTGGCTCTGGAAGAGCAATTCATTCCACATTTGCACTTAGTCTTCTACTAGCCTAAAAAGATCAGTGTTAAAGGTAACTTACGATGCTGCTCCTATGAACTTAAAAAGTCACACCTCAATAGACTGAAAGGAACGGGTGTCTTTACCTAACACAGAACAATCCCAGGGGTTTGTGTAGAAATGGGAATAGAACAGTCTTTAAAGGGAAAAAAAAATCCATTTGTATGGAGCTCAGTCCATGGGGCCGCTAAGAGTCGGACACGACTGAGCGACTTCACTTTCACTTTTCCCTTTCATGCACTGGAGAAGGAAATGGCAACCCACTCCAGTATTGTTGCCTGGAGAATCCCAGGGATGGGGGAGCCTGGTGGGCTGCCAACTATGGGGTCACACAGAGTCGGACACGACTGAAGCGACTTAGCAGCAGCAGTAATAAAGCTAATTTACACGGAGTAAGTGCTCCAGGACTCAAGCTTGTGAGTCTAGCAAAAGATCTAGTTGGCAATAAATGCTTAATGATAGACTACTTTGCTTCTATTTAAAAAAAAAAATTGTTCACATCTTGTAGGAGGCAGAATTCTAAGGTGACTTCACAATCTCCACCTGCTGGCAACGAGGGGGATCCATGGCTGCTGACCAGCAGACATGGCCAAGCTGAGAAGGACTCACAGGTATGATTAGAAACCCCAAATCAGTTGGCTTTGAGTTACTCAAAGGGGAGAGGACTGCGGAGGGCCTGACTTAATCAGGGAGCTTGTGAAGAGGGTGTGGGTCCCCCCCTTGAGGGCCAGACACTCCTTGCTGCCAGCTGAGAGGAACCCACCATGGTTAGGAGCCAAGGGCAGCCCCCAGGGGTCAAGGGCAACCCCAGGCCACACAGCTACCCAAAGTAAATTCAGCCCACAACCCCAGTGGACCCAGAAGTCAATCCCTGCCCAGCCAAGACTCCAGATGTAAACACAGTCCCGACTCCTGATGGTAGCCTGAAGAGGCCCAAAGCACAGGAGCCAGCTGAGCTGGGCTCAAATCCTGACTCACAGAAACGGAGGAGAAGAACACGGTATTGTCTGAAGGCACGAAATCTGTGGTGATTTGTTATGCAGCAACAATGAAAACCTTAAAATCCCCAGCCACTCACATCTTAATTTTTTTTCAGTCTTTCCCCCTCCCCATCCCAGATCCCCCTTGCGTGTAGACATCCCCCCGTCCACAGGAGGACAGAGAACACAACAGGGCTTGTTCATCCCTTCGTGATGCTGCTCTGCTGATGGTGACACTGAGCCCTCCTGTGCCAAGCACCACTCCAGCCTCACAACCCACCTGGGGAAATTATCTCCATTTGATAAATGGGAAGACTGAGGCACACAGAGAGGTGATGCATTTGTCCAAAGTCACAAAAAGCTAGTTACAAGAGTCAAGATTCAAGCCAGGTCACCTCTCTGCAGAGCCCATGTCTTAGCTACTACACCTACTATCTAATCACCGCAGCTCACTCATTCCTGTGAAAATCACTCAGTCGTATCTGACTCTCTGTGACCCCACAGACTATAGCCCACCAGGCTCCTGGAGTGGGTAGCCATTCCCTTCTTCAGTGATCTTCCCAATCCAGGGATCAAACCTGGGCCTCCTGCACTGCAGGCAGATACTTTACCATCTAAGCCACCAGGGAAGCCCATTTCTGTTGATGTGTCTTCAGAGAGGAGGAAGACGTAATGACACAGACAGCTGTGTGCGAGGTACCAGCTGGACAGACGTGGGACCCACTCCAACAGGAAGAACCCAGATGAAATGAAGGGTGTAGCTGCTACAGGCAGGCTGGAGTCTGACACTGAGATAGTCAAGCAGCACTGAAAGCATCACAAGGAGAAGATTTTTTTTTTTTAAATCGCTTTGTTCAAATTTTAAAAAAGAAGGGAGAAAAAGAAAAGAAACTGCACTACAAGCAATATTAAAGGTTCCTGATGTGTATTTTAACAGAAAGTTTACTGCACCTTAGAAACAGTCGGTTTAACACTTAAAGGGGATTGTGTCCCCATGACTCCTTCCAGCTGGAATTTCACATGAAACAGAAGATACTAAAGCAATTAAGTATTTTATAAACACTGCTGAGGGGTCAAAAAGAGGGAGGTTCATTCACTGACTAATAACGCAGTAATAAACAAACAGCAATGTTATGCAACTGAGAAAATTATTATAATTGAATCTACACAGCTGGGCAAGAAGAGAAGGCTGGTTATGTGTATCAGCTCACAAATGCTTTGTGAGGGTAGGTTTTAGTTTTAGAGCTGGTTCAGAATAAAGACCCTTCTACAGTCAAGACTTTTTTTTTTCTCTCAACAGAACACGATTCCACAATTACAACTGCAGGAGGGAAAAGAACTCAATGAATTGCCCACCAATTATTTGCTCCCATTTGTACCACTGAGGGGTCCCTGTGTACCGAGTGGACAGGAGGTGAAGCTTTCTCATGATGTGCTCATTTCAGATCTCTTCCAGAGACATTTTACCTTGTTTGTGCACAGCCGTATGAATAATGAATGACTGTGACTGGGGGCCACATTGGAGGGAAAGCAGCAGAACAAAGTCGCTTCTTACATTTTAACTTTTGGCTCACATTGTGTTCTTGGAGCTCCCTCCACCTTGATATGTGCCCCTTTGCAGAAGTAGGCAGAGAAACACTGCCAATTACTGCACTTAAGTGTACACAGGTGTGTCTAACAGGGTCGGATGAGCCACTCGAACATTTCCCTTGAATTGTTGAAGTTTTAGCATCAGAATCAGAAAAGCATCAGTATTCTCTAGGGTTCAAGAACGAGCTGGGTAAAAATCCAACGTCTTTCCATCAGTTAAATGCATTTAAAACACAAACCAAAGCAAAAACAAGCTTCTTTTCTGAGGATCTTTCTAACTAGATGTTACCCTTTATTACTACATGAATTCTTTTCTTAATTAAGTGACTCCATCTCAACAAATCTGTGATCTATGTCAGGTTCCCATCTGCCTAAAACCTAACTCGCCTGAAACTCAGAAGAATGATTAGCTAACCACCAGGGCAGAGGTACCAATGTATTTTTGACAGGCACACATTTTACACCGATGATATCTATTTTTATGAGATAAAAGTACTAAAGCTTTAATGGTGGCAATTAAAACAGCCAAGAGTTTGAGCAGCTCGATGGCTGAGTCACAGACCTTTTACCTATAATGGGATCCATTATATCCCTGAGCTCAGTTTGAGGGAGTAAAAGAGGAACGGATTTTTAAATATGGTGATAAAACAGCAGTATCCTCTGAACTAAGCAGCTTTAGTTTAAACTGCCGCATGACCCCGCGCCTAATGTCAACATCCAGTCGAGCAGCCTTCTTCAAAGTTCTCAGATACTTCTGTCTGTTTGAAACTATCTGAACAGTTTGAAGATGCTACAAAGATGCTGTTGCATCATGATGAACATCTGAGTGTATCTGTTTCTATTTTAATTTTTTTGTATTTAAAAACATCACTTTTTTGAAAATGCATAACTTCAGATGACTTGTGACAAAATATCACTTATGTCTAAAATAATAAATATTTATATTAATATTCCCTTTTAAAATGTAATTTAGGGGTATGAATAAGAATGTGATTATTCACAACGAGATGGTGTAAAGTTTGAGCAGTATTTATGGATGAACATCAGCAAACAAAGGAGTGGGGTGTTTTTCATGGCATTTTAACATTGTTATTTGAAAGTATTAGGATCATAAGCTCTGTACTTGCAAAAATGTAACAATCGCCCAACGTCCAGTCCAACACTAACCACTTCTCTAATTCAGGAACCCTAAAGATTTTCTCTTTTGCTTCTATTATAGCACTTTCAGAAACAGAAATGGAAATTATCTTGGGAACAATCTCACTCACAAGTGTTCGTATCTGTTACTGTCCTGATCTCTAGAGAGAGCAGGCCAACAGGAAACAACATGCAGAGAGGATTTACCCCCGACCAGGAAGGACCCAGCTAACAGGGGTGCGGCAGCCATGGAGCACCTTGGCCTAGGTGGGCTGATGAGGATCTGTGCCCCCACCAAGTCCGCAGGCCTGAGTCAGGTGCTCACCTGGCTGTGTTCCTCTGGGTGCTGGCAGCTCTTTCAAGATAAATCATCTGAAGGAAGGACAGTAGGGTGGACTAGTGGATTCACCATTAGGCTTGATTTTGAGCCCCACATTTTTCTCTGTGGGGGCTTTATCAAGTGTGAAGACCGATGGTCTCAAGATGCCTCAGCTTCCTGTCTATAAGACGAAGAAGTGGAGGAGCTGGTCTGTAATGGTTTCCAACTCAAAGACTATAGTCTGATATTCTCTACTGTTAAAATCTGGTGTCAGCTCTGCTTAAACTACCACCCCACCTGTCTAACAAGAAATGAGCACTCGTAAAGTGAAGTGGGAAGTGAAGATCATTTCAGAGGGAACTATTAAGGAAGTTTTGTAGATAAATACAAAAAACAAGTAAGACATTTAAAAACCTACAATAGAAAGCCCAAATTAAATACGATATACCAGAAATAGAGATGCAAATGAAATCTTAACATAAACAATTTACTTTCCCCATTTATAAAAAGGAGAACTTTCAGAACTTCACTGCAATAATTCATAACTTCATTTCATAGATACCTAATATCTACAAGGTTTTCTCCCAGTAAGTTTAGTCTCTGCTCAATATAATGTGTTGCAATATTTATTAAACATCTTGTGCATGCATGCATGGTCAGTTGCTCAGTCATGTCCAACTCTTTTGCAATCCTATGACTGTAGCCCACCAGGCTCCTCTGTCCATGGGATTCTCCAGGCAAGAATACTGGAGTGGGTTGCCATGCCCATCTCCAGGGGATCTTCCAAACCCAGGGATCGAACCTTTGTCTCGAGTCTCCTGCATTGGCAGCTGGATTCTTTATCACTAAGCCACCAGGGTATGCACAAATAATAATACTCAGGTATAAAAAAAATCATTCACCTTTGTGAATCCCTGAAGTCATGGATCCACAACAAAAAAACCATGGGCAGGTGACGGGAAGGGGAAGAACAGAGGGGAGGTGAGAAGGACAGAAGCGTGTCATTCACAGCAGCCACAGGACCTGGAGAGGAACTCACACGAGGGCCACTGGGCAGGGACCTCTCCCAGCCCCAGAAGGTCCACTGAGAACTTCTGAGGGGAACACTGTTGACTTCAGGGAGGTGGAGACCCCCAATTCCTCACAACACAGCTGAGTGCGCTGTATAGCACAGATGCTCCTCACCGGGGGCCACAACAGCCAGGCAGCCCCCCGCGGGCTTCCGATCACCCGCAACGGGACAGCCTGGGAACGACACTCTTTAAAATCGTCATTTATAAGTGGGACTCAGGAACGATTTAAACAGTGGCAGCCTCCAAACCTCTGTCCCTCTCCACTCTGTCCCAGCCTCCTGCCTCCCACACTAGTCTCTCCACCTTGACACCCTCCACCCCTCACCTTCACTCAGGTTCTCAGTGACCAACTGAACCTTGCTGGATCCCCATTTCCTCCAGCTTTGCCGCCTCTCTTCGTTCCCCTTTTGGACAGAATCCTCCAGGGAATGACAGCGTTTGCTGCCTTCCCCCGGTAGGTAGGGTTCAGATTCTACCTGAACAGCTAGCCTTCCTCACAGGGGACCCCCTCCCCCATGCTCCTGACCTGTCAAGCAGGAGCTGACAGCTTCACCCCCAGCTTCTTCACGGACCTCGCAATAGCCTCCCCACCCGTCACGAGCTCCTTCAGCGCTGGTTTCCCGTCAGCCTCTCGGCCCGTAACTCCCGAGGTGCTCCGGACCCTCATGTCTGGATCTGAGATCTCTGCCTTCTCCTGCAGCAGGGGCTCAAAACACCACCCACCCGTGGCTGATGGCTCCCAAGTTTCCTTCAAGAGTCCAGGCCCCTCCCCTGAATTCCATACGTCCCCATGCAACTGGCAACCTGACCTGGCCACCTGCATGCCCCCGACAGGCATCTCACACTCCATGAATTCTAAACCAAACTCCTGATTTCTCTACTGAACTCCAGCTCCACCAGCAGCAGAAGCCAGACCTGGGGAGTCACCCCTGATCTCTGCTTAGTCTCACCCTCCACTTTCACTCGACTATGTGGGTCCTCCTGGCTCCACCTGCAACATGGACAGAACACACCCTCTGATGACCCCTCCCACTCCACCCTGTCTAAGCACCAGGAGACCTGCCTGGACCACTGTTGCCACAACCTCTGTAACTGAACCCTGTCTCCCAGGCTTGCCATCCAGCCCAGTCTATTTCCTATACAGTCACAGTGATCCTTTAAAGACGTGAATAGGACCAAAATACACCTCTAATCAAAACCACTAAGACTTTCTCCTCTATTTACAGTAAAATGGAAAGTCCTCAGCATGGTCTACAAGGCCTCAAATGGACCCCTGACACCTCCCGAACGTCATCTCCAGCAAAGCCACCCCCCAACCTGCTCTAACTACACTGATTCTTTGTTGTTGTTTAGTCACTCAGTCAAGTTAGACTCTTTTGCAACCCATGGACTGTAGCCTGCAAGGCTCCTCTGTTCATAGGATTTCCCAGGCAAGAATACTGGAGTGGGTTGCCATTTCCTTCTCCAGGGGATCTTCTCAACCCAGGGATCAAACCCACGTCTTGTGCATTGGCAGGTGGGTTCTTTACCAGTGAGCCACCAGGGAAGCCCATGCTGATCCCTTGCTTACTGTCAAACAACAAAGGGCAAAAGCTCTCCACCTCAGGATCTTTGCACAGGCTGCCTCTGTCCTCAGAGGACTGTGAGCCTCTGATAGACTGTCTACATACAAGTGGCCCTTGACAACGTGGATTTGACAAGCGGGGGTCCACTTACTTGAGGACTTCTTTCCACCAGTGCATGTCACAGTACTACACACTCGAGGCTGGTTGAATGTGCAGGTACAGAACCATGGATACGGAGGACCCATGGACATAGGGAGGACAAACGATAAGTTATACTCAGATTCTCAAGTGTGTGCAAGGTCGGTGCCCCAACCACTGAGTTGTTCAAGGGTCAACTGTATACAGAGGCATATATACAAGAATACGTGCCTGTCTGTCTCTCTCTCCAACACCTAAAGCAAGAACTGACACATACCATAGGCCTAGTATTTACTGATTATGAAACCTTCCCCAAATGTTAACACAGATGTCACACCTCCAGTCTCTGTCTTGATTACATACATGCTCTCTGGGAGCTTCTGGAGATTGCTGTACCGCCAAGGTGCCCACATGGGTATCCTAGGACACTGTGGACTAATAAATGCATAAGTAAGTAAGTGCACATGCTTCTAACTGGTCCGAGGTAATGTTGAAACATTTGCTGGCCTTTGAAAGCCGCACATTCTGCCTGCTGTCTGCACAAATTTCTCCTTCATTTCTCCTCTTTCCCTGACTCAAGTACCCCCTTTCTTCCTGACCCTGCAAACAATTAAGTTGCATATCTGCTCCCAAGCAAGTCTGCACTTCTCTCTTATTGCAGGGACATCACCGTTTAACTAGACTTCTTTTAAGGAGAGAATAGCTTCTTTTTATATCTCCATGACCTCACGGAGTGACTGGCACGTTACAAATGCTCCAAAATGCTTCCTGATGAATAAATGGAGAGTGGATGGATGGGTGGACAGATGTATGCGGTTCTCACCCTATCTTTAAATAATATCTTTATCTTTAAAGAAGTCTCGACAGGCCCCAAATGCTGTCCCTCTGCTATGAATGGATCACCATCCCTCAGCTCATTTCCAACAAAAGCACTCCTGGGGAAGAGACCTAGAAAGCATTCTCAGAATCTGGCCTCCAAAAATAACGTTAGTAAGTGCTGAACTACATTGATCGTATATTTTTATCTAAGACAGCCTATCATTTTCCTCTATGTACATGTTTAAAATAAACTTTAAAATTCTAATGACACTGAGCTGTGAAATATTTCAGTTGCTTTAGGTGGAAGGTTAAGGCATGGTTGCAAATTTTGACACACACGTGCTTCTCTTTTTTGCTCTGACCACAGCCCATCTCCCAAGGGGGTGGGAAGACGATCATGTACCTTCTGCTGAAGCCCAGGAGGAGAAGCCAGGAGGCTGAAGGAGGTGCCTGAGTTGGCTGGAGGGATGAAGGGCCCAGGATCTGCACCGGGTTTAAGGAGCTCTGGTCTAGTCCCCAACCACAAGGTCATAAAGCTCTAGACCAGGCTGGGTCACCACAAAGCCCGATGACCCAACTGGCCACAAACTCCAGAACTTCACCTACCATTTCACCTCCTGCTCCTCCACTGCTGAAGCAAGACACACCCGAAAACCCTGTGCTCTATTTGCTGACTTTTTCCACCAATGTGTGAGGCCACCACTTACCTAGTTAAGCAAGTGAGCAATGCAGAAGCCCAATTCTCCCTCCCTGACCCCACCACACACACTGCCACGGTCCTGCTTCCAGGACTACCTCCCACCCACCTTTTCCTGAGGCCTGGGGTGTCTGAGATGACGGCCACCAGATGCACGTGGCCTCAGAGCACTGGAAATGTGGCAGGTTTGACCTGAGAGGGGCTCCACAAGTAAATCACACCAGAGCTCAAAGGCTTAGGAGGAAAATATGTGGATGATCCTGTTAATATTTTTGTATTAAATATTATTTGTTGAAAGGATATTCAGTTATTATATGCTGAAACCATGTTTTGGGTTTCTTACATTAAATATGGGCTTCCCCAGTGGCACTAATGGTAAAGAACACGTCTGCCAATGCAGGAGACATAAGATACACAGGTTTGATCCCTGGGTCAGGAAGGTCCCCTGGAGGAAGGCATGGCAACTCACTCCAGTATTCTTTCCTGGAGAATTCCATAGACAGAGGGGCCTGGCGGACTACAGTCCATGGGGTCGAAAAGAATCAGACACAAGTGAAGTGACTTAAACACGCATACACATTAAATATACGAAAATGAACTTCCTTGTTTCTTTGTTTCAATGTGATGACGAGGCAATTTTACTCAACACCTGGGGCTCACACCCAGTTCCCCCCTGGGCAGCACTGCCCAGGGAAGTCCTCAGTTTCTCTGCTGCTCCCCCTATTTCCCCACTCCACCCCCCAGGGCAGCTGCTCTTCCTCGCCGGCTAGCCCTCCCCAGAGTCCTCAGGTGAGTGCTCTGTGACCCTCGGATTTGGCTGCCCTCCACCCAGCAGGGACAACTCAGCCCAGAAGGCACCTCCTCTCACAGGATGCCCTCCAATACCATTCTCCCCATGCCTCCCATGGCCCCACAGTGCCACTCTCTCCCAGGCTCTGCCTCAGGTACGGAGCACTGCATGGGCACCTGCAGAACGAATGTGCCCTGCCCTGGGGATACGGCACAGAAGGTGATGGACAGGAACCCTCACCTCACACCACCAAGAACACAGAGTGGGATACCGAGTATTTTAGCAACAATACAGTCACAGAAGTAGTAATAATATAATAATGAGGCATTAATGGCAGTCATAATTTACAAACAACATATCATGCAAAAGGCACAGTTCTAAGCACACCATGTATATGATCTCAGTTAGTCCCCCTAACAACAGTATTTGTTAATGTTAAATCACTAAGTTGTGTCCAACTCTTTTGTGACTCCACAGACTGTAGCCCGCCAGCCTATTCTGTCCATAGGATTTCCCAGGCGAGAATACTGGAGTGGGTTGACATTTCCTTCTCCAGGGGATCTTCCCAACCCAGGGAGCAAACCGGTGTCTCCTGCATTGCAGGCAGATTCTTTACTGCTGAGCCACTGGAGGAGCCCCAACAAGAGCATTAAACAGATACAATTCCTACTGTACAGATGAGAAAACTGAGGCCCAGAGAAGCTATGCGGTTCACTCACAGTCACACAGCTGATTCCATAGTGATGAAACCAGCACTCCAAGGCCATGCTCTTCCATGCTGCGCCTGCTGCCTTCCAAGATGAGTGATTGCAAAGTAGAGAGAAAAGACATTACAGAGCAAGTGATCTCTAAACTACAGGCGAATGTTCTGGACAAAAGTCCGGGGTGAGAGGGTCTGGAAGAACTAGAATGAATTCACCTTGTCTGGGGAGGAGAGAAGGAGAGAAGGCAGAGGAAGATGGGGCTGTGCTCACTTGCAGCTGCAGAAGGAACTTTTCTACAGGACCTGCACGGGATCCCTGAAGACATGAGACAGGGTGACCCAGAAGCCTGGCCCCTTGCATGGCCTCTGGACACAAGAGCAGGGGGCCTGTAGTGCTCACTCCTTGTCTGGTGAGTCAGCCTGGACCTACTGTCCTAACCGACGAGAAACCCCGTCCCCCTGGGAGGAACTCTAGAGACCCTGCCGAAGGGCTTCTCAATATTGTACTATCTTCATCCAATGGACAGGTACACCTACCTAGACGTTAAGGAAACTTCTGATGACACAGTTACAGAGTAGAAATGTTACAAAACCACCTGCCTACGAGTTTACCTAAGCGTACATGGCAAGTAGCCAACAGGGATTCAAAGTAACCCCAAAAGCACACCTTCCTTAAGAATCAGAATCATTGCTTAAGGGGTTGTGGCCAAGGGGGAGTTAAATGATCAAACAGCCAAGCAGACATGACATACTTGAGCAGACTGCAAAGTTCACATTCATTGTAAAGACGAAATGTGAGATTTACAAGAAATGCTTATCTTGTCAATTCAAGCAACATCAAAGGACTCTCCTCCACTTTTAGGTTCTCTTTTTTCTTTCTCCTTTTGGTGACAGCAGACGGCAGGAAAGTGGGATGAGCAATAAGCAAAGATTTCCACTGGTTACCTGGGAAGAACAATGATTTTTTGTTTTTCCCTGGTGGGCTACACAGTCCATGGGGTCACAAGAGAGTCAGACACAACTTAGCGACTAAACAACATCTATACAACTATAACTGTTAAACTCATCCCCAAATTCCAGTATCCAAGTAGCTATCTCAACTGGAGTCTAGGAGCACCTCCACACTAACCTGAGTTTCTTGCACTAACCTGCATCTTCAGATCCCCCAACTGCTCCAGTCAGAGAACCATGATGGCTCTCATTCTCTCAAACCCCATTCCCAATTCACTGGCATAAACTGTCACTTTCTACCGCCCGCCCCCTAGTCCAGGCCACCACTGCATCTTGCCTGCTCGAAAGCCTCTTTGTGTGACCGCATTTGCCCTTCTACCTATTTCTCAGAGACGCACGGAGTGAGCCTACGGACATACACAACACCTTGTGCCACTCTCAAGCTCAAAACCCTTCGAAAGCTTGCCATCTCACTCATGGTAAAACTGAGAACTCCTCACCATAGCTCACAACACCCTGCTTGATCTAAAACCACCCCAACCCCTGCTTTATTTACTCTTCTAACCAAAGTTCCTATCACTCCTCCCTCCCTCCACTCCAAACACACTGGCTTCTTTGCCGCCCTCAAGCATTCTAAGCACACTCCTGCCCCAGGGCCTCTGCACAGGCTATACTGGCTTCCACCAGGCGTGTACAAGACTTGCTCCCTTTACTTTACTGGGGTGTTCTGCTCTCCAGGGCAGGAGAGTCTTGGTAGCAAAGAGCACAAATATCAAAGTGGGCAGTGCTGGGGTAAATGCCTGTTTAGTGGTGACAGTCATGCAGGAGAACACTTTTTAATGCATTTATTTGAACTTTAAAAAAAAAAAAACTAGAATTTTTCATTTTTTTGATTCAAAATTCTTGTAGGGAACAAAACACTCTGAATACTTCTGCCTTATCAGTTACGACTCTACAATTGCTCTGTTGGATGCAGTAGTCACCGGCCAAATGTGGCATTTAAATTACTTAAAGTTAGATAAAATATAACTGTTCAGTCACAGCAGCCACGGTTCAAGTGTCTGTAACCAACATGTCTACAGGCTCCCATAATGGACAGTGTGTAAAACACTTTGCTCTGGAGTCTTGATCCACTGCTTAACAAAAAATTGACTTTGTTGTCTCTAGAGGAAATTCTGGATTTTCCCACAACCATTTTTATGCTTCCAAATGCCAGCAGCAGGTGAGAGATTTCCATCCAGGTGGCAATGCCTACTAGGAACCCAACTTTCAAGACCTAATGTTCACCTGATAACCCTCTTATCTGGTTTCTAAAGAATAGGGCTCTGGCTTTCCACCATTAAGATACAAATTAGTGCTTTGGACTCTTTTTTTAAAAATTTGAGTTGAGAATCATGGATATAAAATTCACTATTTAAAAATGAATAATTCAAGGACTTTCCTTTCAGTCCAGTGGCTAAGAACCTGCCTGCCAATGCAGAAGACACAGGTTTGCTCCCTGGTCCGGGAGGATCCCACATGCCATGCGGCAACTAAGGCCGTGAGCCACACCTGCTGAGCTTGTGCTCTGGAACCCAGGAACTACAACTGCCGAGCCGTGAGCCACACCTGCTGAGCCTGTGCTCTGGGGCCCAAGAACTACAACTGCCGAGCCGTGAGCCACACCTGCTGAGTCTGTGCTCTGGAGCCCAGGAACTACAACTGCCGAGCTGTGAGCCGCAATTGTTGAGCCTGTGCACCTAGAGCCTGTGCTTCTCAACAAAAGAAGCCACTGCAATGAGAAGCCCGCGCACTGCAACTAGAGAACAGCCCCTGCCTGCCACAACTAGAGAAAGCCCGATCGCAGCAACAAAGACCCAGCACAGCCAAAAAACAAATAAATATAAAATAAATAATTCAGCAGCACTGAAGATATTGACAATAATTTAGATTCTTGATTACCTAAACAACTTACAGTCTTCTGTCAAATAATCTGTCAAAAGCCTATCCATGACCTAATTAACAGACCAGAAGTCTCGAAATGTGGAGATACCTCAGATGTGCAACCCATCACCTCAGGCATCCTTGGTCTGTGTACACCTCTGGGAGTGTCCCCTGGGCCACAGCAACCCAGCCCCCACATGACAGCCTGCGCCCTGTGGTCCTGAGTGCCACCCCCTCAGGCGGAACCATCCAGGGTCAAAGGAGGAACCAGAAGATGAAAAAAACCAGAAAAACCAAAACTATCTCCACACTTGTTATAAGATATAAGACTACTGTTGTCAAGAAAAGTATTTGTGATGCCTGTCAACACCTCCTACGTATAAAATACACCAAGCAAAAAGTTTCTCTCAGGATTTCACGCCGCACACACAAAAAAATTCTCTGAGGAGGAAAAAAATTTCCTTCTTTCTGATGATGAGAGTGATCACCTCTCCGGCTTCCCTCTGTCCCCTCACCAGGATGCCCAGCCCAGCAGCTGAGGCTGTAATTAGCATGCTTCCTTGGTCTCCATTTCAGAACCCAATTTCCTGTTTCTATTTCACACACACACACACACACACACACACACACACACATTTTGTCAAAATGTCTCAAATCCTTTTTGGAGAAATACTGACTAAGGACTATAGCCTAGATTTGTATTGATTCCATTTACCCTCTGCCACTAACCATACATTAGAAAATTTGAGAACAACAATATTAATCTTAGAATAGAACTAATTCACCCTAAAGTAACATCTTAAAACAACTCAAGTTTCTCTGTTTGTCTTCAGTGCCAAATGAAGGCCTAGGGTTTTCGATCAAGAGATCCACACGGGTACACATGCCCACCCCGAGACATGAGTACATACAGCCTGCAGGGCTGATGGTCAGAACACAGCCGGCAGCCACAGCACTGGAGAAAGCATTTTGAAATTTCTTCTTCCAGGAATGAGGAGACTGAAATTTTACAGTTTAATATCAAATTTAACATAAAATTCTAAAAAACCTTTTTCAAGGAAAAAAACCAACTTTACCAACTGTAAGAATAGCTTTTCAACTAACAGAACAAGTAACAGCACACATTTTATACAAAGTGCTTTCGACTGCAATGTCTTTGGGAAGAAAATTTAAACAAAAGCTTTCTAAAAGATCACTTATACTTTAAAACAAGATGCTCTCCTCACATTACTAAAGAGAACACACCGTGTTAAGTGACAATTGGCAGGTACGCAGCGAAGATTTACTCCAAGGATCACGAGGTGAACCTCGTCAGCATCGCTGTGCGTGTGTGGCTCTCTCTCACCATATCATCTCACCATCTAGCCAGGCCCACGTGGTGAGAGGTGAGAGAACAACAGCAGAAATTCAAAGTTGACACCAGCTACGCACCCAACAAAACACTGCCCTTTCTAGGTCTATGTGCTGCATCTTATTTTCCTGTGATTTAAATAATTTGTCTTGTTTGGTTATACACACTGAGCTGTCCAACATGCCTGTCACTAGCCACATATGGCTATTTAGATTTAAATTAAATAAAATTAAATTAAAATTTCCGTGCCTGACTCTCACTCGCCTCTTTTCAGATGCTCAGGGGCCCCTCATGGCTGGTGGCTTCTGTACCGGACAGAACAGAAAGCGACACTTCTCAGCATCAAAGCAAGTCCACTGACAGCACTAGGCTAGACATTTTCTACCAACAGGTTACTGTGAGACATCCAAAAACATGGCAAACTTTCTTTCAAAAATAATTTGGAAAATATTACTTTCTGAAAAACTTCGGTACACAGCTAAATATACTTAAGAGACATTTTCCCCCCTTAAACAATGAATTAAATGAAAGAATATGACATGCCTGGATTGCAGCCACTCTACAGTAAATATTTCCACAATGTGAAGGGAGGGTTTCCCAGGTGGCTCAGTGGTAAAGAATCTGCCTGCCAATTCAGGAGACGCAAGAGAACCAGGTTCGATCCCTGGGTCAGGAAGATCGCCTGAAGTAGCAAATGGCAACTCACTCCAGTATTTTTGCCTGGGAAATCCCATGGCCAGAGAAGCCTGGCTGGCTATAGTCCATGGGGTCGCAAAAGTCGGACACAACTTAGCAACTAAACAACAACAAACAAGTGTGAAGGGAGCATGTCACTTTACACACAGGTTGTAGAATATGGTTCAAAAAAGTAGTATACACACCCTGCACATGATACTGGAGAAACACGTTGTATCTGGACATTAGATAATAACCAAGAGGTTTTACCTTTACTTTTTTCCTATCTCATTTTTCAACCAATACTTTTATAAAATGTAATAAACTACAGTGCATAAAGCTTGAAGATGATAAGCCAAGGGCTTCTTCCTTATCTCCAAATGGGAGCTAAGATGCAGCTGTGATCTTTCCTGAAGAACAAGACTGGGGCTCCAGCCTCTTCGGGGCTCTAAAGTTTCACAGCTCAAAGTAGCAAACTTCAAAAAGTGGCTGCAGTGTTACAAGTTGCATAAAAACCGTCGCCAAAGTTGCAGACCTCACATACTCTAAAATGTGAATCACCTTCTTAGGCAAGGCTTTTAAAATCCAGCTACTAAGTCAAACTACAACAAACTATTTTGTGACTGTTTCACTGTAAAACATGAAGTCACGTTCAGAGCTTCAGGCGGTGTTCCTCCTCGGCGACTGGTCCACACTCACCGTATAAACTCAACACTGCAGCTCAAGGTGGGTCAGAGCCTAAGGTGGAGACACAGCAAGATGTGGGCCATGGTGACTGGGTGAAGAGGATCGCTTCAAGTGTGGTTAACAGTTGTTAAGTTTACATTTGCATTTAACCAGGTCAAGACTTACTATATATAGGTGTAAACAGAGTTCAGGGTTAACCGCTTGGATGCTGGAGGGAACACTAGTTAACTTCCCTCGCAACACAAAACAGGATACTGGCTTCACCCCAGGAGCCTCAAGGTGCTGATCGCCAAGTGATGGCTTTCACCTTGGTTACAACTGAGAAGAAATTCAACACTGAGAAAGCAGTCAGTCTTTTATCTACAGTATCCAATTTCCTGGGCTTTCCCAGGAGGCTCAGTGGTAAAGACTCTGCCTGCCAACGCAGGAGATGAGGGCTTGATCCCTGGGTCAGGAAGATCCCCTGGAAAAGGAAATGGCAACCCACTCCAGTACTCTTGCCTGGGAAATCCCATGGACAGAGGGGCCTGGTGGGCTGTATAGAGTCCATGGGGTCGCAAGAGTCGGGCATGACTTAGCGACTAAACAGCAACAACAATCCCATTTCTCCGAGATTCAGTTAAAAAGAAATACCATAGTGTGGTAGCAGTTTTTGCCCCTTCCCCTTAAAAATATTATCAATTTGCATTTGCTTTATGGAGAATCTGATATCTTGGGTGTTAAGACACTGAAACATAATGTTCTATTTTACAAAATAAGGGAACTGTTTTCTACTTTAAGATGAAAGAGTAGAAAATGGGGAGGAAAATTCCGAGAGCTCATTTCAATGACTACATTTACAAAAGTTATAATAAAATAGTTAACACTCCTTGGGGACTTAACTGCATGCTGTGTACTGTGCTAAACAGTTTACAGCCATCATCTTCTTTAAAGCTCACAATAATCTTGTGCAATTGGTACAAATAATATCCTCAGGAAACCAATGTTTAAGGACATGTCCAATTTTTGGCTAAGTCAAAATTTTTACTAAGCAAAACACTGGAGAAGCAAGATTCAAATGCAACTCCTGTGTCCTGAAGCCCATGGTCTTCAGAGTTCCTCGTCCCTGTATGCCACTTTCCCCCCTCCCAAGCCCCCACCACCACCCCTCCACCCCAGCACCCTCCCCCAACCAGGGAGCCTGGTGGGGCCATGAGACCCAAGAGCAGGTGTGAGGCGTCTAAACAATGAGGAGGTAAACTCTAGATGAAACAAGTAAGCTACGCCTCTTCCCATTAACTTACTCTTGGAACTATATTTATGTTTAACATGAATTATTATTCTAGCATCTAACGTGGCACAGCATGGAAAGGATGACCACTCAAGTCTGCGACAAGGGAAATATTAAAACCGAGCTTGTCACATTGGGCTCATTTTTGCTCTATAAATGACTAGTTTCTTACTGGTTTTTTTGGGTTTTTTTCCTTCACCAATGACACCCTAGCTTAGAGACCTTATTTATAAGAAGTTATCAGTCATTCAGTCATACCTGACTCTTTGCAACCCCATGCACTGCAGCCCACCAGACTCCTCTGTCCACGGGATTCTCCAGGCAAGAATACTGGAGTGGGTGGCCATTTCCTTCTCCAGGGGACCTCCCCAATCCAGGGATTGAACCGGGGTCTCCCGAATTGCAGGCAGATTCTTTACCATCTGAGCCACCAGGGAAGCACACTATTTGTAAGAAAATACTGGTTTTCGACTGGCTTGCAAAAACTAAAGATGTGAGCTTTATGCTCAGCTCTACTAAAAACAGGCCTTTTCCAAAATCAGATCCTGGGATGTTTCCTTCCTTAGGCTAAGTCTTCTACCATCATTTCAAAGGCAGATAGATGCCGGGCTGAGTCAGAGACTGAGTCTAAGTCACTGAGCACACCAACCACTGTGGCCTCTGACCCCAGCATGGGGGCTGAGGGCGCCCTGTGAGCACCCCTAGAGTCTGAGGTAATACGGTTAAAGTGAAAAGGATCTCAGACATTTGCAGGAATAGCTGATAAAAATAAAACGCTACCGAAGTTTTCACCAAGTCACCAAACTTTTTCCCTAAAGAACTCTCGCTTATCTCCTTTAATCCCTGGCACGTCTCCATGCGTCTCGTGGGTTCTCCTTTGTGAAAATGTCCTTGCAGTGTGAGGACAGCCAGAAACAGAGTGAGCTCAGTAAGGGGTCGATTTAAAGCAGCATCGGCACATCCTAGCGCTAACTGTCCCAGTGCCCCTGCTGCCCACGGTCACGCCCAGGTCATCCAGAGGTTTACAGCTTGGAACTATAGAGGGGCACGGTAATGGCAAAACGCCAGGATGAAGGTAAATTCTCCCTAAGTTCCCACCATCCATTTCTAGCCACTTCTACGGTGCGATTCAAGTTTGGCCACTTCTTCACACTGACATTTTGAGGGTTTTTTTTCTTTTTTTTTGTTTTTTTAAGATTTTTTGATGTGGACCACTCTTTAAGTGTTACAATATTACTTCTATTTTATGTTTTGGGTTGTTTTTTTTTTTTGGCCACAAGGCATGTGGGATATTAGCGCCCCCACTGGGGATTGAACTGCACCCTCTGCACTGGAAAGTGAAGTCTCAACCACTGGCCTGAAAGGGAAGTCCCTTGAGGTGTTTTTCACATTAACAGTGAAAACAAATACATCATGTGCTTAGTTGCTCAGTCACGTTTGACTTTGCGACCCCGTGGACTGCAGCCTGCCAGGCTCCTCTGTCCACGGGGATTCTCCAGACAAGAATAGTGGAATAAGTTGCTATGCCCTCCTCCAGGGGATCTTCCCAAAGCAGGGATCGAACCCAGGTCTCCCACATTGCAGGCAGATTCTTTACCATCTGAACCACCAGGGAAGTGCACATCTGAATAATCTCGCAATTTTATATAATTTTTTTCTTAGTTAAAGAGAATGTTCACATTGTACAAGTCCATCTAGGAGCCTGACCTAAAAATTGAAGTTTAATTTCAAGTATTCCTATTTTCAATAAGAACTTTAAGTCTATATACCATCCCTTCATTAAAAACTACATGCAGAAATATCATTTCATTAACATCTGGGGAAAGGATGATCTGAAAAGTCACTGCCTATTCACTAGTAGGGAAGATCCCCTGGAGAAGAGCATGACAACCCGCTCCAGTATTCTTGCCTGGCGAATCCCATGGACAGAGGAGATTGGTAGGCCACAGTCCATGGGGTTGCAAAGTCGGACACAACAGAAGCTACTTCTCACATACACACACACACACACACACACACACACACACACACAGAATCAATCACAGGGAAATCCATCCTGCGATGCTCCTAACCCTCTACGGTAAGCAAGAGGCAGGGGCTTCATAGCCTATCTCAGGGAGAGAGGACGGGATTCTTTTTTTCTTTTCCCTGGGGGTGGGATTCTTATGCTAACACTGCCCACCTGTCCAGCCAGACCATGGCCAGGGAGGCAAGCACAAGTGAACAGCATTACAGGAACTCCTAACCAGGTTTCTCCACCACCACCGCTTGCACTGCCTTCAATATTCTCCAGCACTTGATACCCATGGCGAAAGCAAACCAGGAGAACAAAACAGCTCTTAAGATTAATACCTCTTCCTTACAACTTAAAACAACTGATTTTGCTTCCACCTGGTTAGCATTCAAGTCTAAGAATTCTCCTGCAATCAGTGGTACGGAATTGTCTAGAGTTAAACACAGAAGGCGACAGAGAACAGACCAAAAACACTATAAAGCAGATCACGAATGCCATGCTCTTCACAAATGGGCATCAACATGACCAACCAAGTTGGCATCATGTCCAACTCTGTGTGACCCTATAAACGGCAGCCCACCAGGCTCCGCCGTTTCTGGGATTCTCCAGGCAAGAATACTGGAGTGGGTTGCCTTTTCCTTCAAGTGACTGCCTAGGTGCTGATTTTAATTCAATCACTGAAAGAAGAATTAAGGAGATCCCACCCAGTCTTACCAGATCATCATTCTCATCGTTCAACCCAAACCAGAGCACAAGCTAGTAGGACCACAAGCGCCTCTGTGTTGACTTTCAACTTTTTAAAGTGCTGCTGATAGCTTAGCATTTTGCCAACTTCCTTTAAGTTTGCCACCAGGACCTGGACCCAGTGCTATGGCCCAGGCCCTAGAAGGTCCTCTGTTGTTGTTTTCTTTTTTTAACAGTAAGTGAAGAAAAAAATGAAACCTCCCTTATGGTGATGCACCATCACCTACTAAGGTTTCGCAAGGCAAAAGCACAAGTTTGCTACTGACTTCCTTTGCTGATAAAGAGCTGCAGCCAGTAACAAGGGCAGAATAAGGGTCAGCTCCCCGTGGTTACCTAGAGATTATCTGCAGACTGACAGCTGTAACTGCAGAGGACAGAGACTAATATTGAGATGTCAAGATTAAGGTAAATTCTCCAAGTCAGGACCAGTAATGCTGTTTTCCTAATTGTCCCCCTGAGCCTTCTCCCAGCTCTCCTTCCCCGGCCAACTACCTCTCTGCAGTGCCAGACACTGCCTTTCTGAACAACTGATAAAATGAAGAAGAAAAAGCAGCAGAGAAGAAAAGGTGAAAGGAAAAAAGAGGGGTGGGGGTGGAAGAGTGGCAGTGCATGCGCAATAGTGAAAATGAAGGACCAATTTCATAAAGAAACAAGCATTAGACACAGAGGGGCAAAGAGAAGTTAAAGGGGAAAGGAGGAGAGAATAACTATGAAAAGTATCCCCAAACCATTTGAAACTAAAATCTTAAAAATGGCTGTAATTCATCTTTCTGAGAAAAATGTTATTTTTACATTATTTTACAATAAAGTAGAAAGACAGCTTTCTCTGAAGTCCAAATAAAGGAAATTTCACTTTAATAATCTATCTTTTTAGGAACTGATACTAATACTACACACAAACACACACACACACACACCCCTGCAACAATACACATACTGTTTATACCTTTTAAAAAGTTACTAATTTCCCAACTTTATGATGAGGGTGCTGACACTTGTACTGGAGGTTGACTGTCATTATTAGATTAAACAATTTTAAATGTATTTATATGTGCATTAGTTTTTTTTACACTCTTGACTTGTTTTCCAAGAGAACTGGAAGCAGCTGCTGTGGAAAGAGTGTAGCACTGCAGTGTTCAACATGGTGGCTACCATCCACATGGGCTACTGGTTTGCTTTATGCAGATACAAACGCAGATGGGTTCTGCCTGTAAATACATCCTAGATCTCAAATAGTGTGTAAAATGCCCCATTAGTAATAGTTTATTCTGATTATGTGTTGGAATAATATCCTGGATATATCAGATTAATTAAATACATAATACTAATATATCATTTCTTTTTTTAATGTAGCGACTGCTGCTGCTGCTGCTAAGTCACTTCAGTCGTGTCCAACTCTGTGCGACCCTATAAATGGCAGCCCACCAGGCTCCGCCGTTCCTGGGATTCTCCAGGCAAGAATACTGGAGTGGGTTGCCGTTTTCTTCTCCAGTGCATGAAAAGGAAAAGTGAAAGTGAAGTCGCTCAGTCGTTCGACTCTTAGCGACCCCATGGACTGCAGCCTACCAGGCTCCTCCATCCATGGGATTTTCCAGGCAAGAGTAGTGGAGTGGGGTGCCATTGCCTTCTCCGTAATGTAGTGACTAGAAAATTTAAAATAACACGTGTGGCTACTAGCATTCACTGCTCCTGTTGCATTTCAGTTGGACAGCACCGGTCTAGAACATAGTAAGTACACAAAGAAATGATGGCCAAGAGATTGTACCTCGATGACAAAACTCACTATCCATCTCTGTAAAGGCCTCGGCCTTCTCCCTGCCTCCTGCCACACCACCAACCTTGTCCTTAACATAGTGTGTGGCACCTAACAAGTACTCAATAAATGTTTCTTTGATGGAGCTGAATGAAGGCAACCAAGGTACAATGTAAAAAAAGCAGTATCTAAAAGTGGCTTCTTAAAAGTTAAGAAAATTCACTGCCTGCTTGGGACAGTTAGCAGATGGATCATTCGCAGGCTGATCCATAAAGTCAATTTAAAAACGAACTTCTTGTTATCCATGATGGTTTTGAGAGTCGCAGAAAACAATACCCTTGTAGAAAATAAAAGCCGCTCAGAGGCAAGGCCACCTACCATTTAGCATTTGGCTCATTTCATGCTTTCAGAGTGTGGGGTAAAAGGACAGATGGGGTAGAATGTTTTCTTTGCTCTAAGTCTACGCTTGGCATTTTCCATTTTAACCCTCTGAATCGCTGGCCTCTGGAATAAACCAGCTGTGCTCAGGAGAAATGCAGGCGGTGCTCACTGAGCAGTAAAATATATGGACGGGGTGGTCAGAAGAGACACCTTCAGTCTTCATGAAAGACAGGGGGTTACAGGGACAATCGGGGAGGGGGTGGGCTGCCCTAACCCCAGGTGTCCTGAAGGCCAGCACCTGGGGAAGGGGGTGGGCTCCCTCTGAATTCCTCTGTGGGCTCAGCAGGGCGGCTACTCCAGCAGGCCTGACCCCGGGTGCCTGTCTCTCAGTGTGGGCACAATGACCACAGCCCCCGGGCACCACTCAGGTCAAATACTCATTTTCTTTGGAGCTGATCTGTTTCCCCATCTCCACCGGACATCATCAGGAGTATCAAAGTGTAAGTCTGTCCAGAGTGGTATTCACAGAGACACGTCCACTCTCAATGAAAAAGGTCCTTTTCTCTACTCTTGACCACAATTTTCATAAACGAGGCATAAGATGCAGGCCCACTTTTTCCATGAAATGTATTTAGTAGTTGCCAGTTACTCTGCTTGTGTCTGCAATTCTGTTATTTACAGGGTGAACTGAGAGGATTTCTCTACTTGACATTTACCAGGAAAAGGGTTTCCCAGAAAGCCTTTTTTTTTTTTTTTTTTAAAGCTATTCATAACACATCACAGAAAGACAGAGCAGGACAAGTTGCACCACTGATTCTTCTGGATCCTTTTTAACCTCCCACGGGAAAATTAGGACACAGGAGTTAATATCCATCACCTCAATCTAAGTGGTCCTTTAAAGATGCATTCTGCTTCTGTCATCCTTCACCATGACTGTTTTTCAGGACCAAATTAATGAGAGAAGCACAAATGCATCCAAAATATACTTGTTCTAAGGGCACAGTGGGGCTTCCTGGGTGGTATAGAGGTAAAGAACCCACCTGCCAGTGAAGGAGACACAAGAAATGCAGGTTCAATCTCGGGGTCAAGAAGATCTCCTGGAAGAGGAAATGACAACCCACTCTAGTACTCTTGCCTGGAGAATCTCATGGACAGAGGAGCCTGGTGGGGTCACAGACTCAGACATGACTGAGCGTGCACACACAAACACAAAAGGACACAGTGTTGCATATCCTAAAACTCTCACCAGGACTTGCCCACCTCAGAGTATAGTCAAGGAATCTACACCTGTGTAGATTGGAGTGGGATGAGTTATTCAGAAACTCAGAAGTTCACCTGCGACCTGTAGGACAACCCACAGCTCTTCAAGAGAAAAATGACATCTGGAGCTTTCCCTCTGGGTAGTTCTCACCGGCGTCCACCTGGCCCTGTTTGCCGCTCTCTCCCTGCTCCCAAGGATGGTGCTGGGTCCCTCTGCACCCTCCCAGTGCACCTGTGGACACGGAGCCTGGTCTGAGGGTCATGCAGGGAAGAGGGAAGTCCCTCTGGCCCTGGTCCCACAGTCCAGCAACACTGAGGGACATGCAGAGCCCTGGGCTCACTCTCCCTCTCTCTGCCCTCATGTCTCCCAGCCTTCCCACTCTCTCCTCGCCTACCTTTTCCCACCCTCCATTCAACTCAGTTGATGCTGCACAGCTCAGCAGACACATCACCTGCCCAGAACATCCTCCCAGGCCCCCACCTCACCTCCTAAGACTGGGTGATGAGCTGCCCCCCAGCACACAAGCTCACCTCCAGTGTGCCTTCCAGAGGCGGCCCGTACCCCCTCTGCCCGACAAGCCCTCCTCTTCTCCCCCAGGGAGCAGCACGGGGAGCCTGGGCATCTGCGAACTGCTCCCAGGAATCAAGGAAAGGGAGTCCAACAGCTCTGACTACACGCAACCCTGGGCTGAGTGCTTGGGGTCGTTCCCCCAACTCTGCAGCAAGCAATTCTAAACACCTGCCCAACATCATTGGGTCACTTCTGAGTCCCCACCACGTTTCTGACACCAGGTTAGATGCTAATGGACGCTACTGCTCCTCTCTCTGTGCCTCTAACCAGGAGGGTGTGTTACCCCTCATTCTGGAGAGAAGGCAAGGGGAAGTGGAGTCATCTGCTCCGGGGTCGTGGGGTCAGGAATCAGTTGGTAGTTCTCCTACCGAGAATCTGTGGACTCCAAGGTCTATACTCCCACCTCCACACAGCTGGTTCTCAGAGTGTGGCTCTGGGAGCTCAGGGCGTTTTTTGTAGGGACACTGAGATGTCACCAAGCCTCTCACACTCGTTCTCTCTGAATGCACGTGGACTTGGCCAGAGGCTCATGACTTGCCTGCAGACTGCACGAGGAAGCAGCTGTTAGAATGCAACATCTCAGAAAAGGTAAAACAACGCCACTGAGGTTTTGTTCTCTTGGAACACAGCTGCTTTTCAGTTAAAGATGTGATGAACGTTAACACATAATGGTTTATTATTTTTACTCATTTTACAAACAAGTAACAAACATTTCAAACTGTCCTTGTTTTAAATCTCTAAGACAACAAATATTAACACATAAAACTCAAAGAATCTTGCGAGTCAACTATATATGGCTGAGTTCCTTCACTGTTCACCTCAAACTATCACAACATTGTTATCCGGCTATATCCCAGTATAAAATGTTCTTGGTGTTAGAAACAATAAAAATAGAAAGAATCCTGAGAGTCACCAACAATTTTAAGGAGCGTAAAAGGGACTGAGATGCAGAGACAGACAAGTACTGTGTGATTTCACTTACATGTGGAATCTAAAAAAGCCAAGCCAGTGAACAAACGTAACAAAGCAGGAACAGAGTCATAGACACAGAGAACGCACAGGGGTCTGCTGGAATGAAGTGGGGGGAGGGGAAGAGAAATAGGTGAGGGTGACTGAGAGGGACAAACTCCCAGTTACAAAACAAACGAGCCACAGCTGTGAAAGGTACAGTGTGGAGAATACAGCCCACGATTACCTAACATCTTTGCATGGTGACAGACTGTAACCGGACTTACTGTGGTGACCAGTTTGAAATGCACAGATATTTCAAAGCACCGTGTTGTGTAACAGAAACTAACACTACAGTGCTGTAGGTCAATTACACCTGAAATACAAACAAAAAAAATCATAGAAAAAGAGATGAGATTTGTGGTTACCACAGGCAGGGGCTAGAGGAGAAGGAATTGGAGGAAGGTGGTAAAAGGTACAAGCTTCCAGTTATAAGATGAGTAAGTCCCAGGGGTACAGAGTACTACATAATAAACATAATGAACACTGCTGTATATTATACATAAAAGCTGATATGAGGGGAGAGCCTAAGAGGCCTCACCACAAGAAAAAAAATTTTTTTCTGTTTCTTCAATTTTGGACTTAGATGATGGGTGCTCACGAAACTTATTCTGACAATCACTTCATAACGTATGTAAATCAAATCATTATACCATACTCCTTGTACACTTTATACAGGACTGTAGGTCAACTATATCTCAACAAAACTGGCAGAAAAAAATTAAAATACAAATGAACTGTTTAATGGTTGATAGGATGGAAGGAAGGATGGAGGGTGGTCTGAGATGAAGAAGGAAACTACTGCCCTAATCAGCTGTTGAAAAGAAATAGAAGCTAGGTTTTCTTTTTCCCTCAAAGTTGTATCATCAAATCATCAAGCTGGTCTGGAGCTAACATTAAAGACTGCGTCCACACAATGAACATACGGCCCGATGAACTCTGGCGTCTGTTCTAATATTCTCCTTTGCTGATTCTTCATTATAAAGTTAGACTTATCTTCAAAGATACTTAAACATGTGATAGAATTTTAAAAATATCTGTTCACTACCCATGAAACATCTAAAAAACATAACTTCTACTAAAATGTAAAAAAGAAACTCAAGATAAAAAAGTCAACAAGTCTGTCTGAATGTGCTGATTCAGCAAATTACATCAATATTTCAACTTAATTTGGTAATTTCCCTGCTACACAGCATGGTTTTGAACCACCATTGTATCATATGTGAAGTGTAAAATAATTTTAGTAGTTCTAAAGCAAAATATAATCAGATAGATGATTTGCTTGAGTGGCATGTGAGTCAGTTCCAGGGAGAGGTGTTGGGGTTACTAAACTATCCACTCCATTAAACTCACCACACCCAGAAACAGGGGCTAAAAGGGGGGTGATATTTGCACAAGTCAAATTTAATGTTTCATAACTAAGGCCATATTTCATAACATGTAGCCTGTTCCTTAAAAATAAAAGCAACTTTATACTGTATTTAGTACACGTGAAATGACATGAATTACAAAGTAAGGTTCTCACTGCAGCAGATCAGAAAGTAGAACCTAGAAGAGAATTGACATTTACGGGTTTCCCTGGTAGCTCAGATGGTAAAGAATCTGCCTGCAATGCAGCAGACCTGGGTTCGATCCCGGGGTTGGAAAAATCCCCTGGAGGAGGGCATGGCCATTCACTCCAGTATTCTTGCCTGGAGAATCCCATGGACAGAGGAGCCTGGAGGGCTACATACCACGGGGTCACAAAGAGTTGGACATAACTGAGCAACTAAGCACAACAAGCATGCACTACAGGCTAGAGATCACACTCTCATGATATATTACCCTACTTGACCTCAACGCCCTTTGAGATGGGCACTTTTTCCTATCTTACTGATGATGAATCTGAGGCTCAGAGAGGGTAAGAAATTATCTCAGGTCACCAAGAAAATAAGGAGAGCTGTAATTCAAACACTCTTCTGATTTCAAAGTCTACAGCTGTCTCGAGACTTTAGGCCTCTCTAGTATGATTTTCAGAACTGAGTGCTTCAAAAGCTGAAGAGGTTCTGCAAAGTTGAGGAGAAAGAAAAAAGCAAATACCATGCAAAAATGTTTAAAAAGGCAACTAAACTTAGATAATAAAAATGCCTCAAATCTACTTGTTTAATATACCTCATAAACAGTTCCAGGTTAGTCTATGACGGTGTGCTCGAGAGGATGGAGCTGGAGATAAAGGGAAATGCACTTGGTGGCCCCTGGTATCTTCCAGGGCACAGACCCCAGGCATTAGGGGACTCGGAGCCCACACACTCATCTACATCCTCTGAATCTCTGTTAAGACATCTGAGCTCTTAAAATGAGGGAAATCTGGAGGAGACCAGCAGTTTCCACCCAAGGATGGGATTACAGTCTCCCCCACCCTGTGCTTGTCCTCCAGGGAACAGAGAAGATGCTGGGACCAGGAGGTGTCTGAGGACCACTGCTCTGAGAAGATCCCACGTTCAGTAAGAAACTTTGGGGGAACAAGAAGGGAATACTCGCTGGAAACTAAGTCAAGCTCCTTTCTGCCCTAGGAGCCACCCAGGTGGACCAAGGCCCCAGCAACTGGTGGACAGCCCTCCTGCCCTCCCTCCCTGCCGTCCACAGTCTCGGGAGCCCGTTCCCATCACGGCAGGTGAGGCTCCAGGATGGGAAGTGGCTCTCTCTGGGGAAGCACCGGGTAGGTAGCTGAGGCCCTTGTGGCCCCCCGACCCAGGACCCCTCCTGAGAATCCCCAAGTGTGTCGGGCCTGTGAGCACAGCTTCCCCAAACCCCCACTGTGTACTAAGGTTCCCCAGAGACTTCCTGACCTTCACTTCCCTAGTCTCACCAATGCAGAAGCTTCTGAGTCTCTGATCTAAATGCCTCTCCACCTGCGATGCCCCCTAAAAGGCTCTGCTTCCAGACCCCACCCTTTTACTTGCATGTAGCTTCATTCCCTCCCATTTCCATTCCCTGGTCACAGTGTCCTCCAGTCTGGGCTCGATTCACAGCTCATCTCCAGGTTCCCCCACCAGCCCAGGCACTGTCTAGTCCATTATCACTGATGAAGTCCAAATTCTTTACAGCAGAATATAGACCTCTATGCCCAGGTCCTGCCTGCAGCAAACTCAACAACCCATGCCCCCTCTGATGGACTTGCAATGAGTCCTCAGTTCACACCCCTGGCTAAGTCCTGGCCAGTTTCCAAGCGCCCTCACCAACAGGCATTGCCTCTCTCTGGACACCTGTCGCATAACCATGCATGGTCTTTCCCTCTGATTTATACTTTCACATATCGGTCATGTTTTCACAAATTGATTAGAAGTTCATTAGGAACGAGCACTGTGCCTTACAGCTCAAAAATCACACTGTGCCATCTACATTCAGGGCTGCAATCACAGTGAAAGATCAATACATATTTCTGAACAGCACTCCAAATACTCTGTATGTACAAATATTAATTTATTTTTCCTAGACCTAGAGCACAAACACCAACACATAACGGAAAGATGTCTTTGGGAATATTAGAGCTTAAAATCTAAATCTGTCTGCTTATAAATTCTGTAGGATGAAATCCCAGCTGATAAAAAGGAAGACCTCTGCTTTCAGTGCTAGGTATCCAAATCTGTTAAGAGACTGAATGCTTTCTGTGGATTGTCATTTACTGTGATTTTCTGCAGGGTGCAAGTTAAGTTCACACTAACATTCAACAGCTGGTTCAGAAGACCACATGTTGTAGGGAAAATAACAATAAAATAAAATTTAATACTTATTAAAATAGGATTTTTAATTAAATCATCACTGACTCAATGGACATGAGTTTGGGTAAACTCCAGGAGTTGGTGATGGACAGGGAGGCCTGGTGTGCTGCAGTCCATGGGGTAGCAAAGAGTCGGACACGACTGAGCAACTGAACTGAAAATATGATTGATAAAAATTATTTAAAAATAATGATTTCCAACAAAAAATATACATGGAAAAAAAAAATAAAAATAATGATTTCCTAAAAGAGGTGGGAGGCACTACAACAAACACATGAAAACATTGCTGGAAACCAAGGCTCAGTGTATTTTTAAATAAGAGAGAGGGGTAGAGAGACCAGCATAGAAGAATAAAGAGAAGGAAAAAACACTTAGGTCCAAAATCCACCTCCCCGCTGGCAATGAGAATAGAGCTCCTTGCAAGCAGGACCTGGGTTTGGCTTTTCTATGCACTCTTAGCTCCAGCACAAGTCCTGGGACAGGAGGATTCAAGATTTATTATTTTTTTGAAAAAGTGCATAAATGCACTAAGTGAGAGAATAAGTTAAGGAACTAATAGCAGGATGGTGACTGCAGCCACGAAATCAGAAAACGATCACTTCTTGGCAGGAAAGCGGTAACAAACCTAGACCAGATGTTGAAAAGCAGACACATTACTCTGCCAACAAAAGTCCTCATAGTCAAGGCTATGGTCTTCCCAGTGGTCACATACGGTTGTGAGAGCTGGACCAGTAAAGAAGGCAGAACGCCAAAGAATTGATGCTTTCAAACTGTGGTGTTGGAGAAGACTCCCGAAATTCCCTTGGACGGTAAGGAGATCAAACCAGTCAATCTTAAGGGAGACCAACCCTGAATATTCCCTGGAAGGACTGATGCTGAAGCTGATGTTCCAGTATTTTGGTCATCTGATGCGAACAGATAACTCACTGGAAAAGTCCCTGATGCTGGAAAAGATTGAGGGCAGAAAGCGAAGAGTGTCAGAGGATGAGATGGCTGGATGGCATCACTGATGCAATGAACATGAACTTGGGCAAACTCCAGGAGATGGTGAAGGACAGGGAAGCCTGGCATGCGGCAGTCCATGGGGTCACAAAGAGTCGGATACAACTGGGCTACGTACGTTCAGTCGGATACGACTGAAGAAGAAAAAAAAGAGACAAAAAAGATTCTGGAGCAGCTTACAAGAAAACAAAGGACCTGGAAAGGAAGCTGCCGCTACTGCTAAGTTGTTTCAGTCGTGTCCAACTCTGTGCGACACCATAGACGGCAGCCCACCAGGCTCCGCAGCGTTCCCCAAAGTTAAAGGGAAACCTCGCGAGAGCAGCGCGTCACCGCGAGGCCCCGCCCCCTTACCTGAGGCACAGGCACTTTCTGCGGGGTGCTCTGGGGCGAGGGGTGGAGCTGCGCCCAAGGCTGGTGGTGCGGGTGCGGGGGTGAAGACTGGTGGTGCAGGCCCGGGTGGGGCTGCAGCGGAGGGCAGCTGGGCAGCTGCTGGAAGGCCGGCTGCGGCCCAGGGTGCTGCTGGCCGGGGAGCAGGCGGTCCTGGACGGCCTGCGGGTCGGCGAGGCCCACACCCGGGCAGCCATTGGGCCTCAGGTGCGGGGCCGGGGACATGCCCAGGAACGGGCGCGCCGGCGGCAGGCTCCGCGGGCCCAAGCTCCTCGGTCCAAGCCCCAGGGCGCCACCGGGCGGCTGGTGAGCGGGCTGCGGGTGCGGCATGTTCGGGTAGCCGCCCACGTCCATGGGGGCGCTGCCAGGCCGCACCTGCGGGGGCGGCGTGCCTGCCGCGCTGCTGCTCATCGCTTTCAGGGGTGACATGGGAGGCGGGGAGGCGTACGATCCCTGAGGCTGCGAAGGGTGCATAGTTTGCGCGTTCATTTGGTTCAGTGAGCCGCTGGGGTGGACGGGCTGCTGGTGCAGGAGTCCTGGGGCGCTGCCGGGCGGGAATCCCACCGCGCTGGGGTACCTCGGGACGGACTGGTTCAGGGGAGCGCTATTGGTAAGGCCTAGGTTCTGGTTCATCCCTGTACTGTTAACTAATCCCTGATTTAGGTTGCTGTAAGGATAGCGGGAGTACTGCCCTGAGTTGTTTATAGTGGGTGAGGGGACTGTCTGGCTCCGAGAACTAAAGGTGAGGGTCTGCGGCCTCACGGCCCCTTGTGGAGCGGGGTTGGGGGAGAACCGGGGGCTGTGGGCCACCGAGTCCCCGTGGAGAGCGGTGGGGGGGGTGGTGGTGGAAGGGCTGCACCGCGTGGCGCAGGCTCGGGGCCACCCCGGGGCTCTGCGGGGGGCCGTGCGACAGGTGGCCCGGGCCGGGGCCAGCGATGAAAGGGTTTCCCTGACTCAGGCCCTCCTGGCCCGGGGGAAACTGGCCCATCCTCGGCTGCGGGCTGGCCGTGCTGCGGCATCGAGAAGTCCCCCCGCGCCAGGTAACCTCCTAGCTGCTGCAGGTGCGGGGGGTGGCCCTGCCCGGGGGGCCCCGATGGGGCCGGCTGGGGCTGCGGAGGCGGCGGCGGCGGCGGCTGGTAGGGGGCTCGGATCTGCTCGGGCACCTGCACGGCCCGGGGGCCCCACATGGAGCCGCCATCCACAAAGGACTGGCCCCCGTGCCTCTCGTTCTGCAGGCCCGGGTAGACGCCCATCTGGCCGCCGCCGCCGCCGCCGCCCCCGCTGCCCCCGTGGGGGACCTGGGGGACAGGAGGGGTGTGGTACTGGGAGTGAGGAGACGCCAGTCCGTTCCCGGGGGCATTGCTCAGCATTCTGTTGGGCTGGTCCATCAGGTGCATCTTCTGCGGCTCGTACTGGTTATAGTGATCGAAGTGGGTCAGCTTGCTTTGATTCTGGGTGGTGGAAGGATGGTGGAGGGAAGGCTGCAGGGAGGCGAAGCCTTGGTCTATAGGCATCTGCTGACCCATGGGGTTCACAGGGTTTTCAGGGTAACCACATTCGCCCAGGCCTTCGAGGCCCTCATTGAAAATATTCCCGTCCTCGCCAAAAAGACTCATCATTCCTGGATCCGCCATCTTCTCCCAGCACACGGCTGGCTCCTCCAGACCAGAGCGCGGGAGCTCCTCTGTGCTTCACTTCACTGAGGGCTTGTCCTCAGAGCCTATAATCCTGACTAATCTTCTTCATGTCACTCCATATTTCTTTAATTCTCTTGGACCCTGCAGTGTCAGGCAAAGTCTGGATCGAGGTCCTGGAAGGGATCGGGAGGTAGTGGGGAGGAAGGAAGAAAACAAAGAATTAGGGACAAATGATTAAAAAAAACAAAAACAAAAACCTGCCAGCATTTTACGCATTTGAATTTGGTCTCTACCAACAATACTAATCTAGCCCCCTCGCTGAGCCGTATTTTATAAATCTAGTTCACTTTAAGAGAAACTCATTAGCTTCTACCAGAAGCATTGTTATGATCGGTTACTTAGAAAGCAAGCAAAACACTAACCTTAACCTTAAATTAATCCATTCACTACACTTCCTCGCGTTCCATTCTTGGATGGAACAGAACAAAAGAACACAACATGAAGCAGCAGCAGCTGCCACAGCAGGCCAGCAGATGCATGACTATCGCCAAGCAGCCCATCTGCTGCACTAAAGCCCTGGAAATGCTCCGGTTACCAACAGCCCGCCCTTAACCTTATTCCCCTGAGCGGTGTAATCAGATGAGCAGCCGCTGCACCGAGGGCTGTGAAAAGCTCAACTTAGTTAAATTGACTAGAGGATTATACAAATACCAAAATCAGTCATTTCGTACAAATTGGATATTTACGGCCACATACAACCAATGAGGAAGTGGCAACAGGGGTGTCGAAGGAGACAGCGGCAGCAAAAATACTGGAAGGCCCGCTTGCAAGTGGTGTGAACACTCATCACTTCCTTAAATCTGATGGCAGGAACAGAGGAGGCCAGAGAGAGTCCGGAAGGAAGACTTGCATTCTCCAGCATCCCCCACTCACCCCCACCAGAGGAAGTCCCATCACAGGTGCATCGTTCACCCACCAGCCCCAGGCTCTAGGAATGGACCACTGTATGACTGCTCGGACAAACTCTAGTTGGACGGACAGTTTCTAGACAATGACCATCCTCTTTGGTAGAGACAGAAAACCTTCACCCAAACTGTTCAAAACTGAAACTTTTAACAGAATAAAGTTCAAAATGTCCGTGCAGCCCTCTCCCTCGCCCTGACCGCTTCTGGGACCAGGCAGGTCAGAGCAGGTGGGGGAACTGGGAGCAGGCCCGGCCATCTGCATCCCAGGTTTACAGCAGGTGGTGGATACTAAGTAACACTCTGCTTTATGCAAACACTTCCTAAGGACTCTGTATCAGATGAAAATAACCGATTTAAACAATGTTTCCACAATCAAAACAGGAAAGTGTTTTTTTTCAATGCTAATTAAATCGGCAGGCCTAATAAAGAACTAATTCACATAGGAAAAATGTCCAAAATCTTAAACATCTTTGGAATTTAACTCATTTTTTTCCCTCTTTCATAAGCACACGAAGCATTGTGAGATACTGCCCAACTTGAAAAAACAGTATCTTGTTGAAGAATTTCAAAAGGGATGTTATAAACAGGCTCGGCCATAAATCCTACTGACACCCGTCCACATAAGCATGGGAAAGGGGCTGGCTGGAGGGCTGGCCAGCACCTCCAGCACCATTGAGAATTCACCCCAAGACAGATCGAAATTCAGATTCCACCCATCCTATTCTAACACACCCCCAACAAGGGGGGGATCTTTGCCTAAAGAAAATGTAAACAGCATTCCTGCTCACTGTCAGAGCTGCAGACAGAACACCTGAGAGGGTCTCCGGGTCGGCGGTGCTCCGGCGACAGCTGTCAGCTGAAGCCAAAGGTCTCTTCACTTGGCCGCTAACTGCCGTGAATTTTCTGATCTACTTTCTCCAAAAACAGGGGTCAGACGGGTGGAAATAAGGTGAGCGTGAAAGCCATTTTATTTACAGACACGCTGCTTCACTACACAGCTGCTTTAAAATTCAAACTCAGGAGCAGTCGAAATCTCCAGTGCCAAATGAAACAAATATTTATAAATTGAATTTACTCCTAAAAAGCCTACCCAGTCAGTCTTCATTTATTCAAGGCTCATTCTGGCTTTCAAGGAAATAAATACGGGAATGGACTTGATAATAGCTTAAACCAGCCGTGCAGACTAACCACTTACCAAAATAACCTTTCAAATTAGCTTAAGGAAGGTAGAGTCTAAGTTGCATGTCCTGGATGGCCTTATTTTATAGGATAATGGCTTCATCCTCCCAGCTTCCACGTGTCACAGGAGGACTGTATGGGGTTCTCAGCCAGCCTCTAGGGAAAAAGAGCCCCGAGGAGTGGATGACCTGGGACACTGCACTCCGAGCACTGCCGGCCTGGAGAGGCAGCCGGGAGCTGGCACTCACTTTAGAAGGCTAAGGAGAAAGGGAAAGAGAACTTGCCTCTAGGCCAGGGAAGGGACAAAACAGAACACACACTGCGAGTAATCCTACCCAACACTTGGGTCTCCGATTCCCTGCTCCTCCCACCCAGGGGCCACCTCCCAGCAGCAGGGAAAACTGCAGTTACGGGGCACAGTGAATGTGCCACCTACCAGAGCTGCGGCCCCAGGCAGGTGAAGTCCCGGCAGAGGAGCCCAAACACTACGGCTCCAGTCTGCCACTGGTAACCACTTGGGCTTGCTGGGGCAGCCACCACCCAGCCTGCCCCTTTCCTGACCTCGAGACTCACTCCGCTGGCGACTATGCGAAGAATCCATCTGGTAGCTGGACTTCATATTTCTGATCTGAGCTAATCTAATTAATTTATTTTGGTCCTTTTTTTTTAATTTGATCAAGACCATTTGAATGCCCACTTTTCCCAAGTCACAGCTGCAACACTTAATTTTGTTCCTATCAAAGATATTCATGTAAGCGTCCTTTCCAGAGGGCTGGCCCTTGTCTCCATTCACAGTCTACGTTTTCTGTGTCTACACCAGCACTGTCCAATGAAGCCACATAGGTGATTTTGAATTTTCTAGCAGTCACATTTAAAAAGTAGCCCCCAAAAGAGTGAAATTAATTTTAATAATTTTTATTTATCGCACATATGCAAAATATGATCACTTTAACATGTAACGGATATGAATGAGATGGTTTACATTTTCAGTACTGAGTCTTTGAAACTCAATATATACTTCACACATACAGTATATCTTAATTCCTACTAGAGCCACATTTCAAATCAGAAAGGTACACATGGGGCCAATGGCCACCATACAAGATGGCACAGGTATAGATTATTAAAAATAAGAAACAGAAATACAAGTTATCAGTGTTGTCAAATAATTCTCATCATTATCACTTCAGAAATAAATTTTCAAGTTGTATTTACATTTGATTTGGCTTTAACCGAAAATCAAGTTAAATCTCAAATCGCGTTTATGTATTCAAAACATATTTATTGAGTCCCTACTGTGATCCAGGCACTGATCACAACTGCCAGAGATGTATCAGTGAGTAAAAACAAAGTTCCAGGACTTCCTTGGTGGTCCAGCGGCTAAGACTCTGTGCTCCCAATGCTGGGGGCTAGGGTTCAATCCCTGGTCAGGGGAACTAGATACCACATGCTGCAACTAACAGTTTGCCTGTCACAACTAAAAGATCTGGTACACTGCAACTAAGACCTGAAGCTGTCAAATAATAATAATAATAAATAAATAAAAACAAAGTTCCCTTTTGTCCTCTTGAAGGTTACATTCATCTGTAGTTTAAAATTTTTAAACTTTTATAAAAATTAAGATTCACGCCAGTCCAGGTTTGATGCATGAGACAGGGTGCTCGGGGCTGGTGCACTGGGATGACCCAGAGGGATGGGATGGGGAGGGAAGTGGGAGGGGGGTTCAGGATGGGGAACACATGTACACCCGCGGCGGATTCATGTCAATGAATGGCAAAATCACTACAATATTGTAAAGTAATTAGCCTCCAATTAAAATAAATAAATTTATATTTAAAAAAAAGAAACTAATATGTAACATCTTAACATTGTATGCAAATGAGATTAGCTGTATATGCACTGTTGCCTTTTTACTATAAAGAAATATGAAGGGTTTTCTACTCAGACTTTATTTTTTAATTAAAATCATACTAATATTTGAAATAATAAAAAAAAAGTAAGATTCATGGGTTATGGTATAAAATTTAGGATACCATTTTACAAAATATTTCTTGGTAATTCATGATGACAAGTGCTTTTAACTGTGTCTGATATTATATACATTTTAGTACAGACACCTATAATGAGGACACAATCACGTCTTTCTGCTCAGCACCCTGCTAGCAAGTATTTTCTGAGTTCAGAAGGTATCTGGGGGTGTGTTTGGGGTGAAGAGAGGCACAAGGATATAGCCCTGCTAAGGGAGTCGTGGACACCTGACCTGAAGCTTGCTGTGCAACCAGTGATGAAAATTTAGAGCTGGCCAGTGCTTGGCAGACCTCCTAATCGAAGCCCCTCTTCATTTTACAGATGAAGAACACTTCTATGGACTGAGAAGAGTAAACCACTGATACAAAATATTTTAACGACAAACAGTTCCCAAAGACCAAAGAGAAACGTACAGATGAAATGTCAACTCGCCAGTGAGGGCAAAAGATTAAAGGTCTTAGAAGAGGTCTTATTTATTCAGAGATTGGTCACTAAAATAACTGCTGAAACCACCAAACAGAAGAGAGTTTCCTTTCAAGAAAATTTTCACTTATACTCTCTGTAATGTTTAGGAAGCAAGCCCATACTAGCACCATATTGAGGCTATTGGTTAATATTTTGGGGAGTAAGTAGGATGCAAACTAGCAACTCCAAAAAGCAAGTAAACAGCACCCAGAAAAGGGCGGTGGGCAAAAGCAGGGAGTAAGACACACCAGAATGAAAGAAACAAGCTGCCTGAAAATACATATTAATATTTTGAAGGGAATCTCTGACTTTCCAAAGCTTACATAAACAACACTTCACTGCCATGCTCTGGTTCAAGTAGGATGGCGTCTGTGTCGTCAGGTGTTAATTTGGTGTCTCAGTGACCTGGAAAGCCAGAGAACAGAGAGGTGAACACAGAACACCTTTCATTTCCCCGGGCAAAATACTCACTGCAGCTCAACCACTCTGTATCCGGTTGTGGCAGTCAAATGCCATCTGGGTGCCACCCACTTTTTCATAAGAATCCAATCCATGGGGCAAGTGTGAAGTCAGAGGCAGCTGCCCTGTAGAGGCCAGTGACCACCTTAGTGTAAGGCAGCTTGATGTGCTTCCTTCTCACTGCATTTCTCTCCCCCACCTCCCAGGAGCCTGAGGTTTGTGACATAACTTGATTGCTGTTCTCAGGACTGGGGGGAGCACGTGCCAGCACTTCCAAGGGAGTGTGGAGCGGCGGGAAAAAAGGCACCTCCCCGCCCTCAGCACAGCCAGAGAGATATCTCAGACCACCAAGGCCACAGATCACACCAGAGGAGGAAAGGACCCCCGGCCGACAGCAGGGATGCACAGAAGAGAAAAGGCTCCAAATGGCTGGGCTGCTCCTCACGGAGAGTCCTGCCAGCTCCATCACCAGGTCTGTGGACAGCGATCCCTGCACCCCGCTATGAGCCCCCAGCAACCGCCAGGGAAAGCAGGGGCCTGCCCAGGCCGCCGCTTGATGTGGGAGGAGACACTGAGCCCACACACAGTGGCCCAGATGGAGCAGCAGGAAGACCTCCAAGTGACCAGCATCAGCTCCCTGCCCATCAACTCCAGGTTTACCTCCTAGATGGACCAAAGGATACAGTTCCTGGAGCCCCCCCACCCCGGTGGTGAGACCACATTTTCTCTCTCATTCGTGTGTCCAGGCCATGACTATGCTGAGCCACGCAGCAGCCACTGGCCACATGTTGCTATTTAAATGTTGCTATTTAAATGAATAAAAACTAAAGAAAATTCTAAATTCAGCTGCTCAGTCGCACAAGCTGCCTTTCAAGTGCTCAACAGGCCAGCGTGGCTGGTGGCTGCAGTGCACACGTGGAATGTTTCTATCAGGGCAGAAAATTCTATGGACGGCAATGCTACAGAGTTTTCTTCCTAGAGGTAATGTTCTTAGACGAAAACCATATTAAATAGTAGCAAATCTCTTTGATGAAAAAGTATTTTCTACTGCTCAGAGATTGGTGTTCTTTCAAAGGTCCATACCTACCCCTTGTGATGAAATTTATAGTATTCTTTCCATATATCATAGTCTATGTTAATTAACTCTTTTAACTATAAAATTTATCCTTTCTGTAATATATATCAACATATATTTCTATTTCTTAATAAATGATTTTTATTGAGGAATGATTCTCAACTACACAAAATTCAGACACTTAGGAACAATTAATTTCAAAGCCCTTTTCACTTATAGTTGTACTTAAATAAAGTATTTGCAAGCTTAATTTTAACAACCAAAAATCTAAGCCACTCCCTTTCTTAGTGGCTTTGTGTATTATTTTCATTCACCATTTTATTGGAAGAAAAATATGCAGAAAGAATGAAAAAGGATGTGAAGTCTACATTAGTCCAAGAACCACATGAAAAATAAAACCAAAAACAGGAAATAAGAGCTGTGTTTATATCCATTTATACCACTAGGTAGCCTCCAACGCTGCTGATAATAGTTGAAGAGACACATTTTTTGTTGTGTGGCTCAGCTCCCTCCACCCACCTCTTCCACCCAGCCAGATGACGGAAAACCACCCTCGATCCTTCCCAGCATTCATTCATTTAAAAAATATCTAATGAGGACCTAACTTTGCATAAGCATTTAATAGACACTGGGTAACAGAGTTGAACGAGCAGACATGGCCCCTGTTCCAGGCAGCCGGCTGTTCTAATAAAGCCCCGCAGACACGCTGCCCATCCATCCACTGACCAACCTGGGGATGCTCCTCTCAAACATCTCACAGTCTACTGCCTCCTCCCGTTCACTCTGTCTCTGATGTAATCAGGTGTGGAGGTTTGGTGAAGGATAAAACCTTAAAGGCTGAGGGTTCTCCAGAGTCGGGTCTCGACACTCTCACACGGCTGACTGAAGGATCTTCGAGGCCACGCCATGAGTCCTCTCTCGCCCCGGTTAAAATCCTTAAAGCGGTTCCCCAGCTCCTGGGATGGAACCCAAAGGCTCCAGCAGATTGCACGGCACTCTGTGATCAGACCCCATTAGCCTCCCCGTCCTCTGCTCCCCAGTTCCCTTCCCTCTGCCCCTGAAACCTTCACCAGCACCCAGGCTGGGTCCATCAAAGCACTGCCGGTGCTGTGCTTTACTTTACTGGCCACCTCCTCACACCTGCCTCACCTCCACACCTGCCTCCTCACCCCCTGCCTGTGACAGTCTATCTGGGAAGTGTCCTGCCCTTCAGCCCTCCTTCTGCAGGCTGAGTCCAAAGCCCTCCCTAGAACTCCCACCACACTGGGGCAGGAGCTACAAAAGCACCAAGCACACCTTGTTCTGGTTTCTCTACCTGCCCCTCTCCCTGCAGACTGCAGCTATGCCACTGAAGCAGGATGCTGGGACCACCGGCACCCTCTGGGAGCTGGTGAGACATGCAGAATCCTGAGCCCACTCTGACCTCCTGCCCCAGGGTCTGCGTGTTATTAACAAGGCACCCAGGTGACTCCTGCACTTGTGGAAGTTTGGGAAGTCCTGCTCGCAGAACCTGAGTGCCTCTTGAGCTACAGCTGCGATTCTCCTCAATTAACATAAGAAGGAACCACAAACAACAGGTTGTTGTTGTTTAGTCATTAAGTCATGTCCAACTCTTTGGCTACCCCATGGACTGTAGCCAGGCTCCTCCGTCCATGGGATTCTCTAGGCAAGAATACTGGAGTGGGTTGCCACTTCATTCTCCAGAGGATCTTCCCGACTGTGCTGATGGAACCTGCATCTCCTGCACTGGCAGGTGTACTCGTTACCACTGAGCCACCTGGGAAGCCCTCAACAACAGGTAACAGGTCTCAGAGAATTACTACGCAAGTAAAACAAAGACATGCCATCTTACATTTAAGGGACGCATGTCCTGGCATTCGTGACCCACAAAGAAACAAGACTGACCTCATCCAAAGCACTAGGAACAAGCCTTAGTGACAAGTCTTAATCTGTAAGGGTTTGCAAACAGTGGCCATCCAAAAGTGGTTTAATTTTCAAGACACATCCGTCCACTTGCTTGACAATCATTTTTGCAAGACAAAAAAAAAGTGCAGTTAACATTAATATCTAATGCTATGTTACATAACACCCTATTTCACAGGTTTCTTGCAGAAATACTTCAGTTATTTCTACATAACTTTGAGGAGTCTGGACATTCTGAGCTGCCTTTCAGATAAAGGTGGGTTTTTTTCTAAGTAAGAGTCCTGGGGCTAATAAATTTTCTTTCAAGGCAAGTAATTAAATAGCACTCATCTCACAGTTTATACTAAGTGCCCAGTCTCAGCACTTTTTTCTTTTCTTTTCTAAATTGGTGAAAAGACGCATAGTATCCTATACGTAAGATGCCCACTAAAGCACAAGAATCAATGTCCTTTAGAGAGCAACATTTACTACCTGCGATTCAACATTGAAATATCACCCCCTGAAATTAATCCCTTCCAAGACTAAGGCCACTGAGAAGACAGCTGAACTGCTTGTTTCATTGCAGACACGTTAGAACACATCCAGGGTGATCTTCCCACGTGCAGCTCAGAGTGCCCCACGACAGACCCGGTTCATGTTCCAGTAACACTTCAAATAAGCAACATTATATCCAAACAAGGGGTGAGGACAATGCTCAAATACAGAGCTGCACACCCCATGTCCACATAGGCAAACATCTATGTGAAAGAAGTATGTCCATCTATCCCTTATCTTTTTAATGCTACCTTAATTTTACTGTAGATAAAGGAGAAAGCAAATGAAGAGAAACCAGGTCCAGAAATAAGAAAATGGAAATTCTGTGTGTGATTTATCTGGGATGGGGGAAAGGTCAACTTCAGAAATGTACGTCAACCCACTTGGCAAGGATGTGCGTGGCACAGACTAAGGGAAGAGTAACACAAATTTTATGAAATGTGGTGATTGCTTAGTGTGTCTTGCTGAATACTGTAAAAGAACCTGAGATAGTTTAGACAAACAAAATTTGACTGGTATATAAAGGCAATGATGCCACGTGCTTATTAACCCACTAAAAAAATGGCATTTGAAAATGTATTTCCCCACTCACTCTAGGCTTATTTCAAGCTACTGACTTGGCACGCACAGGTGTACACACACAGACACACACATCTGGGTGGGGCCAAGCCTACAAGGAGTGAGAATAGGAGAGAAGGAAGGAAGGAAGGGGCTCCCCGGGACCACATGATCCAGGGTTGCCCCTGTAAAGAGACCCTGAGTCACAGGAGGAGACCAAGGGCAACATGCTGAGAGGCTGAAAAGACAGTGCACAGCCAAATGCTCTTGGAAGAATCTCACTTCTTGTATACTTACTGTAGTTGTCACTGATTACTTAAGAAATAATGTATGCCTTTTGCCTGTGAAAAACTTTAGTCAAAGAATAAGTTTAATCACAAAAATGAAAAATGTGGGAACAAAAAAAAATGTCTAAGGACTAAATAATAATAATATAATCATTAAGCATAGTCAAGGACCTTTAGTTTTTTCTTAAGGGCTACAGATAATATTCTGAGCCATATCTTGTGAGTTGTCTTGTAGAAACTAAAGTACCAGGTGGAGAAGTTAACTACATTATGACCAGACTGTACCAAGGACATGAGCCGCCACAATTCCGAGAACTGACCGCAAAAAAAATGGAAACAAGTGAATCCCAGAACTGAAAATTAACTGAACCTAAAACAACCAAGATGATGCTAGTCAGACAACTCATGACCAATCGAAGATGACTGTTAGAGATGACTGTACTATCTCTGCATGGAGCCCCCCCCACCCCACTATGTCTGTAAAAGCTCTCATGCCCATCTTGTCAGGGCAGGAGTAGGCCTTCAGACAATGTCCACCACCCTCCCCGCCAGTTGCCAGCATCTGAAATAAAGCAAACCTTCCTTTCCACCAACCTAGCCTGTTTATTGGCTTTTGAACCAGAGGGCTCCCCCCCATCCTCCCCGCCCCCTGCCCTGTCACAAACACATCTCCTTTTGGTAACAATATTACATGCAAAAGAGAAATACAAAGGAATTACATAAATTCAAATTTCCATCAGGGAAATGAGCAATATTAAAGGGAAACAGAACTGTTAAGGAAGGTTGAGAAAGGCTTTGGAAGAGCATTAAAGACAGTATTTTGGGAAACCGCACACTGTTTCAAAAAGGTAAATCTACAGACAGAAAAATGGAAGAAAACAAACTTTACTTACTCAGTGACTACAGTATTAAATTACTCTTTTAACAGATTATATTTGATGAAGGAAATGGAATTAAGGCTGGAATATACAGCAAACAGTTTGCATTCATTATTTCATAATTATTCTGACTTATATAACAAAGTTGGAAACTTTTTTCCATAAGTACACTTATGAACACAAGCAGATTCTATCAACACAATGCCACCACAAAACTATTTGCCAATCAAAACCATTATCAAAAACTATTCCAATAAAATAACTATTGTTTATGGAGAAGGAAATGACAACCCACTCTAGTATTCTAGCCTGGAGAATCACATGGATGGAGACTGGCAGGCAACACCCCATGGGGTCACAAAGAGATGGACACAGCTGAGCAACTAACACACACAACTATTGTTTAAACTACCCATTGTGTGCAGCTAAATAAAGCTAATACCTCTTCTAACCAATTAAATGTCTTCACTCATATTTGCATATAATAAAAGATGAAAGCTTTATCCATAAATTCTGTATGTGTGTATTTCCTGCACCCAGAGCAAAGGCTCAGCCCTAAGTTGAACCCTCTCCTCATTACTCTGAAATCTTCTGAGCCTTTTCCCCAGTGAGCTGTGTGCCACGGGGAAAACTCACTTTATGAATACTTTTTATATTATTCTAAGTAAATTAATTCACACCTTATATCTGTTTACAAAAAGATTACAATATGCTCGTAGCACATTCCTTTTATTGTCTGACTGTACCACCAAACCCTTCAATGTCATTGAGAGCCACCTATAAAGATCTGCCTCCCATATTTGCCCCCAAAAATCAATCAGCCAATTCTAGCTTTAAGTACTTCTTACCTGAGCTTCCCTGGTGGCTCAATGGTCAAGATTATCTGCCTGCAATGCAGGAGACCCAGATTCAATCTCTGGGTTGAGAAGATTCCCTGGAGAAGGGAATGGCTACATCCAGCATTCTTGCCTGGAGAATCCCATGGACAGAGGAGTCTTGCAGCCCCTAGTCCATGGGGTCGCAAAGAGTCAGACACGACTGAGTAACTACCTGAGTAGTCTTTCACTTTCACACTTCCACTACCTCAGTGTACAAGATCCCTCACAAGAGGACCTCATTCTAACTTGCAGGTAAACTTTACATTTCAGTTTGAAAGGGGATCCTATTACATAGTTATAAATTTCAACACTGTGTCCACTTCGATCACAGATCAATATTAAGTTCACCTCAAATACTGAAAGATGATGCTGTGAAAATGTTGCACTCAATATGCCAGCAAATTTGGAAAACTCAGCAGTGGCCACAAGACTGGAAAAGGTCAGTTTTCATTCCAATCCCAAAGAAAGGAAATACCAAAGAATGCTCAAACTACCGCACAATTGCACTCATCTCACACACTAGTAAAGTAATGCTCAAAATTCTCCAAGCCAGGCTTCAGCAATACGTGAACCGTGAACTTCCACATCTTCAAGCTGGTTTTAGAAAAGGTAGAGGAACCAGAGATCAAATTGCCAACATCCACTGGATCATCGAAAAAGCAAGAGAGTTCCAGAAAAACATCTATTTCTGCTTTATTGACTATGCCAAAGCCCTTGACTGTGTGGATCACAATAAACTGTGGAAAATTCTGAAAGAGATGGGAATACCAGACCACCAGACCTGCCTCTTGAGAAACCTGTATGCAGGTCAGGAAGCAACAGTTAGAACTGGGCTTGGAACAACAGACTGGTTCCAAATAGGAAAAGGAGTACATCAAGGCTGTATATTGTCACCCTGCTTATTTAACTTATATGCAGAGTACATCATGAGAAACGCTGGGCTGGTGGAAGCACAAGCTGGAATCAAGACTGCCAGGAGAAATATCAATAATCTCAGATATGCAGATGACACCACCTTTATGGCAGAAAGTGAAGAGGAACTAAAAAGCCTCTTGATGAAAGTGAGAGAGGAGAGTGAAAAAATTGGCTTCAAGTTCAACATTCAGAAAACTAAGATCATGGCATCTGGTCCCATCACTTCATGGCAAACAGGGAAACAATGGAAACAGTGAGAGACTTTATTTTGGGGGGCTCCAAAATCACTGCAGATGGTGATTGCAGATATGAAATTAAAAGACACTTACTCCTTGGAAGGAAAGTTATGACCAACCTAGATAGCATATTAAAAAGCAGAGACATTACTTTGCCAACAAAGGTCCGTCTAGTCAAGGCTATGGTTTTTCCAGTAGTCATGTATGGATGTGAGAGTTGGACTGTGAAGAAAGCTGAGCGCCGAAGAATTGATGCTTTTGAACTGTGGTGTTGGAGAAGACTCGTGAGAGTCCCTTGGACTGCAAGGAGATACAACCAGTGTATTCTAAAGGAGATCAGTCCTGGGTGTTCATTGGAAGGACTGATGCTGAAGCTGAAACTCCAGTACTTTGGCCACCTCATGCGAAGAGTTGACTCATTGGAAAAGATCCTGATGCTGGGAAGGATTGGGGGCAGGAAGAGAAGGGGATGACAGAGGATGAGATGGCTGGATGGCATCACTGACTCGATGGACATGAGTTTGGGTAAAGTCTAGGAGTTGGTGATGGACAGGGAGGCCTGGCGTGCTGCGATTCATGGGGTCGCAAAGAATCGGACACGACTGAGCGATTGAACTGAACTGACTGAACTGAAATCAGCAAATAGACTGTAATGTAAGAAAAGGCAAAGTGGGAAGATAAGCTACGACCAGGTGTGACAATTGTTTCACATAAGGAGGACAATCAAGATAATTTACAGCTACCAATGATGCCTTATAATTGAACTTTGTACTTGGTTTAATCAAAGAATACAAAAAGGACCAGACACCTACCCTGCTTTAAAAGAGTCTACTGAGGCATCCACCTATCTGTATGGCTTTCATGAGCTTAACTCCTCAACATCAGTTGCTAATAAAATGATGATCCTGAGTAATTACATTTCACAATGGTGTTCACGTCAATGACACCCACCCTGCACTGTTCAGGTTTCTGCCCCATGTCTAGGAGGCCTCTAAACATACCAAATTCTCCACTTCATGCCCATTTCTCAGAGATGGTTTGAAAATCTTCACAATTTTTCCTATAAAATAATTCTGAATAATAACAAAGAAAGGTTTTAAACTATGCTACCACCAAGAATTTAGTGTCTTTAAAGATCAGTGGCTATGACAAAAAAGACGGCAGATTTTCTAAAACAGCCTTCTAGATTCCGAATGTAAATACAAGTGCCCCATTAAATTGAAAACTGCAGACTGCATCGCACACCTAGAAAGAGCAGAAAATGTTCTGACAGACCACACATCTCATGCTTCTACTTCAGAACTACCCTCATAAGCCCTTGGTGCTCTGGTCTGGTCACTTGTCAAGTGCTCTGCACGTTCAGTTGCCAAGGATGCTTCGTCCTAGAATGGTGAGGACAAAGGGTTTTTCTGACCACGGCAAAGGAGAAAATCTTCGCTTACTCCTTAGATCGAGAAAACTGCTTCGAGAAACTGCTCAGATCATCAATATCCAATTAATTTTTATGGGTTGCCTATCAACTTGGTAGTTAAGTTTTTAACCTACCAGAATCATTTATCTGTTTTTTTATATTTTATCTCTTTTTGTGAAATGAATTTAAATGCTGCTACTTTACCTTTAAAAGAGTTCTTTCTGCTTTTCCCTATTTTTCTCTGAAAAAACAGTGTCCTGCTGAAAGGTTAACTCATGAATAGAGACTGCATTTAAGTGTTTCTTTCATCATAAAACATCTAACTGTTCCCCTGTTGACTACAAATATGCCCAGCATGCCCACAGAGGTGAGTGCCTCAAAAAGGACCCTGCGTTTTACATCTGTCGTTTTATACCCCCAATGCCACACCAGGTGCCCCCAAGGGAATTAGCTGTTATGTGTAACATCCCAGTATATTCCTAACACCCCCTCCTCCCCACAAACATAGGGAGAAATCGCCAAGCAGCACTGCCTCCTAAGGTTCTATTCACATAAGGGAGGCGAGAGGCTTGGGCTGGGGCAGGGAATGAGAGCACCTTCCATCTCTCCATGGATGCTGTGCCATTTAAAAGGAGACCCACAAGCTGCTGACAACTGTCTAGCTTTACAATTCCCTGTTTGTGTTAAGGACATGTTCCAGCCTTCAGACTGAACCTCCCAAAGCAACATGACCTGGTGTGTTTCCCATCAACAGAGTCCAGAGGACCTGGCAGTTTCTTCTCCCTGCTTTAGGTGCTACCTGTACGCTGTACACCCAAGAAAGGAGTGCATTAACCACTATTTAGTGCTTATTGTAGCTGAATACCTTTTCTCCAAAAGTCCAAAGTTCTCGACACACTGCCTTCTCACCCATTTTAAGTTCCATCAATATAATGCTAACAATCCAGTACCAAGTACCATTAAAAACTATAATGTTACCTGGCACCCCAAAACAAAATGTTTGAAAGAAATTATGATTATTTATTTCACCTGTCTTTTTGGTCTGCAGCTTCTAGTTAAGAATTTCAGATGTAAATCTAGTATTTAAAAAGTAACCACAGGGACTTCCCTGGTGGTCCAGTGGCTAAAACTCTGGCTCCCAGGCCAGGGGACCTGAGTTTGATCCCTGGTCAGGGAATTCGAGCCCACATGCCTCAACTAAGAGTTTGCATGCCTCAAGGAAGACACAGCACAGCCAAATAAATATTTTTGTTTAAAAGTAACCCTGTGAACATGCTAAAAATAACGTACTGGATAAATCACTTTTCATAAAATTATTTTGCTGTATTATAATATTCTTGTGTGCTCATACAAATACTTTGGATTCTTGAGTCTGTTTTCTGTGTATTTCTGCCGACCCCTCCAAGACTATCACCAACCGTGCTGCTCCTGGAGAGGTGTTTTGGTGGAGATGAGCAGGAAGATCAAACAGCACTCAGCTGCCCCCCTTAATGGTCCCTGTTGTTTCCAGTACAGGAGCCAGAAGCCCCATGTACCTGTTTAAATCTAAACTAACTAAAATTATATAAAATTTAAAATCCAGCTCCTCTGTCACCCCAGCCACATTCAACTGCTCAGCAGCCACGTGGGGAGCTACATGGAACTGGGCACAGCAAACATGGAGCTCGGGGGACTTGTCATCACACCAGAAAAGTGACAGACACCGAGACTGAGACCTAAAGGGCAAATGGGAGGGTGACAAGCGGAGGGTCTGGCGAGAGGGAGGCAGAGGGGCCCGGAGGGTTCATGCCCGAGGCTCGGGGAAGAGAACACACACACTGAGGTGTCTGCAAGAACCTCGACGTGGCTCAAGTGGAGGCCAGATTATGAAGGGCCTTGTAATGGATTCTGAATTTGTGGAGAAGTCAGTCTAACGTTTTAAGCAATGCTGTTTAGAAAGATGCACATTTTTTTAATTGAAGTATAATGTATAATATTGTGTTAGTTTCTGTTATGCAGCAGTGATTCAGTTATATAAATATATGTGTGTGTGTGTGTCCGCGATACTCAGTCATGTCCCACTCTGTGAGACCCCATGGACTGCAGTCCACCAGGCTCCTCTGTCCATGGAATTCTCCAGACAAGAATACTGGTGTGGGTAGCCATTCCCTTCTCCAGGGGATCTTTCTAACCCAGGGATCGAACTGAAGTCTCCGGCATTGCAGGCAGATTCTCTACTGTCTGAGACACCAAGGAAGCTCCATACAGGAGGTACAGTTGTTGCTTATTTTACATACAGTAGTGTGTGTCTATTAATTCCAAAATCCTAACTTATCCCTCCTCCAACCCCCTTTCCCTTTGGTAACCATAAGTCTGTTTCCTTCCTGTGCCTGTGAGTCTGTTTCTACTTTATAGATAGATTTGTGTGTATTATTTTTTAGATTCCACATGTAAGTGATATAATATTTGTCTTTCTCTGGTGTACTTTACTTATGATAAACTCTAGGTCCATCCATGTTACTGCAAATGGCATTATTCCAATTCTTTTTTAAGGTTGAACAATATTCCACTCTGAGTGTGTGCGCGCACACATCACATCTTCTTTACCCATTCAGAAAAAGTGTACATTTTAGAAAGAAAAAAAAAACCCTTACTAAAAATGGATCACATATTGGGAAGGTGGGACTAGGGCCAAGAAGACCAGTTTGAAGGCTTTTACAGGAATTGAGGTAAGAGATGCTGCTACAGAAACGAAGGAGATGGAGCTAGCTGAGATAGGACTGCCCATCAGCCGGCTGACCTGGCTTCTGACTGGATGCTGGAGGATGAACAAGAGTCTGGGAAGACAGCTCTGAACTGGGTACCTGAGCAGATGGTAATACCATGCACTATCTTGTAGGGAACAGAAGAGAAGGAGAATTTTGTATAGGGTGGGGGCAGGTAGAGAAAGTCCACCAGGAGCTGCCCAGTTAGCAACTCAATAAATATGAGAGGGCAGAGTGCCCCGGGGAGAAAGCAGAGCCGAGGATACAACAACTCAAGTCACTGACACACAGAAGAAAGGCAAAGTCTGGGAGCAGATGAGAGTCCCCGGAAAGAACGGCCAGAAACATTCTAAAGGAACCAAAGAAAAGACCAATGGCAAAATCCTGCGGAACACCAACACAGATAGAGCAGAGAGAAGAGCCAGCTAGTGAGACAGAAGCAGACACCCCAAAAAAGCTGCAAGGAGGAAGCGACGACAAAGTTCAAATGCCACAGAGAAAGAAGCGGCCACTAGACTCTACCAGCAGGAGGTTAGTCACTGTTAAGAGTGTTTCTACGAAGCAGTGGAGGCAGAAGCTCAAGCGCTCAGTCACAGTGATGACGGGAGGAGGGGACCAGTGCAGAGGCTCCCAGCTGTGGACTGAGAAGGGGAAGGCCAAGCCAGGCAGTTGTGGAAGTGAACGGATCAAGGACGAGAATCTGTCTCCCTGGTGTAAGAAAAACGGTGCTGTGTTCCATCACAGGTCAGGTAACCCTTAGTCTCTCTATGCCTCAGTATAAAAGGGGGATAATAAGGGTATTTATGTGATGGGGGGGGTCTTAGAATTAAGTACATAAATATTTGCAAAGCACATGGAACAGTGCCTGCTGCTCAGTAAAACACAAATGCTAACAGGAGGTGGCATGGAGAGTAAAGGGTCTGAGGAGAAGCACACGGAAGGGGAGATGCTAGGGCGAGATCCAGAGCACCGGAGACAAGACCTGCCTCCTCGGCCAGGACAGTAAGGGGAGGGTGTAGAGGCTGAGAAGTAAACGAGAGAACGTGGTCTCCTCCCGTGGCCTCAACTGGCTTGAGTTCGGAGGGAGGCAATGGTTGTGAAAAAAGAAATTGAAGAAGACACAATAAATGGGAAGCCAATCTGTGTTCGTGGATTGGATGTATAGCTGAGATCCTCTGCTGTTCACCCGAAACTATCACAACATTGTTGACTGGCTATACCCCAATACAAATAAAAGGTTAAAAAACAAAATGGATAACCAACAAGGACCTGCTGTACAGCTCAGGGAACTCTGCTCAGTGTCATACAGCCGCCTGGATAGGGGAGTTTGGGAAGAATGGATACATGTATATGTATGGTTGAGTCCCTTCGCTGTTCACCTGAAACATCACAACATTGTTAATCAGCTCTTCAGTTCAGTCCTCAGTAGTGTCCGACTCTTTGCGACCTCATGAACTGCAGCACACCAGGCTTCCCTGTCCATCACCAACTCCAGAGCTTGTTCAAACTCATGTCCATCAAGTCAGTGATGGCATCCAACCATCTCATCCTCTGTCACCCCTTCTCCTGTCTTCAATCTTTCCCAGCATCAGGGTCTTTTCCAATGAGTCAGTTCTTCGCATCAGGTGGCCAAAGAATTGGAGCATCAGCTTCAGCATCAGTCCTTCCAATGAATATTAAGGACTGATTTCCTTTAGGATTGACTGGTTTGATCTCCTTGCTGTCCAAGGGACTCTCAAGTGCCTTCTCCAACACCACAGTTCAAAAGCATCAATTCTTCAATTCAGCTATAATTGAATAGATGATTCTATTATCAGCTATTCCCCAATACAAAATAGAAAGTTCAAAAGAAAAAAAATTCTGCTAAACTGTCCAGTTTGCCCAAAGCAATCTACAAATACACAGTCCTTCTCAAAATTCCAATGGCATTTTTCAAAGAAACAAACAACCCTAAAATCTGTATGGAACCACAGAAAACCCCAAGAATTGACAGAACCAAGGGGCAGGGTCAGAGGGCACTGTGAACCCAAGGTCTGAAGCCAGCTGTGAAATGACATCCTGTTCTCCAGCTTCCTTTTCTCATCTGTAAAGCACAGATGAGACCACCGACTCTAATTCATGAAGACTGGAGTGTATACATAAAGTGCCTGGCACTGCATCTGGCACACAATACATTACGCAGATGAGAAATTTTAGATACACAGAGTATGTTGACCATGCTGAGTGACCTTGACCCAGTTACTCAGCCTCTCTGTTCCAGTTTCTCACCTGTGGGGGCAGGGGGCGGGGGGGAGTGGAAAGGGGGCCCTCCATTCGAAGACGCTAACCTATGTAGCTCTGCAATGAGACTTGTATCTATACTTAGACTGTACAGCCATCCTCTTCTGAAACTCACACTTTTAATGGGAGAAAAATAATCAAAATTTCGAGAAGCACTGATAACTGATAAAAACTGATTACAAAGATAAATCAAACACACATATACTATGTAAATAATTCAGTGAAGCTTCAGTTCTCAGTGTGAAATTGCCTGGACTCACTAGTAATCCTAATGCAACTGCTCCCCAAAGGGAAGCCAGCACTTGTTTACATGGGACTGGGTTAGGAAACCATCATTTCTCAGAACACGCTCGCTCATCATGCCATGCAGGGGCATCAGAGGCAATCCCTCGGCCTCCACCCACCTGGAGAAAGGGAGCAGGGGCCGCAGGGCACCAGCCGGCACCACCTCCAGGAGAACAACCTCGGATAACCCCCGGGATCTTTCCTAAATGTCAGGAGCCCCCACAGCCACTGGAAGTGAATTTTCTAGAAGAAGGAAACCTTGCACGGGACAGGAGGTACACTCTCCCTGCTGGGCACCATCACCAGACACAACTGCCCACACAACTGCAGCCTTCCCATTAAATTACCAACCTAAGGGTCCAGAACACAGCTTCGAGGCACCCCGGAAAGCTTTGATGTAAGAATCAGGTGCTGGAATATTCTATTTCCCATTCATCTGCTGAACAAACCAGTATGACGTAACTTCTTTAACCTCTTTTTCCAGTAACAAGGCAAACTATCGTCAAATATCTTCTTCAGTGATGATGTGAGTGTCACTTAGCCAATAATACATTTCATTGTACAAAAACTGTATTAAAATGCTTACTCTCCACTCAGATTCATCTCGGAGGTCTAACCTGGGATGCTTCTTTCCTCTGATGCCCTGACCACGCAGGTGGGAAGCCTCCCTCGTCAAGAAGCCACAGGAGATGAGATGTCAACTTCAAACCATCCTTGACCTCAGCTTCCACTCTTGTAACAGAGAAGAGATCACAGAACATTTCTTTAGAGCATCTCTTTCCCTAATGACCCATGACGACCAGACGTTTCCCCAAGTCTGGAGTCCAGAGCAGGTCACCTCTGCTTGATGGGTCCCTGCATGGACCACCCCCTCCCAAGGAGCTGTGAGACCCTGAGCACAGCCCCCAGAGTCCTGCACAAGACTCATCCCCAAGTTCATACTCAGTTTTCTGTGTCTAATCACCCTGGGTGGACCCCATTTCAACACAAGCTAGTCATGTACAGATGTGAGAGTTGAACCATAAAGAAAGCTAAGCACCAAAGAATTGATGCTTTCGAACTGTGGTGTTGGAGAAGACTCTTGAGAGTCCCTTGGGCTGCAAGGAGATCAAACCAGTCAGTCCTAAAGGAAATCAACCCTGAATGTTCATTGGAAAGACTGCTGCTAAAGTTGAGGCACCAATACTTTGGCCACCTGATGCAAAGAGCTGCCTCACTGGAAAAGACCCTGATGGTGGGAAAGAATAAGGGCAGGAGAAGATGGTGCCAACAGAGGATGAGATGGCTAGGTGGCATCAATGACTCAATGCACATGAGTTTGAGCAAACTCCTAGAGACAGTGCAGGACGGGGAAGGCTGATGCACTGCAGTTCATGGGGTCACAAAGAGTCAGACACGACTTAGCAACTGAACAACAACAGGTTCACATAAACATTTACCATCTTTAACTTCTACTGACTATTCTCAAACTTAGAGGTGGTTTATAAAATTACCACCTCTCATCAAAGATGAATGATGCCCAATTGTGACATTTCTCTACACGTTAGAAAAGCCAAGAAAAACAGTCACAGAGAAATGAAGGAAGAAACGTCGGGGCCACGGCGGGGAGGCAGAAAAGCAGCATCAAGAAATTTGGGGAAAACGAGCTTCATCCGGCCCCCGACACTCTCTCTGCCCCAGGTAACTTAAAGCAGCTCTCTGGACCTCAGCTTCCTCCTCCAGGAGAACATGACCGTAACCATGCTCTCACTGCTGTCAAAGGGCTGCTTAAACATGATCTCGTTTACCCGCCACAAGCGGCTCTTCGCAGACTGCCTGGCATGCGGTGGATGGACACTGACACCAGCTGTCCCCCCAACACAGGCACCCACCTTAACCTGCAACTTTTGGGGGACAGACACAGGGCTGGAGGGAAGGGACAGGAAGGCTGCAGATGAGCCCCCCACAGGCCACTTTCCCAGAATGGAGAGGGGGCTAGGAATTTTGCTTTCACGTCTCCAGAACCTGGGAAACCCAAAATGGGAGCACTGAAAGAATGGAGCCCTAGTCCGATTGCTTGACCCTACAGAGCAGCGGTGAGGCGGCACCTGCTTTGTTCAAGGTCATCCAGCTAGTCGAGGTCAGAAGGAAGACTCAGCCTAGTGCTCAGACCCCTAGACTGGGCCTGGTGCTGTTGTAATGAATACCCCACAGGGCAGAAGAGCGGGCCCCCCATTCTCAGACTAGACAAGCAGTATTTATAACAGCATCAGGCCAATGTTAATAGGCGGGGGAAACAATCCGGTTTTAAAACAGGACATCCAGATACGACCTGTGGGGTGAGCTCTACTCGTAACTTGCAGCAACTCCAAATAAGGCGGCTTCTCAATGTTCTGGCCGTCCTGTTATCACTGACCGCAGCATTCTCTCTCCAAGGTCACTGCGCTGAAGGAAACAACGTTCATTTGCATAATGTCTGGTGTATTGAGTCAACTGTATTAGGAGGATTTTTTCTTTTAACCAGCAGCGTACACTTGCTTCTCCAGAATGCTTCTGGGCAGCCCTTTATACACACAGAGACACCTGCTCTCTGCACCACCGCTCCTGAACCCCTGCGCCTCTCCACAGAGCGGTGCATGCCCAGAACCACCCAAGCTTTTCTGGTGGCTCAGATAATAAAGAAAACATCCAATTCAGGGCAGATACAGAAAGAGGTCGTACAACCAAGTTGCAAGCTTTTTTTCAAAGAGCACCATTTTGACTTGGAGTGGAAAGGAAACTGACAAACTATAGCTATTCAGGCATTTGGCAGGCGTTCTTCTCAAAAGTGAACAAAATAAGTCTGTCACTTCAAGGAAAACAATTGACAGTTTTGTTGCCAATGATAAAATCTGGGTTTCCAAAGCAAAAACCAGAATTTTGGAAAATCTCTATCCACCATGATGAACTTGACAGCCTCCCAGAACTTAAAAGACTTTCCGGATTAAATGGGTGGTGATATTAACAAATGTGATTTTTAAAAAATATTGTCTAATAAAATGTGTCAACATATGAAAGATTTGTGTAATTCACTGAACCAGTATTTTCCAAATTACCAACACACGACGTTACAAAACCATGCATAGATAAAAGACCCATTCAAAGTGCAAAACACATCAACAAATTTTAATGAAACCAGAAACAAAAATTTCACTCATATGATTTCAGAGTCCACACTGCAACTAACCTTTAAGAAACTACTCCTTTTGGTTTTAGTGTAGTATCAAATTATCTGAAAAGGCTATTCAAATATTCCTCCCTTTTCAATTACAAATCTGCATACCAGATTTTCTTCATGTTCTTCAACCAAAACAGTGTATTACAACAGATGGAATGTACAGCAGCTATCAGACTCTGTCTTGTCTTGAACCAGACATTAAAAGAGATTTACAAAAATATAAAGTAATCGGGGTAGGGGCAACATACGGGCAGGGGACTAAGAGGTGAAAACCATTAGGTATAAAATAAGCTGCAAGGATATACTATATGCTTAGCCATAAAAAAGAAAGAAATAATGTCATTTGCAGAAACATGGATGAAACTAGAGATGATCATACTAAGTGCAGTAAGCCACAGAAAGAAAGATAAATATCATATGATATCAGTTATATGTGGAATCAAAAAAAAAAAAACAACAACCACCACCAGAAAAGAGAGAAACAAACTTATGGCTACCAAAGGGGAAAGGGGGTGGGGAAGGGATAAATTAGGAAGTTTAGATTAACATATACACACTACTGTATATAAAATAATCAATCAACAAGGACTTACTGTATAGCACAGGGAACTATACTCAACATTTTCTAATAACCTATAAAGAAAGAAAACCTAAAGAAATATGTATGTGTGCTGGTGTTGATTTAGTCGCCAAGTCATGTCCGACTCTTGTGATTCCAGGAACTGTAGCTCACCAGGCTTCTCTGCCCATGGGATTTCCCAGGCAAGAATATCAGAATGGGTTGCCATTTCCTTCTCTCTATATATGTATAAACAATTTCTGTGCTATACACCTGAAGCTAACACACTAATAAGATATTGTAAAGCAAAACTATATACTTCAATTAAAAATAAAGGATTTTTTATAGAAGGATATAATATACAACATAGGGAATATAACCAACATTTTATAATAACTATAAATGGAGAACAATCTTTAAAAATTGTGAATTACTATATTGTACACCTGTAACGTATATAATACCATACAGCAACTATACTTCGATTTAAAATATTTTTAAGTAAATATAAAGTAAAGCCCTTCATTCTCACTAAACTTTTGTTTGGGAAAATAATTATTTTTCATAAAAATTATGCTGTTTATACTAACATGCCATGGACTTAATGTTATTTTAAATTAGCTAAATAAAATGTTTAAGCAGTTTTCATTTCAAATAGATATCAATATCATATTGATATTGAGATTTCATATCAATAGATATAACCCATGTAAACAGCAGCTCTTTGGGGGTCTCAGTAAGAGTATAAAATGGCCGTGAAACCACAAAATTTGAGAACCACAGCTCTAACTTGATGATGAAGACCCTTATCACTAGTCACTGCTCAAAATGCAACATATCGGTAACTATATACACACCTGAAACTTTTATACCATAAAACATTTTAAACATGGCAAAACAAAAACACCTTCCAAATACAATACCTGGCCATGGAAAGCAAGACTTCCCCGTGGATAACTAGAAACTCAGTAGTTTCCGACGCTACAATCGCCAAAAGAACCAGACATCCCTGACAAGAGAGAACCAGACTGTCCAAACCCAAGCTGCTTGGCTGGGCTGCCTGGCTGTCACGGGAAGTTGGGTGAGGGATGCACAGAAGAAAAGTGGGAGAAGAGAAAGTCCCCACAGCCAGCAAATCAAATGACCGAGTGGTGTCCAGGGTGCAAAAGAAGCAAAATAGTTTCCTTTGCTTAGAGTTTACTATTAAAATCCTCAGGCCTCCATTCATCTGCTCTTCTCTTTTTACAGGAATGTGACACTTTCTCTCCTCCCACCCTGTTGTCTGAAGATCGGGAGGACCCGAAGCTTTGATTCATGTGTCTTAGCTTCCGTAGGCCTATGAGATGAGTGATGTAAATATTATCCCCATTTCACAAACAGCAGAACTGAGTTTAAAAGGATTTCCGTAACTGGGTGGGAGCACCAACACCCCGACCTCAAGTCTCTTGGGGTCTTGTCTGAAACCCTTCCACACACCGCTTAGTGGTTCTCAAGTGTGGTTCTACTCCAGAAGCCCCAACACCACTGGAAACTTGTAGAAACTTGACCTCCCAGACCAACCAAACCTATCCAGTTCTAAGCTCTTGGGGGAGCCAGGAATCCGGGTTTCGCCAAGCCCTCCAGGTGGTTCCAATGTTTGGACCAAAGGCCAAGAAACCACGATGCCACAAGCAGACACCCACCAGCCAGGACAATGATCTCAGATGCTAGAACTGCTACCAACAGGTATCATTGCCACAGGCTGGGGGCCGGCACTCCAGGATGGATGGCTCACAGCTCTGAGGGCCAGAAGTCCAAGACTGAAGAACTAGCAAGGCAGGTTGCATCCTCAGGCTTCTTTCCTGGGCCTGTACGCGGCTGTCATCACATTGTGTGGACACGTGACCTTTTTGTGCAAAAGAGGGGAGAGGGAGAAATAGTTCTCTTCTTATGAGGCCACTGATTCTACTGGATCAAGGCCCCACCCTTGTGACCTCATTTAACTCTACCTTCATGAAGGCCCGTCTCCAAACAGTCACACTGGGGTCGGGGGGGAGGGGGTGGCCCTCAGCACATGGATGTGGAGGGACACAATGCAGTCTGGGGCCGACTTCAGAAGGAAGAATGATCAGGCCCCAGGTGAGGCTGGTGCTGCTGATTCAGGCCCTTGGCCTCAGACCCTGCAACACGCCAGGTCGAGGAGAAAGGGGTCACTTGGAGCTGCAGCACCTACCGTGAGAACCGCAGCCCCGCCAGGGACCCAGAGTGGCTGAGCAGGACACTGGGCTCCCCTGGGAGGGGGTGAGGGAAGAACAGGCACCCCCACACCAGTGCCTGATGCTGACGGTGGGCATCCACTTAGGTGCCAGGCCCTGTGGGAAGGCCAAGATGCCCTCACTCGTTTCATCCTTGTCACCCCCATTACAGGAAGGAAATGGGTGGCTTAGAGGTCAAGCAGCCAACCAAGGAGCCACTGTGGAGGCACCAGCAGTGGCAACAATCGTGAGGCTGCTCTCAGAGCCGCAGCCTTAACCTCTGTCTCCCCTAGAAGGGAGAATCAGAGAGGGACTCCAGGCACCAGAGGCCACACAGCACGTGGTGCTGAGGACAGGGGCTAAGGCAACACAAAAGACCGAGCCACACAAGAACAATACCTGACTTCACTGACAATGGAAGAAGTGCACCAAACTGGCAAAGGATAAGAAGTCCCAGGCTGGCAAGTGCAGAAACAATGGGCAACCCCACACCACAGAAAGGACTGTGAGCTTGGAGGACAGGTACCCTGCAGAAAACTGACAGCCTGGGACCCCTTCCTAAGAATATGCCCTACAGGGACATGGAGGTGGACGAGAAGGGTGCGTCCTCATAGCCACACTGATTTCACTGGGGAACATGGGAAATGACCTAGATGCCCGTTAAAGGAGGATGGGCAGATGAAGTGGAATGGCATAGGATGTCGCTGTCTGAGCTCTTTGAAAAGATGAAATAGAGCTGTATGTGTTGATATGAAAAGATCAGCCACGGTACTGTGAGAAAAGGGAGTTACAATGTGTCTGCACTGTGATAACCTTCCTCCCGCTAAAAACCTAGAGGAATAATTCGTGGACTGGAGTTTACTGGGGTGGGGGCTTTCACTTTCTACCTTATAAGTGTTTTATGGTGTGAATATTTTGGAATGAGCATACTTACAATCAGGCAGATGTTAGAAAAAATAGTTTATTAAAATTGTTTTTCCTATGTCAGATTGATCTAGCTTCCATCCAAGTTCTTCAGACTGGTGATGACGTTGGCTAAACCTCACAAAGCCCTGTTGTCCTCAGAGGTCAGCAGGGGCACGTGTGCTCTGCTCTCAGTTCCCCCTGCTTCCCTTTACCGCGCTTACACCCTGGGCATGGTGACAAGGGTCTGTGGGCAGGGAGCCCCCTGAGCGCAGACCTGAGTACACAGTGGGTGTTAGTCGCTCAGTCGTGTCCGACTCTATGCAACCCCATGAACTGCAGCCTGCCAGGCTCCTCTGTCCATGGAATTCTCCAGGCAAGAATACTGGAGTGGGTTGCCATTCCTTTCTCCAAGGTATCTTCCCAACCCAGGGATCAAACCTGGGTGTCTTGTATCACAGGCAGGTTCTTTACCATCTGAGCCATCAGGGAAGCCCAGTGCCCCTCTGTTATCCCAGGGACCCCTGAGTGCCTAGCACAAAAAGTTGATCAAGTGAACAAGGCAATCTAGAGCTACCATATCAAATCAATACTAGTGATATAACAACATGTCAGTCCAAGGCAGAAACACATTTCACTTTCAAGGGAATTTTGGAGAAAAAGGTTTATGAATTTTTGAAATGGCCACACACACTCCAAACATTCTAAAGGTACAAAACTGATCCATCTGTCTAAATTTCTTAACAACAGTGGACGGTCAAAATGAAAGATGTCCAAATTTTCTACATTCCTGCTTTGGAAGCTTAAAAAATATTTTCAGTCTACTCATCTGAAATCATAAATCAGACTTAACTGAATCAAAAAGGAAGTCTAACAACTCCAAAGCTTCCTACCGTGACTAATTCTTTCCCAAATACAAAGTGTTATGGATTTCTCGAGGGATGGTCCAGAATGCGAGACGTTGTCCGTGAACCTATAATCAGACTTCCAACTCATACAGTTAGTCAGTTCTCATTTTGCAAGTCCTCCCGCCCACCCAGCCGTGCACAGCTAAGGTCTAATTGCAGAAGCAGTCACATGACAGTGAGACCAGAGACAAGCACCAGTGAAGACACTGCAGCCACTTACTGAGCCATCACCAAGGCCTCATCCACATCAAGACTCCAGCCACTCTCTCTCCAGATGAACCACACATAGTGAAATAACAAATGCAAAATTATTTTGAGTTTTTAGAGGAGAGGTTCTCCACAAAGGCATCAATCACCAAATCCAGGAACTAACCGAAGTGTTTACATTATAACCAACAGCAAGTAACTAAATGAAAACACTACAACGACATACTTGCCTTCATTTTCAAGCAGGCAAATCACTATAATTCTAATTTGACCATAAACTAAGGTTGTGCATGGAATTCTAATAACCTCCTTTTCAAGACAGAATGATCAAATGATCAAATCAAACATCAGCAGTAAACGGGACAAGAGATATCATGTTCCCTGACACAATGCCCTGAAGACAGACACACCATTGCTCGAAGGTTACTCTGACCCAAAAAAAGCCTTAACCTAAGTCTAAACGGGGTGGGTGTGTGTTCCCAAAGTGTGTTAGTTGCTCAGTTGTGTCCAACTCTTTGCAACCCCATGGAGTGTAGCCTGCCAGGCTCCTCAGTCCATGGAATTCTCCAGGCAAGAATACTGGAGTGGGTAGACATTCCCTTCTCCAGGGAATCTTCCCGACCTACGGGTTGGACCTGGGTCTCCTGCATTGCAGGTGGATTCTTTACCATCTGAGCCACCAGGGAAGCTCCAATGTCAGGTGCGGGGGAGTATAATTTGCTAATCAGGTTGCTATTAATAAGTTGACTTATCACAGAGAGAATAAATTCCTGATTTCTGAAAGTCATCACATTGTAACTTCCATGAAGTTTCACCTGCTGCACATGCCAAAAACATGACCCACAGAGCAGCCGCTGACGGCCTCACTCCCTCCAGTGATGAATCCCATGAGCTTTCATGCAGAGCCGTGACCAGAGTGCCTGCCCCAGGCACAGCACTGTCCCTAGCGCTGGAAGACAGCAACTCCTTCCTTCGTGGAGCTGAGCTGCAGTCCAGCACAGAGTCAGAGTCAACCAGTAAAATACAAGTAAATAAAGTGCCTGCCCCAGGCACAGCAACTGAAGGGAGAGCGCTGGAAGGGACAGGGCACAACTCCTTCCTTCGTGGAGCTGAGCTGCAGTCCAGCACAGAGTCAGAGTCAACCAGTAAAATACAAGTAAAATAAGTGAAAGGAAAACCAAGAGAAGAACTACAGTACTATTCCTGCAGAAACAACAGCCACTCAGGGAAGAGAAGCCTGAACTGGCAAGGGTTTTGTCTGTATAAGGTAGTGCTGGAAACAAAACAGGAGCCTGGATTTCCTTCCCAAGTGTAGGGTTTTTTCCACTATGTCATGTGGCTTTTTTTGGTCTTCCGTTTGTTTCTTTAAGGTAGAGTGTTACCATATATGGAAGATGGAGAAGCCTTGTTCCAAGGCGTCTCCTAAGCTGGCCTGGACCCACGAGCCGCCTCACCTGAGCTCACCTGCAGCTGGCGCTCAGGCAGCTCCCTGTACTGGGCACGGGCGGGCCCTCTGTGTGCTCGCCTCGCGCAGGGGAGGACCAGCAACTCTGAAAGGGAGCCACAGAACTAGGAGGACAGCAACGGCCCATCCAACCCTGGGAACCGGAACGTGCTCCCGGGCCGAGCCTCGGGCATCAGCTCCCAGCTCTGCACTCCCTGAGGAGGCTGGTCTTTCTCACCATCACCTGTGAAACCCTCACATCTTTCCCCAGACACATTTCTCACCCCAGGAGACATGTGCTCAGCTAACCCGTAGACTCGAAAAGCAAATGTTTCAGACAGAATGTTTCTCTTTCTCATTTGTTGCTGCCAGAAGGGTGTCCTTCCTTTTCCCTTCCTTCTGTGTCACCTGTATCCTTGACGCTCCACCACCGCCCTGCTGGACTGTTTAGTCCATCAGTCCATCTGCTTACCCAGCCAGAGAGGATGGTTCTGACTAGCGCTAAGCCACTCTAGTCGCTGGTATGTCCATCTGCATGTGGGTAATTAGAGCACGATGGTGGCTAGGAAGGCAGATTAGGCTACTGAGGCTGACTGAAGGGGGCCTAAGCAGGGCGACAGACAGCTGGGATAGGTCTCCTGGAGCAAAGACTGTGGCTGGAGGCAAAGGAGGGGCAGAACCAGCAGGGGAGGAAAGGCGGGTGGGCGGGGCTCTGGTAGAGGGCGTGGCCTGCACAGCAGCTGGAGCAGAAAGCAGGCAGAGGGTTCAAGGCCAAGGCAGAGAAACCAGGGTCCTGGAGGAGCTGAAGGATGAGAAAGTCTTAAGAATCACACCAGAATCCCTGGCCAGTGTGAAGACAATGAAAAGTCAACAGAGGGTTTTCAGCAGAGAAGTGACAAGATGGGGCTTTGGAGGGAAAGGTCACTTTGAGTGCGGTGCGAGGCTTATTTCTGATTCCCTCTCTGGAAACCTCTGCTGTGGTCCACCCCAGAGAGCGACCGCTGCAGAAAAGGTCTCATCAGCTGTGCCCAGCTCCCCCAAAGCCTCTGGGCTCCAAATGGTCTTGAAACCCTTGTAAACAAAACAGCGTTCTGATCCTATTGTTCTCATTTCAGACAGAATTGCGGTGGCTCCTGAAATCAAACGAAACCTACTGCTCCTAATGGTGTCACAACTGCCAGTCACCCACTCTGTTCCAGACACAAGGAAAAAAAAAAAAAGGTGCTTGTACACTGTTCCTGAAGTACAGGATGGCCTTTGAATTAAAATGAGAAAAACTTCCTTAAAATGTCCACACGAGCTTCTACAGCAATTTAATTTAGAAAGAAGTCTTTCCTTTCAGTGATGCATACTGAAATATTTTGAAATAAAATACTGTGCTGTCTGGGATCTGCTTCTAAATAATACAGAGCACAGGGCAAGCTGGTGAGTGTGAATGAAATAAGACCAGCCTTGAGTTAATAATGAAGCTGGCGGAGGGTCTGTGATGGCCCACATGAGCCTTCTGTCTACTTTCATGTGTTAGAAAGGCTCTACTGCTTAGGCATCCTGAAGTATTCAGACTTCATAAAAATCCCTCTTCATTTGTTCTGTTACTTTTCCCTATAAAAGATGATGACACCAAACATTACCCTCACAGGTTAAGCTACAGCGACACACCAACACGTTTCAAAAAGGAAAACCGACTTTAGAGCAAGTTGCTCAATGATGCGTTTGTATCTTCCTGTCACTGAAAAGAAACTATTTTAGTCAAACAGTTCTACTCAGCACTGACAGGTGTGCAAAGCTAGAGGTGATTGTATTAACAGGTATACTTTGTCTCCAAGCCATCTCCTTATGTTCACAATACATCTTCTGCTTCATTTGTTAACTCCCAACTCTACATAGGAAACATGTTCAGTAAACGTGACACTATGACTTTCAGAGTCATTACTTTCAAGGTTGCAAAGGACACTGGAGGTTCAAGTCAGCCAGCCATTTGAGGTTTTTGTCTCTAGGTCAACGGGCGTGTGTAACCCACCAGGATTTAGACGGTAATCTGGTGGCTCAGAAGGTAAAGAATCCACCTGCAATGCAAGAGGCCAGGGTTCAATCCCTGGGTGGAGAAGATACCCTGGAGAAGGAAATGGCTACCTACTCCTTATTCTTGCCTGGAGAATCCCATGGACCGAGGAGCCTGGCAGGCTACAGTCCATGGGGTCGTAAACATGACTGAGCGACTTTCACTTTTCATTGCTGCCTATACCACACACAGTAGAAAATGGGAAGACCCTTCCTAGTACATCCTAAAGAACCATCACTTTAGAAAATAAAACAACATTAGTATCTCCATGTTGTGTTAGAGCTCTTATCGTAGACAATCAGAGGATGCAACAAAATTCTGTACGCAACACTTTTCGAAAAGCAAACTTCCCCATTTTGCACTTCCCCACGATGCGTGTGCAGTGTTACTCCTCGCTCAATGTTTAAAGTCAAAGTCATCAAATAACGAGAGATTTCATTACCATCCTGCACTGACAGAGACCAATATTAATTATTGTTTGAATTAACCTCTGAGCCGTGGTTTTCATCATCACTCAGAAAAGACAGGGACGATTTCTAATTACACGCCACCCTCATTATAAGTCACCAGGCCGCAAAGCTGTATCTGATGAGGCTGCCACACTTTGCCTTGAGACTGCTTTGGACTCCATTATAACCTTCCCGTCTCGAAATGGAATTTGAAACGGGATTTGGCGGGCCTCAGAGACGCTCTCCCCAGGGGTGACCACGTTCGTTCCTTAGGACTGGGATGTGGGACTGCATGGGAGTCTATGAGTAAAAGTCCTGTGCTGTCCTAAGTCACTTCAGTCGTGTCCGACTCTTTGCGACCCCATGGACTATAGCCCGCCAGGCTGCTCTGCCCATGGGATTCTCCAGGCAAGAGTACTGAAGTGCGTTGCCATGCCCTCCTCCAACTCACGTTTACACTTTGCCGTAAAGATGGGCAGCATCGTCTTCTCACAGTACCACGTGGACAAGACTTTGGGGGGTCCAGTAAGTGGAACAGAATTGAAGGGACCACTGCTGTATCACACTGATTGTTTCTCCAAATGTTAACTGGCTCTGGTTGATTTTGTGTGAAAATAACCTGACATGACAAGGGAAAAAAATCCAGCAAGAGAGAAGAAGATACGTGGTGTGTGCACTGACGTCTAGTGCGCACACATACATACGTCAGAAGAGTATGACCTAATTTATTTTTTGGCTACACCGAGTGGCATATAGGATCTTAGTTCCCAGATCAGGGATCGAACCTGTGGCCCCTGCAGTGGAAGCGTGGAGTCTTAACTGCCAGATCACCAAGGAAGTCCCGAGAGGAATAAATATTGAAAATAAGTTTCAGTTCTCTCTTCCACCGCCGACCCTGATCTCATTCCCCAAAGACAATTAAGTTTCTCGTGTACCCTTTCCTGCCTATGTGAGCACACAGAGGTGAGTGCACAAACCACGTATCTTTCCAGCCCTTTCTCAGGCGGGAATCTGGGAGGCAGACATCCGAGCTGCCGGTCAACACGCCAGCTGCAGCCACTCCACAGGGCAGCTTCGGTGCTGCGCCTTGCAACCATGCTGCTGAGATACACGTTTCATTCTAGTCTTAGGAAAATGCACTGTCTTTAGATCGTAAAAGCGTCAGGCTAGTCATTCATGACATAGATATGCATACCTAGAACCCCTGGAGATTAAGGACTCAGGTACGGCATTGTCTGATTGCTAAGACAATCTCAGGAGCAGCAGAGGGCAGATAAAAACAAACCTTCGAGCTCAACCCAAGAAGACATCGAGTTTCTGAATCTTGATTAGAACTGGATTTTAAATTTGATGACGTCAACTCTCCATTAGCATGGCAGTTTACCAGGGTTAGTACAGGTGGTCCATTAGAGACTGACAGAATGTCATCTCCCACAAGGCAGACAAAGAGAGCTGAATGGTGTGCACACCACTCGGCCATCCACATGGTGGTCACAGCATCTGTCCCCCATCAAGCATGCATTCAGGGTTTTGTTACTGAAAAGAACACTGCTGCTGGGACTGCCATCAACAGGGAGATAGTGACAAGGTTTTTAAAACTGAAAAGCCTACACAAGAATCATAATGAATTAAGAACATGTATTTTGATATCTCAAATGTATTCAGATTTTGAAACACAGTTGAGAACCTTTCAGGGACTTCCCTGGAGAAACAGCAGTTAAGACTCTGCACTTCCAATGCAAGGGGTTTGGGTTTGATCCCTGATCAGGGAACTAAGATCCCACATGCTGCACAGCCAAAAATATTAACAAGAGAACCTTTCATCTACACAAAATATAAAGAAAAAACTGGTATCTGGAGAATTCTTTCCCCAAAACTAAGAGTGAATTTTTGTAAACCCTTCAAGAACAAGCATGAACAACATTACTAAGGGAATTAAGAGTACGAATTTAAAAGAATCTCTAAAACTACTCCTACCAACCTGGATGTGTGAATCTCCAGTCTTAAACACCCCAATGCTAATAACAAATTTAAAATATTTGAGTTGATGCAAAGTATTACTAAGAGATACTTTTAAACTCCTCTATAAGAAAATTCCTATCTTTAGATGTCAATCTCTATATTGTTGCTATTATACCTGAAGTTTCCTTTCACCCTTAAACACAGTTTGAATTTCTATTGAGAAAATTAATAGTGTATAGGATGTGAGAGACACCATCCTTGGTCCTGGGAATAAAAAGTAAACAAGAAATTCCTGATGAACCCTAACAGGACACAACATGATTTGGCACTCAGTTACAAAATAACAGCGTTTACCGGAGTTGTTGTTTGTTTGTGGTTTTTTTGTTTTTTCAATTAAAACTTGTAAACCTACTCCTGTAGGTTGTCTGCTATGGGGATACAAAAATAAGATGAATGAGTTTCTGTGATTTTTATACTATACTTACCTTCCCCACCTTCTTCTAACTTCAGACTGAATTCTATCACTTCTAGACACAGGACTGCCCCCTTTAAAGGAATCCACCATTTCACAAAGTTAATCAAAATATCGCAAGCTATACAAAAACACCTAGGTTGCATCTTAGGGAATGTACAATGCAACTAACTACTTTTTTAGAAATCAGACCTAACCCTTAATAGGCATAATCAAGAAAGTACTAACAAAAAAATACTAAAATAGCCGTAGACAGCCTTCAAAGAACTTATAAAAGAGAACAGGAGTGTAGATACACCAGGGCAATGTCATCTTAGAAATTCTACAAAAGCAGTGTGCTGCAGGCAGAGCCCAGCACCAAGAAGGGTGGTCCTCCAGAGGAAGGACCAGGCAGTGAGGACCCCACGAGGGCCTTGCAAGCAACTGGAAGGTGAGATGATGCTGTGTCTCACCTGTATGTTTACTGATTGAGTCATCTACAAGGGGACATGAGCACCAACAACTAGACAGAAGATGATACGAGGTAAGGACACTAGATTCATCTGCTAAGAATCAAAAATGGCTTTAGAGAAGAAATAGCACTTGAAACAGAACCTGAAGACAAATAGGATCTTGACAGGTGAAGGGGGGCTGGAATGGACGTGGAGCAAAAGAGAACCGAGGCACCGAGGCCAGGAGCTGCTGAGTGTTCAGAGACCAGGCAAGAATGGTCACGGGATGTGTTTAACAGCAAATACCATGGCCACAAAGTCAGGTTGGCATTAAGAATGAAAGACGTGAGTGCCAGGAGGAGGCAGTCAGTCTGGATTTTCAAGGGAAAAACAGAAGAGGGTGTGCAGAAGTGTGAGATGAGAAGACACTCGCGTGAGACTGCTGAATGAGCACCTGCAGGCAATTCAGGGAAGAAGTCTTTGCAGTTGTCCAGCAGCCACCGAAATGTGGGCAGGATCTGAGAGGCGATGTCGGGGAGATAGAATCTACAAATGCACAAACTCTGATGACATCCTCAACGTGGAGGGTTGCAAGCAGAGAGAAAGTGCTAGTGGAAGAACATGAGTGAAGTGGAGGCAGCAGTCCTGGGTGACGGGGAGCAGGGCTGGGGGGTGAGGTGGAGGCATGGGGGGTGAGTTTGAACACCTAATGCCTGTAGCCAGGGTCTGGTGTCTCCATGCTGGTGTGAACACATTGGAGGGCTCCCCCTCCCCCAGCTATGAAATAAACCAGGCTCATCCAAAAACCCTCCTGAAGCCAATCTTCACATCTCTAAGTTCACTCACACCACGCTCTTCCTACTTCCTAAATTCACAGCTCTGTTTTACTCCCTCCCCCTCTCCAGGACCACTCTACTCTTTCAATCCTGCATGAAAACTATTGCCTCTAGGAACTCTCCAGATCTTAACGGTAAACAATGCTTCAAAGAACTTCCCACTTCTTCACGTATGAAAATTAACTTTCAGCATGTTCACTTTTTCTCATGACAAAATATCTTAACTGACAGATTTAAGACATCTTAAATCAGCAAAGCATAATGAAATTACTATACTTTTGTCCTCGTAATGTGAAGATAAATGTGCTACTCTCTAATTCATCTTTTTGTGTGTTACAACTCTAATTCTTACTTTTTATAATGACTCTTCAAAAGTTAGAGCAAGATCCTCCATGAATAAGGCCTGTAACGTGCGATTACATAACACGTGGCCCAGGATAACCCATGTGGTCCTTTCATCAGGGAGGCTGCTCAGACCCGGTTTCGGAGTATGGTTTACATTGTTTCTACTCAACCAGATGCGGAACTCTAGTCAAGCATAAAAATACTCCCTGGTCTCATAAAATTCACTATTTTATCAAATGTTTTAAAATATTATGTACTCTAAACAAGTGCCATACTAAATTATTCCTGTCTACTTCACGAACGTCACACCAGCTGAAGCAATTCAAAACGGCTCAACTACCTGATCCACATTCAAATTTGAACCATTGCAAATAATTCTGCACAGACATAATTAGAAAACAGATAAAAGATTAATCAGAAAACTTGCTACATCACCCAACAACAATCAGATGGAATGAGCATAATCACCACATAAAAGTCTGTGGGTTTGTATTAAACACTCCACGCTGTTTGGAACTGCAGAGCTGGAGTCTGCTGACAAAATGGGATTCATTCTTTCAGAATGCCAACGGTGAGGAGGCACCTGACTGTTTTGGAGTCAAGAATGTCCCATCAGGACTTCCCTCCTTGTCCATTGGCTAAGACTCTGTGCTACCAATGCTGGGGGCCTGGGTTTGATCTCGGTCAGGGAACTAGATCCCACATGCCGCAACTAAAAAAAGGGGTGAGGGGGAGATCTCACGTGCCACAAGGAAGATGGAAAATCCGTGTGCCAAACAAAACTAAGACCTGGCACCGCCAAAAATAAATAAATAAATATTTAAAAAAAAAAAAGTCTCATCTATCCACTATGTGTGTGGCTTTGGGTAAATCCTAAATCTCTTCATTTATAAAATGTCATATGGATTACAATGCCAGTGTTAAAGTGCCCGATTAGCAATAAAACACAGTACAAATGTGACTCACTCTATTACATAACGTTGATCAACACACAAGTTGATGTAAAGAACCATGTGGTTTTCCTCCCTCTGTTTTCTACGTGTGTCACCCTTGTACTTTAGATCTACATCTCAGTGAGGGAGTGACGTGTATTTCTCTGAAGCCTGTGGATCAAACCATTAGGAAGAATCCTGCCATTTTCACTCCATGAGGTTTATTTACAGATATCTCACCATAAGTTAAGTCAGTAACACTCAGAAAGTAGTTAGGAATAATGAAGTATGGCTTACGTTAACAGCATTTAATGTTTTTGCAAACTTGGTAAAACAGCAAGTTATCCTGCACATGTAAATTTTGTGCATAAGCCCAAATAACAAGTCTAAACTTGCATTGAGTCCAATTTTTCAATGAAGCCCAACAATTCAATAACCATCAACCTAGAGCTATGAAAGAAACAAATAAGCATGTTTACACCTATACACCTCTTTGTCCCCAGTGAATTTATGCTCTGGTTGAATGGGCAAGGCCTAAATAGGTAACCTCACTTCCTACTCTGTGGGGCAAACAGGTGCCCCCTCCCATCTGCCCCCATCCACTGCTCCTGCCCGCCTGTCACCACAGGATGGCTGTGCCAGGCCCAGGTCGGGCTGGTCCCCCACACCGGGACTGCATCACCCACCCCCCCACCGCTCTCGGGAATCTTGCCCTTTGCTCTCCCATACCATCCTATATAATCTCTCAAATGGATCTTTCCCACCTGTTAAGTCTCTGCCATTTGATTTTAGAAAAAAAAGGAGAGACAGAGAAATGTCGCCTTGTTTGGAAGGAAAGGGAGATCACACTGGTGAGCCTGGCCCGTGGTGACTGCTACAACCAGTGTGTGACTATGTAGACCTCTCACAACCCAGGGGGCTGCAGGAACAAGTGGGTCTGGAGATCCAGCTGGTACTCCACCAGCCCGGGCATACGCCCTAGAGAAAGGGCCTCTCGTTAGCATCACAGGCACCCCAGGTGCCCGGGTGGCTCCACGGCCGTCAGTCACCCAGTTAGCTGGCCAGGCAGGCAGACCAGAAGCCGGGGAGTCACCCAAGACACCTTTCTCTGATGGCTCCCACCCAACTACTGAGTTAACCTGTGAAATCCATCTCAGCCCACCTGCCTCTGTCCACATCCACGCCCACCACTTGAGGTGGGATCACCACTTCCTCTCACAACTAGGCAGTGGTCTCCCCACCACCTCGAACCCCACCAACCTGTGTGTAGCAGAGTGACTGTGGGCTCAGGCCAAGCAGGAGGACCCCAGCTCACGCTCAGCTTCCTCAGGTGAGCCAGTCATGCATCTCAGTCAAGCACCCACCACCCGCCCCAGAGCACCATGCGCCCTTCTTTTTTTTTTTAAAACAATTGTTACAGTTGCACTGTTACACGTGTGTGTGGCTATTGGCTTAATATCCATCCATTCCACTGGCTGTGGGCACCTGGTATAGTTCTGCCCACCTCTGTATGCCCAGCACTTGGCATGGAGCCCTGACAACAAACAGTGTAACTACTCTTCTGGATCAGTCAATAAAACAACTAAAAGAAACAACTAATTCTATGGCCAATACTTTAGGAAGGGTGAGATAAAATATATGATCAAGCACATGAGCACTGCAGAAACTCAAACAAGGGAAAAACCTCATGATGAGTGGTGTAGTAAGTTTTAAAAAGCGGAGGGGACCTACACTATTGGTGGGAATGTAAGCTGGTGCAGCCACTGCGGAAAACAGTATGGGGAGGTTCCCCAGAAAACTAAACACAGAATTACCACGTGACCCAGAAATCCCACTTCTAAGCATATATCCAAACAAAACTATAATCCAAAAGACATTTGCAACCCCATGTTCTTAAGAGTACTAGTCACAATAGCCAAGACAAGGAAGCAACCTAAATGTCCATCAACAGATGAACGAATAAAGATGTGGTACATATATACAATGGAATCCTACTCAGCCACAGGAAAAAAAAAAAAAGAATGCTATTTGCAGCAACATGGACGCAACTAGAGATTATCATACTAAGTGAAGTATATCAGAAAGAAAAAGACAAATACCATATGATATCATTTATATATGGAATCTAAAATATGACACAAATGAACCTATTTATGAAACAGAAATAGAATTGGGGATACAGAGAACAGACTGATAGTTGCTAAGGGGGAGGAGGGTGGGAAAGGACTGGATTAGGATTTTGAGATTAGCAGATGAAAACTGGTATATACAGAATGGAAAAAAAACAAGGTCCTGATGTATAGCACAGGAAACTATATTCAATATCCTGTAATAAGCCAATATGGAAAAGAATATAAAAAAGAATGTATATATTTATGTATAACTGGGGCTTCCCTGATGGCTCAGATGGTAAAGAATCCGCCTGCAATGCGGGAGACCTGGGTTCGATCCCTGAGTTGGGAAGGTCTCCTGGAGGAGGGCATGGCAACCCACTCCAATATTCTTGCCTGGAGAATCCCTATGGACACAGGAGCCTAGCAGGCTACAGTCCATGAGGGTGCAAAGAGTTGGACGCGACTGAGCACAGCACATATGTATAACTGAGTCACTCTGCTGTACAGTAATCATTAACACAACATTGTAATTCAACTATACTTCAATTTAAAAAAAAAAGCAGAGGGGAGAACCAGGAGGAAAGGGGGCCCAAGACTGCACCAATCAGAGAGCGGCAGGAGATCAGTGGTGGTGGAGATGAGCTCATGGGAGCGGAGGAGAGTCAGGTAAGGGGAGGGTGGGTGGCGAGAGTCTTCAAAGGTAAGTGGAAATTTCACACTGTCGACCCAGGAGCTGAGACAGACTGAGATCAAGGTGAATCTGGCAGAATGAAGGCAGATGCAGGAAGAGGCAGGGGTCATGGGCTCTTTCAGAGATGAGGCAGAGCAGGAGCTGGAGAACTGACTCAATGCGGGGAAGGAGGCAAGTCTGGGAGACTGGAACCAAGGTGGCACCAGGTGGTAGGAACACGGGTGGGACGGCCCTTCCAGGAGGGCTGAGCAAGGGAGGCTTCAGCGTGTGGAAGACAGGAACACAGAGCGAACTTTACGATGCAGCTAAACAAACAACACAGGGGCCAAGGCCCTGCTTCCAGTTACCAGGGCATCCTGAGTTTGTCTCTGACCTGGGGTGATGCCAACGGGGTAGAGACTGTTATTTCAATGGTCAGAGTTTTAACCAAATAGGATTTCAAGAACTTATCCTGAAACAGTGTCCAAGATTTAAGTACCGTAATGGGGAAACTGAAAGCACAAATTTTGTTTTTGTTTCCTTGTCTTCTCTTGTTTTCTACCCATAACCCCACCTTGACCAATGGGAGAGGGAAGAGAAGCGTTCTGGAGTTTCAGCACCATCACCAGTCCACTGGCCAAAGACATTTCACAGCAAAACTAGGGGATGGCACATCCTCTGCGGAAACTGCAGGATACCCCGTCTCTCTGCACCTCACCTGAGCACCCCTCTCCATCATCTGCTAGGTGAGCAGGTAACTGGACTCCCCATGAAGCTCCGGGTCCTAAGAGAACAAGCTGATCTCCGGCAACTGCAAAGCTGTGATGGGGAGGGGTTGGGGTGAGAGACTTTGTTTTTAAGTTTACAACTGAAACCACAGTCTCCTCCTGCCCATGTGCTTGTCACTGGGAGGTCTTAATATAAAAAGCTTTATTTAGTTAGTGGACTCAATAGATTCCAGTTGGTCTAGGAAGTTGGAAGGGACAGCTAAGTTGAAGAAGAAACCACAATTAAAGCTAAAAGAGGCAAGGTGTGATGTGAATACAGCAACCTATGGTGGACACCACAGGGTAGACCCAGTCTAAAGTAAAGTGTAATATTTGGAAAAAGAAAATCCCGTATCTTCGAGATTATATACCCTACACATATGGAAAATCAGCATTAAAACAGGGGAAAAGTAACTAATATTTTACAAAGGGCTCACTATGGACTGAGCACTGGGCTTCACACACACACACACACACAATCCCCACAACAATCCCTGAGGCAGTACCTTCCCACATTTTGTAGATGAGGAAGAGGACATTAAAGCCATCGAGCAACTCTGAATCACAAAAGTGGTAAGTGGAGGAGCTGGGTTTTTCTGTCTTTTTTTTCCACCTGGTCTCCAAAACCCAACACTGCAAGGGAAAAAATACAGGCCTCCTCTCACCGACCCCGCACAGAGCCCAACCAGGGGCGGAAGGATTTGCTCAAGAGGCAGAAACAGCCTCTGCCTGCAGCAGGTAGCCATCCTCTGCAGAGAAATCAAACAACCCTCAGTGGTGATGCTGCCTGCCCTGAAAAAGAGTGGGGGAGACGCTTGTAAAAATCCCCAGGAAGGTTAACAATATCTTCTAAATTCACATACAGCTGTTACCTAACCAGATACCTTTCAAAGGAGAAGAGGTGTTTTTTGTGCTGTTTTTTTTCCCTCACCAAATCCACCTCTCCTAATAAAGTTCTCTTTAAAACTTGCAATTACTTGATAAAAAACTTCCCAGTGAGTCTCATTAAGATATATTCCCATTATACAGTATAAACACCAGGACGAACCCTGGTACAATCAGACAGACAGTGCTTTGTGGAGAAACCACAGTGTCACCTTTGAGTAAGAAACACCCTCTCCATTACAATGAGTAAACCCCATTCACTCCCAGATACAGGGCCAAGTTTAGGTAGAAAAGGGGGAGGAGGAACAAGGACCTGCTTCACCCGAAGGGACTCACATTTCTTCAGAGAAATGAAGATACTGAGGATGGAACGTCACTTTCTGCAGGTGACACCCACGACTGAAGGCCTACTCTATGTCCGTGATCTTGTCCGTCACAATGACCCTTCACGGGCACTTCGTCACACTCAGGGCTGTCTCACAAGACAGAGACTAACCCTGTATCGCTGCTGCTGCATATAAAGACGTGTACACCACAACTCTGCATCTGACACTTGCTCTGCAGACCTAGCCGAGATGCAGCCACCTGCCTGTCCCACCACGTGGGACGCCCTGAACCACCTTGGGGTGATGACTGCATGCGGCTCACTTTCCATCAGATTATTCTCCAGCCCAAAAAGACATCATCCACAAACCTCACTCAGCTCACAAGTCACATGAACACACTGTTCCAACCTGTGAGGCCAGCCTCCTGCTTCTGGAAGGTCCTCGCCACCCTCCCCGCCCCCACGTCCCAGGTCCTGGTCGGTGTGCCCGGCACTGGCTCCCTCAGGAACCGAGTCTGCAGAGTTCAAGGCTCTTTCCCAGGGCCATGTGAGAACCAGGTTCTGACTCCAGAACCCACGCCCCCAGCTGTAAGGTGACACTGCTTCCATTTGTCACTGGCATCAGAGCTGGCGGTGGCTGCACCTCCCCTGTGTGTAGACCGCTTCTGTTGGGTCAAGGAGGACCTTGTCGCTAGCACCGGAGCCGACCACATGTTTAAGTCTTCATAACTATTTCACCACCCGACATGGTGTAATCTCATCAAGTGACGGCATGCGCAGTGGTCTCCTCATTCTGTGATCCTCATTCCTTTGGGTTTCCGCTTGTCTTCATCCCGGTTGAGACACACACAATCTGTGGTTTCCATCAGGTCAATGCGCTGTGTCAGTCAAGCATCAAAGGACAAGGCCCGTGCACCTCCTACAGCACAGGCAGCAGTGCTGTCATTGCTGTGACGTGGTAAGCTTCTAGAAACGTCCTAGACACAGTCTGTGAAGGTGAAAGCTCCCAGTATGGTTGGAAAGAGCCTAAGGGCAGCAATCACCAAGTATCGATTCAGTCTGTAGTTTTACTCCTAATGACAGTTACAGCATGTGGGATCTAGTTGCCTGACCAGGGATCAAACCCTGGCCCCCAGCACTGGGAGCACAGAGTCGTAGCCACTGGACCACCTGGGAAGTCCCCTGAATGATATTTTGAAACTTGGATGTTTAGAATCTAAAATAATTCCAGGGCTTCCCTGGTGGCTCAGTGGTAAAGAATCCGCCTGCCATTGCAGGAGACACAGGTTCGACCCTCATCTGAGAAGATCCTACATGCCTTGAACAACTAGCCCATGCATCACAACTACCGAGCCTGTGCTCTAGAGCCCGGGAGCTGCAAATACTGAGCCCAAGTGCTACAATTAGAATCCGCACACCCGCGCGCCTGTGCTCCACAACAAGAGAAACCGCTGCAATGAGAAGCCCGTGCACCCCAACTAGAGAGGAGCCCCCGCTCACCACAACTAGAGAAAAGCCTGCAGCAATGAAGACCCAGCACAGAAAATAAATAAATGCAATTATAATAAAATAATTCCACCAAATATCGATTCAGTCTTTAGCTTTACACATAATGACACAGTTACAGTATGTGGGATCTCGTTCCCTGACCAGGGATCAAAAGCTGGCCTGTGAAACCATAACAGCAACAAACAAGGGGGGCGGGGGGCGGAGAACCCAGTTCAACTAACACATGAAGCACCGAGAGCAGAAAGTGAAGGACGACCCCAGAAGATGATGGTGCCTTACAGTCCTGCCCTAGTTCCTACTCCGGTTTTCCAGGCCCCCACCCCCACCCCATCCAACAGTAGAGAGAGGACTCTCAGGAAGGAAGCAGGGAAGCTGGGACATATTTCATAGCCAGGAGGGAGACGCAAGGCTGGCTGCAGCTGAACAGGTTATCCTAGTTTGTTTTTTTTTTTAAAAAAAAGGTGACGTGTAATAAAACAGACCTATCACACACCCCTGACTCCCTCTGGGTGACCAGCAACAAACCAGTTAAAATATCAACATTTGGCAATTTTGAAATCATCTCAGTTCTTCTTGGTCATCATTCTTTGGTGACATTAAAGTAATTGTCCGTATCACCCACGAGAGAAGACTCTATGGTGTAAGACAGAGAGCCCTGTCCTCTTGCCCCCTTCGTTATAACCCAAGTCCACACTGCCTTGTTAAAACCACTCCTTATTCAACCACAAGACACAGGGGAAATCCAGAAAACCCCGACCGAGGTATCAGAAGAAAATGCTCTACAGGTAGTCGCCACAATCACACTCTCAGTGTTTCCTTCATAACTAACTGCTCTCAAGTTGTCTACTGCTCGCTGCAGCACCCAGAAGAGCGTTATCTCTCATCTTCATCTGAAACCTCTACAGTCATACTAATAGACGCCGGGGCTCTTAAATCTTTACACCTCTCACTTTTACATTCTTTTTCCTAAGAAGCAAAGCAAGCCATGACAGTGTAAATAACTGCTGGTCTTAATCAGTGGCTGGTACTGGAGCAGGTGCTATTCTAACCCATCTCATCAATGAGGAAACGGAGGCTGGGGGTTAAGCAACTTGCCCAAGGTTCCAAAGGTAGTTAAACCCAGGCTGTCTGACTCCAGAGCTTGGACCTTTCCACCATGCTGCTTATCTGACCTCCAATTAGGCATTTAAAGAATTGTGATAATTTCATTGGAGATTTTTGTTTCTTATGGCTGGTGGAGAATGAATCTTTGTCATGGGTCCCCTTTGGGGTCTGTATTCATTCTCTTCATTCTAGCTTCACACTACCTGATGCAAAATCCTCTCAAATTATCCTAGATACAAAAAAAAGAAGAAAGAGGGCCTTTCCTTGCTTTGTATCGCTGAATAATTAGATTTTTAAACTCATAAGCAAAATCCACTCAGTCTGCGTTTGCAGCACGTGGGCACTAACCCAGCACTAAACTCGGAATCTATACCCAAATACTTGATTGTTTGTCAAGTCAGGCTTTTAGTGGTTAAGCAGCACATTTCTTGTTTTACTGGGAGTTTTAATAGATTTTGGCATCACCCTTGTGGAATAGCCTTCGTGACTCTGTTTTATGGTACCCAATGTGTTGACAGCAGTCTGGCAGATTAACGCTATAAAAAGTGGCCCACTGTCTGCTTACATTAGGTCTGGTAGCCAAGCAGGTTCATGTTGAAATGCCTGATTCATGAACCCATCTAGGCTGCACCGTACGTGCCGTTCACAACGAGCACAGCAAGGTGTGCATGGGATGGCACCAGGTGTGATTAAAGTGACAGGTGGCTGTGAAATCTTTCTGCTAAAAATTAGAGGCTTAAGTTCCCACTCCTGATGCATTCAGGTGACTTTCCTTTTTGTTCAGTAAACAAAATTGAAAAATACGAGTGACTGCAAAGTGGAGGTGTTCTCATTTTTCACTCATTACTATATTTCACTGATTCTAACTCCTACTTTTATTTCACATTCCCATAGGTCAGAAATAGGACCTGTCTTACAACTGGTACCATCTTAGTATGATGAAACACAATAATACAATGTAGTTGTATGTATTTTGGATTCTATCGTTTAAGTTTTACCGTCAACCCATTTATTCATAATTAAGTTAGGAAGACAGTGTTAAAAATCTGTCTGTTTTTCCTTTTCTTATTCTCCTCTGTTTGCCATAGAAGATATAATAAAGAATGTTTGAGATAAATGAAAGGTAACATAACTTCAAGGAGATGAAAGCTTTGAAGCTATTTTATTATAAGCGCAAAGTTCTTGTGCTCTTTCAAAGAAAACAGAGCCTGAAAGCTTCTCCTGGTTGCATGCAACCTCAATATGCTTCTTTTGTGAGAAAGACACAGTTCCAAGGTAGAAGGGTTCCAGATGCTTAAGACTTCCCACCTGCACACATCCACTCACTCCAAGACACAGCAAGCCTTTTAACTCAAGCTCAAACACTTTCAGGAGGTTGGTTTCTCCTCCACATCCCCAACATCAAAATCATGCTCACATATTTAAACAATTAGGTGAGATGTACAGAAGCTAGCACTGTAATCTGAATGCTAACGGTGCAGTAAATACTAACCAAATTCAGATCTCATCTACAGGAGTTTTTTCCAAAGATTCTTGTTTTCCTGGATTTCAGAAAACTTGAAAAAAAAAAAGGGCAAGGGTCTCTTAAATTCAACTTACTATAGAACAAAATTTCTTTGAGATAGAAAAACATAATCCAAATACTACTCAATGACCTAGAAAACAAACGCAAGAGGCAAATTTGGGGGTAATCATTTCAGAAAAATAAGTAGCTGACATTACTTTATAAAGATTGTCTCATCTATACCAGGAAACACTGAAAACTGTCAGCCTTCCTTGTTCCACCTCAGGAATAAGAGATGCTTCTCAGGATGGTGACGGTTGTTTTTCTTGATTATACAAAATGCCTTTCAGTATAAAATTTAGACAATATTTAAGAATGTAAATTTGAACGTAAAGATGAATCAAAATATATTTCAAATAAAATTTTAAATACAAATTAAAAGAAACACAACCCTCAGTCAACATTCGTGGAGAACAAACAATGCAGTAAGCACTGTGTGAGGTAGTTCAGAGACATCACTGAATGAATCAACAGGCCTAGGAGCTGAGCACTGCCACCATCCCTCCCAGCCTCAGCTGAAGGAATTGAGTCTCAGATCAACTTAAAACTTGCCTGTGGTCAAAGAGCTACGAAGTCACCTATCCAAGTTCATACAGCCAGTAAATGGCCAGGCAAGGATTCAAACCTGACCTGTGTAACTCTGCAAGCGGAGCTTTTAACTAAGTGAAACTGTCAATCCCTAAAACTACTCATTTTTTAAAACTGATGTATTTTCCCTAGTTTTTTTTTCCCTAGGCTTGTGGTAATAATTTGCATCAAGTTGGAGCCAAGCTTAATATATTATTTTGTGCTCTACTCTTTGAGGCTTTATGGTTTTCAAAAACACGATCTGTAACACCTGCATCACACTTAAGCTTATGAACACAGCACAAATCTAACCATTGCCAACTTCTCACTGTCAGAACAAAATGCTGTGACCTCTTATCATAGCTGATTGGATTACAGATCTTTCCTTCAGGTGGACGACTGATATGACTAGCATGGCTGTTCATGAAGGTCTGGAAACATGGAATCTCCAGCTACTTTCCAAAATGTTTGTACTCACTGAATCCCAGACAGCGGTGAGCCTGCAAGTCTCACTTACCACATTCTGTCAATATCAAGAATGTTTTTTAAATCCTTGCTAACTTGATAAGGAGGGAAAGTTATCTCATTTTAATTTGCATTTTTATTACTCCATAACTGGGAAAATTTTCATGTTTTTGGCAATTAAATTTTGTATGAATTATCTGCTATATCCTTTACTGCTTTTCTATGGGCCAGAGCTGTTTCTCTACGGTATTTGCTGATGTGTCTTTTTAATAGATCCACACGCACCCATCAGAGCAGGCGAAGTACACGGCGAGGCAGGTCTTCCAAATGTCAGAACACACACTCAGAAGAACGTGTGACCCCCGTGAACAGATCAACATCCATGTGTAATAACTGTGTAGTCTTTTGAAAATTCCCTAACTACCAACATGCCATTTCAATTCTGAAAGAGCAATATGAACAATCCTACAGAACTCTTTCACATTATGCTGTGCCCAAGTTTTAAGGACATTTAAAGAAATAAAGTCAAACTACATGTGAAAACAGTTCCAAAATCATTTTCATAAGACACTGACTTTAATTAAAAAAGCCAGGGGAGGGGGTTACTATTTTGATATTTTTTTCGCTTGCTGGTTGCACAACTTCATGAGCAATGTAGCTTTATTTTTGGAAGCTTTCTAAAGTGATCTTTTTATCTTTTCATACATCTCACCCTCCTCAAATGTTTCCTATTTTTGGATCTAATCTAAGTTCAAAACATCAAACCTTGGTTCTCCTGAAAAGAGGCTTCCAAGCCATTCTCAGGTGGGCACTGGCCCCTGGCAGGACCGGTCCTCTCATCTCCCACCGGGTTTCACCCCCTCAACCCCACCTCTTCAATCCCCCTGCCCTGGTGGAGCTCTACTGTTGACTTTTCACCTTCAATCCCTCTTCAACCACCATCCCTCACACACTGCCAAACTAACCACACTATTTCCATCACTCAGTGAATGCAAATGCATCTCACCAATTTCACACAGCCCACCCTCTGTCCATCCCCTGCCCTCTCCTCCCGGCCACCTGACTCTCCTCGAGCTCGGGAGGAGGGCGGGTGTGCGGCAGGGGGCCCCCTCCCTGGGGTGCAATCGCTGCCCGGCCCAGCAGCTTGCTCTGCGGGCCTGGCCTCACTGTATCTCTGTGACTCTGCCCCTGTCATTTCTCAGTCCTCCCAGCCTATCACAAGGCAGCACAGCTCACATCTGCTGACGTCCTCCTCCACTACCAGCCCTCCACTGAGAGCATCACACCTCTTCAGCACCTGACTACACACAGTGCTGATCCGCTGCATGTCACAGGTGTGCGACCTGGCATCTCCGAGCCACGGTCGGCATTTTTAGATCTCCTGCAGAACTCGGCACAGTTACAATTTTCCATGAGCACCACTTCACAGACATCAGTGTCATACCCAAAAGTCAGCAAGAATATTCTTAAGATTTGTGTGCTTGTAATTCTTACTGATCTTTTGAAGGTGTTGATAAAACAACAGCTTTTACCAGACACATCCATGTTTCCCAAACCCAAGAAGACTTCACAGTCAACCTCACACAGAAATCACCATTTACCCTATAGAGGTGGAAAACTGGAAACACCGCTGAATATTCCCTGCTCTTTCTGGCCATGTCTTTGCATTCATTGAAGTCCTTCCTATAACTGACTTGGGGGAGGCCTGTGTATGGAAAGCTCACTCTGTCATGAACTTGGAAGCCCATTTCTGAAAGCCCTCAGTCCCTCAGGCCATGCTCAAGCATAACTGACTCCCCCCAGAAGGATTTCAGTTGCCAGTTTAATAGTTTTCCCTCAACACATGATTATATCTTACAGACATTCCTGAGCTAACCTGAAGATCATGAGACAGACCAAAGGGCATCTTAAGTAACTAATCAGAACACAGCAACCAGGAAAAAGGCCTTCTGACTGGACACCAAGGACATGGGAATAGGGTCTGATAAGGAATTCTCACCTCCTCTTCCCACTCACGATCTGAACCAGCTGGGGGACAGCCAGGTACGGCTGGAACCAGTTGTCACTAGGGAGGGGGTGGGTGGGGGGACAAGCAAAGGGAAACCTCACCACCACCCCCACAACAGTCTCAACTTTAAACCCATCAGCTCCACTGCACTCGAAGGTGTTGAGCAGGATTCCTCTGCGGGAGCCTGGGAGCTTCCAGACCCACAGCCAGGGCGCCGGCTGCCCCGGGAATGAATGAAGGAGAAGGCTGGGAGCAGAGGGAAGGCGGCAGTCTCCTCCAGCGCAGACGACAGGGCCAAGGACAGCCAGGGCTCAGCAGGCCTGGCGCTGTGTGCTAACAGGCAGGCGAGTGTCATGAGGATGCAGTGCAGTCAAAGAAGCCAGGACGCCAGGACCCAAGGGTGGGGAGCCCCCTGAACTCGGAGGAGCCTGCAGAGGTTGAGAGAAGGCCGGGATGCGGGCTGGCACGGAGTGCAAAGTGGAGCTGAGAAGCCAGGGCTTCGTGCAGGAAGGAGGCGGTGTTGGGAAGACTTCAGGTTCAGACAGGTTGGGAAGATGAAGAACAGATGCTTGGGGGAGATACTGGGAATAAAAATAAAGTTTTAGGAGTTAATCACCTGGAAACAGGATCTGGAGCTGTGGGTCTGAGCTGGGCCCTAGAAGAGCCAAGATGGGCGCTTTCAGAAGGACACTGGCTGCGTCTAGGGAGCAGCAGGCGGAGCGAGGAGCCGGAGGCAGCCCAGGACCCTGACGGAGCCTACCAGCTGAGGTCCCGGGAGACAGTGGGGCAAGAGGATGGGGCAGGCAATGAGGAAGAAATCGGAAAGGAAGGGAGGAGGAGGGCTGAGAAAAGAGCCGGGAGCCACTTCCCATCACCTCCCGTGGGAGCACCTGGGTCCCACGGAGACGGACGCTGCTGAGTCCACCTGCCGGGTGACCTGCCACCCGACTCTCGCCGTTCATGTCTGAGCTGCCCTTGGAAATAACATCGCCTTGAAACGGGCTGCCCCCAAATAGTAATAATCCACTCACTATTTTTAAAAATAATTTTTTAATTTAATTTTTTTTTGGCCATGCAACATGCGGGATCTTAGTTCCCCAGCCAGGGATCGAACCCACCCCCCTCTGCATTGGAAGGGCAGAGTCATAACCACTGGACCGCTGCTGAAGTCCCCTAAATCCACTCACTAATCACACCACGTAAGCTAGAACTACACACAAAACAAGTTTTTAATCATTCTGTGGCAGAAATGAAAATACAATTTAATGAGTAAACACAACACATGTTGTTCTCCATCCCTTTTACCGCTTTAAGGTAGACTATGCTCCCAAGCTCAACCATGTGTCCATCTTTGCCCTTTATATAGTTGGCATCCCAAATAGCAGCTACATTTCACTCACTTACATGTAACAGGATAACATTACCTGCAAAGCTCCAAAAAATACTGTACAAATATATGCTACCATTTTTCTGAACTGTTCTGTATTTCCATGGTACGTTCACTGCATAACTAACATACTGGTCTAAACATGAGGCCTTTTAGAGTATATCAAAAGCACCGAGATAAAAATTCAGATTCTAGATGGCCCACGGAGATTTTAATCCAGGAATAAAACCAATGTAGGGTTGAGAATCTGCATCTTGCTGTTGTTATTGTTGTTGTTGTAACACGCTACAAAGCTTGTGGGATCTTAATTTCCTGACCAGGGATCGAACCTGAGACCTGGCAGTGAAAGTGACGAGTGCTAATCACTGGGCTCCCAGAATCTGCATCTTTAACAAGCAGCACAGGTGGCTGTGGGGCTTTCCAGGTGGCTCAGTGGTAAAGGGTCTGCCTGCCAACGCAGGAAATGTGGGTTCAATCCCTGGGTGGGGAAGATCCCCTGCAGAAGTAAATGGCAACCACTTCAGTATTCTTGCCTGGAAAATTCCATGGACAGAGGAGCCTGGCAGGCTACAGTCTGTGGGTCGCAAACAGTCGGACACGACTAAGTAACTAATCACGCACATACCACCAGGTGACTGTGTTCATTCTAAGGCCCAATAAATATCTACTGCGCCCATCACTTTTTACCAGATGAACTTCTGAAATAATTATATAAGAGCCTCAAGGTCACGTGAACAGACCCATACTACAGGTCACTTGGAGAAAACAGATGAAAAATTGACCTCAGTCCCACTCATCATCTCCTCTTCCTTAAAGACCAATGGATATATTATTTCTGCAAAACCACCTTGTCCCTGTGAATCCTGGCGGGTAGAAGGGAGGGGAGGACGTTGCTGAGAAGGTGCAAGACGGAGCAGCATGCTGCTGCTCCCTCCTCCCCCAAATCCACCACGTACTTTGTTAGCTTTTCTGCCTGGGAATGAGGGACCTGAGTCTTCTATGCAGCTGTCTCAAAATGGTAAGGAAAGGAAAAGTGGGGCTTCCTTTCACACGACAGAATATTGGAAGAGTTAAGAGACACACAAGAAAATCTCATAAGGATATGAGTGAATGCTATAATGTTTTGAATAAATAGACCCATTTTCTCACCCCTAGCCTGGAGCTGGTAGGTGACACAAATCAGATTACGTTCCAAATTCAACAGCTGGCTCAATCCGTCTTGTTTAGAGAAGGCACAGGTAGTCGAGGCATTTTCAAATTTGCCCAGTGAGGATATTATTCTTCTTAATGTTATTATTATGGTGGTAGTGATCCATAAAGGATAACACCGGTGATGTGGGCATTTCTTCAAGTTCTGAAAAGCCTGAGCTACATACAGTCAGAGACTGACCATCGGTCCCTTATGTCACCAGGCCATCAGCAAAAGCCGGGCTTCTGTGTGGATCTTCAGGCAGTACATCACCTTCCGTTCACACGGAGACAAACACTGGGTTTCTCAGCTAGTCTATGGTGACAATGCCTGCCTGCTAGCAATCCAGGCACATCTGTGTCACCACCCACAGGGTGAACCACGTGGGAAATTACCTGACTGCGACACAGCGGTGCATCCCTACTAAGCATCTGATGGACATGAGACAGTTCTCCTTTCCTGCCAGACCTTGGCAGCTAAACAGAATGGCTCTCACCGGCCCACAGTAGCCACGAAGTTCCTTATGAGCTTGAAATTTGCTTCCAGCACCAACCTGGATTTTGTTTGTTTGTTTTCTAATGAGGGGGGAAATGGAAACCTTAAAATGTTAATTCTGGTGATAAACCTAGCTCTATGAAACAAAACACAACCAAAAAAAAAAAAAAAAAAAAAAAACCCAAAACTGAATTTTTAACTGCACCAAAAATAGCAAAACTTCCAAGTTTTAACAGGAGGTTCGTGGTAAAGAACCTGCCTGCCAATGCAGGAGACATAAGAGATGAGGGTTCAATCCCTGGGTCAGAAAGATCCCCTAGACAAGGGCATGGCAACCCACTTCACTATCCTTGCCTGAAGAATCCCACGGACAGAGGAGCCTGGTGGGCTACAGTCTACAGGGTGGCAAAGAATCAGAAATGACTGAAGCAACTTAGCATCCGTGCACACATGCATGTCTCTTTGTGACCAGATGGACCACGTGGACCACCAGGCTCCTCTGTCCATGAAGTTTCTCAGGCAAGAACACTGGAGTGAGTTGCCATTTCCTCTTCTGAGAGATCTTCCCAACACAGGGATAGAACTTGTGTCTCTAGAATCTCCTGCATTGGCAAGTGGGTTCTCTACCACTGCGGCACCTGGGAAGTCCATGTGAATGAATACATCTTGGATAAACACTGGAAAGAAACAGCCAGTTCTGTAGCAAGCTGAACACTCTGTGGTTGGTCACGTCTTGGACTGATAAACAAAAACAGGGTGGAACACAAGTGAGTCTAACAATACGTGAGTGTCTTTTAGGTGGAAAGTGTTCGCAATTGATAAGATATGACTTGTGAGGAGGAAAAGATGCCCCCCTGACTATAAGCCATTCATGGGCAGCTCTGGGCCTCTTAGTGTGGCTCAGGGAGCTGGCCTCGAAAGCACAGGTGTGCACGTCTTGATAGACGCTGGTCCAGCCCTTCTGAGGCCAAGGGCATTCCAATGTGACCACCCACCCCAAGCACTTTCTGCAGAGAGGTTCACACCACGGGTTCTTAAACAAACTTGTCCTGATTTGAGTCCCAACTGCTCCATGTATTAAACAATCTCTAAATCTCCATTTCATCACATACAAAATGGCAATTACTATTCCCACCTCACTGTTCCGATTAATCCTACTTCTGTCATCGGGGACAACAGTTCAGGTAAGTACACAGGTTATTAGCAAAATGTAAACTCACATGAAGCCCACACTCCATACATGGTAGCTATGGAGGTCAAGCTCTTAAAAGTCCATGTGACTCAAGAAGCTGCTACAAGTTTTCAACCCTGCAGTAAGGACCAAAGAATATGGGAAACTTCCACAGGCCCATGTCTATCAACTCTTTCCACTCTGCCCCATTTCATTTTCCCTTAAGAGTCACTTTTAAGGGAAAATAAAATGGAATAAAGTAAAATGAAACCCATCGATGCACCACCTTGCCCACCATCGTGCCAGTCCTGACAGCAGTGGGATACCAAGGAACCCGCCTCCAGAGCCTCACGTTTCCAGAGGCAAGGAACCTTCTCATTTTCTGTTAACAGCAGCTACTCCTGTCCTAGACCCCACCCCCAATCTACTCTCAGTTTAGATCCTTTCTTGTCTCCTTCTTAAGCAAGAGATGGAATCTGGGGCAGGGAGGGCTAACTCCAACATTCAGAGACTCAAGGGTCTAGAGTTACAGATTCTGAGAACACCCTGTTCCTCTCTGGTCTACACTGGGAGGTTCATCCACGCCAGAGTCGATGGAATATGCCCACCGCTGGTGACATCCCCACTGTTTTTGGAGAACTGCAGGTTTGGGGAAAAGAAGAAATGATGGGTTCTCTGGCGAGACAGCCAAGGTTCAGCCAGCAGAAGGAATTCCCAGGGCCAGGAAGGGACTGCTCCCTCAAAGGTGACATCGTTAGCACCTGGGATATCCAAGTCCCCTCTGTGTACGGGAACAACTAGTTCTGTACCTGGACACAGGCACACACCTGTGAAGTCTGATGTCGACTCCTGAAGCAAACCATGCAGTTGGACTCCATGGTGGGCCTCTCATGATTTAGGATTATGGGGACTTTTTAAGTGAAAAAGAAAACCAAGGCACATAGTTTGATAAATTCAATGACCAAGAGTCAGCTAATGCTACTAGTAACTCCTCAATAAATATGCCAAAAGCTATACTGAGTGCCTGAAGCAGACGCATTTCATGCCATCTTCCACCCTAACCCTGGCTGGTGGAGAGTATTTCATGATTCACTAAGCTGATCCATCTGATGGCACAACTCAAGTCCTCGGCCACCAAAGAATAAAACTTGCTGGAGAACAACTGTTCTCAGTGTCTTCATGGGACAGGAAGGGTATGATGCTGAAAGGCAAGGAACCTGGTCATCTTGGGAGTCAAGACATCCCAAGATATTAATCTACGCCCCTCCGCCCCAAGTACAGCAGGCATAAAAAGAGCAAGTGTGACCAGAAAAGCCTGAGCTGACAGGAGACAAAGGACTACAGGGTGTTGCTGGCATTTCTAATGCACTCTTATCTATTAAGGCAGCAGTGGTACGAGCCTGGTGATGGATCACCTTGGAGGTCCAGTGGCTAAGTCTCCATGCTTCCAAAATAGGGATCCTGGGTTTGACCCCTGGTCAGGGAACTAGATCCCACATGTCACAACTGAGAGTTCGCAAGCTGTAACTAAAGATCTCGAGTGCAGCAATAAGGCTCAAAGATCCATGTACCACAACAAAGACCCAGCACGGCCAAATAAATAAAAATAAATAATATTTAAAAAAAATCCTCCTCCAGCATGCACTAGAGTTATGTGTGGTCCTGGGCAATTTAACCCCTCAGTCCAAGTACCCGAATCTGTAAAACGGGGGTAGTAAACATTCTACTTCCTAGAGCAGTGGTCCCCAGCCTTTTTGGCACCAGGAACTGGTTCCGCAGAGGATAGTTTTTCCACGGACCTTGGGCGGAGAGTGGGGGTGATGGCTCAGCAGTAATGTGGGTGATGGGGAGCAACATATGAAGCTTTGCCGGCTGGCCCACTACTCACTTCCTGCTATGTGGTCCAGCTCCTAACAAGCCAAGGACCAGAGGGGTTAGGGACCCCTGTCCTAGAGTTGTTCTGATGAGTAAGCAAAACACTTAGCAAATGCTTATCTGACTGTGTGTGTGTGCATGCACGCACATGCATGTTCAGTTGTGCCCAACTCTGTGACCCCATGGACTGTAGCCCGCCAGGATACTCTGTCTATGGGATTTCCCAGGCAAAAAATACTACAGTAGGTTGCCACTTGCTCTTCCAGGGGATCTTCTTGACCCAGGAATCGAACTCATGTCTCCTACATTGGCAGGAGGATTCTTTACCACTGCGCCACCCGGGAAGCCCTACATGATTGGAAATACTCAAAAATCAACTGCTAGTTAGTTGTTATGGTGATTAATGGTATCTTTAATGCTGTTGGGTTATTTCTGCACTATTTCAGTTGATCACATACATAACAGAGAAAATAGACAGTTTCCTAATTTAATCAAGATTTTTACATTCTCCAGATGAGTCTGCATGATTTTTCTGACAAGATCAATACACCTGCAATTGACCAAAGCAAAATCCCAAGCACAAACAAGGTCAAGTATACAAGAACATAAAACACCGTGAGAGACATATTTAAAAGAGAAAAGTTCACCTTGAGGATCCAGGCTTCACAGTTACAATCCATTATTAGTCCTATCCATAAATAAAGTAATTGCTAGACCCACATACTTTAAAATACATCACAACTAAGGCATACGCTGATTGTACACCTGTGTTCCAATTGATTTTGTTCTTCACCTAGCGCCAGGACAGACCTGGCCTGGAAAATAAGGCAGGCCTGTAATTCTGTAAGAGGCTTCCTGCAGTAGCTGGCTTAGAATCATGGTAGAGAGGATCATTCTTTTTATGTGTGTTAAAATAATATGTACTTTTGCTAATTATGTTTTAAATATCAAGAGGACTGACTCTGAAGTGTTTATGGCTTCTTTCAGAAGAACAAAAAGAGAATAAAGTGGATTCTTTAATCATTTAAAGCAGTCTCTCACTTGCCGAAGAACGAGGGTAAAATTAATTACTGAGGAACCATGTACCCTTTTATCAGATGAACCACAAATACGGTGTAGAGATCTCTGACGTGTGAGTGGAGGATCCGAGGGAGAGTCCCTGACATGTCAGAACTGCACACATGTTATCTCCCTGCCTTTCCCTGCACAAAGGCTTGGTGTGGCTGCCCAGGCCCTGTGCACAGTGGCTGCAGCTCTTTGCCCACTCCATGCTGAGGACAGACAGGCTGAAGCTGGGGTGGGGGGTGGGGGTGGGGATAACATCCCCTTTATTCTTCCACTGGAGGCCACACAGCACAACCCTGCATTCAGTGTCATGTATGCACCTCTAGAAAGGCAACAGTTTCTTAAACCAATATACTGTTGATGGGAACAAGCCAGACAATGTATTTTTAAAGGTTTTTTGAAATGTTTGAAACTAACCAGGGGAAGAACTAGGGTTAGAAATAAAAACTGTTGTAGGGTCACCGGCCAAGTCCACCTGAAGTCAGCAGGCCCAGCATTTCTATACTGTTTCACCACATGGGAACATTACTGCCCCTAAAGTTTAAAGGTATCCAAACAATCCCTAAAGACTGCTAGAGGAGAGAGCAAAACATGCAGATGGAGCAGCCCCTACAGCTAAGGCAAGCCCCTGAAAAACCTGCAAAGGACAATCGTGCCCACCCCGAAGGAGGCAGGGTGGGCCCTGGTGAAGCTAGGATGGAGTCACAATGGTACCAAAAGGTCTGTGAGGACCGGGGTCAGACAGAGCATCTTTGAAATGAGCCCTAACCAAAGACAACGAGGCCCAGGAAGGACCTCTCTGCACACCAAGACCAAAGCTGGACCTGTAACAAAAATAAACGGGTGACATTGAACTTGCGGGAGACTCGGTTCGATCCCTGTGTCAGGAAGATCCCCTGGAGAAGGGAATGGCAATCCACTCCAGTATTCTTGCCTAGTAAATCCCATGGACAGAGGAGCCTGGTGGGCTACAGTCCATGGGGTCACAAAAGAGTCAGACACAACTTAGAGACTAAACAACAATATCACTACTCTATAAACTGGTGCACGCACACACATAAAATACAAACACTTCCCTCAAAAAAAACTGTTTCAAGATAAATGTTCAGGGTTTTCATACTTTTTCTCAGAAACTTCAAAACATTTCTGGATTTATCAATTAGTACCTCTTTACTGGTGGCTCAGATGGTAAAGAATCTGCCTGCAATGCATGAGGCCCAGGTTCAATCCCTGGGTTGGGAAAGTGGAGAAGGAAGTGGCCTTCTCATTTGCTACCAATCATGCTAGTTCGAGCAAACTCCGGGAGATGGTGAAGAACAGGGAAGCCTGGCAAGCTGCAGTCCATGGGGTCACAAACACTTAGACACAACTGAGTGACTGACAACAACTTTTTATAATAATTGAGCAAAGTGACTTTTAAGATAAATTAAACTAGTTTATACATACTCCTTCCTTGCCCACCCAGAGCAGGTTAAGTGTTCAGACCAAGGATGATACTTCCTTCCACAATTATCTAAGTAATGTATTCATTTCTACCACACCCATGTGTGGCTGCAACCAGCTCCTAAAATTCAACCAGAGCTAACTATGAGACCCAACAGCTACTACTGGGAGACCAAGGACCTCATCCCAATACATAACTAGCAACACGAAGCAGCCACCGGAATGTGGACACAGAAGAACAAAATGTGGCAAAGTCTGCTTCCTGGAGGGTTCTTGTCTCTGAATGAGCAAGCAAAGTCCTTTTCAACAGGTAACAAGCAGAGTGCCACATAGGAGGCAAGTAACAAAGTTCCCCTTCTCTGTCAGGTCTCCTGGTGGGCTCACCGTATACCTCCCTCTTTGGGGGGAAGCTAGCAGTCTGTTTTGGAAAGTTTTAGAATGCTGCTAGCAATGGAAAGAAGACTGAGACGGCGGTTTCATGGTCCCTTATTGGCCACCTCAGTCACACGCTATGAGAACCCATGAGCTTCCTCCTTAGACCGGGCCGCCACCAGGTGCCCCCCACCTTAGTGAGCAGCATCACCAGCCAGCCAGCCACGCCTGGAACACACCAGAAAACCTACATTCCCTGATCCCTTCCTCCCCCCGAGACCAAATCTATCTTCAAGTCCAGTCCGGCGAGCCTCCTAGATATTTCTCCAGCCTCTCCAATTCTCCCTCCCTACGGTCACCAGTCCAGTCCACTCCTTCACCAGTCACTGTTCCTTCACCACTAGGGGGAACATCCTGAGTCTCCCTCCTCTGCCCCACCCGCCAATTCAGCCTTCAAAACGCAAGCCTGCTCATGTCAAGCACTGCTTTGCACTCATCAGTGGCTCTGTTGCTTTTTTTTAATCCCAAATTCCAGATCCCATAAGCCCCGCCCAAGCTGGCCTCTGCCTACCTTGTAGGCCTCATCTGGCCACTCTCCTAGACCTCAGACGTGCTGCCACCCTCCAGGTGGGTCCCCTTCTACCACCACTTGGACGGCAATGCCGAGGCCATTCCTAAGAGGTAACAAGTGATCTTCCCTCCTCCCGGTATCCAGCATATAGCACCTACGACACTGCAGCAGTTCTATTTCTTTTTCACATGGGTCTCCTGTGTCTTCTCGTGTAATATATTCCTAACTCAGGTACAGTCCAGCACTTTGTAGGTAACTGCTGCTACTGCTAAGTCGCTTCAGTCGTGTCCGACTCTGTGCGACCCCATAGACGGCAGCCCACCAGGCTCCCCCGTCCCTGGGATTCTCCAGGCAAGAACACTGGAGTGGGTTGCCATTTCCTTGTAGGTAAATACTTGAATCAATGAACAAGAAAACAGATGAAACAGGAAAACCGATCACAGTCCCAGCCACTGGCCACTTGAGCCGAGCCTGGCACCTACAGCAGTGGTGAGAGGCCGAAAGGACCATGGAAGACAGCAAGCATCTCTGATGCTATGTAATCACAAGCAAATGGGCCAAAGGACCAGTCAGCCTCCTGCTACCCAGTAATCCTTCTTCATTACTGTTCTATGCTATTTTCATTTGTAACAAGATAGTTTTTACTTTTCAAAGTAAAAACAAGACAAAACCCTCCAAAAATACTTCACTAGGAAAAACACAATCATGTTTGCAGTCACCTAACATGAGTTAAAAGGTATAGGAATCTAATTATGGTAAGGAATACATGCTTCTTAAGAGAAAACAGTAATCAAATCTTGGAATAAATTTTTCTGTACCTTTCTCCAGATGCATAATCATACCTCCCCCCACCCGACCCCCCCAAAACCTCCAAACCATTACACAGTAGAGGCAAACACAACATTGATGACTTAGGAACACCTTTATGAGCTATGGTAGCATGGGCTATAGGGTTCTTAAGCCAAAAAGTGCTTCTGAGTCAGATGTTAGTAGGAAGAGAGCTAGACCCTTCCAGAACCAGCTCTGTCATACAGCAAGGACCAACCCAGCATCCCCCTGAGGCAGCACCCAGCTAGGCGCCAGCAAGACAACCGTGACCAAGACTGCCCGGCAGTAACCGGGTGGCCAGCCAGAGGCGGCTCCTTTAATTAATCTCTCTGGGCTTCAGTTTCTTAATCTGTAAAATGAGAAAGTTCGACTAGCTCTCCAAGGTCCTTATGCTCTAAATATCCAAAGATTCACTAATGATCACAAGACGAATTTCTACTTGACAATATCATTGTGCTTTCCTGTTTATTATTTTTATCACACAGGTGTGGTTTCATTTAAGAATTTTAATATACTGATAGAATTTAAATATAAAAGAATGGCAGTAGTGTTTTTACTTACTTTCCCCACCCTTAACTACCACCAAGATCAGCTATGGGCTTCTGCCATAATTGCAACCCAATCTGAATAATACCCAAATTAAATCACTACATCTTCATTTTTTGGGTAGAAAAATTAAGTGATCATTTATTCCCAATTTCTTTTATATTTTAACATCACCCATCATCTTTGAATGTCAAAGTTTCTTTAAAAAAAAAACAACTAAGAATAATAGTTTTCCAGAGAAAAAGGAAAATTTTATCTCTCATACTGATAAAGCCATAATGGTTTGAGAAACCTGGTAAGATATAATACAAAATTCTCAATTTCTAAAAGGGCATAAAAAGACTACCCTTTTAAAGATATACAAATGTGTCCTTGTGAATGAAAAAGACAATTAAAGAACCACATAGGGCCAGTATGTTCCTAACATCATCCCCAAATGTATGATGATTTGAATTCCAACCTCCAATGAATTTAGCTATGTGATCTACCCAAGTGCTGGTTTGTTTACATCTAGAAACCATCTGAATACTGGAATTAAATCATTTTATTTCAAAGCTGAAATTTTAAGGGTCATTTTTTGAAGCCACACCGTTTGCTCAGCCCTGACTAAGCATTTTTATTCTTGTGATGCCTTATTTATAGTAGATGCTTATAAGGTGGCCATGTATGGATAATAAAAGATGAATAAGTATTACCTCCAAAGTTGACCTTAAAAGTTAAATGTGAGTATCCGTGTACCTTTAGAAGGCTCTCTCCTACTAGATGGTGAACTGGTGAGTTCTCTCCTACTGAGAGAAAGCACTGCCGCTTATTTGTCTTTTTACACACTAAGAACTCACCAGTGATTGCTGAATCCAAAGTAATCAAATGAATGTGACCGTATGACAAGCCAGCTTTCTTAAGCACAGGGAATAAAACGCTTTCCATCAAGGTCTGAAATGCCTGCTCTAACCCTGGCACTGAGATTGCTCTCACGGGTTACATGGCATGTATACATAAGCACTCTGACCATATTTTCTCATAGATGAATATACTACAAGTAATACACTATTGACTGCATCTGTATGAAGAAAAACTTGTAACATTTCTTTGATACCGTTTTATACACGTACTCCCCATGGTATTCATTTTAACTCAATACTCTGGTGGAAAAGTTTTGGAAATAGTCCTGTAAGCCAAAGTGATTAACAACTAGACCACGTACAGGAGAATCTATGAAAGTACTGTTTTAAAACCAAGTTACAAGATCTGCTATTTTAAACTCAACTTATATATTCTCAACTTGGAGAAAAAGTGTTATTTTTTCCTCGAAAGAGGAAAATAATGTTTGAGTTTTTAACTATCACCATCACCTATAAATGACTTCTCTATCCTGACTTCCACCTTAAGACATAGAAAAGGAAGCAATCTTTTTAACTGACTCAAAAATAATTTCACTGATTAAACCAATATAGTTAGAGTTTAGAATTCATATACCAGTCCATTTATTATTATTCTTTTCTTACCAAGAAACTCATTTGAATCCTGAAAAACCTAGAACTCACCAAGCTTCAATTTACTGACTTGGGCAGAGGGAGAAAAAAAAATAGAAAATATCAGCAGACTATAAATAATGAAGTCTAAAGTGCTAGAAAACAATTCTTGAGTGTTATGGTGATGAAATTCACCTGTTACAAGCCTCACAAAAATTCATTACCTCCCTTGATCTGGTTACCAAGGCGGAAGGGAGATGTCATAATTTCACCATTTGGTGAAACAAGAAAACTTAAGTTTCTAAAATTTGCTGCAAGTCCCTTTCCACTTCCAAATTCTGTTTACTTTGTAACTTTTTTCCACAGTCCAGATTTTTCAGGAAAAAGAAACTTTTCCTGAGCAAATCTGGAAGACATAAAATGTCTCCCACTTACTAGCACCTAGAAAGGCAAACCCAGTCCTGCTCCGTGCCCCAAGCATCTAGCTTTCAGCCTCTTTATTATCATTGTCAATGAATGGGCCCCAGTCAAATGAAAGCTGCCATTTTAGGGTAAAGACTGGAGGGCTTCTGTTGTGCAACAGCAAGACAAAAACACTCCGCGACAGATGTCGCACTCCGGGGGCTGGGAGGAGGGTTCAACTTCGGAGAATCACTGCTCGAGTTATCTCTGAAATAAGAATTGCCTACGACTCACCCGTTGCTACTACATAAATGGAATTTTAACGGAATAAATCAGGTTCCCATGCTGCTAAGATCACAGTCACTACGATTTTTATTTTTTATTTCTTTCTTTTTTGCCATCGTCAGAACAGATCTGTGAGGAAATAAAGAGGTTTATTTGGTTTTGCTTTTTTTTTTTAACTATTTGATTATTATGTTTAGTGAGTATCCCCCCTCCCCTTATCGAAAGAGAACTGGGGGGATGTGGGGGGAGAGAGAGCACACACTCCACCTCTTTGAAAGGTGCTGCCCACTGCAAAGACAGCGTGAATTACAATTTTCTGAAAATAAAAATCAGGGCCTTCACAGAATCCTTCAGAAATAAATGAAAATATTTAATACAGCTGAGAAATCAAGCCCAGAGGATGGACACATTTCAAGATGAGTTCTTTAAATCCACGGCGAGGTAATATACAATGGGAAACTAGAAAGTATACTTAGCAAGTGGCGAGCTGGATAGTGTATCTAATTCTAGCAATTCAAAAGGAAACTCTCCATGTGGGTTGCCACTTTTCTTTTGTCCATTGTCTGTTCAGAAGAGGGGGGGAAAAAACTAGTTTAAAATCGAGGCGTGAACAGTCTCTAAAAGTGACCTCCGGGAAAACCAGCCGCCCGGTAGCAGAGGCACTCCCCGCCCGGCCGCTCCCCGGGGGCGCTCACAAAGCGGGCGGCCGGCCGGGAGTTCGGGGTGCGCTCCCACGGCGCGGGGCTTCTCGAGGCGCAGCCATCCGGAGAAAGGCGGCTCGGTAATGATGGCTGCTCGGGGCCGACGGCTCCTTCCCCGGAGCCTCCCGACCCCCCCCCCCACCCCCGCGCCCGGGATCGCCGCCCTCCCCCTCCCCCGGGCGGCGCTCGCCCCGCGCCGACGCGGCCGCCCCGCACGGCAGCCCACCGGGTGCCCGCGCCCCTGCACCCCCGGCGAGCCCCGTCCCCCGGTGCCGACCAAACAAACAACGCGTCCCCCGCCGCCCTCCTTCCTCTCCCCGCTGACCGCTTGGCCTCCAGCCACCTCGACCGTTCACGCTCCGAGCCGCGGATCTCTGCGGGGGCAGAGCGCACCCGAGCCACCTCGGGGGCCACCCAGTGACCCCCCCGCCGCGGGCGCTGACCCCCGGGAGGCTCAGGGGTGGGGGCGCCGAGTTGCCTCCGGGGGCTTAAAGTCGCTATTATGCAGCCGCCGCCGCCGCTGCCGCCGTTGGCCCGGCCAGCTCGGCAAGGTGGGGTCCCCTCCTCGCCGCGCCGCCCCCGCGCCCCCCCGCCCCCCCGCTCCCTTTCTCTCTTCCTCGCGAACTTGGGGAGCCCCGGGAGCCCCCTGGCTCCGGGCTCGCAACTCCGCGCCCGCGGCCGGCACGGGCCGGGCTCGGGACGCCCCCCGCGCCGCGTGTTCGCGCCGCCCCCGCCCCACGCGGCGCCCCCGCGCACTTCCCCGCCGCCGACCCACCTCGCCCCGGTGGCCGTCCCCGCGCGGGGCCGCCGCCGCCGCCGCGCGCCGGGAGGGACGCACTTTGTTCGCGCCCGGTGCGGCCGCCGCTCCCGGCGAGCGCGGCGTGGTCGGTCCCGGGCGGGGGGCGGGGGGCGCCGCCGTCCCCGAGCCGCCGCCGCTCAGCCGCCCCCGCCGCGCGCGCGCGCCCATCGCCCACTCGCACTGGAGTTGCAGCCCAACTTTTTCCTCCTTCCTTTTTCTTCCGAAATGGAGCCGGCAACTCGTGCTCGGCGCCGGCGGGAGGAAACGCGCTCGCGCTCCCCCGCGCGCAGACACGCTCCCTCCTCCCCCCCCGTCCCCCCCCCACCACCGGCCGGCAGCACAACAAAAAGCCATTTACATGCGAGGAAGTGACCCTCGGCCGGACCGCGCGCCCCCGCCGCCGCCAGCCCCCGCGGACGCAGGCAAAAGTTGGGGCGGCGCCGGGCGGCGCTCGGGGCGCGGGTTCGGGCCCCGCGGCGGCGGCGCTGCGCTCCTGCGCCCGGCCCCGGCCCCCGCCCGCCCTCGCCCCTCGCCCCGCACACGCCCAACTCCTCGCTCCCAACTCCTCGCGCGGCCCCGGCCCCCGCCCGGAGCGATTCCTGCCGCTGCCGCCCCTCCCGGAGGCGCCCGGCGAACTCTCGCGCTTACCGGGGCGGGCGGGCGGGCTCTTCCGCCGCCCGGTGCCGAGGGGGGGACAAAACGCAGAGCGGGCTCCGGAGTTGGCTCGGCGGCCGCGGCCAGGGGGCTGGATCCTCGGGCGCGGAGTTGGCCGGGGGCGAACGGAGCTCTGGCGAGTTTCAGGGTCTCCAGGTCCCCGGGCCGCCTCCCTCCGCGGCGCTCCTTTGTGTAATTTCACTCGATTCAAGTTTAATCCGATAGTTCCCGAGCACGAGCGCGTCCGCACTACCGCGGCTCAACCCCCGCCGCCGCCGCCGCCGCCGCCGCCGCCGCCGCGCCGCCGCCGCCGCCGCCGCCGCCGCCGCCGCCGCCGCCGGCCCCAGCACGCCAGCGCCTGCGCGCGCCCGGCACGCCGCGCGCGCCCGAGGCCGCGGGGGCGCGCGCGCGCCCGCCGCCGGCTCCCTCCCCGCCGCGCCGCGCGCGCGCCGCGCGCGCCGCCACCTGACGTCAGGCGCGCCTGGCATAATTTATGCAAGAATTCGGCCGGGGTGGCGGAGGCCGAGGGAGAGGCCGAGAGAAAGGGGGGCGGCGCGGGGCTGCGGGGGCCGCGGGGCCGCGAGGGCGGGCCGGCGCGCCACTTCCCGTCCCCGGGCGGGAGCCGGCGCTGCGGGCGGCTTTCCCCGCGGGCCCGTGCGCGGCCGCCGCGCCGCCCTCTCGGCCGGCTCCCCGAGCGGTCGCTCCGCGCCGCGCGGCAGCGCCCGGGGCGCGGGCTGGAGACGGTGCCACGTTTCCCCGCGCGGCACCTTCCCGGAGTCCGGGTGCACCGCCCGCCGCAGGAAGGGCGGCCCGGCGGCGGCGGGGCCGCGGGGAAGGCTTGCGACGCTGCGCGGACGGACCGCAGCGACTCGGAGGGTTGGGACGTCTCTCCTGTAATTATCCTTCAACTTGGAACGATTTTCCCACAGAAAATTATTTAGAATGGGCACGTTTCTGTCCATTTCAGATACATTTCTCTTGCCTCTGCACACTGCTGGTCTTACCTCCTCGTTTACAGGACAGCCGGATCCACCGCTAAATCAAAAAGTTTAACTAGATGGCGTTGATTTTGTTGAATTTGTTGCTTTGCCAAAAAAAAGAGAGAGCGCAATGGTTATGAAACAAAGAAATAGGTTGTGTGCCCATTATTAAACGTGTCAGGACTAGAGTGTTTAAATCATTCTTTGGCCAAAATGGCACTTTTGTATGATCGCCTAGCCTTAAACACCCAATTCTCTTATTCTGTTTCCCTTCCCGGTGCAAAATGAATATTAAACCTGGAGAAATTTATCTTTTATTAATGTTCCTTTCAGGAAATAGATCTACCAACCTTTATCAAGTAACTTTTATCTGCAAAATACCAAGCAATTATAATTTTTTTACACCGTCAACAGTTGTACACATTAAGAGGACTTTGTTAGGCAAAAGATTACATTTATTTTTACATTAAGAAAGGAACTTATATCAACCAAATAGGGACCTATAACAGATACAGAGGAAAGCCAATTGCTATTAATGGACTCCAAAACAAACTCAAAATAGAATTTCTCTTCATTTAGCTCCTGTAGTGCTAAGGCTGTCACAATATATTTCTTTGAAGCAAAGATTAATCAAAACTCTTTTGTTACATTACTACTACAACTCTTCAATAAAGTTTGATTATCCTAGATTTAATCACTCAAACATTTCCTAACATTAGTAATGATTTTCTAAATATGTGTTATACTGTCATCTATTGAAATGCACTGGTTTGGGCTTTTTTCTATCACACATTTAAATGGTCTTTTGAAAGAGGTAAATGTTTCAAGAAATGTACAAATAAACAGCAGAAAGAAGGCTGATCTTACAGAAAATTCTTATGTTAAAAATTAGGAAACACTAAAGTCAACTTCTGTCTTTTTTTATAGTTCACTTCATAAACCAAGAATCAGAATTCTGAGGTCAGGTTTACATTTCCATTATGTTTGCATCTCTCAATGAAAGCATATGGGGGATGCTTGGGGGTGTGGTGGGTGGGCAGGGGGGGGGGGGGGTGGGGTTAAAGACAGGACACATGTCTGCAGAGAAATCACTAGTAACAGATCATGTTAGAGGACTCAAAAGTGGCATAAAAGGGTTTATCTCTATCCTTCACAGTATACCCAGCTCTCTGTCAGATGTGGGTATATTTCAAGTCAATATACCAACTTAAAAAAAAAATGATAGCTACCTAAAGTAAAAGTATGCTGTGCTGTGCTCAGTCCTGTCCGACTTTCTGCAGCTCCATGGACTGTAGCCTACAAGGCTCCTCTGTCCATGGAATTCTCCAGGCAAGAAAATTGGAGAAGGTTGCCATTTTGTACTCCAGCGGGTCTTCCAGACCCAGGGACTGAACCTGTGTCTCCTGTGTCTCCAGCATTGGCAGATGGGTTCTTTACCACTAGTGCCACTTGGGAAGCCCAAAAATATATTAGTTAACCTTTAATTAACAAATATGTTTGACTATGAGGAGGTCCCCGCCCCTGTGCCCTTGTATATTTAACTAGAATGTGAGGACACTTCCCTTTGAAATATATGAGAGACTGTAATATAGTACAACCAAAGCTCAAGGTGGAGACCAGCAGCGCTACAGCCCCTCCCTGGTTAATCTCCCTCCTGGTTCCCACAGGACAGAGGAGTCTCTAAGCTCTCCGAAGTGGTTAACAGTGCAGAGCTGTGGGGCCTTGGAAAGTGAAAGGCCTCAGGGTCAGACTCCTAGGCAGCCCTAGCTAGGAGTCACAACCTCTCCACCCCCTCCCCAGCCCTACCCTTTACCCTCCAATGTTTTCTCTCCATTTGCTTCACTATTGAAGTTTTCCCATTGAGAATAATTTGAATTCACAAGCTTTCCCTTTGAGTATGCAAATACCTTAGAGACAGATAAGGGACTCCTGGTCATTCACAGATGAGTGCAAATTAGTTCAATGGGTTGTTCTCCCAACACCTAGCAGGGACTAACAAATTTAGAGATTTCTTCATTCATTCAACATTGAATGTCTAAGAAGTTCCAGGCCTTGTGCTAGGCACTGGAGATACAGTAAGAACGGAGTGTAGGACCTAATGGGCTGGTGGTTTTGATTTAGTGCCAAGGGCAGAGGAAAAGTGCAAGAGGCCTAGAGGTGGGCCTACAGGTGGGATGGAGTGGGTGCCCCCAGAAAACTGTTGAGAAAAATTACAGGGACAAATTGACCTGTTACGAAAAGGTTTTATAGGCCCCATGAAATGAATGAAAACAGTCTCTTCCAAGAACTCAAACTAATGCTACCTGACCTACAGTTTAGACAGTTTACCTGACCTTACTGCTTAGACAAATAAATATTTGTCTCTGGGAATATAATCATAATGTGACAATCTCTAATACCCAAATTTTATTTAGAACACACTCAATTGAGAGCTGTCTGCTTTTCCTTATCTGTTCTTCCGAACTGTTAAAATCAATTACACCAATTCCAGTGTTGAGGACTTTGATGCATTTTTGGAACTCATCTTTTGAAACTGTGTTCAGAGCCAATTTGTAAGTCATAGAAAATAACTCTTTTTAGTGCCCAATTTCTTTTTTCCACTAAAAAATATATTATTCTACTTTATCATTGATCAAAATTTGTTCCAAATGATTTTGGCAAGCTCCAGAAGGATATTTTTTCATTAAATAATGATTTACTGTCATTGAAAATATATAGAATTTAAATAGTATATATGATAGCTATTCACAAAGTTTTTTAAACTTAACTGTAATAAATTCTGACTGAGTATGTTTAATCCATAAAATTTTTTGGAAAGAAAAGATAGAGAAAAATAAAGGTATCTAGGTATCTGCTGCTGCTGCTGCTGCTAAGTCGCTTCAGTCGTGTCCGACTCTGTACGACCCCATAGACGACAGCCCACCAGGCTCCGCCGTCCCTGGGATTCTCCAGGCAAGAATACTGGAGTGGGTTGCCATTTCCTTCTCCAGTGCGTGAAGGGGAAAAGTGAAAGTGAAGTTGCTCAGTCGTGTCCAACTCTTAGCGACCCCATGGACCGCAGCCTACCAGGCTCCTCCATCCATGGGATTTTCGAGGCAAGAGTACCATTGGAGTGGGGTGCCATTGCCTTCTCCTAGAGGGCTATAAATGCTGAAGAAAGCACCAAAGAGAGAAGTCTGAAAAGCATTTCCTACAGCACTGGAAGGACAGCGTAACCTTCCTAGCTGATGCTTTTTATGGGGGAAAGAATCTGGTTGGATATGCAAGTTCAGCCTCCATATTCCACTGGTCATGGGCCTGGCTGCTACTGCCTTTGCTAGCAACCGTCAGGATCGGAATGGTGAAGAGACCAGGTGAAAAGAAGCCACTAGGGCTGTAGTCAGGCCACTGTTGGCTCCCTAAGAGAATCACTAGTTGTTTTAGCAAACGCTGATCCAATGCCTACTATGTGGCAGTACTGGAGGGCACAGCGAGCTCCCTGTTGACGTGGAGTTCACGCTCGGTGGCAGCAGAAAGAAGGGAGTGGTTCTGGCTACTGGGACAGCAGAACAGGCTTCCTTGAAGAAAGGGGGCTTGAGGATTTCCTTGGAACAAAGAGAGCAGGATGGATGACCACGAGGTCCAGAGGTTTCAAAGCCTGGTGAGCACAGATCACTGCAAGTGGTTCCATACTAAGTGGCACATGGAGGGCGGGTCCTGCTTGGTCTTCTGTGAGTCCCCAAGATGGCTGGCTGTCCTCTCATCCTTTCAATACTTGTCCCCATTATACTGGTTTACATTAAATTACAATTCATTCTTGTCTTATCTTCTCACTGGGTTGTGAGCTACTTGGGGACAACGGCTATGCTTTACCCTTTGGCATCCCCAAGTGGCACAGAGCCTTCGCACAAAGGTACCCAGTGAATGCTTACCTACTTACAGAAATGGTAGAGTCAGGGGGTGGCAGATTAGACTGGAGAAGTAGGCAGGACCAAGGAGAGCCCTTGACTGAATCCCAAAAGCGTTGGGGGGGTGGGGTGGGGCACTGAAGACTTCAGAGAGTCACAAGTCAGATCTTTCCTTTGAGAGACCTCTATGATGGGGTGCAGACGGTGGGAAACGGGACCTGAAGCAGGGAGAAAAAGAAAAGAAACCCTCAAAAGGCAAGAAAAGGGAGGAAATAAAAGCAATTCCACACTTCTGGTGTTATTGTTCAGACTCAACATGTTCCTAAATGCTTGTCACGTGGGCCGTCATCCCACAGGAAAACAGAGCAGCATGTTGGACCACTCCCTCTGTGATGGAAGAAGGTGGTCTCAGTCTGAAAGGAGCACTGCTGGGGGCATGGAGGAAGTGGTTCCAACACAGCCTGGCCACCCACCTGGAACAAGGCACTTGCCTCTTCTCCCATCTTCAGTGCCTTATCACCAGACTTATCCTAAGTCACGTTCAACAACACTTAAAGTCTCCCATCTCTAATTCGAGACTAATAAATGGAAATCCATTTATTAGTGAACTTGCACAGATCACTGCAAGTGGTTCCATACTAAGTGGCACATGGAGGGCGGGTCCTGCTTGGTCTTCTGTGAGTCCCCAAGATGGCTGGCTGTCCTCTCATCCTTTCAATACTTGTCCCCATTATACTGGTTTACATTAAACCAGTATAATCTAAGGTGCTAACTTAGCCAATTATAAGGCACTTTAACAAAACATTACAAGTGGGAAAATACAGTGTCTTATTTATTCAGTAATTATTGAACGCTCGCCATGTATCAGACACTGTGCTGGGCGCTGTGAAAACAAAAATAAAGCCACCCCTGCCCCGGAGGAGCTCTCTGACTCTATCAGGGGTGACAGATATTCAAGCACATCACCACAATTTAAAAAATGTGTACAGTCGTGGTACTACTGGGTACATGTTTGCTCAGAAGAGATGCCTCATTTTGTTTCTGCCCAGAGAGTCAGGGGAGGCTTCACAGAGGATGTGACATTTAATCTGAGTCTTCAAGGACTCTGCAGATGGCAGGGGAGGGGAGGTACCAGGCAGGAAAACTGTCTGAGACATCCATGGGGCAGATGGCTAGTGTCGGCACTGCGAGTAATTTGGCTCAGAGCACAGTATACACAGGGAAAGAGAAGAAAATGACAATGGAAATATGAGCAAGGCCAGGTCAGAAAGGGTTTAGTAGCATAGTAAGAAATATTTACCTTATTCCATAGGTGAGGAGCCACAAAAGGATTGTCATCTGGAAAATGATCAGAACAAGTATGGACATGCCAGCTGTGTGGACCAAACCTCAGAGCAGGGAGACAGTAGAGGTTTTTGATTAAGTACAACATGTTGAGGTCCTTGACCAGGGGGGTATTGAGGTGTTGGAGATAAAGGGATAAATGTGAGAGAGAGTTAGGTGACATACTTGATAAGATTTGGTGAACAACTGATTGTTGATAAGTGAATGAAAGGGAGGGGTTGAAGATTCACTTCTAAGTTCTCTCCTTGAGTGACTGGTAAGTAGATGTATCACTAATCAAGATAAGTAATAAGCGGGAAGAAGTTTGTGGAAGAACCTGGTGCTTTGGTGTGGGAAATCAAAGTGGTCTGTGGAATATTCAAGTGGGGATGTCCAATAAGTAAGAGATAGGAGTTTAGAAGACTGATCTGGTCTAGAAATGTAAGTGTAAGAATTATGACATATGAATGGTACCATTGGAATGGATTTCCAGAAAAATATGCAACATTAGAGGAATGCACGACAACAATAAGAATGTTCAAAATACCAGGTTTTCTCAGTTGTTTATTACTGTATATCAAGCCATCCCAGACCTTAGTGGCTTGAACCAAAACAAGGTATGATTCATCTGGTGGGTGAGCTGGCTTTGGACTCAGTTGGAAAAATCTGGTATTTTTGACATTCCCTCTCTCCTTTCTCTCTTCTTGGTCTTTCATCTTAGTCATCCAGAAGACACAGAAGTTTCTGAGGAGTGTTTCAAGAAGGCAAGTGCCAAGACATAAGCCCTTGTCAAGACTCTGCTGACTTCACATTCACTGATGTTTCATTGGCCAAAGCAAGTCGCATGGTCCGGGATTCAACACCAGGCGAGCCCAGAGGGAGGAGTGATTCATTGGGAACATTACTTATCCATGTAAAACAGATGTTAAGAGATAGGCAGAAAAAGAGAAGCCACTGGAGAAAGATGCATGAATCATTGTCTGAAAGAAACAGTAAGACATCAAGGAAGCAGAGTTTCTAGAAGGGAAGGGGCAACAGTGCCAAGTGTCACAGAGAGAACAAGAATGGAAGGAATAACAAGTGTTCATGGACTTGGTGTTTGTTAAACTTAATCACAGAGGGGAGAGAAAGTGAATGGGTGTTAAGGAAGTGTAGGCAGATGGTGTAGACTGCAGACTTCTTTTCTTAGAAGGTGGGTTATGAAATGAAGAGATGGAGTAGCATCTACAGGAGAACTCCCATTAAAGGGAGAGTAATAGTTGTTTTTTTTTAAAAAAAAAGACAGCATTACTTTAGAATAAGAGACAGGAGCCAGGAGGCAGAGGGGAAATGACATAGGAGAGTCAGGCCTATTGGGAGGAAGAAGCATCCAGCAGAGGGTTAATGGGAAGAGCAACACCGGGCTTTTTGAAACCAAAGGAAGGCCAGCAACAATGGCAGTAAGTTTACAGGCTGGAGTAGAGAGAGATGTCAGAAAGTTAAGCAAATGCATTTATAAAATCTTCTCCCTCCCCCCCAGTTCAGTGGTTAATCATCTCCTGAGATTCAAATGTTCATGGAGGGTCAGGATATTTGAGACAAGGATTCAAGTCTTGGAACAGTCTATGGGGAAGAAAGAAGCTGTGAAAACGAAGTGAAAGGACCCTCCTGGAGTCCTAGGACTCCCTGAGTCCTGAGCTGAGAATGAAGAGGCATCAGAGTGCAGAGGCACTGAAGGAAGCTTCAGTGATGTTCAACCCTGGGGAAAAGGAGCCAGACTGGAGAACTGCCAGGTTCTCACGGGGGAGTCATTGCCATCTGCAGGGATCAAAGAGGATAGTTGGTCACATCACCAGAGCAGGTTCCCAGGGACCAGGCAAGATCACCTTGTATGGTTCATGAAGTAGCCACAATCACGTGTGCTTTCTTTAAATCACACACATATCATCACATACAACTCGTGACTGTGTGTGATTATATTATGCAGAGATTACTGGCCATCTCAAATCCTCCTTGGGGAAAGAAAGATGTTAACAACAGAGAAATAACTAAGTATGTCTCCTCTTCCTTCTATTCCCTTAAGTTCCAGGGTGGCTGGTTGGCTCATCTGGTTGGATTCCAGTGATAACCAGGTCAAGGCCACGGGTGCTGTTTTTGTTCCGGTGATCTCAGCAGTGTCAGTATCATACAGGGGACATAAAAGGACATAATATTATCATTGCAAGTTCTTGGACAGTTCTAGGCTTAACTGTGTCAAACTCGAAGTTGTACTCTGATACGTAAAATGAGAACAGGTCATAATTTAAGGTTGCCTAATTCCATACTGCGTGTGTCAGACCTCATGATGCTCCTACATTTAACTCTGGTTTAGTTATTTGCCAATAACTCTTGCTAGCACATGGTGCTGCAGTCCTCTTCCTCCTTGGTCAAAATATTCCCAGTAGAAAAAAATATTAGATTTGGCTTTTGCAGATCAGCTCATACAACAGGTGAGGCATCTGCATCATGAGAGACTGCCCTGCTGTGAATGAAAAAGCGGGATCCAAACCCAGGTCTTCTCAACGCCAAACGGAAATCCAGTAACGGTGCAAAGACGCCGTGCCTTCCTCATGATCCGCTGTGAACTGAACTCCTTTACATCCAGTTGTGTACACTCACCTCTGCTCTAAAGGGGAAAAAGACATTTGACAGATGAGTCCGCACCCTGATTTTCACAGGATCTTCTTCAGGCTGCATCTCTGGGTAAGACGGACTTGAGAATGATGCAACGAATCATGCCTTCTCCTGGGTGGAGACACAAACTCCTCTCTGCTCCCTGCTCCACGGTGAAATATGATCATGGGAATGCGCCCATCCGGTACCGCACTCAGATTTGTGAGAGGTTAGTTCAAGACCAGCACATAGTAGGGTGCCTGGCAGGGAGGAGGCACGTGACAAATGTTTATGGAATGAGCGTTGCATTTAAGGCATGAGGATGGCTAGATACAGCAAGAAATCATTTAAAAACTGTACATATCCTGTGCACTTGAATCTGAAAGGAGAAATATTCCTAATTTTATCTTAATTTGTAATTTAACAGAGTTGACTTTCTCCAAAGTAATTATTTGTTAATATGTTTCTAATGTGTTTCTAATGTGGTGGAGCTACTATGCTGGGGCTTTTCATTTAGAAAGCTAGCAAGACTCCATATTAACCTGTCTCCTAAGCCTTCCTCTTGGCAGTTTCCCTAGATGTCATTCCGCTGGCTGACTCTGGTTCCTGGGCAGGCACAGGTTCCTGGGATCACAGTGGCGGGAGCTGAGTGGACCCGGGGCTCTGTCCCACCCACTGGGTCCCCATCCCATCCTCCTAGAGCTGCGGTGGGGCCACTGCCCCCAGGTCATGTCTAAGTTACCTAGGTTGAAAGTTGCAGAAGCACAGCTATACATACTTCCCCCAAAACCTGTTTCTTGATTACCTCTCTCAAGAAGAGAAAATGTAATATTAGCACGCGTCTCCCATCAAGAGTCAAATAGTACATGTGGGCTTAGAGAGGGTACAGCTCAAGGCAGTGGGATGAGAATGAATTGGGGGAAATGATACCACGTTCTATAATCACATGCATTTCCCTTGCCTCAAACCTTGATTTATTTATTTTTGGCTCTGCTGGGTCTTCATTGCTGCATGGGCTTTTCTCTAGTTGTAGACAGCAGGGGCTACTCTCTAGTTGTGGTGCTTGGGCTTCTCATTGCGGTGGCTTCTCTTGTTGTGGAGCACAGGTTCTAGGGCACTTGGGCTTCAGTGGTTGCAGCTCCCGGGCTTTAGAGCACAAGCTCAGTAGCTGTGGCACACAGGCTTAGCTGCTCCGAGGCATGAGAGATCTTCCCGGATCAGGGATGGAACCTGTGTCTCCTTCATTGGTGGGAGGACTCTTTACCACTGAGCCACCAGGAAAGCTCCGGCTGCTTCTCTCAGTCCTGCAGAAGCCCTGCTCCTGACGCTGAAGGCAGGACCTTGGCTGGACCCAGTGCGTCCTCTGGGGGCCCTGCCCCAGGCTCAGGCCCCCTCAGTGCTCTCTTCATGAACTAAGATACAGTACACTTCAAGGTCAAGCACAGACTGCAGAAAATGTCACTGAAAGATGGCCATAGATGAAAGGCTGATGCTGTAAGACTTTCTCAAGTTACTCCTAAAACATTGTATAAAGTTGAATTACCTTCTGTTTGACTATTTACTGATAAAAGTCGGCCATCAGTTATTTATTAAGCTTTTCCTATGTGGAAGATACCATACCTGGGATTTGTGGCGGACAATACTAATTGTGGTTATATTCGCTACATTGCCCTCAGAAAGACTACATTAAGCCAGAGAGATACCAACCATGATGTATAGCTAATCAAATAAATTAAGGTTTATCTTTACAACAGAAGCTGCACAGGTATTATAGAGAATGAGGTAGATATTTGTGTACTGATGTGCTGTCATCTCCAAGTCATACAGTTGTACTGAAAAAAAAAATGTCTAGGGACCTCCTTGGTGGTCCAGCAGTTGGGACTCTGTGCTTCCACCCAAGGGGTGCAGGTTCCATCTCTGAATGGGGAACTAAAATCCCACAAACTGCGCAGTGCAGCCAAAAAAAAAGTTGAGATGCAGAAGAATGTTTGTGTTATGTTCATAGCAGTGGGAAAAGGACAGAAGAATTTGTAAGAAAACATATACACACATATATACATACATGTATGTATACGCCTATATCCATATGTTTGTAAATGCATAGATGTGTCTGGAATCATACAAAAAGGACTAGCAATAGTGGTTGCCTCTAAGGCGATTGTGGATGGCAGATACTTCTTCCTGTGCAACCTGTCTCCTACAGTTTCAATTTTCTACTGTATGTACAAATTACTTTTAATTTAAAAAATAGCTTATAAAACTAACAATAAAAGACAATGCATGGGAAGTGGCGGATGAATGGCATACAAACAACATGAAAGGCCCTCAGAGGAGGGCAAGCTTGCTCCAGGCTGGGGAGTCAGGATGGTTCGTGGGGAGATGAGGACATTTGAACTGAGGTATCTGGGGTGGGTGGGCTTTGGGGTGCTGGTGGGACCATAGAACAGGGCAGTGTCCCCATCAGAAGGTACAGAACAAGCAAACTTGGAGTCAGATGAGGTAAATCAATGAACCTTTGCCTGGGTGGAGGAATGCAATAGCATTTTATTCACTTAACGTACACACGGGATCATTCCAAAATGCATTTTAAGATGCTTATGAGGTAATTAACAACACAAAATTATTAAAGGAGAAATACAAATGGAAATCAGGACCTCGGAGAAAATATAAAATTTCTAATGAAAAGGATTAAGCCATTACTGGACCTTGCAATTTTATCTGAGCCTCTTGATAACCAGCATAAAAAGGGAAACTATAAACCCATAGCTTTTTCTATGGAAAGGATGGCATACCAGCTCTGTGAATACCAGTTCTTTCTGTTGAATTTTATAAGAAAGTGTCACATGGGAATTCTCACAGACGGTGAGTTGTGGGCAGGAGCAGTATTAGCCAGATAATGTTCAAGAGTCTCTTGTTTGAAGGGCATCCAGGATGCAGAGGGTCACTGGTTAACTCAGTGAAGTTCTTGGAAGAGTGGACAGATAGCATGTCTCCGAGGGAATTTTCTCTGAACGTCCCTCTCTGGGCTGGGAGTTCTTTGTGTTGTTGGTGTTTGTGTGCTTGGCTTGTAATTAGAGCCAGCCAGCGGGTGACGTGAGAGCAAGGCCGAGGTGGCTGGCAATCTGTATTACTGGTCGACAGCCAGGCACATGTTTTAGGACCAGACAAACACAAGTGTTTGAAACTCTTGTGAGTCCCTGGACAGCAAGGAGATCAAACCAGTCAATTCTAAAGGAAATCAACCCTGAATATTCATTGGAAGGACTGATGCTGAATCTGCAATACTTTGGCCATCTGATGCGAAGAGTCGACTCATTGGAAAAGACCCTGATGTTCAGAAAGATTGAAGTCAGGAGGAGAAGAGGGTGACAGAGGATGAGACGGTTGGATGGCATCACCGACTCAATGGACATAAGTCTGAGCAAACTCCGGGAGATAATGGACAGGGAAGCCTGGAGTGCTGCAGTCCATGGGGTTGCAAAGATTCAGACACGACTTAGCGACTGGACAACAACAACAAACAGAAGTGTGAACATCCTACCAGGAAAGCAGAGAAAGCTGCTAGCAAGCATGGGATGTTTTCTACAAATAAATTGTGGGGGCTGGGGGTGTAGGAAAAAAGGAAAGGGGAATCAAATGATTAAGGCGGATTTAAAGAGTGACGTGTATGGACCTTATTTGGATCCTAATCTGAACAAAGAACAAACCAACTCTTTAAAAACTTTATGAGACAACTGAGGAAATGTGACCTGATTGGATATTTGCTGATATTATGGGATTATTTTTCATTTTTAGACATACTAATGTTTTCATGGTTAAGGCTTTTTAAAGGGTCCTTACATTTTAAAAGGGCTTCTCTGGTGGCTCAGTGGTAAAGAACCTGCCTGCCAGTGTAGGAGATGTGGATTCAATCCCTGGGGTAGGAAGATTCCCTGGAGAAGGGAATGGCAACCCACTCCAGTATTCTTGTCTGGAAAATCTCACAGACAGAAGGAGCATGATGGGCTACAGTCCATGGGGTCACAAAAGAGTCGAACATGACTTAGAGACTAAACAACAACAACATTTAAAAATATAGTGGAATATTTACAGATGAACTGATATGATTTCTGAGATTTGCTGCAAAATAATCTGGTGGGGGGCATGGGGAATGGTGGTGTACAGACAAAACAAGAGTGGCCATCAGTGGATGACTGTTGGACTTGGGTGGTGTTACCTGGAGACAGGGTAAGGGGTCATTACACAATTCTGTCTCTGTGTTTAAATATTCCATAATAATAGAGTAAAAACAAATGGAGTGCTCACTCTGTGAAAGCACACTTCCTTTTAAAAGTGTCTATACCCAGCGGAGCAGGTAGCCCAGAACAGAAAAGCCTGGGAAAGTCTCATATTTAAGGTGAAATCAGGAAATGAGGGACAACAGGTGGAACAGAACCAGTGCATCCTCCTGGTTTGGAATTCAGCAAACTAGGGTTTGAGTTTAGCTCTAACTCTTACTAGCTTTGTCATTGTGAGCACATTGTTGACCTTTGAAGGCCTATGAGCCTCAGTTTCCTTATCTGTAAAGTGGGGGTAATAACTGCATCTCCTCCACAGAGTCAATACAAGAGTTAAAGGAAATGATGTATGTAAACCATCTGACCTGCCTGACACAAAATAAGTGCTCATTAAACATTAGATGTTAGCACTGATGTTTTATCACTGATCAGTGTGGTCAGAAAAGTGAAAGTGTTACTCAGTCATGTCCGACTCTTTGCCACCCCATGGACTGTAGCCCACCAGGCTCCTCTGTCCATGGGGATTCTCCAGGTAAGAAAACCTGAATGGGTTGTCATGCTCTCCTCCAGGGGATCATCCTGACCCAGGGATCAAACCCAGGCCTCCCACAGATTCTTTACCAGGCAGATTGTTTACTGTCCGAGCCACCAAGGAAGCAGTGATGTTTTACCACTGATCAGAGTGGTCACAAAACGTGAGAAAACAACCGGAGCATGTAGTGTGATGGAAGGCAAGAGAAAATTGTAATGAAAGGGCAGTGATGTTAGTGTCAGGTTACAATCAAGGAATCTGTTGCTTTCATTGGATGATGTAATTTGGAGCTCACCGAGGACCACAGAGAGGTGGCATGTGCCACCTGATGACAAGGAACTGGGTTAGGAGTGGTGATGAATCACTGGGAGCAATGGATAAGCAAAGTGTTCTTCCTTATTTGGCAGTGAAAGAAAGAAAATGGATGGAGCAGCAAAAAAAGGTGGGGGGGGGGGGCTTTCCACACAGTAAAGGGGGCTCTAGGGGAGAGGAAGAAGCCTGCAGAGAAGGAGGGAGGAGGATGCTGAGCCTGGAGCAGAGTCCTCAGCTACAGAGGAGAGACGGAGGTTAGAGATTCAGAGGAGGAGATTGACAGTGAGTTAGGTGGAGAATGAAAGCCGGACAAAGCCATGAGAGCAATCAGGGTTTCTGAGGACCCCAGAAGGCACTGGGAGGGAGGAAAAATAATGGGAGGGAAAAGATCAGAAGGAGACACTTGGAGAGTGATAGTGAGAACAGGGAGTGAGGGCATGCCATCGGGGCTGGTGGCTGAGGCTATGAGGCTGGTGACAAGTGAGAACAGGTTTGTGGTGCAGACTGGGGTCCCCTGCAGGCAACATCTGCACCGGGCCTGGTGGCAGAGACTCTGGCCTCTGATGACACCTCCTCTAGGGTGACTGGAGCATCCACAGTGGCCCGTGGAGGAGCAGAGACCTCCAGCTTCCCGGGGCGGAACTGCAGGTGCTGGAGGTCAGGAATTGCTGGGAACACGCCTGGAGAGCAGAGCCAGGGAAAAACAGGACAAAGCCAAGCGGGCCCAGGAGACACAGAGGCCAGACCAGACATGTTGAAATGTGACATCCTGCCTTTGTTACTACTGAGCCCTTTCTCCACTGACAGTCCTCAGCTCCACCCCGCTCTGCCCCATCTCTGAGCCCCATACGAAGGACAAGGGGACAGCACTTACTTCTTTGATTACCTGGTAAAGGAGAAAACCTGGAAATTTAGGGCTTTGCTTAGTGTGAAAACCCCTGAGTCTAAATGTCATGACCTTTCGACAAAGGAGATTAGGAGCTGGGAAGAATACATCTGAAATCTAGATTCAACTGGATTATGGTATTGACATGTTTGTATCTTTTTTATACTCAGGTCTGGCCTTTCCTTCTTTTTGTCTCCCAATATTCATTGCTTCTCTTCCACACCAGGGAGATTTTAGCTGGGGACATGGCTGCTCAGAATACAGACTGTATCTCAGCCTCCCTTGCAGCTACGTGTGATTAAGCTGCCCAGCAGTATGTGAGCAAGAATGCTGTATGTGAGCATCTGAGGAGCTTCCAGAAAGACAGCTGCTGTACACACTACACCCTTTCCTGATTCCTTCCTGGAATTCCAGCCTGGCCTCCGTCTTGGAGCACAGAGCTAGCTTCAGGATGGCCAAGTGAAGCTGAAAGAGAATTAATCCCTGAAGATTTGGAGTGAAATGGGTATCAGCCCAACACTGTCTGTACTTGAACTTCTGCAGAATTGGGATCAAGCTTCTATTTTGTTTACGCTAATGTTATCTGAGAATTTTCTGTTATGTGCACCCAAACCTGATTCTATTGACATGCCAAGTATTAAAATTAATTAGTAGGTAAAAAAAGATAACATAAAAGATAAAAACATGATATTTATAAGAAGATAACAAAATTACAGAAATAAAATTATAAGCCAAATTATCATCAATTAGACCAACCTATAACAATGTGTACCTTTTTTTTTTTAAAACAACGTGTCCTTAAGAATATTCAGGGGGAGATTTTCCTTCTGGTCCAGTGGCTAAGGCTCCACTCTCTCAATGCAGGGGGCCCAGATTCGATCCCTGATCAGGGAACTAGGACCCGTATGCCGCAACTAAGGACCCTGCATGCTGAAACAAAGATCTGGCGCAGCCAAATAAAGGAATAAATAAAAAATAAGGATAAGATGGTTTGATGGCATCACTGACTCAATGAACATGAGTTGAGTAAGCTCTGGGAGTTGGTGTTGGACAGGGAAGCCTGGTGTGCTGCAATCCATGGGGTCGCAAAGAGTCGGACATGACTGAGCAACTGAACTGAAGCATTTTTTAAAAGTATATTCAGTGACTTATTCAACAGGTTTATTGTGTCAGGCCTGCATCAGATTGGGAGCATGCTACTATAAAGATGCCAAAACCCCTGCCCTTTCGTGGGAAAGTCGTAATACACGTATGATGGGAGGAATAAGCAGGGGGTGCAGTGAGCACACAGGCTCCTCCTATAGCGAGGGAGGGGCCAGCACTGGCTTTCTCAGAGCTGAGCCCTTAGGAACATATAGGATCTGTTAGACAAAGAAGAGGGAAGAAGTAGGTGCCAGGCAGCAGGATCTGCTTGTACAAACCCTTGGACCTGAGGGAGTATAGCACTTTTGGAGGGCTGCAAAAAGAGCAGTTAAAAATGAAGTTTGTTCATGCAGAACAAGGCTGAGACATGACAAAACAGGGCACCAAAACATGCATTAGCAGAGGCCTCCAGTGAAATGGAATGAGACTTAAAGAGAGGGAGGTTTGGGGACTTCCCTGGTGGCCCAACAGCTAAGACTCCGAGCTCCCAGTGTAGGGGACCTGGGTTCGATCCCTGGTTGGGGAACTAGATCCCACATGCCCTACATGCCACAACTAAAGGTCCCACATGCCACAACTAAGAGTTCTCATGCTGCTGCTGAAGATTCTGAGGGTGGCAGTTAAGACTCAGCATGGCCAAATAAACAGATTTTTTTATTTGTTTTATTTTTTTTTAATATAAATAAGAGATGAAGAGAGGCCACCAACAGACTGGCAGGAAAAGTCCCGCTGGACTTCACTCTGGGCTCAGCTGGGGCTGCAGACCATCAGTCAAGTGTAGGGGATGCAGTGCACACGAATGTGTGACTCCCCCCAAAAGGTGCAGTGGGTGCTGGGAGAAAGAGAGGCAGAAGGGAGGGATCTCCACGAGGTGGAAGAGCAGGTGTAATAAAATCAAAGTCACAGGAAAGGATGGAGGCTGGCGATACAGACTGCACGTGGATGCACTTGGGAAGCGGGCAGTTCCAGTCCTCAGTGAACATGGGGAAGTCAGACTCAAGGCTGGAGTGATGGCTCTAGGTGGGTGACCAAGGTCACAGCTCAGAGTTCCACTTGGGAAGAGCTAGGGCAGTGCCGATAGCACATCAGGTCCAGGAGAGACCTGTAGTTGAGAAAGAATGAGCAGCTTTCCCCAGAGAGGGCTAGGGAGGGGGTCCTGGCACATGGACAGAGACTCAGATTGGGTCAAAAGTCAAACAGCCACACTGGGAAGTCAGGCGCACCAGGCAGGCCACACAAGCAGGTCCTCAGACAGTTCCCACTGCGTACATCCATATTTGCTTGTTTAAAATATTTCTGTGGTAAAATATACACAAGGTGACATGTACCATTTTAACCATTATTTTTTTCTTTGCTGCACCACAGGGCATAAGGGATCTTAGTTCCCAACAAGGGATTGAACCGCCCCCACCCCTCCTGCAATGGAAACATAGAGTGTTAACCGCTGGACTGCCAGGGAAGTACTCTTAGCCATTTTTAAGTCTATAGGTCAGTGACATTAATTATATTCACTTTGCTGTGGAATGATCACTACTCTATATCACGTCCAGAACTTTTTCATCTTCTCAAACTAAAACCCTGTACTCATTAAGCAGTAACTCCCCCAAACCCTCTGCCCCTCCACCCCTGGTAATCTCTGTTCTAATTTCTGCCTCTAGAGATTTGACTAATCTAGGTTATTTCACGAAAGGGAGATCATGAAATATTTGTTATTTTATGTCTGGCTTCTTTTACTCAGCATAATTTCTTCAAGTTTCATCTATGCGGTAGCTCAGGTCAGAATTTCCTTCCTCTTTAAGGCTGAGTAATATTCCACTGTATGTATAGACCACATTTGTTCATCCACACATCCATGGACATTCAGGTTGTTTCCACCTTTTAGGAGCTACCACATTTTGTTTTGTTTGTTACTACCTGTGGTGGAGGCTTAATTACAGTAAAGAGAGTTGGGAGAGAACTTTGCAGGGAGAGGATAAAACCCAGAGCAGAATAGGAACAGAATCATTCCTTCTTTTTTACAAATGTGGCAACTGAAGTCTGAATAGCTCAAAGTCCCAAAGAACTGGGGTCTTCTGACCTTCAAACTGCTTTTTCTTCTAGTGCCATTTTTACCACAAAGCTAGTCTGAATCCAGCTGAACCCCATGACAGTCAAGAGCTATGGGTCCTGCCAGATGCGGAGATCTGAAAGCTTGAGGGCAAAGGTCAGAACCCCACGGCAGGATGTCACACCTGCACAGAGACAGAGCTGGAGGGACTGTCCCAGCAAAACTGTCAGCGTGCCTGGGTCTCCTCTCTGTGGGACCTTCCTCTCCACCTTGGCTGTTCACTTGCTCTTATGGGTCCATCTTGTTCCCTTCCTTGCTCTCAGCAGGATAAGAACCATCTCTGCTGGGCAGGTACAAGATTACGTAGGTGTTAGCTCCAGTTCCAGTGACACTCCTCTCAGGGAGACTTATATTTTAACAGGCAACTTCAGAAAATGGATAGTGTTAGGACCCAAGAGAATGAGACTCTGAGGGTGGAACAGTACAGGGTGAGTGTAGGGTATTCATGTAGGAGATGCCTCCTCTGCTTGGGTGAGGCCCATTAGAAGCAGCGGGAAGTTGTCCACCCAGCTTCCTTCCCAGGCAGAGTGCAGGCTCATTCACAAACGTCTCAGGGCTCTGTTTCTTTTCTTTCTCAGAATTCTTCCTTGAGAGAAAATACATCTTGTATTTATTTAACCATCCACATCACATGCATTATAGCTTTCTGCACTAAGTTTTCAGTCAAACCTAGGATAATTAACCACTGGCCAAATATTTCAAACTTGGGTGAAGGAGTCAAGGATATAGAAGTGTTTTGGTTGCCATTTTGCTACTTTATTCTCCAGGTTTATCATGGGTAAATAACAATAAATAAATACTGTCATTGAAGAATATCTTCCTTCTGTAGCCTTCGACAGTGAACACCGGACAAGATACACTTTACTGGGGCTTCCCTGGTTGCCCAGTGGCTAAGACTTCATGCTTCCAGTGCAGTGACCCTGGATTCAATCCCTGGCCAGGAAACTAGGACTCATATGAGACAACTAAGACCCAGTGAAGCCAAATAAATAATTTTTTTTTCAAAAAAAAAAAGATATGATATCAGTCATGAATATTCATTAGAAGGACTGATGCTGAAGCTGAAGCTCCAATATTTTGGCCACCTGATGTGAAGAACTGATTCATTAGAAAAGACCTGATGCTGGGAAAGACTGAAGGCAGGAGGAGAAGGGGACAACAGAGAATGAGATGGATGGATGGCACCACTAACTCGATGAACATGAGTTGGAGCAAGCTCCGGGAGTTAGTGAAGGACAGGGAAGCCTGGCGTGCTACAGTCCATGGGGTCACAGAGAGTCGGACATGACTGAGGAACTGAACTGAACTGAACTTCATTAACTATCTGCCTTATTTTCCTTTATCCATTTTTATTAGTTTCACACACACACATCACCTTGCTCCTGCATTCTGCATAGAGCACCACAAGTTCTAGACATACCAGCATCCTCTGTACCCTTAGTACAAGGATTATTTTTTATACAGGGTGCCCCAATTGTCTCTAATATCAGTTATTACCCACAGATAAATGCAAGCATATATAAATCCTCCTTGAGGAGTCATAGTTTATGAAAAGGTAACTTATTTCCTTTATATATATACATACATATATATGTATATATGTATATACATGCACACACACACACATATATATATATTGGGGCTTCCCAGGTAGCGCTAGCAGTAAAGAACCTGTCTGCCAATGCAAGAGCCGTAAGAGATATGGGTTCGATCCCCGGGTTGGGAAGATCCCCTGGAGAAGGGCATGGCAATCCACTCCAGTATTCTTGCCTGGAGAATCCCATGGATAGAGGAGCCTGGTGGGCTACTGTCCACTGGGTCACAAAGAGTCAGACACGACTGGAGTGACTTAACATGCAACATATATATATATATATAGGCTTCCTTGGTGGCTCAGATGGTAAAAACTCTGCCTGCAACGTGGGAGACCCAGGTTCAGTCCCTGGGTTGGAAAGATCCCCTGGAGGAGGAAATGGCAACCCATTCCAGCATTCTTGCCTGGAGAATCCAATGGACAGAGGAGCCTGGTGGGCTACAGTCCATGAGGTCATTCCATGGACTAACATTTTCACTTTCATACACACACATATATAATTCATATATAATTTTATGATTTCCATGAAAATCAAATGTCTCCAATGACAAAGCAGAATGTGTAGGACAGTAGCAGGAACTACAAGTTATCTAGTATTTCAAGGCTGGCAGGATATATTATCCTCACATGATTCTCACAGACACAGTGGTCAAGATGACAAATAGTTGCTTAATTTATAAATGTGGACCCTTGGTTTCAGACGTAACTTGCCAAAGTACAAAGCTATCTGATTTAGACCCGAGTCTTAATTCCAAATCCCACCCTCTCTCCGCTTTGCTACCTGTTGGTCATCACTGTCTGCATATCTCTGCTGAGCTGACTGCCCAATCAGCTTGAAATCTCTGCTAAAACCAACAAATGTAGCAAATGGCAATCTTAGATCTCAGCCTCAATGTGTGATTCTCTCAAGGTGTCACCTAATCAGGTTTGACATTTTTAAATAAGGCTGAAATGTATATCGTTGTAGACATGCTCTTTTTATTTATTTATTTATTTACTTTTGTTAGGTCATACTTTTTGTTAGGATCTTGGTTCCCCGACCAGGGATTGAACCCTCATCCTCAGCAGTGAAAATGCAGAACCTTTAACCACTGGACCACTGCAGGGAATCGCCTCTTAAAAGTAGCTATTTGTAAAAAATGTTTCACTATAAACAGTTTTTTAATAATCTTTTACCACTCTATAGTTTGTAAACAAGATTTTTTTTTTAAGGTTTAAAAACTGAAAAACAGAACTAGCTAAAATGTAAGTAAAATATAGGATTTTTACTAAATCACAGTACATAAACTGCTTTCTAAACTCAAAATTACCCAAGCTGACATATGCAAAAGAAGACATTTCTCTCACATTTTTTAAACCCTTATCATTTGTTTATAATAATCATTTGGTGAGTCCCATAAACAGATATGATACATGCTGAGAGAATACTTTTGTGTAGAAATAGTAAATAATTATAATGCATGTTTTTTCCCCTTTAAACACATTACTTGCTTTTACTTTTATATAATTTTGTTGATTTTTGTTGTTGTTGTTTATTTTACTAAAGAAATAAGCTTACTCTCCCTTCTTTTTAAAAATGTTTATTTCTTACTAAATTCCTCTCCCTTCCACCAAGGTGTAACAGAATCAACAGACTAGTTGTACAGTAATGAGAAAACCAACAAGGATCTCCTTCAGAGTAGGGCTGCAGGGAAACAATTTGCAGCAGTCAAGATTTATTCCCCTATCCTCCCCTCCAAATATTACATCTCTCAACAAAGAATTCCTGTTGAACTTTATTGGAAAGTGTGTAGCAGGGCGGTGTTCAGAGATACTACATATCTAAATGTACATATGTTAGTATTGTGAGCTTCAAGCACAAGGAAATGAGAATTTCAGTTTGTTACGCTAACATTTCTTGTAAGCAAAAGAAAAATATTAGGTGTATCGGGAGTTGTTTTTTTAAAGTCAGTATCAGTCATTTCTTAACATATGGCTAATGGTATTCTAAAAATTACTAATAATAATAAATAAGAAACCAAAACTCTCAGCTTAATACTCTTTCTTTCCATGCCTTCCCTCAATCATTACTGGGGCATTACTTTCAGCTGAGATTCAGAGTCTGAGTGTAAAATGAGTCCATTTAACCCATTTCTGTCCATTTGCATTGAACAGCAGCCACTGGTCATGAATTCCAGTTCATAAACCACACACACTATTTCTGCAGAAAGAGATTTATAGTTGTGACAAAAAACATCACAGTTGGTTTAAGTAAAATCTATTGTTTTTTTAAAAATGTTACTCTTATAAAGAAACCTGTAACTAAAAGAGGAATTCAAAACTGAAAAACTCAGCAATATAAAATGAATCAGTCAGTAGACACCTAAGGCTACCGGTTTCCTGTGCCCCTCACTGTGTATTCTAAAAGGGTCACCCGGCTCCGACCACTACTGCCAGGATCTTCCTAGGAACTGGGAACAATGTTGAGCAGCACACAGCCCCTGCTCTGAAGGGCGGGACGGCAAGCCACCACAGGAAAGGGCTATCGTTTGTTGCAGAGGTAGGGGTGCGGTGGGCGCCCCTGATTCTTTCACACTTTGGGGAAGGAGGCGAGGGAAAGGCAGGAAGCCAGCTCTCAGGAAAGCAGGAGACTAGGGAGGGCTGCACAAACCAGAGCGGACTGGGCACATTTAGAGAATCTGAAAGCAGTTCAGATAGGCTGGAACTGGGGACGGGTGGGAAGAGTGGCCGGTGGTGAGATCTAGCAGGAGACAGGATTAGGAGGGCCTCATAAAGAGAAGTAAAGCGGATAGGACTTTATCCTGAGGGTGACAAACATCCCCTAAGAGATTACACGCGGCACTTTACAGTAAAGTATCTATGTGGCTGCAATATCGAGATGAGGGTGGGGCAAAACCCCCGGACAGGAAGATGAGTGAGCAGCAGGTAACTACGGTAACCCAGGTGGGAGACGCCGGTGGCCTGCGCGGAGGAAGCCAGAGCAGGGCAGCAGCGACAAACAGGCGTCAAGAAGTACGGAAGTAAAGCGGGCCCAGGGGTTTAATGATTCGACGATGGGGTGAGGGGCTGACGACCGAGCTGTAGCGATGCAGCTGCGGAGATGGGAGACACAGCAGGTTTGGAGGGGAGGTGCCGAGCTCTGTGTAGGACACCCAGATGACGAGGTTTCTGAGCCTCCCAGGTTACCCACACCTGGACCTCAGGACGAGGTGGGCTGGAGCAGGACGACGCTCTGCGAGGGGACGAGACCATCTGGGGGGAGAAGGTGGCCTAGGACAGCTGCCCAGGGAGGTCCCTCCAGTGCGACCGGACAAAGCTTATATTCCACCTTGCCTCGATCGCATCGAACCACAAAACATCTAGGGGATTACGTAGAGGTCATGGCTTTCATTTTGCAGGTGAGGAAAATGAGACTTCGAGGTGCAGGTTTGTTCATGTCCGCATACACCCCCATTCTACCCTAAAAACTAACTCAGTGTGTCTCGACTGCAGAAAACATACATTCTTTCTCAAATTTTCGGTAGAAGAGTTTGCAGAAATTAGATTTAAAATGCCCTTTGTTCCTTTTCCCCGCCAACTCCCATGATAAAATATTGTGATCAACTTTCAATTTTGATAAACTTTACCAGATATCAAAAATCTGTACCCACTTTAGGAAAACGCGGACAGAGGAAAATCTTAGAACGCATCTCACCAGTGAGTGCACAACTTCTTCAAGTTCTCCGTGCTGCATAAATAAGCCCTGACAGATTCTGGCTTCACGCTCATTAACTCGGCACGTCCATCCCCAGGTCTCTATCTCCGGGACGTGCCTGCTCGCCCCCGCCCCCTCCTCCCCCGCCTCCGGCTGCACCACCTGCTCCCGGCGCCGCCCCCCTCCTCCCGCCCGCGCTGGTTCTCACGCGCGGCCCGAGCCCCTCCCCGCCGCTCCCTCCCTTTCACTTCCGCGGAGCTGCCGAGTCGGAGCCGGTAGGCTCGGTGTCCCGCTCCCCTGCCGGTCCGCACTCCCCGGTAGCCCGCCAGCCGCCCCGCGCCGCGCCCCCCAACGAAGTTCAGCCTCCCGTGCCGCCCCCCGCGAGGACTCCAGGGGCGGTCCCGGGTCGGCCGCCGCTGATTGGCTGGCTTCTCGGCGCCCCGCCCCCCGTGCACGCGCAGGAGGTGGGGCGGGCCCGACGTGGGCGCGCGCGGCGCGGCCCCGAGGGCGAAGCGTCCGTGACCCGCGTGCCGGGGCTCGGCTTGCAAGCCCCGGCGACCGTGAGGTGGGGGCGGGCGGCGGCGAGGCGCACCGGGGCCGGGGGCTTACGTGGCGCTGAAGCCCGCCCCTCCCTCCGTGGCAGCGCCCCCCCTCAGCCGCGGCAAGCCGGGCGTCCCGCAGAGGCTGGGAGCTGCCCGAGGGGCCGTCGTTGTCGCCAGCCCGGTAGCCCGGATGTCGCTGCCCCCCGCGGCGGGGCCGCCGACGCTCTCCTCGGCCCGGGAGGAGGCTCGTCTTAAAGGGACAGCGCCGCGTACGAGCCGGAGGGGGTGGCGCGTCCTGCGCTCCGAGCGCGACCCCCTGCCCCGGGGTCCGCCGCCCCGGGCCCGCTGCTCCGGGCCGGGGCGCAGGCGAGGCACGGCGCCCGGCCTCAGGATGGCCGCAGATGGCCGCCCGAAGGCCAGGTTTTCCTCCGGCCCGAGCGTGGCCGGTGGCGCCGTGCGGGGCCGGGAGGCGCCGGCCTGTGATTGGCCGAGGCCGCCGTGAATGCAGGACATTGTCTGGTCGCGGCCGTCGCTGTCCCCGCCGCCGCCCGGGCACTGGGCAAGATGGGTGCGAGCGGGGCCTGGGCGGCCCGCAGTCCCCGCCCCGGGTGGGAAACCGAACTTACAGGAGGTCACGGCATCTGAGCCTGGAATAAAGGCGCTGTTTCAAAACACAAAATCATCTCCGCTAGGAAATAAAATCATTTGTGTTGCCATAAAGATTTCCTTTAAGATTAAAAATATTAATTGAAAAGGGCCAAGTGTTATAAAAAACAGCTTAGTTTTGTCTTCAAGTTTTGTCTTCCCCTTAATTAGTATCTATGATGATTCATGTGACATTCTGTATAAAAATGTAAGCAGTATAGATAATATATACACATATATTTGTGAAATAATTCTTTTCTATACAGTACAACTTCTCTGGGTCTTAGTTTCCATACACGTAAAAAGAGGATACGGGGCTGGTAGATTTCCAAGTTTGCTTGCATTGTTAAAATAACTGATTCCAGGTGTAAAATCCTGATACATCCTATGTACTGGATCATATCTCAAGGCCTGGGAATAGATGAGACCTTTGAAAGAATCCTTGAGAAGATTATAGTTCTCCTCGGACTGTCTATAGAAAATAAGTGGGAGTTATTTAAGTGGAGCTGTAATCTTTTAGTGTGTAATTTTGGCATCAAGGAAAATGAGCAGTAGAGAAATGTATGGAGATGAATCAGTTATTAGCCAACGTGAAGAGCAGGGTTTACTTTCATTCTCCGAAAGTTTTCTGGGTAATAGAATATTATAGTAGGGAACAACCATCTTTCCTGTTTTGTTTTCAGAATCAAAGCAGTCAGAAGATGGCAAAAGAGAGAAGACACACATGAAAATATCCATGCAGAAGAGAAAACGTTTGGAGAGTTTTGAATAAAATTAAATCAGTATTTGCTTTTTTAAAAATACTGGATAGGAAAAATTATTGCAGAGTTACAAGCAGATACGTTGATACAAATAATATTTTGTAGCTTGAGTTTCATGCCCTTTTCAAAGCTAAAACAAACAAAAAATCAGTGCTTCCATTTAACTGAGCAATCAACAAGAATTCGAGACTTGGAAATGAAAAAATGAAGGAAGGAAAGTATCCAGAAAAGAAGATAAATTTAATGGACATGATTCATTGCAAGAGACATGACCTCATTCCTTAATAGAGGGATTTCCACTAAACCAGATTTGATGTTAAATAAAGTTTTTTTACAGACTTTCCTCAAAATTATATTAATTTGATATTGCCCCCCATTTTGGTATGGAAAAGGGAAGAAATATTGAGAAAGGAAGAAATACAAGCAAGATATTTAAATATTGTTGCAGCTTCCTCAAATGACAGTTATTGCGGCTCCTCACACTCACCCATCGTAATAAAGAAATGAAAGAGCAAGAATCATCAGCATAAAGGCTCGCTGTCCCCAGAAGTGAAACATGAATAACTGTGTGAATGTCTGTCAGTGAAGCAAATTTTTGTTTGATAATTTAAACTTCCAGCATTTAAATTGTTGATTTTTCTAACTAAATGAATTTTACTTAAAAGTTACTAAATTTTACCAGAGATTGTCATACAGATTGTAGTAAGTTAGAAAAGAGGAAAACAAATATATATTAATGCATATATGTGGAATCTAGAAAAATGGTTTAGATGATGTTATTTGCAAAGCAGACACAGAGACACAGGCATGGAGAACAAATGTATGGATACCAAGGGGGAAGAGGCGGCTGGAAGAACTGGGGGATTGACATACACTATTGATACTAGGTATAAAACAGATAACCAATGAGAACATATTGTATAGCACAGGGACCTCTGCTCTGTGGTGAATTAAATGGGAAGGAAATCTAAAAAAGAGGGGAGATATATATATATATATATATATATATATATATATATATATATATATATATATATATATATACATGCATAGCTGATTTGTTTTGCTGCACCGCAGAAACTAACACATTATAAAGCAACTATACTCCAATAATAATTAATTTTAAAAAGTTATTAAAATTTAAAGGCTAAACTGAGTGCAATAGGTTGTTTACAATCAATACAAGCAGCAAATAATATGATACAGTCTAAATAAGGCATGAAATGTCTTACCAAAGAAGTCTGAGACTCTTCCAACAAGTTTCTTCCTTCAAAGTTTTGCTTTGGTGTTTGATATATAACTATAGGCTAGTCTGTATAGAGCGGTAATATTTATGGAACATTTGGTCTATGCCAAACCCTGTCCTAAGTATCTTCTTTCATCTTCACAAAAATCTTGGGAGCAGGTATAATTACCCCCATTCTAAAGATTTGGAAAATGAAGCTCTAGAGGTGGGGTAGCTTGTCCAAGGTCAAGTAGTTGGTGGGTGTAGAGCTGGGACTTAGGCCTAAAATCCTGAGTCTGCTCAAAGCTGCTGGTTCTGTGTTTTCAGTCACTCACTAGATAGACAATTATTTCTATGAATATGAGTATTCATTTTTATCAGTTCTTTTTGACAGTTATACATTTAAATATTTCTGCATTAGCCCTTTCATTTATTTACCTTTTGGGTGACCGTGTAGATACAGCATTGCCACCTGTATTTATTTTGCTACCGAAAGTCAAGCATCCCTGCCATTTTTAAAGAGAAACCCCCTCTCAGATTTGCGTCTCCTCTTCTCTTACAGACAGACATGGACATGGACAATAGCACATGAGCAAGCCCCCTCACCCTCTGCTTTTCTGTCTTTTGTCTTTTTCTTCTCTCTTTTTGTTCTTTCAGACATACTGCTTCTCCTGCTGTGTGCTAAATCGCTTCACTCATGTCTGACTCTGCAACCCCATGGACTGTAGCCCACAAGGCTCCTCTGTCCATGGGATTCTCCAGGCAAGAATACTGGAGTGGGTTGCCATTTTCTCCTCCAGGGGATCTTCCCAACCCAGGGATCAAACTGGCATCTCCTTCATTGGCAGGCAAGTTCTTTGAGGACCCCCTTAATACCTATTGGCTGTGTTAGCTACATCTAATTGGTGTCAGTCTCAGAATAGATCTAGGGTGTTCAGTCATTCAGTTAGTGTCTGAATGCTTACAAATCACCCAGTCCTTCAGAAGACAGAGAAGGGGGAAGGAATCAAGAATGCAACACAGGGACTTCCCTGGTGGTCCAGTGGCGAAGAGTCCACCTTCCAATGCAGCGGATGCAGGTTCGATTCCTGGTTGGGGAACCGAGAGCCACATGCCACGGGACAACTAAGACCCTGTGCTGTGATGAAAAGCCTGAGTGCTGCAACTTAGACTTGATGCAGCCAAAAATAAGAAGTAGAAACATATTTTAAATAAATAAAAAGAATGCAAGACAGGAATGTGGGAGATTCAGTAGCATAAAGCTGAGGCAAAGGGCTGTACCTTTAAGACTTTTTTTTCCTGCCCTTTTTCTTCAGTCTGAACCTTTAGCTGAGAAGTGGCACATCCTTAATGACAATCAAGGATGCAGAAGACAATCAAATGTCCTCACATTTACCTTGCTCTGTGGAGGCACTGGTTCCATGGTTAGTGGTCATTGCTATCTTCAGCTGTAGCTCTGCCCAGGATGGGGAGAGTGGGCAGCCTGCCTCAATCCTGGCCGTCGCTCGTTCCAAGGGCTTGTATCAGGTGGGTTAAGAAATTAGAAATAAAATTATTCTGAAGGGGATCATTTGTGGTTCGTTAGTCCATGTGATTTCTGATGCTCATTATCACAGGAAATTGAGTTGGCTAAGTCTGTTTAACTTTTGTGATGAAGGATCAGTGTTAGGATTTGATGTACTGGGGGCCTGAGAGATTGCGTTCAGCTGTCCTCCACTCCCCCCAGCACCCGTGGCAGCACTCCCCACTCTTTGTCCTTGGTCACCAGGCCTCTTCCGTCTCCAGCGAAACGCTGGCAGGGAAGCCCCCCAAGTGAGCAGCATGCAGGGTGGCACAGTGCCCGGCAAGCCCAACCCGCTGAGTCCCACTGCCACCAGTGGGTGACAGGCACGGCCACCATCCATGTCTCAACAGCTCAGGTGCCCAGACAGGCAGGGGACACCCTCTGCAGGCCCCACAGAGAATCATCTGGCTTCTTATTAGCCAGTGATTGTCTTTTTATTTACGTATTTTTTTTTACAAAAGTCCATAATTAAGCTATTACCGTCTGATATTTCTCAAATCCAAGTATTAAAAATATTTTACACATTACAATTGTTGTTAGATGACTAACAAGTCCCTGTGCTGTGCTTAGTCGTGTCCAACTCTTTGCAACTCCATTGACCGCAGACTGCCAGGCTCCTCTGTCTGTGGGGATTCTCCAGGCAAGGATACTGGAGTGGGTTGCCATGCCCTCCTCCAGGGGATCTTCCCAACCTAGGGTTCCAACCCAGGTCTCCTGCATTGCAGGCAGATTCCTCACTGTCTGAGCTGCCAAGGAAGCCCAAGAATACTGGAGTAGATAGCCTATCCCTTCTACAGGGATTAGAAGGAAGTTCCCTACAGGGGAACTTCCCGACCCAGGAATTGAACCGGGCTTTCCTTCATTGCAGCAGGATTCTTTAACCAGCTGAGCTACCAGGGAAGCCCTACCTACTCTGTCATTTCTCCCTGTCCTAGTGCTTCTTAGCATTCCACATATGGCCACTGTCTCTTCCTGGGCTCCAGCGCACAGCCAGATTCTGCAAATGCCATCTTCTCTCTGGGACCCGCAGCCTACACGGGGATGCTGGTCCCCAGGTGCCTTTCCTTGTCGACGATTCCTTTCTGTCTACCCACACTTCTTTTTATTTATTTGTTTATTTATTTATTTTTGGCTGCACTGGGTCTTCATTCCTGCGTGCAGGCTTTCTCTAGTTGGAGTGAGAGGAGGCTACTCTCTAGCTGCAGTGCACGGGCTTCTCATTGCAGTGACTTCTCTTGTTGCAGAGTGTGGGGTCTAGACGGTGTGGGCGCAACAGTTGTGGCTCACAGGCTTAGTTGCTCCATGGCATGAAGGGTCTTCCCGGACCAGGGATCGAACCCGTGTCCCTTGCATTGCAAGGTGGCTTCTTAACCTTTGGACCACCAGGGAAGAGCCCTGCCCACACTTCTTAAAAGTCTTTCCAAAAAGCCCAAATGAGTGTGCCTTTTCTTTTCTCCATTCTCTTCCACCTCCCACATCCATCAGGATCTGGCCCCGACCCACTCCTCCAGTGTAGCCTGTACCTGGCCCTTTCTGTATCCTTTCTCTCTCCCACAGCAAACTCCTCCTCCTCCTCTTCCCCACATACTTGGACCCTCGAGTCCATTGCTCTTTCTGTCCCAAAGACACTATGAACACATCCTGGGCACCTTCCACATGGGCTGTCTCTCCTGTTCACTGACCACATCACGTTTGAATTGATGTCCTACCATTCCAAGATGGGGGTTCCCTGAAGTCAAGAGACCACGTTTTATGTACCTGTGTACCTTGGAGCTTAGCACAGTGCGGCATGCATGAAGAACATCAAGAAACCGCTGCTAGACCCCAGCTGAAAAGGTTTTGTCTCCTTGATTGATCCATTCGGGAGATCAGCTTTCTAGCTCTTTAAATTTTAATCAATTCAAAATTGAAGAGTCATTTATTTCAAGTATAAGTATGTGTGCACGCGTACTAAGTCGCTTTAGTCGTGTCTGACTCTGTGTGACCCCATGGGCTGTAGCCCGCCAGATTCCTCTGTCCATGAGATTCTCCAGGCAAGAATACTAGAGTGGGTTGTCATGCCTTCCTCCAGGGGATCTTCCCCACCCAGGGATTGATCCCGCATCTCTTTTGTCTCCTACGTTAGCAGGTGGGTTCTTTACCACTAGCGCCACCTGGGAAGCCCAATTACATCTTACAATTAATATTCACGTGATAGCATGCTCACATGATAGTGTGAGCATACAAGCTCCCACTGTATACAGCAGACATGCTCTCAAAACTTGAGTAAATTAATATTCCTAATTCAAACATTTAAAATTTAAGATAATTTGATTTCTTTATTAGTGGTGAGGCTTTTTACTTTTCTTTTGTAGAGCAAATAGTCATACTCTAGGTTATTTATTTTGGAAATACTACTTCTCTTACATCAGATTTACCTTAAGAAAAGTAACTGTATGTTGTACTCTACAACACTACAAGTAGATTGAACTGAGAAGTGTCATTTTACAGTCTTTTGCCTGTAAATGTAAAAGTAAAGGCAACGACGTAACAGTTGTATTTTCTCTCAAGACAGCGCATCATCTGTGTGTGTTCAGCAGTTGGAGAAGGGCGGGGGCACATGTTCTGTCCCTCCCTGTGCTTCTCCATCTCCAGCAGAGACGTTTTCTGTAATTGGTTTTCCACATTTGCCAAGAGTCTGTTTCCTCTTAACATTTAACATGTTTAACAGAAGTCTTGTAATAGTTCCAAAAACAATAAAACTGGTCCCAGCCATACAAATGATACACATACACAACACATTGGTTTTTTTTTTTTTTCATCATGGCTTTGGTTTTGTTCTTTTCAATAATTTTCAGTGTCAAATCATGTGACAGAAGTAAAAAGGCTTCCTTCGCTGTAATGATAGTCCCGAAAGAAATGCCATCCGAGGGCTGTCTGCACAGAGGCTGTCCGGGACAGAAGGGCCTCTCACTGTTCCGCCCTTCTTCGTAATGATAAAGTGGGGTCACGGTTCAATTTAATGCTGTGTCATCAGAAGGAACTAAAACTTATTTGAGATGCATGCTTCTGGTACATTGGTAAGGCAGTCCTTAATTTGACAAAGTCCATTTCTCACACTGTCAAATGTTAACATAAAAAAGCAACACTGTCTTATATTTGATCCCACCCACCATCACTCCTAAGAAGGGGGTTAAAACGTCCCTACAACAAATAGACGTTGGACAGGTGAAAACAATGTAGATTTCTTTTTCAATTATGACTTGATTGAAATATTACAAGTTGTATTATTATTAAAGCATCTTTAAGTACTCCAAGGAGCTGGATTTAGGAAGGGCTTTGAAATCCCAGAGAGGAATCAGAGGTACTGACAAGCTGGAAACTGTGGCACTGATAACAAAATCTCCTCCATCTCTTGCAAGGCATTCTAAGCCTGTCTTCATCAGTAAACTGGAATCTAAAAGATAAGACTTTCGCAATAAACATAAATAACCCTGGAGAAGGGATGTTGTCCCCTGTCACTGCAGCAGGGAGCATCCCAGAGCTGGCAGGGTTCTGTACCCCCTGACCCAATGAATGTCAGGGAAGCCTGTTCATACATTCCCCCAACCAGCCTGGCTGTTCTCTCGAGGAGCCCAGAGTTTTCTATCTGACCCCAGTGGGCCATGAACTAAAAGCCTGTTGGGAGTGACCAACAGTGCAGCATTGGGGTGACCAATGACCTCACTGGAAATGCAGGGGCTCAGGTGAACACCGACCTGAGGAATCCGAGCCTGCATCTGAACCTGGTCCACGGGGTACCCCCCACCCCCCAGTTGAAGACAAAGCAAGAGTGTCCAGAGCTGGTGAATTGGGAACCACCCCCTCCCCACCCCCTGCCTTGGATCCTGTGGGTGTCATGTGAGCAGCCGTGTCCCAAGAGTGGGAGATTCGAGGCGGAAAATAAAGGGGTACTTACCTCACAGCGCCCCATCAATACATGGAGTTCAAATTATATCATCACCCACAAGGTCAAAAACAAGACAAAACAAAGAATTGGCGGGCACGCTTGTCAGCAGTGGAGAAATCTTACATTTCAAACCTGCACCCATTTCTTAGGGTTGCTGTTTTAATAAAGAACTGGGTGACCCTGCAAGCCCAGCTTCTTTCCTGAAGCCAAGGCGCGTCCAGCCCAGTGGTACCTGTGGTCCTTGGCTTGCTGCCCCAGCGCGCACCACTTTGTCTTGGGAGGCACGTGGCCTCTCCTGGGGGTGTGCTTCTTCACAGGGTATTTTCTTCCTCTGGAAAAAACAGTCGTGTTGGATTAAGCACCCCTCCCGACCCCCCAACCCTAGTGTGACCACACGTGAAAAGATGTCATTTCTAGATAAAGTCACACGCTGCCAGCCTCGAGGATGCGGAGGTGAGAATACAGGGGAGAGGGGTGTTGGGGAGAGGGCAGAGCAGTCTGAAAGTCTCACAGGATGTCTTTCCAGCCGGACTCTATGACACCCCCCCCCAACCCCCATTTCAATTCCGTGGCCCTGGAACAAGCCCCAAGTGACTCTGACGCAGACACAGCCTCACTTGCCACCCAGCGCCATGGGCTCCAGAATCCTGGCGGGGGCCCACTTTGCCAGCCTGCACTGCCCCTCAGCTGGGGAGGCCCCAAAAGTGCAGGGGCACCGCCTCGTGGGGAATCATTAGAGTACAGTGACAGCGACAAGGTCTGTTAACCGCATCAAGACGCACACTTTTATTGTTCTGAAGTCCCTACACCAACTTCAGGAGTTTTAAGCTAGAGGCTGTTCACTCACCCATCAAATGCTTTTTTCTTCTTCTTGGCCTCGCCATGTCACATGTGGGATGTATTTCCCCGACCAGAGATGGAACTCGTGACCCTGCATTGGGATCGCACAGTTTTAACCACGGACCGCCAGGGAATTCCCACACTCATCAAATATTTGATACCGAGTTCATGCAAAGCCTTGTATTCAGTGCTGTGGGATTTGAGGGTTTTGCTATTAAAAACAAATATCAAATTAAATAAATTTGGGAAATTCATCCAAGGTTGCAAATAATTTTTTTTTAATTTTGCCAATTTTATTTAAAAATTGCCATTATAAAAGCAAGGACTTCAATTACTTTATTTTTATTTAACATTTGCATTTATTTGAACAGGTGATAGGAAAAAGTACTAAGGATGGTCATGAAAAATAAATGTACCTCCCACAGGGGTAAACACTATTTCTTGAAAAAAGCTATTTCAATAGCAAAGAGGTAGGAAGAAAATAATCTTAGAGAAAAAGATTTTTCAAAAAAAGAGACAGTTGGAAAAAATATATATTTTCAATATATATTTATTTTTACAATATATTTGTGAATTATTTTTACAATATATTTGTATATATATAAAATATATATTTTAATACATGTTTTTACAATATGTATATATATATGTATACATATATATACATATATATTTTTTCTTTTTTTCTTCATCCATTTTTTTTTACAAATATTTTTTACACTCCTCTTATGAATGAGGCATTGTTTTAGATGCAGGAGATACATCAGAGATCAAAACAGTTAAAATAGCATTCCCTGCCCTCTTGGACTCTATGTTTTGGTGAAAACTGAATCTGAAATTGAGACACAGGAGTCCAGGTAGATGAGGCTATAGGAAGAGCATGTCTCTGTGGCCGAGAGCCACCTGGTGTCCTGCAGGCACACATGACATGAGGACGATGTGAGTTTAGAAGTAGGCCACCTGCCTTGCCCAGGACCGGTCAGAGCCAGGCCAGGCGGGCCAGCTGAGGGGCTTCATGTGTGGTGCTGAACAGACTCGAGAAACAGTGTCTGACAATAGAATTACAATAGAATTGGTCCAGGAGTGAGTGAAGATGCAGGAGATGGGTGTCGAGGTGGGGGTTGGAGTGATATCATGGGGCCGAGAAGAGAGTGATGTTTAATGTTTTGATGGGGTTTCTGCTCATGCAAAGAAACCAGCTAAATCTGTCTGCCATTTGCATGCTTCCTTCTTCCTTCTTCTAGCATCTGGGCGGGGCTCTAACCTAGGGAGCAGTTGAACTGTGATGATTACTAGGCTCTGCCTGTGGTTCTCCCATCAGGAGATCTGGTGAGAAGCATGCACCTCATTCTCCATATTTTAAAAAAATTAATAGACTTAAAAAGATTAATTTATTTATTTTAATTGGAGGCTAATTACTTTACAATATTATAGTGGTTTTTTGCCATACACTGACATGACTCAGCCATGGGTGTACATGTGTTCCCATCCTGAACCCCCTCCCACCTCCCTCCCCATCCCATCCCTCAGCGTCATCCCAGTGCACCAGCCCTGAGCACCCTGTCTCATGCATCGAACCTGGACTGGCGATCTGTTGCACATATGATAATAAACATGTTTCAATGCTATTCTCTCAAATCATCCCACCCTAGCCTGCCACAGAATCCAAAAGTCTGTTCTTTACATCTGTGTCTCTTTTGCTGTCTCGCATATAGGGTCATCATTACCATCTTTCTAAATTCCATATATATGCATTAGTATACTGTATTGGTGTTTTTCTTTCTGACTTACTTCGCTCTGTATAATAGGCTCCAGTTTCATCCACTTCATTAGAACTGATTCAAATGCATTCTTTTTAATAGCTGAGTAATATTCCATTGTGTATATGTACCACAGCTTTCTTATCCATTCATCTGCCAATGGACATCTAGGTTGCTTCCATGTCCTGGCTATTGTAAACAGTGCTGTGATGAACATTGGGGTACACGTGTCTCTTTCAATTCTGGTTTCCTTGGTGTGTATGCCCAGCAGTGGGATTGCTGGGTCGAATGGCAGTTCTATTTCCAGTTTTTTAAGGAAATAGACTTTTTTTTTTTAAATAGCAATTTTAGGTTTATAGAGAAGTTTCCATGTACTTCCTCAGCCATCCCCATATCCCCTATTAGCATCTTGCTTTAGTGTGATAAGTTGTTATAACTGATGAATGCATACTGATACATTTATCATTAACTAAAGTCAGTGTATTGGGGGCTTCCCTGGTGGCTCAGATAGTAGAGTCTGCCTGAAATGCGGGAGACACAGCTTCGATCCCTGGGTTGGGAAGATACCCTGGAGAGAGGATGGCAACCCACTTCAGTATTTTTGCCTGGAGAATTCCATGGACAGAGGAGTCTGGCAGGCTACAGTCCATGGGGTTGAAAAGAATTGGACATGACTGAACGACTACTGCTACTTCAAAGTCAATGGATTACATCAGGGTTTACTCTTTGTATTATACATTCTATGGGTTCTAATGAATGTGTAACAACATGTATCCAACATGGTAGTGTCATACAGAATAATTTCCCTGCTCTAAAAATCCCCTGTGCTCCACCTATTCATCCTTCCCTCCCCAAATCCCTGGCAATCAATGATCTTTTCACTGGCTCTGTAGTTTTTGCTTTTTCCGTAATGTCTTATAGTTGGGACCATCCAGATATGAGGTTTTCCAGATTGTCTTCTTTCACTTAGCAATGCGCATTAGAAATTCTTCCAATGTTTTTCCATGCTTAATAGCTCATTTCTTTTAAGCATTGAATACCCTTCCACTGTCTGGATGTCCCACGGTTTGCATTTCCATTAATCTATTAAAGGACGTGTTGGTTGCTTCTGTGTGTGTGTGTGTGTGTGTGTGTGTAGGTCACTCAGCTGTGTCCAACTCTTTGCAACCCCATGGACTGTGGTTCACCAGGCTCCTCTGTCCAGGGGATTTCCCAGGCAAGAATACTGGATTGGGTTGTTATTTCCTTCTCCAGGGGATCTTCCCAACCTGGGGATCGAACCCAAGTTTCCTGCTTTGCAGGCAGATTCTTTACTCTCTGAGCCACCAGGGAAGCCTGGTTGCTTCTAAGCTTATGCATTTATGAATAAAGCTGTTATGAATATTTGTTGTAGGATATTTGTATGAACATAAGTTTTCAACTTATACGGGTAAATACTAAGGAGAGTTATTGCAGGATCATATGATCAGGTTATGTTTCACTGTTATATTTTTCTTTCATGAAATTCTTTCCTTTATATAAAATTTCAAATGCCAAAAAAAGCAGCATCACATTTTTATCTTAAAACATTATGTTGCATGCAATCTCTTCCTTGATTTGATAACACGACACAAAGCTAGAAATAAAATTTCCCCCTTCATCAACATTTTATGAACAAGTAAATCTTTAATCCTAGATGTTAGTAAGCATTTGTATTTATTTTAATTTCTGCCACACCGTGCATCATTCAGTGTCTTAGTTCCCTGACCAGGGATCAAACCTATTCCCCCTGCAGTGGGAGCATGGAGTCTTAACCACTGGACTGCCAGGGAAGTTTCGAGAGAACTCATCTTTACACTGTTGCTAAGGTAGAAGGATGGGCCGTGGGGCCAATCAGTGCAATTTGTCTTGGTGACAGAACTAAAAGAGTCCACCTGCTGGGCAGGACACCATGTGGAAAACTCAATTAGGCTGTAAGCAAGGACTCCCATAGTCATTATTTTTCAATGATTTGGATGCTAAATATGAAAGAATATCTCATTATATTATCTAGTAGCACATTCATATGATTTACTGTATTTACTTGGCAAATACCCAGTATTTGCTGCATGTTCATTTACATTGAATTGACTCAGGTGCACACTGAGTGAATATCTGCTGCTTATTCCTGGATGACATTTCATAGCTGAAAAAAATGAAAGGCTGTTTTTTAGGATCATGAACAAAAGAAGTAGAGAAGAGAAAACAAATAGTTGAAAAATAAACATGAGAAATGATTAAAATAAGTGGAAATCATAAAATGCCTAAGATTTGGTCAAATAAAAAGCAAAATGAGCAGAAATTTCCTCCCTAAAATGCACTGAATTAAAAAATGCAGAAGTCAGATTAATTTAGATTTTTGAAAACAAACTGAGCTCCTTAAACTTCTGTTTCTGGAATGAATGTCATTATCATAAAAGTCCTTGCTGCACAGATAGACATACCTTGCTCCCGGATGGCAGCATTTAATATCATAACAATGTGGATTTCTCCCCAAGTTAAACTGTACATTTAAAACAATTTTAAAAAAAATTGAAAATCCCCCATAGAATTTTGTAGGTTTTGAGAGATGGTGCTAACACAGAAATGTAGTCATCTGTGACACGATAAAAAGTCAGAAACAAGTCAAACACGCACATAAAAATTTTTGTCTGAAGTCAAAGCAGTTAAATGAAATGAGAGAAAGAAGAACTGCTTAATAAATGACACTGAAACTAGAGATTTTCAAGTTGCCAAAAGTGTATTTTTTAAATGAAAATTCCCACTGTCGGTAACTGAGTACAGGAAGGAGAGTGCTCTCATGGCCTGGTGGGAATACAGACTGGTACATTTCTGGAGGGAAATTATTTATATAAAAGCTTTAACAAAATCTATACTATCATCGAGTCAATGGGCATGAGTTTGAACAAACTCCCGGAGACAGTGAAGGACAAGGAAGCCTGGTGTGCTGCAGTCCATGGGGTCACAAATAGTTGGACACAACTGAGCGGCTGAACAACAAGAATTTCTGCCTAAGGGTGAGTGTGCCTTGTCCAGGGCAGGCCTGGGGGCTGAGGTCCTGGGAGCAGTGCTCACCATGAAGGAGGGGCCCTTGGCTGGGGTGTGTCCTTCTGTTTCTCAGAGGGTCCCCGGTGGGCAATGAGCCTGGGGCACCTGCAGCAGCAACACCTCTGATAACGCTGCCCATCGCAGGCATGGTGTCCTCTCCCCTTTGATTCTGCAGGTCTTCACTGTACCCCTGACATCCTCTTCCTTAAAACTCACTTGTACCCAAACCTCTTCTTTGTGGGGTATCCAAACTTGGAGAATAGTTTCACAATTTTCTTCTTTTGTTTACATTCTCTGCAGCAAATAGATTGCACAAGATATAAAGGAAGGCAAAGTTTTTTTGAAAAAAAAGGAATTCACTGGGGACTTCCCTGGTGGTCCAGGGGTTAAGGACTTCACCTTCCAATGCAGGGGGTGTGGGTTCGATCCTTAGTTGGGAAACTGAGATCTCACATACCTCGAGGTCAAAAAGCCAAAACACAACCAGAACGAACTTTGTAACACATTCAATAAAGACTTGGTCCACATAAAAAAAAAATCTTAAAACAAAAGGAATTCACTGGACTTCTAGTCAAATGAGATAGATTGAATACATGCATTTACCTCCTCCCCAAGGTCTCAGCAAATGGCATTAAAGATAAACGGACAAGCACACAGGGCAAAGAGGAAAGGAGAGGAAATTGGCATTCCACAGTACTCTGTGTACAAGACATGTCCACAGTACTCTGACTGAGTACAGGGAAGGTCTGTGAGCAGGGAGCCAGTCATGGGGAAGGGGAGCTGGAGGCACAAGGCTGGCTCCCATCATCTCCCACTGATGCTGAGCCAGGGTCCTCATCTCCTTCCCTCTGAGCACAGGGACTGCTGATTGACAGGGATGCCAGGCACCACGGAGCAGGCGAAGAGCAGGGCTGAGAGCTCCAGGGAGGGGATTATCAGAAGAGGATGGGTGGGATGAAGGATGGTTGTTTTTACCTTATGTCTTCTAATACTATTCATCTTTCTTTTTAATTAATTAATTAATTTTTGGCTGTGCTGGGTCTTCATTGCTGCATGGGCTTTTCTCTAGTTGCAGGAACTAGGGGCTACTCTAGCTGCAGTGCTCAGGCTTCTCATTGCAGTGGCTTCTCTTTTTGCGGAGCACAAGTCCTAGGTATGTGGGCTTCGGCAGCTGTGGCACATGTGCTCAGTAGTTGTAGCTTGCCGGTTCTAGAGCACAGACTCAGTAGCTGTGGTTCACGGGCTTAGTTGCTCTGCAGCATATGGAATCTTCTCGGACCAGGGATCAAATCTGTGTCCCCTGAATCGGCAGACAGATTCTTACCCACTGCGCCACCAGAGAAGTCTGACTATTTATCTTTTAAAAAACCTATGTGCAAGCATCATTTTAATACTTAATAAAATGTTGAAGCCATGTTTTTGTTATTTAAATGCAGGAAAATCAGAACCAGGTTGGCACCAAGTACTATTAGATCATCAGACTGATTCACACACACACTCGTCCATCGTAGACATTGTCACAATAGCCACAAAGTGGAAACCAGCCAAACGCCCACCAGTGACTGAATGGACAAGCAAACTGTGGTTGATCCACTCGATGGAACAGTATTTAATCACAACCAGGAACGAAGTACTGATGCATATTACAATATGTGTGAACCTCAAAAACATGCTTAATGAAAAAATCGGACACAGATGGCCACATATCATATGATTCCATTTATACGAAATGTCCAGAATAGGTAGATCCATGGCCACAGGACACAGATTAAACGGTCACCAGGGGATGGATGGAGAGGTAAGGGAGAATAAAGGATGAAGAGGTATAGGGTATCCTTTGGGGATTGAACTGGCCTGTTCACACCCCATGTGACCGCCAAAGCCTAGCATCATCATAAACATAGACTAGGCTGATTAAAGGGCCGACTGGCTCCCTTTCTTACTGTCTAAAATCCAATATCCAAAACCACATTGGTTATGGACTGAATTGTGTAGCTCCCCTCCCAAATTCATGTTGAAATCTTAAACCCCAGTGCTTTAAGATTGAGTGTGACCTCATTTGGAGATACAATCTTTACAGAAGCCATCCAGTTACAGTGAGGTCATTAGGGTGGGCCTCAATCCATAAGACTGGTGTCTTTGTGCAAGGAGGAAGTTTGGATTCGAAGACAAAGCAATGATGATGCGAAGAGATACAAGGATGTCAAGGTCATCTACGAGCCCAGAACAACCTTCCCTCACAATTGTCAAAGGAGAGTAGCCCTGCTGACATCTTGACCTTGGATTTTTAAGCCTCCAGAACTGTGAGATAATAAATTTCTGTTATTTAAGCCCTCCAGTTTACAATACTTTGTTATGGTAGCCCTAGCAAACTAATAAAACATTGTATAATAATCCTTTTTACCTTAAAAGGCACATTAGTGCATAAACACGTCACCTACCAGGTAATGGCTGGTTGCATGGAATAAACTCGTGGTCCCCTGAGACAGTAAGTTTCCAGCGGACAGGTCCCATGAACAGGTAGCTTTGTGGCCAAAGCCCCTGAAAGAACCGTCTCTGACTGCAGTCCTTAGCAAACGCTTTCATAATTCTGATTGCAAAGAGGATGCTGAATTCCAGTGCTTTAACATAAATCAGCACCAGCTTGAAAGCCAGGTATGACATGAGGTATGGATATTTGTATTGGCCACTCCCAACACACAGACAGGTGCATGAAAAGACACAGCCAAGGGCTCACTCTGCGGCCAGTTTCCACGTTCTTATGCGAATTCGGTATAGCAGCTCCTGGGGACTGGAATGTGGCAATTTGAATGCAAAATCGATTGTCAAATATAAGACTGCGGCGGTCTTCTCCCTAGTGACCATCTCACCCTCCAGCTAGTTGTCTTCACTCTTGTTCTTGATGCTCTGTCCCTTGTTGGCAATATTCAAATGATCAAAAATGATTTCAGGATCTCAAACAACCCCTCTTGATCGGCTTGCACCCCTCTTTTAATTTGTTCTCCCTTGCTTATTTTCACAACAGGAAGGATGTCATTGCTGAATCTGTTTTATCTCCACTTCCACTGTCAGCATCACAATTATAAGATCACTCATACACATTTGACATCTACTTCAATTTTTAACTGAATTCTGGGCTTAAGTAACATTAAAAACTGTACCTTTAACATCGTATCAAGGAAGCCCTGCATTGTATATGATTTTTCATGCAATCTCTGTACAAATGTTTCATATTTTGAATAGCAGCTGGATGCGTAAATTATTCCAAAGCAGGAAAATGTAAAAATAATATTCCTACAGATTAACTTTGCTTCTCTCAGGATGACTTCTACGTGTACCACACAGTGAAGCAGGTGGTACACTTCCATGAATCCAAAGTTTCAACATGACCTTTCACCGAAAGGACACAGACAACTCGTCAAAAAATGTCTTCATCCATTGGATATAAGGGATGTATTAATTTCCTAGGGCAGCCATAACAGAGGGCCGCTGAGTGACTTGAAATAGCAGGAACTTATTCCTTCATAGTTGTGGAGGCTCAACCCCTGAAGTCAGGAGTTCGACAGGGCTGTAACCCCTCTGAAGCCACAGGGGACTCATCTGGGCTGCCAGTGGCTTGGTGGCCATCTCTCCGGCTCGTGGGTTTGAGGCTGTGTCATCACACAGCCTTCTCCCTGTGTCTTTACATGGCCACAGTCCTGCTTTTAGTATGACTTCATGTTAACTCATCAGATCTGCAGCCATCCTATTTCCAGAAAAAGACAAATTCTGAGGGACTAGGGGCTAGAACTTCAGCATATATATATTATGGGGGCAGGGATAGGGAGCACAATTCAACCCACTGAAAGGGGATAGGGTAAACTTCACATATGTAACTTTTGAGGGCAACTCATAAGGCAGCATCTTTGTTTGATGGAGACAAATTCTTATTTACAAGAAAGTGCATACTGCACACTGTTCTTTAGTCGCTAAATCATGTCTGACTCCTTGCGACCCCATGGACTGTAGCCCGCCAGGTTCCTCTGTCCATGGGATTCTCCAGGAAAGAATACTGGAGAGGGTTGCCATTTCCTTCTCCAGGGGGTCTTTCTGACCCAGGGATCGAAACTGTGTCTGCTGCATTGCAGGTGGATTCTCTCCCACTGAGCTACCAGGTTAGCCTATACTGCACACAGGCACAAAGAATTATAAAGCCCCCTTTATAAAGGGGGCCTGTAATCCCCTTTCAGGCCAAGAAACAGAACACTGCTACACCAGAGATGCCCCACATACCCCTCCATCAACATCCCGTCTAGGACCCATCCAGCATCCCACATTGCATCTAGTTGTCCTGTTTGTCTCCTCCAATCTCTGACTGTTCCTCATCTTTCACAGCCTTACATTTTTCCTTTGGCTATGCCATATGGCATGTGGGATCTTCCCAGACCAGGGATCGAACCTGCACCCCTGCAGTAGAAGTATGGAGTCTTATAAATCATCGGACCACAAGGGACGTCCACAGCCTTGACAGTTTTGAAGCGTACTGGCCACTTACTTTGTAAGGTTTTCCTCAATTAGGTTTGTCTGAGGATTCCCCATGGCTAGGTTGAGATTATACACTTTGGGCAAGAATTCCACAGCATTGTGCTGTGGTCATGTCACTTTTTCATACTATTGGGAGGTTCAATCATTAGTTTTTGAGTTCCTGGTACATTATGCTTGATTTTGGTTATTTTCAGAGTATGTAAAATATTACTAGAGTTCTGAGTCAAACAAAAATGTATATTGAAAGGTGCTACTTGTCCCAAACAGCCCATTCCCGTTCCTCCTTACTTTCTACTCTGAACTCGGCCATTCTCTGTAGGTAACCAGTCTCTTTAGTTTCTAGTTTATCCTTCCTGTGTTTCTTCTGCACAGATGAGCAGGTACATACGTATTTCCTTCTAGTGCCTTTCTTATTAAATGAAGGATGGCAAACTGTAGACATGCTTGCATGTTGCTTTTCTCACTGAACAATATATCCTGGGAATGACGACATCAGCGCATAGAGCTCTTCCACACACTTCATACAGCTGTGGAGGACTATATCATGTGATGTTCCAGTTCACTAAATCACTCTCCTATGTGTAGACATGTAGGTCATTTTCAGTTATCTTGCCATTACAGCCAATGCTACAGTGAGCAGCCTTGTGCACATGGGCTTTAGCAATGCTGGAAGGTATCATCAGTTATCTTCCTACAAGTGGGAAGGCCCCGTCAACAGCTAAGCGTCTCCTGGTTCCATAGGGATTGCGAGTCCCCCTCCAGAAAGGGAATGTTAAGTCTGCACTTTGACCAGGAACAGGAGACATTTCACCAACATAATGTGTTGTCATACTTGTATATTAAACTTCTCCCACTCTCACAGGAGAGAAATGGTTTAACTTGCATTTCTCTAATTGTTTGAAGTTTATTTTTTGGCAGCACCGTGCAGCATGTGGGACCTTAGTTCCCTGGCCAGGGGTCAAGCCTGTGCCCCCTGCAGTGGAAGCGTGGTCTTTTTTGAAATTTGGCTACGAAGCTTCGACACAATGGGTCTTCACTGAGGCATATGGGATGTAGTTCCCTGACCAGGGATCAAACCCGGGCCCCCTGTGTTGGGAGCAGAGAGTCTTAACCACCGACCACCAAGGAAATCTTAAGTTCTGTTTGAATTCTGAAATATATTTTAGGGACACTTCTGTTTATCTTTTGGTGAACTTTTTCCTAGCAGGTTTTTGCCTCTTGTCTTTCAGTTTTTAAGAGCTGACCTGATGGTTTTCCAAAGCTAACGAGCACTAAGTATATACACTGGCACCTTGAAGTTTCCTATCCTGACTCCAACCAAGTGAGCCCTGCTGTCTAGTATATACCAACACAACACGAGAAACTCTACTTCTGGCGTTAGGCTCTATTCTCATTTGAACACCAAAGCACATGAGAACTCTTTCTAGGAAACACAGGGAGGTATAGTCAATTACATATCATGGAAGAGGGTCATTTTTTCCATTATTATGGTTTCCTTTTTTGTATTACTTTTTAGCTCACAGTCAAACCCCAGGCTGCCAACCTTAGTACTGTGCTTAGATGAGGCTTCACTAGCTATGAGAGAATAAATGTTTAATGTTTTCCAAAGCCAAACAGAATTTTTGGAGTGATTAGACATTTTAGTATCATATACATTTCTACTCTATTAGAAGAAAATTATGGACTATTTTCCTGTGAATAGGCTACTTTTGAAAAGTATATATACACGTATGTATAACCAAATCATTTTGCTGCACACCTGAAACTAAAACAATATTCTAAATCAACTATACATCAATAAAAAATTAGTTAAGTATATGCAGATATAGTTTTGCTTTCACATATTGTTTGAATTGTGTATCTAATTATATGATACTCTTTCAAAAATTTGGTCTTAATTCAGTTTTGTTAAATCCAGAAGGCAAATTATAATGTTGTCTTTATGAAGATTACCACTTTGTGATGTTACATGTTGAGATATTAAAAGTTGTATTAATTTTTTAGTGATTGATTTTCTAGCTCTTAAAACATGTCTGTGGATGCTACAAAAATTGATCAAAGACTCAAAAGTTTTAAAAGGTCTGGTTCCAGGCATCACCATTACATTTATGTGGAACAGGACAGCAGAAGCCAGACAGTAATGCTGCTTTGTCAACTGAAGTAAAGGATTCACCACACATTTCTTAATGGCAGGTGAGGTGTGCAGACAAAAGTGGTGTTAACTACGGAGGAGCCCCTACATGCCCCTCCTGCCCAAGTCCCGAGGCAGGGAAGGCATTTGAGGGCTCCAGCTCTTCTTAGGGCTTTCCTGGTGGCTCAGATGGTAAAGAACTCGTGTGTAATGCAGCAGACTCGGGTTCGATCCCTGGGTCAGGAAGATCCCCTGGAGAAGGGAATGGCAATCCACTCCAGTATTCTTGCCTGGAAAATCACATGAACAGAGGAGTCTGGTGGGCTAGTCCATAGGGTCGCAAGAAGTCGGATGTGACTAAGCACACATGCACGCTTTTCTTAGGTTATTAAGATACATGTGCTTTGTTGTTTTTTTTTTACCATTACTTTCTGTTTTTATACTTGATTTACAGAAGAATTAGAGGAGACAGTGTGGAAAAGGAATATATTAAGCTTCTGGAAAAATTGATGGCAGTTGAAGAATCATCCTCTTTCTGGTTGAGTGGAACAAGTCCTCATTGTCTCAACTTGTCCTGCCCACCACCGATGAGTGAATGGGAAGATTGGGAATTTGGTAAGACCACTTCCAGGGAAAAACAAGTACAATAAAAATACTCAGGAACCTCGATTTCCCCTTACCTTTCCCTCTGCCCTCGAGGAGCTTGTTGAAACTAAGATAGCATCAGGTGACTTCTCCCAAGAGCAATGTCAAAGCTTTGACAGAGCATTGCTGTATCTTTGGGAAAGACGGGCAGAAAGCTGAAGTCAGTGAGTAGGCTGAAAGTAGTTGGTTGCATTCTTAAAAATACTTGCTTATGTATGTCATCAATAACAAAAAATTTTAATACTGTTGAAAAGATTTTTATCACATTCTAGCAAAATTTTTAAAAATTTGGGTAGTGTTAAAACATTCTGACCCTTTTAAAAAATATGTTTAAATACACGTCAAAGCTGTGGATGGACTAAAAAATTAACTTCTTAAAAAAGGATGTGGTCATAATAAAAAAAAAAGAACATTTTTATACATAGGATTTTATTTTGCACTGCTGTAACAATTTCATTATAGACCAAGGGAGATGAAAGAAAAAGGGTAAAACCACCACACTGAGTAAATTACTAAAGCTTTTCTACTTTTAACAGGATTTTTCATCTGGTAGATTTATTGTCATATCCCCTTCAAAACAGACAAGATGCTTACCATATTTTAAAGATTATAGGTTGCCACTGAAAGAAAAATTTTACACAGTCACTGTACATCAAGGTTGAAAAACTGTCCTGCATGAAAAATATACTTAGAAATCATGTGAATAAAAGGAAAAGAAAACATTATTGTTGAAAGAAAGATTAAAGTCCTCGCAACGTGCCATCTACACATGGACACTCGTTCCTCCTGGAGTCGCTCAGGTGGAGGGAGTCTTTGCTTCTGCCCAGTTCACTCATCATACTGTGTTTTTACCCAATGGGATACATTAAGGCAAACAAATCCTTCTCTGAAGAGGTCTTAAAGAAACTGTGGACAAATAGCAAACTTTTGGCATTAAAACAGGTTAACACATACACAGCCTTTAGTAATAATGTACATTTAAGCATATTTCTCTTGGACTAGTGACAAGGAAAAATGAACATGCTCGTTAACAATGTCAAAAAGTTTTAAAATTCAGTGTCCAAGCAATTCCTAACGATGCTTCTGTAGCTTTAAGCTCTAAACAGTATAGAATTTATGCAAATGCATTAAAGAATTCAAGCTTGGCAAATTACACCCAAGCAGGTTATTAAACTATATATACAGAAAGTAAATGATAAATACAGAGTGAAGAGAGTCCTTCTGTTTTCCTTAGAGCCTTGAAAACTGACAAACTTTTGAGGACAGTTCTATAATATTAAACATTAGGTAACCACGCATGTGGGGAAACCTAACTCCACAAACTGATTTAAAATACTCAGGATGACTCTGTAGTGTTTCATACAATTCAGTTCGTAGGTAGGGGCACGAGACAACATTTAACAAAAATAATCACATCAATTGACCTAGAAATCAAATGCAAATAGATATGAATACAATCTCCAAAATCTGTCTTTTTAAGTGAACATTAACCATTTATTCAAAGTTATACAAGAATTTGAAGGATTAAAGTCTTCTGTGACATAAAGCCATTTCAAATAGTTTCATGTCTCAGCTCAGCGGGAGGAGAGGGTCAAAGGACAGGTGAGCAGCCCCTTTCGGGCAGCGGGACTGTACAGACAGACTCAACAGCAGCCTCCCCCAGCCTGCTGTCCTCCCTGACTGCCTGCATGTGTGGCATTGGTAGCAGCATGCTGAGGGCCAATTTTAATGCCATTTGCCTGCAATAAAAGAGAAAAGGATAATATAAAGGTCAAGTTTAAGAAATCCTTTGGTTTCTTAATGGTACGATGTTACCAAACAACTAAAATATATTTTTAAAACACATCTATTAAGCAAATTTTTGGCAACAATTAAGACAGTATCTCTCAGGGAATGTTCCTTTCTTTTAAAGTAATACTGTGGAAATATTTCTGAAGACAATTCTTTATCATGGCCAGGTACTAGGTTAACAGAAACCGGAGTGCTGCTTTTAAGGGAATTCTCACAATGGAGAGACCGTATAAAACGAAAGCATTAAAGGAGGAAAATGTGCAAATCTTATGCCACTCTCACGCAACGGACAACCTTTCCTCTAGACAGCATTTCTGCTCCATGTTGTATCAGCTGTACAGGCTAAGGGCATATGAGTGTTCTGTGTCATCAATAATTTCTATGATCCCCAAAGACATGGCAGCTTGCCAGGAACCCACACACAGAGTGGTTCTTTCATTCATCAAACTCACACTTATGTCTTAACCCTCACTCCCTCAAGTGGATTTTACCTAAAAATACAACGCACGGAGAAAAGTAATACAGTAGCTTCAGAAATTAAGCTCTTAAGGAAACTTGACGTCACAGTAAATCTCAGATTTATAGTGCTTGGCAGTTGTTCTGCAACAGTAGTAGCCTTGGGGTTTCTGGCACTGGCTCAGCATTGACAGCAGCTGATGTGGTTTCTTTTCGCTCTTTTGACTCCTCTTTAATAAAAAGCATGCCCTATGGCTCATTGGTTTTGCCCCCTCTGGGCTGGTAGGAACTTCTTGAGGAATCAAGGAGTCAGACTTGGCAGTAGGCCAAATAAATCGCACGGCCTGTTGGCTCCTGACAGCACGTTACAATCAAAGCCGCACCAGGCACAGTAAAGCAGTCAGCTACTATATGAAACCAGACAGACACAATGAACGCGCCCTTTTTCATAGAGGCCCAATTACTGTTCAATTTATACGGCATTCGTCTCTGAATGGTGTCGCCTCGAAATTAACTCAAGATCTACTGCCATAGAAACTTTATCACTACAGATTAAACTTTATCACTACAGATTAAAAGAAATCAAAAAATCAAGTACTTTTTGGAAACCTTGGGTGAACTGTTGCTTGTTTTAGCAAAGAATACCGAGGCAAATAAAAAGAGCCTCTTGTGTCCTGGCCAAGAGAGAGAGACACACACACACACACACACACACACAATGTCCTCCCAACACAGGGCTTTCCTCACTGCACCTGGGGGAGGTAGAAGAGGTTTTCTCTCGGAAGCAAGAAATCCTAACATGGACTGGCAAAAACATTTATGTAAAAGTAAATAATATACCCTGTTCACATAAAAACTCTAAAATAAATAAGGATAGATGCACAGTGGGGATTTAGGTCAAAATGATGGCCTTTGCTAAACACTCTGAATTATCTGCTTCAAATTTTTATATTTTATCCTAATCACGTTGATCAAATCTGGCTCAGAATAATTTTACAAAGAGAGAAAAGAAAAGCTACCCACAAAAACCAAACAACCAGTGCCAACTGCCAATTACATGTATTAACTTGGTCTCCTGAAAACACGCTATGCTGAACTGGGAGTAATTTCCAAATTGGGCATTTCCCTCTTCCGCACCAGACAACAGAGAGAGCATCCTGCACTAGGAACATTGCACATGCACATTTACACACTAGGAAATTATTCCCCAAAGCAGATGACACCATATGGATGTGTGGATGAAAGGGGATTTTCTTCTCTTTGGAGAATTTCTATTATTTTGCACTGCTTGCAATAAATGGACAGGGTCACTAACTTTAATCTGTTTTCATAGATAAACTGATGCTTTACAAAACATAAAGATACAGCTATTAAACAACATATAACAAACTTTCAATTACATGATTATAAACTAATGTTTAACTGACAGCATAGATCCATTTTAGGAATTTTTAAAAATATAAATTCTTGACTCCAAGTAATTAAAATTCAATTCTAGATTAATTATTAGCCAATTATAGTTATATGTTTATACCTCATTATTAATGTCAAAGACTCCTTCTTGGATTTTTTCATAAATTTCTTTTGCTGTATTAATAAATGCCTGAAATATAAGATAGAGAAGTTAATTTAAATTATTTAAAACCACATAGTAAAAGAACATTATATAAAAAGGTCTATAAAATATCACAACATTCAACATAAGAAAATCAACCAATGTAACACATCATATTAATGGAATAAAGGACAAAAATCATATGGTTGTTTTAACAGATGCAGAAAAAGCATTTGACAAAATCCAACATCTTTTCACAATAAAAGCATTCAACAAACTAGATACTGAAGGGGACTTCCTCAACCCGATAAGCCGCATCTAAGAAAATCCAGAGCCAATATCAGACCCAGTGGTGAAGTGTGAAAGCCTCGCCTAAGATTCAGAACAAGATGAGGGTGTGGGGGAACTAACACAATCAGTCATAAAGTAGAAACAACACACCTGTTCACCAGCTGGTGAATGAAAACCAAAATATGGTGCAACCATACAATGGAATAATATTCAGCCCTAAAAATATAAAGTACTGATTCATGAGACAAGGTGGATGAACTTTGTGAAGTAAAGTTAGCCAGATATGAAAGGTCACATAGTACGATTCTATTTACATGAAATGGGCAGAAGAGGTCAATCCACAAAAGGAAAATAATTATTGGCTGGCAGGGATTATGGGAAGGGAGGAATGGAGTGATGAAAATATTCTGGAAGACAGTGGAGATGGTCACATGACTCTGAACATACTAAAACCCACTGAACTGTACCCTTTAAAAAAGGGTGAATTTTATGATATGTGAATTATACTTCAAAAGAAAAAAAAAATCATGGCTGGGGAAAGGGGAGATCAAAATATAAGAACAGCACACATGAAAAACACATCAACTAGGTAAGCTGCACAGATACCCATGATGTAACTAGCTTATTCTTGGAGGTCACTGTTCCACATAGGATCCTGTTTGCCAGACGTGTTACTTAACATGCAGTTCAGGGGGGAAAGGATCAAAGGGTGCTTATTATAAAGAGATAAAGGCAGTTCAACTTCTATATCATGTTGAATCAAGTTTCACCCTCTTCCCACATAGCATACTACTAACTGACAAAAAATTAGTGATAGAACATTGTAACCAAATGAAGTCTCTAAATATCAAAATTAATCCAGAAACAGCCTATATTTATGTTAAGATTATTGCCATCGCTACAGAAGATATATACAAACTCAGCTTTTAAACCACCAGATTTGAGAGATTAGTGTTAATTCAATTAGCATTCTATGAAAATTCATAAAAGAAGGTTGTTCTCCACTACTACTGATACAGACAATTCAAAATTTAAAAAGTAAACAGGTCCGTGGAGCAGAACACATCATACCTTCCGTCTTTTCTACACTGGAAACAACTGACTGCTGAACTTGCCACCAGAGCTTTTGTTTCCTAATTAACAGGACTGATATGTTTTCACCTTTAAAGGCCTTACAGCTCCCCAGAGTAATCAATCTCCTGCAGCTCAATTACTGCACCAAGAACACACCAGTCGGTGCCGGGACGTGCGTGATAGTGGCGGGGGGAAGGAGGTATGAATATGCATCAGCTCTAAGTGGCTGATCGAATCATCAGAGAGGGTCATGAGAACTTGCAGCAAAATAATGAGAAGAATTAATCACTGCAGATTCACAAGGCACTCAGGAAGCCAATGTGCTCTTCATCTGTGCGCGCTGGAGTTAAAGTGAAGGAGAAATTGGCTTTCAGCCAACTATGAATTGATTCACATTCCTCAAAATGGAGGTTATCCTTATAAGTAAGGGAAAACCTAACTCTATTTCCAATAACATGTCAATTACAGTGATGGCCAGGCTAACTAAACATTGAAGTCAACAGATTCATAAATTCACAGGGTTGGAATCCTTTTCAGGGGCACCCACACTGTGCACGTTTCACTAGAACATCAGACAGAACTACAAGGTCGCATAAATGAGCTATAACTTCATATAAACAAGAGTTTTTATTATGAAGATCATTACATGTGCCAATGGATGTAAATAAATTGACATTTTTGCCAATCTGTTGATGAATTACTTTAAAAACCGGCTTAAGAAAGCTCCATTTTTATTTATGTGATATTTTCTAAATCACTACTAATTTTATCACTTAAACAGTACTTAAAGCTTTGTTAAGCAAGCACCTTCAAAGACAGCTGTACCCAATGGATGTAGGCTGTATTTTATATCTGAAAGATATGTAGTTAACTCAATTATAATTAAATATAACAGTTATCTTTTATAATTCCCATCATCTCAATGAAATACTATTTGGACAATACTACATTTGTCATCCAACTCTGATTACATATTAAAGACACTGAAATAAAAATATTTTCCACTTCTTTCAGCACATTATAGAGAGGATACTATATAAATGGACTGTGTCATTTACATCATAGCAATGATTAATAGTTAATATATATTACTAAGTGATTAATGATACCTTAAGAGTTTAAAATCAATGTAACAGATGTAGGCAGTAGTATATCTCTTTTATGCACTGAAATTGAGTTCCCAAATATAATGACACATTAACCAAATACTGTTAAGGTTTAGTAGAGATAAAATAAAAATTCTAAGAGAAGAGCCTTGCCTGTCACAGATAATAACTGTCCACTAAAGCTGCAAAACATTTCAAAATTCAGCAAGACAAGAGATACATATCTGCTATAATAACTGACTAGAATTTTCTTTCATTGCTCATTTCACTCCAGTCACTAAAAATCTCCATATACATTTTCCTTTTTTACTGAAGGATCATCGCTTTACACCGTTTCTGCTTGTACAGCAGCGGGAATCAGCTGTACGTACACACGTATCTTCTCCCTCTTGAACCTCCCTCCAATTCCCCCATCCCACCCCTTCATACATGTTCTTTAACGAACAGATGTAATAGTCTGAAATACCTCTAGAACACAGAAAAAAAATCAACGTAATTAACACTAAATTAATAATATTACAAAGCCTTTACACCCGGCTCATGTTTTGCCTTTTATTTTTTTCATTTATCACAGCATCATTTATTTTTTTCATTTATCATAGCATGCATGATCTTAGTTTCCTGACCAGGGATTGAACCCGGGGCCCCGGCAGCAAGCGCGCCAAGTCCTAACCACTGGTCCACCAGAGAATTCCCTAAAGCTTATGCTTTAATAGGACAGTCTTAAATTGTAATTTCTTCCAATTTTAGACATTATTTTAACTAGTTTTACTTTTTCTATTCCCCAGGCTAACAAAGCAAATTATGAAAAGGAGGGGAAAGAAGACCGGAAAAGCCAGCAAGTGAGAAGGGTGTGCCTTGAGTGGCCGGTGGGGATGCGCATGCGCAGCATCGGGGACAAAGCCACGCTCCGGATTGGCTGCGGAGCCGTGGGTCTGTGCAGACGGGACTCACAGCTCCTGATGGAAGAGGGCTCGTGTTGACCAAGATGGCCCAAGTCCTCAAGGAGAAAGAGGCTCAGGATTTGCTGTTTAACGTAAAACAAAACACATTTTTGAAATGCCTTCATCATTCTTACAGATTTCAATGTTTACAGGGAAAGACTGTGTAACAATTAACTTATCTGGAATAGTTATTTTCTTAGTCTCAGAAAAATGAAGCAAGATGATGGCAGAACTCCAGAAAATTTTCAGCACTGGTTAATTAACATAATACTTTGAAAACATGACATCCTAAAGATCACTGCAGCTTTCTGCAACACATTAAGTCAGAATCACAAATGTTACATTCATCTCTATTCCGTGTTTCAAATAGTCAAATCTGAATAAATAGGTTACAGGACAAGAAAAAAAAACCTGCTGAGAAACTGATGTGAAAGGATTTCATTAGGCCTGTGAGACAATCCAGGCACATCCATGGTTAAGAAGTATAAACAGATTTCCTTGCAGCCAACCTACCCTGGTGAGGCCTGGCCTCCCATGCAGCGCCCACATCAGCACCTGAAGCCCAATTCTCTCCGTTTCCCATTAGCTCCCCGCTCTGCTCTCCTCTGATTAATTGCTGTGTCCAGTCCCTTACCTTTATTAGCCATTAACTGCCTTCCACCTCAGACACTAATCTTTCAACCCCTGGCAGTAGTCACCTGAGTGATGCTTGATAATACCTTGCTTTACTGAGGTTAAGTTTTCAGGGACTTCTATAGCACAAATTAAAATACACATAACTGCAAAGAAATAGTGTATATCCCATCTACCACCTGGCCGTTATCCAAGGGCACCTACTCCATTGTTGCCAGAGCTGGTACTTCTCAGGGTATGGATGCAAGGTTCGGGGATAAGGACGATGCGGATAGATCTTACTGCTGCTGAACTGAACCAGTTTAGTCAGAAGGATCTCAGCACGAGTGCTGACATTTCAGCTGCAGATGCAGGAAACATAAACCCTCTCCCCTGACAGAGGGAGGGTGTGTGCAGGGCAGGATGGGGGCAGGGCCAGCTGTGGACAGTGCGCCCAGAGTGCCTTCTCAGCCAACAAGAGCGAGCACAGACAAAGGGGAACACAGAATCATGGTTTGTTTTTATTAGGGGTTTTACAGTTTTTAAGGCAAAATATTGAAAATAAATTGTCTACAACAGAGTAATATTTAAATTACTTCTTTGTCTAACATGCTGCCACCTGGTGGCTAGATAAAAGTTACAGCATCTGTTAGGTGAGAATTCAAAATAAATAGAAGTATCTCAGTTTTACTTAGACATCTAGAACAGATGTTAAAAAGCAAAGTGCCCTGTAAAATAAGCGACTCTTCAGTTCTCCCTGAGAACTGGGAAAAAACTCGAGTGTTGCTGAATTCTCTTCTCCACTGCTTAATCAATGCCATGGACAATACTGGTGTTCACTCGCCAAAGCTTATATTAACCCATATTTACCAAGTATTTACTGTATGGGTCGGTCACTATGCTAAGTGATTTACATAGGTTCTCATTATTTCTGAAAAGAAGTTCAAAGTATGTATAAAAACGACGACGTTAATTTTGTGGGTTGAAGCTGTACCTGTAAGCTTGTTAGCAGAACAGAAGGTGGGGCTCTGAACCAGGCTTGGTGGGGGGTGGTGGTCAAAGGCCAGTGTCACCTCTTACCACATGCAACCTCTCTGTAAAATGGGGGCCACAACGATGCCCACACCACAGACTTGTTGGAGGAAGAAGGTTAAGCACTGAGACCAGAGCTTGGCTTGTAGGTAGACCTTGGCGCAGCTCCCACCACCACAAGAAGATGAGGGCAAGGGATAGCTATGGGAACCATAGGAGAAGCAGGTACACAGGAGCAGAACCCCCAGTGAATTAAAACATTCTTATTAAATAAAACTAAGTATCAAAAGGTAAACTAGCAGCACATAATGTGTACACACTGAGCCCTCAAGAAGAAAGTGCACTGAGGTAAGACTTTGATATTATGCAGAGACAGGACAGTCTTGTGAAAAGGACATCAGACTAGAATTCAAGATGGGGCAGTTTACACATGAAGCTTCTTCAAATTCTGTGACTGATTCTATCTGCTTTAGCTTCAAGGGGAGAGGCCTCCCACACACAACGACTTCAAACTGTGTTTCCAGACACCCCGCAGGGGCCACCCCTGGGGGGATGAGGGATGGCGGCCAGTGGCAGGAGAACCGGGGCACAGCCCTTATTCCACAGTGGAGCCGTTCTGCTCTTCTTTGTTTCATCTAGTTTCTTGTGTTCTATTAGAATAGAGAGCAGCTGCTGAATCTACTGACTTGTAATAATTCTCACCATACAGACAGCACAGACTGAGCTGCAAAAGGAGAAACGACTTGCCCAAGGACAGACAGGCAACACTGGAGCAGAAGCAGGATGAAGATCCTGCCCACATTTATTCTCTTTTTATTAGGATCTGTTATCTTCAATACAACTCAAAGGATTTTCATTTATTTTGCTTACATGGCTATTAAAACTGAACATAAAAAGCACACACTTCTCATATCCTTTAAAAAAACTTCTAGCTAGCTAGAAGTTGTTTTGGATGGCTAGGTTTGTTTTTGTGTTACTTGTAACACAGAGATATATTTAATTCTGTAGTTAATTTAGTTCTTCCATTCAACAAGAGTACTGGATACCTGATTTATACCAGGCACTGAGCATGCAGTTACATACTCAGGTACATGCATGTTTTGATCTCAAGGATGTGGTAACACAGGACAGATGTAAACCCAAGATTGGAACACAGCACAGAAACTTCCACAACAGTTGTTTGGAAGGGTAATGTGGCATGACTGCTTCTACTGGTTAAAAAACTGTCCAGAGAGAAAGCCCTATGAATGAAGGCCTGAAGGATAAGTAAGCTCCCACATTAGAAAAATCAGGGGAGGAAAGACCACCCTGGACAGAGGGGCAGATTTTAAGCTTAGTTAACGTGGAAGCTGGGGACAGTGAGCCATGGGAGAAGAGGATAAAGAGGTGTCCAGGGAACTCTGAAAAGGGAAGAAGTCTGGGGACAAAATCAGAGGGTGGCTTAGAGGAGGAGTTAAGAGGAGGCAAGGCTGGTGACAGGAAGGCCAGTAAGGAGTTTACAACAATAATCAAGGTAAGAGGTGAAGGCCTGACAGATTATAACAGCGGCAACGAGAATAGAAAGCAAAGATCAAACTTAATATCTCCTTTGGAGAAATTAACAGGACTTGATAAAGAACAGGCAAAGGATGGTAAGATGTTTAAGGATGACTCTACTTTTGGCTTAAGTGACTGAGATGGAAGGGTATGTCGTGAATCAGGTTTTAAGGAGGGAATGCGAAGTTTATTTTAGACACATGAAACTCTACTGCTGATGGAAAAGCCTTGGGAGCTGGTGATCTGTAGAGTTGTGTGAGTGTTTAAGTGTGTGACATACACATAGCAGCATGACTGTCTTCAGAAATGTCTAGCTTCCCTGGTTTAGAAGTAGAGAAACTGGATGTAACTTTGAAAAGTTAGTCTGGTTCTGATCATTCCTGAAGTTCCCTAGGATGATGGCCAAATGGGGGTGGGGGTGGGGGTGGGGGAGAGAGGAAAAACCTTCTAATCTTTGGAAGAGAGCAGTAAACATTGATTACACTAACCCCCTCCTCGAGGGATGCTGGAAGCTTGCTACGGTCAGGTCAGATTTACAGTGAAAAGCCCTGTGGAGAGTACATCATGCGAAATGCTGGGCTGGATGAAGCACAAGCTGGAATCAAGATTGCCGGGAAAACTATCAATAACCTTGGATATGCTGATGACACCATCCTTATGGCAGAAAGCAAAATAGAACTAAAGAGCCTCTTGATGCAAGTGAAAGAGGAGAGTGAAAAAGTTGGCTTAAAGCTCAACATTCAGAAAACTAAGATCATGGCATCAGGTCCCATCACTTCATGGCAAATAGATGGGGAAACAATGGAAACAGTGACAGACTTTATTTTTGGGGGCTCCAAAATCACTGCAGATGGTAACCGTAGCCATGAAATTAAAAGACGCTTGCTCCTTGGAAGAAAAGCTATGACCAACCTAGACAGCATACTAAAAAGCTGTCTAAAGACATTACTTTGCTGACAAAGGTCTGTCTAGTCAAAGCTATGGTTTTTCCAGTAGTCATGTATGGATATGAGAGTTGGACCATAAAGAAAGCTGAGCACCAAAGAATTGATGCTTTTGAACTGTGGTGTTGGAGAAGACTCTTGAGAGTCCCTTGGACTGCAAGGAGATCAAACCAGTCCATCCTAAAGGAAATCAGTCCTGAATATTCATTGGAAAGACTGATGCTGAAGCTGAAACTCCAATACTTTGGCCACCTGACACAAAGAACTGACCCACTGGAAAAGACCCTGATGCTGGGAAAGATTGAAGGCAGGAGGAGAAGGGGACAACAGAGGATGAGATGGTCGGATGGCATCACTGACTCAATGGACATGAGTTTGAGTAAGCTCTAGGAGTTGGTGATGGACAGGGAAGCCTGGCGTGCTGCAGTCCATAGGGTCGAAAAGAGTCGGACATGACTGAGCAACTGAGAACTGAACTGCCCTGTGGAACTCACGGCACTGAGTACAGGGCTAAGGGGACAGCAAACCCCTCAGTTTATACCCACATTCCAGCTCTACGAAACATCTGTTCTACCACTTACAACACAGCCCAAGGCAAGGAAGGTGTCATCTCATTTGGAATTCAGTCTGTAGGTCTCCAAGTACCAGGAAAGGACACCAGTATTAACAAGGGGCCTTGAAACTGGTCTTCTGGGTTACTGAAGTCTTATCGTCACGTGCTTCCCCCCAAGACACAGAATTCCATTGATCCTTCAGGTTAGATGGCCTGGCAGATTACTACAATCTGTCTCTGGGTTAGCATGCTGTATTTTCAGTTATCATCTTGGTTGTTATCTTTAATACTTTAGCAGCTAAGTCAGGAATTTCCAGCCCTGATTTTTCAATAGTTTAAGATGTTTTTAATTACTAAACTTTTGCCTCAATTTTTTTTCACGTTTATGTATTTTTCCTGGTTCCCCACAAATTTCTAATCTTAACTTTAAGTAAAACTGGTGAATACAGAGAAAAATCACCCATCAAATGGCTAAGAGACTGAGAAGAATATCTGACCCAGTGACAACAGTTTGATGAGTAATACCTCACTGACACCACAATCACCTTTGGGTCCTAGAGGGAATGCAATAATGTCAAGTTTTGGTAATTACAAATCCGAGAAAAAGAAATTTTAATGTAGAGAGGAAATACCAAGAGAAAAACAAGGTAGGAATTATAGAAGCAAATATATCACTTCTAGAGCATTTGGACATCTTTAGAAAGTTGGCCTGCTGCTTCTGGGAAGGGGTACTTTCTCTCGCCTGCCGTAATCTTTGAGGTAGTTATTCTTGGGTCTAAAAAACCCTTTCAAACCACAAAGACGCCAGGCAGCTACCAGAGGGAGCTCCCAATCAAAGGAGAAGACAGTCTATTCATCAGTGTTTTCAAGAATCTCACAGGTTTTAGAACACTTAGGGCAAAGAAAGTTTTGGACAGAATTCCACCTATAGATTAACAAGTGGGACCAAAGCAGAAGCTGATTAAAGACTGCAGGGAGAGGAGAAGGGTTAAAGAAATTAAGTAAATACTTAACCATCCCAACAGTTATCCACTGTGTGGGGGAAAAACTGTGCTAGATGTTTGGAGATGCCAAGATAAAAAAAGATGATCTAGGTTTTCAAGGAATTCTGTCCTTATGTTGAGCCAACATGAAAAACAAGTCATGACAGAGTCGTGAGAGTGTGAAGATAAAGCCATGACCAGAATGACACAGGAATGAATAAGCACAGAGAAACAAGCACATAAGGGGGACTGTGTGGATGGCGGGTGGTGGAGGAGGGGCGGGGTGTGTGTGTGTGTCCCGTGTCACAGCATTCCACGAGGAGGAAGGAGACTCGACAACATCCTTGAAAGCTCAGGTTGGAAAGGGGGCATGTCAAGTGCTGAGAACACTCACTTTCTGTGGATGCACTCCCAGTTTAGCATGAAGAGTGAGGAGGGGAGGACTGGCAAATGAAAGGCCTGTCTTCCAAGCTAAAGAGTTTGATTCTGAAGTGGTGGGGAACCACTGGAGGGTTTTTAATAAAGCTGGAGAGTGACATTCATTTTTCCTTTTTTTTAGAAAGGTGTTACAGGCCAAGTGTGTGGAGGACTGAAAAATGAAGATGGGGAGTCCAGTTTGGAAGTGATCATAGAAGAGGACAGTGTGGAGAGATACTTAATAGGTAGAAACAGTAATTCACATGTGGAGAGCAACACATAGTAACTGAGTGTGAAGAGGCAGGGAAGGGGGGTGCTCTGGGTTACAGGAAAGGGGACTCCGCAGACTAGAGGATAGAAGGGGCAGCAGCAGTCAAAGTGGAGCTGGACACACAGCCTAAGAAGGGTATTCCTGGATTCAGGTGATAATTTCAACATGGGAATAAAAGACAGTAAAGGAGTCTGGGAGGCACAAATAAAAAGATTATGGTATCACGGAGCTAAGAAAAAAGAAAGTTTATAGAAGAGTGAGTGGTGGGAAGTATCACATACTCCCCAGGGATTGTTAAAGGTAAAATGAGAAAAGATTTGTTAGGTGAGGCAACTAGGAGGTCCAGCAGGACCCTGGCTGTGATGGCCAAAGTCAGACTGTGAACCCAACTCTGAAAAAGAATGAGGAAACAGAGTGTGGTGCACAAGCTTCTCACTGCAGTGGCTTCTCATGTAGCAGAGCACAGGGTCTAGGCCCATGGGCTTCAGTAGTTGCAGCTCTTGGGCTCCAGAACACAGGCTCAGTAGTTGGGGTACATAGACTTAATTGCTCCATTGCACGTGCAATCTTCCCAGACCAGGGATTAAACCCGTGTCCCTGCATTGGCAGGTGGATTCTTATCCACTGTACCTCTAGAGAAGTCCCCTTTTAGTGTGATTATAGATGATACTGTATTTTAAATTTTGGTGTTCATAGTAGGTAGATAGAAATACAGTCGATTTTAAAAACATGACTTGTATCCTATGAACTTGCTGAACTAACTTATTAGCTCTAGTTTATTTTGTAAATCCCTTGGCCAGAGGACTGGAAAAGGTTAGTTTTCATTCCAATCCCAAAGAAGGGCAATGTGAAAGAATGTTCAAACTACCTCACAAGTGTACTCATTTCACATGCTAGCAAGGTAATGCTAAAAATCCTTTCAAGCTAGACTTCAACAGTACATGAACCGAGAACTTCCAGATGTACAAGCTGGATTTAGAAAAGGCAGAGGAACCAGAGATACCAGAGATCAAACTGCCAACATCTGTTGGATCAGAGAAAGCAAGGGAATTACAGAAAAACATGTACTTTTGCTTCATTGACTACACTAAAGCCTTTGACTGTGGAAAACTCCTAAAGAGATAGGAATACCAGACCACCTTACCTGCTTCCTGAGAAACCTGTATGCAGGTCAAGAAACAACAGTTAGAACCAGACATGGAAAACTGGACAGGTTTAAAATTGGGAAAGGAATATATCAAGGCTGTATACTGTCACTCTGCTTATTTAACTTTTATGTAGAGTACATCATGCAAAATGCCGGGCTGGATGAATCACAAGTTAGAATCAAGACTGCCAGGAGAAATATCAATAACCTCAGACACACAGATGATACCACCCTAATGACAGAAAGCAAAGAGGAACTAAAGAGCCTCTTGATGAAGGTGAAAGAGTAAAGTGAAAAAGCTGGCTTAAAACGCAACATTCAAAAAACGAAGATCATGGCATCTGGTCCCATCACTTCATGGCAAATAGATGGGGAAACAAAGACGGACTTTATTTTCTTGGGCTCCAAAATCACTGTGGACGGGGACTGCAGCCATAAAATTAAAAGACGCTTGCTTCTTGGCAGAAAAGCTATGATAAACCCAGACAGCATATTAAAAAGCAGAGACAACACTCTGCCAACAAAGGTTTGTATAGTCAAAGCTATGGTTTTCCCATTAGTCATGCACTATGGAAGAATTGGACCATAAAGAATGCTGAGTGCCAAAGAATTGATGATTTTGAACTGTGGTGCTGGAGAAGACTGTTTAGAGTCCCTTGGACAGCAAAGAGATCAAACCAGTCAATCCTAAAGGAAATCAACCTTGAATATTCATTGGAAGGACTGATGCTGAAGCTGAGGCTCCAATACTTTGGCCACTTGATGCGAAGAGTCAACTCAATAGAAAAGACCCTGATGCTGGGAAAGACTGAAGGCAGGAGAAGGGAATGAGGATGATAGTTGGATGGCATCAATGAATCAATGGACATGAGTTTGAGCAAATTTGGGGAGACAGTGAAGGACAAGGGAGCGTGGCGTGCTGCAGTCCATGGGGTCATAAAGAATCAGACATGACTGAGAGACTGAACAGAACAAATTCGTGGGATTCCTACGAGAATAATCCTACGAGAATAATTCCTACGAGAGATAATCATGTCATCCACAAATACAAACAATTTACTCCTGCCTTTTTGAGCTGTATGCCTTTATTTCATGCCTTTATGCCATGTACTTCTATCTTCTGGGAGGAACAAAACAGAAGAACAACACAACTTTCTGGATTGCCACTTACTCTCAAACCAAATCTGAGGTATATGAGGCAAAGATAAACCAAGGGAACCCCTTGGCTGCATCATTCCTCAGATCCCAGGGTCTCTAGCTGGTTGGCCTTCTCGCCACCTTTCGGTCTTCTTATAATTGTTTTACATATAATGCTCAGAGTTTTAGTTGTACTCAGCAGGAAAAGTAGGTGGAAAGTCAGTCTACTCCAACTTCCTAGATGCAGGAGTCCTTTGGTTATTATTTTCATGTTCAATCAGTTTCTAAGTTGTATACATATTCAAGTTTGATTTCGCCACCCCTTTGGATCACAGAATGGACTTCCATCTTCTTAAAATATTTTATCATAAAACATTTTTAGCTGTTAGGTAAAATCTCACATGCTATATTATGCAATGCCTATCTATAAATCCTTTAAAAATGGAATTTAAAAAAATTATCTCTTAATATCCTTAGCTTCTGAGCGGCAAATTAATTTACATGATTAAGAAAAGTGCTGTTCTCTCAAGAGTATGGAAAATTCCTGCCCTGATCAAATTTAAATAATTATTTTCACTATTAACCACAGATACAGAATTTTTGTAATAAATGCTGCCGAAACACTAATGAAATATACTTCATTTAAATGTTCAGTCAAATGACAATAGTAATTTTCTACTTATAAATAAATAACTGTGACTTGTTAAAAATAAGAAAATGAACACAAAGGCTTCAGATATAAAACTAGAAATTCAGAATTACTTTCCGGTAGTGGCTGTCTTATCATCTGACTTCATAAGGCAGCTCTTTCATAAAATACAGATAGTTCTGTTTTTAAGGTTCTCAAAATCGACAAGAAAATCCACTGTTAATAATCAATAAGGATATGTTTCATATGTCCTGAGACCACCACAACACACTAACCCCTCCGGTTTCAAATCCAATACCTCTAGGAAAGGAATGCATCACTGAAACAGGCAGGTTTCTGTCTATTTTAAGTTAAACAAGAGGACAGAATGGATTTCTCTCTGGGTTTGCTGTGTAAAGTAAAACATTTTCATATGTCATCAAGTTGCAATTAATTGGCAACACAGGTAAAGCGTTAGTTGGAGCCTGTAAGAAACATATTAAGGACAATCACAGAGCACCTCATTAAGTGGAGATAAGCAGGATATCTTACCTAAGAATTCTTCAGTGAAAATACCAATGCTGCTGAACTACTGTAGTCAACTTCTGGGTTCAACAGGTAATTAGAGGAGTATTATTCCTAATAAATATGTACTCACTGTTTACTATGTGGAAGGCACAGTGCCAGCTGTGGCCTAGGACCCCTATCCTTAAAGCAAGTGATTCTCCAGTCATTTGTTTTCTAGAATCCCTTGCAGCTGCGTTTAAAATTCTTACCCAGAAGGTGGAATCCGCAGCATTACTCTGTGCCGACTACATGTTTTCTTAAGTCTCATTTCTCCTTTTTATGAACTAGAATGTAGTCATACATTTACCTTAGAGAGGATGGACCACCTACTCCTGCATATGTAGTAAATAAATACCATATGCCACATACACAAAGAACAGAAAAAATAGTGTGTTCAGAAAACTTCCACAGTTCAGGTTGACAAAAGAAATAATTGAGATAGCACAAATCTTACTTATTAAATATGGCAGAATTCCCATGTTGTGTATAATGTTACATAGCAATAATACTTCCTCTATTTAAGCAGAAGTGGATGCAAACAGCTACAAATGTTTAGTGTCTTGAAACACTTCCAAATTTCATTAGTGTTCTTTTTTTCCCCTCTTCAGCCACATTAAAAAAGATTTTAGGGAAAGTATATACAAAGATCTGTTAAATCATTCTGACTTCAAGAGAAGGTTCAGAATATAATTTAAGAATCTGATATAACATGAATGATACAAGGTATTTCAAAGGAAAGAAATTTTCTACTTTCAACAACTATGTGTCTAAAAAGCTTATGGGGTATAACCAACAAATGATTAACAAATGATTGCTATTATGTAGAAAGATAAACATTTTTAAAAGGCCATTTATTTACCTCTTCTACATTAGAAGCAGTCTTCGCAGAAGTTTCCATGAAGATAAGTCCGTGTTCTCGTGCAAAAGCTTCACCTTCTTCTTTTTTTACTTCTCTTCTAGATTCTAAATCACTGAACATGGGAAAGAAAGGGCTCAGTTATCAACCAACACAGTACAATTAGATTCAAAGTTGTGCTGACCATTCTTCCAATTAATTTTTCACATATAATAATCAACTGCATTATCTTGCATATTATGAGAGACAAAGTGCACACTGCTTAGTTTCAAAGAACTAACAATCCAAGCAAAGAAAGATTGATTCTAAGCTACAGTACTCGAATGCTAAAACCAGAGAAACTCAAAGGGAACATCAAGCCTCAAATCCCACCTCTGAGTACAGTGGGTTCCGAAAGAAGGGATCTTACTCAACCTAATGAGAGAGCAAAATTACACTAGACTCCTCATCCTTCAGCCAGACTCAGAGTCTGAATATGATTAAAACTAAGGCACACAATCCTCAGAAACTACAAAAGTTGACTGATAAAATCCAAAGTACTACTGAAACATTAATTATTCATCCTAGTTGGTTTGTGAAAGTGAAGTTGCTTAGTCGTGTCCAACTCTTTGCGACCCCATGGACTGTAGCCGACAGGCTCCTCCGTCCATGGGATTTTCCAGGCAAGAATACTGGAGTGGGTTGCCATTTCCTTCTCCAGGAGATCTTCCCGACCCAGGGATTGAACCTGGGTCTCCCGCACTGTAGGCAGATGCTTTACCATCTGAGCCACCAGGGAAGTCTAGTTGGTTTAATTCCCAGTAAAACTGTTAATGAAAGGAGAGAGAGAGAAAAATGGAAGTCTAATTTAGAAATTTTGGACAAAAGTATGGTATTCATTTTTATCACACTGGAATTGTATTAGTTAAGGCAGGGGTAAAAAGTATCTGTCTCTTCTTCAAGTGTGTTTTATTTTAAAAAAAAATAAAAAAATTAAACTCAGTCTGCATAACTGGATGAAGATAATCTATCCAACTGAAATCTGGGGCCCTCCTGTGTGCCAAGCCATTTCCAGGATCTGGGGACAGACCACTCATCCAATCAGACATAAAACACCTCGCCCCCCACACCCCCCACCCCCCGCCACCTCACGGAGCTTATATTCTAGCAGGAATATAAAATAAGGGTTGGGGGACACCCTCAACAGTGATATGGCAGCGTGCTACTGAAATTAAGCTCCCGTATTTGACAATCATTCTTAAGACTTTTGTTATCTGAAATTAGCCTTAAGTTACACAAAATCTTCAAGAAAATACTTTCCCTTAACTGCCCTTCATCCCATTTTATGTGTATGCCACGTTTTATTTAAATAATCCCTTATTTGGGGATTTTTCAAGTTACTCACAAGTTTTCCCCTACCAGTACCTCTGACGATGTCTGCATTTGCAAATGTTGTATTAGCAGAGGGTTAAGGATGTGTACATATAAGGGGTTGTTTGAAAAAAAAGAAAGTGGCACTTCAGTGTTCAGTTCTTCTGTTTTAGCATTCATTTCTTCAGTCTTCCGGGCATAAAATCATACTGTTGTCTTTGACTTTTCACCCCATTAATCACACTTAAATTACTTTTACTACTTAAGTATCTTTCTTTCCTAAACCATCCTCTTAACTTATGCTTTCTTATTTAGGGTATTCTAATCCTTTAACTATTAAAAACTTTCATCTTTGTACATTCTGCTTTCTAATTTCTTGTATAATCAATTCCAAATGCTACAGTTAAGAAAAATCTATGTCATCTGTCATTCTGACTAGGTCACTATCTTTCTCAAATGGTTCCACTGGCTCCCTACAGCTTAATTCACCTTACTCAAAAATGGCTTACTCTGTCTCCAGGTTTACCCCAATTCCCCTTATCTGATAATAGTCCCATTTATCTCTGTTCATTGCCATTAACTCTTTGAATGTCATACATTTTTTTTTCCTTGGTTTCTTCCCTAGTCTTTCCACAACTAGTGTATCCTAAAGAACTACCCTTCTACAATCATTAGAAACATGTTTGGTATACACTATATTTTGCTCTTTCTTTTCACAACTGAACTACAGGCAGCAACCAAATTTAAGCCACCAGTGAGTGGTTTCCCCAGTGGCTCAGTGGTAAAAAGCCGGCCTGACAATGCAGGGTTCGCTCCCTGGGTCGGGAAGATCCCATGCAGAACTCTCCAGTATTCTTGCCTGGCAAATCCCATGGACAGAGGAGCCTGGTGGGCTACAGTCCATGGGGTCGCAAAAGAGTCGGACATGACTTAGTGACTAAACAACAAGCTGCCCCCGTCTCGTTTTAGACACAAGGAAAACACTGGTAAGGTAAAAGTGTGAAAATTTTCTTTATTCCTCAAATATTCTCCTCTTACTATTTCACACATCACCACTGAATGGTAGTATGAATAATTTCATATTGCTAAATACAAAGACCAAAGCTTCCCTCCAGTAGCCTTAATCTTAAAAGAATTTTGATATTTGAGGGGAATGACAGAATCAATCCCCCATGGATATGGAGGATTGTATGTTCTCTTAACAGCAAACCTCAATTAAAATAACACTAAAAAAATTTAATCTACACAGTATAATATTTACTTGTTATCTTACTTTTTTTAAACAGCTTTATAGCAATATAATTAACATAAAAAAGACATATTTAATAGAAAACTTGATGAGTTTGATATGTGTATACCTGGTGAAGCTACCAGTCTCCTCATTTTCCACTGTAATTCACCTTTTCCTTCCCCCGTGCCCTAGGCAACTAATGATCTGCTTTCTGCTGCTAAAGAATAGTCTGCATTTGCTAGGGTTTTATATAAATGGAAAACATAGCATTTCTCCTTTTTCATCTTTTTTCTCGGGTAAATACTTAGGAGTGAAATGGCTAAGTGGAATAGCAAATGTGTGTTTATTTTCTAAAGAAACTCCTACATTGTTTTGCAAAATCATTGTATCGTTTTATATTCCCACCAGCAGTATGAGAGTTTCAATTTCCTCTAAATCCTTGCCAATACTTATTAAGTTGATCATTCTCTATGTAAGTAATGTTTGACAAAATTAGAATCCCTAAAATTTTATATGCTTTCTTCTAGAGTTTTTTTTTTTTTATACCTTTAGCTCTTACACTGAGGTCTATAATCCATTTTCAGTTAATTTTTGTATATGGTGTGAGGTAAGGATCAAGGTTAACTTTTTGCACATGGCTATTCAATTGTTCCAGCACCATTTGAAGAAAACATTACCCCTTCCCCTACTGAACCATGGCATCTTTATCAAAAAACAAACTATATACATATAGATTGACTTCTGATTTCTCACTCTGTTTCACTGATCTATGTCTATCTATTCCAATATCAGACTTATTACAGTAGCTTTATAATAAATCTTGAAGTCACTTTACTGAAACCAGCAAATCCTCCAATATTAGTTATTCTATGACCTTCACGTTTTCAAATAAATTTTAAAATCAGCTTGTCAATTTCTACCTGCTTAAAAAAGACTGAAGCATTTTGATTGGGATTACAATGAATCTGCAGACTGATTTCGGAAAAGCTGACATGTTAAAAATATTTATTTTCTAATCCATGAACATGGTATATCTCTCCATTTATTTAGATTTCTTTTTTGGACTAAAAGATTCTACAGATAAGAAAGCAGTCATCTAATAGAAGAAGTTTACAAAGACTATGGTAACTACAGTTTAGAACTGGGAAATCAAACAGCTGTGAAAAAAATATATTTCTAAAATTGTTTAGGGATTATTTATTTTTTGAGACACAGTTGACATATAACATTGTAAGTTTAAGGGATACAATGTATTGACTTGAAGCATTTGTATAACACAATATGACTACCACTGTAGCATCAGCTAACACTTCCATCACATCACGTGTCATTTTATTTTATGGTAAGAATGTTTAACATCTCGTTTCACAGCACCTGGTACACAGTGCAGTACTGTTAACTATAATCACAGTGCTGTACGTGAGGTACCCAGAACTTACTCATCTTCTAACTACAAGTGTGCACTCTTTTGACCAACATCTCCCCAATCCATTTGTTTACACTACTCTCTCATTAACAGCTAAAGGACCTGTGGTGATGTTACTCTTTTATTCTCAATATTGACAATGTGTGTCTTCTTTTCTCAGTCTTCTCAAGAGCTAGCTTTCAGTTTTACTGGTTTTCTTTTTATTAACCTCCTTATTTATTTTCGTTTACCTTAGGTTTAAATTGTTCTTACCTTTCTAGTTTTAATCTTAAGGTGAAAGTTTAGGTTACTGATTTGAAACTCTTCCCTAATAAAAGTGTTTTGTGTTATAATCTCCCTCTAAGCACTGCTTTAACTGCACCCCACAAGTTTTCAAGGATTGTACATATATTAAAGAGAAACTAACTTATGAAAAACAGACACTAATGCAAGTAATTCTTGTCCATGGAAATGCAAGCTGAGCCCTCGTGGAATACATCTATTAGTCTGTGAATTTTGTTCAGTTTTGTAGCCATCTGTAAATTCATTTCAGCATTCCTTATTTGATTATAAACACGTGGTATTTTGAGTTCTCTTTTGAACCAACTGTAATATCTTACTGGTCCCTCGTTAATGGATGAAATAAATAAAAGCTTTGTTGTATTCATTACCATATAAGAGTCATGCTTCTACTTTTCTAAAAATATTATCTTTTAATACTATTTTATAAACCTGAAGAATGAATGAATTCTGTATCTAGCAATTTAAAAATGCTAGTTTTAATTGTTACCACTGTAATTTTCTACTAGTGAAAACTTTCCTACATTCTTGAAAGTTTATAGAAACTATGGTCAAGAAACTGTTTTCCTATGTATTATACTATCATTTAAAACATAAACACAAAGACATTCACTGCAATTAACAATACCTGGAGATATTAGGTAAAATAAGATTGTAAAAACAATATTAAGATGACACTATTATGTAAGTCCTAGAGGTAAGCTTAAAAGTACTAAATATGGTATCTATTAAACAATATTATTAATAAAAGTGCTTTGGCCTCCAAGCAGAAATACACCTGATTAATTCATGTATTGCATTAACTCATATAATACATATTAAATCACTGAAAAAGGGAAAAAATGTTTTTCTGAGTTCTACACAGATCCTTATTTCTACTGCCAAGTATTTTGGATAATACTGAACAGTGACCTAGCCACCAAACAAATCAGTGGGTTTTATTTTAAATTACTAATCAGATAAAATGCCATAAAAATATTCTTTGAAATACAGCTTCCAACAAAAACTATTTCAAATAATAATAAATTTCAATAAAGCTTATGATCTGTATTTTAAAAAACAAAAGAAACCTCTTAATATTCTAAAAATTTCATAATTTAAGAAATCAATAACTTATATTTGGGACAATGTACAAGACAGGCACTTTAACAGTTACCACATAAACAGCTATCCAGTCTTCACCATTATGCAAAAAAGATTTATAGATATAGTCTTTTTACCTTTTATTTCCAATAAGCATAATGACCATGTTGGAATTGGAATGCTGGCGGGCATCTTCTAACCAGGTTGTCAAGTGGTTGAATGTGTCTCTCCTAAACATAAATGATAATCTGATGACTATTTTCAAAGTATTTTCCCTAGTGCTATACAATGAACAGTATACACTCCATTGAAGATTATTTTTAGCCATATGAAATGATGAAACAAGAAACAGATTTTAAGTACAGTATCTGGAGTCACAGCTCAATGACTATACTTCAATTTAGGAATTAAATGTAACCTCACTTCAGGAAATTACAATGTATAAATATCATTACCAAACGGATCAACTTGGGATGCTTATTTATATAAGAGAGCAACTCAGTTACAGATTTCTGTAGGATATTTATATTTAGTTCAAGACAGCCACCAAGTTTTAAAGGCAAGTAGTCAGAACATAAAGGCAAAGCTATACATTTACTACTGATACTTAGAAAAATTCTCTGCATTGACCACTGAGCAGAACAATCTGCAAGTTCTCACCTTGTAATATCATACACTAGCAAAGCCCCTGCTGCTCCTCTGTAATATGACCGTGTGATGGAACGGAAGGACTCTTGCCCTGCCTGTGAGGAGAGAAGAAAAGGTTGAGAGTTCCCTTTAATAAGCAGTCCTCTATGTTTTCTTATTATTCACATGTGGAATATATGGACAGGGAGAGAATGAGGACATAAAGGAAAAGAAGAAATCCTAACTTCACCAGTCTTAGGAAAAAGTCACATAATACCACTACTGCTCAAGCCAACCAGACACACATGCAATCCACACCCCCCACCCCCCAAAACAAGACCTCGAAACCTTTTTTGGCAATCCCTGACAACCCAATTTACTGAATGGCTTCACAATACATGAATCATTATTAGAACACAGAATGGACTCCTAGCAACTAAGCTCTGAAGACAAATTTGAAAGGAAGCAAATAACCCAGAGCCTCACATTTGAATTCAATAACCCACTCCCTGGGGCAGCTGTTGACACTAGAATAAATAAAGTCCATTGTAAATAAATGATGAATGACATCTTTACGCCCACCATCTGCTGGTGTAAAGGTTGTTGGAAGGCCAAGGATGCAGATTTTATCAGTTATATCATAAACTGCAGTGAGCTTTCAACAGTGATCAGATGGAATTCTTTGAGCAATCATTTTATTATGAAAAACAGAAAATGGTTCAGAATTTATGTAATTCTTTTCTCTACACTTAATCAATTTTCTCTGTATTTGATATATAATGCTTGTCAAAAGGCAAGAGGACATAAAAGTCATCTTAATACCCACTTGTGAAAACAGACTTAAGAGATACTAGTTAATTTCTCTCTTCTACTAGTGGCACTAGTGTTCTGCTTCTTAAGAAAGGCTGATGAGTGATATGCCTTTTGACTCTGAGTTTAAAATTGAGACAGGCCTTACTGAAAATAACTTCTCATTTTTAATCATTTCAACCTTTGAGAAAAAAATGGCATGTAAATTAAGAACATAATAAAGCCTGTTTTCACCATTTTTTAATTAAAAATCTACTAATTCTTTGCATTCTGAGTTCTGATCTTACAGCGTAAATATTCAGTCCTTCCCACCCTCAGAATGCACACGGACAGCTCGGGTTCTGCTCCGTTCTAGCAGTAATACTCAAGTGCTATCACTGTGGTTCTTCCTATCCTCCCAGGGCCCAGCACTGGGCCTGGCACACACCAGACATGCAGAGAAAGCCTGCTGAGTGAAAGAATGAATTCTAATGTCTCAGGCAAACGCATAAAACGATTATCACTCCATCCTGATGTCACATCCATACTGATGTCCACCTAAATGATTGGACATCAGTAGGTCCTGACATACTAAGATTCAGTAAAAAAGAACTTCTCCCAGTGGAAACTAAAGAATGAGACCTTCTTTTGGTAACTTAAAAGTAATTCTGCCACTATGTCTTGCGATAAATGAGATACTGAGAAAGCCATCACATAAAAGGGCTGTAAAAACAGCCAACTCATTTCAGAGTTTGAGGTTAAAACACTAGATACTAGCTGGAAATATGAAACTACTCACAATTATTTTTATATAATTTATTGAGACACAGCTTTCAAAAAAAATTCTCTCAAATCCAAGTTCAAAAGGCAAGCCTTATGGGAATTTCCTCTTTAACTGCTTAGCATGGGAAAACTAAGGACTAGATTTTTAAGAGATTTACTTCACTGTGAATGATACATACCAAGGAAGGATTATGTGGTAAACAATACAAAAAAGGTAAGTATTTTATGTGTTCAAGACGAAAATCAAGTTTAGAGCTCTTCTATCTACCAAGTCTACACAAAGAGCAAATGTGAAAGTTCTTTAAATCGATCTTGGTAGGCTCTTTTGTGGGATGAATTAAAATGAATATAGTTGACCCTTGAACAACATGGTTTTGAACTCTGTGCGTCCACTTATATGTGGAGCTTTTTCAATGGAAACTAGTCTGAGGCTGGTTGAATCCACGGACATGGAAGAACCAGGGATAGGAAGAACCATGGAGAAGAAGGGCCAACTATACACCCAGATTTTTGACCGTGGAGGGTTGGCAACCCTAACCCCACACTGTTCAAGGGTTAACTGTACACTGCTACAGATCATACAGAAGAACTATTCTGAGATCTAAAACTTCAGGGTTTACAGTCCAAATAAGAAATAGTAAAACGGAAACAAACTTAGGAAAAGCACATATCTGTATATCATTCCCATTCCTCCTGAATTGTTTTACCAAGAACAAACATGTTGCAATATGGAAATAATGTATATTATGCATCACTTTATACTAAATCCACTGAATCTGGATCTTGCCATAATTACAAAATCAAACAAAAATTCAAGCAAAAAAATGACAACATTCCAGGTGAGGGTTATGAATGCAGCTATGCATCTTAAAATCTATGATTACTTTGTAATAAGCAAAGATCAGTATTCAGAAGTTTCTTGAGACCTGACTTGTAGGAACAACATCCCATACTCTGGCCTACTAAACAACTAACTGCAGAAAGCTAGCCCAATGGTTAATTATCTTGATCATATTAAAGCAAAGTAATCTAGTCTTTAAAAAATACTTTAATATAAACCTGTCCAAACTGTGATCAACTGATACAGTTTTAGGTGAAAAGAAAATCAATTTAGGATATATAGATGTTTTTCATCCTCTTCACTATAAGATGGTGGCTTAAAGAGATTTTAGAAGTTTGAAACTGAACAAGATATAGAATTATTTGTAGAAAGGGACTCCTAATAGCAGCTAAGGATATAAAGATTCCCCCAAATTGGCTTCTCTATGTGCCTTTCCGTTGATAACAATTTTTGTAGTAACCAGTTTGGTAATTTAACTCCTCCTCCTCTTCTGTTGCCTCCATTAATACACAACTCTACATGCATCAAGCTAGTGTTCAAAGTACAGGCTTTGTTCAAAGTATAGTGTTCAAAAATCTTTACCCTGAATGTAAATCCTAACCTCTTGGGAGTCTGATTTCTATTTGTTTCTCTAGAATTTTATATTATTATTCAGTAAAAGTCTTATTCATACAGTCATTTTTTTTCCTACTGGTATTCTATCCATATTCTGAACATTCCTGCTTCTGTGCCTCTGTTTTAACTGTTTGTCTCAAAATTTTTCTCCTCTTTCTACTTCCCCAATATCTACTCCCTCTGAGGACCAGTTCAAGCTCCCTAATCCTCTCACAAAGCTAGGAAGCTTGTCCACCACAGCCTATACTTAGCCTTTCCCCCTCACAAATCCAAAAGCAACTTCATGTCATCATTTGGGTCTAATACTATTGATTAGATAAAAGGAACACACTACTCACACACTTATCTTTTTTCCTCCTTAGATCTCCTTGAGGCACAGCCCAATTCAGAATACTGAAGTTTATTTATAGCAGACACTCAAATATGTCATCATGAATGATCCCAAACAGCCAATCAAGTTAGAAAATTAAAATTTGTGAGAATCAATACTACAGTAATATCTTTTAGTTTCATTGTTAGTCATTTATCTAACAACTCCAGTTACATGGAATACAGCTGAGAGCCAAAAAGAAAAAAAGATTTCTAAGCAGCCAACTAAGCTGTCCAGGGCCCAAACATGGACTGTTGGGTACTGTACTCAACTTAAAAATCTAGACCTGTCATCAAGGACTGCTGTTATCACGGAAAAAGATTCTGAAGTTTACATGCAAGAGTAAGACTTCTGGTTCGGATGACGGCAAGATTAACAAGAATCACAGTAATTTTTAGGCTGTCTTAGTGTCAACAGCAAGGATGGAGAAAAAGTTAACCAGGACTATTTAATTCTAGATTTTTTAAGGGAATTTCACATAGAAACTGAAGAAGATTCTGAGAAGAGAAATAAAGGTTGCAAAGATCTAGGAAAGAAGAGATGTTGAATGCTTTGACAAATTTAAGAATATTTATTTTGAAAAATGACTTAAGAGGATGTAACTGCTGACTTCAGATTCTTTTAACACTGTCATGTAAGAGAAACGGGAGACCATAGGTGGGAGGTAGACATTAATGTAGAGTGACTTCAAGCAAAGTATTTATGCAAGACACAATGTATGAAAAACATATTAAAAAACAGTAAGTAGTTTAGTTCACACTACAGTGAAGGATTTGGGTTGCACAAGAATGTTTTATTAGCTAAGGAAGCAAACTGGTTTCTGTAAAACAATCACTTCTGGAAAAGAAGAGAAACTATTAATACACAAGTAGAGAATATTTCCTTCTGGTTAGAGATCATTAATTAAAATCTCTAGGAAAGAAGGGAGTTTGCATATTTTACTTTTCTCTTTTATATGCAGTTCTAAAGTCATGTTGCTTGAGAGAACATAAATCCAGAAAGTTATGAGATGCTACAGGTTGGGGGTGGGGGGGAACACTAAGAAATGGTGAATGCATAAATTTGCACTGCAGAAAGAGTAAACAAGAAAGCATAAAAACACACAGTCCCATATATGATTCTGGACAGAGCAAGACAGAGATTCAGGGTTTCCCATTTTGGGATGACTGTGTGGCACATAGGAAAGATGAGGAAACCTAGGTCTCACAACAGCCTTCAGAAATTTGCTTGGCATTCCTGAGAATCCAGACTGTGAGACTGAATATTCTTCAAGGTACCTTCCTTCAGTAATGGCTATTAAAGGTGACAGGTGAGACACTAAGACTGCAAGATTAGGAATTAAAAAAAAAAGACCAGGGGCACATGGCAGTAAAATTCCCTGTATTTTCCATTTCATTTACTAGTTTAGAGATATGCTCTTTGTCGTCCTAAACCTTTTGGATTTTCTCAACTGAGGTTCAGTGAAGAATTAAGTCCTAACTGCCCTAAGGTAGTGGAGCTCACAGTGGGATACCTGGACCCCTGGGAGTCCTTGACACTCCTGAAGGGCCCATGAGGTCCTCCATTCGCCAACTACCTATTTGTGTGAGGTTGTATTCTCGTCATCAGTTCAGTTCAGCTGCTCAGTTGTGTCCGACTCTTTGCAACCCCATGGACTGCAGCACGCCAGGCCTCCCTGTCTGTCACCAACTCCTGGAGTTTACTCAAACTCATGTCCATTGAGTCTGTGATGCCGTCCAGTAGCATACTGGGCACCTACCAACCTGGGGTCCTATCTTTTTGCCTTTTCATACTGTTCATGAGGTTCTCAAGGCAAGAATACTGAAGTGATTTCCATTTCCTTCTCCAGTGGACCACATTTTGTTAGAACTCTCCACCAATACCCATCTGTCTTGGGTGGCCCTACACGGCATGGCTCATAGTTTCATTGAGTTAGACAAGGCTGTAGTCCATGTGATTAGATTGGTTAGTTTTCTGTGATGGTGGTTTTCAGTCTGTCTGCCCTCTGATGGAGAAGGATAAGAGGCTTATGGAAGCTTCCTGATGGGAGAGACTGACTGAGGAGGAAACTGGGTCTTGTTCTGATGGGTGGGGCCATTCTCTTTGTAGACTTCAACAAAACAACACACAAAAGACTTGATGCAGAGGGCGACACAAGAATCCAGCTGTCTTCTACTAAGCACAGTGTAAAGACAATTTTCAAAATGTAACAAAATGACACTCTTCACACTGGAAAATAGCTTTTTGTCTTGGGAAAATGGTCAACTTCCAGAAAAACTGCATTGTTTACCCTAATATAAATGAATTTATCAGGGTTATTCTACAATCAATTAATAATGATTATTATTAAGTTTAATAAGTTTAATAAGTTTCTCAGCTTTAATCTATAGTGATAGTGATAGTGGTAGCTATAAGCCACATAAGCAAAGGTTCTTTGAAGTCTCTACATATCAATTGTATACAATAAAGTACTTCTTTTTTACGCAGAAGATGGGAAAATAAAGAAAATAATCATGCAAATAACTTACTGTGGTTCAGATGAGAAACTGCCATTAAAAACTAAGTGACAGGATATTGAACTGGCATTCACTGAATGTAAATGACAGGACTGGGAGCAAGGTCGCATCAAGTGCTCAGGACTAAATCATACTTTTAGAATAAATTAATCAACTATCAGATCAAGTGACTCTATGGTACTGACATTCATATATTTTAATTCACATGTATACTTTAGAAATACTGTTTGTTTTTCTTAAAAACATAGTTTCTGGAGCATTTCTACTTAGATTCCACAGCCTGAGCATTTGCTCAAATATATTCCCCTACACCTTACACCTAGGGTACCTCTGTTGAAAATACTGTATGATAAAAATGAATCTTTTCTGTTACCACATTTTATGTCATGGTCGCAGGAGCGTCAGTGTCTAAAATAATATTAAAACTGAACAAACACACAACAATGTACTTTTATAAAATGACTTTACTGAGGTCATACAAGGTATTTTCACTATACTTACCGTATCCCATATCTGAAGTTTTATCTGTTTTCCATCAATAGTTATCATTCGAGCACCAAACTCAACACCTGAATAGAACAGAAAGTGTTTTGTTATGCAAATTAGTGGGAATACATTTCACATTTAAGGATTTTTTTTTAAAAAAGGGTATTTCTAGGACATGCTATGCCAAATGATACAGATTAACAAATATAGCTCCCATCCTTATAAAATGTATAAGTTAAGGCAGAGGTATTCATAACACATAGGCTAAGAATATAATTAAACACTAAGGTATCTGAGTCTTGTGTAGTCAAAACACCAACTGTGGCCTTCATGTTTTGCAGGCTCGAAAATATTAAAAATAATTAGAAATGAGATCCAAGAACCAATTTCTTAAAAACTATTAATGTGGTTTAACAATCACTAAAATGGACAGATGAATTTCAACATCATAGTCTTAGTTCCATCACGGGTTATCAACTAGGAAAGAAATCTCCAAATTCATTCACTAGAGATGACCACTGTTTAAACATATTTTCAGACATCGCACCATGAATAAATACACATAGAAGCATACAGTTTTATATAGATGGGAACACATAAATGCTGTTCTGCAATTTGCTTTTCAGTCACTATGTCATAAACATTATTCCACACCACAAAGTACTTTTACAATAAAAAAATTATATAAAATTATACCATTATTTTTGATGGCCACATAATAGTCCTATATGTTGTGTATCTTTAGGTATACATGCATTTCATTAAGTTGGTACTCTATTGCTACAAATTTTGGTTGTTTTCAAATCTTCACTAAGTAGTTAATGCTGCAATGTATTTTCTGCATATATTTTTCAACTTATGATTATGATTTTTGGCAAATTACAGGAGACAGAATTGCAGGTTAAGGGAATACAATCTTTACACTTATCAGCTTACTACTTTGGCTTTTTTCCTTGCATTTACCATCTTTTGAAAATACTCATTCAATCATGAAAATAGGAGGAGGAGAAAAAGAGGGGATAATTTCATAAGACCAAACAGCTATAAAGGACACTCTGCAAGAAGTCTATCACTTACATTACACCAAATCATTACTGCTTGGAGTGTGTTCTTTCAGTATTTAGATCAGAGTCAGGGCGACGGAGAGACACACATGGTCCCCAGAAACCAGATGTCATCCTGGCAGAAAAGCAGCTTTTAGTTGCCCAGGGAAGGGCACACTGCCCAGTGCCAGAATTTCATTTCAGCATCTCCTATAATTCCCCCAACTGTGATCAGGAAGGTGAGATAGAAAGGTGATTTACCCTTTCAGGATATGTAACTTGATTGAGTTTTTATTCTGTATTTTATTATTTATTCCATACTAGGGGCAAAGTCAATACAAAGAAATTAATGACATGTTTCTCAGATTCAGAAATACAGGAAAAGCACAGAGAAAAGACCTAAGAGTCAGGATGTACTAGAAAGAAAAATGCAAGACTGTACAATTAACCTCATATAAAACCACTACAGTGTTTACACATCTACCTATCAGTATGCATATATTCATATACCATCTATGCCACAGGGTGGGGGAATACCCACAACAACAATCCACCAGCTTACTCAGTGACATGAAAATGAGTGGCTGAGGAAACAAACTAGTGGCTAAGGACAGTACAATGCTCTTTGAAATGCCCACTATTTAAAAGGAATGTCCTAAAGTACAAAATTCTACAGATCAGCAAGATAGTTAACAAAATGGAAGCCTTTTCATGAATCAATTGTAGCCACAGAGAGAAATCCTGTTTTTCCTCCCATTGTCATGGAAAGGCTTTTAACCACAATCCAAAAACATCTGCATTGCTCAGTGGGATTCAAGATTTCTTAAATCCAATTCATAATGTCAAATTTGACGAAAAACAATGGCAAATTAGAAACAGACCCTTGACTGACAGCATGGATGGGTAGGCAAGGCAAGCAAGGACCAGCACCCTGAGCAGAGGGATGAAGGTACTCAAACTGACTGGCAACCATTCCGTCCTTTGACAGGAGGATGGCTGTTATGGTTTCTGCTTTCCAGCCTCTTAGGATGCTTCACTCCTGCCCATTTCCAAGTCCACGTGCCCACCCTCTTGTGAATTCTACATAAAACTCCAGACACTCTAATACATCCCTTTGCTTAACTCAGCCCACAGTTGAGTTTTGGCATATTTAGCCCTTTATTCAAAGTATACACACAGAGACTACTGATGCTTAAGAAGTCTTCAAAGATTTTGCCTCTAAAAAACACACCTAATTTAAAAACCATGTTATATGAAAATCAAGACTGTTTCTAAAGCAGGAAAATACAGAAAGACTGCCATTTTAACTTCACTTATTAATAGGGTCAGGACAGAGAACAAAAACAAGAGGCCAAGAAACTAGTTTTAAAAGGCTACTACTATATTATCCAGGAACGAGATAAGAAAAAACCAACAAGCACAGCTGATTACTGAAAACTATGATTTCTGTTTTCCTATCAAGAGAAACAGAAACAATGCAATTTTAGCTTCATGAAAACATAACTCTTTCCAATTCACCTTCTCATAACTGGGTTCATTCAGCGCAGGCTTTACCTTTGTATTCTATGTGGTAAAAGAAAATGCTGAAAGCTGAAGTGTCCTAGAAGTTTTAGAAACAAACAAAAACCCAAAACCTTACACATCTTTTCTGGACTGTAAAAATTGTAAATCATTTTAGTTAAGTATATATTTGTATGTGTGTGTGTGTGTGTGTGTATGCTTAAGAAGCTTATTTAGAAAGTTTTCTTTCTTTTTTTTTATGAGATAAACCATCATCCCCTACGCCCTTGAGCCTCTCTTCCCAGATACATTTTCAATTAACAGCCAATTCTGGCTGCCAGAGAAATTATCTGTGAAGCCCAAGGCCAGGCCTCATTTACCTGACACTGTCAGGGAGTGATGCTTAGTTTTTCAGATGTTACTCACTTCCAACCTTCCAGGACAAAACACTCTGAGCGTAAATACACACTTTCTAAATTACCTCTGGATCGTGATCATCCTTGTAGAGTAAGTGCTTGCATCCTTGCATAGTAAACATTTATTTAGTATTCAACAATCAATACCTACTAATTGTGTGACCCTGAGCAAGTTACTATATCTCTTCTGTTTTAGTTTTTCTTATTTGTAAATGGTATTAATGATATCTATCTCATAAAATTTCTTCAAGATTAAGAGTTATTACATATGTGGAATCTAAGAAATGATACAAATGAACTTATTTATAAAAATGGAAATACAGACACAGAAAACAAACTTATGGTTATCAAAGGGGATGTGGGGGAGACATAAATTAGTAAGAGTCTGGGATAAACACAGACACTACTATACATAACATAGGTAAACAACAGAGACCTACTGTATAGCACAGAGAACTATACTCAAGACCGTAATAACCTATAATGGAAAAGAATCTGAAAAAGAACATATATATGTATATATGTATAACTGAATCACTTTGCTGTACACTTGAAACTAACATAACATTGTAAGTTAATTATACTTCAATTTAAAATAAAGTTACCACATGCCTTAGTTACCATATACTTACTGCCTGGCACACAGTAGTATTTTGTATGGATCCATTATCATTATTATTTCATACTGTACACCAAGATTTCTAACTAATGATGACACGTCACTCATGAGGGGACTACTGATGACAGCCCCAATGAGAAAGGGCCCCCTGCCAGAACCAGGGCACCGTGGAGGTGCAGAGGCAGAGTGAGGCTCCTCTCCTGAAATGGTGCTGCCAAAGCGGACAGCAGGGCTGGTATCAAGCAAACAGCCATAAGGAGCCTTCCTCAGACTGTCTTGAGAAAAAAAAGAATCTACTCCTGGAACTTAGAAACTGCAGAGGTTCAAAGCAGAGACTGGTGGGGAAGAAGGCCTGATACTCCTAGAAACAAAAGGAAAACCTTACATAAAAAAGTAATTCCTTTATTTTCTATGAAAAATAGACAGGAAACACCATGCTTAAAGATAAAACACTAGAGGATTTAAAATCACACTGACAAAAAGAATACACTGCCCTCAACTTATAAATTATTCTAGAAATTTTGGTTATAAATTACAAAAACAAAACTATAGATATTAGCAAAAACAAAAGGTACAGATTATTAGCTAAGAAAATATGACTTACAGATAAGGCCAAAATGTCTACCTAGAACATGCAAAATAATTAAACAATAATAATGGTGGGAAAAACTTGTTTGCAATAGCAACAAAATCCATAAAATACAAAAATAACATCAAAGCACAAGACCTTATGTAAAACTTTACTGAAGAGTATTTTAAAAGCTGGAATAAAAGAAAACATCTTATGTGTATAAATAGCTAATCTTAATATAGTAAAAACATAAACTGTCTGCAAACTAGTCCATAAATTTAATATATTTCCTACCAAATTTTAAAAGCCTCACTAAAAATTTTGCAATTTGGCAAACAGACTAAAGTTCAACTGGAAAACAAATATACAAAAATAATTAAGAAAATTCAGAAAATTTTTTAGAAATTTAGAAAATTTTTAGAAAAAGAAAAACGTCAATCCCACATTAAGTTAACTAGAAAGTGACTGTAAATGCCAGTATGATACTGCCTCATGAAACAGAAAAAAAAGACCCCAAACAGGCTGACATACATACAGATTTAGCAGGTAACAAAGGCTAAATCAAATAGGAAAGAAAGAATGGCTTATTTAATTAATGGTGTGGGGCCACAAGTTATCTAGGGATTAAAGAAAATAACCTACATGACCATATACCAGATGGAAATATAAATTTATAGTATGAGAAGAATATTTTAAAGAATATGTATATAATTCATACACTTGAAAGGGGATCCCTTCCTTAGTAAGGCTTGAAAGTCATAACGAAAAGCATCAATGGATTTGACTAAAGAAAACTAGTAGCAGAGAGGGCAAAGATAAAAACACAATTCAAAGAAAAGACAGAAGTGTTTCTTAAACATATTTTAAGAAGTTCAGCCGCACTAAAAACTAAAGAGTTGAAAAGTCAAATAGCCACTTTTCTCCCTCCAATTCACAAATATTAAAGCCATACATAAGCTTCAGTCAAGAAAAAGATAAGAACAGGTACTTTAGTACATTCGCAGAGGAAGAGAAAATGAGAACAGCTTTGTGTGTGTGTTTATGATATATTTAAAAACTCTAGAAGGTGATACACATACCAAACTCTTCACAGCGATTGCTGGAGGGCCAAAGGCAAGTTTACATGGGGAATTTAACTTTCTTTGGGTTTTTACAGTGTTTTCATAACAATCACAACCTGTCAGGAAAATATCTTTATGTTCTAAGATCAGGAAAATGGTCTTTGTGAGATATGAACCAGATGTTCACAAGGTCTTTTAAGCTATCTTCCTAGTTCTTGGCAATGACATTCTAAATAACTTTATCAGAAAATTGAACCCCAAATAAATGAGGCATACTTTTAATTGATCTCCTGTGGAGCATCTGATATGGGAAATGATACCACCTTTTCCCCAAGAGTGTACTTTCATTTTCAGTAGTCACTTCTTAGAGGCTGATGGTTTAAAGTGGGGGAGAGAGCAAGCAAGGTGTAATGAACATGTAAATAAATGGCCTAGCTTCTGGATCAGTATTTGTCAAACTGTCCACTAGTAGGCAGTAAAATAAACAAAGTGGGAACGAGTGGGCTATAACTAAGAGGGGGGACAAGGCAGCTGAGGGGGTACACAGGAGTAATTATAATGACATAATTATAAGGCTTAGAATTAAAGCTGGGTAAGGGGAGAAGTAAGAAAGCAAGAGGGGTGAGAGTACAAAGATGGCAGAATCAATGGATTTTACGTCTGATGGGGTAAATAAACTTTTAGCGTCGGGAACCAGAGGGTGTGTGAGCTGAAAGGACGGCAGGGGTGGTCAGATAGCCAGGTGCATGAATCCAAGACTCTGGAGTAGTTCCAGACTCTGGTGACAGAAAGGTCTTGGTCAAGACTGCAGGCGAGGAGCTCAGTGGAAGCAGGATCACAGAAGAAGCGCAAGTAAAGGAAGCAAGAGGCAAGGATGTGTGTGGGCGTGTGCACAGAGTCAACAATGTGAAGCCTATTTTCACCTGGGGAATCCACACACATATTCACAAAAGCCACTGATCCAGTGATTCTCAGCCTTTAATGTTCAAGTGAATCACCTGGAGACCCTGTTGAGATGCAGAATGGGAGCCAGTAGATGCTGTAACAACTCCCAGACGATGCTGATGCTGCTCTTCTAGAGGAACAGCCTCTGAGCCATCCTCTGGATAGCAAGGCTGGAGTCTGGATCCTCAGTGAAATTGTGCCCAGGAAGCTATTTATAGAAAGCTCTTTGATTCCTGGCATAACAATTCTCACTGAGATAGCAGTCAGAGGGTAAGGAACATTTTATACAGTCTTCCCTTGCCTTTTATTTCCTCTTTGCTATCAGTTAATAATTCTGCATCATGACCCAACCTTAACCTTGTCACCTTTCTCTATTCATCAAGCAAAAGGCAAGTATGCAGCAGAATCAAGACACTGTCTCATGCCTACTTTGGCAATCATTCTACACTCCTAGAAAAAGTATGTACTAAGGACCTTCTAAATTATTTCTATGTCAGAAAAATAAATTCTTGTGATGGGTGTCATGAGTATAGTAGTCAATGTCCAACCAGAAAAATAGAAACCATACTTAAGTATTTAAAACAGAGGGGATTTAAAGTAGGGAACTGGTTACGTTGAAAGCAGGGCTGGGAAACCCAAGGAGCAGAACATAATGCAACCCAGAGATCAGGAACAGCCGGAAGCTGCTGCTGTCCCCAAGCTGGGGGGCAGAGAGAGAAACCAGGATTTCCAGAGCCCAGGAACCAGACCACCAGTGACTCTGACAGGCAGGGGCTGTACTGAAGCCATGGAAGACACACAGTAAACCCTGGTAGAGAGGGGAGAAGACCCTCGGCTTCTTTTTGCTTTTCTCCTCTGAACTCCCAGGGCCTCCCATCAGCGAGCCCAGAGGCAAGCCAGCCTGTGCAGTTACATGAGTTATGGTTTGCTGAGAACTCCCTCAGATCTACTTCCCCATCTCTCTGACAGCAGCGAGGCTCAGGCCTATCCTCCCTACCGGGTGTGCTTCAACGAAAAGGAAGGCATTTTTGACAGTACCGTATAAAAAAACAACTGGCTAGCTGTCTTGGGACCGAGTCATGCCTAAGAGGTGGCCTCAAAGTGCAGACCTACTAAAGAGCAGATTCTACAAAAAAGGAGCTCACCCAAGTTAAAACGCATCATGAGAACCAGCATGAAAGAGCAGCACCGGTCTTACCCATCATTAGTGGATATAATTAAAACTACCAAGATGAAAATGGAATCTGCATGTTCTTACTATAAGTAGTCAGTAAGGAAAGATGTTTAATATATCCACAAAGTACATTAGGCTTGGTTGAATACCATCAACTGATCTAATAATCTGATTTATAAACTGTATCTTCGATTCGGTACTTTAAAATATACACAGGATATGAGAATCAACTTGTTATGAATAGTGAGTTAATGATACCTATAGAAAACAAACAGTCACTGGCTGAAAATACACATTAAGCTATCAGTTGTAAAGTTTAACTAGATTTCCAATTACCTTATTTCTACATGGTTGACTCTACTGCAGCCATAGAAGAGGAAATCTAGATTCTTTAGCTTTCGGGGTGTAATTTTTTAAAACAGCTTAAGAACCCTGGAATAGCACACTTATTTAAAGTTTTTAGTTTTTCACTCAATTTTATCCTCTTGCATATTAATGAATAATATCACTAAAAACAACCAGTAGAACAGTAATTAACAGCTAAAATTTGTTGACCATTTCTTACCAGAGACTCTCCTTTATTCTCCACAATTGAGGAAACTACAAAATGCTTGATGGTAGTTTCCCTGGATTAATAATTACAGGCAGGCCTGGAGCACTTACCACACTGCTAGGCACTATTTCAATGCATCACATTTATTAACTCACTTACCATTCATAACGATTTTGTGACATGGTCCTACTACTTTTCTCATCTTACAGACAAAGAAACAGGCATGGAGTGGGGAAGGGGTGTGTCCAGCTAGTGGCAGAGCCCTAACCCAAACTCCGACAAACTGGTCCACAGTCTCTGCTCTTACCCCTCCCTGTCTTGACATACACTGAGATACACTGTCTCTCAATCTTCTGTTTCATCATTAAATACAATCAAGATCAAGTATGATTGTCTGCTGCATTCCAACGACGCTTACAGAGTTGTGTAATATTATTTTTACTGTAGACAGATATTTTAAAGCCAGAGATGGAGACTAAACTCCAGCACAGCAACAGATCTAGTTTCACTGATTTCTGACTCCTCACTAATGCAATGAGCCCTCTAGCATATTCCATGTCCACTACCCCAAACTTGTGAATGCTTCTCATCTCTTTATAACACTTACCAATAGTAAGGTCATGTACTGGCTGAAACCTCTTGTCTGTAAACTGTAGCAATAAGCATGATTTACCAACACCTGAAAGTTAAAAGAAAAAAAAAATTGAGAAAAATTCACATAAATTAAGAAATACTTCATAAAAGCACTTGGAAGAGAGACATTCAGGGTTCCTGGTGCTCTGCCATGCTTTCTCAGTGCTCTACCACTGATCTTAGTGAAAGGTGGTGACCAATCCAAAACATTCCTTTTCATCCTTCATGTTCATTCAACATTTCAACCTGAAAGATGGGAGTGGCAGGAACTCCCAGAAGACAACCAAGCAGCCTTTACCACAGAATTCATGCAGTGAATCCTGCACTCTTGCTTTTTCTGTAGTGAAAACATTTAAAAAACACAGCACTTTCCTCTTTTTATAGTTTATTTTACCTTGGTCTCAAAAAACGAATAAAGAAACAAGTGTCTGGGATCTACTTTAGTGGGAAAAGCTGCTTGTTCAATCTTCTGGCTGATTCACTATGAAAGTGAAAATCACTCAGTCGTGTCCAAGTCTTTGTGACCCCCATGGACTATACAGTCCATGGAATTCTCCAGGCCAGAATACTGGAGTGAGTGGCCCTTCCCTTCTCCAGGGGATCTTCCTAACTCAGGTCTCCTGCATTATAGGTGGATAGATTCTTTACCAGCTGAGCCACAAGGGAAGCCCTGATTCACTTTGCTGCTGCTGCTAAGTCGCTTCAGTCGTGTCCGACTCTGTGCGACCCTATAGACGGCAGCCCACCAGGCTCCACTGTCCCTAGGATTCTCCAGGCAAGAATACTGGAGTGGGTTGCCATTTCCTTCTCCAGGGCATGAAAGGGAAAAGTGAAAGTGAAGTCGCTCAGTCGTGTCCGACTCTTAGCGACCCCATGGACTGTAGGCTCCTCCGTCCACGGGATGTTCCAGGCAAGAGTACTGGAGTAGGGTGCCGTTGCCTTCTCCTTGATTCACTTTGGGATCGACTTTAATCTGAATGGTATTCCTTCACTCTTATCACTGAAGTCTTGAATAACTTCCCTATTTTCAAATTAAAGGCAAAATTTCTATATACATCCTACTTGCCCTCTGAGAACTGAATACTGAATACCACACCACTTCCTACTCATTTTCAGGCCCATAACCTTACAGGAGACCAAATCTGCTTACTTGGTAGCATCATGTACTTATGAGACACAAAGGCAGTCATCATTCATTCATCCATTCACTTATTCAAAAAGTCTCTAGTGAATGCTAACTATGCACATGGAAAACTGATACGCTTGCTTCCTTACAGTCTAGCACAGGGAGAGAACTTAAGCAGAACAAATGCCCAAATAATCTGTATGAACTGTAACTTAAAACAATTACAATAACTGCCATCTGAAAGAAGAAAATAAAGTACTAGGAAGAAGAGTAACAGAACAGACGTCATTTAGACTGAAGGGCTGAAGAAGGTCTTTCTTAAGTGACACAAACTGAACGGTTCAATGTCTTCTAGGTTTTTCACTCAATGAGAGAAGGACAATGAATACCTTGTCACTTGCCACCTGTCTTAAGGCAGAGAGAAGTCACTCAATAATTTTGCTGAATGACTGGCCTTAGTGTCAAGTGTCAAAATGAACAGTAACCAATCAAAGATAAATTCTGTATGTGTAAGTTATATAGGTTCTGTGTGTGTGTGTGTGTGTGTGTGTGTGTGTGTAGAGAGAGAAAGAGCTTTTTTTTTTTCCACTTTTGTTTTTTTTTTTAAAAATGTTTGGGCCTTACAGGGCAGTGTATGAGATCTCAGTTTCCTTTGCAGTGGAAGCACAGATTCTTTTTTTTTTTTTTAATAAATTTATTTATTTTAGTTGGGGGCTAATTACTTTACAATATTGTAGTGGTTTTTGCCATACATTGACATGAATCAGCCATGGGTTTACATGTGTTCCCCATCCTGAACCCCCCTCCCACCTCCCTCCCCATCCCATCCCTCTGGGCCATCCCATTGCCCCAGCCCTGAACATTTGTCTCATGCATCGAACCTGGAATGGTGTTCTGTTTCACATATGATAATATACATGTTTCAGTGCTATTCTCCCAGAACGTCCCACCCTCACCTTCTCCCTCAGAGTCCATAAGACTGTTCTATGCACCTGTGTCTCTTATTCTGTCTCACATATAGAGTTATCGTTGCCATCTTTCAAATTCCATATATATGCATTAGTATACTGTATTGGTGTTTTTCTTTCTGGCTTACTTCACTCTGTATAATGGGCTCCAGTTTCATCCATCTCAATAGAACTGATTCAAATGTATTCTTTTTAATGGCTGAGTATGTACCACAGCTTCCTTATCCATTCCTCTGCTGATGGGACATCTAAGTTGCTTCCATGTCCTGGCTATTGTAAACAGGAAGCACGGATTCTTAACAGCTGGACCACCAGAGAAGTTCCCCATACGGTTGTGTTTTATGAAGTATTTTATTTGTTCAAAGTTTTTTGAATGTTTTAAGAGTCTAGTTAACTGAAAATAAGTTGGAATTTCAAAACATTTGACTTTTCTTCTCTTGTATTCACAATTTCTCTTTTATATTACAAAAGGCACAAACCCATTAGATTTCTAATACCCCTTCGACAGCCTTGCAGGTCTAGGAGAGAAAGGAAAATTATTATTTATTAAGTGTTAAAGTACAAAACAGGTGAGCAACTGAGACATGAATCTTCTGTTCTGCTTTTAAAAAGAGACTTTATTTTTAAGAGCAGTTTTAGGTTCACAGTGAAACTGAGCAGGAAGTACAGCAAGTTCTCATAGCCTCCCTCCCCAGGGTAGCACAGCCCCCTTCACTACCAGCCTCCTGCACCAGAGCTGTAACACTTGTTACAACTGATGAACCTCCCGTGACACACCATCACTCAAAGTCCACAGTTACATCTGGGTTCATTCTCGGTGTTCTTCATCCTATGGATTTTGACAAATGTATCATGCATCCACGGTTACAGTGTCACACAGAATACTCTCACTGCCCTAAAAATCCCCAGTGCTCCATCAGTTCTGCCCCTCACCACTCATCTGTTTCTTGCTCCGCAGTCCTGCCTCTCTCTGTTGTGTGGCTGGAATCATATGGTATGTAGCTTTTCCAGATTGGCTTCTTTCACTTAGCAACATGCACTTAAGATTCCTCTTTTTTCTTCATTTCTATTTTTAGCATTCAAAATTTCCCCATATGGTAAAGAAAAAAGTTATAATTAGAAATCACAGATTTTATTACTGAGGGACCTCAAGAATCATCTCACAGTCTGGTAATTACTTCAGTGATACAAGAACTTGAAACCCTCTTCTTATCTCACAACAGAGTATGGATTGCTCTGGTAATAGCAATACCACTTACTCTGACCAAGTACTGACTTCACTTTCAAAACACCATATTCTTTCTTCAGGTAACCAAAGTATCTTTCAAAGCAGAGAATATATCCAAGTGCCACTATGGTGTTTCTCAGGTGTCCTTAGTCACTCATCTTTCGATCATTTGTCAGGATTAGTTAAGTTCACAGATAGCTTATCTTATTCAATGTATGTTGACTTTTACCATTTTAATTCTGGATAAAATACTTGGGGATTTCTGGCTCACAATCACAAACACTTTCCCAAACTGCCAAACTGAATTAGCTAGGCTTTCTCTCCGTCCTCTATTTGACCCAGAAACATGATCTATTTGTGCCATAAAATATTTCTATATAATTTATCTACCTACAACCTTCTTGAAAATGACCACTTCTGGCTTTTTCAGGCTGTAATCATCTCCTTAGTCCCTTAATTCTGTGACAACTGTTCCTCTTCTTAAATACTGGAGGTTTCACCACCATTTCATCTTTGGTTATCTTTTCTCTTCAGCTGACAGAAGTAACCCAGTCCTATAGCCCCAATATACATCTATAAATTGGTGATTACCAAACCCATCCCTCTAGCTGCCAGCTTAATTAATTTCATTCTCATTATATCGAACTGCCTTCTGAACATGTTCACTTTAATTCTTTCAGGTTGGGAATGCAAATTTGTAAAACCTAATCCATCCTGTTTCATGTTCCTGCCTACCATTCTTCCAACAACTCAAGAGTCACCTTCAGTATTTCTTTATCTCTGGAGTTGGTTCCCAATGGATCACATCAACAAGAAAATCACTTAATTCCTTTTCTTCCTACAGCTAATGGCTCACCAATCCCACCAGTTCTCTCAGAAATACCTTGAATTCCATGCTTTCCCCTCTTAATCCTCAGTGCTCCAGTTCTGGCTCTCAATAAGACATGGTCTTTCTGCCTTCAACCTTTGCCTCAGATCTATTTGTATAAACCTCTGAAAATTTTTGCTAAAATGCACATATATAAAATTTAAGCCCTCCAAAATAGTAAACAAGGTTCTTTGAGAAATTGTTATCTAGAGAGCCTGTGGTTAAGCACAACATATCACCTTCTGTCCTATGAAATGACTGGCATCTCTTACTAAGGAACTTGTCACTCCTTGGCAATTCTACACTCATGCTTAAAGATTCCAATGCTTTCTTCACTAAAGCATTCCTGTTCCAAAGATGCTATCAATCCCCATGCAGAACTAATATGGGGATTAGTTCCTTGGGTTTCCACAGTATTTCCTTTATGCCTCAAAACCCTGGTTAGAATCCTAGCTCTGTCACTTAGTAGCTGTAACATGGGGCAAGGAAACTGACCTTTCTGAGCTTTAAAATTCTATCTACAAAATGGGGGAAATTCCTATACTTTCTTTGGTGCACTGTTTCAAGAATCAGATGAAATAAATGTAAAAGGGCCTCTGTACATTGAGAGTTACCTGTGTCCAGTTTATAAACCTTCTCTGAGCTATATATTTAGGCATGTGCCTTTTTCTATAAGCACAATATACTTCAATAAAAATGAAAACACTGTAATGGTCTTTCTGATGAATCAACTTGACTAGGCCCTTTCCAATTACTGGGTGCTGCTGTGAAGGCATCTGGTAGATTTAAGTCCATCCACAGTTTCATAAGTTTCATTCTTTTGTATGTGGCTGTCCAGTCTTCCCAACATCATTTAATGAAGACTGTCCTTTCCCCACTGTATATTCTTGGCTCCTCTGTCATAAATTAATTGACCACATATGTATGGGTTTACCTCTGGTTTCTTTATTCTGTTCCAGTGATCTATGTCTATGCCGATACTAATACTATACTGTTTTGAGTACAACAGCTTTCTAATATAGCTTGAACTCAGGCAGCATGGTGCCTCCAAATTTGTTCTTCTTTCTAAAGATTACTTTAGCTACTCAACCACTCTTTAGTAGAAATTGCTGCATTTAACGGCTGTTAGAGTTTCTACTGTGAAGTCACCTTACCTTCTTATTTTACTCAGGGTCCAATACACTGTCCTCAGTAGGCCTAAGTGTTGTGGTGAGAATTAACTAACCTGATTACAACATCAATGCCAAACAATTACAAGTAACACTCATTAAAAATGTAGATTCCTAAAACTTCGCCCCAGAGATTCTGATTCAGTCTTTGGTTAGGCCAAAGAATCTAATCAATAAACCTCCAGTGATGTTTTTAGGCAATGGAGCCTTCTCCACAAAGAGTACTGGTGTAAGTGCTAGGTATTCTACTGAAGTTTATTTTTCTAGTTCTAAACCAACTTCCACCAATTTCAAGATAATTTCAAAAAACTGATGACTGCTCCATTTTAAAAATCTTAAGACAGTTTAAAATATGTGGGGAAAGCAAAGATCCAAAGTTACATCCAACTTTTATCCTGAAATCATAGCTACACACTGTCATCTAGATGCTGCGTCCTCAAAAGCAGAATGAACCAGATGTTCTACAAATGTCTTCATGACTGAAAGTAATGCACTGAAGAACTCTATGTTTTAAAGTCATACCAAAGAACTGACAGACCTCAAACACAGATTATGCAGAGAGGTGGCAATTTGGTGTAAATATTTGTGGCTTATTTTGCAAACAGAAAATTTTATTCTTCATTCTCACATTCCAAACCAAGAAACCCGTGAAACATGACAAAACAATGGGGTCTGCTCTTTTAAATAGAAAACTGACAAACTCAGCAAGATACATTAAAAAGAATACAAGCTTTATAGTTGTGACACCAGTGTTCACCTGTATTATTTCATAACTTGTAATCTCAGACAAAATTAGTTATAGAAACTAAGCTCCATTTCCACATCTGTAAAATGGGAAAAAGAAAAACATGGCATTTCTACTTCAAAGGAATATCGTAAGGTTCAAATTAAAAAACTTTGAGTTTTACATATTCAAAAATTTTAATGAAAACGTTAGAGGATTCTTCAAGATGAATACAGTTGAGGAGCAAACTCTCCAACCAAACTGATCTGACCTTGAGTTCATATTTTTAAATATCTAGTTTCTACAACTGAGGAAAATATTCACAATCTATAATCGTCTTTTAAATAAAATGACCTCAGAGTTGTTTTCATGCTGCTGGTTTCCCACACATCATCCCCCTTGCGTCTGAGACAGCAATCCTCTCATTTACTGCGAGCAGACACTGATCTGGTGCTGACCGGAGTGGGTTAAAGGGACATGTCTAAGTCCCAACTCCTGCAACTTCTGAATGTGCCCTAACTTGGAAAAAGATCTTTGCGGGTATAATTAAGGATTCTGAGATATGATCAGCCTGGATTCAGGCTGGGCCTAATTCCAGTGATAAATGGATACGCAGGGGAGAAGGTTGTCTAAGACAAAGGAGGGGACTGGACTTGTGCTGCCACAAACCCAGGAGCCCCCGGAGCCACCAGAAGCTGGAAGAGCAGCGAGGATTTCCCCTGGAGCCTTCAGAGGGAGCACAGCCCTGCCTATCCCTGGATTTCGGACTGCTGGCCTCCAGAACTGTGAGAGAATAGGTTCTTGTTCTGAGCCCTGAGACAAGTTTCTTAAAATTGTTATTCGGACTGCTGGCCTCCAGAACTGTGAGAGAATAGGTTCTTGTTCTGAGCCCTAAGACAAGTTTCTTAAAATTGTTAAGCAGCCCAAGAAAACCTACAAAAATGCACTTGTGAAGAGCAATTTTTCCTTCCTCCCTTTCCTTGGACTCACTGGTCTCTCAGTCTTGTTGACTCTGTCTCCAATAATTCCTACTGTAATCAGTAAAAAAATAAAGAGACTCAAACCCCAGAAATATTAAAATAAGGGAAGAGAAAACAGGGAAGACAGAGCATTTATTTGAGAAACCTCTCAGTGAAGGCTAAGAGGGCAGGGAGGAAGGCACTCTGGACCCTTCTATGAAATGGCCAAGCTTTCTCCATCTCCAGAGCACTGATGGATTCTACCAGCACTGCCAGACCAGCAACCCCTAAGGACAGGAACAAATCTAATTCTTTTGAAATTCTTCTCAGAACTATGCTTTACATCTGGTAAACTTTTACCATTGCAGCCTCCTGTATTTCAATGTACACCACCAATTTAAGAAACATTGGACTATATTTGGATCCCATGTGTGACAATGGTAGAAAAAGTTGTTCCAGGTCTCAAGGCCTTGTTTGCTTATCGTATCACGGTAATCATACATTCACTTTACTCAGAAGGCTACTGCAAGGAATAAAAGAAATGGCACGTAGAGAATAAAATGTAACAAACACATTTATGCTTCCTTCCCATCCCTGGCACCAAGTCAGACTAACACTTCATTGCATGCTGCGGCCACAGTGCTCTCTACATACTTCATTAAGCACCTCTTGTATCATACTTCTATTATCAGTTCACACATCTATCTGCCTCCCTTAGGATCGATAACATTTTGCATTTAGAAAACCACTCTGCTCTGTGGCCTGGCTTAGAATTAATAGATGCTCAGTGAATGCAGAATTTGTGTATTGAATGCTTGCTGAAGATCAAGCAGTGACATACATACTCACATTTTCTATATAATGACAAACTTAAGTCTACATTTTAAAAAGTCAATTTCTCAAAAAAATATTTATTCCCAACAGTAGCTTTTTCAGGTAGAAAAATGATGTTGGAGAATGAAATCATGACCACGTGACATTAAGAACTGCGTCTCTGACAGTATCCGCCCCCGATTAAGTGTAATTTCCCTCTGAAAACGTGAGGTCTCCAGGGAGTGTTCCTTCCTTCCATGCTCTGTCTCCGTCTTAGTGGCAGTGGCTGGGCCCTCCACCTTCTGTTCTGTATTCTTTAGAATTCTCTTAGTCCACTTCCCCATTACTCTACCCCCACATTAGAGTCAGTGGTTCTTTACACCAGACTTTCCCTGTTCAAACTCCTGTGTAATTTCCATCTCCTACTTGGAGTCTTATAACTAGTATGATTAATACATCCTTCATCAGAAGAAAAATTTAATTTGGTGAAGCTGAGGATTTTTTAATATAAGCCGAGTTTAGATATTCTTAGGAAAGACCTAGCTTGTGCAATATTTTCACAATAACAAAGCTAGGTGCAATTTATAACTTTTTAAAAATTAAAAAATAAAATGGAGCACGAACTAATTTACATAGAGAATAAATGACACAATATTAAATTTAATAGCAAGTAACATAGAAGAAATGTGGTTAAAAATAGCATCCCTTTCCTTTTTCTCCTCCCACTCTTGGGATTTTCTCGAACTAGTTTGTTTTAATGGTGGAAAACGGCTTACAGTGAGAAGAATCAGAATGAAGGAAACTGAAGTACACCTCTCAGAACCTTAGAAAGTCACAGCATGTCAGAAGCAAAGGGGTCCTCTGTGCAGTGTTCTCTAAACAGTAGGCTGCAACCAGTGAAATCAATTTACTGGATTACAACTAGCATTAAAAAAATGAACTAGAACAAAATAGCAAATACTAGACTCCAGGTACTCAATAAAGATAGGACAAGTGCTATACGCAAGCTATTGCCATACACACACACACACACACACACACACACACACACATATGCACTTACACACATATTTAAACCCTGGGCTGCAATGTAAGATGTATCTGTTATTGTGCTGATAAGACACAAATTTGGAAATTATTCTCCAGCATCTCATCCAATCACACACCCAGTGAAAGAACTCATCCACAACATTTATGCTAGGATTCACAGCAAACAAATCAGCTAAAGAATCTAGAACACTTCTGTTCTCTTTTAATGAATATTTACAAGGACAGGGATCAAGAAAAAAACAAGACTGAATCATCACAGTTGGGAATCTAACATAAACCAACCAACCAACCTACCTTGGGTACCATGAGTCATCTACTAGGTGACAATTCTATTGCATAACCGTCTTTGTAAAAAGATTTTTCAAATAGGTAAAATGAGGATGACTCTGTATCCTGGTTTGCCAGGGACAGGCTTAGTTACCCGTGGTGTCCTGATGAATTAGGGATCAGCCTGGATAATGAATTACATGCCTTCACTAAAGCGCTGATTCTCTGAAGTGTGCTCTCCAGAACAGCAACATCAGCAGTACATGGAAACTTTTAGAATGCAAATTATCAGCCCCACCCCAAACTTAATGAGTCAGAAACTCTGAGGTGGAATCCTTAAATCAGTGTTTCACCAAGCTCTTCAGGTGATTCTGATGTGCCTTGAAGTCCGAGAATCACTGGCCTAGCTATAGCCGACTAAAATGCTGGTCTCAGTGTCCAATCCTCTTTAGTTTTACAGCTACAACTAATATCACACCATTACCTGCTTGGTATAACAGATAAGTAACAGAAAATAGTGAAGATATGCTGCACTTTGGTACAGGTTAAGTTCAAAACAGGGTTATCCTGGTTTCCACTTAGAATCTCTGGCAATTACTCAGCTTAGAATAGTGAGACTACCTGATACCTGCCTAATACCCAAAGGACCCACTTCAATATGAACAAATAGTTTTTATTGCAGCTATGGACTTCTATAATTGAGTTCAAGCTAACACAGTCTTGTCTTATGTAAAATATATGCATGACTTTTGACATTTTGAAGGTGAAAACAAGCTCCCTTCTTCACACACAATCTTATTTGACCATAACAGTAAGCCTATGACATCAGTAAAGCAGGGATGATAATCACTTTTTTTTTTTTTTTTTTGCCACGCCACACAGCTTGTCGGATCTTAGTTCCCTAACAAGGGATTGAACCCGGGCCACAGCAGTGAAAGTGCTAAGTCCTAATCATGCACTGCTAGGGAATTCCTGATAACCTTATTTTCAAGTTGAAGGAACTGGGGCTTAAATGACATGCTTCAAGTTAAAACACAGTAAGAAGCAGAATTGAAACTCAAAATAAGGTTTTTAAATTTACAATATAAGTCATATTTTTCCACTGTACCACCCAACCTCCTGAGTTTGTTCTTCTCAGATACATATTACTACTTGCAAACAATACCTTTCCTAACTAAAAAGAAGCTATCTCACTTACCATGTATTAGCATCAATAGTAAGATAAAGAAAGGAAATATTCTATAAGCTAAAAGACTCTGACAGAGCAGAAATTTAACGAAGGAAGGTTTTAAAAAAATAATAGATCAGGTGTGTCAACATACTTTAACGTGACCATTTTCCTAATCGTTTCATAAAGATTCCAAATAAGAACTTAGCATCTCACAAATAAATTTCAATGAAAGAGCTTGAAGAGGATACTTTCTCGTGATGCTATGAAAGGAAGGTGTCTGGATGTAAACGTACAATCTAATCACCATACAGTAAGTGTACTGCACATGATGTCTAAGTAGTATGTTATGATGTAAATGAGTATCAAAATCAAAGACTGTAAGTAGAACGATCCATTTCACGCAGTGCTAGGTTAATAAGAAGTACATGATAACAGTAACTAAATCAAGCTCCTTAAATCCCTGCAGACTTGGTATATCAGTCGACACAGACAATGTTGAGACTAGCCTGTTGAATTTACATGAATACTTAAATTCACAATTAAATACTAATATTCTTTCTAAATTCCTATTCTTAATGGAAGATGATTTATGACCTTCCATTGTGGTCACAATTGACCTAGGCTGAGCCAATCAGATGCTCCTGTTCAGAATTTGGAATCTTGAAGGAATGCATCAATATCAGGAACCAGAAAGAGAGAATCCACAGTGGCTACAGAGGAGGTGCCGGATGACTGGCATGCACCAGCATCTGCTTCAGCAGGTTGTATTGACAGTAGGAGCCTGGCTCCGTCTTGCCTTCAGTGGTTTTGCCATTTTCAAGCTTGATTATACTGCCTTCCTATCAATTCTACGGAGCATCCTATCTTTCCAATAAAATGCTGCTCTGCTTAAGTTAACCACAGCAGGTTTCTGCTGTCTACTAGCACAGACCAGGACTAAGAAAACTGAGGACTGACTGAAGTAATAATGATTCAGCTATGCAGGTTTTTAAAAAAGAATGAGATAGATTTATTCGTTATATGTTAAGACACCCAAGATTTACCCTTAAGTGGAAAAAAGATGAAGAACAGCACAATTTGTATAATCATATTGGTGGGACTGGGACGGTCGCGCGCACACATGCATGCGCGCACACACACACACAGACATGTTTAAAGATGCACAGAAAATTTCTAGAAGGACACACAAATCATTACCATACTATGTTTTATAGTGTTTAAATTTTCATTTTTCACCATAAACATTCATCGTTTTTATTATAATAAAAAAAAGATCTGAGTTTTTCAAAGGATCTGTTTTAACATCAAATACTATATTAGCAATACTTTCACTGGCCCCATCCAACAACCTCCAGTGTGATGTGGCATTTAAATAACTAGCAAAACTTCCAGTGTGACCATAAATAGTCACATTAAATACTGGTCTGCTAAGAAAATTCAGAAGCTTGAAAGTAAAATAATGTGTTGTGAAACTGAAGATTTTGATTTCCTTTTTTAACTCCTAAAAGCCACTAAAGAGTAACTAATCAGTAGTACTTTTAACAAGACTTACTTTATGGCTAAGGCTCAACATTCACAGATTCACATTCAAATCCAATATGATTTTTCCATTTCTTGGGTAAATTCTCCAAGAAAGGAAACTGTAAGCCAAAATGGATGGGGTGGTGGGAGTGGGGGGGATCAAGAAAGAGAAAAAGGTTAAATGGTGGAAAGGCCTCAATAACTCTTGTCAGAAGTCTGAGTGAAGAGTTAGTTATCCCATTCAGAGATGGGGAATAAAGCTTCTTTTATGAAGCTGTACCCAGAGCATATGAAACCAACTCTTTATACCGCACAATGCTCTTCATAGTGTGGTCCCAAGATTCCTGTATTCCTGAGCCTCCACAAATCCCAACAAAAAACTCCACAGAACCACACTCTGCAGAACATTCCTGAAGTCATCCCACCTTCCTGGCAAAATAAGACTGAGGAGCTCAGTTCCATTCTCTGTTCTCCATAAACAACAAATACACAAACGGAGGCAAAAGCACAAACTGATTCTACAGGATTATCAGGTAGGGAAGTTCTCAAAGCATCTGATTGTGTCACATCTGATCTATCACTAGTAAAATAGGGTCAAGAGCTATCTAGGATTACTGCGAGAAATGTATGAAAGCTGTAGCACAGTCCTCAGCATACAGTGGGTCCTCAAGAAATGTTTACCGACAACCTGAATGTCATGAGCTGTTCACTCCAGGTAGAATGAATGAGTCTTCTCCACGCTCCTTCAGTACTCTGCATAGGCAAGTCTCTATTACACCATCTTGTCATTGAGGCAAACTGGTCTCCCCCTTAGGGTAGGGCAGTCCTGCTCATTTTTCTTAACTCCAGCACCGGGAATGCCCACATAATACCTTAACTTTCTTTAAAAAGAAAAAAAAATTCGAATCTAATCGCCTACTGTTTGCATAAATTTCATCTTCCATGCCCGAATGTGTTAATCAAACCTCTGCCTGAACAGCCGCAGTAACCGACCTACTCACCACTTAACACTCTTTCCATTTCACAGCGAGTCGTCTACTTGTAGTCCTGATTCTGTCTGCAAAAAGCTACAAAGGGTAAGTTGAAGCCCTTTTTTAATATGACAGTCACGTAAGTATTTGAGGTCATTGTTATAGTCTCCTTTAAGTCTTTTTTTGATAAATGTTTCAGTTATTCTTCCTTTCCTAAATATGCTGGGAAATATGGTTGACACACCTTTGTACCACCCTGACTGGTCTCTGAGCAGATTTCAACGAGCAGATTTCCCTCTGAAACAAGTTTCCATAACTGAACTGCAGTTGAGTCCTGATTGAGCACAACTACTACCTGCTTTGTTTGCACATTACACTTTTACTGAGGGTCACATTTCTTCCTTTGTGGACTCCTACTGGACTTAGTTATGTAAAATTTCTAAATTTTTAGACATGTGTTGCTATTTAACCAGCTGCCTCCATCATATATATATATATATATATATATATTTTTTTTTTTTTTTTAAGAAAAAAGTAAATATAGGGCTTTCACTTCGTTTTTATTAAATTCCACTTTGCTAAATTTAGTTAGTCATTCTGGATTCTGTCTGATGTAATCCACACATTAGCTCTTTCAACCAAAGTGGAGTTTATACAAGTTGTTGCCAATATAAAATGTAAAAATCTAGGACTGAATATAGCAGCATGCTCTCTCCAGGTGGCCTACATGGACAGTACTTAAGGATAGTTATTCAACCAGTTAAAAATCCACTTAACTGCAAAACCAGAAGAAATTCTTCACCCCATACCAAAGGTCATCCTGGAAAAGTGTAACAAATATCTTTCTTAAAGAATTGGTCAATCATCTCACCAGGCAAACAACTACTACTGCTTTAGTTTATAACCTAATAACTAATTTCCCTATTTATTAATATTTGTATCAAGTAAAGCTTTGAGCATAAGTGGTGGTGGACAAATGTACTTTTACTTTGCCCTGTGAAATGGTTAAAACTGAACCAACAATACTTGGGCCAAACAGAGATAATCTTTGATCAACAGATTCATTTATACTGAAGACTCCTGCAGAGCTATAGAACTGCCTCTTTCCAAAGGGGTTCAAAATTAAGAGAACCTCAAGGCAAGGAACCTCAAGACACCATGAGTTGAGTATAGGAAACAACTCTGTCTTACAACCTCTTCTGGGGAGACCAGTGGAAAAGAGCACCTCCTACCCAATATTCTTCTCATCTGAGTTTGGAAAATACTTTTTCTTTTATAGAGTCCAAAGAGAATTTCAAGATCAAAGAACTGCCATTTTGCAGGTTAACATGTTGTTTTGCTTCTTTCAACTCAAGTAATTATAGTTTAAAGTCAGCATAGTGAATACCTTTTTCCATAGGCAAGACACCTGCCCCAAACACACAACTTAGTTTTAGGATACTCAACATATAAGAAAAATTATCTCTAAAATACTACCATTAATAAAGCACCCTGCAACTTAAAAGCATCTGTGTACAATGTTTATTTCAGGCTAACAAAAATCCTGTAAGTTAGACAGTACCACTGACATTTTCTAGATGCGAAAACTGAAGCTAAAGATGTCTGAACTTTACCAAAGCAATGAGTAAGCAGGAGCCAACATGCCAATCCAGATATTTTTCTAATCACAAACAGAAGGCTCTTAAGAAATTTTTAAGAGTTCAGTCTAAGCTAAAATATCCAAGAGGACTTAGAATAACGTATTATTTGCCTCCTAGATGCATAGTAGTTACTGCTAAAGGTGACCAAATGTTAAGGGGGAGCTATCCATCAATGTTAATAATGCCAGAGGCTGCAGAGCAGGCATAAATGCACCACTTACACTGGTTTATCAACTGTAAATAAATGAAGGGAAACAAACTACTGACACTTGAGTTTCAAAGACAGCTACAAAGTTAGAGGCAAAAAACCAAAAACTTAGAACCCCGGTGGACAACCCTATAGAGTGCACTAAGCCATTAGTACTACACACATTTTACAAAGAGCAAACTCAGGAATTTAAATGAATTGTTCATTTGCACAAATAAGTTACAGGCAGGTACTCCTTCCAGACTGTCCTACAAGAACACTATACAAGCCTGGGAGATCTGTCTACCATACTGCTTCCTGTGTGGGACAAGTGCGCCTCCCCAGGAAGTCCACGGCAAAGGGGCAACCTGGGACCTACACTTTGACCCCTGCTTGTGACTGAACCAGGCTGGTGCTGGATGGCAGGAAAAAATTCAAATTCACTAATGAGTACATTCTCTTGGTAAAAGACAGCCTCTCAGATTGAATTTTTAAAAAAAATAAGAGCACTGGGCTATACAAAAAATAGGCTTTAAAAAAAGTGACATAGTAGGGCTGAAATAAAGATGAGAGTTGCCAGATAACCACTCTGGAGAGTGACTCAGATTAGCTGGTGGAGCTGAAGGGGGCACCCCTCCACCTGCAGTTCCACCTCGAGGTGTATCTTCAGAGCTCCGGCATCTACGCTCAAGGAGCGAGAATGATCCATGTGCAGCTGTCTTTTACACTGCAGCAGAATGATGAAAATTAGACTGATCAAGCAATAAATATCAACAACATAGAACAAACTATATTAATACAATAAATCCCTCAAAATAATGAACAATACAGTTTCAGAGCAAGTACAGTAAAATTCCATTAATATGAAGTTGAAAAAATACATAAAATACTGTGTATCATTTACAGATAAATACATATGTATTAGTAATCATTTGGAAACTTTCATAGGAAGATTAAATACCAAATTCAGGAGACTGGTTACCTCTAGGGACAGAGGTGAAGAGTGTGCAATGGGCTTCAACTGTATCTGTAATGTTTATTTCCTAAACAAAATGAAAAATCTGATTCCAAAGGAAAATGAAATGTATATACTTTGCAAATATGAACAAAAAGTTAATGTTTAATATTAATATCAAATACTCAAATACCAAGAACTGCACTACTAAATACATAACACGTAAAAAGTGCAGGGGAACTTAAGTAACAAAGGAAGAATGAACTCTTCAGCAAGATGTAAAGGCCATACACACCTTACCAATTAGCCTTCAAGTTTACTGGGGGGAAGGGAAATCAACTTGATAAAACTACAAAACAAACAAAAAATTCCCTAAACCCATCCAATTATCATAATACAGGATATTTACATCTCACTCCCAAACTCAAAAGACTGAAGAATATAGAAGACATGACTCATACAAACAGGAAGACTGATCTAACTGATGTGTATGGAACCCTGACTCCACCACACACAAGAATACACTTTTACAAGCACACATGCAACATATAAAAACAGTGACCAAGTACCTGGCTTGAAAATTAGTCTCAAATACTGAAAAACCAATACACAGAGTCTATATATATTAAGTGAAATAAAGTATTTCTAATTCTCCTAAGAGTCAAAAGAGCAGCCGTAAGAACAAAACAAAGATTTCACAGTGTCCAGTTCCCCCAGACTTGTTTACAGTTTTTCTTGGATTCCTGAACACTCTGAATTCTCATCAAAACCTCTCTTCTTCAGCCAGTTGGAGTAGCCTTCTGTTCTTAATCAAATGGGTTCTTTCCTAGAACAAAGTCAGTCTTTCTACATCATTAATGGACTTGGATGTTCATACAGACTACATTAGGCAAAGCTGATAAAAACAGATACCTGGAATAAAACAAATCCTGCTGAACAATTCTGAATCTTGTTAAAACAATGTTGATCAAGTAAGGAACCTTCCATAAAACATCAACCTGCAGACAAATACGGTTAAGTACAAACAAAACACCAACATAGGCGAGTGAAGTGAAACTCGCTCCATCATGTCCAACTCTTTGCGACCCCATGGACTATACAGTCCATGGAATTCTCCAGGCCAGAATACTGGAATGGGTAGGCTTTCCCTTCTCCAGGGGATCCTCCCAACCCAGGGATCAAAGCCAGGTCTCCTGCACAGGCTAGGAAAGCAACAATGAGAGTCAAAGATGGCAGACTCTTTCAAGTTATCAGCTGGCCATAAATGAGCAAGCTATGCAAGGAAGTGGGGAAAAAAATCAACATATTAACTATTTTGTGAACATATTAGTTCACATGGAGGGTGAAAGAAATGATTTTTGCTATGAACAGCATTATTCGAACACTATATAGCATTGGTCAAGTTTGGTTTAGTTTTTCAAATGCATACGGGGAAATTCTTGAAAACATTCAAAGAAGTATAAAAATGATAAAAAAGATAAAAAAAGAAAGATGACCTATTAACCATTTATTTAGGGTCACACATAAAATCTCATTTATTTATTCCATTTTTGTAGATGAAGACACTGAGATTTGGAGACTGAAGAGGCTGCCCAAGCTCACAGAGCTGCTGAGGAGCAGTGAACAGACTTTATCCTTGTTTTATTGATAGAATATTTCTGCTCGGTTTTGCAGAGTGGAGGTAGTTTCTCTTTTAGTATAAAAGCGAACTGAGGGACTGTGTACTTCCATATAACTCAACAGACCAAGCAGCTGATAAGCCAACACAAGAGATATGATATGGAATATGTGGGAATTAAGAAATGTGTATGACATGGGAGAGAGAGCATGGACTCTGGAGTCAGAAAGATCTGGGCTCAAATTCCAGCTTGGTCAGTTACTAGCTGTGTGATGTGACAACCAGTCCACCTGTCTTCACTGTAAAGTAGAGCCTTCCTCATGGATACAATTGTTCAAGTTATACCCCTAGAAAAGGCCCCATATGTTCAAATATGCGTGTGTGCATGCTAAGTCACTTGAGAGATGTGACTCTGTGACATACTATGGACAGTAGCCTGCCAGGCTCCTGTGTTCATGGGGATTCTCCAGGCAAGAAGACTGGAGTGGGTTCCATGCCCTCCTCCAGGGGATCTGCCCAACCCAAGGATCCAATCAGCATCTTATGTCTCTTGCACTGGGAGGCAGTTCTTTAACCCTAGCGCCACCTGGGAAGCCCATGTTCAAATATACTACTTTTATATTCACATTTTTCACTACACTGTAGTTTTTTTAAGGGAACCAGAAGAAAATGTCTTTCAAGACTCAATTAAGGAATAAGTATATGAGTACAGATACTTTTAAAAATTGATGATTACTATAAATAAGCAGATGAGGAGGGTTCTCTGCAGTGCAGTTCAGTTTAGCCACCCAGTTGTGTCCAATTCTGTGACCCTATGGACTGCAGCACGCCAGGCCTCCCTGTCCCTCACCATCTCCCGTAGTCTGCCCAAGTTCCTGTCTATTGCATTGGTGATGCTGTCCAACCATCTCATCCTCTGACATCCTCTTCTCCTTCTGCAGTAGTGCTAAATACAGTGTCCACTTCAAAAAAGTGTACACAGCATGGATATTAATGTTATTTCTGACTTTAATTTATTGTTTCTAGCTACTGCTTCTTCTCAGCCTGCTGTGGTAGGGAGGATAAACCTCCACCCCCACCCCTGCCTTCAAGATACACACACTCTAATCAATCCCTAGAACCTATGGGTATGCTACCCTACAAGGCAAGGGGGCCCATACAGATGTGATTAAGATTACAGACCTCGAGATGAGGAGATTATCCTCGATTATCCAGGTAAACCCAATCTAATTATGTAAGTCTTTAAAAGCAGAAAACCTTTCCTGGCTTCAATGAGAGATTGGATGACTCAAGAAGAGTCAGGAACACGTGACACACTGTTGCTTTGAAGATGAAGGAAGGGGGCCCTGGGCCAAATCACATGACTTGGTGGGTAGACTCGGGAAGCCGGGAACTGATGACAACAGCAAGAAAATGGAGACCTCAGCACGGAACTATTCCGCCAACAACCTGAATGAGCACGGACCCTCCAGAAGGGAACCCAATCTGCCGAGAACTTGATGATAGTGCAGTGAGACACACACTGGACTTCTGACATGTACTGCCATGTACATGAACTTGTGCAGAACTTCAGAACTCTAAGATAATTGATTTGCATTGTTGGAGCTGTTAAGAATACGGTGGTTTGTTATGTTAGCAACATAAACTAATACACTCTCTCTTACTTGCATTCAAAACTGTAGAAAATTTGTATGTAAGTGCCCTTAAATCCTTTTTGAAAGAAGAAATCAACTGGTCGATGCGTGCAGCCTAACCAGCAGAGGCTACCTAGCACACATTCATCATGTTCTGAGACACTGACTCTGTGCCTTCAAGAACTTCACTCATCAGCCATCAACATTCATTTTCTTCTTTTTTCCCTCAGATTGGACCAGAAACACAGTAACAGTCAGCTACCCCTGAAAATGGCAACATTTTCAAGAAAGAACTGGAGAAACTTAGATCTACATCATAGCTATGAAAAGTAGAAGAGCTTGTGGGAGAGAAGAAACAGTTTGCCCCAAAGGACACAGCTCAGTTTCTTCCTCTATGAAATGGTTACCTCACACAAACCAGTTAAAGGATTAAAAGCTTTTGATACTGTGCATGAACTACAATAAGTGTGCAGAATTCCTCCTAAGAATCCACTAAGTAGACAGAATGCCAAAAACTAATGTAATGGAGAATTCTGTATAAACTCACCCAGGATATGCCTCAGTAGTAGTAGTAGTAGTAGTAGTAGTAGTAGTAGTAGTAGTAGTAGTAGTAGTAGTAGTAGTAGTAGTAGTAGTTGTAGTGGTAGTAGTAGTGGTGTTAGTTGCTGAGTCATGTCTGACTCTCTGTGACCCCACAGACTGTAGCCCACCAGGCTCCGTCCATGCTCCAGTTAAGAATACCAGAGTAGGTTCCATTCCCTTCTCGAGAGGATGTTCCCAACCCAGGGATTGAACCTGGATATGCCTTAGCAATTACTTAAAATCCCAGAGAGCAGAAAACCTGACCGTAGAAAAGAATTAATTTTAGAAAAAGTCAGGCAAAAAGGCTCATAACTGACAAGGAGAGGAATGTCACAGTACCACTACAAAGAATGTTTTTTAAAAAATACAAAAGCCCAGGACTTGCTGCAGATCCACTAAAACAGTATCTCCAAGGGTGAGACCCAAGTTGTCTGAGTTGAGGAACACTGCAGGCATTAAAAAGGGCGACTATGAGTGTATGACAGCAGAGGGAACTTTGCATCTCTTTGCTGGGTGTCCTTTACTTACAAGTGAGGAATAACAGCTAGAATGTGGAGTATTTTAAAACCTGCAAATGAACGAGGCTGATGAAAACAAATGGAGAAGTGTCACAGAAAAAGAAATGTCAGAGGGAGGGACGGGGGCAGACAGTACGTGGCTGTTATCTTTTGTGGCAAAGGACACAGCCTCCCAGAGTGAGGACGAGCACAGAATAACAAAATGGAGCAAGCACAGCTGGGCCAGAGGGAGAGGGAAAAATCAGCTGAGCTGGCAAAATGAGGAGCAGCTCAAGTCAAACAGCAAAACGACAGGCTAAGAGGAGGAGAGCTGTCGAGATAACACGGGGGCGGGGGAGAGATAAAGGAGGAAATTAATTTCACGTTGGAGCGGGTGCAGCAATGGAGTGGGGACAGAAAGGACACCAGCACTAGCCAGAAGAGTGGGGCATGACTGGAGATGAGGAGGCAGGTTCACCAGGAGAGAAGAAAGGGGGAAAGGAATGAGAACCCCAGGGCTGTGGCCTCTGTGGCGCAAAAGGAAGTCTCAGGAGCAGTATAAATATTAGGGGAAGCAGGCAGCAAATACACTGACTGGGATGGAAAGGCAAAGGGGAGTCAAAAATCCTGAAGGACAATAAATAACATGCACAAAGCAAAAACTTCAAGTAAATTCTGGTTGATGTTAAAAGATATGTTTCAGGAACATAGCTCTCTCATTTAATAAAACAACTGAACACATCCAAAAACGGGCAGAAGTAGACACTCTAGTTTAGGGATGTGTAAGTGAGATGTCTATGAAGAAAAGCTAGGGAAGGACTAATACAGAATTCAGGTGAGAGGAAGCCTGGTGGAGACTGATGAGGCTGTTTCTCTCGCATGGGTGTTTGATTCAATTCTATTCTTTAAACTGTGTTAACTTCAGATCGACTGACTCAAAATCACTGAGGGTGGCCACTGAATCCTTAAAAGAAACAAACAAACAAAAAAACACCAAAAAACCAATACACCAGGTGACTCATGAAGAATCTAAAGAAACTCAAATTAGAGTGTTCCACAGGAAGCAGTCTTCCTGCTGTTACAGTTCCAAACCTCCAGAGAATCAAATGCTGTTCTTTAGAATCAAGTGTTGTTCTTTACGGGAATCCTCGGGGATTTAGCCCCTGCCCTTTCTCTAGTAATTTCAAACTTTCACCCTCAAGTCTCCCCTATCCTAATACACACGCACACACTAGCCAACTTGATTTTGCAATCAACTCTAAACTTCTCACTCTTTCCTTCTCTTTCACATGCATAATCTTCAATAAAATGGCCCATAGTACAGCTCTGTTTTCAACTTCCCAGTATCACAGGGAGGTCTGGCGTGCTGCAGTCAACGGAGTCACAGAGAGTCAGACAACAACGAATATCACTATGTTTTAAAAACATCAGTGACTGAGCTACAAACATGTACTTGCAATTATCTACTAGATATTTCCCCTTTGTCCATCTGGTAAATCAAGTATTATCTTCCAGGTAGAGCCTTGCAGCACCTCCCCCAAGAGCCCATCAGCTTATCTATTAAACATGTCTGATACCGAATGCCTACCCTCACTTTTAAAACAAAGTCAAAAATATTCCAAACAAACAAAAAGATTATTTAAGATGCTGTAGTAAAGGTGGTCAAAAAGTACAAACTTCTAGCTATAAGTCCTGGGGATGTAATGTACAGCATGATGAATATAGTCATCAACACTGTATGGAACAGCTGAAAGTTAGGAAAGTATATCTTAAAAGGTCTCATCACAAGGGAAAAAAAGAAACAACTTTCTAGCTATGTGTGGTGATAGATGTTAACGAAACTTATTGTGGTAATCATTTTGCAACATATTTACTTACCAAATCATTACCCTGTATGCCTGAAACTAAAACAGTGTTATACGTTAATCATATCCCAAATAAAAAAATACATTCAGATATTAGGATAAAGTGTGTTCAGGCTTGGCTTGTTTATTTCGACTCCACTGACTGTACCCACCAGGCTCCTCTGTCCATGGAATTCTCCAGGACAGAATACTGGAGTGGGTTGTCATTCCCTTCTCCAAGGGATCTTCCAGACCCAGGAACTGAACTGAACCCAAGTCTCCTGCACTGCAGGAAGATTCTTTAATGACTAAGTTACGAGGGAATCCCTTCTTATACAACACTTGTCCTTACAAGTTTTTAAGCAAAAACAGGCAAACCAAACTGTGGGGGTGGTTAAACAAAGAAAGAAGAGAGGAAGGAACTAGTACAGGGAGCTAGGGAAGGGCGGGGTTTGTTATCATCCTGAAAGAATGAATGAATGAACAGGAGCCGCTAAGGCAATAAAAAACTCGGACCTGACTTTCACTTTGGCTGGAGTGGGGTTTTGGGGAGTGGAGCCCAAAAGAAAGGGTATTTCAGATAGAACACAACTAGGTTTGTGCTTCTGTGTGCCGAGATGAGAGGCAGGAAGCAAGAAGTAGGGTAGTGATGAGATTAAATGGGAGGCAGATGCCAGAATTTTAGAAGCAATTACAAGTTTATTACAATTTTTCTCCCCTTCTGCATTTGATAATTATCTGCTTATGATATTAGTCCAGGCTTGTTAAAAACCAATTTCCACTTTATATCTAGGTTTAAATGACACATTTTCCTAAATGATTTTTCAGGAATAAGACACTACCCATGAAAAATTTTAAAGCTATATTTTAACTGTACTTGGCCATATAGTAAGAAAAGGAACATTTCAGCAGCATCATGATCACGTGCAGTGTTTTCATATCTGTCCTTACTTTATCTCACTATGCGGGGGGCACACTAATAATGATTGTTTCAATAGGTAGGAAAACTGAAAATCAAAAGAAGTGATTTTCTTCATTTTAAAAATGCACGTTGTTCACACTATGAGGTAAAAAAAAAAATTAGGATGGATCTCCCACTATTGATTTACTATCAATCTTGTGTGTGGGGGCCACATTAAGTGGGTCTACTTTGAATTAAGAAAACTTGGTAAAGGGGTCTGGCCAAAGTTGATATAAATAGAAAGTGGCAGAACTGGGCTAAAAAATTCTTCTGTCAAGTTATTAATGTACACTAATAGGAACATTATGGCCTGTTTGGCTATTCTTTCATTAATGTAATTAAGTATCTGGGGCCTACCTTCTACTAAGCTCTTCCTGGCATATAAAACCATGCAAAAACACCATTTCTGCCCTCAAGAGGTATGTGGTCAAACACAAATGCCCACCGAAGTATCTACAAAACAGTTAGGAATTAATACAAAGGGGGATACATCCAGATAAGGAGGTGTAGTCACTTCCAGTTGGGATACCAGGAATGCCTAACACATCAAAAGAACTTAATAAACGTTGTCTGTGAAACCATTATGGAAGACTCTAGTAAAACTTTGAGGACAGACAAATTTGGACAGAGAGGCACTCCAAACAGAGAGAGCAGCAGTGACCAGGTAAAAGCACAGTCTCACCAGCAGGAGGAAGGCAGGGACTAGTGAATACTGGGAAAGAAGGCTAAAGTGGGAAACGATGCTTAGATGTGGAGGTCCCTGAAGGTCAAACAAACGAATGTAAATGGAGGAATGGCCTCCTAAGAGCCCTGTCTGCGTAAGATTAATCCGACAGTTACTGGAGTGGCGAGAAAGTGATGCTGTGGACAGTCTACTGTCAAGTGTACCTGAACCAGGTGTTAACAGTAGCAATGGCCAGAATGAATGTCTTCCCTCTGAACTGCCTGAACATTGTTTTGGCATGGGGGCAAATTCCAAAAGAACCCAGCACCAACTTGCTAATATTTGTAGCCCCACTACTCCCAGCACAACTCTTCACCCACAGGAGATGTTTGGTAGGTAAGCTGAAAGAGAGAAACCTGCAAAGGCTAACTTCAACTGTCACTACCGCTGACGTCCCTTCTACTTCCCAAACCCATTCATATTATAGTCATTGTGAATTTCCTCTTCCAATCTCACTGTTTACAACCTAAATTAAAATGTACCAGTAGACTTCAAAACCCCACTTACTTCAGCATTTTAAAAAGTATATAAATTTGCTACTGAACATGTGCAAAACATTGCTTTATCCAGGATTTTGCATAGAGAACCATAAAGTTTCGACGCACACGACAAAAAACATTGCTGAAACACTGTATTTACAGCAGAAAATCTTTCTTTTAGGCAGCAATCAACAGGCCTCTTGTGTTACTTATTCAACCTGACATATTGCTAGTACAACCACAAGCTGCCGCTTACATTTCCAAAGTTGTGCAAAGGGTCCAAAGTTGTGCAAGAGTCATCACTGAAATCAGACTCTGGTATATTAATAGTTTTAACACCTGAACACGTCTTAGTTTTATTATTAGATTCACAGTAATGCCAAAAAATCCATAAATAATAAAAAAATATATATTTTCAATGAGTTTGACTACTTTATCTGCAAAATATACTGGGATGTCTTTTTAAGTGAAAAATAGCTGTATGCCTTTCTGCTTCAAATGGACATGAGGTCACCTGATTAATTGGCAGTTGTGGGCCTGGATTTCATGTATCGGAAGAAAAGCCAGTGTCCCCGACACGCACACGCACCCGAGAGCACTGAACGGCCTTGTATTACTATCAAATAACGCCAGTTTACACGTGGCAGAAGTCGACAGAGACAGAACTCTTCCGTGCTTTAATGACCTCGAAAAGCATTCCCCAGGCGTCAAGTAATGGGATGTTACTTATTCTGACTTGGCAGTTGAGAGTGATAAAAATACATATATACACACACATATATATTTTTTTTTTTTTAATGTCTCCTTCTCAGCTAGCTGTCCCACGCCGGGGAGCGCTTTGCCCAGGCCGTGGCAGACGTGAACGGGTCGCAGAAGGTGGGATGTATCAGGGAAGCCAAGACTCTCCTTTCATCCCCTTCTGCTCTCCTCGGGCCCCCCTTTTCCTTTCTCGGGGGCGGCGGCGAGGGCCAAGGTGAGGGGCTCCGAGCAGGGCGTGCAACCCTCAGAGCCAGGCCGGCTCCCCAGTCATCTACTCCCCAGACCGAGTGGTGAAACGGCTGCCGCGGCCCCCGGCTGCAGGCCCGGCCGGGGCCGGGGCGGGGGGCGGCGGGCCAGGCCGCGGCCGCTCGCAGTGCCCACGTCACCAGCTCCAGCACTGCGGAAAATGGAGCAGCGGGGAGGAGCCCGGCGGCGACCGAGCCCGCGCCGCGGCCCGACGCCGTTTGCCCCTCGGCCCCGGCTCCCGGGCCGCCGCCTCCCGCCCGGTCAGCCGCCGCGCCCCGGGCCTCACCTGTGTCGCCGATGATGATGTACTTGAAGAGATAGGCGTACGCCATGGCCGCGGCCGCTCCGTGCCAGGGCACACGGCTCCTCCTCCTGCTGCTGCTCCTCCTCCTCCGCGCCCCTCACCCCGGCGCCACTCGGCCTCGAAAAGCCAGGCCCCCGCCCGCCGCCGCGCCGCCGCCGCCGCCGCCGCCGCCAGCCGCCGGGAGTGAGGGGCCGAGAGGAAGCTGGACAAACTGATACCGACCGAGCCGAGAGAGACAGCGCCCGGCCGAGCACACTCGAACAATAACAGCCGCCGCGGCTCCTCCGCCCCGCCTCCGCGCCGACCCGGAAGTGCTGAGACCGCCGGCGCCGCCGGAGGAAAGGGGAGGAGCCCTGTACGCCGGCCGCGCCCCGCCCCGCCTACCGGAGCCCCGCCCAGCCGGAGCCCCGCCTCGCCCCCGGCGGAGCTCTGCCCAGCGCCGCGCCTAGCCGGCCGCGCCCGTCCTGCCCGTCCACCCAGTGCTGGGCGAGGCCGGGCGCCGGTCGTTCCGGCCCCTCTGAGCAGGCGACGCCGGCGGCCGGGAGACGCTAGGGGAGGGGAGGGGCAGTGTGGCTCCGTCGCCGCGACGCGCGCGGGGCCGCGTCCTTCCGCTCTGCGGCGGGGACGCGGGGTACGTGCTGGAAGGCGGAGGTCGCGTTCGGCGCTGGGCCTGCCCTGGGCTTGTGACCAGGGCTTTGAAAATGATGGAGCCGCTGGGACGGCGGGCGCGGGGAGGGGTTGCAGGGCGAGGGTATTTCTGCGCTGGGGGACGGGACTTTGACAGTGAAAATAATGGAAGCGTAAATCTGAAACCCTAAATCAGGGAATGTGAAGGAAACCTTGGTGTACTCCTGCGGTGGAATACTGCGTGGTCTTAATTAAAAGGAAAAAAAAGAAATCTTGACTTCTGCAAAGTAAAAAGAAGGCACAGGACTCAGTCTATAAATATATACTTATGCTATATATATTTATAGATACAGCTATTATATGTAATAATGATATATAATATATATTTGTATATAAGCTGTATTGTTATGCAAATAAAAAAATATATTTTTACTATTGTGTAGAAAAATGACAGGAATACACTTAAATACCGTTATGTACATAGTCTGAAAGGAAACAACTGGGACCAAGGGTCGGAGGGGATATAGTTGGGGAAAGATCTACTTTTCACTGAATTTTTTGAGTGCAGTTTGGATTTTATCAGTGCTCATGAATTACCTATTGAAAAATGCACTCAAAAGAACACAGTGACTTCTTCATTCAGCTAACACTAAGTACATACTATATTTCCTGCACTGCTGGGCATTGGAACTAAAAGCAGTCTGTTCTAAAAGAGTTCTAAAAGTGTTCTAAAAGACCACAGATTTTGGAAGAGGAGATGGAGGACAGGATAGTGTCAGAATAGGTTATCTAAAGTAGATAATCTCTGAACTAGACATACAAAGGATGAGTAAGAGTTTGTCAAAAGGACAAAAGGTCGGGAAGGGAACTGAAATTTAGGCGCAAGAAACAATGTGCAGAGGTCCTGAATCTGTTCAGGGAATTCAAAGTTGCCTAAGGGAGCACATTTGCTAACCTCTGACCTTGGCAGTGGAAGGAGAGTGGTTGTTAGGGCAGAAGTGACTGGGAGACAGTGGCCCGGGTTCCTGTTGCCTAACACTTTTCCTCTCTCTTTTAAGATCTGTCATTCTACTGCCACCTTCATGCGGGGCTAGCAGTGGTTGGCTGGTATGTGGTTGAATGGCCTTTCCAAACGTCAGCTCAGAGCGGTTTTTCTTCAGTGTTTGGATGTGATTTTCAGAGATAGCACACAAAAATTTGATGTGAAAAATTACCAGGCATTTCATAACCTGGTTCACTTATCTTTGGTTTGGGAGGTGGGAGAAACGGTCCCTGCCCAAGTCCTCCAGAATTTCAAAGGTCATTTTGTCCCTCCCACCTGAGTGCCTTCACTCAAATCTTTCCTGATGATAGACACCTAGAAAGTCCCCTCCTTCCAGAAGAGACTCAGTTCCCTGCTGTGCACAAAAAGTATGTTCTTTATCCGTAGTCTGCACAAGACCACTCTGTAAGGATGTTACCCAAAGGACTAGCATCCTTACAATCAAAAGCATTCCCATGCAGTTACAGGAAGTGAACAGTGGGAAAAGTCACTGGTGCCAGGTCATGTGGGGGCTACCAGGGGTTGGTAGCCGAGTAGTTGGCATGCAGCAGTTTACTCAGTGAACACAAGGGGAACTGGGGAAAGAAAGGTCAGAATTGTGTCTGTAAAAAAATCATAGAAAGGGTATGTATGGAGCTATAGAGGCAATGAAGTGTAAAGAGAAGGATTCAGGAAACCTGCCTTTGACCCTGGCCCTACCACAAACGGATAGAATGATTGTGACAAATCTTTTGGCTTCCTAGAGAGTTTTGATGTACTCACCAATAAAGCGATCAATTTACCTGAAAGGTCTATTCCAAATCTGAAGTCCTTCAATTTTATGTCTGTCCTTCTCCAGATCTAAAGCACCTGTAAAGAGGTAGTAATCTTCTCATGAAGATGTCGTGGCCACAGGAATCAAGTGTTTGTTGTTCTTCCACAGAACTGAGAGGCATCAGTTATTGGTTCACAGGAATTGTAACAATCAGTGGCGTTGAAAAGAACAAGGACTAGATTTTCCAAGTCCCTCCCTGAGCCTCGGTTTTCTTTTCTGGAAAATATAGAGAATAATTGCCTCACAATTATTGCCTTTTCAATTTAGGATCAAATGAGATAATGTATATGAAGGTATTTTGTGAATTCTGAAAAATATATACTTAATATGAGAAACCTTAGTGCTGCATAATTTTTAAAAATTACCTTGAGGAAGTAGAGGCCTTATCAGTATACAAATTCATGTTATAAAATCAGCTCCACTCCTGTCTCTCTAGTTTATGTCTCTACGTTTATTTTTTTCTATGTGTAGTTCATATTTTATTTTGTTTTCTCTAAGCCTGTACACTGTCTTAAATTCTCTTTGAAATAATACAGAGTATAAATAAAAACCACACAAACTTCATCTCAAACGTTTTATTTAGCCCCCAAAATCCAAAGACATTTTTCAAGAAAAATTTCATAGGCAAAAATGATAGAAATAAACCTTTCTTCCCTTAAATTGTAGGATTCTTCCTAGGATTTTCCATTCAGTTTATTTTCAGCTATTTCACTCCCCTGAGGATGAATTCTGATAACCTCATCTCTCAGTCTTACATCACATGTGGTCTGAAGATCATGACTGTGAAATTTAAAGATAGTTTACATTCTCCAAGGCCTCCTTGTTCAAATTTTCCACGACATTTTTAAGTAGAGCTTTATATTAGAATTTTGAATTTGCTCTTTCCAATCAAACTTTTCATGTGTTTAAACTTGCTCTGGTTTCAATGGCTCTCAGACTGTGGGAAGAGAGGTAGTGGGGAGTAGGATAGAAGAGTGGTTTGGAATACCGTCATCATAGGTTCTTACTTTGGTTTCCATGGTTTCCTTGGCTAGCCCTTGATGCACTCTGGGAGCCCTGTGATCCCTGTGAAATGGTATGCACAATGTTGTATGTATTTGCATATATGTAATTTTATGGGAGAGATCCCTGCGTGAGTCCATGACCCAGAAATAATTAAGAACCACGGTGAAATGCTTTCAGCCATTTCTAAACACCATGCCAGAAATAATTTTCCTGCAAATACTAATAAGCTCAGTACCAGTTTTGGAGGAAGAAAGAATTAGGTTCAAATCCTGAATTTACCTCCTATCAGTTGAGTGATCTTGGATAAATTACTAAACTCTCTAAGCCTTATATTCCCCATGAAATGACACAAGTGCAGTGTCTAGCAAAGTGTCAAGATCGAAGGAGACACTAAGTCAACACTGAAGTCATTTCCACCTTCCCTTCATCCTCTGCCTGTCCTCCACCTCCAGCTGGTCGCCAAGAACTGTAGGAGTTAAATAAGCCCAACAAAGACACTGCCTGGAAGAAGATTAGAGTCTCTTTGTGCTAAGTCATGGGTAATTTTGGTTTGATGAAGGCTAACGGGAGAGGTACAGTGTTATCTTAGAGGACAGAATTTCGTTCTGGGAAATAAGGGTAGATTTTACAGGAGAGCCATCTAAACTGAGCCTCAAAGGACATTATCTTTCATGGTTAATGCTTTAAACCTCATCATTCTAAATGCTTCAACAGCCCTCTCCACTGTACTTCATTCATCCTACCCATCTCATCAGCCATTTATATTCTTGCCGGGTAACACACTTAGTACTCCCTACCTTACTTTTCTGCTTGTGACCTATTTCTGACCACTTGTCAAAGCCAGAGATGACTGTTTTCTCTCTTCCATTCCATTCTGCTCCTCCTTCAAAGGTTTACTTGAAGAGTCAAAATGGAATGATTGCAAATTCGTATCCTCAATCAAAGTGTGTGCAGGTGAGTGAAGAAACTTTATTTTATATGTTGCTGTTGTTCAGTTGTTCAGTCATATCTGACTCTTTGCGACCCCGTGGACTGCAGCACACCTGGCTTCCCTGTCCTTCACCATCTCCCGGAGCTTGCTCAAACTTTGTATGTAGGTTAGTTTTTTTAATCAGTAGACTTAACATTAGTGATAGAACGGGATCTATGTAAGTGCGTGAATGAGAGAAATGAATATTAGAATAATAAATAATAAGCTCATTTTATAAAATCATGGATTATAAATATTACATAAACTATTTTGAATTAATACAAAATTTAAAAGCAAATTAAAAACCAAAATTGTGTTCTTAAATTACCCACTTTTCTAAATCCTTAACCGTGGCCTGGGGAAAGGCCCTATATTGGATTCCAGGAGGTCTAAATTATAGTCTTTCTTGCCACCAACAAGCTGACCCTGAGAATTTTTGTCATATACTCAATAGAAATAATAATTCTAGTTGCTAATAGAATTGCTGGGAGGTAAATGTGAGGGAACTCTGAAAAGTATGTTATTCCTGGTAGAAAGTCTGTATACCGAATCTCAGTTGAATGATTTTCTGCAAATGTATCTAAGTACATTAGAAGACTGACCCTTACAGAACCACATTAATGTCAGCAATATTTTACTCTCTGCACTGCTGGGTTTTGTCAGCAGAGACTAGGCCATGCAGTTACTGCAAACACTTCCCTCCACTTATCCTTGCTGTGTTCTATCTCCTGTGTTTATTGGTAGGGGCCCTTATTTTGGAAAAGTCAGGATCATTATAAGAATGAGGAACCATGAGGCGTATACCTCATGTTGTGCGAAGAGAGAACCAATTACCACTCCCATGAGTACTTCAATTTATTTTAATCATTACCCATAAAGGTCTTTAAATTTTGATAAAGGGAAAACCATTTCTCTCCATTTTTGAGGACATGATAAGCTAGCTATGTCCCAGTGGGAGGTGTGGACACAGAAAACCTTCTGTCACTGATACCTTTTGTTAGACATGGGTGCCAGGAACTATGAGATCACATTTCAACCTTCTTCCACCTCCCCTTCCTCCTGTATCAGGAAGGTCCCCTGGAGAAAGGAATGACAACCCACTCCAGTATTTTGCCTGGAGAATTCCATGGACTGAGGAGCCTGACATGCTGCAGTCCTTGGGGTCTCAAAGAGTTGGACATGACTGAGTGGCTAACACCACCCTCCTGTATACTCTTCATCTCTGCATCTAGCGATCTCATTATCAGAACTGTCAACACATGGAGTGAGAGAGGAAAAAGACTACCAAAGAATCACATTTTCACTTCTAAAATGGAGAAAATAGAAGTCTGTTTTTTCCAGCTTTTTGATTTAATAAAGTTATTAAAAGAATAAATCTTTTCTTCCAAAATTGAGATTACCTCTAAAGACTCACACTTAAAAATCTGCAAGGTTAATTTAGATTTGCCTAAGAATCATTGCTGCACTTCTACTCTTTTAAATTTCTCAATTTAAGGAATCTGGGGGTCAATTCTCAACAATTTCTTCAAGTAAATATATTATTAAAAACTACAGTATAACCTTAAAACAGTAATCAACATTTATTCTCAACAGGCTTGTGCATCAGAAATCTAGGAGCAGCTTAACTCAGTGGCCCCCGCTTGGAGATGTCTCATGGGGTTGCCGTTAATCTCTCAGCCAGAGCTGTAGCCTGCAGATACCTGAAGGCTTGACTGGGGCTGGATGGTTTATTTCCAAGGTGGCTCATGCACATGACTGAGGCCTTAGTTCTTTACAATGTGGACCTCCCAGAGAACTGCTTAGTATCTTCGTGACATGGAAGCTGCTTTCTCCCAGTGGGAGAGAGGTGAGAGAGTGAGCAGGAGGCCAAAACCTCAGTATCTTTTATGACCTATCCTTGGAAATCACTCCTGCTATATCCTAGTTGCTCAAATGAACAGCTGGACATTTAGGTCTGGAGCTTGGGGGAGTGGTCTGAGCTCCAGGCAGAAATACCATATAGCTGGTATGGCTATGGGGGCCAGATGTTTTTTCAACTGTCTTATAGTCAGTTGTGGTTCTTCTATTTTTTTTTAAACCTCTTAATGCATTTATTTTTAGCTTTTTGGAGGGACACTAAGTTTCCCTCTTAACAAAAAAGTATTGGTTGTCCCATCCCCCCCCCCCCCCCCCCGCCACCACCCTGGCCAGATCAGTCCCTGCTGCAAGGGCGCTTCTGTTGCCCCTGAAATCTGGAAATAAATATCGAAAGAAATGGCATCAAGTCTTCATGTTGAGTGATGGCATGAAGTGGGCCCCAGACACCTGTCAGGCAGAGCATCACTGGGTCTGGACAACCTCGAGGTGTCATGGAGAATGTGGGGACTTGTTGCTGTGGTCACCTGTCCCTGGGTGCGGGGGCCGCGCCGAGTCCCACCTGGCGGCGGGCTGCGCGGAGGCCGCCTGCAACCTATCCAGGAAGTTGTCCAGGGCTGAGATGCCTTCCTTCAGGCCTTTGCGCTTGCATGTCTCCACCACCACTTGACTGGGGCGGCTGGTGTTGTTGAAGGGGTCGCCAGGCCAGATCTGCCAGTGGTCGAACACACACTGAGGGAAGGCCTGGCCACCCGTGTTGGACCTCAGGTCAGCGGTGAAGCCAGAGGACTCATTGACAGGCAGGTAGGCCTTCATGACAAACATGGGGGTGCCAGCCAGCTGGGTCTCCTGGAAGACGTGGCCCCGCTTCCTGTTCAGGACACCATAGATGCCACCAACCACTTGTTCCAGATGCTGGATCTCCACAAGGTAGATGGGCTCCGTGAGCCAGGGCTGGGAGTTCAGCACATTGGCGTACAGGCAGCACCGGGCCATGGGGATCATCTGGCCACCCCCACAGTGGATGGCATCAGCGTGCAGCATCACATCATCAACGTCAAAGCACATGCCCCACATGTTCTTCTCACACAGTGCCCCCTCCTTGGTGGCCCACCGGAAGCCAGCCACCACACTGTCCTTGATTTCACTGAGGTACTGCACGTCCTTGGTGATGTTTGTGAGGTTGCTGGGGCCCATGCCGTCAGGGCCGAAGCACCAGATCTTGCAGGCCCCAGCCACATCCCACTCATACTTCTCGGCCAGGTAGCAGGCCCGCTGCTTGAGCTCCTGGCGAGCAGACACCTTGCCCTTGTTGATGTCCTTGGCCAGGCCTTCGGGGAAGGGCTGCGCCTTCATGTAAAGCCTGTTGTGCTTGTTGGGGGACTTGGACAGGCAGAGCACGTTTGACTTCTTGCTGACAGTCTCCTGGTACGAGAAAACTGGGTCAGATTTCTCTTGATGGGGATGCAGGCATGGTCCTCCTCCACGTCCTTGAGGCAGATCTCCAAGTGCAGCTCCCCAGCCCCTCATGATGATGTGCTCCCTGGACTCCTCGATGATGCACTGCACCATGGGGTCTGACTTGGCCAGCCGCTTCAGGCCCTCCACCAGCTTGGGCAAGTCGGCCAGGTTCTTGGCCTCCACAGAGACACTGACAACAGGACTCACACTGAACTTCATCACCTGCATGTTGTGGGCATGCTCGAAGGTGGTGATGGTGTCGGTCTTCACCAGGAGCTGGTTCATGCCCACCAGGCCCATGATGTTGCCACAAGGCATATCCTCGATGGGCTCCACATAATGGCCCATCATCAGGATTGTCCTCTGGATCAGCTTCAGGTACAGGTCCTCCTTCTCCCTAGGAGTATAGTTGGGCCCCATGATGCAGACCTTCAGGCCGGTGGACACCAGCCCTGAGAAGACCTGGCCGAAGGCATAGAACCGACCTTTGTCAGAGGTTAGCACCATTTTGGAAGCGTACATCATGAGAGGGCCTTTGGGATCACAGCTTTTAATGCCCATGGCTGCCTCGTCGTCCGGGGGCCCCTTGTACAGGAGCTCACAGTGGTACTTCTGGGCTGTCATAGGGGAGGACAGGTGAATGATGATTATCTGCCCAGCAGGCAACCAGCGGCGCATCACAGCATTCAGAAGTGATTTGCCCTCCTTATCCTTATCTTCACTGTCTAACTTGATGTCCAGTTTTTCAATTAGTTGTGCCATCTTCTCTTTCTTGAAGTTCATGATTGCATCAAACACCTTGAAGATGGGGTCCAGGATGAGCTGGCAGAATGTCCACAGCAGCCTCTTGCCATTGGGGCTGCTGGCTGACTTGCTGAACTTGCCGGTGGCTGGATCAAAGTACCAGTCTCCCCACAGCTTTTTCATCATGTCCTCCACCTTCTTGGCCCTCTCAGCAGGCCCCAGCTGGCCTTCGCCCTTGGCAACAAACTTGGCCACATACACCTCTGCAAACTGCTTCAGGGTAAAGGCCCAATCGTGGAGACCAGACCCGAAGCCAATAGTACCGAGGACGGGGTCGGTCATGATGTTGCCCATGCGGCTGCTCTCGCCCTTGCCATAGGTGGAAATGATGATGTTGACGTTCTTCGAAATGTGCTGGAAGGTCTGGTAGAGCTCCTCGGGCTCCTGCTGCAGCTCAAGCAGGACCCAGTCCATCTTGTTCATCATCAGCACCGGCTTGATGCCCTCAGCGACGGCCTGGTGCAGCACTGTCTCTGTCTGCACACACACGCCTGACATGCAGTCCACCACCACCAAGGTGCCATCAGTGACACGGAGCGCAGCTGTCACCTCTGAGGAGAAGTCCACGTGCCCAGGGGAATCAATGAGGTTGATGAGGAAGCCAGAGCCATCCATGTTCTGCTTGATGAAATTCAAGTCATTCTCTGAAGGCTTGTAGAAAAGGGAGATGGCCATTGACTCGATGCTGATGCAACGCTCCTGCTCATCCTTCTGGGTGTCAGTGAAGCAGGTGTCCCCAGCCAGGACAGAGGCAATGATACCTGCCTTACATACCAGGGAGTCCATCAGAGTGGACTCGCCATGGTCCATGTAGGCGATGACTGATATGTTCCTGATGTTGGCCTTCTTGTCCATGATGGCCCAGATCTGGTATACTGTGAAGTTCACCATGGTGGCGGATGGTGGTGGATTTTCCCAGGCAGATCCAAGCGAGCTAGTTCATGATGAGGATGGCAACGATGATGCTGGAAGAGAACTGGATCTTCTATTATGTATTATCTATGTGTATGTTCTACCTGTGTATCTATTAAGTATCTGACAATTACTGTTAAACTTCACATACATCTAATACAATTTAAATGTGTAACAAACCACCCAAATCATCTAATGTTAACAAATCTAATAATTTTTAAATTAATTTATGTATTTTTATTTTTTGCATTCTACTCTGAGAGTTTTATTTTAAGTTGGAGTATAATTGACTTTCAAAGTTGTGTTAGTTCCAGATGTGTAGCAAAGTGGTTCAGTTATACATACATATGTTCTTTTTCAAATTCTTTTTCCTTACAAGTTATTACAAAATATTAATTTAGTTCCCTGTTCTATATGGTAATTCCTTGTTGGTTATCTATTTTACATATAGTAGTATATATATGTTAATCCCACTGATAGTATTTTTTATTTAAAATATTTATTTAAAGAAAAACAATAATGATCAGAAATAAAAAAAAAAATGTGAGAGGGAATTCTTTTGTAAAACTTGAAAGGGCAAATTGAATCAATTTTTAAAAAGATAGTGAAATGAGTATCATAATGCTTTAAAATATATACACATTCTTTAACCTAAATTGCCAAATTCTGATAATATAGCTAAAAAAATACAAAATAAATATACAGAGAAAAAAAATTTTTTGATAGAAAAAGAGACTGAGGCTTAAAGAGATTAAATAATTTCTCATATTATGATAGCTAGTAAGTGACAGTGCTGGAAGCTGGTTGTGTGGGTCTAATGAGAGTTCTGACCTCCGCATACAAATTTAGAAGTCATTAGCATATAACACGTAAGAAAAACATATTTGTTCTCCACAAGGAATTGATGAAAGCTTTATGTCCATGAAAAAGGGTTATATTCACTGTCCCAAGAGAACTCACAGGATGGTATATATAGTAAATCAGGCTTAGAAACCTGATTTCTCTGCACATCAAGAGTGATGTGCAGAAAATGGCTCACGTTAACCTAGTTTATGAATCTGATTTTTAAAAGTAGAATGTCAATTGCAACGAGAAATCACTCTCCCAGAGATGGGAATGCATAAAGTTAATGCCACTAATTTTTTCTTATCCTAGACAAAGAGTAAAATGTGTGGAAATATTTGATGACTTTAAGCAGAGAGAACATGAAACATTCATCTTATGTTTGGGATGGCCTTTCTGGGGAGAAGAATCTGTGACTCCTAGTGCCTTTCATTCTCTCACTCATTTCATCAGCCCGACTACACCCTGATGTCTCATTCTGATCTGCAAGGTGTATCTGTTTGGCCTCCAAAAGCATTTGTAAACCTGGCCCGATGGCCTTATGCATGTGTGCTCCGTCTTTCAGTTGTGTCCAACTCTTTTCGACCCTGATGGCCTTACTTAAGTACCAAACACTTTGATGTGTCAAAACTCCCCTAAGTAATGTTTCAATGAAAGTGAAAGTGTAGTCGCTCAGTCGTGTCTGACTCTTTGCCACCCCATGGACTGTAGCCCACCAGGCTCCTCTGTCCATGGGATTCTCCAGGCAAGAATACTGGAGTGGGTTGCCATTCCCTTCTCCAGGGGATCTTCCTGACAGAGGGATCGAACCCGGGTCTCCTGCACTGAAGGCAGATTCTTTACTTTCTGAGCCACCAGGGAAGCTATAATATTTCAGTCAGTAAGTCAGTCAGTTCAGTCACTCAGTCGTGTCCGACTCTTTGCGACCCCATGAATCGCAGCACGCCAGGCCTCCCTGTCCATCACCGACTCTTGGAGTTTACCCAAACCCATGTCCATCGAGTTAGTGATGCCATCCAACTATCTCATCCTCTGTCGTCCCCTTCTCCTCCTGTCCCCAATCCTTCCCAGCATTAGGGTCTTTTCCAGTGAGTCAACTCTTCACATGAGGTGGCCAAATTATTGGAGTTTCAGCTTCAACATCTGTCCTTCCAATGAACACCCAGGACTGATCTCCTTTAGGATGGACTGGTTTGATCTCCTTGCAGTCCAAGGGACTCTCAAGAGTCTTCTCCAGCACCACAGTTCAAAAGCATCAATTCTGCGGCACTCAGCTTTCTTCACAGTCCAACTCTCACATCCATGCATGACCACTGGAAAAACCATAGCCTTGACTAGATGGACTTTTGTTGGCAAAGTAATATCTCTGCTTTTAAATATGCTATCTAGGTTGGCCATAACCTTCCTTCCAAGGAGTAAGCGTCTTTTAATTTCATGGCTGCAATCACCATCTGCAATGATTTTGGAGCCCCAAAAAATAAAGTCTGACACTGTTTCCCCATCTATTTCCCATGAAGTGATGGGACCAGATACCATGATCTTAGTTTTCTGAATGTCGAGCTTTAAGTCAACTTCCCTCTTTCACTTTCATCAAGAGGCTCTTTAGTTGTTCTTCACTTTCTGCCATAAGTGTGGTGTCATCTGCATATCTGAGGTTATTGATATTTCTCCCGGCAATCTTGATTCCAGCTTGTGCTTCTTCCAGTGCCACCCAGTGGCATAGTCAATAAAGCAGAAATAGATGTTTTTCTGGAACTCTCTTGCTTTTTTGATGATCCAGCGGATGTTGGCAATTTGATCTCTGGTTCCTCTGCCTTTTCTAAAACCATCTTGAACATCTGGAAGTTCACGGTTCACGTATTGCTGAAGCCTGGCTTGGAGAATTTTGAGCATTACTTTACTAGCATGTGAGATGAGGGCAATTGTGTGGTAGTTTGAGCATTCTTTGGCATTGCCTTTCTTTGGGATTGGAATGAAAACTTACCTTTTCCAGTGGCCACTGCTGAGTTTTCCAGATTTGCTGGCATATCGAGTGCAACACTTTCACAGCATCATCTTTGAGGATTTGAAATAGCTCAACTGGAATGCCATAACCTCCACTAGCTTTGTTCGTAGTGATGCTTTCTAAGGCCCACTTGACTTCACATTCCAGAATGTCTGGCTCTAGGTGAGTGATCACACCATCGTGGTTATCTGGGTTGTGAAGATCTTTTTTGTACAGTTCTTCTGTGTATTCTTGCCACCTCTTCTTAATATCTTCTGCTTCTGTTAGATCCATACCATTTCTGTCCTTTATCGAGCCCATCTTTGCATGAAATATTCCCTTGGTATCTATAATTTTCTTGAAGAGATCTCTAGTCTTTCCCATCTATAGTTTTCCTCTATTTCTTTGCATTGATCACTGAGGAAGGCTTTCTTATCTTTCCTTGCTATTCTTTGGAACTCTGCATTCAGATGGGAATATCTTTCCTTTTCTCCTTTGCTTTTCGCTTCTCTCCTTTTCCCAGCTATTTGTAAGGCCTCCTCAGACAGCCATTTTGCTTTTTTGCATTTCTTTTCCATGGGGATGGTCTTGATCCCTGTCTCCTGTACAATGTCACGAACCTCTGTCCATAGTTCATCAGGCACTCTGTCTATCAGATCTAGTCCCTTAAATCTATTTGTCACTTCCACTGTATAATCATAAGGGATTTGATTTAGGTCATACCTGAATGGTCTAGTGGTTTCCCCTACTTTCTTCAATTTAAGTCAATTTAATATTTTAGTAGAAAATATCAATTTTTATCCCCGAGATTTTCGTGTTTTGAGCCTCTAAGACTGACTAAGCCTCCTTCTGATGGACTTAGCTGATTCAATCAAATTACTATCAAGTTCTGTCCCCAGGATTCAACCTGTACCTTTAAGTCTCTCCTGTAACTTCATTTTGCAGTATATTAAGCCCCCAACTCATTAATTATCTGCCATCTGACGCACCAAAGACATTGATTTCATCTGCACTTGAGTTCCTTAATCTGTAGATTGAGAAAAATAGTACCAGAATCATAGGATAACCGTGCAGCACCTTGGGCATGAGAAGCTCTCTGTGTGTTATCTGTTATTTTCACCGCATGGTTGTCATCATTGTTAACAATGTTGAATTGTCAGCATTGATTCTCAGGGCACAAACTTATACCTAAGTTCTTAGGTGAATGTTTGCTATAAAACCCAATGACTGTAATGTCAGTTATATGTAGTTCTGATGCTAAGAAAAAAAATGGCACAGTGGGCTCTGTAACATGAGCTTCAAAGCTGAACTGAAAAGCAGTAATCAGAAAGATTTAAAAAATTAGCAAACATGGTGTTTTGGTGTTTTCATTTTTCTTTTTAACAGTAGATCCCATTAGTATTCAAGTAAAGTTCATGGATAACTGCTCAGAATAATGCTTTGAAAGGTACCAAAAAATAAGGATTACAGAAAAAAATTATATTAGAATTGTATTAAAATATTCCCCAAATAAATTTCTGTTAGAGTAATATGTGCACTTCTTTATGAATATATTAAAAACCAAGATCTAGGAAGAGATCTAATAATGACCGTAACTTAGCAGTTGGGATGTGTGTAAATGATACAAGATATTTGTATCAATTGTATTGTTAGATGACAACATCCATATTCCTGTTAGTGACAAAGCCATAGATACTGCTAATATACCATAGTGTTGGCAACAATCATAACTGAATAAAATGTTGAATTTCAACTAGAGTTAATACAAATAAAGATCCCCTCATCCAAGGGGCATGTTCTTTACAGAGAGACAGCAGGACCTGAGAGCCTAAGAAAGATATTATATCAGGTAGTTTACTTGCCGTGGTAAACAACAGAAAATCCAACATTTTTAGATTTATTATTGACTTAAGGAATACAGGTGATTTATCGCCCTCGCTCAACAGAAAAACTCTAGAGAGGAGCAAAAAGTTTTACATGAAAATGTCCAGGGTAAAAAATCTATTTCTTCCAGATGTACTCTCTCCAGAGAGCTCCTTAGCAAACCTCCGGTTACACTTCATTGACCCAAACTGCATACTTACTCCTGGACCATGCCCTGTAGCAGAGAAATTCCATTCCATTGGCTTACCAACCACTGGGTGAGTTCCTGAACAGTCATTCTGTTCTCCCTCTGGACTAGTTGCTCAAGCAGAGCTTTGGCATTCAGGTGTGTGTTGGGCATTTTAGGTTGCTAGAACAACTGCAAGAGGAAGTTAGGGGTACAGAACATCCCAAGATACATGGGACAGTTCTGCAAAGAGTTGCCCAGCCCCAAATACCATTGTGCCTGCTGCTAAGAAATACTGCTGTAGACACCACCCTTGAATGTCACTGACTTCATATAGAGCTGTGGTATAATAAGAAATACATTTGGTTTGTCTCCATTCATGGCACATAGCTCCTAAAAGCCTTGGAATTTCCTGAGTGATCAGAGTCCTTTGTTATTTATGTGTGTGTGTGTGTGTGTGTGTGTGCGCGCGCGCTTGCTTGCTTAGTCACTCAGTCGTGTGCGACTCTTTGCCACACCATGGACTGTAGCCTGCCAGGCTCCTTTGTCCATGGGGATTCTCCTGGCAAGAATACTGGAGTGGGTTGCCATGCCCTCCTCCAGGGGATCTTCCCAACCCAAGGATAGAACCCATGTCTCCCGCATTGCAGGCAGATTTTTTACCATCAGAGCCACCAGGGAAGCCATTTTTTTTTCATAAGGAATTCCTTTTTTGATCACCCAGGAGTTTAAGCTAATATGATGACTGACTTAAAGCTGTGTCCCTACATAGCCTCAGGATGCAGCTGGTCACCAGGAAGACTGAGTGATTAGAATGGTTGGAACTTTCAGGCCCACCCACAAACCTCTAGGAAAGGGAGGGGGTGCTGCAGATTAAGCTCTACATAAATTTTTGTTGTTGTCGTTAATTTTCTTTGGAATAGAAATTGCTTTACAAAGTTGTATTAGTTTCTGCTGAGCAGCAAAGTGAATCAGCTGTATGTATACATTTACGTGTGCATGTGCTCAGTCGCTCAGTCTTTGCAACTCCATGGAGAGTAGCCCCGCCATGGGATTTCCCAGGGAAGAATACTGGAGTGGGTTGCCATTTCCTTCTCCAGGGGATCTTCCCAACCCAGGGATTGAACCCATATCTCTTGCATTTCCTGCATTGGCAGGTGCATTCTTTACCAATGCGCCACCTGGGAAGCATACATATATCCACTCTTTTTTGGGTTTCCTTCCCCTTTAGACCACTGAGCACTGAGTAGAGATCACTGTGCTATATAGTAGGCTCTCATTAGTCATCTATTTTATACATGAAGTGAAGTGAAGTGAAAGTTGCTCAGTTGTGTCTGACTCTTTGCGACACCGTGGACTATACAGTCCATAGAATTCTCAAGGCCAGAATACTGGAGTGGGTAGCCTTTCTCTTCTCCAGGGGATCTTCCCAACCCAGGGATCAAACCCAGGTCTCCTGCATTGCAGGCAGATTCTTTACCAGCTGAGCCACAAGGAATGATTTTTATACATAGTAGTAGTAGTATATATATGTCAATCCCAATCTTTTGAACAATGAGACATGGATGCACTTCTGGGTTGGTGAACACATGGAGGTGCTGGGAGGGGGGGCACCCAGAGAGTGCCCCTCTTTCATCCGGCTATTCCTGAGTAGTATCCTTTTATAAATACCAGGTAAATGTTAAGTAAATGTTTCTCTGAGCTTTGTGAGTCATTCTAAAAATTATCAGACCCAAGGACCCCTTGGCTTTCTGGGAACTCGTTTATGACCGGTGGGTCAGCAGGAGGCCCCTGTACTTGAGATTGGTGGTAATTCAAGTGGGGAATCTGGTGGGACTGAGCTGTTAACCTTGGGATGTAATGGTGTCTCCAAGTTCAGTTCAGTTCAGTTGCTCAGTCATGTACAATTCTTTTCAACCCCATGGATTCCAGAATGCCAGGCTTCCCTGTCCATCAAGTAGAGAGAATCAAAAGTATAAGTGCTATTCCTTAGCCTTTTCTGACTCTTTGCGACCCCTTGGGCTGTAGCCTGCCAGGCTTTTCTGTCCATGGAGAAAATAGAGACAGGCAAGATAGAGTCAGAATTGAATTAAATTTGTAGGACATCCAGTTGATTATCCACTACACCTTGTAGAACTGCTCGAAGGTGATGGAGAACACTTTGGGAGGGGAGGTATGGATATCTGAGCAAAAGTGTAGAAAGAATGGGAAATGGGTTCAGGGAAGACAACCGACTACAGCTGCTACAGATATTATATATCTCAGAAGCAGAGAGCCTGAGGTTTAAATCCTGGTTCTGCTTCTTTAGTGCTGTGTGATCTTGAGCAAGTTAATGAATGCTTAAAAGCCTTATTTTCTTTAATAAGTAAAAATGGAATAATATAACCTACCTCTGAGATTTCTGAGAGGATTGATTAGAGAATGTATGCAAGTCTGTCAAACGTCCTGGTCCCTGGAAGGGATGCCATAGAGTGTCCGTTTCCTTTCTTCCTGCTCTTATATGCCTGAATTTCCAGGATAGCTACCTGATAGGATCCAAAGGGATCAGTACCTTGCTGTTTCCAGCAAATGTTTTTGAGGTGCTAAGATCTTCTAATGAGAGCACGAGCCGTCATTTAAACCATTAGATTAGGAACATTACAGATGGTCCCAGCACAATGTGTTCAGTGTCACAGATGGCTCATAACAGCAAGTCAGTAGTAATAAGCAAGAAGACACATATCAGTTTTATCTCTGGGCTTTCAACCACTTCTTAAATATACTACTACTGTATAAAATAAATAAAATATGTATGCACACATATGTTTGACTTTCTGTATCCTTCATTTTTAATTATTTTATTATATTACTGTTATTTTTTGGCCAGGCTATGCGGCTTTCAGGATCTTAGTTCTCCAAGCAGGGGTTGAAACCAGGCCACAGCAGTGAGAGCGCTGAGTATAACTACTGGAACGCCAGGGAATTCCCTCTATATGTTTCATAATCAGGTAAAGATGCAGAGGAAAATGACCTTGGTTCCATTTTATTTTTAATTGGAGGATAATTGCTTTACAATGTTATGCTGGTTTCTGCTGCACAACAACATGAATTAGCTGTAAGTATACATATATCCTCTCCCTCTTGAGTATTCCAGTTTTGAAAGCATCTTCTTTCCTTCAAACAGAGGCTTTTGTGCACCCTCCATCCTGCCCTCTCTGTCTGGAAGAGAACTATTATTTTTATTTCAGAGTCCATGTGAATGATCAGTTCCTCTGGAAAATCCTTCCGATTTTCCAGACTAGGTAGGAGCTTCTGTTTTTGTTCTCATAGCCTCGCATTTTTGTTATCTATTGATGCATTACAAACGACTCCATTCAGCGGTTTGAATACTCACAGGCTATTATTTCCCATGATTCTTTGGGTTGATCCGGTGGTTCTTCTGCTTCATGACACTTTGACTGAGGTGCGGAGATAGCTGGAAGGTTCCGAGGCCAGCCTATCACACTGGACACCAGCTGGGAGCTCAGTTGGAGCTGTTGTTGATCAAGGCCCTTGGTGATCCTCCGTAGGGACCATGCATTTCCAGAATGGCAACTGGATTCTAAGAAAGAGCATTGTAAGAGGCCCAGTCCCACTGAGCAAGTACTCATCAAACCCCTGCTGGTTCCATGTATATAGTGTCCCAACAGTCACAGTTAATTATGTGGCCAAGTCAGTGTCAACATGGAATAAGACTGCACAAGGCTTGGTTCACTGGGGGCCGAAGTCTGCCACATCCAGCGAACCTTTCCTTTGCAGGACTCATCATTGTTTGCAATCATGTAGTTGTATGTGTAATTATTTTTCCCTCTCAATAGGTTCAAAAATTCATGAAACAGGATATATATATATATATATATATATATATAATATATATATATATATGTATGTATATATGTATATGCTAATTATTGTGGAACAGAACCTTAAATGCAATTGAAATGTTTTACTGAAGCCCATGCATGCATGGATGCTCAGTCACTTCAGTCATGTCCCACTCTTTTTGACTCTATGGCCTAGCCTACCAGGCTCCTCTGTCCATGGGATTCTCCAGGCAAGAACACTGGAGTGGGTTGCCATTTGCTCCTTCAGGGGATCTTTCCGATCCAGGGATCGAACTCATATCTGCTGTGTTTCCTGCACTGTAGGCAGATTCTTTACGCTGAGCCACCAGGGAAGCCCTGCAGAAGTCCAAGTGACTGAGAAACTAACAGGAGGTGCCACCGTGCGGGTCTTACAAAAGAGATTGGTCCTGTCCACTGATGGTTGATCACCTACCGCCACACTATTTCAAGGATAATTGTAGGTATTCTGTGTTTCCTCTCATCTCAAGCCAAGGCAGAAGGATTTCAAAATTTATTTGAGAACTTAACGTGTGATCTTTGAATTTTGATGCACCATTCCTGTGAGCATCCCAGTGCTTGCAGGCACCAGGGTTGTTTGTGGGCTTCAGACCCTACAAGGGGATTGGCTCAGGGTTGTCCTGCCAGGCAGCCCCTCTGAATAAAGGAATCTGTAAATGTCCTTGACAGACACCCAGTGATGTTTTCTACCAAAAGACGTTAGCTGCATTTATCAAGTGCATCTCATTCCAGGATGTCACATATATTTTTTCTAATGTGTAGGACAACCCTGCAAGGTATGTAGATTTTCTTCATGTTTTACAGATGAGAAAGCAAACTGAGATTGAAATACATGCCACCATCATATGGCTGATAAATACCAGAGCTGTGTTTCCACCCTAGGTCTGTCTGTCTTCAAAATTCCAATCCTTTCACCAGCGCCTCACTGTCCCAGTTCAGGCAGACACGGAGAAGACAGCCCATATGCAGCAGTGAAGACCCAGTGCGCTGGGTCTTCTCTGGTTGTGGTGAGCCGGGGCTACTCTCTAGTTGTGGTGCGTGCGCTTTTCATTGTGATGGCTTCTCTTGTTGCAGAGCACGGGCTTTTCGTGTGTGGGCCCAGTCGTTGCGGCTTTCGGACTTAGTTGCCCCAAGGCATGCAGGATCTTCCCAGACCAGGGACCAAACCTGTGTCCCTTGCATTGGCAGGCTGATTCTTCACCACTGGGTCATCAGGGAGGTCTGATGCATGTCTTCAGAGGCTGACATGGAGAACAAGTTTGGGGTATATTTGATAAGGATCAGTGCCTATAAAAAGAAGGGGGTGGAAGCAGTATTGGGCAGATGGAGAAGCTGCAGTGCAGGCATCAGGAACCATGCAGCAGCTCTGGGACACGTAGGGTTCACCGTGTGTCATCCTTCTGGCTGGAAGACTGGACCTGATACCTCTGCCTCATGCAGGCACAGGATGTGCGTCTCCCCCATGTGATAGTTAATTTTGTCAACTTGATGGGGACATGGGGAACTCGCATACTTGGCTAAATGTTATTTCTGGATATGTCTGTGGGGGTGTTTCTGGATGACATTAGCATTTGAACTGGTAGAGTAAGTGAAGCAGATTGCCTTCCCCATGTGGGTGGGCATCATCCCATCAGTTGAGGACCCGAATAGAGCAAAGGTGTGGGGGAGGGGTGGATTTGAGGTCTCTGCCTGGTGGTGGAGCTGGGTTGTCGGTCTTGGGTACTTGGACTAGGACTTACCTCATCACCTCCTCTGGTTCCCAGACCTTGTGATTTGGACTGGAATTGACACCACTGTTTTTCCTGCTTGCAGATGGCAGACCATGGGGTTCTCATCATGTGAGCCAATATCTTGTAATAAGTCAATCTCTCTCTGTGTAATTTCTATCTTTTTCTGGGCTTCCCTGGTGGCTCAGTGGTAAAGAATCTGCCTGCCAGTGTAGGAGATGAAGGTTTGATCCCTGGTCTAGGAAGATCTCCTGAAGAAGGAAATGGCAACCCACTCCAGTATTCTTCTCTGGAGAATCCCCATGGACAGAGGAGGGTCCCAAAAGAGTCAGACACAACTTAGTGACTGAATAACAACAACAATCTTTTTCTATCTCTATATCCTATTGACTCTGTTTCTCTAGAGAACTCTAATACACCCAGGAAGCATCTGTCCTCAGGCAGGGTTCTTTCTGCAACTGAGACCAGCCCCAAAGTGGCCGACAAGTTGGGTTATCTGCTATCCGCACACCCCACAGCTGACAGCTCATCCTTCCTGCTCTTGGCAGCACATCTCCACGTCTACCATACATCTGAGCTATTCATTTGTGGCATTTTTATTTTTTGACTTAAAATTATACCTTATTAGCATTTATGTTTTAACAAAAATTATCTTGACATTCATTTACTGTTTTATCAGATTTGAGCATGTGATTTAAAATCTGACTGCTGGTTAAAATGATAACTTTCATGTTATGTATATTTTATAACAGTAAAATAATCTATGACTCCTACACATTACCTATATGAGAGTCTGAATGCCTTATCATGGTCCATGAAACCTATCAGAGTCAGCTCTGAAACTATATTTACAAGCTTCTACTGTTGATCAGTCTTGTCCCATTCTCAGCCTCCCATCCCTGACTGCTCCTGCTTCTGGACAATGCTTCAGTGATACTCAACTTTTCACTGATCCCCAAACAGTCCATCTTCTTCATCTAATTAGCGTTTTTCCATAGCCTAGATTATTTGCATTATGCTTCCCTGACTTCTCTGCCTGATGAAATCCTAGTAATACCATTCAAGACAAAACATAAAGGGGGCTTTCCTGGTGGCTTAGAGGTAGAGAGTCTGCCCGCCAGTGCAGGAGACATGGGTTTGATCCCTGGTCTGGGAAGATCCCACATGCTGATGGGCAACTAAGCCTGTGAGCCAAAACCAGTGAGCCCAGGAACTGCAACTACTAAGCCCATACTCCCCAACTACTGAAGCCCGCACCCTAGAGCCCCTGCTGTGCAACCAGAGAAGCCACCTCAATGAGAAGCCCATGCACCGCCACTAGAGAGAGGCTCACCACAACTAGAGAAAAGCCCGCACAGCAACAAAGATCCAGCACAGGTAAAAATAAAAATAAATTAATAAAATTACATGGATAAGACAAAATATAAATATTATTTGACTAGGCAAATTTTCTATATCCTTGTGTTTTTCTGTTACGTAGCTTCCAAATATTCTTGATTTATACATACATGCATGTGTATGATTGCATTACATATATATGTCACATCATTGCACTGTGTCAGGATGGTTTTGGCTGCAAGTAGCTGGAAAATAGAGAGGTTTTGCCTCTCTCTTGGTTCCATCTCTTTTAACCAATAATTCTATTTAATGTAAACATTGGATATGCAGTGGCTATGTGCCACAATTTGGCACCCTCAGTCTGAGGTCATCTTCAGCGAAATCTAGCAGACTTCGGTAAGGCACTATGTTCCATCCTGTGCAGCATATGAAGAGCCTAGGAAGTCAAGATGAATGAGGGAGGGAGGAGTTCAGACAACCGAGCAGGGAGCCAGGTGACTGTGTCACAGAGATACAGGATTGCTGTCCTCTGCAGGGAATTAACTGCTGCTTCTCATCTGAGAAGTGAGAGGGATGGGGGCAGGATTCCAGGTGGAAGGAACACAAGTGAGGCATGCAACAGTTTAGGCTGCAGTTGGGGATGGTGAAACCCTTGGCTAGAGCACAGAGCATATGCAGGTGGGCACCAAGGAAAACAACAGAAATTTGGGGCAGCATCGTGGAAAGCATTGTTCAGAGAGAGCTGAGTCATCGAGGCTTTTGAACGGTACTGAGGCTTGCTCCCAGTCCTGCTCCATGACTGTCTCCCGGGAAGCATCATGTCAGCCCTTGACTGCATGGGCGTCTTATTCTCATTCTTTCTTGACAGCAAAGGCTCCTTTTAAAATAAAAAAACAAAACAAATAAGCCAAAAAAGCCCTGTCCTTGAACTGAATCTCTTTCTAATAACTTTCTCCTAAACAACCAAGCCCATGAGAACAGGCTAGAATCTCTGTGTCGGAATCCCTTGCTTCTTTTTGTCCATTTTTTGGGGGGGGCCTCACCTGGTGGCTTGAGGCTTCCCAGGTGGCCCTAGTGGTAAAGAACCCCGCCGCCAATGCAGGAGATGTAAGAGATGTGGGTTCAGTCCCTGGGTCAGGACAATCCCTTGGAGGAGGGCATGGCAACCCACTCCAGTATTCCTGCCTGGAGAATCCCAAGGACAGAGAAGCCTGGCAGGCTATAGTCTATGGGGTTGCAAAGAGTCGGACACAACTAAAGTGTTTTAGCACGCATACACTGTGGCTTGTGGAGGTTTTATTTGCCCCACAAGAGGTTGAGCCAGAGCCCTCGGCAATGAAAGCCTGGAGTTCTAACCACTGGACTACCAGGCGGTTCCCACCTCCACTTCTGTTACAGCTATATATCTATAGATTATCTGTGCGTGTGTGGTTAGTCACTCAGTCATGTCCAACTCTTTATGACCCCGTGGACTGCAGCCCACCAGGCTCCTTTGTCCGAGCAAATTTCCAAGCAAGAATGCTGGAGTGGGTTGCCATGCCCTTCTCCAGGGGATGTTCCCAACCCAGGGATTGAACCCAGGTCTCCTGCATTGCAGGTGTATTCTTTACCATCTGAGCCACCAGAGAAGGTGGCAGATCTATCTATCTGTCTACCCACACAAGCGCGTACACATACACACACACACACACACACACACACACACACACACACACACACATCCTACTGGTTCTGTTTTCTCTTGCCATTTCCTTCTCCAGGGGATTTTCCCTTTCTCTGGACAGTCTGAACTAACAGCAGGGGATCTCAAATTCCAGGTGCGTTAGACTCAAGGAAGGTGTCTTTCTTGTAATACCAAAGATGCCGTGAGTCCCTTTCTCACAGTTTGGCTTCAGTAAGTCTGGGTTGGGCCTGAAAATTTGCATTTTCACAGTCTCCTCCATTGATTCTCATGCATGTGGCAAAAGAGTCACATTTGAGAAACACTGCTCTGCATACTCTTTCTGGAGGATCTCATCAATTCTCCTATCTCTAATGTTGTCTATGAGATGATTACTTTCAGATCTATATCTCTTGGCTAGAACTCCCCTGATTCCAGGTTTCTATAATGTTACACATTCAACTACTTGTTCCTTAAGCAACTAATCTCACTATTTCCCCTATAACATCTTTTTATTTTTTCAATTGACAATTTCACTTTATTTTTAATATTTATTTTTATTTATTTATGTATTTGTCCACATTGGACAGCACATAGTTGCAGCACATGCAATCTTCCATCTTTGTTGTGGGATGTGAGATCTAGTTACCTGGTCAAGGATCGAACACGGGCCCCCTGCATTGAGAGCATGGAGTCTTAGCCACTGGACCACCAGGGAAGTCCCTGTAACATTATTTCAGTGAAGGACACCAACATGTATCTGTTCATTTAAAGGAAGAACCTGGGAGTCGTACTGAAACCCTTCCTCCCGCTTCTCCACTTCCTTAGTATCTTTTGTATCTTCCCCATCTTTCCACCCCATTGCCATTGCCATGGTCTGAACCCCCAAACCTCTGGAGCCTGGGCAGTTGTAATTAACTCTACTCCCTACTCATCCCTTACCCTCCCAATCCAATCTCCCCTGTTTTGCAAGATCCATTTTCTAAAATCAAATCTGACCACAGTTAAACCCTTTGATTGCTTCTACAGCCCACAGGATAAAGCCTCAGTTCCCAGGATGACGTAAAATCTGCCCTCTTTGTTTAGCCCTGCTCCACTGTAGGGTAAGGCCTCCCTTCCCTCTCAGGCTTGTGCTGTGCCCAGCTGTTTGCAGCTACCAAAACACACGAGGCTGTTCCCGGCATTTTCGTGATACTGTTAACCTGATTCATCTACCTGGAATGTGCTCTCTGTTCACGCAAAATACATTTCACTCAACTCACAAGACTCATGAGCCATCTTTGCCATCAAGCCTTTTCTGATATTTTCAGGTGAAATCAAATGTTTCCACTCTTACTTTGATCCTATCCTCCAAAATACTTTTTTGCTCATATTTGTTCACATTGTGGTGGTGGTGGTGATGGTTTAGTCGCTCAGTTGTGTCTGACTCTTTGCGACCCCATGGACTATAGCCTGCCAGGCTCCTCTGTCCATGGGATTTACATGGGTAGCAGGAAACAAATGGCAAATAATTTCCTATCAGATTGGGAATTAATTGTTCACTTTTATATCCTAGGCACCCAGTACAGAGTCAGACATAAGGTACAGATTATTTGTGTGCCTGTTGAATAAACAAATGAATTAAGTATAGTGGAAAGTACGTTGTTCTAAGTAAGGTCTGAGGATCTAATATATACCATCATGACTATGGTTGATAATACTATAGTGTATAAATGAACTTTGCTACAGAGAAGACCTTAAATGTTCACACTCCCTTCCAGAAAAAGAAAAATATATATAAATATGTATATGAGGTGATGGATATGTTAATTAATTAGGTGGGAGAAATCTATTCACAATGTAAATACATCAAATCTCAATGTACGCTTAAAATATCTTACAATTTTATTTGTCAATAAAACTGGAGAATAATTAGAAAAAGAAGAACATTGTTCTAGAAGTTCAGTTACATGAGTCTACTTCTGGCTCAACACTAATGAACTTACTGCCTGGGACAAGTCATTAATTCTCATGCACTCCAGGTAGCTTTGTGGTTTGCTGGAAAGGAAGTAGTAAAAACAGCAAAAGGATGACAGAATTGGCATGTGATCTTGCTGAGACTGTCATGAGCCCCTGTAAAAATTATTATCGATACTGGTTTATGTACCAATAATCCATGTTCTGTGATGTCATAAGGTTTTTAGTGCTTAAAAGGATTGGGGCAAAGAGTGACTCATGGTGCAGAAATAATGCAGATCTCCTTCCGGTCAATCCAGAGGGTATGAAAGGAGAGACATGGGGGTAATCAGAAGTTAGGTGGGGGTGTTCAGCCCACAGAGGGATGGAGGGGGCCTCTGCATCACACAATGTGCAACTGGTATAGTTGTGGGGAGGGGCTTCCCCTTGTCTCCCATGTGGGTCACATGACCACGAACTGCCCTATCTCTGATCATGAATTAGAAACCCCGGGTGGCAGTTGGGTGTTGTGCTTCTGTGCCGGGTTTAGGGTGGATCTATTGTTTGAAAAGAACCCTGTGTTCAAGCTTCCTTTTGCTCAACCACTGGAGGAAAAGCAAATAAAAAGGAGAACTGGGATTCTCAACTAATCATTGTTTTGATTTCTTTTCCTTGATTCAGGCACAATCCCCCTGAAAAGTTAAAAAAAGGCCTTTTACTTGAAGCATGAGTAGGAATGTCCCCCTTTCTTTGGGAGCGGGCGGGGGAAAGGTGGTTTAGAATTAGCCGTTAACATAACAACGCAACACAACAATAGCAGCAGTTACTGTTTGAGGGACAGATACTGTTTTCTAGGCTTGGTACTAACCACGTGGCACACATTACTCACTTAATATCTGTGATAATTCTATGTGATAGGGTCACTTGTTACCTTCCTTTACAGATGAATAAATAGGCTCAGATGGATTAAGGAATCTACCTGAAGCCACACAGCGAGTTAAGAGGCAGAGCTGAGAAACAACACAGATCTGTCTGACTCCAAATTCCTCCTAACTACAGTCTTCTCTGAAAGTACCCCAATTCCATAGCATACACTCAAAAATTCATATTGAGGATTCTATCAATATATTCTTTGAATTTCATCTTTGAATTGACTGACCTGTTATATGCATAGGCTTGTACATGGCATATAAGAAAATGCATGACAACTGGAAAGTATGGGTCCTTGGATTTTTCTGATTAAAAAATCCCCCAAATGCCTTCCAATGCAGGCAGCATGGGTTTGATCCCTGGTCGGGGAACTAAGTTTCCACATGCCTCAAGGTACAGCCAAAAAAACCCAAACAAACCACCACCAACAAAAACCAACCAACCAACAAAAAATTCCCCAAAACAACCAACTAACCAATCAACCAACAAAGATCTCTTATGACAGAAACTTTCTCAATACTGGTGAAGCCACAGGTTCATGGACTTGTGAGTCATATGATGAATCATTTTTACCCTCTAAAGTACACTCCATGCTCAAACACTTTATCAGTGAGAGATTAATGTGTGAACTCTAAAAGTCTTAAGAATTATTTATTGTACATCTTACTTGCTCATCAGCTATTTCCCCCACTTGTGGGTCTGACCAATCACTGCTTCAGATATGTTATATTTCCACTGATAATGTTGTTCACTCACTACTCATACAAGTTAATTTCTTCTAAGCCCTGTCTTCCACTGAATGCTTCTTTTAAACATTGTTCCTGTGATTAATAATTTTTCACTGCCAACTGCTGTGATTCATGGATAATAACAAACCTGGAAGGTGAAGACATTCTTTTTTTTTTTTTTTTAATATTTATTTGTGTGCTTCCCCTCTGGCTCAGTGGTAAAGAATCCGCCTGTGAGGCAGGAGACACAGGAGACATGGGTTCAATCCCTGGGTCGGGAAGCTCCCCTGGAGGAGGAAATGACAACCCATCCCAGTATTCTTACTTGGAGAATCCCATGGACAGAGGAGCCTGGTGGGCTACAGTCAAAATATTTATTTGTATTTACTTATTTATTTGTTTGACTGCACTGCATCTTTCTTGTGGCATGCCAACTAAAATTAGTTGAGGCATGTGGGATCTAGTTTTCTGGCCAGGGATTGAACCCAAGGTCCCTGCATTGGGAGTGCTGAGTCTTAGCCACTGGACCATGAGGGAAGTCCCAGGAAAGATATTCTTGTTTTCCCCTTAATGTGGCTATTCCAACACTGCCTTCTGGTTCACCTCTCTTACCCCCATGCTCTGAGAACACCTGATTGTTGTTGAAATCATAAGATCTGTGAGTTATAGAGAAAAATTGTTCCCTGCCTAAACATTGCCTCTATCCAGACACAGATGATTCATCCAGAAGCACTGGCTATACCCGTCACCCCCTAGGACCAGCTATTACTCCCCAACCTTGGGAATCAACAGCTCCAGGCTTCAGACATTTGTGGCTCATCTTTATCCTCTTGAAATTAGGAAACCACACCACTGCCATCCATGACAGACCCTAAACTCCCATGGGACACCACCATAAAAATTGCTTCCAGGCAGAGCCCTAGGCTTCCCTGTGGCTCAGTGGTAAAGAATCCATGTGCAAGGCAAGAGACTTGGGTTCGAACCCGTGTCTCTTAGGTCTCCTGCATTGGCAGGTGGGTTCTTTACCACTGAGTCACCTGGGTGTGTGCATGAGTGTGTTCATAATGTGTTTCTTATTATATTTTGTAGTAATAAATGGGAGTTCTCAACGTGCATGTGAAGATTATGATTTGGTGGATCATATTGGGAAAATATTGAGTCCCTTGGACTGCAAGGAGATCCAACCAGTCAATCCTAGAGGAAATCATGCCTGAATATTCATTGAAAGGACTGATGCTGAAGCTGAAACTCCAATACTTTGGCCACCTGATGCGAAGAACCAAGTCATTAGAAAAGACCCTGATGATGGGAAAGATTGAAAGCAGGAGGAGAAGGGGATGACAGAGGATGAGATGGTTGGATGGCATCACTGACTCGATGGACATGAGTTTGGGCAAGCTCCGGGAGTTGGTGATGGACAGGGAAGCCTGGCATGCTGCAGTCCATGGGGGTCACAAAGAATTGGACATGACTGAGGAACTGAACTGAACTGAAAGGCATTTCAGTCTCTGGAGGGATCAGGGTAGGTATATGTGTTTGTTTTATTTTATATAGTTGATTACAAAGTTGTGTTAATTCTGCTCACAGCAAAGTAATGCAGTTATACAAATACATACATTCTTTCTCATACTTTTCCATTACGGTTGATCACAGGGTATTAAATATAGTTCCCTGTGCTACACAGTAGGACCTTGTTGTTTGTTATATGTGTAAAGTTCCTGATTATGCCATACTTCTCTTGCTACTTCCCCAGCACTGGCACGGGTGTGCATGCACACACACTCACACACACACACACTTATACATACACACACACTCTGTTGTTGTTGAGAACAATCATGTCTTATGAATCTGAATAGCCCCCTATTCCTGAAACAGTGCCTGGCACTTGGGGGTACCCAATCAATGCTTATAATTGTCAAATGGTAAAGCTTTGAAGGTTAAAAGGTAGAATCTATGTAGTTTTCTTTCACCATGCCCAGCACACACTTGGGACTTGATAAATCACTGGGAGTGATCGTGATGACTTAGGGAAAACAAAAACATAGCCATGAGAAGCTATATGAATCAAGGGCACAGGTGTGATGAACAGCCGAAGAGCGGGGCTGGCCTTCACAGCAGAACAAAGCTCTCTTTCCCCCTCAATGCACTTCAACAAACCCATCCAAACCAGGAAACCTCAGGGACAGAGTGGCTGTCATCTCCCTAAGTAATAGAGCCTATCTCCTCTTAACCTTTGTGACCCTCAAAAACCAGTAAATTCCTTCTTTTATCTATCCCAAATCCTTTATATTACCCTCTAAGCCAATTTTCTGTTGTACTGTATTCAATGGGAATTGAAAACAGCTGGTCACCATCTGCTGTAGATTAATTCTTCATGTACTTGAAGCCTCTAATTAGGTCATTGCTCAGCCTTCTCTTCTCCAGGCTAAATATCTTATTTCCTTTAGCCCTTCCCCAAAGGTTTTATTTTCCAATTATTCAATTGTCTTCCTAGTGTTACTTTCAACATCAGGCTTGTGTTCTCCGCACACCTCAAGTGGAGAGGGTCTGATCAGTGTGAAGGGTTGTAGGTGTTGAAGGTCACCCCTGCCACTTCTGAGGAGCTTTTATTTTTTCCTGTGAGTTGTTTACTTTCAGAGGGCCACTTAGAAATGAACAGCAGCCTTTGACTGCCATGCTGAAATTGGAAACAGAGGAATCAGATGGTTACGCTTTGTTTCTACACTAACTTCAGACATGCTAGCCCATCACCTTGACTGCACACCCCGAACTATGAGATGGTCATTGCAAATTTACAAGGAGTAACTTCACTTCTGATTACAGATGCATCACTAGAACAGCACTGTGGACGTGCCTTGGGAGCCTGGAAGGTCAGTGACAGCTGGAGCAAGAGTTTCAACTTGACCAAGCTCAGGAAACAAGAGTTTGGTAGAGAGAAGTGTCCTCCCTCTTAAGTTCAGGAAATAGCCCACACAGGGAATGACCCAGGTGTCCAAGCACCATTCTCCAAGGCAGCGGTTCTATTACCTGTCTCCTTACATATATACAAGCCATTCCCTAGTGTCCAGATTTTTAATGAAATACAGAAATATTTCATGGATCGATTGATTTTCGAAATGATTGCAATCATATCTTCACTTTGGAGGTTTCTTGCTCTGTCTCTCAAAAGTGTGTTGAGGGACTTTCCTGGTGGTCCAGTGATTAAGACCTGCCTTCCAATGCAGGGGGTGTGGGTTCAATCCCTGGTCAGGGAACTAAGATCCCTCATGCCTAGAGGTCTAAAAATGGAAACACAAAGCAGAAACAATATTGCAACAAATTCAATAAAGGTTTAAAAATGGTCCACATCAAAAAATAAAATAAAACATGTTGGACTTTTGGTTGGAAGAAGTTATCCCTGTTTATCTGTCCTTTAAAGAATCCATCATTACTCAGAAATGACGACCGGGCTAGATGGTGTACTTTGCTCAACATTATAGATAACGCTCTCCCTGCCAGCTGAGAGCACCAGGGCTGGTCAGAAACAGACCCAAATACGTGGATTCTGTGATGTCACCTGTACAATCCCTTCAAGAGGTGGATAGTATCACTCTTATTTTTACAGATGACACAGACACAGAGAAATTGTCTTTAAATATGTTTACGATTATTTAGCTTCCCAGGTGGCTCAGTGGTAAAGAATCTGTCTGCAGTGGAGGAGATGTGGGTCCCATCCCTGGATCCAGACAACCCCCTGGAGGATGAAATGGCAACCCACTCCAGTATTCTTGCCTGGAATATCCCATGGACAGAGGAGCCTGGTGAGCTGTAGTCCACGGGGTTGCAAAGATTTGGACATGACTGAGCCATTGAGCATGCACACTTTGTTGCTTAGGCGGCAGAGCTGAGATTTGGTTCCAGGTCTGTTTGGTCTCTAGTGTCATTATAACCTCCTCCGTATGCTTCTTAAACTTCAGACCTCAGGATCCTGTGCTCAGATTCTGAATTAGGAGGCAGGGTCCAGGAATCTGTATTTTCAGTCCAGTATTCCAGCATAGCTGATGCAGGAAACCCAGGTCCCATGTGTACAAAAACACTGTCTGACTTGGTCCCCGGATGAGGAAATCTAGGTCACTCTTCCTCAGACTCTGTTGTACATCTGCCCAGGAGCTGGCTGAGAAGAGCCTTGGATTCCACTTCACAGCTACTGAGTCAGAAGCAAGGAAGGGTTGAGTCCAGATGCTGTATTGTTACTGTGCAACCTGCGGTCTGTTCTATTGTTATTCAGTCTCTCAGTTGTGTCTGACGGCAGCAAGCCAAGCCTCCCTGTCCATTACCAACTCCTGGAGCTTGCTTAAACTCATGTCTATCAAGTCGGTGATGCCATCCAACCATCTCATACTCTGTTGTCTCCTTCTCCTCCTGCCTCCAATTTCCCCAGCATCAGGATCTTTTCCAAAGAGTCGGGGTCTATTCTGAGTCATGCTGAATATTGAAAACTGCTTCTGTCAGTCTTCCTGCCAGAGATTTCCTATCCCCAGCACTTCTAGATGCCTTAGTGGGAGATGGAGTTTGGTAGGGTGAAAGACAGGAGGCTGTGGGCTTAGGGGTCTTGGCTTCCTGATTGTGGAAGGAGCTCTTGACTAAGAGAACAGTTGAGGTAACCCCTGAGAATGCCTGCTGCCTCACCTCCCACGGAAGAAACCTTTACCCTAAGGATGAAAAGCCATGGTTTTGAAAGTCAAGTGTTGTATTTGATATCAGAAGTCCTGCAAAGAGATAGCCATTCCTTGCGGTGATGTAGCAGGTATGTTGCCTTGGCAACATAGCAGGGGACTCGCCAAGATGACAGAGGACAGATGAACAGATGGGCAGGTGTCATTTCTTGGAGAACGCAGGGGTGACAAAGAGGTTTACTAAAATGAGCAACTTGAAAAAAGACTTGGCACCCTCAGAAATCCAGTCATCGAAGATGAAAACTCAGAAGTTTTGGTTCTATGAATACATTTTAAATCTACAAAATATATTTTAACAGCAGGGGCAAAAGTGTCATCACAGACATCTGAGAAATCTTCATTCTACGGACCTCCTTTGCAAGTAGCTTTCTAGTAAGTCACGTTTTGTACCATATGCTGGTAATATACTGTGTGGGGGTAGAATGAGTGGAGTGTTTGCAGTTAAAAGCCAAAGCTATGCCAAGATAATTAAACCGTCACTGGATGACCTGAAGAGAATTGATTTGATTCAGTACAGCAGTTTCTTGAATCAGTATTTATCAGGTAGGTAGGTGGTAATAAGTTTGAAGGTTCATGTACACTTGTATTTAAATATCAGTTTTATAATATTCTGTTTAAAAACAGATCTAATTTTAATTCCCTCGATGACTTCTGACCCCTATTTATTTAATTCATTCTTACTTTGAACTAAGGAAAGTTTATTACTTGACACTTCAACATTTATACTCCATCAATTTCCCAAATACGTGATAACCAAATCAAGATTATTGGGGTGAAGGGACCCTCTGGACGTCAATAATTCAGCTTCGCTAGTTCTTAAAGTACCACATTTAAATTATTTAAAGAGGAAACATATGCATTCTATACAAATGTTTATCTCATCACTTGATAAAGATCAAGCAGGGTTTTCTGCTAAGTTAGGCAGTAAACAGATGCCGACCTTATCAGCTAGGGCAGGGAAATTCCTTACATTTTTCTCATTTGAATTGGTCCCTGAGTTCTAAGGATGGGAAAAAGAATGACACTTTACACACGTGAATGAACTCGCCTCTGAACGCTCCTTGGGATACACGGAGAGAATGCTTTCTGTAGAGAGGTGCGTTGGGCTGCTCCTTAATCCTGTGCAATTGTACCCTTCTTCCTCCTGACTTGCTATAATGTACCTGTTCAAAGTCTCCCTTTGCTTCAGAGCCTGGTAAATGAAACACCTTCCAATCAGAGCATCTCTCTGCCTTTCATGTCTTTGGGGGCATCTGGTAATTCCTTCTTCCCTCTTTGTCTCAGTACTGCCCTGGATCCCTGTGTTCCACGCTGCCTCACAGATCACATCTTCAGCTTTCAAGGATGACTCTCCCTCACTGCTTCTTCCTGTGAGACGTGGAGCTCTTCAAATCCAATTCTGAAGCAGGTAGACTTGCTCAGGACATCAATGAAGAGCTGAACTAGGCTCGTGACTGTGTGGGACCCACACTGTCGATTCCTGGTCACCAACCCTCCACCCCCACCCCAAATCCCACCCTTTCTTTCTGTCTGCACTGAGGAGAGTAGTCGTGGTGAAAACTGAGACCTGCTTTGAAGGTGTGACTGAGTGAGGAAATTGTAATTCCGTGACAGAAACAGGTTGGGATAAAGATGGTCAAAGTGAGATTATGATCTAATTAATGATCTAACATGCTCCACCTCTCTGTTTAGTGAGTCGGTGTTTCTAGTCATGCTGAGTGGCTTCAGTCGTATCTGACTCCTTGTGACCCCATGGACTGTAGCCCGCCAGGCTCCTCTGTTCATGGAATTCTCCAGGCAAGAATACTGGAGTGGGTTGCCATTTCTTTCTCCAGGGATTGAACCCAGGTCTCCTGCACTGCAGATGGATTTTTTTTTTTTAACCACTGAGCTACCAGGGAAGCCCTTCTAATCATTCCTGTAGCCTTAAAAGTCTCAAAATGTTGAGCTTGTTTCTACAAAAAAAGGAATGTCTCAAATTCTGGAATGAAGCTCTTTGTTACTTAGGACTCTACTGCTTGCAAATCACAAAAACTGATTTGAGCTAGCTTGAGCAACAGGGGAGATTTTGTTTTCAGGGTGAGGGAAATCAAAGGGCAGGGCTGCAACCTGGGACTTGGATGGGTGCTAGAGAATGGAGTCCATCGAGGGTCAGTCGGTGCTGGCCCTTGCTGGTCTCTACATTCTTGCTCATCCCTTTCTCTGTCAACTGGTTTATGCTGCTTTTCATTCTCCACATTGGAAGTGTGGGCATAGCCATGGTCAAATTGTCCGGTTTTGTTTCCTCCATTCAGGAGGGAGCCTGGCTGAAGTATGCACATATCTGGTACAAAATGGTGGAGGGGAGATTGGACTTTGTTGTTGTTTCATTGCTAAGTTGTATCTGACTCTTTGAGACCATAGCCCACCAGGTTCCTCTGTCCATGGGATTTCCCAGACAAGAATATGGGAGTGGGTTGCCATTTCCTTCTCCAGGGGATCTTCTGGACCCAGGCGTTGAACCCACATCTCCTGCATTGGCTGGTGGATTCTTAACCACTTTACCAGGGAAGTCCCAAGATTGGAATAGCCTCAGTAAAAAACCTCCCACTTAGAACACAGAAAAAGAAGAGCCTTCACTGCTGAAGAGTCCAGAGCCTATGCCTTCTAGCTCTGATAAATAACAGGATCCCAGAGTCTCAGGAACATCAGTGCCACCTCACTGCTGGTGGTGGTGTGAGTTCTCTGCTCAGTGGATATGGAGGTCCTGAGCAGGTCCTGACTGCTGGGTATGCATGTCCAGGGCCTTTCTAACCCTATCGTGGAGGCACATGGGATGATGTGTGTGTTCAAAGCAGCCCACTTTGCATTGGTGCAAATACTTGGGCTTTGGGAGTGGTTTAGAAACTGAGAAATTGTGGGGCTTCCTTCACTTTTTTTTTGTTCAGTCACTCAGTCATGTCAGACTTTTTGTGATCCCATGGACTACAGCATGCCAGGCTTCCCTGTCTTCCACCATCTCCCAGAGTTTGCACAAATTCATGTCCATTGAATTGCTGATGCTATCCAACCATCTCATCCTCTGTCATCCTCTTCTCCTGCCCTCAAAACTTTCCCAGCATCAGGGTCTTTTCCTGTGAGTCGGCTCTTCCTATCAGGTGGCCAAAGTTTTGGAGCTTCAGCTTCAGCATCAGTCCTTCCCTAGGACTGAGTATTCTTGGTTTTTGTTTTTCTTTCCTGTTTCCAATGCAACACCCTTAAATCATTCTTTTAAATACTGGGGACTCCATTTGCTAATAACACTGGAAGAAATCCTATGTGTCTGTCTCCTAGTATGGGGGCAGGGCACGCTTTCCCTTGCCCCTGGCTTTCACCTGGAGTGATGGGTTTCCGTCTTAATCTGCCATGGAATGTTGCCCCAGCCTTGTCTGTGAGCTCCATCACCTGTGTCTGCCAGGGGATACTTGGGTCGAATCCCCTGTTGCTCAAAGGCTGTCTTCGGAAGAGTCTATCCAGGTCACAGGAATGAAGAGTTGAACAAAGAGCAGTGATTATTCATTCACCCCACTCCCCAGCCCTGGAACTGGACAGACTTGCCACACACCACACGTGGGCTGCCTCTCCAAAGCAGAAGGCATATGGTACTGGTGGAGCAGCTGCATATTTTAAACAATAAAACAATATCCACCATTAGATACAATTCAATAAGATTAAAGGTCCACCTTCACACGCTAGGAAAGTGATGCTCAAAATTCTCCAAGCCAGGCTTCAGCAATACGTGAACCATGAACTTCCATGTGTTCAAGTTGGATTTAGAAAAGGCAGAGGAACCAGAGATAAAATTGCCAACATCCGCTGGATCATCGAAAAAGCAAGAGAGTTCCAGAAAAACATTTATTTCTCCTTTATTGACTACGCCAAAGCCTTTGACTGTGTGGATCACAATAAACTGTGGAAAATTCTGAAAGAGATGGGAATACCAGACCACCTGACCTGCCTCTTGAGAAACCTGTATGCAGGTCAGGAAGCAACAGTCAGAACTGGACGTGAAACAACAGACAGGTTCCAAACAGGAAAAGGAGTAAGTCAAAGCTGTATATTGTCACCATGCTTATTAACTTATATGCAGAGTACATCATGAGAAACGCTGGGCTGGTGGAAGCACAAGCTGGAATCAAGATTGCCAGGAGAAATACCAATAACCTCAGATATGCAGATGACACCACCCTTATGGCAGAAAGTGAAGAGAAACTAAAGAGCCTCTTGATGAAAGTGAAAGAGAAGAGTGAAAAAGTTGGCTTAAAGATCAACATTCAGAAAACTAAGATCATGGCATCCAGTCCCATCACTTCATGGCAAATAGATAGGGAAACAGTGGAAACAGTGGCTGACTTTATTTTTTGGGCTTCAAAATCACTGCAGATGGTGATTGCAGCCATGAAATTAAAAGACACTTGCTCCTTGGAAGAAAAGCTATGACCAATCTAGACAGCATATTAAAAAGCAGAGACATTACTTGGCTGACAAAGGTCTGTCTAGTCAAGGCTATGGTTTTTCCAGTGGTCATGTATGGAGGTGAGAGTTGGACTATAAATAAAGCTTAGCATGGAAGAATTGATGCTTTTGAACTGTGGTGTTGGAGAAGACTCTTGAGAGTTCCTTGGACTGCAAGGAGATCCAACCAGTCCATCCTAAAGGAGATCAGTCCTGGGTGTTCATTGGAAGGACTAATGTTGAAGCTGAAACTCCAATACTTTGGCCACCTGATGCAAAGAGCTGACTCATTTGAAAAGACCCCAATGCTGTGTAAGATTGAGGGCAGGAGGAGAAGGGGATGACAGAGGATGAGATGGTTGGATGGCATCGCTGACTCAATGGACATGAGTTTGGGTGGGCTTTGGGAGTTGGTGTTGAACAGGAAAGCCTGGCATGGTGCAACTCATGGGGTCGCAGAGTCGGACACTACTGAACAACTGAACTGAAGTGAAGGTCTACCTAGTCAAAGCTATAGTTTTTTCCAGTAGTCATGTATGGATGTGAGAGTTGAACCATAAAGAAGGTTGAATGCCAAAGAATTGATGCTTTTGAACTGTGTGTTGGAGAAGACTCTTGAGAGTCCCTTGGAGAGCAAGAAGATCAAACCAGTCAATCCTAAAGAAAATCAACCTTGAATATTCATTGGAAGGACTAGATCCTGAAGCTGAAGCTCCAATACTTTAGCCACCTGATGTGAAGAGCCGACTTATTGGAAAAGACCCTGATGCTGGAAAAGATTGAGGGCAGGAGGAGAAGAGGCGGCAGAGGATGAGGTGGTTGGATGGCATCACTGACTCAGTGGACATGAGTCTGGGAAAACTCCAGAAGATGATGAGGGACAGGGAAGCCTGGCATGCTGCAGTCCATGGGGTCACAAAGAGCTGGACATGACTTGCTGACTGAACAATAACAACAACAACAACAATAAGATTTAGAGACACTTCCTTGGTGATCCAGTGCCTAAGACTTTGGCTTCCAATGCAAGGTGTGGGGCTTCGATCCCTGGTCTGGGAGCTGAGATCCCACATGCCTCATGGTAAAAAAAAAAAAAGACCAGAACATAAGGAAAAGAAGCAATATTGTAACAAATTCAACAAAGGCTTAAAATAATAATATTTAAATAATGTTCTCTCTTCCTCCTCCCAAAAGTCTGCTCACACTCACTGTCTGGTCTTCTGGGCTGAACTCAGCCCTGGAGTCAGAATTCATCCTCTTGTTTCCTGTAACTCTGGGCTCCTTTCTTGGCCATGTGAATGGTGGCACTGCTATTGTTTCCATGTTTGTCTGTTGCTCCAGTCTTGGCCCTTTTCCTCATGATCTCTCATCTCACTCCAGCCCTATAACCCAAGAGATTTTGAGCATCCCCAGGCTTGGGGTGGGGGGAGGGAAACACACAGTGGGGAAACACTTCTTTGCCTTCATTTTTGCCAAGTCTGGACTCAGCACTTGGTGTTGGGTCCTCCCTACAGTGGTCAACGTAACTGTGCTGTCATTTTTTTTAAAAAATATTATTATTATTATTTTTATCTTTGACTGTGCTTGGTCTTTGTTATAGCACATGGGCACACAGGATCTTAGTTCTCTGACCGGGTATTGAATCCACATCCCCTGCGTTGGAAGGCAGATTTTTTAACCACTGAACCCCCAGGCAAGTGCCTGGGTTGTCCGATTTTAAAAAAAGACAAGGGTGTCATGGTTTGGTTGTTGTCTCCTTCCTCCCCTCTTTAACTCGTTTCTTCTTCTAAAGATTTGTGCTAAGTCACTTCAGTCTTGTCCAACTCTTTGCAGCCCTATGGACTGTAGCCCACCAGATTCCTCTGTCCATGGGATTCTCCAGGCAAGAATACTGGAGTGGGTTGCCATTCCCTTCTCCAAGGGACCTTCCTGATCCAGGGAGCTAACCCAGGTCTCCTGCAATGCAGGCAGATTCTTTACCAACTGAACCACCAGGAAAGCCCATCCCCATTTTACAGTTAAGGAAATGTAGGCTTACAGAGTTTAAGTGGGGACTTCCCTGGTGGTCCAGCGATTAAGAGTCCTCCTTCCGATGCAAGGGATGTGGGTTCAATCCCTGATCAGGGAACCAGGACCCCACATGCCATGGGGCAACTAAGCACGTGCACCTCAACTAAGATGAGATACAGTCAAATAAATAAATATTAAAAACAATTAAAAATGGGATAACTTGAGAGAGTAGCATTGACCCGTATACACTACCATGTCTAAAATAGCTAGTGAGAAGGTGCTCTATAGCACATGGAGCTCAGCTCAGTGCTCTGTGATGACCTAGAGGCATGGGCTGAGGGGGTGGGAGGGAGGCTCAAGAGGGAGGCGATATGTGTATACTTACAGCTGATTCACGTTGTTGTACAGCAGAAACTTATACAACCTTGTAAAGCAATTTTACCCCAGTTAGAAAAAAAGAGCTTAAGAAAGTTAAGGTCCCTCAGCTAGCAAGTGATGACGATAGCCACTCTTGCAGCCATCCATGGAATCTTTATAGTAGGACAGTCACTGTTACAAAGCCATGTTCTGTGTTTCTTAGCTTTCACTAAAAAATAGGTCAGGCGTGTGCTTTTCCGGACAGTGGTTAACAGTGTCATTCATACTGTGGCATAGTCTGTGACTGAAAACATGTGCATTAGTTGAAAAAAATGAAAGAATATTTTCAAATCTGTAATAAAAGTCACTCAGAAAATATATTTGAAAAGTCAGCTCTCTTTTCAGAAATTGTTTAGCATTATATACAAATGTAGCTAGGGACTTCCCAGGTTCTCCAGTGGTTACGACTCCCTCTTTCAAGGCAAGGAGCATGGGTTCGATCCCTGGTTGGGGAACTAAGGTCTCGCAGGCTGCTGGTGCAGCCAAAAAGAAAAAAAGCTGAGAGTAAGGCACACTTGCAACAGTTGAACTGTGTTCTGTTTCAATTTCCTAAAAAATTTCACAGTTGCACTTATGGATAGGATTTCATATTGAAGTATTTGCATAAGAAAAAGCTTGTGATTAATTACATATGGCCTGAGTGTGCGTCTGTGAACTCGAAGAATCACTGTTTTTACTTATTCCTTGCTTCTCAGTAAAACAATCAAAATCAACTATGTTTGGGGACCACATGCACACACTTCTGCATTAGTACTTCTTTCCCTTCCTACCGCCAAAGGGATAACTCAGAAATCACTCCAATTAAACTTTTCCAAAATGTTACCTGTGAACTGTGATTCAGAATGCTTCACACACTCCCGTAGCACTCTGCTTTTAAGTGTCTAAAAGTATGGAGTTGAAATGCAAGATTTTAATGGTTTAGTGGGAAGAAGGCGAGATTTATAATCAGAAAACTAATGTTTGCATTTTGGCTCCAATATCTACCAGCTTTGTGACTTTCCAGCATCAGGTTCCTTTTCTGTCAGATGGGGACATATTTTTTTTTGTTAGTTTAAAAATATAGAGTCTATGGAGAACAGTGTGGAGATTCCTTAAAAAACTGGGAATAGAACTGCCATATGACCCAGCAATCCCACTGCTGGGCATACACACCGAGGAAACCAGAATTGAAAGAGACGTGTGTACCCCAATGTTCATCGCAGCACTGTTTACAATAGCCAGGACATGGAAGCAATAGGATAGATGTCCATCAGCAGACGAATGGATAAGGAAGCTGTGGTACATATACACAATGGAATATTACTCAGCCATTAAAAAGAATACATTTGAATCAGTTCTATTGAGATGGATGAAACTGGAGCCCATTATACAGAGTGAAGTAAGCCAGAAAGAAAAACACCAATACAGTACACTAATGCATATATATGGAATTTGAAAGATGGTAACGATAACCCTATATGTGAGACAGAATAAGAGACACAGATGCATAGACAAGTCTTATGGACTCTGAGGGAGAAGGTGAGGGTGGGACGTTCTGAGAGAATAGCATTGAAACATGTATATTATCATATGTGAAACAGAACACCATTCCAGGTTCAATGCATGAGACAAATGCTCAGGGCTGGGGCAATGGGATGACCCAGAGGGATGGGATGGGGAGGGAGGTGGGAGGGGGGTTCAGGATGGGGAACACATGTAAACCCATGGCTGATTCATGTCAATGTATGGCAAAAACCACTACAGTATTGAAAAGTAATTAGCCCCCAACTAAAATAAATAAAATTATTTTAAAAAAATATGGAGTCCATGGAAATAAGGAGTTGATAGAAGCAGGGGGTAAGGAGTGGGCAAAATTGGAAAAGGTGGTCAAAAGGTACAAACTTCCTGTTATAAAATAAGTCCAGGACATTAAAGTACAACTTGGTGGTAATAGTAAATGATACTGTATTTATATTTAAAAGTTGCTGAGAGAGAAGATCTTAAAAGCTCTCATTACAAGAAAAAAATATTTGTAACTACGTGAGGTGATAGATGTTAACTAGACTTACTGTGGTGGTCCTTCAGCAATATATACAAATATCTAATCACTATGTTGTACACTTGAAACTAATATAATATTTTATGTGAATTACAGCTCAATAAAAATCCCATTAAATAAATATATATATATATACACACACACATATATATGTTAAAGAAAACCTATTGTCACATCATCACTTTTGGTGGATTAGATACCTGGAGAGTTTCCTAACCACAAAAATTCTTCATAAAAATATAGTGTATCTAACCAACAAGGACCTACTGGATAACACAGGGAACTCTGCTCAATGTCAGGTGGCAGTATGGATGGCAGGGGAGTTTGAAAGAGAATTGATGCATGTATATGCTTGGGTGAATCCCTTCACTGTTCACCTGAAACTATCACAACATTATTAATTGGCTATAAGTTCAGTTCAGTTCAGTCATTCAGTTTTCGTGTCTCTTTGCGACCCCATGGACTGCAGGACACCAGGCTTCCCTGTCCATCACCAACTCCCAGAGCTTGCTCAAACTCATGTCCATCGAGTCGGTGATGCCATCCAACCATCTCATCCTCTGTCATCCCCTTCTCCTCCTGCCTTCAGTCTTTCCCAGCATCAGGGTCTTTTCCAATGAGTCCGTTTTTCACATCAGGGGGCCAAAGTATTGGAGCTTCAGCTTCAACATCAGTTGGCTATATTCCAATTTTTTTAATTGGCTATACTCCAATACAAAATAAAAAGTAGAAAAAAAATATAGTGTATCTGCATTAAAGAATAGAAATATGGAGATCTGGGGAAAGAACAAGTATTTCCTAAAGACCCATGTCAGACACATCCCCTGTTAAGTCCTTTACATCTGTAATGACATTAAATCCCCAAGACGCTCCTCCATGATGAATAACGTTATCCTTTACTTATAAACCAAGAGGCAAAGGCTAGGGACTTCCAGACATGCATGTACTTATTAACAGGCAGGATGAATGGTGAAGAGCATCCAGACAACTTCTTGGTAGGAGAAGGAAGCTCACACAGCTGAACTTTGTTGTGAAATCTTGTGTTCCCTAGTTCTTCTTTGAGCAAGTTTGTCTTCAGCACACAGCCCAGGACAGTGTCCGGCAAAGGCTTCCGTCTTGTCCTGATCTGAGTTGTCCTCCTCTGGGGTTGCAGATAGAGGCAGGCCCCTCTGCTAAACCTCTTCCGGTTCTTGTTGGCCCAGGTTTGTTATCTCTCAGTCCACACTTGGGGTTGTATGTTTGCATCCCTTTCCTCCTGAGTCCCATCCTCAGGCAGATTTCCTTCTTGTCTGGGGCTTCTTCCTTTATCCTGAGGTATCCATTCAGGATCACTATTGTCTTACAACATTGTCTGAAAAACAGACACACATACATACGAAAACACCCCCTCTTTCTTTGTGTAAATAGAAAACTATACTCTTCTGTCTAAGTTTGTGAATTTATCTTTCCAACTCTTTACTTGACCTTCCACTCTGGGTAGCTTTAGAAAGTGGGCTTCCCTGGTGGCTCAGTGGTAAAGAATCCACCTGCCAATGCAGGAGGCGCAGGAGACGCAGGTTCGATCCCCTGGAGAAGGACATGGCAACCCACTCCAGTATTCTTCCCTGGAAAATCCCTTGGACAGAGGAGTGACATTGGGTTTCAAGTCCAGTTGTAGTGCTGGGGTCTGTGGGTTGCTCTATCCACTCCCTTCATGAGAGTTTGTGTGAGTACCATCCCCCAGTACCTCTTCACGTTTCCTTATTCTGTGTGTGAAGTTGGCTGTGCTTTCAAGCTCACTATTTCTCCAGATAGGGTTCAATATAATTGACTAATTCTCCTGATTGTCTAATTACAGTTACACCCCAAGTTGGCCTCCTGTGATACTTCTCGAGTCCTCTTGGATTGGTGTTTTGGGTGTTTCTGATCACATTTCAACGGTCTCTTGGATTAACCAGATGACTAACCTCTTACATGAAACATAGACTTGCCAGGAGAGCACTTTGGAGACAACTTTTTCCCATGTTCTTGGAGGGGGGCCCCTCTGTGTTGCCCCCCCGGCTTTATTCACTGTGGCCCAGGGAAAATGAGGGGTTTTGGTCCCTTTGTCCTTCAATTCCTGGCATCTTCTTGCTGCCCCTCTTGGGAATTTTCCTCCTTCTGACAGCTGGCCTTCACCTTTCTTGGCAAATGTCAGGTGGTGCAAATTTAGGTCTTGGTTTCCTTCCTTCGAAACACACATGAGGGAATTTCCTGGTGGTCCAAGGGTTAGGGCTCTGTGCTTCCACCGCAGGAGGCATGAGTTCAATTCCTGGTTGGGGAGCTAAGATCCTCCATGCTGTGCAGCATGGCCAAAAAATAAAAAGTCCCAGGTGAGCCCTCCTGAGCTAACATAAGTGGCCCAGACTGACCTGCAGGGCTACCTGGGCCTCTAGTGGCTCCATCTCAGCGGGGTTTCCTGACTGTCCCCACACCTGTCCCCTGCTGCTCCCCTCCCCCGGGCCACCCTGCCTGCCTGCTCTCCTGCAGGGTCGGATCCTGGCCTCATGCCTGGCTCTCCGACCCCAGAAAAGGCCTGCCAGCTGCTCTCTGATGGATGATACTCAAGGACACGCTGGCAGTTTGGCCCCATCCCAGGACAGTCTTTGTTAAAGCCAACACAATGAAATGTGCCTGAGTAGACAATGAGTTACTTTGGGGAAAAAATTCAAGATGTTTAAAAGTCTGTTAAGAATAGTACATTTCACAATATTTTACAGTGGCCAGCACAGTGCCCTGGGCTAATAAATAAAGAAACAAAAGAGCAGGAGTGAATTGTTTTTCACTGTAAAGACATATCAACTGTAGTTCAGTTCAGTTCAGTTCAGTTCAGTTCAGTTCAGTCGCTCAGTCGTGTCTGACTCTTTGTGACCCCATGAACCACAGCATGCCAGGCCTCCCTGTCCATCACCAACTCCCGGAGCCTACTCAAACCCACGTCCATTGTGTCTGTGATGCCATCCAACCATCTCATCCTCTGTCATCCCTTCTCCTCCTGTCCTCAATCTTTCCCAGCATCAGGGTCTTTTCAAATGAGTCCGCTCTTCGCATGAGGTGGCCAAAGTATTGGAGTTTCAGCTTCAACATCAATCCTTCCAATGAATACCCAGGACTGATCTCCTTTAGGATGGACTGGTTGGACTGTAGTTAACTCTTCACAAACATCATGCCGAGCTTCCCCTCTGGCTCATTGGTAAAGAATCCGCCTGCAACGCAAGAGACACAGGAGATGCAGGTTTGATCCCTGGGTTGGGAAGATCCCCTGGAGGAGGAAATGGGACCCCATCCCAGTATTCTTGCCTGGAGAATCCCATGGACAGAGGGGCCTGATGAGCTACAGTCTGTAGGGTCCCAAAGAGTGGGACACAACTGAGTGACTGAACACACACACACACACACACACACACAAACATCCTGCCAAAATAATAGCATTTTTGTTATCAGAACTCTGTGAATTAATCAGGAATTTATAAAATTATCAAATGTGGCAGCTATAAAGTTCATCTCCTGATTCTATTATTTTGTTAATGAGAGCACAGCAGTGGCCAGAGCCAGGTCATCTAGAATGCAGATCTTCTTGTTCTGAGTTCAAGGCTCTTTCTGTTAAAATTGATGTCACAGAATCACTTCCTTCAATGATCAGTGCCTCAAAGGCAAGTGTGGGGAGGCAGAGGTGAGCAATCAATTGGCTTAGAACTCAGCCCAACTTGAGATCAAACCCTGGTTATGCTGGTGCCAAGTTGAGGGACCATGAGCAAGTTAATTCACCACTCTGAGTATCAGTGATTTTCCAGCCAAGGTGTCGAAATAATAATAACAAATAATGAGAATTACTACTATATAATAAATTAAATGATGATAATGCACATGAAGTACACAGATATTAGTCAAATAATAGCTTTTATTACATATATATTTATTACAGCATCGTATTTGCTGTTCCATCAGCCTAATCAGTGGAGACAGCAAAACTGGATGGTTGGTCAAGGCTTGTGAGGATGAATAAGAATTCTGTCTCTCTCCTTTTTTTTTTCCTCACTGCACAGCATGTGGGATCTTAGTTACTTCACCAGGGATCGAACCCACGCCCCCTGCATTGGAAGTGCAGAGTCTTAACCACTGGATCACCAGGGAAGTCCCGGAATTCTCTTATAGAACAGGTGTCATCACATTAGCTGGTGACTCTCAGGAAAGCTTTTGGTTGGAAACTCACTCTAGTGATATTGATCTATATATTTCATGGTATTGGCTCCAATCAGGTTTCTATCTGAATTCCTGAAAAGTAAACGATGAACTTGCAAAATAAGTTGGAAAAAAATAGTTAGATTGAATGTAGGTCATGGTAAATCTGACATCTGTTTTTTTGAAAATGTCCCTTTTTTTTGAGAATATGAACAAATCCTATATTTGTGTAGGTGCCAGTGAAGTTGCTCAGTTGTGTCCGACTCTTTGTGATCCCATGGACTGTAGCCTACCAGGCTCCTTCATCCATGGAATTTTCCAGGCAAGAGTACTGGAGTGGGTTGCCATTTCCTTCTCCAGGGGATCTGTGGGACCCAGGGATCGAACCCAGGTCTCCCGCATTGCAGGCGGACACTTTACTGTCTGAGCTACCAGGGAAACCCTGTATTTGTATAGGACTTTGAGTGTATAAGGGGCTTCCCTCGTGGCTCAGATGGTCAAGAATCTGCCTGCAAAGTGGGAGACTTAGGTTCAATCCCTGGGTTGGGAAAATCCCCTAGAGAAGGGAATATGAACCCACTCCAGTCTTCTTGCCTAGAGAATCGCATGGACAGAGGAGCCTGGCAGGCTACAGTCCATGGGGTCCCAAGGAGACAGACATGACTGAACAACTAACATTTTCACACTTTTCACTTGAATGTATGAAGTACTTTCATACCTATGATCTCGTTACATCCTTATGATACCTTACGAAATAAGTGTGTTAGTTACATCTCCATACATGGAGCAATCGAACTTCAATTTATTTTTATTAGATTCCCATCTAGGATGCTAATTTTAGGGCTTTCCCTCCACATGGTGACCAGCCCTGGAGAAACGATGCTTGTATGTGACTAATGAAAGGCAGGCTTCTTACAGACACGTACTTTTCTTGCCAAGAGCCTTTTTACTGGGCTGTTATGTTTCATGGTCAACAATTACAATGACACGCTTGAATAGAACACTTCCAGTTTGTCTGAGACAGTGTCAATGTTTTCATGTGTGTGTGCCAGGCATTGTCTGTTTGCTCTCAGACCCAGTGTCACCTTTGTTCTCTGCTCTGTTATCTCCAGAAACCACCCTTCCTAGGCCACCCTGCCTTCTGACTTGTCCCTCCTCCAGGCGGTGGAGGGGAGGGGGAGGATGCTTTCTCTCTGCTCTCTTCCTTGTGTGGACTCTCTGTCTCCATCTCTAGCTAGTTTTTCTCCGTGGCGTTAGTTCTCCTGTCCCACTGCGGTCCTAGCTGCTGCTAATAACCCTGACTCCTGGGCTCTGTACCATCCCCACCTTCCTTTGACCTGCCAGCAGCCAGTCTCAGGATGACCTCTTCATTCTATTTGGCTCTTTAGCTCTTCCATCTCCTGTGGAACAAATCCCCTCCTTGAATCCCAGCTATTTTGTTTCATGACCAGTTCATGCAGCTACAACATGATTATTATTACCTCTTACTTTTACAACATTCCAGGGAGGAGGTAATACGGTCATCTCCATATACAGTTAAGGAAATTGAAGCTTGAAAGAGGCAAATGGTGTGCCCAGCTTCATATGATCCATAAACAGGAGCTCTGGAGCTCGAAGACAGCATCTCCAGCTGACAAGTGACTCTGATTGAGTGAATTCCAGCGTCAGTTCCTGGGACCTGAGTGTGCCTGTACACATCACAGCCCTCACAGCATCTCTCCAGTTACAGATGAGGACACAGAGCTCAGAAGCATTAGCTCTGCAAAGGCGTGAAGCTAGTAAGTAGCAGAGATGAAATTCAGACCAGATCTGTCTGACTCCAAACTTGTTTTTTTCTACCACCTCAAGTGCTTCCCCCAAAGTTAAGGTATATCACCACTGTGGAGGTGTAGGGTGGTTGAAATCTACACTCCTGATCCCCACCCCCTGAAGTTCCAGTTCAGTAGCTTTGGGAAGGGGCCCTGGAAACAAGCATTTTGCACACCTGTCCTAAGAGATGCTGAAGCCAGGGAGTATGGAAACCTTAGGAGGCCAACCCTGGCTATCCTCCATGCCTCCCCCCACACCTGTGACACCCCATGTAGCCTCTGTACGCCTCTCCTGCTTGCCTCTTTTCCTCATCTGTAAAATGGAAAGTTGGATTGGATAATCTCCAAGATCTCTAGGTCTATGCTGGGTCCCCTACACTTGTGTGCTGGAGGAGCAGAAGACACATGGTGTCATCCTTCCAAGGGGACCACTGCTTTGCCACTGAGCCCTCCAAGTGCACCGCTGAGCTCCGGGGGCCCGGGGTTTCTCAGGGATCCCCCAGGCTGTGAGATCTGATAAGACCCTGTGGCTTGAGAGTAAAGGAGAGCCCTGTTTATCTCTTTGCAGTGGTTGGCAAACTGGCATTTTAAAAAGGAAGTGAATTGTGTGGGGTGGGGGTTTCAATTCAGGGAGATATTCGAAGACTTCAGTGTTTGCTCTGAGAGGTCATTAAATAAGTTTTGTTCCCACACCCTCTGGAAAAATGATGCTTCATTAAAATGGCAACATGAGGTGTAGAGAAAACGGTGAAACTGGGGACGCTGAAAAGACACATTCACCAGATTCCACTTAAAATGTAAAAGGAGTGTAAAGAAAACAAATGGACATTTTCTTGAGGCAGCTGAGCGATACAAAACACAGGCATCTTTGTCTCCTTCTTGAAAACTTCCACAATGCGCTCTCCTTTCTTCCTCTTGACTAATCTCTGCTTCTAAGAGGTGTTGAGTTTCGGCCAAACTTTCTGCTCAGCTCGCATCAAAGGCTGCCGTCCAGTGAATGGCCAGCTCTCACCTACCGATCCTCTTACTCACTCCTGCCCCGCAGACGCAGGCCATTCCCCATAATTAGCTCACAGACAGAATTTCCAGGCGGGGTCCGGGAGCATCAATCACAGGATGAATGGGAGATCGGTGCGTGGGAACCGCGCGAGGAGACGGGCGCAGAGCTCGCAGTGGTCCCTCCGACCGTCTCCGTGAGATGCTGAGATGTTTCCTCAGTTCTCCTCGGGCTACATCTGTGCTTGACAGACAGGTTGTGCTCCTTTCCACACAGACTCAGAGGTGCAGAATACCCCATAGGAGAGAGGCAGGAGAAGTTTCTGTTTTTGCTGTATCATGATGGGTGTGTGTGCTCAGTAGTGTCCAGCTCTTTGCGACCCCATGGACTGTAGCCCATCAGGCTCCTCTGTCCATGGGACTCTTCAGGCACGAATACTGCAGTGGGTTGCCATGCCCTCCTCCAGGGGATCTTCCAGACCTAGGGACTGAACCCACATCTCTTCTGTCTCCTGCATCGGCAGGGGATTCTTTACTACTAGTGCATCTGGGAAGCCCACCTTGGAGACTGGGCTTCTGATTTGTCCTTGTTGCCTTCTGCGTAACGCCCTGATTTCTCAGGTTTCAATTTTTCATCTATAATATGAAGGTGATGGGTCAGAATTATTCTCTATAGTGAATAAGAGCGAGGTCAAAACACTTTGAAAATACAAAATAACGTCAAGTATGACATCCTCGTTTGCTCTTTACTAACATCCTCTGCCGGTGGTCTTGTCAAGGCGAGTGCCCCAGGCTGCCTCTTCCTCCGAAAGCTGGTTCCTGCTCACCGGATCTTCAGAAGGAACCAGGGCCTGGGAAACGGAGTTCACCGCCAACCTCAGTTTGGTCGGTTCTGATGCCTGGTGTATATTGTGCATTGATCCGTGTGCCTGACATCTTACTCACGCCTGTTCTCCGGGACCACCTCTCCACCTTTCGCCATCACTTGGTTCAGAGGTTGAGTCCTCTGCTCTGTGTAGGGCCGGAGGAGGGGCTGGACCCCTGCCCAGGGCAGCTCCCAGGGGCTGTGGGCCGAGGTGTCTGGGGCACTTCCTGATCCTCCAGCACAGAAAGGCTTTCCTGGGGGAAGGGAGGGCACTTTGACACTAGAGAAAGGCGAGGGCAAAAACCTGGTCAAGTCTAAAGCAGCATCAGGTCTATGCTGCCCCCTGGTGGTCATGTGTTGTGCTACAGTCGGTTCCCAGAATCGTAAAATTACAATTATCTCTGTCCTACACACAATGTAGAAGTCTAGAGGCGTGAGGAGTCAGTCAAGATAGCTTAAGGGCAGTGGAAGCATAGATCTAATCTTCTGGTAGGACTGAAGACAGAACTTTTACTGTGGGAGCCGATTTAGTCTTTACCTGGTAATGCATATAAACTAGTCAACAAGGCCAGAATAAAAATCATACACTGAATGGATTTAAATTGTTTTTGATGGTTAAAAATTAAAATTATATTATTTCATCTATTTTGACTTTTACCAATTTGTTTTCGAGTTCCATCTCATTTTTACGTTTTACAATAGTTTGGGGCGAAGAGAATAATGTAGATTTTTTTTCTTTTAGCATTTTATAATTGGAGTATAGCCAATTAACAATGTTGTGATAAGTTTTAGGTGGACACCGAAAGGACTCAGCCATACATGTACATGTATCCATTCTCGCCCAAACTCCCCTCCCATCCAGGCTGCTGATAACATTGAGAAGAGAGAACAGTATAGCTTTTTTTAAAAGATAAAACAATTTTCCTTCATTCTAACTTATAACAAGGCCCTTACAAAGTTGTACCATGATTATTGTTTTAATTTTTGCATTTTTAAACTTTTTATTTTATATTGGAGTATAGCTGATTAACAGTGTTGTGAGAGTTTCAGCAAAGGGACCAACCATTCATATACATGTATCGGTTCTCCTCCAAATCCCCCTCCCATCCAGGCAGGCACAGAACACTGAGCAGAGTTCCTTGTGCTGGATAGCAGGTCCTTGTTGGTTATCCATTTAAAATACAACAGTGTGAAAGAGAACAATATAGTTTTAATCCCTGTTTCACTGACATGGAAACAGTCAGGGGCCTAAAATCTTTGCAGAGTCAGGGCTGCGGGTCTCTGGGCCCTCGGTCAGAAGTCAGACGTGGGGCAGGGCCATCAGCGCAGACCCAGGGGCTTTCCTCTCAGATTCAGGGCCCCACCCCCTCCACTTCTGCTCACTCCTGTCACTCACACTCGGAGCGTTTCTAGTCAGCTGTGTACTCTATGTTAGGCATTTCAAATATGTTTCTGGAAGTTGTCAGGGCTGTTCTCTATGAGGCCTGAAGGCAAAATTCAATGTTTGTGGTAAATAAGTACTAAAATTATACCAGTTCTTGAGAGAATGGATTATTTCCAGGTTGCTTAGCCATATTGGCTGAGTGTTGAATTCGGCAGTGATGCCAACACGTTATGCACAAGAATCTCGTATTCCGGGACTCTGAGGATCACACTGAAGGTGACGGTGAGGAATCTGCTCAAGGTGTGACCAGCAGGGTTCAAGAAGGAGTTTATGGAGATGCAAGAGAAGGTTCCAGAAACTTTGCTGAGATGGTGTTTTACAAACAGTGGGCTCCAAGGAAAGTTTGTTCCTGGAATCGAAGCCACCTCTCTATGGGATTCTCTCTTCCCATCTCTTAGGGTCTCTGTTATGGGCTGAACTGTGTTCCTCCAAAGTTCCTATGTTGATATCCTAACCCAAGTATCTGAGAATGTGATTTTATTTGGAGAAAGGGCATTGGAAGAGGTAATTAAGTTAAAACAAGGTCATTAGCATGGGCCCTCATCCAATATGGACTTATACGGACTACTGTCCTTATAAGTAGGGAAATTACAACGGGGACATACACAGAGGGAGGGCCACATGAGGACACGGTGACAAGATGGCTGAGCAAGCCCAGGAGAGAGACTTCTGAGAAAAGCTACCCCAGTGGCACTTTGATTTCAGACATCCTGTGTCCGCAACCATACGGAAATGAATGAATGTTGTCTAAGCCAGTCGGTTTGTGGTACTTTGTGATGGCAGCCTGAGCAACTAAAACCGTCTCTATTTGAATTCAGGGAACAAGGAGTGACTGGCCCATCCACTCAGCATCCACACCAACCAAAAACCATCAAAGCCACTCTGTAAGGAACTAAAACGTCTTGAAAAACAGGAAAGCGACTTGTGAAATAACATCTGGTTGGAATGGCATCCTGTATGTCTTACTACACAAGATATATTAGCCTGATTTCTGGAGAAAAGCCCAAATACATGCCACAAATATGTATGCCACGGTAATGATTGAATATAAGTCTCCCCCCCCCCACCCCAGCTTTCTGGTGTCCTATGGAAGGAATCCAAATAGTATGAAAAATATCTTCAAGTCTAAGTGAATCATACAGCCAAGTTTAATGGAACCAAGCTACAAAGTTATTACAAGAAAAAAATATTCACCTATGTTACCTTAATTTTTCTACAGGCTGTTCTGAGATATCTGATGTTTAGCATATAGGTTACATTATTTTTTAAAATAATTATTTATTTTTGGCTACACAGGGTCTTTGTTGCTTCATGCTAGGGCTGTCTCTTGTCAGGGAGCACAGGTTCTAGGTGCACGGGCTCAGTAGTTGAGGCTCCTGGGCTCTAGAGCAAAGGCTTAATAGTCATGGTGCACCGGCTTAGTTGCTTTGAGACATACGGGATCTTCCCGGGCCAGGGATCGAACCTGTGTTCCCTGCATTGGCAGGGAGATTCTTAACCACTGGACCACCAGGGAAGTCCATTGGTTACATTATTTAATGAAACTCTACAAAAGACTTAGTACAAAAAAGGAACCTGAGAACCCAAGGCTTGGAATCCAAGGAATGCAGGTGTTCTGCCGAGTATCATCAATGACAGTCATGAGGTTGACATTGGAGATGAGCTAACTTTTACTGAGCATTTCTCATGACAAAGGCACTAAGTGAAGAGCTGGGAATAGGTCACTTAGGTCTCACAGAAACACTAGTAGAAAAGATGTGGTATAAGGTAGCTGTTCAGTCTTGGTCACTGCTACTCTTTAGCCTCGGCATCTTGAGCAAACTAGTTTACTCTCCATGACTCAGTCTTCTCATTTCAAAAGGTTGTTGTTGATGTGGTTGAAAGTGCTTGAAATAGTACCTGGCACCAAATAAGGTTTTGGTAAGTGTATGTTGCAGGTGTTTTTGTTTTTACTTTTATTTTCTATTGTAGTATAGTTGATTTACAAAGTTGTATTAGTTTCAGATTACACAGCTAATTGATTCAGTTATCCATATACATACATCAATTCTTCAGATTCTTCTTAATATCCTCATATGAGGAAACAAAGGACAATAGAGATGTGAAGCTCTTTGCTCAGCACCTTGCGTACCATTGAGTGGAGGACATCCAGGCTGCCACACTGCGCCAGTTTGGTGACATTGTCCTTTGCAGATGTTGTTGTTGCTCAGTCAATAAGTCATATCCGACTCTTTTGCAACCCCATGGACTATACCCTGCCAGGCTCCTCTGTCCATGGGATTTCCCAGGCAAGAATACTGGAGAGGGTTGCCATTTCCTTCTCCAGTTGGTTGCCACTGTCTTCTCCTCCTGAGCTAGGAATCGAGCCTGAGTCTCCTGCTTGGCAGGCTGATCCTTTACCACTGAACCACCAGGGGTAACTGTGACCTTATTCTTGACCTTACTCATGTTGGGACACACAGAGGGTGTTCTTAATATGTGTGACATATGCTCCTTTAACCCTAAGTACTAAATCAGTGTGCATTTTCTAAAAATAAGGACATTCTTTTAAAGAACCACAACTAAATGGCCAAAATCAGGAAATTAACATTGATCTGATAATGTCAATCTATAAACTTTTATCAAAATTTGCTGGGACTTCCCTTGTGGTCCAGTGGTTAAGACTCCGAGCTTCTACTGCAGGAAGCAAGGGTTTAATCCCTGGTTGAGGAATTAGGATCCCACATGCTGAGTGGGGTGTGGCCAAAAATAATTGCAGACTGTTTCATTTATCTCCTTTATAGGAAAATTGAGTAACCTCAGCTTTAAACTTTTTTTTTTTAAATTTTTTGCTTTTCATGACTTTTGACACTTTCAGAGCACAGGGTTTTTATTTTGAAGATGACCCTTCAAATTGAAAACAGATTTATTTTTAATGTGCATTTCTTAGAAACACAAATTTACCTAAAGGAATGAAAAAATAGTGGGAATATATGGACATCACAACAGACACCAGGTGGGAATATGTGGAGGTAGGTGGATGTTCTGACAACACTTAAATTGAAATAATTGGTGGATATCATGGTTGACACTGGTACAAAAGTTGTTCACTGTTAGTCTTAATAAATCAGTTGCTTCATACCTAAGATTCAGTTCAGTTCAGTTCAGTTGCTCAGTTGTGTCTGACTCTTTGCGACTCAGTGGACCATGCAGCACGCCAAGCCTCCCTGTCCATCACCAACTCCTGGAGTTTACTCAAACTCATGTCCATTGAGTCAGTGATGCCATCCAACCATCTCATCCGCTGTCGCCCCTTTCTCCTCCTGCCCTCAATCTTTCCCAGCATCAGGGTCTTTTCAAATGAGTCAGCTCTTCTCATGAGGTGGCCAAAGTACTGGAGTTTCAGCTTCAACATCAGTCCTTCCAATGAACACCCAGGACTGATCTCCTTTAGGATGGACTGGTTGGATCTCCTTGCAGTCCAAGGGACTCTCAAGAGTCTTCTCCAACACCATAGTTCAAAAGCATCAATTCTTCGGCACTCAGCTTTCTTTATAGTCCAACTCACATTCATACATGACTACTGGAAAAACCACAGCCTTGACTAGATGGACCTTTGTTGACAAGGTAATGTCTCTGCTTTTTAATATGCTGTCTAGGTTGGTCATAACTTTCCTTTCAAGGAGTAAGTGTCTTTTAATTTCATGGCTGCAATCACCATCTGCAGTGATTTACGGGTTTGATTTCTACGGTCTCTAGTATTGCCTCTGGCTCTGGAATTCTTGCAATACTTTGAGACTGTGAGATTTGTGACTGTTAATGGTGCTATTTACATACTTTCTTTATGTGTTCCCTCACTGATTTCCCCTGGGAAAGGAATATCCTGGTTAATATCACTTATCTCCAACCCATTCAATTCTCTCTTCCTCTAACCTTTACAATTTTTATTCCATTTTCTTCAAGCACTCAAATGCCTTATTTGGACTATGCTTCTGCCACGTGGCTGCTCTTGGAGGGTAGAAATGCCTCAGATGCTAGGACTGCGATTCCAAAACATTTCCTCCATGGAGGAGACAATCGGCTCCCATGGAAAAGCACCACCCCTGAGATCTCAGCTCACCACCCCTGCCCTGGCTGTTGGTGGCTTGTTCTTCCCAAGAAATCACTTGCTGCGTGTACACACCTGGCAGGAACAGAACCGGGCCTCCCAGGTGGCGCCATGGTAAAGAATCTGCCCGTCAAAGCAGGAGACACAAGAGATTCGGGTTTGATCCCTGGGTCAGGAAGATCCCCTGGAGGAGGAAACGGTAACACACTCCAGTATTCTTGCCTGGAAAATTCCATGGACAGAGGAACCTGGTGAGCTACACTCCACGGGGTCGCAAAGTCAGACATGACTGAACACACACACACACACACACACACACACACACACACATGAGGAACAGAACTACCTGCTGAATAGTAGTGTAGACAGGGAGTGGTTGCAATGCCATTGTTCCCTGGGTGGTGGATTTCAGGCACACTTTCTAGATGTTATTTCCAAGGGCTCTATTTGCTCCATTTAGGGTAAAAGAAAGACACAAAAGGCCCATTGGAATGTTAGACTTTGGAAGTGCATCAGAGAATAATGATGGCTAAAAAGAAAGATATTTTGCTAACAATGACACAGTGAAGGTGTAGAGTTTCTAGTTGCTGTTGAAATTTGAAAGAATTGGCTATTCACTTAAAAGGTAAGAAGAAGAATGGGTGTCTACAGCAAAAGGGACTTGTGAGTCCCAGAGAGCCATCTGTGTGTTGGTAAAGGAACAAATGGGAATAGGACCATTTGTACATTATGAAGCACTTGTAAGCTGCTCATGCAACCAAGCACTTGTCCATTCGTTTTTCTATTTATCCAGCGTGTCCCGGTTTCCATCCTAGGCTCCGAGGATGCAGAGGTAGAAAGAGAAGAGCCTCAGTCCATTCACGGGGGAAGACATTGAAAAGGGTAATTACAATGTGGTAGGAGCTGTAAGTCAGGAAGATCCCCTGGAGGAAGGCATGGCAACTCACTCCATTATTCTTGCCTGGAGAGTCCCATGGACAGAAGAGCCTGGTAGGCCTCAGTCCATGAGATCACAAAAGAGTTGTATACAACTGAATCGACTTAGCAAGTACGCATGCAGGAGCTATAAAGTGGCCATGGATGGGATGTTGTGGGAGCATACAAGAAGGACTAAGTCAGTAAATGTATATGGAGTGGGAACATTTAGTCAGGATCTTGCAGTATGTGTAGGAGTTTGCTATGTAGCTGAAAGATTGCACTTTAGGTATATGAAAAGGCCTGAAGTTACAAACAAAAGGGAAATGATTTTCTGAGATTAGGGGAGGCAGAGCCCTTGGTTTTGACTGACTCTGTGGGTACGTTCAGCCAAGCAGCATCTGATTAGGCAGAATCAGCCCAGGTAATATCAGGAAGGGGAGACACTCACTGAAGCACCTCTGTGTACCCTCCTGTGTTTGCCTGGATCTTCCTCCTTTGATCTGTTGGGGGGAAAGAGCTCTGAAGGATCTGATTAACGAAAGAGGAAAACGAGTAACAATTTAAGAGAGCTGTTCTTACCCAGACCGCACTTGAGCATCTCCTTGGGAAATTTTTGAGATTTTCGTGGCCAGGAAGCTCCAACTCAGGGACATCCCTGATGGTCCAGCGGCTAAGACTTTGTGGGCTACCAGTGCAGGGAGCCCAGGTTCGATTCCTGGTCAGGGAACTAGATCCCACATGCAGCAACTAGGATATGGAGCAGCTAAATACATAGATAAAATAATAATAAAAAATAAAGTCCAACTCAGAGGCCTGGCCCCCTCAACAGAGCTTCTCAGGTGCGTCCTTGGTGGAGACCGTCTGTTGTAAGCATCTCCTCAACATGAAGTACCTGCCCACGGGAAGAAAGGACATTGGGTGCCATACATCCACCTTCTCAGACAAGACCTGCGAACTCTCCTGGATGAACCACATTCTTTACCCTGCTGGGCTGGGAGTAAACTCTAGTGACAGGAATGTCACCAAGCCTCCCCACCAAGGGCGGCTCAATTTCGGGAGATGCTTCCAAATAAGATTTTCTAATTTCCTCTAGAGTCTCAGATGCTATGTGCATCATATTTTCTGTTAATTTTTATCATCCGGTTTTATCATCAAGCTCGAGGCTGGGAGGTGGCACACCCAGGGCTTGTATGCTGCTTTTACCCCACATGGTGACTGAATGCTGATTACATGGGGCCTTTGTGTTGCAAAAATTCAGCGTACTGCTCACTTGGTGTGTGTGTACTTCTGCAAAATATTTTATTTATTTATTTATGGCTGTGCTGGGTCTTTGTTGCTAGGCTTTTCTCTAGTTTCAGCGAGTTGGGGCTGCTCTCTAACTGCGGTGCCCCGCGGCACGTGAAATCTTCCAGACCAGGGACTGAACCCATGTCTCCTGCATTAGCAGGCAGACTCTCCACCACTGAGCCACCAGGGAAGCCCCTATGTGTACTTTTCAGTCAATATGTAATATAGTATTTTTTCCAGTTTCTTTTTTTAAATTAAAGAAATAGGGCTTCCCTGGTGGTCCAGTGGTTAAGAATTTGCCTGCCAATGCAAAGGACACTGGTTCAATCCCTGAAGATCCCACATGCCTCGGAGAAGCTAAGCCCGTGTGCTGCAACTACTGAGTCCATGTGCGGCAACTACTGAAGCTCCCGAGCCTAGGGTCTGTGCTCTGCAACAAGAGAAGCCATCGAAATGAGGAGTGCTTACACCACAGTGAAGAGAAGGAAGCCCCCCCTTCCTACCCCAGCTCCCCTCAACTAAAGAAAGGCCTGAGCAGCAACGGAGACCCAGCACAGCCAAAAATAAATAAGTAAATAAATCTTTTAAAAGATGGAAGAATAGTTGATTAACAGCGTTGTGTTACTTTCAGGGGTACAGCAAAGTGATTCAGCTTTTAGATTTCTTTTCCATTGCAGGTTTAACAGGACACTAAATATAGTTCCCTGTGCTATACAGAGGGTCCTTGTTGTTTATTTTATATAGAACAGTGTGTAGCTGTTAATCCCAATTTCCTACTTTACCCCCGCCTCTTTCCCTTTGGCAATCATAAATTTGTTTTATGTCTGTGAGTCTGTTTTGTAAATAAGTTCATTTGTATCATTTTTTTTTGATTCCACATATAAGAGATATCACATATTTGTCTTTTTCTGACTTACTTCATTAGTATGAGAACCTCTAGGTCCATCCATGTTGCTGCAAATGGCATTATTTCCTTAAACGAATCATGCTGTAATGAATGCAGAGCCCCTGTTTCCCTTGATCAAACCCCTTGTGGCCAGCGTATTCCCAGGATGCGCCTGGGCTCTGCGCTTGGCAAGGATGCAGCTGGGGGTCCGGGCAGAGGCACAGTCCCCAGTGTGTGGACCACTCCGCGGGCTGTGGGAATAGCAGTCTTGGATTTCCTGGCTTTTGTGCATTGACCGTCTCACTCACAGAGTTGCATTAACCCGGTTTCGTAGCCTGAATGAAGCCATTGGCAACTTTCTGATTTGTGTTTCATCCCGAGTCCAGGTTGGTAATGGAGCCAGGAGTCCCCAAGCTTTCCCAGGCGGGCGGGCATGGAGACACACTGGGGCTCCTTTTTCCTCTCCTCCCTCCATCTGCAGGCCAAGTGCGCCTCGGTCAAAGGCAAACTCTGAATCGAGCTTTGTGTCAGGCTCTGGAAAGGCGCTGAGGAGCGTGCGATGGCGGAGAAGCAATGATGCTGGTGGCAACCACATCGGCGGGCCAGCCCGGTCACTATCTGCGCAGGACGCCGGCGGGCACGCTTCATGAGAACGGTCCACTCGCTAGAGAATGGGGCTTTTGACATCAGCTGAGGCCTCGGCTGCCTTACAATGAGAGGCCTGTTGGTGAGAGCCAGACTGTTTAATGAACTGAGAATTGGAGGCCAGCTCTGGCCATCTGGACTGAGCATCTCTGCAGAAACTCTTCACTGTAACCAGCCACACTGAAGCTCATGGCCTTTCTAAGAAAGGAACTGCAACAATAAATTCATATTTCAAAGTCATGCACAATAAATTCATATTTCAAAGTCGTGCACAATAAATTCATATTTCAAAGTCGTGCACAATAAATGTATTTCATAAATGTGAACTTTTAGATACTTGTGTCTGTGTGTTTGTGTGTGTGTGTGTGTGTGTGTGTGTGTGTGTGTGTGTGTGTGTGTGTGTGGCACAGTGGTAAAGAATCTGCCTGCCGATGCAGGAGATGCAAGAGATGTGGGTTCAATCCCTGGGTCAGGAAGATCGTCTGGGAAGGGAATGGCAATGCACTCCAGTATTCTTGCCTGGAGAACCCCATGCTCAGAGGAGCCTAGTGGGCTATAAACCGTGGGGTCACAGGGTGGGACACAACTGAGCATGCAGCAGGCTTGTGTGAATGTGTGTGATGGAAAACGTTGTATAAATGTTAGATATTATAGTACCACCTTATTGGCAGCTAAGCCTGAAAAAGCATCTCACTCTTGGCTCTGAGGTCAGCAATGATGATGGCTTTCTCCTGACATGGGGTAGCGATATCCTGTCAAGGGTGTGAAAACACTCTCTGAAAATGAGACCCGTGAAAGCCTTAAAGATCAGGTGAGGAAGGCAGGTGATCATGATTGTCACCACTTGGCTGGTGAAACAAGGAGGGCCCAGGGAGGCTGACTCATGCCAAGGTCGAGTAGCAGGTGGGAGGTGGGGCTGACATCTAACTGTGTCCTCCAGCCCCTGGCTCAGGGTAAGGACACGTAAGGCTGGCACTGACTTTTCCTGGCAGGCTCGCTCTTCGCAGCCAGAAGGCAGGTGGCAGTGTTGTGATTGCTGGCCTAACCTTCAACGCGTCAATGATCCTCTCGGCTGGCGCCAGGCCCCGGCTGAGTGTCACAGCGCAGCGCCCAGGCATAAGCGATGCATGCCGAGGTTTTCCTAGCAGCGTCTCATTTATTAGTTGTGTTGGAAAGAAATCTCTCACGGCTAACTGGGTACCTCTGGATTTTAACAGCTGTGGTTTACAAGGGATGGGGAGGGGGTTGTTTTCAAAGTGCCTTTCAGAAAGTATCACCTGTGATGGGAGTTTTCCTTCTATTCAGGGAAGAAGGACTGGCAATGGTTCTCTGCTCAGAAAATCAAGCCTGCAAGAAAGATCAGGCTCTACTTTCTTACAAGCCATTTTAGCCAGAGTTCATTCATGCCACCTTCCCGTCTTCTTCATTGGCAACAGTCTCCATGGAAGGGCTTTTTTTTTTTTCAAACTATTTATTTTATATTGGAGGAGAGCCGATTAACAATGTTATGAAAGTTTTAGGTGGACAGCAAAAGGACTTAGCCATACATACGCACATATCCATTCTACCCGGACTACTTTTAGCTATAAAGGCATTGTCATGTCAGAAGTCACTCCTCTGCAAATGCTAGAGAGCAGACATTGGGGCAAAGGCAGAGACCAGGAAAGCAGTTCAGACACACAGGGAGCCAGGAGCTGACCGTGGCCTGAACCACCATGATTCCTGCAGACCTGGTGAGAGGTGGTGGAGTTCTGGAGGGGTTTTAACTATGTTGTTGACAGGATTTGCTTCTGGATTGGATTGGATGAAGGGGTGAGAGGAGGAGGAGTCAAGGATGATTCCACGTTTTGGGCCCAAGTTACTGGAAAAAATAAAGTTGACTGGAAGACCGGGGGTGTCAGAAGCCCAGTCCTGGGTTCTCAGTTGTGAGCTCGGGTTGCCAGGCTTGAACTGGTTTCCTCTCACCTGGATTCAGGCGGTGCTTACACAACGAGGCACACAGTCTGGGACAGGTGAGAAGATTCAAATCTGGGATGCAGAGCACAAAGAGGAGACTGGAGGAAACCCACAAGCATGGGAAGGAAAGAGAAGTGGTCCAGGACTGGGTGGGTCACTCCAATGCTTAAGGGTTCAGGAACCGGAGGACCAAAGGCATCTGAGAGGGAGCAGAGGTGGGGGAGGTCAGACAGCAGGAGGCTGCAAGGCCAGTGGAGAAGGTTCCAGGTTTCCACATGCATCCTTCAGTGTGCTTATTTCTTCCCTACCATCATTTCTTGGGCTTCCCTGGTGGCTCAGTCAGTAAAGAATCCGCCTGCAATGTGGGAGACCTGGGTTCGACCCCCGGGTTGGGAAGATCCCCTGGATGAGGGCATGGCAACCCACTGCAGTGTTCTTGCCTGGAGAATGCCCATGGACAGAGGAGCCTGGTGGGCTACAGTCCATGGGGTCGCAAAGAATCAGACATGACAGAGCAATTAAGCACATCATTTCTTATTACATATGAAACGTGATAGGAAATGTAGTATCCTTCCCATTTGCTTTGTCTTCCTCATTTCATCACCTCCCATTGGGGTGGCAGTTTAGGGTACAAAAGATGGGATTTCAGAGCCCATTCTGTCCATTACTGGTGTCCTGGTCCTCCCACCTCCACCAGCTCATAGCCATGGCTCTATGGCGGGGCAGGAATGCCTTTGACCAGCTGAGGGGGAGAATCAGGGCCAAGCTTAGTTCAGCCTGGAAAGAGCTGCCAGCTAGGAATGGACTGTGGCTGTCCTCTGGCCCCACGCAGGCAGGCCCTGAAGGACAGAGGGGATGGGACATGCTAGTGGCCCAGAGTTGGATGGTGACCTCATCACTCCACTCAGTGTGTAAGGAGAATGGCTCAGGCACATGGCTTCCCAAGCAGTGGCTGATGGCCTGGAGGGCTGTCAGGAGGCTGCGAGGGGAAAGCCTGGACCCTCAGAGCTGAGCAAATCTGGGAAAGAAGCAGATGGTCGAGCACCCAGAAAGAAGGGCTTTGTTCCTCAGGTGAGATCTACAGACTGGAGCCACCCAGACTCCTCTCCCACCCACCTCGCCAGGGCTGGCCGCGTGGCCTGCGGATGGAGCAGCCTGGCTGGCAGGATTGGAAGTGATGCGTGGGTCATCGGTGGGCTCCTGGTCACCAGACTACTGGCTGCAAGGGTCCAACCCAGACTGATGCTGAGCCCTGATGTGGCACCTCCCTTCCACCTGGCCTCGCAGGAGCGGAGTGCGCTTGCATCACAGCCCAACCCTCTCCTCTGTCCAGTGCTTCTCTCTTCACTCCCCTTCCTTTCTCTAGAGCACCCCCCAAGGAACGCTCAACAGGCAAATATCTGCCTTTGGGGCTTCCCAGGTGGCGCTAGTTCTAAAGAACCCACCTGCCAAAGGAGACTGACCCAGACTTGCCCGTGAGTGTCCAGGAGTCTCCGGAAGAGGCATGGGTTGGCGGTGGCCTGCTGCAGGGTTGGGGGCACTGAGTGTAGCAGGGTGTACATGGGACCTTTAGAAGGAGGTCGCCATTATATTCATTATCTCCACCATAGTTTGGTCTCAGGTCAAACAACAGGGAGGGAACACAGCTCCACCCATCAAAAGAAAATTGGATTAAAGATTTACTGAGCATGACCCCACCCATCAGAACAAGACCCAGTTTCCTCCTCAGTCAGTCTCTTCCATCAGGAAGCTTCCATAAGCCTCTTATCCTTCTCCATCAGAAGGCAGACAGACTGAAAACCACAATCACAGAAAACTAGTCAAACTGATCACATGGACCACAGCCTTGTCTAACTCAATGAAACTATGAGCCATGCCCGTGTAGGGCCACCCAAGATGGATGGGTATTGGTGGAGAGTTCTAACAAAACGTGGCCCACTGGAGAAGGGAATGGCAAACCACTTCAGTGTTTTTGCCTTGGGAACCCCATGAGGATTACAAAAAGGCAAAAAGATAGGATGCTGAAAGATAAACTCCCCAGGTCGGTAGGTGCCCAATATGCTACTGGAGATCAGTGGAGAAAAAACAGAAAGAATGAAGAGATGGAGCCAAAGCAAAAACAACACCCAGTTGTGGTGACTGGTGATGGAAGTCAAGTCTGATGCTGAAAGAGCAATATTGCATGGGAACTTGGAATGTTAGGTCTATGAATCAGGGCAAATTGGAAGTGGTCAAACAGGAGACGGCGAGTGAACACTGACATTTTAGGAATCAGTGAACTAAAATGGACTGGAATGGGTGAATTTAACACAGATGGTCATTATATCTACTACTGTGGGCAAGAAGCCCTTAGAAGAAATGGAGTAGCCATCATGGTCAACAAAAGAGTCCGAACTGCAGTACTTGGACGCAATCTCAAAAATGACAGAATGATCTCTATTCGTTTCTGAGGCAAACCATTCAACATTGCAGTAATCTAAGTCTATGCCCTGACCAGTAATGCTGAAGAAGCTGAAGTTGAATGGCTCTATGAAGACATACTAGAACTAACATCCAAAGAAGATGTCCTTTTCATTATAGGGGATTGGAATGCAAAAGTAGGAAGTCAAGAAACACCTGGAGTAACAGGCATATTTGGCCATGGATTACAAAACGAAGCAGGTCAAAGGCTAACAGAGTTTTACCAAGAGAATGTACTGGTCATAGCAAACATCTTCTTCCAACAACACAAGAGAAGACTCTACACATGGACATCACAAAGTGGTCAATTCTGAAATCAGATGGATTCTATTCTATGCAGCCAAAGATGGAGAGCTCTACACAGTCAGCAAAAGCAAGAGTGGAGGCTGACTGTGGCTCAGATCATGAACTCCTTATTGTAAAATTCAGACTTAAATTGAAGAAAGTAGGGAAAACCACCAGAACATTCAGATATGACCTAAATCAAATCCCTTACAATTATACAGTGGAAATGACAAATAGATTCAAGGGATTAGATCTAATAGACAGAGTGCCTGAAGAACTGTGGACGGAAGTTTGTGACACTGTACAGGAGGCAGTGATCAAGACCATCCCCAAGAAAAAGAAATGCAAAAAGGAAAAATGGTTGTCTGAGGAGGCCTTACAGATAGCTAGAAAAGCTAAAGGCAAAGGAGAAAAGGAGAGATATACCCATTTGAATGCAAAGTTCCAAAGAAGGAGAGATAAGAAAGCCTTCCTCTGTGATCAATGCAAAGAAATAGAGGAAAACAATAGAATGGGAAAGACCAGAGATCTCTTCAAGAAAATTAGAGATACCAAGGGAACATTGCATGCAAAGATAGGCTCAATAAAGGACAGAAATGGTATGGACCTAACAGAAGCAAAAGATATTAAGAAGAGATGGCAAGAATACACAGAGGAACTATACAAAAAAGATTTTCATGACCCAGATAACCATGATGGTGTGATCACTCACCTAGAGCCAGACATCCTGGAATGTGAAGTCAGGTAGGTCTTAGGAAGCATCACTACAAACAAAGCTAGTGGAGGTGATGGAATTTCAGTTGAGCTATTTCAAATCCTAAAAGGTGGTGCTGTGAAAGTGCTGCACTCAATATGCCAGCAAATTTGGAAAACTCAACAGTGGCCACAGGACTGGAGAAGGTCAGTTTTCATTCCAATCCCAAAGAAAGGCAATGCCAAAGAAAGTTCAAACTACCGCACAATTGCACTAATCTCCCACACTAGCAAAGTAATGCTCAAAATTCTCCAAGCCAGGATTCAACAGTACATGAACTGTGAACTTCCAGATGTTCAAGCTGGATTTAGAAAAGGCAGAGGAACCAGAGATCAAATTGCCAACATCCATTGGATCATTGAAAAAGCACAAAAGTTCCAGAAAGACATCTACCTCAGCTTTATTGACTATGCCAAAGCCTTTGACTGTGTGGATCACAACAAACTGTGAAAAATTTATCAAGAGATGGGAACACCAGACCACCTGACCTGCCTCCTGAGAAATCTGTATGCAGGTCAAGAAGCAACACTTAGAACTGGATGTGGAAAAACAGACTGGTTCCAGACCGGGAAAGGAGTATGTCAAAGGCTGTATATTGTCACCCTGCTTATTTAACTTCTTTGCAGAGTACATCATGCAAGATGCCAGGCTGGATGAAGCACATGCTGGAATCAAGACTGCCAGGAGAAACATCAATAATCTCAGATATGCAGATGACACCACCCTTATGGCAGAAAGTGAAGAAGAACTAAAGAGCCTCTTGATGAAAGTGAAAGAGGAGAGTGAAAAAGTTGACTTGAAACCCCACATTCAGAAAACTAAGATCATGGTACCCAGTCCCATCACTTCATGGCAAATAGATGGGGAAATAATGGAAACAGTGACAGGCTTTATTTTTCTGGGCTCCAAAATCACTGCAGATGGTGACTGAAGCCAAGAAATTAAAAGACTCTTGCTGTTTGGAAGAAAAGCTATGACCAACCTAGACAGCATATTAAAAAGCAGAGACATTACTTTGCCAACAAAAGTCTGTCTAGTCAAAGCTATGGTTTTTCCAGTAGTCATGTATGGATGTGAGTTTTGTACCATACAGAAAGCTGAGCACCAAAGAACTGATGCTTTTGAACTGTGGTGTTGGAGAAGACTCTTAAGAGTCCCTTGGACTGAAAGGAGATTCAACCAGTCAATCCTAAAGGAAACCAGGCCTGAATATTCACTGGAAGGAGTGATGCTGAAGTTGAAACTCCAATACTTTGGACACCTGATTTGAAGAACTGACTCATTGGAAAAGACCCTGATGCTGGGAAAGACTGAAGGCAGGAGGAGAAGGGAAAGACAGAGGATGCGATGGTTGGATGGCATCACTGACTTGATTGACATGAGTTTGAGTAAGCTCCAGGAGTTGGTGATGAACAGGGAAGCGTGACGGGCTGTAGTCCACGGGGTCGCAAAGAGTTGGACACGACTAAGCGACTGAACTGAACCACCAAAGGCAGGAGCCATAAGAGATGAAGGTTCAATCCCTGGGTTGGGAAGATTCCCTGGAGGAGGGCATGGCAACCCACTCCAGTATTCTTGCCTGGAGAATCCCATGGACAGAGGAGCCTGGTGGGCTGCAGTTATGGGGTCGCAAAGAGTCAGACATGACTGAAGCGACTTAGCATGCACCATCTGTCTTTGAGTCGTCCCTGGGGAACTTGGGATAAGACAGGGAGGGACACGGAAGAAAGTGGAAAATAGAAAAAGAGAAAATGATCATCCAGAGAAAATGAGCATCCAGCATGATACAGAAGATGGTTCTCCTTTCTGTCTGTATCTCTTCATCTCTGCCGCCGACGCGGGTACTTGAAGCTTTTATTTTATCGAACATTTTGGATATGTCCACTAGGTGGCGCAGTTGCATCAAGTTTGCCACCCAAACTGTGGCACCCCGCTTGCCTGCCAAGGGCGCTGCCCCGCTTGCCTGTCAAGGGCGCTGCCGTTTATGGACGCAGTTACTTGTTTCTTTAACCATTATTGAGATGAAACGATGGGTTCCAACAGACAATGAGATACGTTTATGGCTCTCCTTAGTGGTCTAAGCTTTTCACACATTATAGGCCTGAAAGCATTATATAGAATTACATTTCTCTTGTGACTGACTGTTACTGTGCAATGTTTTTAGGAGAAAAAGATTCACTGGGCGAGGAAAAGCTAAAATTTCTACATAAGCATTTTTGTTGAACGCTGACTCTTGATTAGTTTGTTATGATTTATTCTAAGCTCTTTTAGATTTTCAAGATGGTTTTTTTTTTTTTTTTTTTTTTTTTGCATCTCTGGAAGTGAGTATTGTTTGAAAGATAACTGCAGATTAGGAAATAATTTTATTCATTAAAAAGCTTATCCGCTCAGGTGCTTTGTACATTTCAATTTTCAACTACTGGGAAAAGGAATTTCTTTTTGTATATATTGTTATTCTTGCTGATTATTGAGAGAGTTTTATTGAGGTCACAGAAGGTAGATTAATAGAATTGAGTATTCTGTGCATTCTTGGTTGTAGCTCTGAACTGTAGGGGTGTGTTCCCGATTCACCTGCCAACCAGCCCTGCCCTGGGACCACCTCCCCAGGAATCCTTGCTGCCCCCAGGTGAAGCCCCCATAGGGCTTCTCTCCTACCACCAGGGTCAAGAGCCCTGGACAGCAGTAATGCTGTCCCAACAGGGCCTCCCTAATATAGTCCAAAGTCTCTTCCTCTGAGGGCAACTTAAAGCACAGATTAGCAAATCTAGCCCACTGTCTGGATTTCACAGCCCTTGCACTCAGAATAGTCTTTACAGTAGGACATTTTCAATCAATTAGATGATAGGAAATACTCACTTTGAACCTCAATGAGATCTCGGAGAGGCAGCAGTGAGCGGTGGCTTGAATCGAGATCTTAGTTCCCTGTCCAGGAGTTGAACCTGGGTAGCCTGGATGAAAAACCAAGACTGCTGGCCGCTAGTCCACCGGGAGCTAGAGGCTAGAAGCAAAGTTCCCCTGGCCCTTGCCCTCCATGAAAACTGCATTTTTCAAGGTGGCAAAGACTGCAAAAACAAAGCCTGTCATTAAAGACACAACATAACAAGTGGGAGAGCACACAGACACACAATTTGTGTAGTTAAGACAGAGCAAGGCAATACTACACACCAGGACAGAAAGGGTGTGGGCCTCCCTCGTAATGAGGAGGAGCAGAGTACAGAGCTGGTTAAGTCCTTTATGTAGGAAAGTTCTTTCAGGTTTTTGTTTACCCTTGGCCAATTATCTGGTGTCTTTTTCCACACCTGACCTGCCCTAGGACCCTTCCCAACATACACGTGCAACTTTTTTTCCAAGATGGATTCCAGCCCAGAGGCCTATGGGGGGCTTTGGCATCACCTACTCTGGGGTGGTGGCTGCTCCTTTTTGACCCAGAAGGAGACTTTCTGTGTATATGCAGTGTCTCCTTTGTCCCAAGGATGGGAAATATATGACCTCTTGATCTTTTACTCAGACAAGGTTTAGCCTCTCTCTCTTCTTGCCATGACTGTTATCTTAAAAGTATCCTCAGGGGACTTCCCTGGTAGTCCAGTGGCTAAGACTCCAGGCTCCCAATGCAGGGGACCCGAGTTTGATCCCTGGTCAGAGAACTAGATCCGACATGATGCAACTAATAATTTGCATGCCGCATCTAAAGATCCTGAGTGCCACAATGAAGATCCAGCCCAGCCAAATAAATAAATGAATATATATTTTTTAAACTACCTGCTCCATCTTAAATAAAATGTCCTCCAGAGACAATGCCTGGCTATTTACCTTGTTTCTGTTGTTATTTCTATTTTGAAGTGCAAACAGAAGGCTGACTGTAAATGTCTAACCTGGAGCCCACCTAGCTCCTGTCTCAGGAAATGCAAACAAGAGGCTGGTTTTAAGTATTTGGCCTGAAGCCCACAGTTTTTCTGCCCCAGGAAATGTGAACAGGAGGCCAGTTGTAAATGCCTAGCCTGGAGTCCACATATCTCCCTCCTCAAATGGAGTGAAATATTTTCCTTTTCTTCCCTCCTTACAAACTCCATTCTTCTCTTTAATAGACCTGTATTACAAAAAATCATACTCAGTTATGATATTTTGGACTTTATAAGTTAAAATCAGTGGGAATCTGTTTTCTTTTGTAACTGTTGCTTAGTCACTAAGTCGTGTTCCACTCTTTAAAACCCCACGGACTGCAGCATGCCAGACTCCTCTGTCCTTCACTATCTCCCAGAGTTTGCTCAAACTCACGTCCATTGAGTCCTGGATGCTCTCTAACCATATGATTCTCTGCCTCCCTCTTCTACTTTTGCCTTCAATCTTTCCCAGTAGCAGTCTTTTTTCAGTGAGTCAGCTCTTCACATCAGGTGGCCAAAGGATTGGAGCTTCAGCTTCAGCACCAGTCCTTCCAATGAATATTCAGGGTTGATTTCCTTTAGGATTGACTGGTTTGATCTTGCAGTCCAAAGAACTCCCAAGATTCTTCTCCAGCACCACAATTAGAAAACATCAATTCTTCGGTGCTCAACCTTCTTATAGACCCACTCTCACATTTGTATATAACTGCTGGAAAAACCATAGCTTTGACTATGTAGATCTTTGTTGGCAAAATGATGTCTCTGCTTTTAAATATGTTGTCTAGGTTTGTCATAGCTTTCCTTAGAAGAAGCAAGCATCTTTTAATTTCATAGCTGCAGTCATCGTCTGCAGTGATTTTGGAGGCCAGGAAAATTAAATCTGTCACTGCTTCCACTTTTTCCCCTTCTATTTGCCATGAAGTGATGGGACCAGATGCCATGATTTTAGTGTTTTAATGTCAAATTTCAAGCCAGTGTTTTCACTCTCCTTTTTCACCCTCATCAAGAGGCCTCTTTAGTTCCTCTTCACTTTCTGCCATTAGAGTGGTATCATCTGCATATTTGAGGTTGTAGATATTTCTCCCAGCAATGTTTATTCCAACTTGTGATTCATCCAACCTGATATTTCACACACTGTACTTTTCATATAAGTTGGCAGGGTGCCAATGTACAGCCTTGTTATACTCTTTTTCCAATTTTGAACCAGTCCATTGTTTCATGTCCAGTATTAACTGTTGCTTCTTGACCTACATACAGATTTCTCAAGAGGCAGGTAAGGTTATCTGGCATTCCCATTTCTTTAAGGATTTTCAATCCAAACAGTCAAAGGCTTTAACGTAGTCAGTGAAGCAGAAGTAGATGTTTTTCTGAAATTCTCTTGCTTTCTCCATGACCCAGTAAGTGTTGCATTTTGACCTTTGGTTCCTCTGCCTCTTTGAGACCCAGCTTAAATATCTGGAAGTTCTCAGTTCATATACTGCTGAGGCCTAGTGTGAAGGATTTTGAACATAGCCTTCCTGGCATGTGAAATGAGTACAACTGTATGGCAGTTTGAACATTTTTTGGTGTTGTCTTTCTTTGGAATTGACCTTTTTCCAGTTCTGTGGCCATTGCTGAGTTTTCCAAATTTGCTGACATATTGAGTGCAGCACTTTAATAACATCATCTTTTAGGATTTTAAATAGTTCAGCTGGAATTCCATGACCTCCACTAGCTTTGTGATACTTCCTAAGGCCCACTTGACTTCACACTTCAGGATGTATGGCTCTAGGTGAGTGACCACACCATCATGGTTATTTGGGACATTAAGACCTTTTTGTATAGTTCTTTTGTGTATTCTTGCCTCCTCCTCTTAATATCTTCTGCTTTGTGAAGTCCTTACTGTTTCTATCTCTTATCCCTTATAGTCCATCCTTGCATGAAACGTTTCCTTAATAGCTCCCATTTTCTTGAAGAGATCTCCAGTCTTTTGTAATATAAGTTCCTAAATAATACCCCCATTTTGCCTCTTGATGCACAAAGATTAAAGTACTTATTATCTGGCCTTTATCGAGAAAGTTTACTGACTCCAGTTGTAGAGGACCTGACTACATAAAGTAGTGTTTGAAGCACATGACTTGTTTTCAGAGACAGGATTCCTGGTTTTCTTTGATCTGAAAGATGAATGTGGCCACTGAAATGTGAAGAGCCTTACTGGATGAGGGCCCATCACTGCCCTTAATAATAATAATAATAATAATAATAATAATAGTGATAATTATTATGATAATATGATGATAGCTTAAAACGTTATGAAGCCAAGGTACAAATAATGATCAAAATATTGCCATATGAATTTTTAAAAAATTCATTTACTTATTTTAATTGGAGGCTAATTACTTTACAATATTGTGGGGTTTTTTTGCCATACGTGAACATGAATCAGCCATGGGGATACATGTGTCCCCCCATCCTGAACCCCCTCCCACCTCCCTCCTTACCTCATCCCTCGGGGTTGTCCCAGAGCACTGGCTTTGAGTGCCCTGCTTCATGCATTGAACTTGCACTGGTCATCTGTTTTACGTATGGTGATATACATGTTTCAGTGCTATTCTGTCAAATCATCCCACCCTCACCTTCTCCCACAGAGTCCAAAAGTCTATTCTTTACATCTGTGTCTCATTTGCTGTCTTGCATATACAGTTGTCATTACCATCTTTCTGAATTCCATATATATGCATTAATATACTGTATTGGTGTTTCTCTTTCTGACTTACTTTTTATAATAGGCTCCAGTTTCATCCATCTCATTAGAACTGACTCAAATGTGTTCTTTTTTATAGCTGAGCAATATTCCACTGTGTATACGTACAACTTCCTTATCCATTCATCTGCCAATGGACATCTAGGTTGTTTCCATGTCCTAGCTATTGTAAACAGTGCTGCAATGAACATTGGGGTACATGAGTCTCTTTCAATTCTGGTTTCCTCTGTGTGTATGCCCAGCAGTGGGATTGCTGGGTCATATGGCAGTTCTATTTTCAGTTTTTTAAGGAATCTCCACATTGTGCCCCATAGTTTGCCATATGAATTTAAGGGAACCTAGAGTAGGGCTGAAATGAATTATTAAAAATTTGTGAGCAATTCTTCAGTCCCAGTCACCAAACTTCTATTTTGCTGGGAATAGGGTAGGTACTTAGTAAGTTTTTGTTTGATCAACTTTATGACATAATGTAAAAAACAAGAACCTCCTTCTTTGATGCACTTGAGAAAAGCGTGGTGCTTGGCACTAGATGTTTAATTTGGGCCTGTGACTGAGTGACCTACATGAACACAGTTAACTGGACATTTGAACTGTCAAAGGCACATAATTTGGGTTATGCAAGCATTTATTCTTATGAATTTGAAGCTAATTAACATGTGTTTTATTGGGGTATAGTTGCTTTACAATATTGTTGTGTTAGATTCTGCTGTACAGCAAAGTGAATCAGCTATGTGTATACATATGGAGCACTGAGTAGAATTCCCTGTGCTATCCAGTAGATATTCATTAGTTATTGATTTTATACACAGCATCACTAGTGTATATATGTCAGTCGCCATCTCCTAGTTCATTCCCCACCCCAAAGAAGCTAATTAACCAGGATGGCAAGGACTGAGGCTACAAATAGCATTTTTGGGCATTCCCTCCATGTTGTAGGGCCCACTCTGGTGTTTAGGTAGTGACTGCAAGACTCCGAGGAATTAGCATCTTTTAGAAAACAGAGAGGGGAGAGAACCTTCTGAGAACCAACACTTATTCCTTAGAATGCAAGTTCGATGATTTAATTCCATTCAGTTAGAATTTCTGGAAGGCTGAGTCTTCCAGCCTTTTCAGTTCCTGTCCATGTGAGTATTCAGATAGGTTAAATGAATGCTGGCCACACCAAACACACCCTTCCTTTCTTGAGCTGGCTCCAATTCATCCGCTCTGCAAAGCAGGTACAAAGCCCCACCCACTGGAAAGAAGAAAGGTCTGAAAGGAAAACAGAGATGAGGCCACTGCCTGGAATCGCAGCCAGCAAATTCTTGCTCAGCAACCTGGGAAGTGCTTCTCAAAGGACTGTCCTTTTTCTCCCACAAGGATGCTTGGTCTAGTTTATAAAAAGGAGGAGGATTCAGAAACTTTCTCCTTTGATTGAGCTGTTTGTGTTATTGTGAATTCTGGCAAATGTCTCCTAGGGCTTAGCTGAGTGGTTTGCGTACATCATCACTGACTGTTCCAACTTAAGAAACTCTCCGGAGATTGCAGGGAGACAAAGGCAGCTGGGAGCGCAGCCCCTAGCACCTGGATGCTCTAATCTGCGCACTGTTCCCACAGTCCTTTCTAATCCTCTTGTCCCCGCTGTGGCCAGCAGCCTAGGGAATGGCAGCTGGAGCAAAAGTTGCAGGATACAGATTTAATACAATCTCATAAATGTTCCCCAGCTGGCGCAGTGGTAAAGAGCCTGCCTGCCAATGCAGGAGACGCGGGTTAGATCCCTGGATTGGGAAGAACCCGACCTGGAGGAGGAAATGGCCACCCACTCCAGTATTCTGGCCTGGAGAATCCCAGGGACAGAGGAGCCTGGTGGGCGACAGTCCATGGGGTCGTAAAGAGTCAGACATGACGGAGTGACTAAACACGAGCAAATATTTACTGGGTATAGGCAATTAACAATGCTGTGATAGTTTCAGGTAGACAGCAAAGGGACTCAGCCATACATATACATGTATCCATTCTCCCCCCAACTCCCCTCCCATCCAGGCTACTACTTAACATTGAGCAGAGTTCCCTGCGCTATACAGTAGATCCTTGTTGGTTATCCATTTAAAATATAGCAGTGTGTACATGTCCATCCCAAACTCCCAAACTACCCTTTCTCCACCTCCTTTCCCCCTGGCAACCGTAAGTTTGTGCTTTAAGTCTGTGAGTCTTTTTCGTGCTTTGTAAATAAGTTCATTTGTATCATTTCTTTTTAGATTCCCCATGTAAGGGATGCCATACCCTGTTTATCCTTCTCTGTCCGACTTACTTCACTCACTGACACTCTCTAGGTCAAAGGGCATAGCTTTCTAAGCCGGCAAGACCAGGATTGTAATCATGGTTTTGAAAGTGATAACTGTGTGACTTTGATCAGTCACATGACCTCTCTGAGACTCCATTTCCTCATCTGTACAATGGAGATGACCACACCCTGCAGAGGTGCTGTCCAGGTGGAGTGTGTGCATGCTCAGTTGTGCCCAACTCTTTCAGACCCCATGGACTGTAGCCCACCAGGCTACTTTGTCCATGGGATTTTCCAGGCAATATTACTGGAGCAGGTTGCCATTCCCTCCTCCGGGGATCTTCCTGACCCAGGGATCGAACCTGTGTCTCCTGTGTCTCCTGCATTGGCAGGTGGATTCTGTACCACTAGGGCCACCCGGGAAGTCCATCCAGGTAGAGACTGGTTATTAAAATGACAGCTCCACACCAGACTTGTAAGAGGTGCTCAGTGACTGATGATTGTTCTTAGTTCATATCAGTTTGGAGCTCAGGGGAGAAATTGTCCGAAGTTAGACTTTCAGGGCTTGTGTCTGTCTGTGGAAGCTGTGGGTGATTTATAATTTCCCAGGCAGATCATGAAGAGAAGAAGACAATGACCCAGGACAGAACAGGCACCATTAATTGACATTAGGTTTTCATCTAACGCATACTCACATCTCACCAATTTAAATTCAACTCATTTCTGACTCTTTGTGACCCCATGAACTGTAGCCCACCAGGTTCCTCTGTCCATAGAATCTTCCAGGCAAGAATACTGGAGTGGGTTGCCATTTCTTTCTGCAGGGGATCTCTGGACCCAGGGATCAAACCTGAGTCTCCTGCGTCTCCTGCATTGCAGGTGGATTCTTTACCCATTGAGCCACCTGAGAGGCCCATTTAGATTTTATGAAACTTCAGGCAAAAGTGGGTTGCAACTTAACCTCTGTGCTATTTATGAGAAAATTAAAAGGGAGAACGTGTTTCTGAGCTCCTAATTTGGGGATGTTTAACCTACTTAATCGAGTCAACTAAAATTCTATTGGAATCAGTTTAACAAGATTAGCTTAGGTAGAGACAGTGTATTACTTTACATGATTTAGAGGTAAAATTAGAATGTTGGAGCTGGAAAGGAAAACAAGATCATTAGCACACGCTCTTTATTTAAAAGATGAGAGAATAAGAGGGATCACAAAGGTCAGCTGACTTGTACAAGAACAAACAACAGAATTAACAACAAAACAGATGAGAATTCAGGTCAGCTGACTCTTGAATAATGTTCCTTTGAATATTCTAGGTGCCAATTTTTGCAGGAAAAGTGGTATGTTTTTTCCTCAGCCACATCTGGTTAGCCATTATTATTACTTTCTTTTTGCAAATTCTTTAAAAAAAATATTTATTTATTTGACTGTGCCAAATCTTAGTTTTGTATTTGAGACCTTCTATCTTCGTTTGCAGAACATGGGACCTTTAGTTATGACATTCGAACTCTTAGTTACAGCATGTGGGATCCAACCTGGGCCACCTGCATTGGGAGCTCCAAGTCTTAGCCACTGGACCACCAGGGAAGTCCCTCTTGTAAATTCTTGATGGTAATTAAGGAAGTGCTATTTACAAACGATCGTGTAATTCAGACTGATGCTTGTTTCATGCCGTGTCCCCAGTGAGGTTCTGGAATGGATGACAAGACTTTGGCCGGTTTACTTGGGCAGTTGTGAAAGGGAGACCGCACAGTGGGTAAGTTCCTGTTGGCAGCATCGCTCCGAACAAATGTTCTTTATTAAAAAAAAATTGGCTCTAAATACTCAATTTAACTTACTGGTCCTTAATTAGGACCATTGTGAATTTAAGATTTGTTGTGCATTGTGGATTTTCTGAATCCTGAAGTCTAGCTGGCTCAGCAGCTTAGTCTCAGCTAAGATCAAAAGCATTTCATGAATGTGACAACACTCTCCCCTTGTGATCAGGTGGCAGAGAACTCTGGTCGACGTATTTTTCAGGGTCACTTTTTTTAGCCTTACTAGTCGAAATATGCCACGAACACAGTCATCTTGTTAGAGGTGTCCTGAAAAAAATTAGCTGACTGAGGTGAATGGTCTTAGTGGATTTATGTAGATCACTGTTGGCTATGAAATCTTTTTTTTTTTGGCCAAGAGTGTAAGGTCTCCAGAATTCCTATTATCTGACTTTGGGGGAATCTGAAAAGAAGGAAGTCTAGTGTGATGCATTTTCAAAAGGTCCATGTATTTGTTTGACTTAAAAATGAGTACTCTTATTACCATTGCCCCAGGCTGTCAGGACAAAATAAATCAGCGTGTTAACTACTTGCATAAGATAACAGTAGAAACATAGCTACAACGAATAGAAAGAAAACACACAGAAGATGTATTATTCCACTGCAGCAGATTACAAACTAGGTTGGAATTCAATACAAAGAGAAACAGTAAAAATGGAAACTTTTTCACTCTGCAAACCATACAATGGTTAAGCACTGTAGACTTCTTTCTACTTGGGGATGAAGTACATTATGAATCTCCTTTTAACCTATGAGATTCCCATGACTTTGTCTTCTTCTTCTCCTCTGACTTCTTCTTGGGATAGTTTAATCATTATATTGGGAAAAAGAGTGCAGATCAGCCTTAAATATTGAATTGTTGTCTTTCAGTTGCTAAATTGTGTCTGAATCCTTGAGACCCCATGGACTGCAGCACACCAGACTTCCTTGTCCTCCACTCTCTCCCAGAGTTTGCTCAAATTCAAGTCCATTGAGTCAGTGATGCTACCTAACCATCTCATGCTCGAACACCCACTTCTTTTGCCATTAATCTTTCCCAGCATCAGGGTCTTTTTCCCAATGAGTTGGTTCTTCCCATCAGGTAGCCAAAATATTGGAGCTTCAGTTTCAGCATCAGTCCTTCCAGTGAATATTCAAGGTTATATATTCTTTATCTTTTTTGGTCAGAAAGATAAAGAACATAGGGAAGACACAGATATGGACTGTAACAAACTCAGAGTTTTTATAAACCCCCATGAATTTCAGCACATGGGTGGATGGTGATGGGGTGTTCCAGATGCCCTATGTCCAGCTGGAAAGCTTCTTTCTTTCTTTTTAAAAATGTTTATTTTTCATAGTTTTAAAGGTTACTTTCTATTTACAGCTATTTCAAAATAGTGGCTATATTTTCTGTGTTGTACAATACATCCTTGAGCCTTTTTTTTGGCCACATCACGTGGCGTGTGGGATCTTCCCGACGATGGTTGGAATCTGTGCCCCCAGCAGTAGATATGCAGAGTCTTAACCACTGGACCACCAGGAAAGCCCCCTGAGCTAGGTCTTGAAGGCTGAGTAGGTAGGACTCCCTCAGATAGAGAAAGATGGAAACAAGAATCCAAATAGGAGTGGAAAATGCCCCTTCTTATGTACAGATCCCAGGTTGATTTAGATCATGAGATTCTTGGAAGTGATGGCTAATAGTGAAGTAACAGACAGGATTATTGGGACTTCCCTGTTGGTCCAGTGGATTAAACTCTATGCTGCCAATGCAGAGTGCACAGGTTGGATACCTGGTCGAGGAACTAAGATCCTACATTCCACCTTAAAAAAAAAAGAAGGATCATTGACTAGCTGAGATGGTTTTGAAAATTATTTACTAAAATATACTGAGGACTTGTGTTGAACAAGTTACTTCTGTGAACTTCATTCTAAAAGCAAGTCCTAAAAGCAACTTCATCCTAAAAGCTATTAGTATCTAAAAGCAGGTACTAATTAAAATGTGCTGTACTGTACTTAGTTGTTCAGTCATGTCTGATTCTTTGTGACCCTATGGACTGTAACCTGCCAGGTTCCTCTATCCATGGGGATTCTCCAGGCAAGAATACTGGAGTGGATTGCCATGCCCTCCTCCAGGGAAACTTCCCGACCCAGGGATTGAACCCAGGTCTCCTGCACTGCAGGTGAATTGTTTACCGTCAGAGCCACCAGGGAAGCCCACTAATTAAGATAGTACCTGGTAAATAGAAAGTGATTAGGAAGGTTAGGTAACTAGCCAAAGATCACCTAGCTAATATGTGGATCTGAACTCAGTTTTCTCTAGTTCAAGAATATAAAGTGTTAGTTGCTCAGTTGTGTTCGACTCTTTGTGACCCCATGGACTATAGCCTGCCAGGCTCCTCTGTCCATGGAATCCTGCAGGCAAGAATACTGGAGTGGGTTGCTCTTCCCTTCACCAGAGATCTTCCCAGCCCAGGGATGGAACCCAGATCTCCTGCATTGCAGGTAGATTCTTTACTGTCTGAGCCACCAGGGAAATCCTCAAGAGTCTAAGTTGTGCCCTAAATTTATGACTAAGGAAGATTAAGGATAATGCCTTAAACTTAAGAGTCTAAGCTAGCGCTGTCCAGAAAAAAAAATATAATGTGAACCATATATGTAACTAACACATTTTTTAGTGGCCATGTTAAAAAAATAAAAAGAAGCATGTGAAATTATTTTGAATGATATATTTTATTTAATTGATATATGAAAAATGTTATTTTATCATGTAATCATCATAAAGAAATTATTAATGACATGATATACATTCTTTCTCCCATATTGTCTTTGAAATCAGTATACATTTTACATTTAAATTACACCTCAATTTTCTCAATTGGCGGCATTTCAAGTGCATTCACATTGGATAGCAAAGGCCTGAGCCCTTAACACAGTCTCTGAGTCTTGTATGGTTCTGGTTGGCAGTTGGGTTGTTCAAAGGGCAGAAGCATGGATTTTCATGTTTTTCCTAGGAAACTCCAGATTCAGTATGCTGCTCCTAATGTCCTCAGTTTTATTTACAGAAACTGTGTTAAGTCTATTTCTGTATTTCATTTCTAGGACATCCCTATTTAACTGCATTTGTTCTCTAAACTTGGTCATAAGAGAAGTGCTTGGGTTGATTACAAGAAGCAGGCAATGCTGTTTTGTAATTGTCATCATATGTGGTCGGTTTCTATCTCTGAACTAGCTTCTGAGTCATTGAGGGCAGGTTAGAATTCCAGGGCTTAACACATACTTAGCTGTGCAGTAAAGTCTGCTGAGTGTTAAGTGAATATTTCCACAAGGAACCCTGGCCACTATTTCTCTCTTTTGGTGAGTTATTTGGAATCATGCTACTATGTGAAATCCTGAAAGTTTTCTCCAGGACATCTGTTCAACCTTGACATGATTTTAGTACCCAAAAGGGTCACCAAGCAATCTATATAAGTGAACTTGCTATTGCTTGGAAGTTACCAGTATTAAACAAAACAGAATGGTTTTAAAACCCTCTTGAAGCATTTTAAAAACAAGACCTAAGAACTCATTAACAAGGAGAGTGGTTAAGTGGGACTTCCCAGGTAGTCCAGTGGTTAAGACTCTGTGCTCCTAACCCAGAGGGCCTGGGTTTGATCCCTGGTCAGGGAAGTGGATCCCACAATGCTGAAATGAAGGACCAGTGCAGCTAAATAAATTAAAAGAAAAAAAAAGACTGTGATTGAGCTTGCAAAGTGGTTCATAAAGGTCACGATCTGTTTTAAGTTCATGTTACCTAAGTTTCTGCTTTATTGACTATGCCAAGGCCTTCGACTGTGTGGGTCACAATAAACTGTGGAAAATTCTGAAAGAGATGGGAATACCAGACCATCTGACCTGTCTCTTGAGAAACCTGTATGCAGGTCAGGAAGCAACAGTTAGAACTGGACATAGAACAACAGACTGGTTCCAAATAGGAAAAGGAGTACGTCAAGGCTGTATATTGTCACCCTGCTTATTTAACTTATATGCGGAGTACATCATGAGAAACGCTGGGCTGGAGGAAGCACAAGCCAGAATCAAGATTGCCGGGAGAAATATCAATAACCTCAGATATGCAGATGACACCACCCTTATGGCAGAAAGTGAAGAAGAACTAAAGAGCCTCTTGATGAAAATGAGAGAGGAGAGTGAAAAAGTTGGCTTAAAGCTCGACATTCAGAAAACTAAGATCATGGCATCCGGTCCCATCACTTCATGGCAAATAGATGGGGAAACAGTGGAAACAGTGGCTGACTTTATTTTTTGGGCTCCAAAATCACTGCAGATGGTGATTGCAGCCATGAAATTAAAAGACGCTTACTCCTTGGACGGAAAGTTATGACCAACCTGGATAGCATATTAAAAAGCAGAGACATTAGTTTGCCAACAAAGGTCTGTCTAGTCAAGGCTATGGTTTTCCCAGTGGTCATGTATGGATGTGAGAGTTGGACTATAAAGAAAGCTGAGTGCCAAAGAATTGATGCTTTTGAACTGTGGTGTTGGAGAAGACTCTTGAGAGTTCCTTGGACTGCAAGGAGATCCAACCAGTCCATCCTAAAGGAGATCAGTCCTGGGTGTTCATTGGAAGGACTGATGTTGAAGCTGAAACTCCAATACTTTGGCCACCTGATGCGAAGAGCTGACTCATTTGAAAAGACCCTGATGCTGTGTAAGATTGAGGGCAGGCAGAGAAGGGGACGACAGAGGATGAGATGGTCGGATGGCATCACTGACTCGATGGACATGAGTTTGAGTAAACTCCGGGAGTTGGTGATGGACGGGGAGGCCTGGCGTGCTGCGGTTCATGCGGTCGCAAAGAGTCAGACACGACTGAGCGACTGAACTGAACTGAACTACCTAAGTTTGATGATTATCCTTTGCATGGTCACTAAGGTCTACATGAAAACAATGGGCCTTGGCTGTCAGGACCTTGCCTGCTCCGGGTATGTTTAATCATATACTTCCATTTAATAAATGTGAGCCTTCAGGTTGGGATATGCTGCTGATAGGGGCAAAGTTTCCCTAACAGTGAGTTTTCACTCTGCTTTTTGGTTGCTTACAGACCTGCTGGAAATACCAGTTTAATACTGCAGACTTCCATTTGGTATTTCAATCACGTTCCCCATACATCCCAAATGTCAGCTGTTCTCTCTATAACACTTATGATAGAATTTTTACTGGCCCACAAGTGTAGATTCAACCTTTTTTGCTTTTCCCTCCGATCTCTATCAGCAATACGAGGTTTGGGATTTGATGGGGGTTGTGTCAGAATCAAATTCCCTTAATTCTCATTTTAACACAGCATTCTATCTAGTTGAAAGGTCTTCTGCCCTCTCGACATTTATTTTTCTCCAACATGGGATGAATCAAAGCAAGAGGTGTGAGAGTCTTGGGTTTTAAACATCAGTTTGGATTCTGGCAATGATGGCTGATGTTGGTATCTCTCTTACCATCGTGGATTCTTAACTAAGATCTATGAATCAGAAGTTATGGTTCTGAATGTCTTGATCTGAAATGACTTTATGACATATGAAGTGTTGACGACTTGTCCAGACTTCATGCACATTTTCAGCATTGCTTCATCTTGTAAACACACTTTATAGCAACAATAGTAACCTTTTAATTTGCTCTCTGATTCACCTTTTTATTTTTTATTTTGTCACTGTGATTTCAATGCTTTTGGGATCTTTTTTGGTGGTTTTGTTCTTGATTTTTTTTAAGGAAATACGTTCCTGTCTGCTGAAACTGGTATAAATAAATGAATAAACAAAACTGTTACTCCTTGGAGCTAGTCTGTGCTTTCATTTTCCTAAACTTGGAGTCAAAGCACAATATCTGACCAATACCTTCTAGTGGGATTTATCATGTGAGAGTACTTTTAAGGTGAAATTTTTACATTTAATTGTTAATTTGCTTCTTTTAAAAAAGAGTACTGATTTTTCATTGGGTTTGGAAGGGGTCTACATTTTTGAAAAAGATTAGATAGAAGTACAATGGTTACCTTTTAGTTGAACATTCCTAAATTGCATATGTTGGTCGCTCAGTCATGCCCAATTCTTTGTGTCCCCATGGACTGTAGCCCACCTGGCTCCTCTGTCTATGGAATTCCGCAGGCAAGAATACTGGAGTGGGTTGCCATTCCCTTCTCCATGGGATCTTCGCAACCCAAGGATGGAACCTGGGTCTTCTGCATTGCAGGCAAATTCTGAGCTACCTGGGAAGCCCTAAATTGAAAGAGACAATACAATTCACATTTCGAGTCCCTGAAAATAAATAGAAGCATTTTCTTGTAAATGACCACATGTTTGAGTTCAGTGAACAAAGAGTGATCTTAATTGACACCTGGAAAGTCTTCCTTTGCAAGTGTTTCCAGAAAGAAGCACTTCAGAAACTAAAAACTTGAAAGTTATAATAGAAACCCCCAATGTACAATTGACCAAGAGTGAACAACCCCATAAAGCAGGGCCATCCAGTCAGTCATGCTGGGGCCAATTCAGTCCCTTATCTTGGGAGTTTCAGTGAATAGTTATACTACTTAAAGTTGGGTCTCAAATGGGGCTTCAGTGAGGGTTTCTGTTTTGCTGGGTTTTCTGTGTTTTTTTTGGCTGGGTTGTGAGGCATGCAGGATCTTAGTTCTGTAACCAGGGATGGAAACTTTGGCCCCTGCAGTGGAAGAGAGGAGTTTTAACCACTGGACCACCATGGAAGTCCAGGTTTTTTTTTTTTTTTCTGAGATTTTGGTAAATAATTTTCTGTACAAAGATGATTGTTTCCATGTTCTAAATAACAGAGCTTTTAGACTCAGCTGCTCATTTTTCTGTGTACTGGAGTAGAAAATCTCGTCCATGTCATTCCCTATGCCCTCAGTCCCCTCATTAAAGGAGAGGTGGCTTTCTACTCTGCATAAGACTATTTTTAAGTTTTTCAGCTCTTATAAGTTTACCCCTCTCTCATCTGACTATAGAAATACCATGTTGATTTCCACATGGCAACAGGGAACTCTTGCACTTTTAAGAACTGGCAAGAAGGTTTCCTCTGACCCCAGGGCACTCTGACGCAGATATGTGCCTGAAAATTGCACAACCCATTTTCTATATACTCTCGATTTTATTTCTGTATCAAACCTAAACTACAACGCTTTTGTAGTTTAATGCATTGACATTAATTTGTGGAATCCAGTTTATATGACATGCCATAGATACACCTTGAAGGAATATTATAAATGCCTTATGTATTTTCTTGCATTAGTTGTTGTTGTTGAGTCACTCAGTTGTGTCCGACTCTTTGCGACCCCATGGACTGCAGCACACCAGGCTTCCCTATCCTTCAGTATCTCTCAGAGTTTAATCAAACTGCAATTCTTTTGTTAAATTAAAGAAAAACCTCTTTAAAAAATTATTTATTTAATTTATTTGGCTGAGTTGGGTCTTTGTTGCAGCACTCAAGTTCTTTGATCTTACTTGTGGCATTCAAACCCTTAATTGCATCGTGTTGTTAGGGGAAGCACACTGACTGAAACCGCCCACCCTGGCCAGGCACAATAGTAACTATTTGCATGAGTTGTTTTACGACAGGAGGTCCTGGTAAGGAACAGGGAACTAATAAGCCACCATCAACTGGAAGAGTTCAGGAAAGGTCAAAAGGAGACACCACATGTCCGACCACCTCCCAGAATCCTTCTCTCTGGCATCCATCTTGGCTGAACAAGGTGTGTACCACAAGGAACGACTCTGAGTCAGAATGATTGGCTAAAGACAACCAGGAAACTAATCCCATCACCATAAAACCTAAGACTGCGAGCTACATGGCAGAGCTGTTCTCCTGGCTTCCCTTACCCTACTGCTTTCTGCCCCGGTGCCCTTTCCCAATAAAATCTCTTGCTTTGTCAGCGCATGTGTCTCCTCAGACAAATCATTTCCGAGTGTTAGACAAGAGTGCAGTTTTGGGCCCTGGAAGGGGTCCCCCTTCCTGTAACAATGTGGGTTATAGCTCCCTGACCAGGGATCCAACCCAGGCCTCTTGCGTTGGGAGCATGCAGTCTGAGCCACTGGACCACCAGGGAAGTCCCCAAAGAGAAACTTCGTTGTAAAGACCTACCACAGGAGACATTTTGCTCGGATTTCAGATACTGAAAGTTAAATCAGTTTTGCTTTAGGATTCCCTATTTACAGTGACTGCTAGAAATCTCAAATTTTGGGGCCACCTCAAGCAAGTGCACACAATTTCAAGCCCTATTTTTATCTATAGCTTTATTTTTTATCTTTCTACTATTAAGCGTTTATCTTTCTGCTATTAAGTTTCTATAAATTCAGTTCCTACTTATTTTCTCAATTCAGTGTATACACTTTTGGACTTTAAATCCTTTGGAACTAGATATGGCACAAATAAAGAAATAGCACAGAACTAATTACTTTGGGGGAGGGTGGTTAGAACCTATTAAAATGTCCACAGGGTGCAGTTCCAGGGGCAGGAAGTGACTTCAGGATTTGTGGCAGTGGGCGGGGCTTACAGCAGCTGGATGGGCAGCAAACCAGAGTTCTCACTAAAGGGGATGAGAGCAGAGGGACAATAAGATGACAGTCTCAGGGTGATAGCAGACTGGATCCTAGCCATCCTCTCTCCTCAGTTAAAACAAAAAAAACACCTTCCAGAAATAACTGGAGGCGAGGGCTTTCTAATGGAAGTGCTAAAATCACAGATGGATGAATGAGTCAGGAATTTAGAGGTCATGACTCTGGGCTTCCCAGGTGGCTCAGTGGTAAAAGAATCCACCCGCCCATGCAGGAGATACAAGATATGCAGGTTCCAATCCCTGGGTCAGGAAGACTCCCTGGAGGAGGAAATGGCAACCCACTCCAGTATTCTTCCCTGGAAAATTCCATGGACAGAGGAGCCTGGTGGGCTACTGTTTATGGGATTGCAAAGAGTCAGACACAACCACGCATGCACGAAGATGCACTATTGGGACAACTTGATTGTAAACAGAAAATGGGGCTGGTCTAAGGAGACAAAAGTGACATACAAATGAGGTAAGCAATTCTTCAGGATGAATTTTGAGGGGAAACTCCTGCTGTAAAGATTACACTGCCAAGATTTCAACACATCCCTAAGAATGAGTCCCTAAGACTCCTTTTTCATTTTCAGGAGGCTTGCATTAAAGATCTAGAAGTCTGAAGGCAAAACAGTGAGGTTCAGCTCTCTCCACCGATACATGGGGACTAGCCTAACAGATTGTTTATGTCTGGGAGGGGATATGAAAGCAAGTGTGTCCTAGAGGAAAGTGTGAATTGTGACAGTTTGGGACAGAAGACCCAGGGGATGGGGAGGTGGCCTAACCCTGGGAGAGAGAATAGAACCTGAAATCTGTATCAGTGTGCTTTAAGAAACACTAGAGAACTGAGGAGATTAGAAGTCCTATGCTAATGAAGGTGATACTCAATTCTTACTGATACCCAGCAGGACTGTGGGTGTGGGGAGGTTCCTGGGGACAAAAGTTTCTGTATCTCCCATTTCTTGATTACAGGAAATAGGCTTCATTCAGCTTCCCCGACCTTCCCTGAGTTCAAAGGAGCCGGTTTAATAGTTGTTAATTAGGGAAAGGAGGGGATGCAGAGACAAGGGAGGAACAACCAAGAAATAATAGAGCAGCCTTGCGGCAGGTCCTGGTCCCCCTCAAAGGGGATGCAACACTATTTTTGAGCCATTTTGCTGATACTGAAACCCCGCCAGGTGGAAGACCTTAACTGTATGCTGCCCACAAGCACGGAGACCTCAGACCGGTTGGATCCAGCAAGTTGATAACTGACTCCCTATTACTTCACCACCAACCAATCAGAAAAATGTTCCATTTCACTTCTCCACTCGTTAAGTGATGGACATTTTGGGGTTGTGACTACTTTTTGGCTATTAGGAATAATGCTGCTATGAATATTTGTGTATAAGTTTTTATGTGGATATAGGTTTTCATTTCTCTTGAGTATATACCAGGAGTAGAATTGCCAGGTCATATGGTAACTCTGTGTTTAGCATTTTGAGCAGCTACTAAACTGGTTTCCCAAACACCTGAACCATTTCACATTCTCACCAGTAATGTTTGAGGATTCCAGTTTCTCTACATCCTTGTCAATACTTGTCACCTTTTTCATTATAGCCATCCCTATAGGTGTGAAGTGAAGTGAAAGTCTGTCAGTGGTGTCCAGTTCTTTGCGACCCCATGGACTGTATAGCCCTCCAGACTCCTCTGTCCATGGGATTTTCCAGGCAAGGATACTAGAGTGGATTGCCATTCCCTTCTCCCGGGGATCTTCCTGACCCAGGGGTTGAACCCAGGTCTCCTGCATTGGCGGGCGGATTCTTTACTGTCTGAGCCACCAGGGAAGCCCAATAGGTGTGAGGTGGTATCTAATTTAGTTTTTGATTTGCATTTCCCTTTTGACTAGTGATGTTGAGCATCTTTTCAGCTGCTTATTGACTGTGTGTGTATCTTCTTTTGAGAAACGTTGTTTGGGAGACTTTTTCCATTTTAAAATTAGGTTAGGGACTTCCCTGGTGGTCCAGTGGTTAAGAATCTGCCTTGCAATTCAGGGATTTCAGGTCCAATCCCTGGTTGGGGAATTAAGATCCCACAAGCCTCAGAGCAATTAAGACCCAAGGCTGCCAAATGAATAAATAAATAAATATATTTTGTAAAAATTAGGTTATTGGCCTTTTTATTATAGAATTCCATTGAAATGGAGCAGAACCATCTAGTCCTTGCCATCCACACTCTCTACCTGACTTTTGTCTGTGGAAAAACTTTAAGCAAAGAATATGTTTGTATTTTATTGACTACACCAAAGCCTTTGACTGTGTGGATCACAACAAACTGTGGAAAATTCTGAAAGAGATGGGAATACCAGACCACCTGACCTGCCTCCTGAGAAATCTGTATGCAGGTCAAGAAGCAACAGTTAGAACTGGACATGGAACAACAGACTGGTTCCAAATCAGGAAAGGAATACCTCAAGGCTGTAAACTGTCACCCTATTTATTTAACTTATATGCAGAGTATATCATGTGAAATGCCTGACTGGATGAAGCACTAGCTGGAATCAAAATTGCAGGGAGAAATATCAATAACCTCAGATACACAGATGACACCACCCTTGTGTCAGAAAGCGAAGAGGAACTAAAGAGTCTCTTGAAAGTGAAAGAGGAGAGTGAAAAAGCTGGCTTAAAACTCAACATTCAGAAAACTAAGATCATGGCATCTTGTCCCATCACTTCATGGCAAATAGATAGGGAAACAACGGAAACAGTGACAGACTTAATTTTCTTGGGTTCAAAATCACTGCAGATGGTGACTGTGGCCATGAAATTAAAAGATTCTTGCTCCTTGGAAGAAAAGCTATGACAAACTAGACAACATATTAAAAAGCAGAGACATTACTGAAAGGTCGTATAGTCAAAATTATAGTTTTTCCAGTAGTCTTGTATGGATGTGAGAGTTGGACCATAAATAAAGTTGACCATAGAGAATTGATGCTTTTGAACAGTGGTGTTGGAGAAGACTCTTGAGAGTCCCTTGGACTGCAAGGAGATCAAACCAGTCAATCCTAAAGGAAATCAGTCCTGAATATTCATCGGAAGGACTGATGCTGAAGCTGAAGCTCCAATACTTTGGCCATCTGATGCGAGAAGCTGACTCATTGAAAAAGACCCTGATGCTGGGAAAGATTGAAGGCAGGAGAAGGGGACAACAGAGGATGAGATGGTTGGATGGCATCACTGACTTGATGGACATGAGTGTGAGCAAAGCTCCAGGAGTTGGCGATGGACAGGGAAGCCTGGAGTACTGCAGTCCATGGGGTTGCAAAGAGTCGGACACAACTGAGACACTGAACTGAACCAAACTCATGTTTAATCAGAAAAATGAGAAAATGCAAAAACAAAGAAAAACAGTCCGATGAAACTAAATAATAATAGTTCAGTCATGAAGCATAGTCGAGGACTTTTAGTTCCTCCTCAAGGGTTACAGATAATATTCTGAGCTATATTCCATGAACTGTCTCATAGACACTGAAACCCTCACCAGGTGAAGTTAACTACTTGATGACCAGACTGTAGCCATGACTTTAGCAAACACAATTCGGAGAACTGGCCTCAAGAAAACGGGACAAATCAACCCTGGAACTGAAGATTAGTTGTACCTCAAACAATCAAGATGATGCTGGTCAGACCAAAAGTGATCAATTTCAAGATGATTGTCAGAGCTGACCGTGCTGTTTCTGCATGTAGCCTCATCCCTCCGTTTATAAAAGCTCTTGCCCACTGATTGTCAGGGCGGGGCAGCCGGCTTTTAGACAGGATAGGAGTCCCCTGTGCTTCCCCAGTTGCCAGCACCCTAAGTAAACTTTCCTTTCCACCAACCTGGCCTCTTCATTGCCTTTTGAGTGGTGAGCAGCCGGACCTCACTCTCAGTTACACTGAGAGTTTTCTGTTTTCTCAAAACAGAAGTTCCTTATCAGATGGATGATAGACAAAAATGAGTTGAGAAGGGTTCCTTTTCCCCCCTTTTATGTTTAGGAAGTTTTTGTGAAGAATTGGTATTAATTCATCTTCAAACCTTTGATAGAGTCATCAGTGAAGCCTTCTTGAGCTTTTATTGTGGGAAGGTTTTTTTTTTTGATTACTTTTTGATTAATTCAATCTCTTTACTTCTTACAGGTCTATTCAGATTTTCTGTTTCTTTTGAGTCAGTTTTTATAGTTTTTGTTTTTCCTGGAATAGATCCATCTCATCTAAGTTATCTAATTTGTTGTACAATTGTTCATAGTATTCTTTTCTAACTCGTTTTATTCATGTAATATTGGTAGTAATGTTCCCTCTTTCATTTTATGATCTTAATACTTTGAGTTTTCTTTCTCAATTAATCTAACTGAAGTTTTGGTAATGTTTCGATCTTAAAAAAAACCCAACATTTGGATATGCTGATTTTCCTTTATTGTTTTTCTACTTTTTATGTTATTAATTTCAGCACCTAATCCTCATTGTTTTGTATCTTCTGCTTTGTGCTCGATTTTCTCTTCTCTCTTTAGTGACTTAAGGTGAAAGTCTAGTTTGTGGTTTTAAAAATCTTTCTTTTTCTTTTAAGGCAGGCGTGTGCAGCTGTGAATTTCCCTCTAAGTATTTAGTTACATTCCATAAGTTGTAGTATGTAATCCTCATTTTCATTTGTCTCCAAGTATTTTCTAATTTCTCTTTTGATTTTTCCTTTGATCTATTCATTATTTAGTAGTGTGTTGTTTACTTTCCAAATATTTGCAAATTGCAATTTTTTTTCACTTTTGATTTCTTATTTCACTCCACTGTGAACAGGGGAAACACATTATATAATCTCAATCCCTTAAAACATATTACTTCCCTTATGGCTCGGTGGTAAATAATCCACCTGCCAAGGCAGGAGATTTGGGTTTGATCCCTGGGTCAGGAAGACCCCCTGGAGATAGAAATGACAACCTGTTCCAGTATTCTTGCTTGGAGAACCCCATGGACAGAGGAGCCTGGCAGGTTACAGTCCATGGGATCGCAAAGAATCGGACATGACTGAACAACTGAACAACAACAACAACAAAGCGTATTGATGCTTATTTATGGCTTAATATATGTTCTGTCCTGGAGAATGTCCTATGTGCAATTCTCTCACTTGTGATCGAGAATTTGCAGAATCCACTGACAGCTTTGTTGCTATGCTTTGGGAGTTGCTCTTGGTGAATTTGAATTCCCTGTTCTCAGGGCACTTATGTCCCATTTTCATTTTTCCGAAAGAGTTTAGATATCAAGTGGATCTTGTTGCTGTTGGTGGTTCAACTCATACTTCTCATAGTCTGAAATTTTTATCAACTAGTTTTATTATAAATTCTTATTTCCCTTTGATAGTGTGTTTTTAAGCCTAGATATCACCATATGAATAAATATGTGGTTTTCTTCAACTTCTGAGATCACACCTAGAAATAAGTCTGTGCTTTTAAATCCTGATGTGAATCACAGAACACTGCTTCTAAGCAGAAGGGAGAAAACAGAGCAGACTGTCTAGGGTTTTTCTAACAGTGCTGAGGTCTCTGAATCTGCTTAAACCTGATGAGCTGGTTTATCTAAATTTTATTGTATTTGAATTTTATCTCAGATCCAGTTCTAAAGAGCTTTAGAAGGAAGAAGTGGGAGTTTAGGGCCACGTTATTTCTGTGTTAAAAAATATTTTCCAATCTGCAAAATTAATGTCTTCACCCTATGAAGTTATTAACCTCCTGAAATCACTACGCTTTTAAATAACTAGGCCTTGATCCTCAATTAGAACTAAATTTTACAAAGTCCTTGACAGCAAAGGTATTCGATGATCCACTTTCAAGGCAACCCTAAGGTTATTAGCTAATCATATATATGCTAAAAGAAATCACAGCTGAATTATGCCCAATTTTTCATTCTCAGAGATGAGGTTTGCAATTTGTAATGTGTCCCCAAATTTGGTTATTTTGTATGTGTATGTGCATAAAAACAGTGAACATTTTCTTGCTGAACAGCTGATGTGTAAATCTGGGGCATATCCTACTTTACTAAGTTGTTTTGTAATAAATGTAAGACTCGGAGAGACTGAAAAAAAAGCAATGCCCTAGAGCGTTGAAAGTTTCACTTTCTTGGAGACAGAATAATTGATGGGATTTAAAAAATCATAACCATGACTTTGACATTCCTAGTTTCTTTGGTCCAATTACTAATTACTGTAAATCTCATTTAGATTTTTCATGCATTTCCTTATCAATAAGTAAAACCTTTTGATCAGTTTCCTTTGGAATCACATGGAGATGGAGAGATAAAGAATGGGAAAGAATGAAATAAAACAGAAATTATACAAATATTTACTTTTATATATTTCAAATACTTGAATTCACAAAGAAATCTGGTTTCTTTGAAGATTAAAAAAATGACAACTCATAGACAGAGAAAGAGAAATATCGTAGGTATCCTTATATGTGAAATCTAAAAAGAAATGATGCAAATGAACTTATTTAGAAAACGGAAACAAACTTACAGGCTTAGAGAAATAGGAAATAAACTTATGGTTACAGGGAAGGGGTGGGGGAAGGGAGAGTTAGGGAGTTTGGGTTGGACATGTTCACACTGCTATATTTAAATTAGATAACCAACAAGGACATTCTGTATAGCACAGGGAACTCTGATCAATGTTACGCGGCAGCCTGGGTGGGAGGAGAGTTTGGGTGAGAATGGATACACATCTATGTAATGGCTGAGTCCCTTTGCTGTCTACCTGAAACCATCACAACACTGTTACTCAGTTATACTCCAATATAGACTAAACAGTTAAAAAATAGCAAATCAATGATGTATAGACTGTTTCATTACATTCAACGTGCTTTACATAATTTTTTCTCCTTAGTAATATAAAATGGTTCTAGCTTGGTCCCCAGATTCCCTAGTGATGTGTGTTCCAGGGTCCTGTTAGCTGTTAGAGACTGAAGGGGAGCTGGGAAAGTATGGTTGGTTTGAGACTTCTGCAGCACTGCAAGCTTTCGGCAACATTAGAGGCAACAGTACAGTGAAAGAAGCAAGAATGCTGGTGGAAGTGTGCCACTGAGGAAGTCCTCATCTCCTCTCTAAAGATCACAGTCAGTTACCTGCCTTTGGAAGTAGAATTTTCCATTCCATCCTCCACTTGGCATTCTACCCTCCGTATACCAAGTAGGCACGGGGAATACATAAACTGAAATTCTGCCCAATCAAGATAAAACTCAAATACTGCTTCCTCTTTGAAGTCTGTCTTGATCCCTAGTCAGAAACAATCTCAGATCCTTCCTTCCTCTGCTTGCCTATGGAATCCTGACTGGAAACATGTTTGCTGGGGTCAACCAAATCAAGGACTTGATGTTTTGTTGTTGTTCAGTCACTCAGTTGTGTCTGACTCTGTGACCCCATGGACTGCAGCACAACAGGCTTCCCTGTCCTTCACCATCTCCTGGAGTTTGTTCAAACTCATGTCCATCAAGTCGGTGATGCCATCCAACCATCTCATCCTCTGTCATCCCCTTCTCCCGCCTTCAATCTTTCCCAGCATCAGGGTCTTTCTAATGAGTTGGCTCTTTGCATCAGGTGGCCAAAGAATTGGAGTTTCAGCTTCAGCATCAGTCCTTCCAATGAATATTCAGGAGTGATTTCCTTTAGAATTGACTGGTTTGATCTCCTTGCTGACTAAGGGACTCTCGAGAGTCTTTTCCAATACCACAGTTCAAAAGCATCAATTCTTTGGTGCTCAGCTTTCTTTATGGTCCAGCTCTCACATCCATACATGACTCCTGGAAAAACCACAACTTTGACTATATGGACCTTTGTCAGTGAAGTAATGTCTCTGCTTTTTAATATGCTGTCTAGGTTTGTGATAGCTTTTTTCCCAAGGAGCAAGCGTCTTTTATTTTCATGGCTGCGGTCACCACCTGCAGTGATTTTGGAGCCCAAAAAATAAAGTCAGCCACTGTTTCCACTGTTTCCCCATTTATTTGCCATGAAGTGATGGGATTGGATGCCATGATCTTAGTTTTTTGAATGCTGAGTTTTAAGCTAAGATGTTTACTGGAGTGTAAGAAGGGCTTCCCAGGTGGCGCTAGTGGTAAAGAACCCATCTGTCAATGCTGGAGATGTAACAGACGTGGATTCTATCCCTGGGTCAGGAAGATCCCTTAGAGGAGGGTATGGCAAGTCACTCCAGTATTCTTGTCTCGAGAATTCCATGGACAGAGGAGCCTGGCGGGCTACTGGCTACAGTCCATAGCATCACACAGAGTCAGACACGACTGAAGTGACTTAGCATACATGCATGCAAGGTTATGGAAAGTTGCATTTCCCAGTGGGGACTGCTATTGTGTATTCCATCCCTTTCCACTGTTCCTCTTACAATATGATTGATGTTTCTCCCACCAAGAGATGGGACTACTGGAGGCTATATTCCCTCTTCTTGAGTCAAGATAGGTTTGGGACTGTCACAAACTGTCCCAACTGCCCCTATGGAGTGTGGTTGAAGGGATCCCATGTGACTTCTGAGGTTTGGTCATAAAAAGGAGACAACTCCTTCCTCCACCCCAGCCCTGATCTTAACCTCAGAACCCAGAGCTGCGTTTGTAAGGAAGTCTAGGATGCTTCTTGATCTGTGACCAATGGCCAGCATCAGTACTAGACCTGCATGAAGTAATCTTCGGATGGTTTCAGTCCCCAGCCTTCATGCCTTCCATCTTAGGTCCCAGGCATGGGGGGAGAAATAAGCTTGTCCTCCCCTCTGTCTTGCCTGATTTCTGGATGCTCAGACACTGTGCAAGATGATAAATGATTATTATTATTAAGTCGCTGTGTTCTTTTTAATATATGCACTTATGAAACATGCTCTTTTTATTTATTTATTTGGCTGCACTGGGTCTGTATTGCTACACGTGAGATCTTTTTAGTTTTGGCATGTGGAATCTAGTTCCTTGACCAGGGATCCAATCTGGGCCTCCTACATTGGGAACACATGGAGTCCTAGACACTGGACTACCAGGGAAGTTCCTTAAGTCACTGAGTTTTAAGTGAACTTTTCATGTACCAATAAATAGATTACCAGTGCAAAGGTACATAAGGGCCCATGTTTTTCATCTTTCATCCTCCTCTTACCCCTAAATCCTAAACTCTGCAGCAGTTAGTGCAATGATGTGCCAGTAGACTAGAAATTCTATTTCTTTAATAATTATGAGGATTAAATAAGATCGCAAACATCAAAGGACTTGGCTGAGTGCTCATATGAAGTAATCTGTTAACATTTAGGTAATTACTGATAGGGAAGGACTAACTATTGCTGTCTTATTATTTTCTGACTGTTTTGTAATTCTTCTCTTTCACTCTTGCTGCTTTCCTTTGTGTATTGATGATTTTCCATAGTGGTATTCTTGGATTTCCTCTTTTTATCTTTTGTGAATCTGCTATAGGTTTTTTGATTTATTTTTACCATGAGATTTATCTGAAATATCTTATAGACGTAATTATATTTTATGCTGATAACAACTTAATTTTGCATACAAAACCTCTACCCTTCTATATCCACCTTTTTGTGTTTTTGATGTCACAATTCATCTCTTTTAATACTGTATATACATTAACAAATTATTGTAACTATATTACATGGAGCTACGAAGTGGTGATGGTTGTTTAGTCACTCAGTCGTGTCCAACTCTTTGTCACCCCATGGACTGAAGCCTGCCAGACTCTGTCCATGGGATTTTCCAGTCAAGAATACTGGAGTGGGTTGCCACTCCCTTCTCCAGGGGATCTTCCCAACCCAGGGACTGAACCCATGTCTCCTGCATTGGCAGGTGGACAGGAGGATTACTGTGATCCTTTGGTGATATCATGTGAGCTTGATTTTTTCATATTCCTTGAATATTACATGACTGTCTTCACATTTGAAATAGCAGCCACAGCTTCCAATCTTTACTAACTGCCCACTCTGATGTATCCAAACTCTTACCTTTTTGCTCCTGGACCACAGCCCAGAGGGCTGATGAGTCACTGCAGGATCTACAGTCAGGATCAAGGTCTGTTTACCTATTACCCGATGCACAGTTGGGTGAGATTTCTCCTGGGTCCCTTGGTGTATGGTGCTGGATCCAACAGCTCCCTCCAAGGCACCTTTATTCATGGATGAATGCTGAACTTCTGTTATTGTTGGGAGGGGAGAAATAAAGGGCATCTTATGCCACCATAATGTTGATGTCACTCTTACTTTATGTAAATCATGACTTTGCTTTCCTCATATATCATGTCCATAGGACACAAAAAGAAGTAGTCTATTAACACCAGATCAGCAAAGACAAAACCCATTAGTTGTTCTGTTATATTTATGTACCTAATCTGTTTTGCTTCCCACTCCTTTCCATGCCTTTAAAATTCTCGGAAAATTAGAAAAAAATTCATTACACTTGTTTATGTGACTCAAATCTATGGAAGAAAGTCTGATGGGAATTTATTAAATGGCTGGGTAAAGTTACATCGCAATTCTATTTTTGCTCCCTGGTATAGGAAGTGGTCTCAAATATTGCAGAGCTGGATGGAGACATGGGGACCTACTGGTCAGGCTAGTCACTTGCTGTCCCTTCAAATGCATGTTGTTCAGTTGCTCAGTCATGTCTGACTCTTTGCAACCCCATGGGCTGCAGCATGCTAGGCTTCCCTGTCTTTCACTCTCTCCTGGAGTTTGCTCAAACTCATGTCCATTGAGTCAGTGATGCCACCCAACCATTTCTCCTCTGTTGTCCCCTTGCTGCTGCTGCTGCTGCTAAGTCGCGTCAGTCGTGTCCGACTCTGTGCGACCCCATAGACAGCAGCCCACCAGGCTCCTCCGTCCCTGGGATTCTCCAGGCAAGAACACCGGAGTGGGTTGCCATTTCCTCCTCCAGCGCATGAAAGTGAAAAGTGAAAGTGAAGTCGCTCATTCATGTCCGACTCTTCGCGACCGCATGGACTGCAGCCTACCAGGCTCCTCCGTCCATGGGGTTTCCCAGGCAAGAGTACTGGAGTGGGGTGCCATTGCCTTCTCCATGTCGTCCCCTTCTCCTCCTTCAAATGAATATTCACGAAATACTTGTTAAATAGTTAACACTGAGGCTATAGAAGATTATCACACCTGTGAAAAGGTTGGTCTGGCTGTGATGAGTATTAATAATAGGCTGTGGTCCTAGTTTTCCCCAAACTACATTCATAATGCCTTCCCAAATAGAGGATGTTCCTGTGTTGTGTCAAGGATATACAGAACAGGGTCTGTGCCAGTGTCTTTTTTTCTTTTTTCTTTCGCAGAAGACATCATTTGCATGAATACTGCAAGTCCCTTTGTGCATAATGGTAGACCCGATGTCAGGAATCCTGGAGGCTTAGTTTCTTTGCACCCTTCTCAATTGCCTTCCAAATGAGAGTGTTGAATAAAACTATGTAAAAAATTCTCGCCTACTGTACTATTCCATCGCTTTGGCATATGGAACTGCGTGATAAATCCATATAGAAAAAAGAAAATACACACGAGTTACAAGTGAAATCCAAAAGAATTAACCTATATATCCTTTAGGTTAATTAACATATTTTTCTGACTTATAAAAGCTCCATCTGATTCAGAGCTAGTACTTTAAACACTTTTGCAAAATCTTGGTGAACTGAGCTAGAGAGTAATGCATCACAAGTTACTGGATTCATGGAAGAAATAGAAGTCTAATGCATTGTTGCCATGTTGACCAAATCACTGCATAATTTTTAGAAATAATAAAATATTAACCTTGATGAGGTTACCACTGCAAATACATTCCTAGATTTTGTGTATACAGTTCTGAGAAATTTGTAGTATGATGCTATCATTATAAAATTCCTCCCCCAAATTAATGCTTATGAATATGAATGTCAAATGTTTCTCATGGAAGAGAAGTTTGCTTGTTGACTGAATTATACTTACTGAGAATTTGCAAAAGAAATGACACTATAGTCATGAAATAACTGAGATGTCCACTAGTTAAACTGCTAAGACTACCAGCTAGAAAGCAGACAATGAAGAAGGAAAAATGATGGGTTCTAATTGGATAAAAACCTTTTTATGGGGAAAGTGGGTGACAGACATTTATAGTTTGGTTTTACAAAAACCTCAGGCTATGCAAAGTACAAAGATGAAGCCAGAATTTCAAGCCTGAAAGAGACCTTAGATACTTGGATACATCAAACTATTACTAGAGTGACCTATTTATATGTAGATACTGGTTTACAAAGGCTCAGTGGTAAAAAAATCTTCCTGCAATTCAGGAGACGAAGATTCGATCCCTGTGTTGGTAAGATCCCCTGGAGAAGGAAATGGCTACCCACTCCAGTATTCTTGCCTGGAGAATCCCATGGACAGAGGAGCCCAGTGGGCTATAGTCCACAGGGTTGCAAAGAGTTGGACATGACTTAGTGACTCAACAACAACTGGTTATTTCTACTGAATTATAGCTAGGATTTAATATTTATGAGATTTCTATGATTTAAATAAAGTGGCTATAGGAAGGTAATTTCTCTTGTTTTGAAACTTCTCTTATTCATTTCATTTTCTTTCACCTTCCTTCTGTTATAAGAATGTTCTTTCTTCTTCTTTCTCCTTGAGATACAGGATATAGAATGCTAATTAATCTATAGTAGTTTAAAGTTTCTTTCTGTTGTTAATTAAAAATAAATTTTTCATCATATTAATCAAAATTAAGCAATATTAGGCAAAATAACTGTCTTTTTCACTCACCAAGAAACACTAAGTCCAAAGAAGGCAAAGAAAGGTAAGAGTGTTGTAACTTGCAGGACTCTAAAGAGTTGACAACTAAATGCAACTCATGATCTTGGATTTAATCCTCAGCCTACAGAAATGTTTTGTGACGGATGGAATTACTGAGAAATTTGACAAACTGTGACCGTTAGGAAGAGAGCTCCCACCTGGAACTGAACACTGCCAGTCCTTGACCTTGGACTACCCATCCTCCAGAGCTATGAGAAAATAAACGTCTGTTAAATGTTTATGCCACCTGATCTATGGTATTTTGTTACAGCAGCCTGAGCTAAGTCAGCTACCAACCCCTTGTCTTTACTTCAGATGCCAAGGCCAATCTTCATGCATTTCTCCATAACCAACTGGGTTTAAAAGTAGATACTGGTTCCTTAGTAAGACGAGGAAATTGGTGATGAATAACCACTCCTTAGGGGCTGTGTAGTGTAGTGAGGAGAACCTGGGATGTATAATCAGAAGAAGTGACCCTGGCAGAATCATGACCTGTATCACCTTAGTCTGCTCATCTCTTAAATGGGAGAATAAGGCTCCTGTCCCTCCCCTCCCCAAGATACTTTCACTGTCAGTGGTGTGCACTGTACAGGATTCTGTCTACCATGACTCTAAAAACGGAGATACACATAAGTACAATGAGGTTGTTTTTTTTTTTTACAAATGGACAAATGAGACACATAAAGGTGAACTAATTTTCCTCTCAGAATTAGATTAGCAAAAGAGAATTCCTAAAAGTGACCCCATGTCTTAGTCACTTCTTTTCCTTGTTTGGACCTCTGTATTGTTCCGGTTGTGATTTTTCTTCTTTCATTGACTCGTTTAATTTTCAGAAATAGGATTAACGCAGGGACTTGGATTAACGCACAAAACAGAGAGTCTCTGCATGATTGACCAGAACAGGGCAATCAAAAGAAAAAGAGAAGTGAGAGAGCCAGGGAAGAGATAAGAAAGGGGCAGACATGAGGGACCAAGAACAATGTGGTCTTGATTTCTCACAGAGCTTTCAACACGTATTGTTGAACTGTCAGTTTGTGAACGGAAGAAGTAGTTAGCAAAAGCTTTCCCAAGCAGCCATAGAGAGAAGAATGGGCTGTTCAATGTCAGTTAAGAAATCAAGAGTTCAAAAAGGCGTACTCATGCTCAGTCCAATGGAGAGATGTCCAAATTCTAAGTGTGACTTGGAAAGCATCACGTTGTTGACTTTCCCCCGAGGTTGACAACATACTGGTGACAAATGGCATTGCTTACATATTCCCCATCCATTCCCACATTTTATTCTAAAATTTATCCCTACTTCAATTCTTCCTGCTTTCACGTATCAACTATTGTGGATAGTGTGGTCTCAACTCAGCATGGTTTATTTGCCTTTGGCACAAGACTCAGATGTAGATTAAAGAGGCAACCTTTACATAACTTTACACTAGCTTATTTATTTATTTATTGGCCATGCCGCACAACATGTGAGATCTTCGTTCCCTGACCAGGGATTAAAGCCATGCCCCCTGCATTCGAAGAGTGAAATCTTAACTCTGGACTGCCAGGGAAATCCCTATGCCTTCTTATTATGGAACTGAAAACCTTCACACTTCCCTCTCCATTTGGGGATAATAGAAAGCATTCTGGTTAATATATCTCATTTCTTATGTTAGTGTGCTTGCATTAATAAGAAATAAATATGATGGCTGTCTCTTGGAGACAAATAAAAGCTAGTAGACTTAAGAGAAACTTTATATGGTGTTATAAATACAAAAGTCTTGGGCACATTAAAGCTCTACCTTGAGTTATACATTGATTAATAAAATAACTAGGGGATCATGACGTAGCTTGCAAATATTAGAGACAAATAGATGTAGAGATTCTTTAATAATTATATAAGATTGGAGCTGGGAAGAAAAAGATGCAGCAATTGTCAGACCATGGATGGAACTTTTCTCGTGTAAAATATTGTTGTATTTTCTCCTTCACAAAGAGAAAGAGAAACACAGGGCTTACTAAGCAAGTGTGCTTTGGCTTAGAAGGATATAATGGATTACAGATACTTCTGTACTGGCTAAAGAAATATTTTGATTTCCACTACTGCCAAATCTTTTCTTCCCAAATGTACTGGAAAGCTTTCTGCCTTAAGGGACAAAGACCAGCGGACTAGAAATCTTTTCTTTCTCTGATGAACAGAGGTTTGAGTGTGTCAGAGATGAGGGGTCATACACTGTGAGAAGACTTATAAGAGCAGCCAGGAACTAGGGCTTCTTTCTTGCATATTGAGATCCAATTAGGCGCTAAAACTTCCCCCAAAACACAAGCCAAGAAACTATGCCTCCGTGGTCAGGTACAAACTCCAGAAGAGAGAACAAATAACTATAACTTCTCACATACTTTCAGTCCTTTCTGTACCAAGGAAGAAAACTCAGGTCATGAAACTTCCATTTGAAGACCAGTATTGAGGAGACTGTGTGGTTAGTCACTCAGTTGCATCTTACTCTTTGTGACCCCATGGACTGTAGCCCACCTGTCTCCTCTGTCCCTGGAATTCTCCAGGCAAGAATACTGGAGTGGGTAGCCATTCCTTTCTCCAGGTGGTCTTCCCAACCCATGGATCGAACTCAGGTAACCTGCATTGCAGGCTGATTCTTTATTGCCTGAGCCACCAGGGAAGCCCATAAGGAGATCAGGGGAAGGACAATTTCTCTTTGTTCCTTTGTCCATCAAATAAATAGGTCCTTCCCCACCAAACTTTTCTGTACTTAGCATTAAAATGAAGATATCATATTGATTTAGCCTTGAGATGGGGTAATGGAGAATTGAAATAGTCTGTCTGCAGTATTTTCAAGTGAATGCAAGAGTCAAGTCAATTATACTTTCATTTTCCAGCAGTATACCACATTTTGCAGCCAATGGAAGCTATTGTATTTCATTTCTACTTAGCAAATGATTCAGTATTCTTAAGATCACTTTTCAGAAAGGATTTTGAGTCAGGAGCAAAATTTACTATTTTTCTACTCTTGCATCTTGGAGAATTTGCAATCTAGTTAAGTTAGATGAAATGTCTAAATTCAGAACAGTGACTGAAAATAAAAAGATTTAAAACTCATCAAACCAGCATGGAAAATAGAGAATTGCCTAAAGTCTTTGCTTTTACTATATACAACTATGGTTTTTAAAAAATTCTAGAACTAAAAAAAAAGAAAATCATTGTACCCAAAAGAGTAGTTTATTTAGTTTAGAAGGAAATGGGGAGAACTGTCCAGTGTGAATTTTTTTATTTTCAGTGTCCTGAGTCATAGAATTTGACCAACTTCTTATTTAACCTTGCATCAAAAGGGAGATAAATTCTCTGGGAAATAGGTTTTCAGGGTTCTCCTGCATTACTGAAGAATTATTTTCTCTCGACATTATAGACTTCCTTTGAGTTCACATCCAAATTGTTCATTGTTGGAATTCAGACATTCAGGGGTTGACAAAAACATCTGCTTCCTCTAATTTATGCTTCTCAAGGGCATTCACAGTACTCTTCAAAGAATCGTACCAAAACCTCATTTGGGATAGAAGCAATATTTTAAAAATAGAAACTGATGAGTTCTCTTTTGTCTACAGTTAATCACTTTTCTCATCACATGTAGAGTTTCAAAAACAATAAGAAAAACAACCAAATAACAATAACAATAATGGACACAACATCAGACACCATAACAACACACAACATCAGACAATATTGTTACCTCCAAGCTTCTTCGCCTCTGTCATTTCTAGTAACAAGCCAGTGGAGGCTTGTTACTAGAGGCCTGAACTTTCTGCGTCCTCTTTTTAAAGCTTTTACTACTTTAAACTTTGGGTGTTAGTTTTAGGAAGGCAATGATGAAATCTACTGAGTAATGAGTTTCTTCCCCTCCACCTTCCTTATCTCTCTGATTCATCTCATGTCTGGGATATCCTGGGTGGGCGTTGACCTTGGCAAACCTCATAGCATTAGCCCATCAAGGCCACAGAGCTCCTTTGTGTAACTGTGTAGAAAAGAGAAATGTTCCCTAAATGTTTCACCTTTTCCATACCCCAAATCCTAATTTTGTAGTAAACTTATCTTTCCTCTGATTCAAATACTTGTTCTGTAATTGATTATTTGGGAGACATTATAGCACAGTAGTTACTAATTCAACCATTCAAGGTGGCTAATTGTAGATCTGAATTCAAACTCCCACACTTAGCAGTTCTGTGAACTTGGGCAAGTTTATTCAACTCTTCTGGGGCCTCTAAAATGGGATATTAATATTTATCGCATTGGGTTGTTGGGAAAATTAAAATGTGCATTTGTTGTTTTTCAGTGGCTAAGTCATATCTGAGTATTTGTGACCCCATGGACTGCAGCATGGCAGGCTTCCCTGTCCTTCACCATCCCCCGGAGTTTGCTCAGATTCATGTCCATTGAGTCAGTGATGCCATCCAGTCATCTCATCCTCTGTCACCCCCTTCTCCTGACCTCAATCTTCCCCAACATCAGAGTTTTTCTCATGAGTCGGCTCTTTACATATGCAACATACAACACTTTGTATGTGACATTGGAGAAAGTTATTTTTTCTCGTTGGGTCACAGTTTTCAAAAACAGTTGAAATGGTTTTGTTAATACTCTATGCAATTTTGATTTATTGGGAAATCGTTGAGTTTCTTTCCAGTTTTTCTGGCCATTATGATTCCAGTATATACATCAAAACTCTCAACTTTGGGCTGATGGGCTATTTATTTTAAACTCTTTTTGGCTTCTCAGAATTCTAGCCAAACAGAAACCTCATATAAACTGTTCAGATTTTGTGATAGTAGGTTGAACCCTTGGTATCTAACAGCAATAGGCAGTTTTGGACTTGGTGTTTAAGCAATGGGCTCTGCTGTCCATTGAGTCATTTGGCAGCTCAGAGCCTGAAGTGCTGTGTGTGATATTTACTCCACCCCCATACTTTAATCATTTCTTGACTGAAGCTTGTTTTCCTATTGTCCTTTTTATTTTTTCAAACTACTTGACTGTCATGCGGCTTAAGGGACCTTAGTTCCGTGACCAGGGATCAAACCTGCACCTTTGGCAATGAAATCAAGACATCTTAACCACTGGACCACCAGGGAATTGCCTCCAACCCTCCTTTTGTCTTATCCTTCATGCCCTTTGGTGCATAGATTTTATCAACATTACAGAAACTTGTCTCTATTCCCCCATCATTTTCTTCCCAATGCCGTCTGCATTAAGTCTGTCTCAAAGAATAACTGCTCAGTGAACCACAGGTCCAGCATCAGCCAGGGAACTGCAGATTTCCCCTGAATTATTTACTGGGTCCCTGAAACATTAGATGGTATCATTAGTGGTATCGTGCAGATGATACCACTCTAATGGCAGAAAGCGAAGAGGAATTAAAAAGTCTCTTGATGAAAGTGAAAGAGGAGAGTGAAAAAGCTGGCTTAAAACTCTACATTCAAAAAACTAAGATCACAGCATCTGGTGCCATCACTTCATGGCAAATAGAAGGTGGAAAGTAGAAGCAATGGCAGATTTTATTTTCTTGGGCTCCAAACTCGCTGCAGACGGACTGCAGCCATGAAATCAAATGGCTTGCTCCTTAGAGGAAAAGCTATGACAAACCTAGACAGTGTATTAAAAAGCAGAGACACCACTTTGCTTGCAAAGGTCCATATAGTCAAAGCTATGGTTTTTCCAGTAGTCATGTGTCACACGTATGGATGTGAGAGTTGGACCATCAAGAAGGTTGAGTGCCAAAGAACTGATGCTTTAAAATTGTGGGGCTGGACAAGACTCTTGAGAGGCCCTTGGACAGCATGGAGATCAAACCAGTCAATCCTAAAGGAAACCAACCCTGAATATACATTGGAAGGACTGATGCTGAAGCTGAAGCTCCAATACTTTGGCCACCTAAGGCAAAGGGCTGACTCATTGGAAAAGACCCTGCTGCTGGGAAAGATTGAGGGCAGGAGGTGAAGGGAGTGACAAAGGATGAGATGATTGGATGGCATCATTAACTCAAAGAACAAGAATTTGAGCGAACTCTGGGAGATAGTGAAGGACAGGGAAGACTGGTGTGCTGCAGTCCATGGGGTTGCAAAGAGTCGGACACAGCTGAGTGACTGAACAGCAACAACAAACAACAACAGGAAGGGTGAGCTTGGGAGTTGAGACACTTGGGAAAGATGTTGTAGACAAGGTAGGTAAAGCTTCACATATATCTTTGATAACTACAATAACAACAGTTTGGCAAAGTTTTGGACCCCAAACTTTAAGGAGAAGGAGAGGTTTCAAATGCTGCAGAGAGTTGTGGAGAATGATTTAGGAGAAAATGCTCACCTTGTCCCATTTGGAAGGAAGGTTAGGTTTTAATCATCTCAATCCATTTGGCTCAGGCGGGTAAATGTCTTCCTAGAAAATCTCTCGGGAAATTGTGTTTACAGCTCCTTATGTAATCGTTCAATATTTACTTTCTGGCAGGGATTTCGGTGCCCTGTAAAGAGGATCCCTTGTGTTTACTATCACAACTAAGCAAAAATAGATGCCAAACAAGGTAGTTCTTAACGTTAAAAAAAGTACACTGAAGCATTCTTTACTGAGTCTTATTAATATTTTATTGAGGAAATAGCGCTATTTGCTTCTAAGTAAGAGTAAATTATCTCTATCCTGGTAGTGTTTATAACAACATTTTATTTGTACCCCCCTGCCCAGGTCTCCCAAAGGTCTTGCTAATAATTCAACAAACCTGCTACGGAAAATATACAGATGGTTTGAAGTGTTTAAGTTCATCTGAAAAAAATCATGGTGAAAAACTGTACCAGTTTATCAGGTTGTGTTAACATTAGGTTGTTTTTGTAATCCTCTTTCTAGGGTATTTATTTGGAGTATATGAGTATCGTTATATACCTAAACTTAACAGGGGCTTCAAATATTCACAAAAGCAGGTTCTTTCCCCCAACACATATTTGGTATATATGTGCCACAGGCATGCATGCTAAGTCTCTTCAGTCATGTCCGACTCTTTGTGACACTATGGACTGTAGCCTGCCACTCTCCTCTGTCCATGGGATTTCCCAGACAAGAATACTGGAGTGGGTTGCCATACCCTACTCCAGGGGATCTTCCCGACCCATTGATCGAGCTCTTGTCTCTTACATCCCCTGCATTGGCAGGCAGGTTCTTTACCACTAGCGTCACCTGGGGAGCCCATATACGTGCCACTTGCTGAGTCAAATGCTTGACTTGAATTATTTCACGAATCTCTATAACAACTTGCAGAAATAAGTACTATTACCACCACTGATCTTTATAATTTAAAGCTTCTATTTTTGCGAATTCATACACTTGCTAAACTTGTAACCCCATAGGGATGCTCGCCGAACTTTTGCGGTCATTCGTGGATACACACCTGTGCAGAGCAGGGAAAAATTTGAGTTGCTTGATGCCCCTGTTTCTAGGCAAGGTACAACAAGGCCATACTCTGCCCTCTTGTTTCAGCTTCACACTGTAACAAACTGGAGAAATGATCCCTGAAAGTACAGTCTCAGCCTCACACCAAATAAATGCCCTTTTTTAGGGTCTACGTAGTCCTGTTTTGGGGCTTCCCAGCTGGCTCAGTGGTAAAAAATATGCCTGCCAATGCAGGAGATGCAAGAGACATGGGTTCCATCCCTGGGTCAGGAAGATCCCCTGGAGGAGGAATGGCAACCCACTCCACTGCTAAGTGTGGGAGTTTGAATTCAGATCTACAATTAGCCACCTTGAATGGTTGAATTAGTAACTACTGTGCTGTAATGTCTCCCAAATAATCAATTACAGAACAAGTATTTGAATCAGAGGAAAGATAAGTTTACTACAACTTAGCATGGACAGAGGAGCCTGGCAGGCTACAGTCCATAGGTTCGCAAAGAGGTGGACATGACTGAAGTGACTTAGCATGCACACATGTTCTCATGCCCAGGATTTCTGTGTACAACACCTGCAGGAAAGTGTTATTGCCTACACACAACTTCTTGGCTGGCATTTTATCCCTTCGCTGTTTGCTTCAACCCTCAGCCACATTAAATGCTCATCCAAAACTTCCTGAAAAAACATATCTGTCTTCAACCATTTAAGGCAGTTGAAGTATTCTCATTTGTGAACACAAAAGTTGCAACAGCGTGCATTTCGGCTTAACCTAATACAAGTTAACACACACCTTAATCTGCAAACCTTTGCTCTCAAAGAGCTCAGAACTTCCCACAATGACACTTGTGCTCCCAAATTTATTGTTCTGGAAGTTACTTTTTTCTGAATGTAAAACTAATACATATTTATTGTAGATTATTTAGAAAATACAGAAAAGCAGAGAGAAGACCATACAAGGCAGTTGCTAATTCTATCGCTCACATATAATTCCTCTTAGAGTTGGGGTGTGTGTCCCTTCAGTTTTTTTTCACAGTTTATACAGTACAAAATGTTGCATTCCTAGCTTTTTCCATGAATATGACTATAAATATTTTCCTATTCATTTAGAGATCGTTATTACTATTAAATGATAGCAAAATATTTTACACCACAAGTTATTTTTCAGATTTTATATAGCTGTATATTCAGGTGGTTTGCTTATTTTTTTTAATAGTATAAAACAATTCAACAATGAGAATCCTTGTAGCTCAGTCCTTGCACAAATCTCTAGTTATTTTCTTTGGAAAAAATGTTAGAAATGAAATTGGTAGGTCAACAGTATGCACATTTTTGAGGCCTTTGAAAGACTCTATCCAGTGGCAGTGTAAATATTGATTAGCATCCAAAACTATTTTACCCCTTAGCTGGATTTCCTGCATGCTAGCAAACATCAGCGGTATGGTGGACAGGCATAAATTTCAAGGACAAATGTTTTGGAATAAAAATCATTACCTCTTAAATCTTTCAAGTATTGATAGCAGAAGGATACGGGTAAGCTAGAACCAGATTGTGTGTGCCAGTGTCTCTGTTTGGTAGCTGTCATAAGTGTCAAAAAGCTGTCATTTTTTCCCCATAGCAAGTTCCAGACCATCCTGACTTAGGATGTATACCTGACCTTGTCTCTAATAACTGCTGTAATGTGATCATGGCATTTTTTTTTCAACTTTTAATTGGAGGATCATTGCTTTTTAATGTTGTGTTGGTTTCTGCTGCACAACAATGCAAACACTCATGACTTTTCAACGCCTTACACTTGGAATCTGCCACTTCTCCTTTCACTGGAGAAATTCCCAAAAAATACTCATCTAGAGCTTGGAATACTTGAAAATAAAGTAACTTTTGCAGGTGTAGTTGCTGCAGAGTATAGCTCCATTTGGGTAAGTTCTTCATAGTGATGAAATAGAATCATTTACAACAGAAGATCTGTATCTACAGCTGTGTGAATCTATTTTCATCTGCTGGAAAGACAGCCATTGGGCCATCTGTGTATGATGGTGTGGTGGTTTATTCACTCAGTCATGTCTGACTCTTTTGCAACCTCATGGACTGTAGCCCACCAGGTTTCTCTGTCCATGGGATTTCCCAGGCAAGAATATTGGGATGGGTTGCCATTTCCTTCTTCAATGTCATTGGCGAACTGGTGGCCACTATGTTTAGAGAAACCACCATCACCCTCACCACTACATCAGTCTTTCTACCTAGGGGAGTTGATGATCATTTCTTAGGACAGAATATGTATTGCTTATATTTAACATATTTATTTATTTATTATTTTATTTTTGTTTTGGCTGCACACTGCAGCATGGGGGGTCTTAGTTCTCTGACTAGCGATTGAACCCATACCCTCTGTATTGGGAGCATGGAGTCCCAACCACTGGACCTTATATTTAGCAATGAAGAAGTTATCCCTAAAAAAAGAAAAAAAAGAAAAGAAATTATCACTGTTTCCCATAATGTGAATGTGAACCGAATTAGATCCAGTAGAACATAACCCATGGTTTATATGTTAGATCAAAATTTCTTTTTGAGGTCTGAACAAATCAGATGGTAGAGAGCAACAGCATTCTCCTTCTCACCCAGAAAACTTTTATTGTGCCTGGTTTCCTCTTACGCATGCCCAAGTTTGTCACAGAGACAAGAATTTGGTATTCCCTTGGTCTTCTGAGTAGCTGGTGGGGGGAATGAATGGTTTTATGCTGGGAACTGCTTGCACTAAATTCACCTATGTGTTGGCAAGCAATTTCAGTGCTGGCTGTCAGGGCTGCCAAGCCTGTGGTAGGTTGTTTGTCTTTGAGGTTAGTACCTCCCTGTTTTGTACATTTTCTTCACTTTCTGTCTTTCCCACTTCCTCTCTTGTAGCCGGGGTTGCAGAGAAGAAAGGTCTGATAAACAAATTTTCAGTAAATTGATAATAATGCATGTTACTCCTTCTAGAAATATTTCAAAGTACGTTCACAAGAAGGAGGACATCCTTTACAAAAAAATAATTAATTCCCAACGTGTGCTTCACTGCCATTTCCACGTGTATGTACGTGTTTGTTGTTGTTTTTTAGTCACTAAGTCCTGTATGACTCTTGCAACACCATGGACCGTAGCCCGCCAGGCTCCTCTGTCCATGGGATTTCCCATGCAAGAATACTGGAGTGAATTGCCACTTCTTTCTCCAGGGGATCTTTGCAACCCAGGGATTGAACCTGTGTCTCTTGCATTGGCAGACAGATTGCTTACCACTGAGCCACCAGGGAAGCCCATGTACGTGTTTACAGAAATGTATATTTATTTTGTGGTAAGAGGGCGAGAAATGTCAAAATAAATCATAGAGGAATACACCTTTGTAAGGCAGTTGTTTTTATTTGGCTCAAGGATTGTTGCTCAATCTGACAGTTTGTCAACATAAACAGCCATTTGGTTGGTGGAAGCTCTTTTTGTGTTTACAGTTCTGTACACTCTTTCCATTCTCCTACTGTTATGGGAGCAGAATTTAGAAGCTCTCAGTGATTTGATTAGTATGAAAATCACTGACTATTTTCTTGCGTTGTTAAAAAAAAATTCCTCCATGGTTCATTTCAGCAAATTTCTGCTTGATTATTCTGGAAATGTTTTCATATTTTATTGTTTTCTTTTTGAGCTAGGAGAAAAATTTGCTAAAATTCCTAGGCACCAGTGGAAAACATAGGGTTTTATAAGTGATAAATAAGATAAATGCATTTGGTCCTGTACTTATACTCCAGCGTTTCCTGTTCTTTTCAAATTCAAAAAAATTTTAAGGTATAAATATCTATTCATAAAAGGCAAAGAAAGATTGAAGAGACTGTATTCAAATAAATAGGCGCTTTTCTAGTGTGATTTCATGGCATGTATCTTTTAAATTATTTTATGTGCTTTTATTAAGAAGAAAATTTTACTTTATCCTCTTGGTAATAAAGAGTATACATAAGAATCTATGGGAATTGTTATGTATTTCTGCCTTTAATTTTGCTCAGATGCGTAAACTCTAAAAAGAAAAGTTTTTTTTTTTTTTTTTTTGTCTTTTAGGATAGCTATTGCCAAGTATCGTATGAGAAAACCTCTATATATTTTCATTTTATTTATTTCCCAACTTTTAATGACTTCATTTCAATGTACTAAAGTACCAGGAGCTCCTCTTTGGGAGGATCAAGCTACAAGATTTCTTCATCAGTGTGAGAAAATAGTTCAGAGCCATGAAAGATGCTTGTAGATCTGTTGGGGCATGCAGGATCTACAAGATGCCTTGTAGATCTGTTGACTTGACCTAGCACAATTCAGCAGCTAAAATCTAGGTAAAGGCAATAAACATCTCACAAGAAGACCAAGACTCTGGTCAGAAATTCTTTGTTTTGGGACTTCGCTGGTGGTCCAGCGGCTAAGACTCTGAGCGCTCAGTGCAGGGGGCCTGAGTTCAATCGGTGGTCAGGGAACTAGATCCCACATGCTGCACAGCTAAGAGTTCACGCATGCCTCGAAGATTCCACGAGGTACAACTAAGAACCAGTACAGCTAAATAAATAAATAAATATTGAAAACAAGAGAAAGTCTTCATTTCTTAGGTTGTTTCTACAGAAGACATTTTCCAAGTTGCATCAAATGTTGCTCTGACGTTTTAATTTCTTTGATTCGTTCTTTCCAAATACCAATAACGTTGACCATACGGACTTCCATTAGCACACTGATATTCTGCTCTTTTCTAAAATGGATCACAGCATTTAAGAAAGGGCATTCACACTGCCAGGACCAGCACTGTCACCAACATCAACAACCTGAGTCTGGCTTGGCTTGAAGTAAATTCATCTTTGTGGGACTTCACGGGGTGAAGGTAAAGATGTCTGTCTCTGTCATGCTGCTCTTTTAAAGAAAGTTTATTTATTTGTAACTGTGCTGGGTCTTCTTTGCTGCAAGAGGGTTTTCTCTACTCGCAGCAAGCAGGGGCTACTCTTTGCTGGGGGGCTCAGACTTCTCACTGCGGTGGCTTTTCTCGTTGCGGAGCACGGGCTCTAGGGCACGAGGGCTCAGTAGTTGCAGCACTCGGACTCAGTAGTTGTGGTGCATGGGCTTAGTTGCCCCATGACATGTGGAATCTTCCCAGATCAGGGATCAAACCTGTGTCTCCTGTATTGACAGGTGGATTCTTAACCACTGGACCACCAGGGAAAACCCGTTGTGCTTTATTAAACACATGGATCCACAGAAGACTGAACCTGAAGAACTGCAAAAATGGGTCAGGTCAAGCAAATTAATATTTTATTAGCAAAAGAAGTTCACCATTGAAATGGACAGGAAACTCTTAGAAAATCATTCCTGGAAAAATTTCCTTTTTCTTCTCATAAGTAAAAAGTTATCCTCTGTTTAAAAAAACCTTTAAGTCCTGATCAAATGTCAGTCTTTGTGGGATTAGGGTCTTATCTTATAACTCCATAAAGGGATTAAGAAAAGTATATGATGAGATTTCTGGAGCAAGAATATGCGATTCACTTAGTGAGGAAATGAAAGGACTAAATGTTGATATATTACCTTTTTATCCTATGGAACTCAACCAATTCACAGTTATAATTTTCACGCTTAGATCTCCAGGATTCATGCAGTTATCATGAAGTGTACGGTGAGTGCCTGCCACGTGCTTGGCAATGGGATAACTGTTGGAGACAAAAGGTGAATGAAAATTTCCATTTTTCAGAAGTTTATAGCCTTGTAAGAAGAAAAGACTTCACAGAAATAACTATAGAAATTAAAGAAGGTGTGAAAATTGCTGTGACATCTTGATGGACTAACTCCAACTTACAGAGAGTTAGGAAAAGCTTCACAAAAGAGGTGACATTGATTGAAGTGGACTCTTGAAGAATGAGTAGGAGTTGAAGAGGGAGAAGGAAGGAAGCCATCATGGAACCTCCCTGGTGGTCCGGTGGCTAAGGCTCCATGCTCCCAATGCAGGGAGCCCAGGTTCAATCCCTGATCGGGGAACTAGATCCTGCATGCCCCAACAAAGGGTTCTCATGCTTTTAAAGATCCCATTTGCTGAGGCTAGCACCCAGTGCAGCCAAATAAATATATAAATATATAAATTTAAAAATTTGAAAAAAGGAAGGGGTCAGAGACACAGTAAGCAGCATATTCAAAGAGATAAAACAAAGCTTCTCAAAGTCCTTCAGAAGCACAGGGGTGGACACCCTCTCAAAATGCAGATTCCTGGACTCATGCAACTTTATTTAGAATTAGAATCTCTGTGAATGGGGCCGGATCATTTACATCTTGGCAAGCATTCAAATGTATTCTTGCGTACCCCACAGTGTGAGAACCACTGGAATGGGGGAGAGACAAGAATTTCTAGATTTTCTCTGGATAGAGTCAGTCTTACATTGGAACACAGAGATTTGGCAGCCCTGCAGGGAATATAGAGTTTGCTGGTGGCTCAGATGGTAAAGGATCTGCCTGCAATGGAAGAGACTCAGCAAACACGGGTTTGATCCTTGGGTAGGGAAGATCCCCTGGAGAAAGGAACAGCTATCCACTCCAGTATTCTTGCTTGGGAAATCACATGGACAGAGAAGCTGGCAGACTACGGTCCATGGGGTTGCAAAAGAGTTGGGCACAACTGAGCACACACACAGCAGCAGCAGTGAATTTATGGTAGACTGAGTGGCTGCCACATTGGTAAAATTTTGCTGGTGGTCAGGTGGTCAGGGCTGTGCCAGGACATCTCCTCTAAAGTACTGCATCTTGCCTTTCCTTTCACAAAGCAGGACTCACAATGCCTCTCTGGCCTCTGTGGGTTGTAGAAGCAACAGCTTCTAAGGTTGGAAATACTGCTCCAGCCCCAATGCTAGGTGGACCAAAAGGCTACCTACCAGCTCTGAATGTGACTGGGTGTCATCAAGGTCCCTGCAGCAGGTATTGGAGGTACTAGCAGGGGGAGCAGAAGCTGTGTGTAATGTATGTCAGGCCCGAGGGGGAGAATCACAAAGCAGGCCCCCAGCCTTCTGCCATCAAACCATTTTGGAGGAGCATGGAATGACACGGTTTTTGAAAAGCATCTTCTTGGGTGTTACTGGGCCTTGGGAGACCCATTGACCATTCAGCTGGATCTGTCCCTCATGAGCAAGGCAGACCTACTAAATCATCAAGTCAGGCTGGCCTAGCAACACTCCAGCATGAGATTAAACAGGCAGTCCAGCACTGAGCCCAAGCAGCACTAATGGGCAAAGCAGAAGACATGTACTGCAGTCCAGCTCCCGGTGCACTGTGTCTGCTGTTCTGTTGCCATGTGGCTTACACCCATAGCCAGGCAGGGGATCCACGGGAGGAAGAAAAAGCTCACGCTTGCTTACAGAGCATGAGCTTGCTAGGTGGGTGCAAATAGCAAGTAGATGCCCACCATGCTGCCAGCTCCCTGCGAGTTGACCTTGCTAGAGTATGGTGAGAGAAAACCCTTCCTGTGGGCAGTGCACCTAGTCTCCCACTTTATAATGAAAGAGAAGTGGCCCAGAGTTATAAAATCAGGAGAATCCTGGGACATAGTGAATGGCGTGGTAGAAGGAAAAAGATTGGAAGACCATGGATGTATGTGGACAGACACCTGGGGGGCCTGACGAGCACCATGTCACATGTTAATATGAGAGTGAGTGTCCTCTTACTCAGAGGAGGCACTAAACAGGGAGCAGACAGAATGCCCCAGCCTCATTATTGTCAACTACAAGTTGGTACTTGCCATGGTTGCTTGCCATCTACCTCCGCAAGGATTAAATTATGAGCTGTTGCAGCTGCTGACCTTCAACACCCTCTGAAAGGAGTTCAGGGTGGAGAGCAGAAACGAGGTGTTCTGCACTCTGGGAAAAACTGGCAGGACAAGTTTTCAGATAGTTAGATAGTCTGAGGACCTGATTTTATGAGCCCAGTTCTTGTATCTCCTCATACCTAGAAAAGTACTAAAATCCTTCATGGTGATGACTGTTTCTCGTGACTAGCAGAAAGCTTCATGAGACTAGTAGAAATCTTCTGAAAAAATATGTGCCTGATCGCATGTATTCCCCCTTCACCAAAATCACATATACAATGACCCTCCCCCTACCTCTTTGAAGCAGTTTCTCAGAGCTATCTGACCTGTGTCTCCAGGGTTGCAGTCCTCATTTTGCCCCAAATTAAAACTTAACTTGCAACTTTCATGTTGTGCATTTTTTAAAAAGTTGATATTATTAATCACCCTAGTGCTGATGAGAATAGCACCTGAATGCAAGGGCCACTGTGACTATGCCTGGGCCAACAGCACGAACTCAGTCCTACCAAGATCCTTCTGGCTGTGATTGCCATAGGGCATCTAAACCACCAGCTCCAAGAAGTCTGAGGGCTTCCGTCTTCTCTACAGCCCAGCCCTGGATCACTTCTGGTCTATTCCAAAGGGGCCTCAGATTCATTCTTAGAATAGCTTCTTGAAAAATCTGAGAAACGGTTCACTTTGGAAATGTTACCATCATACTTAGAATTCTTCTATTTTATTTTTAAAAATTTATTTATTTTAATTGCAGGCTAATTACAATATTGTGGGGAAGGGAAGTTGGAGGGGGGTTTGGGACAGGGGACACATGTACAGCAGTGACTGATTCATGGCATACTTGGAATTCTTAAGGCTTTTCACTTGCTGAGGTGTCTAAACTGGATAGATCCAATTTCATTATTATTATTATTTTCCTTTTCCATTGTAGTTTATGACAGGATATTGCAAACAGTTTCCAGTGCTGTACAATAGGACCTTGTTTATCCATTCTGTATACAATAGTTTTGAGCTTCCCAGGTGGCGCAGTGGTAAAGAATCTGCCTGTCAATGCAGGAGACGCAAGAGATGTGGGTTAGATCCCTGGGTTGAGAAGATCCTCTGGAGAAAGGCATGGCACCCAGTGCAGTATTCTTGCCTGGAAAATTCCATGGAGAGAAGAGCCTGGTGGACTACAATCCATGGGGTCGCAAAGAATCAGACGTGACTGATTAATTGAACACTCACACACACACACACACACACACACACACACACACACACAGAGTAATTTGCATTTGCTAACCCCAAACTCCCAATCCATCCATCTCCGGCCTGTCCCCTCCCCCTTGCAACCACAAGTCTGTTTTCTATGTCTGTGAGCCTGCTTCTGCAAGATCCAGTTTTATTCCTAGTAGAAATAAGACTACTTAAAATTCTTCAGGTAATCTTTACACAGTTAATCAATTGACATTTATTGAAGAAATCAGTTTTAATAGCACTAAAACAGTATCATAAAAATTTTGTGTTGGAAGAGGTGGAGGCCTCATGCCAAGGTCATGGATAAGAAGTTGACTTTCTTTAAAACTCCACTTCCCCCATCTTTTAAGTAAAATGTATCTCAATTACCATAGGAATACTCAAAAGCATTAATATTATCTTTCATTAATTCACAGTATCTAATCATAAAGGGTTAAAATTTCATAGAATGTACTTTAAAAGATCAATTGTGTTTGAGAGGGAAAAAACCAAAGTAATCCTTCATGGAAGCCATTGGTCAGATAAAAGACCAATCCCATAGTTGAGAAAGCAAAAGAAAATACATTTGTAATGTTTGTAATCTGCCAAGATGTGAATATATACAAGTGTAGCTTTTGAGAAATCTGTTCTTGACAGTAGAGCAATTTCTACTGGCAAAAGTAATCCCTGAACCAGTTAAGCAATTATCTGGGATTTCAGCATCTAGATAAAGCCTGCTTATTTGGGATAAACCCGCTCTGAGGTTTAAAGATTTATCAAACCTTGGCCTGCCTTGTATTTTGAACTTTATCAAAGTGACCAGCGGAAAAAAAAAAAAAAATGTCTCCATGATATTGCTTTAGAGGAACAGCATTTTACAACAAACTCTAGGGGTGTGGTGTCACTAGAGCACAGGACTGAAGTTCTCCAATTTTCAGTGATAGAAAACGATCAAAGTGTAAACTGACAGCACAACAGTCATCTACATACCTTCACTCCAGGCAACCAGACTGAAGAGCCAAACTCTCTGAATGCCTGATAAATAATCCAATGGTAAATGGAATTTGAAAGAGAACAGGAATTGCCTCAGGCGTTTCTCCAAAGACTGTGCCTTTGGGAGACCTCTGCTTTCAGAGATTTTGGAAGCAAAATAATCAATGTTTCTAGGATTGAATTAATAGTTTAACATGGAGCTAAGTCGTATTGGGAACTTACACCTTTGCTTTAGGGAAGATTTAGCTTTGCATGTCCTGGGGTTCTGACACTCTTCTGAAAATCTTGTACACCTGCCTCCCCGGTTCCACTTCTTAGTTAAGTTCTCTGCTCTCTCACTCCGCTGCCTGCTGTCCCCTGAATTCTCCCAGTGTCTTACTGCCTCCAAATTTTTGCTCTGTTGGAAATCCTCCCATCACCCCTGCCTCCTGGTATCCTATTCATTCTTGAAGTTCTAGTTCAAATATCTCCTGAAGAAATCTAATGCCTACAACTGGGACCAGTCTCAGTCCCCTCCCCTCTCCTGCTCTGCACACAGCCTGTTCAGACCTCTACTTCCTGATGTCAACACTTAACACAGACCTCAGCCACTGAGGCCTTAAATGGCTCCCCACGCCACCCTTAAGCAGGACTGTACACTTCAGGAGGATGGTGGTTCTAGAAGTCTCTTGAGAGTCATTGTGTCCAGCGTTCAATCACGTGAAGAGTCTACAACCCACAGAAAGCATTTAACACACATCTGTCATTGCTTTATCCCTCTGCACTTCCTTTCACAGTGAGATAAAATTAATAAATATTTTTTCATTTGGGTCAAACTGCATTAATTAACAAGCCTTTCCAACCTGTCAAGTGCTTTTGGAAATGAAATAATATTGATGTTGTCTAAGCCCAGCTTGGTTCTTCTAAAGCATAGGCCAGGCTCTGTTATTAATGACTTAAGAAATGCTTTGGAAGATTAGCAGACTGTTTATACAACTTCTGCAGGCACTTGGCCTCTCTTAAATCAGCAAAAGCCACAATGTTGGATTCAATGGAAAGTACACAAATGAATAGGCTTACATTTCCAATGTTGTAACTTTTCCTTGAACAAAAGGATCTTTGGAAGCAACTTGTAATCCAATGTGTATTCCTATAATATCTCAACACTTAAAAATAAGGACTTGTAGGGAACTGGAAAATATCATGTGCTAAGTGAAATACATTAGAAATAGGTACAATTTATACCTGTGGTTTTCTAACTTCGTAAATTGTAATAAAACCGTCCAGGGATTTGGTACAGGACTTGGCAAAATGTTTTAGTCTAAACACTGCAATATCAACTGACTAGCTGTTCTGCAGAGGAAAAGGGAACTTGGGAAAACTTCAGCTGAATGGCCTGAATGTGGGAAGTTCTACCTTCTTGGCCACAGAGAAACCCTATTACCCAAGTTTAGAAACTGTTTACATAAAATGACACTAAATCTTGGAACTTCTCAGATGTGCAAATCCAAGATTAAAAACAACATGAATGACACAAACTGGGGACAAGGCTGTTATCATTCTCTAAAATAGGCCTTTTCATGGGAATAAAATAGGGGATTTTCTGTTTTCTGAGTTAAAATTTGGTTCATTTTCCTTTAGGGTTGCTCTTTGTTTCCAATTCTCCCAGCTGCATAATAACTTTGGAATGTTCTTAGAAACCAAAGATCGAGACTTCTTCACGCTAGTAACAAAAAGATACAGATGCAGAATGGAGATTTTCAAGGCCCAAACCTGTATTTTGAATTCTACAGGGGTCACCTCACAGACTCCTCTTTCCAAGTCCTTGTAATTTTTTTAAATTAATTTATTTATTTGGCTGTCCCAGGTCTTAGCTGCATCACATGGGATCTTTGGTCTTGGTTGTGGCATAGATCTTTAGTTGCTGCATGTGAGATCTAGTTGCCCAGCCAGGGATCGAACCCTCAGCCCTCTGCATTGGGACTGTGGGGTCTTAGCCACTGGACAAGTTCTTTTTTAATCACTTCTGACATTTTCCAAGAGAAGAACAATGAGGATGAAAAGGAATGAAAGCCACTCATGTGAATTTCTTTACTGTTACTTATTTGCAATTAGAGCCATTTGGGGGAAATTCACTCTATGTTATTTCTAAGAAGGAGAAAATGCAGAGTGTTGTACTTGCTTCTTTCTCTTCTAAACAGTTAATAATATCCTCCTCCCTGTCTTGTACAGGCTTTCCCACTTTCATATCTATGTCTTAGCCCATTTTTGCAAACCTTCCCCCTTTCAACGTTGTTGTTGCTCAGTCACCCAGTCATGTCTGACTCTTTGTGACCCCATGGACTGCAGCACACGAGGCTTCCCTGTCCATTACCAACCCTTGTAGCTTGCTCAAACTCATGTCCACTGAGTTGGTGATGCCATCCAACCATCTCATCCTCTGTCACCTCCTTCTCTTCCTGCCTTCAATCTTTCCCAGCATCAGGGTCTTCTCCAATGAGTCAGCTCATTGCATCAGGTAGTCAAAGTATTAGAGCTTCAGCTTCAGCATCAGCCCTTACAATAAATATAGAGGCTTAATTTCCCTTAGGATTGACTGGTTGGATCTCCTTGCAGTCCAAGGGACTCTCAAGAGTCTTCTCCAATACCACAGTTCAAAAGTATCAGTTCTTCAGTGCTCAGCCTTCTTTATAGTCCAATTCTCATATCCATGGTGGCCCCTGGTGGCTCAGATGGTAAAGCATCTGCCTACAATGCAGGAGATCTGGGTTCAATCCCTGGGTTGGGAAGATCTCCTAGAGAAGGAAGTGGCAACCCACTCCAGTGTTCTTGCCTGGAAAATCCCATGGACAGAGGAGCCTGGTAGGCTACATCCATGGGGTCGCAAAGAGTCGGACAAGACTGAGCAACTTCACTTTCATATACATACATGACTACTGGAAAAACCATAGCTTTGACTATGCAGAACTTTGTTCACAAATAATGGAGCCATCATGGAGCTTAACGTTGGAGCCATCATAACTCTTTTGACTTTGATTTTTTTCTAAATTTTTGGCTGCTCCCTGTGGCATGGGAGATCTTAGTTCCCTAACCAGGGATAGAACCCATGCCCCTGCATTGGAAGCAGAGTCCCAACCATCAGACTACCAGGGAAGTCCCTTGATTCTGATCTTTAAATAATATTTGCATATTAAAAATGCTTGATTAACTTGATAAATGTCTTCCTTATCATAATTACAGAATAGCAGTGAAGTATGGATTCTGGAGTCAAACTCCATGGGTTCAAAACCTGATATTACTGTTTCCTGGCTGTGTGGCCTGTGGTTGGATAGTGATCCTTTCTGAGCTTCCGGGCACAATCTCTAAAATGGAGATAATAACTGAACCTCTCTCTCAGGGTTATGATGAGAATAAATGAGATAATGTTTGTCACCAGCTTAGCAGTGTCTGCTGTAGAGTGAGAGCTCAGAGAATGGTAGCTGCTGTTTATATGTGGGTTACATTACTGTGCAGCCTTCTAATTCTTCAAATTCTAGTGGGAATATCATCCTATTCAGCTCTTCATTATAATCATAACTGGGTCATCCTAAGTTATCTCTGCCGGAGAGGTGCTTCAGGCCTCACCTTACAGAGCGCTGATATTAATTCCTTTCTTTTTAATTTATCAAGGGACTTCCATCAGCTACTAATTTAGCAGAGCCCAGTGTCTCCCTGTGTGTCCTTGGCTGAGATGTAGAAGATCAAGTATATAGGGAGGAAAAAATACCAATTGCTTAACCTGCTAGCTGTTCATCTTCTGGGTTTTCGAAATGGCTTTTAGCGGCAAGCTGCTGCTGCTAAGTCGCTTCAGTCGTGTCTGACTCTGTGCGACCCCATAGACAGAAAAGAGGTTGTTCTAAGTGGGAACTTGATTTAGTGTGTTCTGGACACAAAACTTTCACTTTCAGCCCCATCAAGCCTGAAATACATGAAATACAACCCGTAACTTACTCAGTGCAGGGTGAGCTGCAGAGAGTTCAAAGGTGAGCTGGCACCAGGGAAGATCTGATCTGTTTAGAAGTGGCTCCCGCAGGCCGGCTTCAGATGGATGTGCCTGACTGTCACCTGGGCTCTGGGAGGTTAATAGTGGCCCCTCTGGAGCAGGGAGAGACAAGCCTTTGCTGACTCCTTTCTATTAATGTCTGACTTTAGGCAGGCTGAAGTGGTTGTAGCTGAGGCTGCAGGTCCTTTGGCTCCACACACAAAAAGGACAATTGTGCTGTGGTTTTCAGGCTGGAGACATGACACTCAGTGCTCAGACCTGCAGGGTCCAGATCCTGTTTGCTGAGAGTGGAAATAAAAAGGCTACTTTCATTTTATTTGTGGTAGAAATTGCTCCTCTGCCTTGTTTTTCTTTATTACAATTTGCTGACTTTTATTATAATTAAAGCTCATTGAGGGGTAAAAATCTAAGACTCTGAAAGGATATTTATTACAGAAAGTATTACAAACCTAGACAGCATATTAAAAAGCAGAGACATCACTTTGCTGACAAAGGTCTGTGTAATCAAAGCTATGGTTTTTCCAGTAGTCATGTACGGATGTGACAGTTGGACCATAAAGAAGGCTGAGTGCTAAAAAATTGATGCTTTTGAGTTGTGGTGCTGGAGAAGACTCTTGAGGGTCCTTTGGACTGCAACGAGATCAAACCAGTCAGTCTTAAAGGAAATCAAGCCTGAATATTCATTGAAAGGACTGATGCTGAAGCTGAAGCTCCAATAGTTTGGCCACTTGATGTGAAGAGCTGACTCATTGGAAAAGATCCTGATGCTGGGAAAGATTGAGGGCAGAAGGAGAAGGGGACAACAGAGAATGAGATGGTTCAATGACATCATCGACTCAATGGACACGAGTTTGGGCAAACTCTGGAAAACAGTGGAGGACAGGGAACCCTGGCATGTGGCAGTCTATGGGGTCACAAAGAGTTAGACACAACTTAGTGACTGAACAACAACAACAATCTAAGGACAAATTATGCTTTTCTCCACTCTATTCAGAAAATAATTGCATGCAGTGTGCTTAAGTTGAAATGATTTTTTTTACAGTTGAAATCATAATACTTATACTAAATAGTTCTTTTACTTTGGTCCCTTAATATTCCTGGGTATCTGCTTCCTCAGATTAAAAAAATGAGGGGCTGGAAATAGATGAGCCATAAAGCCTCTGTCAGATTTTAAAATGTTATGGTTTCCTAGAGGGTTAATCTATAAAGAAATATATACCCCCCCTTACCCCAGTCAGTCCCAGATAATGTGCTATTTTTCACAAACATTACTGATATAGCATCTATTTTCAGTTTCCAATGAAATGGAGAACAATGTGACCTACTTAAAAGCCAGCTCACGAGAGAATATTACCTACCAGTTATCAATCCTTCTAGCTAATTCTCTTGATAAGGACTGTATGATAGAAATATTTCTTTGCTGCAAAACTAATAGCAGTCTAGACTATATTTGATAATACTGTTGCCAATTTAGTTTGCTTGAGGTGAGAAAAAGAAGAAAACTCACTTTTATGTTCATCTGTCTTGAGTGACTGAGCAGTTAAAAAGACATATGGCTTCTCCAGATCATTAGAAACTATAGCTGTTAATTTCAGTGTGGATTGCTCTTGTGTTTATGATCCAGAAATCATTGCTATTAAGATGGTAAGAAATTTCTTTTTCAGTTTTAAGAAAATATTCTTCAGTTCACATGCATGCTTTCTTAGGATCAATTAAAGGATGTCTACTAAGAAAGACAAGAGAGTAACTGAATAATGGAAAGCAGCATCACTGTAGTGAATAACTCAGTTTATGGATATAGTTTCCTAAATTTCACCTCTCTAACAACAATTAGGCTAATGCCTATCCATGGGCGATAGCTAGAAGAGGCTGTAAAAATCTGTTTCCTTGGAGAAGGACCAGGCTTGGAGATACTTGGTTAGTGAGGTCAATGGTTCCTCATCGTTATATTCAATTTTAGTAACAAAGTTCCTATTTCTGAGTTGGGGCAAACACCAGAGTACATATTTTTAATGATGTGTTAACTTGTAAATGCATAATTAAACAAACACCACAAAGTGATGGTACATTAGCTTAAGAGATGCTTTTTAAGAACAAATCTTGGGACTTCCCTGGTGGCTCAGGCTTTGCACTTCCAGTGCAAGGGGCCCTGATTCGATCCCTGGTCGGGGAAGTGGACCCCACATGCTGCAACCAGGAGTTTGCATGTTGTAACTAAAGAGATCCTGCATGCTGCAATACAGATGGAAGGTCCTGTGTGCTGCAAATAAGACCCAGCACAGACAAATAAATAAATAAGTTAATAAATATTTTTTGAAAAGAAATAAAAACCAATCCATCCATACTCATGTACTTCTGTTAATTCTTCCCAATATCCTGTCCAGGAATATGCCATACACACAGACACAGACACAGACACACACACACACACAGACACATGACATGTACATGCCTCTTGAGTTGTGGATGATAGGGACAGAGGACACACCCTTCAGTGGCTGAAGTGGGTGGGGCTGGGAACCCAAGTCATGGCAGGGAGCATATGTGTGTGTTCCTTCATCTCTGAAAGCCACTGCAGAACAAGGTACCCAGGAGATACGGAGGACAACTCGGGATGTGAACCACGAAGCATTGTTAGCAGGCTGCTCCAGGATGACCCCTCTGTCTCCAGCTGACTTAAAAAATAATTGTATTTATTTTTGGCTGTGCTGATCCTTCATTGCTTTGCATAGGCTGTCTCTAGTTGTGGTGAGTGGGGGCTACTCTTCCTTGTGGTATGTGGACTTCTCACTGGGGGGCACAGGCTCTGGGGCATGTGGGCTTTAGTAGTTGTGGCTGCCAGACTTTAGAGCACAGGCACAAGAATTGTGGCCCATGGGCTCAGCTGCCCCGCAGGATGCAGGATCCTCCCGGACCAGGGATGGAACTGGTGTCCCCTGAATTGCAAGGTGGATTCTTATGCCCTGGACCATAAGAATTCTTATTCCCTGGGGCAGGGAAGTCCTCCAGCTCACTTTTAACAGCAGTGATACAGAGAGAGTGTGGGCAGTGACAGGAGGAAAGGACAAAAGTGAGGGGGAGGATGAGACAGAGGATGAGGGAGGGGAGAAGGGCTCTCAGTAAAGCACGGATGAGGTTTCAAAGGTAAATGCTCAGACTTCGTGGTCTGCCTGTTGTTCTTGTATAATCAGAAATAGTGTCCCTTCACTCTAAAAGTGTCAACTATGGATGACAAATTGTTACCCTAGATACATGCCCCAAATGCTGGCATCATCACTGATGACAGTCCTGGGTCTTGAAAGGGTCAAGTGGTGCAGCTAGGAAAGGAAAATTGCTAAGGATTTGGAGATAACTCGTACAAAAAGAAAACATCACTGCATTTTTCTTGTATATTTCTATGATTTGACTGATAGGGTTCTTGCAGCTTAGCTGTGTGGAGAAGTGTTTTTGTATCAAACATTATAATCTTAAGATTCAATAAGACTTTTCATCAAACCTCTCCCACTGTCTCCCACTGTCTCCCTTTTGTTGCTGAGACAGCCCTGAGGGCACTCGCACCTTCTGTTATTCCCACACACACCCCCCCCCCCCCCCCGCCCCCGCCAGTATAGGCTGGGTTTGGGGACTTGCTTCTATCAGATAGAATGGGGCATAGGCAGGCGATGGAATGCTGCTTCCAGGTTTAAGTTATAAAAAAAACTATGGATTCACCTGGTTGTCTCTCTCTCTCTCAAACCAGCTGTCACGTCCTGAGCTGTCCTCTGGAGAGGCTCACATGGAAAGGAACTGATGTCTCCAGCAACCAGTTACCAGGGACAGAGAGTGCCCACGGCCACGTGAGTGAGCATGGAAGCAAACCTTGCCCCAGTTGCGTCCCAAGATGACAGCAGCCCCAGCCCACATCTTGACCACAGCCTCGTGAGGGGCAGAGGTCGGCATCCAAGCCAAGCCCAGAGTCTTGACCCACAGAAACCAGGAGATGATGTTTTTTAACCTCACATTTTGGAATAATTTATTATGCAGCAATTGATAAAACTTAGATGAGCACCATTTTGCCCCCTTGCAGGGTCCATGGATTAACTTCCTACCAACTACATCCAATTAAAGCAAATCCCACAACTGGCTATCATTGAACAATGTTTTTTTTTTTTTTAATGATTTGCTTTTGATGTGGACTTTATTTTAAAATCTTTATTGAATTTGTTACAATATTGCTTCTTTTTACGTTTTGGTGTTTTATTGGCCCCAAGGCATGTGGGATCTTACTCCCTGATCAGAGATCGAACCTGCCCCCCCTGTATTGGAAGGCAAAGTCTTAACCACTGGACCACCAGGGAAGTCCCTGTCACTGAATATTAATCAAATGTCTGCTGCTTAGTAGGAGGTCAGGGAGTCAAGAGTTTCTGAGGGAAATGGCCACAATGAGAGGGTATGTATGCAAGGGAGGTGTCATTCTGGTGAATGTGCCCACGGCAGATCTCACCGTACTCACGTCCAATGCCTCTTACCATTTATCTTGTCTGTGTGAGGACTCCTTTTCAACCCTTCACATCAAGCCACCTTCCCCTTCTTAGGAGCTGCCCTTCAGCTATGGGACCTGAAGCCAGGTTTTCCACCCAAGACCCTGACCCTTCTTGTCCCTTTCATCTGGGGTAGAGGCCGAGGCCCAGCACATGGAGCTGTGTGACCTTGGGCAATCTGCTTCACCTCTCTGTGCATGCACCTGTGTACTTAAACAAACATTGGGTAGGGACTTCTCTGGTGTTCCAGTGGTTAAAGCTTTGCCTTCCAATGCAGGGGGTGCAGGTTCGATCCCTAGTCAGGGAATTAAGATGCCACATGCCTCTTGGCCAATAAACCAAAACATAAAACAGAAGCAGTATTGTAACAAAGTCAATACAGACTTTAAAAATGGTCCACACACACAAAAAAATCTAAAAGGAAAAAACCAACCAAAAACCACTGGGTGATAGTAATACTGGGCACAGATGACCATGTACCTCTTGTGTATAAGGACTAGAAATGGTTAGCTATTTTAGAATGCAGAGTCATCAGAACTACATGAGAACAGTCCTACAGGGTGCTCGGGCATAACGATGTTAGCTTGTGCTTACAGGAGCACCTGGCTTCCAGAGAACATTCTGTGTACCTCAGCCACTATTGTCACAGTATCATTTGGCACAAATATAAAGCAATCGTGTTTAAATCAAAACACTTTCTTGAGCTTAGACTACCTCCTCCAATTTCCAATCTAAACTTCTGGAATTTGCAAAAATTGTGAATTGTGATATAACCCACTGACATAGGCTGGATTTTTAGAGAGTGGTTCATGACACAGGGGCCTCAAAAGAAATAAGTCCTCCCTCTGTGTCTGGAAGACCCCTGGAGGAGGAAATGGCAACCCACTCCAGTGTTCTTACCTGGGAAATCCCATGGACAGAGAAGCCTGGCAGGCTACAGTCCATGGGGTCGCAAGGAGTCAGACATGACTGAACACACTCTTAACAAACAAAACAAAACAAAACTGCAAAGCCTTTGGAAGTCATCTGCATTCAAAAGAGTTGGGGGGCAAGTCCTGAATTTGTTTAAGAAAAAGGAAATTGCCTATTTAATGGTGAAAAGACAACACTACAGAGTTCATGGAACTTTTGAAGAACCATAGTTTGTAAAATAAATGAGGAATTCTTGAAACGTCAGTCAAAGGAGAAGGTAGTTTAAGTTTCATTATTTTTGATCGAGGGGATGAATCTAGACCCAGTGATGATGCAGATATTTGCAGTAATCTCATCTCACACATGCTCCTCACAGTGGTAGTCTTCAGTGGACTAAGGACATATATGTGTAGAATGCATGATTTATAAGGCCTGGAAATGCATTATCTGTTTTGAAATTAAAATCTGGAGGGGGATTATACACATATATACAACACACATACATGAACACACATGCATCATAACTTTCACAAGAAGCTTGAGTGTAGCTGCACCTGGACTTTCTTTCTTCCTGCTTCCCTGGTTCTGCTTCTCTCCTGACTTCTGACCACCTCTTCGCTCAATTTGGGATGTGCCAGTGCTGGACAGTTTTGATTGGAGCTGCCAGTATTCAAGGTGGTGACGATACAGTAAATCTCTTACATACAAACCTTCAAGTTGTAAACTTTCAAAGATGCTAACATGCATCTAGTTCCAGCAAGGAGGCTGCACCTGTGCCATCAACATCAGGCTTGAGTCAAGTTCAGCTTGCCCTCTGTCTCCTATTGCTGACAATCCTTCAGCTCTACCATCTCCCACCTTCTCTCCCTCTTCCAGTCAGTAACTCTTCTTGTCTGTTCACTTGATGCCAGTCCCCGTGTGTCAGCTGCTGTGCTGTGCTACTGTACTTTACATTGTACTATAAGATTAAAAATGCTTTCTTTATTTTTTTTTTTTTTTAATTTATTATATGTGTGAAAAGTATTATAAACCTATTACAGTACAGGACTATATAGTCAATTGTGTTAGTTGAGTACCTAGGCTAACTTTGTTTGACTTAATGAACAAACTGGACTTACGAACAAGCTTGGAACAGAACTCATTTGTATGCGGGGGACTTGCCGTACATAAAGTCTGTGGAGAATTTCCCCACAAGCACAGAGGTAGACATGGAAAAAAAGATCTATGAATGAGTATATTATATTAAAGAAAACTACAGCAGGTCCTAGACCCTTGAACTCAAAGTGTGGTCCTTGGACCATCAACATTGACATCACCTGGGAGCTTGTCAGAAATGTAGAATATCAGACTTCAAACCAGACCAACTAAACCTGAATCTGCTTTTCAACAAGATCCTCAAAGATGTGTATGCCCATTAAAGTTTTAGAAGCATTTCCTGACAAACATATCAGGTTAAACTCTGGTTCTTATGGTGGCCTGACACAGCAGTAAAAGTGTGGAAACTGAAGTTAGCATGCCTAGGTTCAAATCCTGTCTCCATCACTTTAAAAAGCTGAATCACACAGCTTTTTAAACTTCTCAGAGACTCAGTTTTCTCATCTGGAAAATGGGAATAACAGCTCTACCCTATTGGATTGTTAATTGAATTAAAATTGCAGAATGCTTAGAATGGCATATAGTGATTCAGTGCCACATAAGTATTGTTTAAGTATATTGTTCTAAAGCTTTGTAGGGCTTCCCAGGTGGTGCTTGTTGTAAAGAATCTGCAATGCAGGAGACTGAAATTCTCAACATTAAAATTGAGGGCATAGATGTAAAAAAAAAAAAAAATCTAGCATTTGAGCTATAAAATTAAGGGTACCAGGTAGTGGAAACTCAGCTAGAGTATCATCTGTGAAGAAAAGAATGAAGTGCTTTGATTCAACAGTGCTAATGAGGTCACTAGAACATCCTGGAGTTAGGAGAGATGGAGTAACCAGGCAAGCAGAGGAGGCCATGGTGGTCAGACAGCATCCAGCGTGCCTTCCTGTGTGCTAGCAGTCCCATTTCAGGAGTGTTACAGCATAATTTTCAGAACAGTAAAACCACAAAAATAAAATGAGTATGTGTCAAATATTTTATTTAACTCATTAATTAAAATTCACTTAAAATAATATTTTTGACTCATAGAGATCTACATTCTCAAGCTTTAGCCTGGTTGTTATTGTTTAGTTGCTAAGTTTTGGTTCAGTGAAATTAAGACTTTCAGGGTGGGACTCCAAAGGGTTCTGCCTTTCTCAAACTCTGTTCAAATTTCTTCTGTTATATCATTATCTCGTTCTTGAGCACCTAGTGTTTTATTTGCATTTGACTTTTAACAGCTGGTTACAGATTTCGAACTGAGACTAAGTAAACATTAACATAAGACTAAGTCAGAAGTGCAGTTTTATATTGTTACATTCTTATAAAGGGCATTCAGTGATGGGACACAACTTTCCAACATGTGAGGCCCCAGAAGCATAAATAACCCTACATCTTTTGGCTGTTGAACCCCTGAATGTCTCTAAATCTTTCTTGAAGCTATAGATTTTAAAAATTATGTCACAATTTTTCAAAACATATTAACTGTATAAAATAGGCCTTTTAATGTTTCCTAAAAATCTTCTAATCTCTAAGAGGCGCTTTCTTAATTTTATTATTCCAGGTATTGGCAAATAACAAACTGCATCTCATGTACTGACCCCAAATCATTTCCCAACTGGAATGTATCTAGATTTCTCCTTGGGAACCTTGGTTAGGGTTTTGCCCACTGGTGCTTATACAATGACTTTATCCACCCATATCCTCTTTCAACTTATGCTATCAAAACCTGTATTTCTTGCACAAGTTTTCTGGTTTGCCCCCTCAAAAATCATCAGTTGGTATCAAAGCAGTTATGAAAAGGGAGAAAAGGGAAAGGGGAGATGCATTTCAGTCTATTGGAAAAGGAGATAGGTCTGGGTAATCTTGGTAGCCAAGAAGACCAAAGTTTCTTCTTAGAAGATACAAAGAAACACAGACCCTTACGGAGAAACAAATTGTTTCTTCTCCTTTGGAAGTTCTGACAGACAGCAGGGTCATTTTCTCACAGTCATCACAAATGCACAAGCTTTCCATCAACTCCAAACATAAATGGGCTTGGATGCGCTCGCTGGTTGGAACAGCAGGTTCCCATCAGGCTTCTGTTATAGAGAAAAGCTTATCCAAGCTGGGGCAATTCCCAAGGAGGACAAAACTTCAGTGGTTTTAAAAGAAAAAATGTAAAGGCTTTCAAAATGTAATAAAATTTTATGAAGTGTTCTATAAAAAAGAACTGATTCAGTTGTATTGTGGCTCAGAGACTCCATGTAAGAATAGGACTTTGACCTTCAAAGTCTGTAGTACATGAAACAATACAATTCAGTTATGTTTGCTTGGGAGTGTTCCGAACCATTCTTAGCAGAGACAGAATTTTCATTTTAGAGTCAAATTATGGACTTTCCAAAACATTTGTTCTGGTTTATTTTTAAAACGATGAAAATCTAGTCATGTGAGTCAGTTAGCAAGCATTTAGTTTGAGTACCTGACTCTTACTAAGTCTGGGAGATTCCAAGATGAATAACATGTAGACATTTCTTTTGAGAGCTTATACTCAAGTGCTGGAGAAAGACATGGAAGCAATGATGCTGGTGCAAAAGCTTCAAGAATAGCACCTTCTTTGGAAAACTGTGGGAGGTGCGGGAAGGCTTCCTAGAGAGAAAGAATTTGTTTTGTTCTTTTTTTGGCCATGTCACATGGCATGGGCATGTGGGATCTTTGTTCCTTGACCAAGGATTGAACCTGCACCCTCTACACTGGTAGCACCGAGTCTTAACCACTGGACCACGAGCAAGAAATAATTTGAGCAGACTTTTGGAGATGGTGAGGAGGGGGAACAGGAAGATGAGCCAGACGGGCTCTCCATTTGGTGGGGGAAACATCACAGGCAGTGTGAAAAACATGGACTGTTGAAGGAGTTATAGAAGAGCAACGCTGATGCAACCTAGCTGAGACAGATTCTGTGTGGAGTGCACACACGGGAGTTTTGACAGCATAGAACAGTCAAGATATGGGGTTGGCCAAAAAGTTCATTCTGTTTTTTCTGTACTCTTTTATGGAGAACCTGAACGGACTTTTTGGCCAACCCAAGAGACTTTAGAGTGGTGGCAGGGGATAGGGTGGGGAGGAGCTAGTAGGCAACTGCAGGAGTCAGGGTGAGAAACGGTGAGGTCTAATTAGCTAACATCTTGACACTACGTGGTGTATATTGGTAGGGATCTAATACATTTCGAATCTCAAATGACTTTCTGAAAGACAGACTTTAGCTCCTCAGTGGTAAGTCAGTAGGTATTTACTGGTTGTCCAACCTGTTTCTTGAGCCACAACCTTCTTTTATGGGAATAATGGGAGCTATACGATCTCTGAAGCTAGCAGACTGTGCGCGTATCCTAATTTCACAATTATTGTTTCTGCTATTTGGGGGGAAGTTATATAAACTCTCTGAGCCTCAGTTTCCTTATCTGTCAGATAGTGGTAATGACATCACAGAGTTGTCATGAGGATTAAATGAGTAAATAAGTTCAACAGTATTTCACTCATACTTGTCCACAATGCCCACCCAGCCTTGCTTTGGTGTTAAGTGTGGTTTTCCCATGTCTTCTTATAGGATTAACATTGATTGCATTTATTAAAATGAATGCATTTTAAATAAATGCATTTATTTAAAAATGAATGAAATTGAGTCATTTGTAGTGGATGAGCCTAGAGTCTGTCATACGGAGCAAAGTGAGTCAGAAAGAGAAAAACAAATACACATTAATGAATATACATAGAGTCTAGAAAAATGAAACTAATGAGCCTGTTTGCAGGGCAGAAATAGAAATGCAGACATAGAGAATGGACGTGTGGGCTCAGTGGTGGGGGAAGAAGGAGAGTAGCATTGACATATATAAACTTTGCTGTTGTTTCTATTATTCAGTTGCTCAATTGTGTCCAACTTTTTGCAGTGCCATCGATTGTAGCCTGCCAGGCTCCATGGGGTTTTCTCAGGTAAGAATACTCCAGTGGGTTGCCATTTCCTTCTTCAGGTGATCTTCCTGGACCAGAGATCCAACTCATCCCTTCTGCATTGTCAGGTGGATTCTTTACTGCTGAGCCACCAGGGAAGCACCCATATATATACACTACCATGTGTAAAATAGATAGCTAGTGGGAAGTTGTTGTATAGCACAGGGGGCTCAACTCGGTGCTCTGTGATGACCTAGAGGAGGGGGATAGGAGGGGAATGGAAAGGAGGATCAGGAGGGAGGGATATATGAATACACACAGCTGATTTACGTTGTATGATAGAAACTAACACAACATTACAAAGCAATTATTTTCCAATGAAGAAATAAACAGATAACATTTAGAATTTTGGTCAATCTCACAAATATGTAAATCATAAAGACATTCCTGAATATACAACAACAACAATAATAATAGCAAGATGGACAATAAAGTAATTATGACAATAACCAAATCAACTCAAAGATAATATGATCTACAAAAATGCCAGGTAATGTACACCAAATGTCAGTTTCTTATAATTACAACCATAATAATTATGCTATTTGAGTGCTTATCAGTGGCAGATACAGTCCGTTTTGCTATAATGTGATACATGTGTTCCTAAAAAACATTGTGCTCTGCAAAATTGGCAAAAATAGTCACAAGGCTTCTGGGGAACATGGGATTAGGGTACAACATTCAAACCCTTCATCAGGGACATACTGAAAAAAAACAAGGGAACTGAATAAAATGGAAGGAGATTCTTAACACTTGTTCAAGGTTAAGAAATGCATAAATGCTAAAAATAAGTGTGACATTTTAACTTGGAAAAGACCTGATGCTCTTTTGTGGAAGTGTTTGCAGCATATGACTTACTTCAAAGGGGTGAAAAGAAGGCCACCTTAAGTCTGATGGAGAACTGTCAGGTCAGATGTAGCTGGCTGATGTCTGAGCATGTGGATGTATGGTCCCTACAAGACTCAGGTAAACTGGGAGCAGTTTTTTCTGCTTCTGTCTCATGTTTCTCACAGGAAAGAAAGTGGCCTGAGCAAACAGGGAAGTCCTGAGGTGCTCAAATTGTTCCCTAATATATCAATTCCATCAGAACAAATCTGCATTTTCACAACAGGCATCCTATTAATAGTAGGACTGACTGTTTTAGTTTAAGTCCATTACCTATTTGAACTTAGGTGATCCTCTCAACACCCGCTTTGGTTTGGTATTATTATTGTCTTCATTTTGTTGATGAGGAAACTGAGGCAAAGAGAGCTTAGATGACTTGATCAAGACCAAAGCTTGTTACACAACAGTCTATCCCACCTTCCAACATGGTATATTCTTCTCAGGATAATAATCTATTTAATAAGATACGTGTCTCCATCAGAGTTTTCAAGAATGTGTGCATGTGCATGCTCAGTCGTGTCCAACTCTTTGCAACCCTGTGGACTGTAGCCTGCCAGGCCCCTCTGTCCATAGGATTTCCCAGGCAAAAATACTGGAGTGGATTGCCATTTCCTTCTCCAGGGGATCTTCCCCACCCATCAAACCTGAGTTTTGTGATTCTCCTGCTTTGGCAGGCAGATTCTTTACCACTTGCCACTCTGGAAGCCCCTGTTAGATCAACTAAGGAAGCACTTAATTTCTATCCAATTGAGAGACGGTTACAAATGTAAATGGATGAATAACTAAGGACTTTCTAAATGGGATTTTGGTAAAACAGTGGCTAAAAACTGACTCTAAGGTAACAGGTAGGAAATGCGTATGGAATAATTGTTGGCTATAGAGCTGGTTATACTTGGTTAACTCCTGCACTTGTTAGCTGTGTGAACAAAACAAAGCACTTAATTCTCTGAGTTTCAGTTTCCTCATCAATAAAAAATACCTTTTGTCATATAATTATGAATTAATGAGTAAATCACATTACACATATAATATGTAAAAGGTGATTAGCAAATCACCAGCTAATGAGAGATGACTCTGAAGTCCATCAGGAGAAATCAAATCAGTCAGCAGGGCAAGCCTGAAGTTGGAGCAGAGGTTAAGACAAATACAAGAACAGACAGGGGAAAGGTCTGAGGAGCAACAGAGATGGACTCATGCATGGTCACAGAATAACTGACACCTAATCAGAGTCTGCTGGATCATCGAAAAAGCAAGAGAGTTCCAGAAAAACATATATTTCTGCTTTATTGACTATGCCAAAGCCTTTGACTGTGTGGATCACAATAAACTGTGGAAAATTCTTAAAGAGATGGGAATACCAGAACATCTGACCCATCTCTTGAGAAACCTGTATGCAGGTCAGGAAGCAACAGTTAGAACTGGTCATGGAACAACAGACTGGTTCCAAATAGGAAAAGGAGTACATCAAGGCTGTATATTGTCACCCTGCTTATTTAACTTATATGCAGAGTACATCACGAGAAATGCTGGGCTGGAAGAAACACAAGCTGGAATCAAGATTGCCGGGAGAAATATCAATAACCTCAGATATGCAGATGACACCACCCTTATGGCAGAAAGTGAAGAAGAACTAAAGAGTCTCTTGATGAAAGTGAAAGAGGAGAGTGAAAAAGTTGGCTTAAAGCTCAACGTTCAGAAAACTAAGATCATGGCATCTGGTCCTATCACTTCATGGGAAATAGATGGAGAAACAGTGGAAACAGTGTCAGTCTTTATTTTTTTGGGCTCCAAAATCACTGCTGATGGTGATTGCAGCCATGAAATTAAAAGATGCTTACTCCTTGGAAGGAAGGTTATGACCAACCTAGATAGCATACTGAAAAGCAGAGACATTACTCTGCCAACAAAGGTCTGTCTAGTCAAGGCTATGGTTTTTCCAGTGGTCATGTATGGATATGAGAGTTGGACGGTGAAGAAAGCTGAGCACTGAAGAATTGATGGTTTTGAACAGTGGTGTTGGAGAAGACTCTTGAGAGTCCCTTGGACTGCAAGGAGATCCAACCAGTCCATCCTAAAGGAGATTAGTCCTGGGTGTACATTGGAAGGACTGATGTTGAAGTTGAAACTCCAATACTTTGGCCACCTCATGCGAAGAGTTGACTCATTGGAACAGACCCTAATGCTGGGAAGGATTGGGGGCAGGAGGAGAAGGGGACGACAGAAGATGAGATGGTTGGATGGCATCACCGACTCGATGGACATGGGTTTGGGTAAAGTCTGGGAGCTGGTGATGGACAGGGAGGCCTGGCGTGCTGCAATTCATGGGGTCACAAAAAGTTGGACACGACTGAGCGACTGAACTGAACTGCATCAGAGTCTTAAAGTTATATACAGAATGTACAACACAAAGAGTGAATCCTAATGTAAGCTATGGACTTCAGTTAATAATAACTTATGTTATTATTGGCTCATCAATTGAAACAAATGTACCACCGAATGTAAGATGCCAATAATAGGGGAAACCAGGCTGACGTGAGGGGGTAGGTGGCAACTGTCTGTACTTTCTGCTTAATTGTTTTGGAACAAAAACTGCTCGGAAAATAAAGTCTATTAATTAAAAATAGTTTTAGTTTTGTATGGCTCTTTTCCCAAGCTTCCTTCCTTAGCTTGCTTGATCCTTCTATTTTTGATACTCTTGACTCTGGCCGCCAAGACTTGTCTAGCACTTAATTTTCTGAGTTTCAGTTTCCTCATCTGTTAAAAACACCTTTTGCTATATTATTATGAATTAATGATCAAAATCACATTATACACACATAATAAGTCTTAGTCACTCCATCATGTCCAACTCTTTGTGACCCCATTGTCTGTAGCCCACCAGGTTCCTCTCTCTATGGAATTCTCCAGGCAAGAGTACTGCAGTGGGTTGCCATTTCCTTCTCTAGGGGATCTTCTCGACCCAGGGATTGAACCCGGGTCTCCCACATTGTAGCTAGACTCTTTACCAACTGAGCCACCAGGGAAGCTCCATACATAATAAATGATTAGCAAATCATCAGCCCATGAGAGAGGATCCTGCAGTTTGCCCAGAGACAGGATGCAATAGAGCTGGCATGTGAATTTAAGTTGTCTGGCTTCTGACTCTTCTACAACCCATGTTCTCCTGGTTGTAGAGACAGAGCATGGTGGCTGTAGGCAGTCAGTTTGGCCATTCTGAGCATAGGTTCTAGAGAGAGACAGACCTTAGGTCACCCGCCTCCTCTGTGACCACAGGCCATCTGAGCCTTTCTTTTCTCATCTGAATGTGGGATGATATTATTGAAACTCTTATGAGAATGAAAGGAAACAATCTATGAGAAATGCTTGGCATAGCGTCCGATACACTGTTACTGCTGTTTCAGTTCTTTATGCTGCATAATAAACCACCCTGAAGCTTAGTGGCTTTAAACAATGATTTATGATTTCTCACAAATCTGTGGGTTAGCAATTCCAGCAGGACTCAGATGGGCAATGTTTCTGCTCCACATATTGTCAGCTGGGGCCACTCACCTGGCTGTACTTGGCTGGGGCTACTAGGGGCTGGAAGGTCCTGCTCACCTGTGCCTTGGTGTTGTCACGTGGCTAGCTTGGGCTTCCTCACAGCATAGCTGGCTCAGGATGGTAGAGTTTCTTCCATGATGACTGGTTCCTAAGAGCAAAAGAGCAATCGGCCAGTCCTCTCAGAGGCTAAGTCCTGAACTTGCCCAGGGTCATGCCACCACAGTCTCCTGGACAAAGCAAGTCACACAGCCAGCCTTGAGTTGGAGGAAGGGTAATCGGAGTCCCCCCTCATGTGCCTCAGGACAGGAATGACAGCAGCCATTGCTGGAGATGATTGCAGTGCTCGAATGTTTTCCTGTGAAATGCCCTGTCATTTTACATGACAGGCATAGCTGCATCTCCTACTGCTGATAGCATGTTGTAAGGCAGAGTGAGGTGTCCTTGTTGTTGAGGGAACGGAAGTACAAGTGAGGCCAGCCGGCTACTCTAACCTAGCCGCTGCATCATCCATGTCAAGAGGGCTCAAACATTTTTATTTTATTCTGTTTATGTTTAATTTTATTTATATAATTTTGGCTGTGCCTTGTGGCTTGCAGGATCTTAGTTCTCCAATCAGGGATTGAACCTGGGTCCCAGCAGTCAAAGCGCTGAGTCCTAACCACGGATCCGCCAGGGAATTCCCCTCAATACATGCTTAGTATTGTTGTTCTGCCAACAGTGTGTACCCACCTATAATCTATTTTGTATTTTATTTCATGTCATGAGACTACTTTGAGACTCTTTTTAAAAAGTCACTAAAACAGACACATACCATTTAAAGGTATCAGTTCACCTTTTCACTGACAGCACAGAAAACCTTCTATTAACACCTCAGGAAAAGAAAATAAACCTGACTGAAAAGTAAGCCCAGGCTGGCTTCTATATTCAAGTTTTTGCTGTTTGTTTTTCCTTTGCACTGGAATGCCCTTCTTACCTGGCTTTCTCCTCCCTTCTGTGGGCAAAAGAACACTTATTTATCTTCTAAAACCCAGCTCGCATGTCATTTCCTTTATGAAGCCCCTATTGACACACCTGCCACCAAGTAAACTTGGTCACTCCCTTCTCGTGGCTCCACTGCACCCTGAAAGCTTCCACTGTAGCAAGCATAACTTTTATTGCACTAACATATTGATAAAGGTTAATCAGAGGGAGCATGGAGGCTAATTCCTGAGTCCTACCATGAGGGGATACAGAGAGAAATGAGACGAACCTCTTGCCATTGGGGAGCTCATTGTCTATTGGGGCAGTTATACAATATTAACTTCAAACGTGATCTTCATTTCAGGGCTGGAGATCTACACAGGGTTGTTATGGACACACTTTAACCACTTGAGTAGGAGATATCAGGTGGCACGGTGGTAAAGAACCTGTCTGCCAATGCAGGAGACCCAAGAGTCATGGGTTTGATCCCTGGGTCAGGAAGACCCCCCGGAGAAGGAAATGGCGACCTGCTCCAGTATTCTTGCCTGGAAAATCCCATGGACAGAGGAGCTTAGGAGGCTACAGTGCCTGGGATCACTCAGACACAACAGAGCACACACACACACACAACACAGTAGGGGCTGTCATTTGGCAGACTACTAGGAAGGCTCTCTGCAGAAAGTTTCACCTGCTATAAGAGAGATATGGAGCCATCAATATAATGATCTCAGAGGTCCTGAATTCAGCCTCTGTCATTTTGGTATTTTGGTGTTGGAGGAAGCTTTGAGTCCCAGGTGTAATTGGTGTGATCTCAGAGAAGTGAGGGGAGCAATGGCCCATATTTACTGTAAGAGATGGGGGGATGGTTCAATGTATAAGGACTTTCTCATGGTGTGGTGAGGTTGTGAGGATCCCAGGTAGAGCCAGGGCTGCTAAAAAGTTTGCAAGGAAGAGATAAGGGCACTGTTTAAGGCTGTTTGGTTTCCTTACAGATCAGAGAGGTACTTTTGCTATGAAAAAAAGAAAAAAGAGACAGATGTAAAAAAAGCATTTGAGCCAATGAAGATTACCCTTGTACTTACCTGAATGACTACTGTAACAGTCAGCTTTTGCTAGGTTATGCTGCTGTAACAAACAGCCCCACAATCTCAGTGGTTTATTTCTCATTGACATTACATGCTGACTTCAGAATGGCTGTGGTTCTGACCTCTATGTTTTTCATTCCAGGATCCAGACTGACTGAAGGAGCAGTGCTTTTCTTGGACTGGGTCATTTTGGGGCAGAGAGACAAACATGGTGGTGGGCCCACACAATAACTCCTAAAGCTTCTATTGGAAAGTGGTATGTGCACTTCACTCATATTTAATTGGTCAAAGCAATGAGGTACAATCTCACAGAAGGGACCAGAAGATGACAGGAATATAATTTACACAATTTACCACAGCTACACAGAACCCTAAGATTAAAAGCTGATGGTTCTGAAGACAAGAGACCAAGAATATGTCATACTAATTAGATTGACAAGTGCAACTTGAAGCAGGAAAAATATGAGAGTAATCTGTTGAAGAAAGAAATATGAAAAAATCAAGGATTTCCCTGGTGGTCCATTGGTTAAGAATCTGTCTCCCAGTGCAGGGGACTTGGGTTCTATCTGTGGTTGGGGAACTAAGATCCCACAATCTGCAGGGCAACTAAGCCTGCTCAGCCCAACTACTCAGCCCACATGCTCCAGAGCCTGTGCCCTGCAACTAGAGAAAGTCCAAGTACTGCCATAAAGACTGATCCCCCTCCCCTTAAAAAAAAAGAATCAGAACTTGCCTAATACACAAAACTTAAAAACTTCAGAAATCAAAAATGTAGATAGTGAGGAAAATTTTGATGTCTTTACCGACAAACCAAGAATCAGACTAGCAAACAAAACAACCAGCCAAGTGTCTTACTTCAGACACGAGCCCACTGAAGCCCACCTGTTTTGAGGATCATGGATGGGTTTTGGCAGGTCACACAAGGCATTTAGAGGAGAAAATGCATCTGAAACAAGCACTTCCATGATGAGCATCATCAGTTGTGCTGACAACGCTACTGTGTTATTCAGTGGCCACCAAAAGTTCTACTCATCTTTTTTGGTTTGCCTCCAATGCTGTCTTTTCCCAGAAACTTTCCTTGATCACTCCTTTGTGTATGAATTTCATCTTCCTTAGATATGATGGCACTTGCGTCTCTAGTTAATATATTGCCTTTATTATAGTTAATTATTTACTTCTACCTCCTTACCCCCAAGACGACTGTGAATTCCTTGAGGGCAGAAACAGGATTTTATACATTTTAGGGTCTCCCATAGTGCCTAGTACAGAGAAGTGCACACAAAGGAACACCATTCATTGTTGTTGAAGTTCAGAAATTGAGGATCTGGTTCAAAGCCTCTTGACAGGCAAATGTTAGCTCCATCCTTGAGGTGTTCCCAGAGCACACATGCATAAAAGAAGAAGGTAATGATTGTTAAAGACAATTCTAGGGCTCAAACTCACCAGTACAGTAAGAAAGCCTTGCTAAGATAGGCAAAGCGGAGAGAAAAGATTGAGAGCAGAGGGTTGTATAAGTGTGAGGTTCTGTGAAACAATACCAGTATCTCTTTGTGCTTGTGCTATCTAGATTATTTTGTTCCTTTTAGGTGTTTCTATTTTTCTTTTCTTAGTATAAAATAGTAATTAGTTACATAGGTTTTAGTTTCAGTAAATTGTTTTAGGATGTGGTTTGATCTCCGTTATGCAAACACTCGAAAAGAGCAATATACAATTAATTTAAGGACTTAAATATGATATTAGGCTGAAATGCATTAAAATTATACAGAGGGCTATGTAGAGTACTTATGTTCATAATATAGAGCATGAATATTTTTAGACTTTCTGATATTAGATTTAGGTGTGCTTGTTCTATTTTGTAAATCAAAGAATTGGCCTATATCTTTGATCTATGTGTTTAGGTTTTTATGGTGACAGATACCTTATAATAACTAGAAATAGAAATTCCATCTTTAGTGATAATACAGTATGGGGATCTAAGAAGAGAAGGTCTTAAGGTGCTATTAATTAGCAGAAATCTGAAGCACACAGTCTCAAAGCAATTAAGGCTGCTAATTGAATATGTGGATGCATGGTGGAATGGCTCATATGTTGTTAGGCAGGGTACCCTAGGCTGGCAGAGAGCAGTTACATTATACACATGAAATTGAAGAATTCACAGAGAACAAATATGGGTAAATATACATTTGTCTAGTAGTTAACTGGATTTATGAATGGTGATACATTGTGGGCTATGTGCAAATTTGTCTATGAGAAGCAAAATCCAGCATTAACTATTCAATCTTTCAGCCTATCTGTGGGGAGATATGGCATATGACATATGGCATACCTTTTACCCATGGAAAACGGAGCTTTTCCAGGAGATTTTGCTGTCTTCTGGTTTGGCAAACATCTATATAACTCACATGCTCCTTTAAATGAAACTGGTGGTCACACAATGGCTGCCACCTAGCATCCATGCAATTTTGGGGGCAGAGGGGAATGGACATTGTTTATGAGCTCAAGGTCTCTAAGTGATCTTGTTATCAAGATCCTCCTGGGTTCTGTGAGTTGCAGCATTTGATGAATGTATGAACCTACTTCTAAAAGAGACTTGATAGAAGTGTTCAAGACTGTGAAAAGGTTTCAAAAGCAGAAAGAGAAATAAAATGTTCTTTTTAGAAGAACTTAAGTGGAAAGTGGTTAATATTCGGGACAGTGCTCATTATTTTTAAAGGCTTTATCTATCCCTCTTTCCCCTCCGTTCGGTGTCCCCCACCCCCCACCCCAGCTGCCCCCGTGCGTGCTCAGTCGTGTCCCAGTCTTTGTGACCTCATGGGCTGTAGCCCGCCAGGCTCTTCTGTCCATGAGATTTCCCAGGCAAGAATACTGGAGTGGGTTGTATTATGCACACAGTCCTAAAAATGAGAGAGGTTAACCTGCCCTAGGTTACTGACTGGAACAGGAGGTTGAAGTCATTCACACTGGATTGAGAAGCATATTCAAAAGATGACTTTTTGGAGCAGGAAAGTTCCTGTTTGTTATGTAATGTGTGCGTTTCATTATTTACACGATTTTCCCGGGCGACTGGGAGCTGTGTACACAGCCAGCTGCGTCCGAAGCAGCAACCCAGGCTTGAAATAAAACTAAACAGCCTTCTTTTATTGCCTTTCACTCCTTATGCCTTTCTTTTTAATGGAAAAAATTCCCTAAATTACTTCTCTAGATTAAAACAATTTTTTTTTCCTTAAATATTTGTAGGAACTATAGACTTCCTGGAAAATTTTCCACTGGTCTCTAAGGATGAATTAAATTAAAAAGTGAATATTCAATGACAAAGATTCGGAGCGGGAAAGTTTTTTTTGGTTTTGGTAAGGGGTTCTCAAGCCCTCTCTCATCGGGGTAATTCATCTCCCTTCTCCCGAACCCCCTTCATTCTTTGTGGTATTTCCTGCAGTCAGACGACAATACATAAGGGTAGGGAGCCCTGGCCACGGCTCTGCGCACCGGGTGCTCAGGGCAGACCCCGGGGTTCTAGAAGGAAGGCGCGGGAGCGGGGTGTGTGTGTGTTGAGGGGGGTTCCGGTGTGTGTGTGTGTGTGTGTGTGTGTGTGGTTGGGGCGGGGCGGGGTCCGCCGTTTCCACGGCTTCGGCCCGGAGCCCCTGTCTTTCCCTGCGGTCCACCGCAGGCCCGGCCCGAGCGCAGGGGGCGGTCCCTCCCGTGCCAGCCCCGCCCCGGTCGGGTTTATAACTTGCCTGCTCGCGCTCCTCGAGCCGCCGCTTCGCCTGCGCTCCCTCTGGACTCGGTCTCCGAGTCCCCGGCCAGCCGGCCGCCCGAAAGACTCCCGCTTCACACGCGCGCGTGCTCGCATCCACGTTGCCCTTCACCGCACGCGCTCACACTCATCCCCGCTCACAGATCACCCTCGCACACACGCGCTCTCACACTCGCAGGAGCGCTCCCCCTGGAACGCGCGCTCACACTTCCCCGCTCACACCCCACTCGCGCCCCGGAGCGCTCGCCCTGCAGGGGCGCAGGCACCGCCGGCGAGAGCGCCGAGGGGACTCACGGCCTCCCCATGGCTGACCTGAGCTTCATCGAAGATTCCGTGGCCTTCCCGGAGAAGGAAGAGGATGAGGAGGAAGAGGAGGAAGGTGTGGAGTGGGGCTACGAGGAAGGTAACCCGCCGCGCGTCCGGAGGCTGGCCCGCGGGGTGGGTCCCGCTGCTCTGGCGCTTTCCCCGCGCCTCCGCCGCCCCTTTTTCCCACGTGGGTCCCCGGCCCGTTTAGGGGCAGCGGGCGCTCCGGGCAGAGCGGGCGTGCCCATCGCGCGCGTGCTTCTCCAGGAGCCCGGCCTTGGTGCCGGACAGCGGTTGGCACCTGCCGTCGCCCGGTGGGCGAGCCCGAAGGCTGCGTTGGTGACAGTTCCGTCTGGCTAGTAAAGAGAAGAGCAGCCTTAACTGTTACTAAACACCTTGAGAATGCAGCGTTACTGAAACTCTTATTTTCTTTCTTTGAAAAAAAATTCTTTGGTTTACAACGTTGTGTTAGTTTCAGGTGTACAGCAAAGTGATCCAGTTATACATACGCATATATTCACTCTTTTCCAGATTCTTGTCTCTTATCGCGTCCTTGAGACTATTTCTTGCTTGCCTGCGGGGAGAAAGTATCTATTTGAACTATTGAGTTTTCTAGAAGGATGCTGACACCGTTCAACTTTTTCTGAACAAGTCCTAAGTTTTGGAGCTGAATCAGTGGGCCTGGCAAGATGGGGGTTGACCTTGTATTAAAAGTTTAGTTTCCTAAAATGTATCCCTGAAGATGTAGGACTCCTAACAACTGGAGCTAATAACTGGTGCTGATGTTGACTACATATTTGCAACAAATGTAGAGTTTATAACTTGCATTATGCAAATATGGATAGAGTATTATCTATATATGCATGATATATAGATATGTGTATATATGAGTACGTGTGTGTGTGCTCAGTTGCTAAGTCATGTCTGACTCTGCAACCTTATGGACTGTAGCCTGCCAGGCTTCTCTGTCCGTGGGATCTCCCAGGCAAGAATACAAGAGTGGGTTTCCATTTCCTTCTCCAGGGGATCTTCCCAACCTAGGGATAGAACCCATGTCTCCTGCTTGGAAGGCGGATTCTTTACCACTGAGCCACCCAGGAAGCCCTATATATATGAATATGCACACTTCAAACTACTGTTTGCATTTCTGATAAGAAATTTTTACTCAGTAGCACCAGATTTTTGGTTTTTGACTCTCACTAAGAACATTGGAGGTTACAGGAATTTTCCAAGTACTTAACATAATTGAACTAATGAACAGAGGAAATTTTTGTGGTATTGTTTCTTTTTCTAAGCACTTAAAGATGATCTGAATTTCCTGGAGCCGTAAATTAGTAGCTCCATGCAGGCAAATAGAACATTTTGTTAGTCTGGGACTCCAAATGTGATATTTGATAACTTTATATCACTAAACCTATGAATGCAAAAATGCACACACTTTATTAATACCATGTCTTATATGTAAAGAGACAGTAGTCATAACCTTCTTAATAATGGCAAGGATCATAAACAATGTTTAAACTAGTTTTCCCATGTTAAATTTTGCTGTAACTTATTTTTTCAATCCATTCTAAGTTTGCTTCATTTTGTCCTCAGGTGTTGAGTGGGGTTTGGTGTTTCCGGATGCTAATGGGGAATACCAGTCTCCCATTAACTTGAATTCAAGAGAGGCTCGATACGACCCCTCACTGCTGGATATCCGCCTTTCCCCGAATTATGTGGTCTGCCGGGACTGTGAGGTCGCCAATGATGGGCATACCATTCAGGTTATCCTGAAGTCGAAATCAGGTATTTTAGATGTTTCTGTGTGCTTCTTACTAAACTAGAAGTCATTGCCAAGCTAATTTAGCTTGTATGATGACCTTAATGGTAGAACTAACCTAGCTCTGTTGTCAGGATACCTTTATATACCATAGTATGCATTTTGGGGGAATTATTTTATGAAACATTTTGAAAGGATGAAATTATGAAGGTGCACAGTTGGTTGTACTATGTTATATGATGTTATTGGAACAACCTTAGTTGGTCAAATTCCAGCTCTGTGAAATCTGAGGAAGAGTATTACAAATGTATGATGCTGAAGCTCCAGTATTTTGGTCATCTGATGTGAACAGACGTCTCATCGATAAAGTCCCTGATGCTGGGAAAGATTGAGGGCAGAAGGAGAAGAGGGTGTCAGAGGATGAGATGGCTGGATGGCATTACTGATGCAATGAACATGAACTTGGTCAAACTCCGGGAGATGGTGAGAGACAGAGAGGTCTGGAGTGCTGCAGTCCATGGGGTCTCAGAGTTGAACATGACTAGGAAACTGAGCACCAACATACGCAAGTATACGAATCTTCGTTCTGTCCAAAGTGATTAGCTCAAATCATTTAGATAATTATAATTCTGTTTTACTGCTTTGTAAAACTGAAGATTAGCATTTACTGATATAATTTGGCATCCAAGATAGACTTTTCAAATTAGTTTTCTTTGCTATACTAATATATAATCAGATATAATATAATTAATAGTAATATTAAATATAATGTTAGACAGGGCAGGTATTGATTTCCAACTATGAATATTTTATTCATTGTGACTATTCCTGAGCTTTAATTTAGAGTCTTCCCGGCTACTCTGAGCCTAGACAAGGTATAGATATTTCCCAAAATGAAATCTAAGGTGTAGTTAAAGAGACGGCATCAGATATAAACTCAAACTTAAGTCAGGTATTTTGCAGGGAGGGCTATGTATGATGGGACATCGTGTATTAATTTTAAAATACATAGTAAAATTATTGAATGCTGACTGTCCTGACATAAAAAACATGTTAAGGTAATGTTGGTATTACACTGTAAAGTGTAGTGGTTTATGTCAACATACCGTTTCATTTCTGTAAATAAACATTTACATATCTATACAACTAACATGCATTTCACATCAGGCACCATGGTGATTAAGTGTTGGTTTGTATACAGATGGGTAAGATGGTTCTTGAAGATTCCTATTAATGACAACACAGTCCTCTATGGTGTCAGTGTAAATGCAACCTGGTGTTCTAAAAGTGTCACAAGAGTATAGAGGAATGAACAAGTCCAAATGCTGTCAATTAAGACAATTTGTGTTCATTCCTGCTTGAAGATCAAATTTGCTTCATCACATTGAGTTTGCCATTTTTTTTCTGGTGCCTTCTCAAGCATTCACAATTTTTCTGTGGCCCCCTACTGTGCCCCAGAACAGAGCCCATCAAGCATTGTTTTGACTCTGCCCGCACGGTCCTCCCCTGACCACCGAGGAAGAGTTGTCTGTTCTGTCTGGGCCTGTTTGGCTGACCCCTTCCTCCATCCTCTTTGGAGACCTTGCTCCATCAGATGCCTGTCTCCTTTCTGCCGCTACAGTCCTTTCTTTATTGTTTCTCCCTTTTCAGTATTTCTCCATACTTAAAAAAAATGTAACAAAGAAACCTGTGTCTGGAGCAGTTTATTTATTTACCCAGGTTCCATCCTTGGGTCAGGAAGATCTCCTGGAGGAGGAAATGGCAACCCACTCCAGTATTTTTGCCTGGAGAATCCCATGGACAGAGGAGCCTGGTGGGCTACAGCCTATGGGATCACAAAGAGCTGGACATGACTGAGCAACTGAGCACATGGAAGTTTTGCCCCCCATTGTCCCTGTATACTTAAATTATAGTTGTTATTTAAATTAGCTCAGTGTTTTTATTATTATGACTGTGCATCTATTGTTTCCAGCTGAGGCTATGTTCTGTTTCCTTTATTGAATAATGTGGGGGGCCCCCACCCCTGGCTTTAGTGTATTTTTGTTTATTTGTTTTTTTGTTTATCCATCATGGTTTCATTTCCACACTCTGATGGCTGGCAGGCACATATTCTCCCAGGACATTCAGAAAGTCCTTTGAAATCCTTCTGTCCCTCATATCCACCCTTCCTTCTCTCCTCCAGCCCACCTGGACTGCCATTGCCTGCAGCATCCTAGATCTCAGGCCTAGGAAGTCCACTGACTGTCTGTGTGCTCAATCCCATGTTTGCTGGATGATGTGATCCTCTTTTGAGACTGTTCCCTCCTTTCAGAGAGTTTTTGGTTTATTTCCTCGCACAGTTCATCTCCTAGTAACTTGCTGAGAAGAAGGGCTTGTGAGAGTAAATATTTAGATACCTTGTGTGTCTCTGTGCTGAGTGCTTGGTGGGCCCAAAAGTCAAAAGATAATTGTCTTTTGTTTCTCAGGAACTTTCTTATATTTTTAATTGATAAGTTTTCTGTTTTTCCCTCTTTTCCATTCTTTTTTTTTAGTCTTTTTTTTCCTATTTTGTTAGATTTCCTCAACTTATATCTTTCTATTAAACTTCTACTCTCTTATATTTGTCTTCTAATTGTCTTATGTTTAATCTGCTCTTGTATTTTTAATTTCTAACATATGGTGTTTATTCTATGAATTTTAAAAATTAAGAAAAAATGACCAGTGTTGATTTCTTGATTACAGGCTCTGTTTTCTGTTCTCCTGTGTTTCTGTTTTATTCTGGGGTTCTTCTTCTGTTTGTTTTGGTCTCCCTCTTTTATGCTGAAGGTCCTTCTCAAATGTCCAGTGATCTTTGGCTCTTTATTCACGTTTAGTAATGGGTCTAAAAGTCTAGTTAGAGGCTCTGCATGTGGGCAGGGATTGAGATCTGGTGGCTGTCACGGTAACGTGGTTATGTAGGCACAGGCTGTGTTGTTGGAGGAGCCTTTGTAGGTTTATGAATTTCTCTGGGGGAAGCTGTGTGATGGCTCACACCTGGCTGTCCGTATTCTGGTTGTTGACCGCAAGTGAAAAAGCATGTAACCAGAGGGTACATCCATTATAGTTAATGAACCTATGTTGACACCTAATCAACACCCAGAGTCCATAGTTTACATTAGGGTTTGCTCTTGGTGTTTTTGAGCTTGAACAAATGTTTAATCACATGTGTCCACTATTGTAATATCATACAGAATGGTTTCACTGCCCTAACAATTCTCTGTGTTTCTCCTGTTCTTTTGTCTCTCTCCCCAGCTCTTGGCGATCACAAATCCTTATACTGTCTCCATAGTTTTGCATTTTTCATGTCATGTGGTTGGAATCATGCATTTTATAGGCTTCTACTTGGCTTCTTCCACTTGGTAGTAATGCATCGAAGTTTCCTGGATGCTGGTTGTTTTTTTTTTTTAGGTAAAAAATTTGTAGAATATGCACAATTAAAAATTTTTGGGGGGGGACTTCCCTGGTGGTCCAGTGGTTGAGTCTTCATTTCCAGTGCAGGGAGTTGTGGGTTCAATCCCTGGTTGGGAAGCTAAGAGCCCACATACCCTGTGGCCAGAACACCAAAACATAAAATGGAAACAGTATTGTAACAAATTCAATAAAGACTTTAAAAATCGTCTATATAAAAAGTCTTAAATGTTTTTTTGTTTTGTATTAAAAAAGAGTAAAGAATTACTAAAAGGAGTTACAACAACTGTAGTATAATTTAAATACTTCCACTTATTAAGTGAAATAGTAAAAAGAAAAGTGAAGTTGCTCAGTCGTGTCTGACTCTTTACGACCCCATGGACTGTAGCCTACCAGGTTCCACTGTCCATGGGATTTTCCAGGCAAAAATACTGGAGTGGGTTGCCATTTCCTTCTACAGGAGATCTTCCCAACCCAGGGATTGAACCCAGGTCTCCCGTATCGTAGGCAGATGCTTTACCATCTGAGCCACCAGGGAAGTTCCTACTAAGTGAAAGCTTCTAGAATAATCCTTGTGGTGTAGTTTCCTTAGATAAGTGTGCTTAGTCGCTCAGTTGTATCCGAATCTTGTGACTGCGTAGACTGTAGCCTGCCAGGCTCCTCTGTCCATGGGATTCTCCAGGCAAGAATACTGGAGTGGGTTGCCCTTTCCTTTTCCAAGGGATCTTCCTGACCCAGGAATCGAACCTGGGTCTCCTGAATTGCAGGCAGACTCTTTACTGACTGAGCTATGAGGGAAGCCCTTAATAACCCTATCTGGGGTTTTAAATTTGAGAGATGTCATGAGCACAAGCCTTTCACTCCAGACCTCCTGCTGAAAGTTCCCAAACCAAAGTCATTGATAAGCTCCTCATCCCACGATTGAAGGACAACTTTAAAATCCTTACAGTACTTTAATTCTGCTGCATTTGCAATGGAATTTTTGGAAACTCTTTCTCCTATTGGTTTCTATGACACACAAGCTCTGGATGTTTCTTAATTTTGACTACCTTTCCTCTGCCAGTTCTTCATCCCCCATTATCCTTAATTGATGGAATTTCTCAAAGTTTCTTCCTCGACCCTCTTCTTGAGAAGAAAATAGTCTGAGTGTGTAGGTGATACAATAAGGCAGCAGATGAGTTTTGGAAGGTGACCAAATCATAGATTCACTGAATGGGTTGGCCCTCTGGAGGCCACCATTCCAGCCCCCGATCTCTGACCCTCTGGCCAGTAGCTGCTTGGCTTCAGCTTGAACAGCTCAGGAAAAGATATTCATGCCTCACTGAGAGAGGGTCCATTTTGCTTTCGAGTGAAACCACATCAAAAAGTCCTGGGATCTCAGTCATCGCTTCTATTGTGGAATTCTGGACCTATACAGAACACATGTAATTGTACTTTCTTCTTTTTTTTTATTTTTAAAATTTTATGTTAATATTTATTTTTGGTTGTACTGGGTCTTCCTTGCTGCTTGCAGGCTTTCTCTAGTTGTGGCAGATGGAGGCGACTCTCTAATTGTGGTGCATGGGTTTTTCATTGTGGTGGCTTCTCCTGTTGCAGAGCACAGGCTGTAGGGCACGCAGGCTCAGTAGTTGTGGCACATGGGTGTAGTTGCCCTGCAGCATGTGGGAGCTTAGACCAGGGATCGAACATGTGTCCCTACATTGGCAGGCGGACTGGACCACCAGGGAGGTCCTGCAATTGTACTTCTACATGACATTCTTTAAAATATTGACTACTACCATCATACCATAAAATTGCTATTTTTCCTTTCCAGACATAATTAGTTCCTTCAGCTGGTCCTCAAATGATAGCCCTCCCTCCATTAATACATATTTATTGATCATTTACTACCTGAAATACAAATTAACATCTCTTCTTAGAGAAGTTCATGTAAATGAGGACAACTAGGAGAGCAAAACTTGAATTTCTTTATGATCATATTTATTATTAGCTGACTCTGGGGGACTTGAATTATCTGGACTGTCATCTTCATCTGCTTCACTTTGCTTATAGACCCAGTTTAACAGGCCTCCTCTCCGTCTTGTTTAGCACTGCATTTATGAGCTGATGATATTTATTCTTTAATGTGAAATAAAGCTATAGGTTAAAAGCTAAGGACTGTTAAACATATTGATTGTTGCTTTGAAGACTTCAAGTGTTAAAAGAACTAATTAATACTATTTTTAGAATGTTTTATGAATACATTTAGGATTCCTTAAAAATTAAACTGAGGTCATAAGGTCTTTAAACCTATTGAGAGGTGCTCTTTGATGACCCAGAGGGGTGGGAAGGGAGTGGGAGGGAGGCTCCAGAGGGAGGTGATATGTGTGTACTTATAGCTGATTCACGTTGTACAGCAGAATCTAATAGAACATTGTGAAGCAATTATACTTTGATTAAAAATAAATTAAAAAAACTTATTGAGAGTAAACTTTAGGGACCTCTGATCCTTTGGGGGACACATTGGGGGCCATTGGCGTTGGTTTCCCTGAATTTGGGTCATGACTCCAGCAGGCTCTGTCTCCCATCCATGCTGTCTTTTCCTGGCTGTGGCTGCAGCTTTCTCAACAGTTGGGCTTTCACTTTGCTGATCTACCATCTATGCAGACCTAGGAGTAACATTTTAATCCACTTTTTATTTAGCTGTTCCTCGCAGCATGCAGGATCTTAGTTTCCAGACCCAGGATGGAACTGGTACCCCTCTGCAATGGAAACAAGAGTCCTAACCACCAGATCGCCAGGGAAGTCCCAGACCTGGGAGTAATATTTTAAAATGCAAAAATATTAGCCCGCTGCTTAAAAACTAGTGATGATTCTCCAAGATAAACTCCAGCCCATCTGCATGGGCTGCCATCTGCCCACATCTACCCGGCCAATTTTATACCTTGAGACCTGCCTTTGGCCACTGGACACCTCTGACTTTATTCTCTTGGCACCCATTCTGGCCATTTCTCACCTCTGAGTCTTTCTGAACCTCTTCTTTCTGCTTCTAAAGTATAGTTTTTCACTTCTGCACTTAGCTTGCCCCCCCCTTTTTTTTTAATGCGGTGAGAAAAAACATTTTTTAATAAATGGATATGCTAGTAATAGATTTAGTTCCATTTTCACTTATTTTAAACAGCAGTAAGACTTAGCAGTAACGTGGGTTTCCACAAGGATAGAGTACAAAGTAACGATGAAAACATTAAACAAAGTTACGTAGTATGGGAAATAGCTCTATTAATAGAAATCCTAGTGACTTTATCACAGGAGTTTTAAGGAGAGAGAAAAATAAGCAAACAATAATAAGCAAAGGTAATTGAATACATTTTTCTTACAATGATGAAAAATCCAAAGAATCCACCAAATTCTAAACAGGATTACAGAGAAAAGATCCATACTCCCAAAATCATGTGAAACATGAGAATATCAAGGCTTACCCTTTAAGACTTGCTTAGCTGTCACCTCCTCTGTAAAGTCTTCCCTGACTTACTTTCTAATTCCTCCCCTACCCCCCCAACACCCACCCTTGGTTTTGGTTTGGATCCTGCTGGGTTTCGACTGCCTTGTGCATTTTCTTCAGCTCTTTTTTCTTTTTACTTCTGTCCTCAGTCACGTCTGATTGTTTGCTACCCTTTGGATTGTAGCCCACCAGGTTCCTCTGTCCATAGTATTCTCCAGGCAAGAATGCTGGAGTGGGTTGCCATTTCCTCCTCCAGGGGATCTTCCCAACCCAGGGACTGAACTCCTGTTTATTGCATTACAGGTGGATTCTTTACCTGCTGAGGTACTAGGGAAGCCCCTTTCCCTTCTGCCCCGATGCAATCACTTTTAGTTCCTTCAGCACTGAGAATGCCTTGCCACTGCAAGGCTATATCTTTCCTTTTACACACTCAGTGGTCAGCACATGGCCAGGCATGGAGTCCATTTCAAAACATGTGTGTTGAACTCGAATGAAATGAGGGGGACTCAGCCTTTGAACTCTCTGGCAAATCTGTTCTCAGCAAAGGGTTATAGAAGCTTAGACAGTTTCAGGGGAGTGTGTATGTGTCATGTCTATGGATTCTCAAATTTTGCAGAAGCTTCTGAAAGGAACTCTTTTATGTCTATAAGCATAATGGCCATGCCTATCAAAGAAAAAGCGTTCAAGACAACAGAGGTGGTAGCAATGACAACAGTGTATCCTGTGTCCTTTTCACAGGTTTGTTATTCTCAGGAAATGCAGCACATCATCAGTGTGAGTTTCATGTTTCATTGTAATTTTATTGAACGTGATGATACCACAACTAATAAATCTGCCATAGAGTGACAAAATATCACTCAGCAAAATTTGATATTCATAAATGCAGGATAAGTGTTCTGCTCTTGGTATGACTAGTTTTCTTGTAAAGCAAGTAAATGGTCCAAAGGAAGAATAATGCCTTGAGAGGATGCTGCCAGATGGGTGAAAGAGAGCTGCTATTTATTTGTGGTCTGTAAACACAATCATTTGTGGGGGATGAACAGGTAATGATTTTACCTGGAACCTCGTAAAATTCTGAATTCAGAATATTGTCGGTTTTTATGGCTTTGCACAGCCCTGTGATTTTAGTGTGGTTTAACTTTGGATTATTTGTCTGCAGCGAAAGTGAAAGGTGCCAGAACCAAGTTTTGGCTGACAGCTTCCCCTTTGTCACCTCTCCCTGGGGACCAGGCCTGGTTAAAACGCTTCCCTTCTTTGTGTTCCTTTTCAACCCAGTAGAATGTAAGACCCTGAAGATCTGGTTGCATTATAATTTTATTGAGCATGAAGACTGTGTAATGACCAAAAGTGCTAGAGTTAGTTTTTCAGTCTTGTCTGACTCTGCGACCCTGTGGACTGTAGCCCACCGGGCTCCTCTGTCCATAGGATTCTCCAGGCAAAAATACTGGAGTGGGTTGTTATTCCCTTCTCCAGGGTAGCTTCTCCACCCAGGGATAGAACTTGAGTCTCCCACATTACAGGCATGTTCTTTACTGTCTGAGCCACCAGGCAAGTCCTGTGATGACCAAATAGTTATCACAGTAAAAGTCTGATCTTCATAAATATATACATTTGCATTTCATCCCAGCAGGATGTAAGATCCATGAAGCCAGTGAGTTTTGTCTGTTTTGTCAACATCCATGTGTCTTAAATAACCATGTGCCTGCTACAGTGTAGGTGACTGAAAAGTATTTGTTGAATTATTTTTCAGTGAAACCCCTGAGGGCCCAGAACTTCTCCTGGATAAAACATGCATCTGTGCAGTTTGAATTTTCAGGGCATGTAAAAATATCATCTCTATTCCCGAGTTTTAATCTGAAGAAATATTGGCCACTAGGCAGTTGAGAGGTGTACAGCTGAAGCTCAGATCTCTTTTTTTCTGCCCCAAACTCTCTAACAGGATCAGGTTCATCCACTGCTATAAGAAGGTACTGGTGAACTCTGCAACGGTTTCAGAAACTATTTGTGTGTGTTTGTGTGTGTGTGTACCTGATGAAAAAGTTTTGGGGAAAGATATTTTTAATCCTCTTTGTTTCATAATACTCCCATTTCTTTTCGCTTAGCCTTGTGGAGCTAAGCCTCATCCAAGAGAGTTTTCTGCTTTTTTTTAAGAGTGGAGTGTTAGAATTGTGCCCTTCACCACCTGCCCCCATCCTGCCCCAAAGCCTTAGGTTGGGTCATAGACACATAGGATGAAGGGTGCTTCCATTTCAAATGGTGCAGGCTGTGGGGCAGCAAGCAAGAGACTGATCTTGATCTCAGGGAGACAGCAGTGAGCTGTGGCTTGAAGCGAGATCTTAGTTCCCTACCCAGTATTTTGTTGCTTCAAGAGAAGATATATTTTTCATCATCCTTCAGAGTGCCCTTGTTTGGGACAGAGTTCTAGGTTATCTCCAGAAGTGAGATACAGAGACAGGGCCCCATAGAACTAAAATTTAATATTTTAAATGTTGTGAATATTTTATCACATTTTTATTTCATTTGCATTTATGTGACACTGGATGATAGATTGCTTTTTAAAAATTGTGATTTCATTGTTGAAAAACCAGGTTGGCTTAATAATAATTGGCTTCATGGGTAATTATGACAGGTAACATCTGTTCTCTCAATTGAAAGTGTGCTTGTGTAATGCATTATCTATAAACAATGTTTAACTTAGAGATAAGTCTATAGAAAATTATTGGTCAGTCTGAGACTCAGGTCATATTCTTGTCTCCTGATCAATGCTAAGTTTAAGTCTCAGGGGAAACTGTGATAGCTACTGTGTTTATTTCCTGTCTGCTTCTATGCCTAAAATGTACAAGAAGTTAACATATACATGTCATTCCCAAATATTTCAGAGTTTTTGAATGTCTGCTGTATCAGGATGATAGTATGAATTCATCCCACAGTGGTTATACTCTCCTCATTTTGGCTATGTGAATTTAATCTGTAGAATTTATAGGATCTCTTGGCAAAAAATGTCCCCAAATGTTTATAATGCTCTGCTGATGAATGTGTTTGAGATGTAATTAAGTAGAACTTATTTTCTTTTTTCAGTTCTATCAGGAGGTCCATTGCCTCAAGGACATGAATTTGAGCTGTATGAAGTTAGATTTCACTGGGGAAGAGAAAACCAGCGTGGTTCTGAGCACACAGTTAATTTCAAAGCTTTTCCCATGGAGGTAAGAAGAACAAATCAGCTTGAACCACAACAAAACTTTGTTGTTCATATAAAGTATTTGGTTATATACTGAAAATAATTTAGTTTTCAAGTAGTTGTATAGTTCTTGAATTTTATCAATTTATATTAAAATAAAAAAGTCCTCAATAAGCTTTTGACAGCAGAAGAAACTTCCCATTAGCCTTAGTGGGCCTGGAGAATGCACATGGGCTGTTGGTTATAAAGGTAATCTATGCTGTTAAGTTTCATCATAGTGTTATTATTATTGTAAAAATTCTGCAGATTCATCAGGTCACTTTTGTGGATGCTATGAATAGATGATAAGCATAAAACAACTTTTGGAGAAACCTCAATGGTAATTAAAAGTCTAGTTTAGCTCTGATTAAAATTGGTAAGTTGGTTTATTCATCTCAAGCAATTAGGGGGAGAAAGAGATTTTTAGAGAGTTATTCTTTTGTCTGAAGAAGTCACTCCCCTACTTACCTTCTTAGTCAACTCCTGCTCTTCTTCAATATCTAGTCAGCATATCATTTCTTCACGGGACTCTTTCCGAGTTCCTTCCCAAAGCAGAATTAATCTCTCCCTCATCTGTGCTCCCGGTGTCCTTGATAGATGGCTGCTGAGGCATTGATCTCATGCACTGTAACCTTTAGTGTTTAAAGGGTCCTTCTCACTAACTGTGGGCTCTTGTTATGGATTGAAGTGTTTGTGATTTACCACCCCCCCCTCAATTCATATGTTGGAACTCTACCCCTTATGTGATGATATTAGGGGGTGGAGCCTTTGGAAGGTGATTAGGATTATAAGAGGTCACGAGGGTGGGACCCTCATGAATAAAATTAGTGCCCTCATAGAATCCAGAGGGAGCTTGCTTCTCCTTGCTCACTGCTGGGTGATGGACACAGGACCATCTCCAAGCCAGGAAGAGGGCTTTCACCAGGTACCCTGATTGTGGACTTCCCAGCCTCCAGAGACATGAGAAATAAACTCTGTTGTTTAAGCTACCAGTCTATGGTAATTTGTTATCACAGCCCAAGCTAAGACAGTCTCCCTCTCACTCTCCGTGTTCCTTCCAACATTGAGCCCAGTGCCAGGAACATCGAGACAACCCATGTTGGTGCAATTGACAGGATGCCTTTGTTGTTCATATTTCTTTCTATAAGGACCAAAGTTCTCTCCTGGGAAATAGCCCATCAGTGACAAGTAATGGTATATTTGAGAGGCCATCAAAATGCCAGTCTTCTCTGTCATTCCCAGCTGCATGTGCTTCAGTATGGAATTGCTCATGACCAGATGCCACATTCATATCTGCCTCACTGCCTGGAAATCACTACTATTTATATAAGTGATACATGTACCTTAAAGAATGAAATCAGAGAAAATATTTCTCAGTGTTGCTTGAATGATCATTAAAAAAGTTTTCTTTTGAAAGCTCAAAATATCCCTTTTTTTAAAAAAAATAAAAGCTCAGGGTCTTAAAAGAAATATGAAATGAAAAAATACTATGTGTTTTGAGGATGGAAGGAAAAAACCAGTTGCAGTGTGTTTAATAGTATATGTGGTACGTGATACTGAGGACCATAACAGGAGATACTTCTTTAAGGCCTTGATGGGCGGGGTTGGATCTTCACATGTTACCTTTCTAGGGGCTTTTTTCCTCAATGCCCACAGACATCCTCTCACTTCTAGTGCCTTGAAACAGTTCCACTCCATCTCTGTGTCACCTCTTGCTGCTGCCCTGTCCCCATCCAACGTGAGAAGGAAGAGTTCACACTAGAACATATGAAAGAAGAGAGAGGACCAAAGAAGATTCCAAATAAATAAATCTGCAGAGTAGCAGAGGGCTGTGGAGGGACAGGAAAACACTGGGCTGTCATCCTGCCCTCTTCTTTGTGTTTGAAAAGCTTCTCCATTTCAACCAACCTTCAAAGACATATTAGTCTAATCAAAAATTTAGGGAGAGATGGAAGTCCTTGGGAAAGCACCAACTTCTGGATGAAGATTCAGTGACTTTGCTTGTGACACACAGAACTTACAGCCTTGGGGAGTTTTATTCGCTTAAGTGAGTCAGTGATATGTGCTTTTCTCCCCAAAGTCAAAAAGAACTCCCGGATCAAACGTTCAGACTGGTCCTGCTACTTGATGAAGGTTTAACTGTCCTGGTCCATTAAGCACAGGTAATGGTTTGTGCTGAGTGGAGATTGAATTCTGGTTTTGTTTCTGCAAAAATATGTTTATGTTTAGAATGATAGAATTACTGACTGTAATTTTTCCAAAATAGGTGATGAATAACATTTGAGTTCTGTATTATCCCAGATGATCTCTGATCCAGTCCTAGAGAAAAATACTTCTGTTGGTCATCTGATGTCGGTTTTTAGTGCCGGGTCCTGTTGAGTGCATCGGCGCTGTGGGTGCACAGAGTTAGAGGGAGGTAACTGTGAGTCAGGTGTTTTTTGTTTTGTTTTATTTTAATGGAGGCGGTGAAGGGTAAGCTGGGTTTTCAGGCGGAGAGGGCTGACTCAGTGAAAGAGAGAAGGACTCCATGTAGAATAGTTGAGGAGGGAATGAGATGCCTAAGTGGAGATAGGTAGATCAACTGCCACCATCCGCTTGTCCTAAACTGCCATCAAGGGCCATTTGGAACATAAGGACAAAGCCAAAGGAACAGTGGAGAGTGAGGGGACCAGGTACTGTTCGGGGTACATGATTTAAAAAAAATAATTTTCTAGGACACTTTTTGTATCTTATTTACAGTTTAAGAGTATCTTTAATCTCCAAAAGATATTTCAATACATATTTTGTTGATTTTACTTAAACTTAAATGGATGCTTTATCAACAAACACTGTAAACAAACATTTACCTTGGCTGTTGCATATAACCTGGGGATAAACAAACATTTACCTTGTCTGTTGCATATAACCTGGGGATAGCTTTTAACAGGAATTCATCAAGCTTGCCTGTTGACTTTTAAAAATTATGTGTGTGTGTGCTCAACCGTGTCCAGCTGTTTGTGACCTCCTGGACTGTAGCCCACTGGGCTCCTCTGTCCATGGAATTTTCCCGGCAAGAATACTGGAGTGGGTTGTCATTTCCTACTCCAGGGGATCTTCCCCACCCAGAAATTAAACCCTCATCTCTTGCGTCCCCTGCATAGGCAGGAGGATTCTTTACCACTGTGCCAGCTGGGAAGCCCTTTTAAAATTATAAATACAGGCCTAAAAGCAACCCTGAATGTATGTTTGATACTACTAGTAGTCAGCCACATCACTTCAAAAATTAACGCAATTTGTGACACTAAACAATTTAAACTGCAGCTCTTGTGCTCAGAAAGATGGATCAAGCATGTCCTTTCTGCTTTTCCTACTTGAGATTTGCAGTTTTCAGAAACACGCATGCTTTCATGGCTGCCTGACATTTCTTGCCATGTTTTCGTCTTGTAAACCAAATTCTATTATGAAGACTCCAGATTTCTGCTTAAATGACAGTGCCTTAACAAGAGAAAAGAAAATTGTGCTGCATTTTTCTTCCTGTTTCCTAAAACATAAGGGGTTTGCAGGTATTAACTATTTTTACAAGTGTTTGGGTGATGTCTACCAGCTTGAATTCTTACTGTGTGGATATTTTGTGTCATGATGTTTAATCATGACAGCAAATGTGAGTAGAAGGTTGTTGATTTAAGACAAGTGTGGGATCCAGTCAAATTAATTCCTGTATGTTTGTCCTTCTGGTGGCCGTAGAAGCTTCATATTTTCTTTGGACGTCATTGGATGTCTTGGCTCTTGATGTTCAACTTTAATACTGTATGAATTTTGTGATTAGCTCTATCCTTTGTGCATCCACCATATCACTAGAATTAGTTATTGCATTCATATAAATTTTGTTTCAAATCCAATTAATGGAGGCACTTCCAGATATTTAAGTTCAAGTTCAACTTTCAGGATATGAGCTGTGTTTTAGTCATTTTGTATGTGGAGATGGTCATGTTCTTTGCTACTTCAAGGTAGTCTAACTGTTTAACTCCTGGTAAATTGCAATTAATCTTCACACAGGGATCACTATACTCACACTTCTGTGGGAGAGTACATTCTAGGCATTCAGGTTTTGTGCCAGAGCAGCAAAATTAAAAAAAAAAATCTGGGGGATGGAGAGACCAATAGTATGGCCAAGTTTTTTTCTGCCTTCAAATAATATTATTAGCTCTCTGCTCTCCCTATCACTTTGCAAAGAGAGGATCTCTAATTTAATAACTAAATGTAGGAAGAGTATGGTCTCAGGATAAACACCAGCCTATACGTTAAATAGACTGAACTTTTATTTATTTATTTATTTTGATTTCACATTAAAAATTTCTTTTTAAAAAATTTATTTGTTTGAATTCAAGGATAATTACTTTATAATAGTGTGATGGTTTTTGCTATATATCAGTATGAATCGGCCATAGGTATACATGTGTCCCCTCTATCCTGACCCCCACCTCACACCTTCCTCCCCACTCCATCCCTCCAGGCTGTCACAGAGCACTGGCTTTGGGTGCCTTGCATCATACATCAGATTTGTACTGGGTATCTGTTTTACATATGGTAATGTATATGTTTCAATGCAATTCTCTCAAATCATCCCACCCTCTCCTTCTCTCGCTGAGTCCAAAAGTCTGTCTTTTACATCTGTGTCACCTTTGCTGCCCTGCATGTAGAATTGTTGGTACATGTTTTACAATGTGTGTTGATTTCTGCCATACAACAAGGCAAATCAGCTGTAATTATACGTATATCCCCTCCGTCTTAAGCTGCCCTCCCTTCCCCCCATCCCACCCCCGTGGGTCATCACAGAGTACCTGGCTGGGCTCCCTGTGTTACACCACAACTTCTCACCAGCTTCTATCTACTGAGCTTTAAAAAAAAACCCTGGGTTATTTCCATTTTCCTCATTTCACTACAGATGAATGGTGGTTTTATCAGAATGGGCACTAATCCTACCCACACACCAGCAGGAGATCGGAGCTCGGGGTTTGACTTTTGTCCCCTTTGGGCCTAAAAGTTTACCCTTTGAGAGTGAATTATCCAGACAGAGACACAGCTATTGTAGGGCCGACTCTTATCTTTATTTGCATTGTAGTCAAAGAGAAGCTCTTGCTCTGTGTACTCTCAGTGAGAACTGAGCTACATACCAGCTGTCTGTGGAAAGCTGAGTGCATAATGTAAAGTTCTGTTGTGTGAAGAAGGAGTCCTTTTTTAAAATAAAATAAAATAAAATAAAATAAACTTTTTGGCCACATGGTGTGGCATGTGGGATCTTAGTTTCCTGACCAGGGATTGAACTAGTGCCTCTTGGATTGGAAGCGAGGAGTCTTAACCACAATCACCAGAGAAGTCCTGAGCAGAAGTCTTCAGTTGTAAAGAGTCAGACCTTGGTTGTAAAATAGGCCAACAAAACACTATGAAGAATATATCTTATAATAAAGTGCCAATCCTAAATATTATACCCCGTCCCCTCAATGCCCCAGGTCTCCAGATATCCCACATTTGTTTGTTGTTTTCAGGCAAATAGTAGTGTCTACAATTTAAGTGTTCTTTGAGTGAATAACTCCTGACCTTTGGGTTGCTGCCTTTCAACTCACTTGCATATTCATTTGACAGAAAGATGTTGCTTTTTATTCATTTCCTGAGGAGATAGCAAGAAGAGTTTCATTGGTTAATAGTGAATTGATGATCTTTTCAAGTTATTTGATTTCCACAGGCATCCCAAGTTGACCTTTAAGTTTGTGAATCTTCCAAAATAGAGACTTCCATTGACTTTCCAAGGAAGTATAACAGGACAACTTCAGTGAGTTAGACCATGATGAGGATTAGACATACAAAGCATATGGTCAAATATTTTATTTGTAAGAAGAACTTTAGAGATCACCTAGAAAAGTTATATTGAAGTAACTTTCTAAACTCTTATTAACCTTAGAGAAGTCTGAGGCTCCCAAAGGTTGAGGGTCACAGAGCACTTTACAGGAAACCATGATGCAGAAGCGTGTCCTTTGGTTAATTAAATGCTCCATTTAAGAATTATCCTTTACTACTGGTCTTGTCTTTGGTGGTTTAGATGGAAGGAGAGAATACTGGAGTCTATGTCCCCCTCTCCACTGCCCCTGGGAGGGGCATTTATGTCTGCCTGCACCCACATTGAGATGTGGGCATGTTTTTGCTTTTTGGCTTTTTTTTTTTGGCTGTGCTCCAAGGCATGTGGGATCTTAGTTCCAAGACCAGGGATTGAACCTGCATCCCCCGCACTGGAAGGTGGATTCCTAAACACTGGACTGCCGGGGATGTCCAAGGTGGGCTTGTTTTAACCTTGCTCTGAAGGGTTCTAGTGAAACTGTGACCTTGTGCCTGGGCCTTATGGGCTATGAAGACAAAACTCAGAGAGCCTTTGTGAAGGTACAGGGGTTTCCAAGGAGCAACCTTGCAACCTCCTGAGAATTGGGGTGGATTTAATGGACCATCAACTCCCCCCACCCCTTCTGAGATGATCCCACAGATCTGGAGAGGAAGCGGCTGTTGCAGGAAATGACAAAGAACATGCAGGATCTGTGAACTGACTTCTGGTTCTAGAAATGCTTTTTTATTTTTTCACCTTCCAAAGCCAAGTCTTACTAGGAAAAGAAGCTCTAGTTTGAGAGCAATTTATTTGCCATGATAGTTAATACTTGAGATTGTGGTTGCTTTTTCCTAACCACTGGGTCACAAGAAAGTCCCTAGAAATATTTAAAATTGGGTTCTAACAGATCTAATGGAGAAGGAAATGACAACCCACTCCTGTACTCTTGCCTGGAGAATCCCGTGGACGGAGGAGCCTGGTAGGCTGCAGTCCATGGGGTCGCGAAGAGTCGGACACGACTGAGCGACTTCACTTTCACTTTTCACTTTCATGCATTGGAGAAGGCAATGGCAACCCACTCCAGTGTTCTTGCCTGGAGAATCCCAGGGACGGCGGAGCCTGGTGGGCTGCTGTCTATGGGGTCGCACAGAGTTGGACATGACTGAAGCGACTTAGCAGCAGCAGCAGTAACAGATCTAAATCCTCTAGTAAAACACATATCCTCTTAATTGGCCTTCCAATAAAAAATAGACTCTTGTTTGCTCAAACTCACATCCATTGAGTTGATGATGCCATCCAACCATCTCATCCTCTGTCACCCCCTTCTCCTCCTACCTGCAATCTTTCCCAGCATTAGAGTCTTTTCCAATGAGTTGGCTCTTCGCATCAAGTGGCCAAAGAATTGGAGCTTCATCTTCAGCATAAGTCTTTCCAGTGAATATTCAGAGTTGATTTCCTTTAGGATTGACTGGTTTGATCTCCTTGCTGTCCAAGGGACTCTCAAGAGTCTTCTCCGGCACCATGGTTTGAAAGCATCAGTTCTTTGGTGCTCAGCCTTCTTATGTTTATATATCAATCCCAATTTCCCAATTTATCCCTCTCCCCTCTTCCCCATTGGTAATCATATGTTTTTTTTCTACGTCTGTGACTCTGTTTTGTAAATAAGTTTATTTGTACCATTTTTAGGTTCCACGTGTGAGCAATGTGATCTGTATCTTTCTTTGTTTGACTTCACTCAGTATAGTAACCTCTAAGTTCTTCCATGTCACTGCAAATGGCTTTACTTTGTTCTTGTTTATGGCTGAGTAATATTCCATTATATATGTGTACCACACCTTCTTTATCCATTCCTCTGTTGATAGACATTTAGGTTGCTTCCATGTCCTGGCTACTGTAAATAGTGCTGCAGTGAACATTGGGGTGCATATATCCTTTTAAATTATAGTTTTCTCTGGAGGAAGATTTTGAAGGCATGTATTAGAAAACAGATATGTTAAGATGTAATTGATTGTCAGCCAGATGAAATGTTTATCAACTAGTATGCAGAAGGCACTGTGCTAGGTACAACCCTGTTACAGGTAGCCGTAGGCTAGAGTAACTAGGATAACCTGGCAACATTAGGATCCATGAGAGACAGGACAGGAGAGTTTTGATGGTGGAGAAGAGTTGGGAAAGTTCTTTGTTCAGGAAAGCAACCGAGAACCCGATACTGGCGCTGCTGCCTCCAGTAACAGTGGAACCTCACAGGAAGGGTCAGGATGGTGTAGCTGGAAAGAATTTGGGCTGGAAGTCAGAAAACTAAGATCAAAATCCAGGCTCTGCAGCCTTGAGCAAGATAGTAAACTACATACAGCCTTGATGTTCCTGTCCCTAGAAGGGACTTGAAACTAGATCAGAGGCTGTGCTGTGCTTAGTAGTTCAGTCGTGTCTGACTCTTTGTGACCCCATGGACTGTAGCCTGCCAGGAACCTCTGTCCATGGGAATTCTCCAGGCAAGAATACTGGAGTGGGTTGCCATGCCCTCCCTCCAGGGGATCTTCCTGACCCAGGGATTGAACCCAGGTCTCTCACACTGCCAGGTGGATTCTTTACTATCTGAGCCACCAGGGAAGCCTAAGATTAGAGGCTGGCAGAGTAAACCCTTCAGTACGTACTTCCTATCATTAGGAAGAGATGGGGGATGTCATTGTGGTTGTGATGATAAAAATCTAGTGAAAATACTGTGAGGGTGAAACCAAAAGCTTTTTTTGTTCCTACAGATAAGAAATGCAGACTATGAATGGAGAAAAAAGTTTGAAGTCCTTTTTTTTTTTTTTTTCTTTAAAACCCCTGTGTGCATGCCATGGACTGTAGCCTGCCAGGCTTCTCTCTCCATAGGATTCTCCAGGCAAGAATATTTCAGTGGGTTGCCATGCCCTACTCCAGGGGATCTTCCTGACCCAGGGATCGAACCCACATCTCTTATATCTCTTGCACTGGCAGACAGATTCTTTACCATTAGTGCTGTTGTAGCCACATGTCCCAGGAAACAAACTCACTCAGAAGGACAATGCAGATAGCAGAGTGCAGTTTATTACACCGGAGGGCCCAAGGCAGAGTCTCCTCTTAGCCAAGGACTCTGACCAGTTTACCTCCCCAAATCCCCTGAAACTAGTCTGAACAAAGGAAAAAGAAAGATACAATCAAAGTTAACCCGTGATTCATATGCCTTAAGCCTAGGTAGTTAACAGTGGACAATTATCAATAGGCCTGTGGTCATACCCCAATAAGCATAATAGAATGTGTGATTCTATTCGGTTACACGGATTATTAGGGCATTCTTTTAGGTGATGGAGAGCCCTGGGGCTCTTCCTTTTGGGGGCCTGGTTTTCCAGTTTGTATGTAGTTTCCATAGATACTGGGCATATAGCTCAAAGTCCACAGTCTGGCCCAAGATGGAGTCCTGCTTTCAAGATAGAGCCTGTTCTGTTTCCTCCTTCATGGTGACATGGATTGTCAGTCAAGGAGGGCTGCACTCTCATTCCAATTCACCATGGTACTTGCTGTCGGACTTCTCTATGGGTGTTTAACCTCAGTTCCTTCATTGGTACGTAAGGATAATGGAGTTTTCCCCATCCTTATGAAACTTAGCGAGAGGCTGTAAGAATTAATGGTGTAATACTGGAAGCGCAATTAACTGAATATGGTGGTGGAAAATATTGCGTCAACTTAAAAAAATATTCACAACCTAAAAGTTGAGAGTTATGTTTTATTTGGTGGGAGTTTTTAGGACTTCAAACTCAGGAGGCAGCATCTCAAGTGTCCCTGAGAGAACTGCCCCGAGGAAATGAAGGAGGAGCCAGGTTATATAGAAGTTTTGGAACAAAGAACAGGTAGCCTGAATGTCAAGAGATGATTGTTAATTAAAGGAAAAGCAGATATCCCAAGTGAAGGAATTTAGTGCTTTTCTATGTATGGGAAGATGTGAGAGTCTGAGCTCACCGAGATTATTCCTTTGATTTGCACCTCAGCTATCTGGGGCCAGTGTCCCGAGTTTCACATCCTGAGTTTCCTCAGGGCTCACCTTAGGGAGCTGCTGCAGTCTGGTGGCTGCTAAAGGGCAGGTATTCTTTCCTTCTTGAGTCCCCTCAGGGCTCACCAGTTCACTATCCCTGGGGTGGCTGCAATGGCTGATGGCTGTGACGTCCTTGTTTACTGATATGGCAGGAAGTATTCCATTTCTCAGTTGTTTTTAATTACAAAATCTGGTATTAAAGTGTTTCCTAAAAGCATTGTAAGGGCACAATTAGCTCTGTTGGATGCAAATGTTGTAACTTGGGACGGTACAGTTTTTTTTTTTTTTCCTAAGAAGCCTTGAAATGAGTAGAAAAAAAGAAATCCTGATTTTAAACATTAAGTATAAAAGGAAAACATTTGTAATTTTTAGACCTGGCAAATGAAAGATGGACTTTTTTTTTTTAATCAATTAATGTTTTCACTTGGGAACCCTAAGGCAAGTGTATTTTCTAAACCCAGCACTTAGAGCTCCGAATGAGAGAGTTTATTCAGTGGAACCAATTTATTTGCCTTCAGAGTTAATGTACGTCTCATGGATACTCCTTGGTGGGTCTATAAATTGGTGAGTTCTCCCGGGAGATCCCATAAAGAGATCGCTTCTCCCCAGCCTGAGCTCTGAGCAAATAGGAAGTAGGCATCATTAGAGTCATCAGATAATGGAGAACAAAGCATCACCTTTATTGTAGATCAAGGACGTTGGAGATGTAGTTTAGTGTGAGAAAGGGAAGGGTCGGCCTACTCAGTTATAGGCAGTGGGGAGTGGGGAAGTGAGAAGGGAGGGAAAGGAGGTGGATAGGAAGGAGGGGATTGGAGGAGGGAGAGATTCTAGGTTGGTTTTATTAGCCTGCTTCGAAGGGTAGCTCAGATTTCATAAGAGGAATAAAGAGGAGGGAGGAGTTAGTTGAAGGGGTGGAAGGCAGGCCAGCTTTGTTTAGGGAAAAATCTCTCTTAATGGGAACAAGGAACAGGGAAGAAGTATTTCCTGTTAATAAGACTAACGCTTCAAAATTCTCCCAAGTAGCCTTTACAGTTCTATGGCATTAGACATGAGCAAGAGACCAGCTGCATCTGGGGGTCAGTGAAGGAAGTCTGGCTTCCTTTTACTGAAGGTTTGTTCACTTAACCATCTGGGACCACAACCCTTCCTGCCTGTGCTCCATTATGCATATTTAGTCCCACAGTTTTCTTCTTTCTAGAAAGAGTTGAGGCTTGGAGTGAGCTGAAACATGTACAGGATTTATTTATTTATTTTTCTTTATAATTTACATGGGTGGATTTTTGCCCAATTCACCACCTCAGCTTGGACCAGCTTTTAAACCAAAGAGATTAAGACAGTTTACAGATGCTTCACTTCTCAAAACTTGTACCAAAGAGATAAGGACGGTTTACAGATGCTTCACTTTTCAAAACTTGTGACCCACGTCCAGGACTTAAATCATTAATCCTGTTCCGAATTTGCATTGGATGGCTCTGGAAATAGTTTTCAATAATTTTTAAACACAAATATCACTTATACACCTAGTTATGGAGAACAAATATTACAGATTTTTATCAGTGGGCATTGTTCCTAAAGAACTTACCAGCCCTGACGTGCTGTAACTGTGTTGCTAACCTTGCTGTTTTCTAGCTGATGTAGAACTTGACTGTATTAAAGAGCTTGACTGTGTTTGGTCAGTGGCTTGGGTCATAGTGGGGATAAAGGCTGTAGTGATCCTGCTGCCCTCTCCTCAGCTGAGCTCAGTGGGCTACTTTGTAGCTCATGAGCAAGTGAGAAGAAAGATAGTGCTAAGTTTTGAGTCTGCTAGGAAGGCAAGATGGTAGAGTTGATAATACCATTCAGTTAGCAGACATTGGTTAAATGTCTGTATTTAAAGCCAGGCAGACCCGGGTACAAAATCCCTGGGTTGGGAAGATCCTCTGGAGACAGGAATGGCAACCCACTCCAGTATTCTTGCCTGGGAAATCCCATGGACAGAGGAGCCTGGTGGGCCACAGTCCATGGGGGTCGCAAAGAGTCGGACATGATTAAGCGACTAACACTTTCACACTTTTCTGTGAGAAATATAAAAGGTAAGAAGACAGCATTTGTTGTTGTTTTATATTTTAATTTTATTGAAGTATAGTTGATTTACAATGTTGTGTTAGTTTCAGGTATATGGAAAAGTGATTCAATTTTACATACATTCCTTTTTTTTCAGATTCTTTTCTCATATAAGTTATCACAGAATATTGAGTAGCGTTTCCTGTACTATATGGTAGGTCCATGTTTATCTACCCTGTATATATAGCAATGTGTGTGTGCTCATCCCAAGCTCCAGATTTATCTCTCCTGCCCATGTTTCCCCTTTGATAGTCTGTTCTCAATATCTGTAAGTCTGTTTCTACTTTGTAAATAAGTTCATCTGTATCTTTTTTTTTTTCTTTAAATTAGATACCATGTATGAGTGATACATGATATTTGTCTTCATCTGATTGCATTTAGTATGATAATCCCTAGGACTACCCATGTTGCTACAAATAGCATTGTTTCATTCTTACGGCTGAGTAAATACCCCATTGTATATATATACCACACCTTCTTTATCCATTCATCTGGTTGGACACTTAGGTTGCTTCCATGTCTTGGCTATTGTAAGTAGTGTCACAGTGAACACTGGGGTGCATGTAGGCTTTCAGATTATGGTTTTCTATGGATATATGCCCAGGAGTGGGATTACTGGATCATACGGTAGTGCTGTTTCTAGTTCTTCAAGAAACCTCCCTTACTGTTTTTCATAGTGGCTTCAGCAATTTACGTTCCCACCAACAGTGTAGAAGGGTTCCCTTTTCTCCACACTTTCTCTCCAGCATTCATTGTTTGTAGATTTTTTGATGATGTCCGTTCTGACTGGTGTGAGGTGATTCCTCCTTGTAGTTTTGGTTGGCATTTCTCCGATAGTGATGTTAAGCATCTTTTCATGTGCTTTATGGACATCTGTATGTTCTTCTTTGGAGAACTGTCTATTTAGATCTTCTGCCCATTTTTTTGATTGAGTTGTTTGTTTTTTTGACATAGAGCTGTATGAGCTGTTTGTATATTTTGGAGGTTAATCCTTTGTCAGTTGCTTCATTTGCAAATATTTTCTCCCATTCTGTGGGTTTTCTTTTCATTTTGTTTATGGTTTCCTTTGCTGTGCAGAAGCTTTTAAGTTAATTAGGTCGTCAAGTTTGTTTATTTTTGGTTTTAGGTACTGCTGTGATTTCTGTCCAAGTGTTCTGCCTATGTTTTCCTAGATAGTATTTGTTTTTAATGATTTTGTTGTCTGGTTGGAAGAGGCAGAATTAAGATAGAAACATATGAAATGATGAACTTCCCCAGTGGCTCAGTGGTAAATCATCTACCTGCAATGAAGGACACACAGAGAACAAGGGTTCAATCCCTGTGTCAGGAAGATCCCCTGGAGGAGGAAATGGCAACTCACTCCACTATTCTTGCCAGGAAAATTCCATGGACCGAGGAGCCTGGCGGACTATAGTCCATGGGATCATAATGAGTCAGACATGACTGCACACACATGCACGCAGGGCATGCATGTAAGTTGATAACTCTAGAAAGGTTATGGGCTTCCCTTGTGGCTCAGCTGGTAAAGAATCCACCTGCAATGTGAGAGATCTGGGTTTGATCCCTGGGTTGGGAAGATACCTTGGAGAAGGGAAAGGCTATCCACTACAGTATTCTGGCCTAGAGAATTCCATGGACTGTATAGTCCATGCAGTCTCCAAGAGTCAGACATGACTGAGCAACTTTCACTTTCACTTTCAGAAAGATTATACAACAATGAAAAACAGTTCATGACACTTGTAGGAAAAAATTCCTTTGTATTTGCTGCCGTGGTTGTTGCTTATATAGGATAATACACAAGAAATAATCTAAGTCTAGAAGAACTTCCTATTTCCAAGAAGATGTGACCTATTAAAAATGCCTGTAATATAGGAAAATAGCTTTAAGGGATAAAATGTAAATAGGGACACACATCATGGAATAATGGATTTCTGCTGCCCTCAGAGAGAACTGTGGGAAGGGGTGGATATTGGAACTGGACTTTTGATGGCTGGGTAGGAGTTTGCTGGATAAAAATGACATGGATGGAAAAAAAGAGGTGGATGTAAAGATGTAGGAGAAGACATGGGCTGGGGCTTGAGGAGTGATTAGAACGGCCAGCATGATGCTGTGAAATGGAACTCGACTAATTGAAATAGTGATGGCACAATTAATAGGAAAGAGAGGGAGTCAGCAAGTGAGGGGCCATGCTGGGGAGAAGCTAATAAAATGGGATTAATAAATGACATTACTTTAGCAAGTGCCATTTTATCCTCTTACTACCTGCAGTGCTTTGCATCCCAGCATGCTTGCAAATCAAGTAAAGAACAGTAGTAGTTGGGGTCACAGTTCTTTAAAAACTTGTGAAGATGCCCTTCACTGTAGGTAGGGTGAAGTGGAAAATGTTTGAAGCTGTACTAAACCTTATGTAACTTGAGTCTTAATTAGAGCTGATATTTCTCCACACAATGGAAGAGTGAGTTAAACTAAAGATGACTAGATTTCAGTTTTTGCTTGTTAATTGGAGTTGATTTCTGTCCTCAAGGGAGAACATTTTCAGTGTTGGACTTTCCATTCCTTCTCTGTGGTCTGATGGTCTGAATTTGTTGATCTTCACAGGGTCATGTGCATTTCTGTCCAGGATTTCTGGGTAGCACCCAGCAGAACCTCTCCACTTTGGTGTTTTTGAAAAATATTTATTTGACTGTGCTGGATCTTAGTTGGGGCACACAAGCTCTTCATTGTGGTGCTCTGACTCTCTGGTTGTGGTGCGAGGACTTAGTTGCTCCTTGGTCTGTGGGATCTTAGTTCCCTGACGGAATTGAACTTGAGTCCCCTGCATTGGAAGGCAGATTCTTAACCACTGAACCACCAAGGGAGTCCCCCATTTTTCTTGATATTTAAGCTCCTTGAAATTGCTGCATGTTGCTGTTGTGAGTTGCTGGTTCCAGAGTCTTTCTCTTTCTTGGTCACACCCTTCCCATGGTGTTACTTTTCAACATCAATGTCCATATCCCATCAGTGTGCCTGATGCTCTCTTAAATTTCTGTATTTTAAAAATTAAAAGAAGTGGCAGAAGTGAAAAAGATATTGACTTTGAAAGAAACAAATGAAGATGCTTCAGATTATGTGGCTATTTATATTTACATCCATCTCAGTTTTAATGAAGGCTTCATTTCAGAGTTTGTGAGCAGACCATGTTTGTGCAAACACCATGGAAGTTTTCTTTAGATGGTTAGAATTTGTCTTACTTTTGTTACTGATCCAGGTGAGGTAAAATCCTCTGGAGAACTAGACTTTTTGCTTCTTGATTCTAGTTAAATTTGAGCCCTGTTGGTAGTTAAAATTATCCTTGATTGAGTATAATGTCAGAAACATGTAAATGGCATCTTTTACTGAATAAATATTGAGCCCTGTGGGGACAAAGATTTGAGAGAATGGAGGTGACTCTGCCTTTCTCTCCTTGACCTTGTTTTCAGAAGCTTGGGAAAGATGGTAGGTGCAAAATTGGGATGACCAGCTACTATAATTTTTGGGGGGGTGGGAATCATATTCAGTGAGCATGTACATAGTATTATGCTTGTCAAAAATGAACGGAGATTTTGAATGGGAGGCTTAGGAAACACTGGGTGTTGTTAAGTGATATGGGGATACAAGAAGGGAGAGGAAATGGGGGGAAGATGTCAAGATCAGCTGTGCATGCGTGCTAAGTCACTTCAGTCTTGTCCGACTCTTTGCGACCCCATGGACTGTAGCCTGTCAGGTTCCTCTGTCCTTGGGATTCTCCAGGCAAAAATACTGGAGTGGTTTGCCATTTCCTGCTCCAGAGGATCTTCCTGACCCAGGGATCAAACCTGAGTCTCTTGCATTAGCAAGTGAATTCTTTACCACTGAGCCTCCTAGGAAACATCTCAGTGAGTACATAGATATATAAAAATATTTTGTCTATTAACATATTTCATTTCTCTAAAACACATATGCTATCTGTAATATAAACTTTTAGGGAACATTTTTGTTTCTATTATTTGAATTTCTATAGGTTTTTAGAGAATGGCTTGAATGACCAAGATGCTAAGGGCTTGAAGTAGTAGAAGTATATACTAGTTTAGACATCAGTGACTACACAGACCAGTCAATCAGGAGTGTTTTAAAGTAGAGACTGTAGCCAGTCCTGGAGAAGCTAGCCCAGGGGTAGAAGTCCTCATTTCCTAATTGGTCCCTCACATCTGCCCTCTGAGCCTTTAAAGCATTTCAGCTTTGCAGATTATACATTTTGGAATTTGTGCAACATGTTATCATCTTGTTTTGGAAATCCTTTGCCCCCATGTCAGTATGAGCTGCATGGAATTGCAGTGCATTGCCGTGTAAACGTAGGTGAAGTTTCCTATCTGAATTGTGCTTTTTCTGGTTCACACCCATTGATGCCTTTCCTGTTCCTAGTTGACCTTTTTTGACCCGAGCTGTTGTGGTTCAAGTTCCACCTCAGTCAAGGAAATTGATACTTCACCTTATCATGGCATTGAAAATGAACTTGGACTCTGTGTTTTAGGTCAGTAGTAAGTCAAAATCCAGTTTTCTAGAATGTCCTTGAAAACCATTTGATTCGTGATTGGTTCTCTAGAGCCCTGCTCCTGTGTTGGCATCAAAGTCTTATGCTGAAGACTTATCTGGGAAGCACAGTCCCCTTTAATGAGCCCTGAGAAATGATGTGGTTTAGAGTGAGTTTGCTAAAGAATGGTCCTTTGTGCAAGTCTCTTGAGCAACGAGTGAGTTGGATCAATTTGTTAAGATTTTAAAGTAAATAACAAGACTTATATAAATAAGGAAGCACTTTGTGAGAATAGCATAGGTGTTGATATTTACAGAGCTTTTTTGTCCATGAGATTAGAGTATAGCCTTTCTGTGCCCTCATCTAGTTGTAGGTAGGTGGAGAGAATGCCACCATTTCTTGGGGAATGGTTTTGGTAATACTGTGTTACATATGTCTCTATGTATATATTTATTTGTGTAGCCTGTCAAAGTTCATTCTTCTCACCATAATTTGAATATTCAGGATGCTTATTCCCTAGTGGCTCAGCTGGTAAAGAATCCGCCTGCCATGTGGGAGACTGGGTTTGATCCCTGGGTTGGGAAGATCCCCTGGAGAAGGGAAAGGCTACCCACTCCAGTATTCTGGCCTGGAGAATTCCATGGACTGTATAGTCCATGGGGTCACAAAGAGTCGGACACGACTGAGTGACCTTCACTTTCACTTTTCACATTGTTGCAAAGTTTTATGTCTTTTGCATTAGCTCATAGCCAGGGAGTTAATGCAAGATTCAGTTTACTGGAGTCCTCAGAGACGGTGTTAATGCTTTTGAAGGCCATCCGTGTGCCAGGCACAGGCCATATCTTATTTAATCATTAAAACATCCCTTAGAGGTAGATGTTATGTCTGTTTTTCAGCTGAATAATCAGGCCAAGAGGCATTAAATAAGTTGCCCAAGGTTACATTGGGAATGACTGAGCCCTGGACCAACTACTGTTGTTTTCTGTCTACAATCTGTGTCTTCTCGTATTTCTAATGAAATGGTCCTGATTTTTGCTCTAGATAATTGCCATTCAGAAAGTGAAAGCCTCTGAGTATGCAGTGTTCACAGATGAGTACCTTTGCAGGTACAGTGAGGAGTAAAATGGATTTTCTTTAACATTTTCAGATAAATGCATTTTATTTTAAATTATAATCTTTTGAATATTGTAATTGGATTTAAAAAAAAAGGTTAGGTTATCAGGCAATGGACTGGGGTATGTAAAGTTGGAGGGTGAAAATTGACAATGGTATCGCGGCGAGAAATGAAATAGTTCCAAATTTTAAATCCAATTAAAATCACCTCTTATGCATTCTTACTACTAAAAAGAGCTTATTGCTGTAATTTTTATCATCAACTCACCTGAAACAGTTAATACGTGATAAACCAAATTTGCCACATTTCCCAAGATTATATAAAGACGTATTCTTTTAGTGCATTGCATATTAAAGAGTTTGGACTATGCCCAAAGAGTTTGGACAGGGAAGAACCTCGGATGAACTTTCCTACTCAGGCAACATGACAGAACTGCAAGGTGAAGTCTTCAATCAATTGAAAAGCCAGCGTCAGAGGCAAAGAGGCAAGCTAGTTAAGAAACCTGGACCATAATTCTAGCAATGGTCATGGATGTCTAAAGAAAGGAATTGCTCCTGGGAAGAAGTAGGCTGGTTGGATCTGGGAGACTGTAAGGAGATGGAAAATGTCAGGACATAATTCTTGGTTGTTTGTAAGGCAAGAGATGGACAGAAGAGTTTTCTGACTTGAGTGTGTTAACTGAGTTGGGAGACAGAGGTCTGAGGGGTGGTGGAGGAACTTCAATTATGAAATGCTGACTATAAAGTATCTCAGTAGGCAGTTAAGTAGCAGGATCTAGACTTGGGATGGAGATTTTGGTTAAAGATTTTGACCTTGAAATTGTGGGCATCTAGATGACAATTGAAGCCATGGGGTCACCCAGCAAGAATATGTTCAGTGAGAAGAGAAGAGGTGAAGGGATGGAGCCTTAATCGTGTCACCCCTCGGGGTGGTGGAGGGGGGTGTCAGGAGAAGGAAACCGGGAAAGAAACTCAAGGTGAAACTGGTGTTGAGGAGAAGGAAACCTGCAGAGTGTGATGCACCGAGTACATAGGAAGGGGCGGTTCGAGAAGATCAGGAGGGTCTCAGATGCTCTGGGGCAGTCAGGTCAGCCCAAGCCTGATGTGTGAGGTAGAAGGAGGTCCTGGTGGACTCAGGGAGAGCAGTGTCACTAGAGTGACAGGATGAGAGATGGATTTCAGTGGATCATGGAGGAAATGGCCTGGAGGAAGTGGCGATGGGGAGAATAGAAAAGTTTTTTAAAAGATCTGCTGTGAAGAGAAAGTAGTAGGAAGGGATGTGAGGTCAAGGAAGTTTTTTTTTTTTTTAAGATGAGAAAAATCTGCACATATTTAAGTGATGATGACAAAGGAGCTAATAGAGAGGGAGTTTCCGGCCAAAGACCCAAGGTCCATGGAGGGGGCTGGGGAAGAACAGAGCAGAGGCAGATGTTGACTAGGCCATGAGTCCGGAGGAAGGAGACAGGGTGGACGAGGGGGGTGGAGAGAGATGGGGAGGCAGGCGGGGGGCCCTGGCAGGAAGGAGAGACGGTTCCTTTTGGATGGTTTAATTTTCACTTCCAGGTAGGAGACTTTGGTGTTTGAATATTAATGGTGTTCACGAGGGGTTGCAGACTGGTGGCCTTTGGGGCTGGATGTAGGGCTGAATCCCCCCCTGGTGCCATGTTTTGAAATTTGGGGATTTAAGCACCTTTGGGCAGCACGCCAAGTTTCCGTTTTTTCACAGCTCCCTCCTCCCTGCTCCATTCCATCTTTTCCCCATTTATCAGCCTGCTTCCTGGAGGCCTTTGAATTGCTGACTGACTTTGGTGACCTGCTTTTCTATAAAGCATTATTAATTATTGTGAAACCTTAAGAAAGTAAATAGTGAGTTCAGGCAACATAATGAGAAAATAACCAAGCTGAAGGTAGATAAGCACATCTTCGTTTTCAAAGACCAAGCTGTTTAAATACAGCCCTGCCCACCTTCCCATTGGCACCTCCTGCTTCTCCCCCCTCTAACTGGCTCTCGCCAGCATCTACCTGATACTCAGCAGAAACTTTCCAAATGAGGTCCCATGTCCCTGTAATGGCTTTACACATGAGGTGGTCTGATCCCTCTTTTACAGCTGAGACCCCAGGGCTCAGGTAATTTTTGCAGGAGCTCATGGTGAGAAAGAGTGTTCATTCATACTGAGTGTGCACTTGGCACCTTGTGCCCTTGGCATTGGGCACAGCCTGGCTGGATTCTAGCTGTTTCCTGAGTAGTACATCCTCCATTCTTCTTCCTTGGTTTTTCTTGTCTCGACAGAGAACATTGTTTGTCGTTCCTCCCTGTGTCTTGTGAATAATTATGCTGTGAGTTCCACTCTGATCAGTCTTCTCTTTGGAGGAAAGACCTGGCATATAGGTGGTGGAGCCAAAACTCCTGGGCCAGGCTCTGGCTCTGTCACTTGTCAGCTGTGCAACCTTGGGCAGGCTACTCCCTCCTCTGTGCCTCCATACCCTTCTCATTAAGGTGTGGTGTTGGCAGTAGTCATAGCATCTACCACGGTGGAGACAAAAAGCAGAGACATGGCTTTGCTGACAAAGGTCAGTAGAGTCAAAGCTATGGTTTTTCCAGTAGTCATGTATGAATGTGAGAGTTGGACCATAAAGAAGGTTGAGCACCAAAGAATTTATGCTTTTGAACTGTGGTGTTGGAGAAGACTCTTGAGAGTCCCTTGGACAGCAAGGAGATCAAACCAGTCAATCCTAAAGGAAATCCACACTGAATATTCATTGGAAGGACTGATGCTGAAGCTGAAGCTTCATTACTTTGGCCACCTGATGTGAAAAACTGATTCACTGGAAAAGACTCTGATGCTGGGAAAGGGTATGACAGAGGACAAGATGGTTGGATGGAATCATGACTCAGTGGACATGAGTTTGAGCAAGCTCCGGGAGATGGTGAAGGACAGGGAAGCCTAGCATGCTGTAGTCCATGGGGTTGCAAGGGGTTGGACATGGCTGAGTGACTGAACAACAATAACAACAGTGATGTAGATTGTCATGCAGGCTGAGCAAGGTGATGTTTGTAAGGAAGGTGTCTAGCAGAGCAGATAGCACCAGTGCTCATTAAATAAACTATTGTTGTTGTTTAGTTGCTAAATAGTGTCTGACTCTTTGAGACTCCATGGACTGTAGCCTGCCAGGCTATTCTGTCCATGGGATTTCCCAGGCAGGAATACTGGAGTGGGTTGCCATTTCCTTCTCCCTGGTATCTTCCTGACTAAGGGATCAAACCCAAGTCTCTTGCATCTACTGCATTGGCAGGTGGATTCTTTACCACTGAACCACCTGGGAAGCCCCATTAAATAAATACATATCCTCAGAGCATCCTCTGTCACTTACAGGGCATAGGCACCCTTTCTGCTCATCTTTTTCTTCTGATGAGCTATCAGTTTCATAGTTTTATTTATTCACATCCTGGCTTCTTTTATAAAACTATTTGAGATCTTTGTATTTCCAATGTTGAAAGCAGAGCACACAAAAACCCTTGATGTTACTGGTGCTCAGTAAATGTTTTAATAAATGCCATGGTTATTTCAGAGCTCTGTTGTCAAATGTGGTTCTCATTTGGGGGCAGAGGGGCTTGGATGACAGATGTAGTCTCTATATGACTTACACTCTATAATGCCAAGACCCTTTGACATGGTGTCTTTACATTCTTTGCTTTATAGAATGACACATGAAATGCAGAGAATTTAAGTTACAGCAGCTTAATTGCAGCCATAACTCGCAAATAAGACAGAGGATATTTTTTGGAAGACCAAGAAACTAATGTCAATGAATCATGTTAATTGCTTCTGATCTTACATTAAATATAAAATATTTCAAAATGATGTATTTTTTTCTTTGATTCGCATGACTGCTCCAGTGCTCCCAACCTTTCACAGTAAATTGCTTAAAGTCAGCTTCTTTTTTGGGGGGGGAAAGAGTCATAGCCACTCAAAGCTATAGTTTTTCCAGTAGTCTTGTATGGATATGAGAGTTGGACGATAAAGTAGGCTGAGCACCGAAGAACTGATACTTTCAAATTGTCGTGTTGGAGAAGACTCTTGAGAGTCCCTTGGACTGCAAGGAGATCCAACCAGTCCATCCTAATGGAAATCAGTCCTGAATATTCATTGGAAGGACTATTCCTGAAGCTGAAGCTCCAGTACTTTGACCACGTTTTTTGAAGAACTGACTCATTGGAAAAGACCCTGATGCTGGGAAGGATTGAGGGCAGGAGGAGAAGGAGATGACAGAGGATGAAATTGTTGGATGGCATCACGGACTCAATGGACTTGAGTTGAACCAACTCCAGGAGATGGTGAAGGACAGGGAAGACTGGCGTGCTGCAGACCATGGGGTCGCAAGGGGTCAGACACGACTTAGCAACTGAACAGCAACAACAGCCACACTACAATGCCCTGCTTCTAAGAAGGCAGCCAAACCAAAGGAAACAAAGGGAGATAAGCATTCAAAGAGGAAATCATTCTGCTTTGGAAAAAATGTTTTCATAAATTGCATAGAACTAGTGCTTTTCTTTTTTTAACATTAAAAAAATTGAAGTATAGTTGATTTACGAGTGCCATTTCAGACTGAGGATTCTGAACCTTAGGAACATATAAATAGCTTTTGGTATTAATATATTAATAGATGAAGTTGCTCTGAAATGTTCCAACACAGCCTCCTATTTCTCTTTTAATGATATCAGAAAGTATGTAATTAAATTTAGGCAAACATAACAAGTAGGTGACATAGATAGAATTTCAAATAATTTATTTTCCATTCTTGCTTTACGTGCTTTGTCGCTATTCCGTCTACACCTTGAATGTCCTTCTCTGAATAATAACGCTGTAATATATTGACAATGACATCTTAAGTGCCGCCACACCTGAAAATAATATACACTAAATCTCAATTTATCTACAGATGGGTGACTGCACTGTATAATTAGGGGTGGCTCTGGAGAGAGGAGGTGCTTTCTTTGCTGTTTTTCAGTTATTCAAAGCTCTCATTTTGTTACTCGGACATTTCACGTCGTCTTCTTTCTTTATGAAAATTCCAAAATTTAAAAATGCTTATGTTTATTTATTTAGTTGAGCCAGGTCTTCACTGTGGCATGAGGGATCTAATTCTCTGACAAGGGATTGAACCTGGGCGCCCTCCATTGGGAGTGTGGAGTCTTAGCCACTGGACCGCCAAGGGAAGTTGATGGGAACCAGTTTGACTAAAGATGTAACTTTCAGTTCTTCCCTAAAACTAGACTCATCCTTCTTTTGGGCAGTGGTTTAGGGTAGAAGCTCCAGTTCTCCCTTCCCCTTTGTATCTGGTGATTCATATTTGTCTTCATCTCCATCATCTCTATCTCTCATCTGTCTGCCTACCAGTCGCCTGTCAGGGGGTGGGGGCAGATTTTGGATAAGTGCCATGACAGTGAGGCCGGCATTCCAAGTGAGTGGAACAGAAGCGGGATGGGGAGGGTGTCATGAGGGATCAGGAGTCACGCTTGATTTGAATACTTGGAGGATAGTTATAATAGGATGGGGAAGGATGGGGTTTGAGAAATTTAAGTCCTGTATGGGTAGGCTTCCCTGGTAGCTCAGATCATAAACAATCTGCCTGTGATATAGGAGACCTGGGTTCAATCCTTGGGTTGGGAAGATCCCCTGGAGAAGGGAATGGCAACCCACTCTAGTTTTCTTGCCTGGAGAATCCCATGAACAGAGGACCCTGGCTGGCTACAGCCCATGGGGTCACAATGAATCGTACACAACTGAGCGACTAACACTTTCACATCTATGCTTTCATGGGTAGGAAATGAGGAAATTAGAGATTTTGAACAGAGAAATATGATGAGAGTGGTGTCAGTGATTGGTTGAATTTTTTTTTTTAATATTCACTTAGAATATTTTTATTTATTTATTTGGCTATGCTGGTTGAGCTTTGAAATGCATTCACGTTAGGGGTCAAGAGAGCCCTGGTGAGTTGAGGATAGAGGTCCCCGGGCATTGGGAGCTCCATGAGGAAACAGCAACAGGGACTGCATGTCAGTTTTGGAAATGCTCAGCCTGAGGAGACATGGAGCCATTGGAAAGGAAAAGGGCATCAAGCATTTGAAGGTAGAAGACATGAACCTGTATGAATACAGGGCCAGGAGAGGAACATGTGAGTCATAACTGCCTTTTCAGTTTTTACTGCTTTTTCCATTCCTCATGATTTACTCTTTTGTACTTTAATTCTGGCGTGTTATTTATGTTAATAATAAACCTCATTTATCTTGAAGATAGCTTTCTGTTAGGCTGCCACGAACTCTTCAAACTTATTTTTCTCAGTGACAAATAAATGATGATAAGGCTATGGCCTGTCACAGTTTCATAACTTTGGACAAATTTATCCATCGCTGTGAGTTAAGTACATTAAGATGAACGTTTCACAGATTCTAATGGCCTAGCGGCGTCATCAGTGCAGGAAATTGGAATTTGTGAGCCCTTTAGCAGAAGAGCAGAGAGTTCCTCTAAAACAGTTAAATGATGCTTTACAGTTTTTATCCTAGGTCAGATTTTTTAAATAGGAAGGAATGAGGGTCATGATGCTGAGAGAATAACAATGGGTCTTTGTTTGTCTTTTTTTTTGGCTGCACTAGGTTTTCATTGTGGCACGTGGGCTTTCTCCAGTTGCAGCATGCGGGCTTCTAGTTGTGGAGCATGAGTTTAGTTGCATATGGGAATCTTAGTTCCCCGCCCAGGGATCAGACCCGTGTCCCTGCATTGGAAGGCGAGTTCTTAACCACTTGACCACCAGGGAAGTCCCTCATTCGACTGATTTAAACCTTATCAGAGCCAAAAAATATTGAATACCTTCAAAGCTACATCTAGACTGGTGCTTGACCAAACAACTGGGCACCATGGCCATGGTGTCACACAAAGTTAACCATCAGATACCCTTAGAATGGGCTTCCCAGGTGATGGTAGTGGTAAAAGAGCACCAATGCAGGAGACATAAGAGATGTGGGTTCAGTCCCTCGGTTGGGAAGATCCCCTGGAGGAGGGCATGGCAACCCACTCCAGTATTCTTGCCTGGAGAATCCCATGGACAGAGGACCCTGGCTGGCTACAGTCCATGGGGTCACAAAGAGTCAGACACGACTGAAGTGACTTAGCACAAAGGATATACCCTTAGAATAATTTTCTGTTGGAACTTTTGTCGTAGCCACCTAGCTTATCTTCCCACCTCCTACGCCAAATACTTCCATCCATCCCTGTTCTGCTCAGAGGACCTTTGAAGGAAAGATGTCAGTGTGGGGGAGTTTGGTTCTAAGCAGCATAAGTAATAATCATATTCACTGCAATAATATATTGCTTTAACATTTCCCAAAGCACAGTTTTGATTAACCTTTAACCCTTTGTGCTATCTGAAGCCCTCTAAATTTCCAGCCCCATTACCCCGAAAGTGCTCTCAGTTCATCACAGGCGCTGAAGCACAATGACTTTGCTCTCTGAAACTGAACCAACACTAATATAAGGCAGAGTATAAGGTGAATACTTACCAACCCTGAATACTCATTGGAAGGACTGATGCTGAAGCTGAAGCTCCAATACTTTGGCCACCTGATGCAAAGAGCTGACTAATTGGAAAAGACGCTGATGCTATAAGATTGAGGGCAGGAGAAGCAGGGGGTGACAGAGAATGAGATGGCTGGATGGCATCACCAGTTCAATAGATATGAACTTGGGCAAACTCTGGGAGGTGGTGAGGGGCAGAGAGACTTGGCGTGCTGCAGTCCATGGGGTCACAAAGAGTTGGAGACAACTGAGCGACTGAACAGCCACAAGAAGATGATAGGAATAAAGAAGGGGCCCTGGGAGATGAAGAGTTGGTGTGAATAGTTCAAGATTTTCAGATCTTGAAAAACTTCATTAAGCTGGGGAGGAAGGAAAGGGGAAAATAGGCCATGTTGGGCTGAATTGGATCTTCCCTCCACACCCTTCATCCCCCCATTTCTTGCCAACCAGTTCATGTGTTCAAGTCTTAGCTCCTAATATAGCGGAATGTGATTGTGTTTGCAGACAGGATCTCTACAGAGGTTATTAGACTGAAATGAGGTCATCGGGGCGGGCCCTAGTCCAGTGTAACTGGTGTCATTACAAGAAGAGGGAATCTGGCCACAGACATACACAGAAGAAAGACCATGTGAGGTCACAGGGGGAAGGTGGATGTTTGCAAGACTAAGGAGAGAGGCTTCAGGAGAAACCAACCCTGCCCACACCGTGAGCTTGGACATCAAGCCTCCAGAACTTTGAGAAAATAGATTTCTGTGGTTTAAGCCACTTAGTCTGTGGTCCTTTGTTATGGCCATAAACTTATACAGGTTGGAGTGAGGCAGGGCTCAGGGAACACAGAGGGAGCTAAAGCTGAGAGGTGGCAAAAATGTAAAGTGTGTGATGGATGAGGACTGAGCATTTAAGTCACCAGTAATAGTTATAACTGGTTTTCAGAATATGCTGGAAATTTTCCTGGTACTTGAATTAACTATCTTCTAGTTTTGTGGAAAGGGGATCTCTGATGATGTTTCATTTGGTCTTAATAAGGCAAAGCTGTAGAGTCCACCTGCCAATACAGGAGATGCTGGTTCACACCCTGGATTGGGAAGATACTCTGGAGAAGGAAGTGGTAACCTACTCCAGTATTCTTGCCTGGAAAATCCCATGGACAGAGGAGGCTGGTGGGCTATAGCCCATGGAGTCTCAAAGAATCAGACACGGCTGAGCAACTAAACCACAAGAGAAAGCACCTCCATGAGAAGGGAGTTTCTCATAAATACCAGACCAGAGCTTTGTTTCTAAAGTTTGGGTTTCTTGTGTTCTGTGAGGGAAGATTCTCTTTTGCTCCTAAACTGCCATCATGTCTCCAGTAATTATTTAAGATCCAGACGGTAGGATGAAAACCAGGTGGTAGAGACTCTCTTGCTGTTTTCGTTCTCTGTTATTTTACTAGTCACATGAAGGTTATAGCAATCTTCTGTCATCCTTTTTAGCTTGGGTTGGTGGAAGTGCCGGCAGTTCCCTTAATTTTTCTTTTCTTTCTTTCTCTTCCTTTCTTCTTTTTTCCGTACTCTGCAGCTTGCAGTATCTTAGTTCCCTGACCAGGGATTGAGCCCAGCCCTTGGCAGTGAAAGTGTGGAGTTCTAACTAGTGAACTGCTAGGAAATTCCCTCTTTCTTTCTATAATAGATTGTACTTTTTTAGAACAGTTTTTAGATTTACAGGAAAATTATGAAAGCAGTACAGAAAATTCTATAAAATTGGGCTTCCCAGGTGGCGCTAGAGTGCCAATGCAGGAGACATAAGAGATGCAGGTTCAGTCCTTGGGTCAGGAAGATCCCCTGGAGAAAGAAATGGCAACCCACTCCAGTACTCTTGCCTGGGAAATTCCATGGACAGAGGAGCCTGGTGGGCTACAGTCCACGGGGTTGCAAAGAGTTGGGCACATGACTGAAGCGACTGAGCATGAGCACAGAAAATTCACATCTAACTCAGACCTAGTTTCCTGTGTTTTCAGCATCTTAGTACGGCACATTGGTCATAATTAGTTGTCCAATCTTGATACGCTAAGTCCTTATGTTATTGTTTTCCTTCGTTTTCACCTAAAGTCCCTTTTCTGTCCCAAGACCTCATCTGTAACACCGTATTACATTTGGTTCTCCTGTTTCCTTGGATTCCTCTTGGCTGTGACATTTTCTCAGGCTTTCTTTGTCTTTGATGACCTTGACAGTTTTGAGACGTACTGGTCAGGTATTTTGTAGAATATCCCTCTGTTAAGATTTGTCTGATGTTTTCTTCATGGTTACACTGGGGTTATGGGTTGCTGGAAGGAAGAGCATAGAGGTAAAATGTCATGTTCATCACATTTCCAGGGTGCCTGTATCAGCATGTCTGATGACGGCTCACGTTGGTCTGGTCACCTGGCCCAGGTGGCATTGGCCATGTTTCTCCGCTGTCTGGTATCCCGCACCATACTCTGTGAGACAAAGTCACCATGAGCAGCACTCACTCAAGGAGTGGGGACGCTGCATTTTTTAAACACAAAAACGTGTGAAGTGGTTTTGGAAGAACATGTGTGAGTGATGGGATGTTACTGAATTAGGAGGAGTGGCAAAGAAACAAAAATGAAAACAAAAAAACCTGAAAGCAGCCAACTTCAAAACATGCATTTTTGGTTTGTTTCAGAAAAAAGTACTCCTTACTGTTGCTATGAGAAGTAAGAAAATCATTTATTTGAACTTTGTAATTTGTGAAATCAAGATAGATTTCAACCTTGGCCTTTTTTTCTTGTTGATTTTAATTACGGCAAACAGTTCTTATCTGTTCCACTGTACACTAATCTGTACCACTGGGACGCCACAGCTGCTGTTGCAGCCAGAAATGGAAAGATTAAATTGGTCTGTTTTTCATCATTAATTGAAGAGTTATAGAACATTGCTTTCTTAAAGGCTGTGCCTTGACAGTTACATTTACTGGGCAGTCCAAGTTCAAGGCAAAGAAATAGAGGAAAACAATAGAATGAGAAAGACTAGAGATCTCTTCAAGAAAATTAGAGATACCAAGGGAGCATTTCATGCAAAGATGGTTACAATAAAGGATAGAAACAGTATGGACCTAACAGAAGCAGAAGATATTAAGAAGAGGTGGCAAGAATACACAGAAGAACTATACAAAAAAGATCTTAATGACCCAGATAACCACAACTGTGTGATCACTCACCTAGAGCCAGACATCCTGGAGTGCAAAGTCAAGTGGGCCCTAGGAAGCATCACTATGAACAAAACTAGTGGAGGTGATCGAATTCCAGTTTGAGCTATTTCAAATCCTAAAAGAGGGATGTGAGGGCGATCTGGTTGCGACATCTGTCACCCCATTGATCGCCAGGGTTGATTCGGCTGATCTGGCTGGCTAGGCGGGTGTCCCCTTCCTCCCTCACCGCTCCATGTGCGTCCCTCCCGAAGCTGCGCGCTCGGTCGAAGAGGACGACCATCCCCGCTAGAGGAGGACCGGTCTTCGGTCAAGGGTATACGAGTAGCTGCGCTCCCCTGCTAGAACCTCCAAACAAGCTCTCAAATCCTAAAAGAGGATGCTGTTAAAGTGCTTCACTCAATATGTCAGCAAATTTGAAAAACTCAGCAGTGGCTACAGGACTGGAAAAGGTGTTTTCATTCCAATTCCAAAGAAAGGCAGTGCCAAAGAATGTTCAAACTACCACAAAGTTGCACTCATTTCACATGCTAGCAAAGTAATGCTCAAAATTCATCAAGCCAGGCTTCAATAGTACATGAGCCGAGAATTTCCAGATGTTCAAGCTGGATTTAGAAAAGGCAGAGGAACCAGAGATCAAATTGCCAACATCCATTGGATCATAGAAAAAGCAAGAGAATTCCAGAAAAAACATCTACTTGCTTCATTGACTATGCTAAAGCCTTTGACTGTGTGGATCACAACAAACTGTGGAAAATTCTTAAAGTGATGGGAATACCAGACCATCTCACTTGCCTCCTGAGAAACCTGTATGCAGGTCAAGAAGCAAGAGTTAGAACCAGACATGGATCAAAAGGCTGGTTCCAAATAGGAAAAGGAGTATGTCAAGACTGTATATTGTTACCCTACTTATTTAACTTCTATGCAGAGTACCGGAGAAGGCAATGGCACCCCACTCCAGTACTTTTGCCTGTAACATCCCATGGACGGAGGAGCCTGGTAGGCTGCAGTCCATGGGGTCGCTAAGAGTCAGACACGACTGGGCGACTTCACTTTCACTTTTCACTTTTATGCGTTGAGAAGGAAATGGCAACCCACTCCAGTGTTCTTGCCTGGAGAATCCCATGGACGGGGGAGCCTGGTGGGCTGCCGTCTATGGGGTCGCTCAGAGTTAGACACAACTGAAGTGACTTAGCAGCAGCATGCAGAATACATCATGCAAAATGCCAGGCTGGATGAAGCACACGCTGGAATCAAGATTGCCGGGAGAAATATCAATAACCTCAGATATGCAGAAAGTGAAGAACTAAAGAGCCTCCTGATGAAGGTGAAAGAGGAGAGTGAAAAAGCTGGCTTAAAACTCAGCATTCAAAAAAACCAAGTGGCAAATAGATAAGGAAACAGTGGAAACAGTGACAGACTTTATTTTCTCGGGCTCCAAAATCACTGCAGATGGTGACTGCAGCCATGAAATTAAAAGATGCTTGCTCCTTGGAAGAAAAGTTATGACAAACCTAGACAGCATATTAAAAAGCAGAGACATTACTTTGCCAACAAAGGTCCATCTAGTCAAAACTATGGTTTTTCCAGTAGTCATGTATGGATGTGAGTGTTGAACCATAAAGAAGGTTGAGTGCTGAAGAACTGATGCTTTTGAGCTGGTGTTGGAAAAGACTCCTGAGAGTCCCTTGGACTGCAAGGAGATCTAATCAGTCCATCCTAAAGAAGATCAGTCCTGAGTGTTCACTGAAAGGACTGATGCTGAAGCTGAAGCTATAATACTTTGGCCACCTGTTGTGAAGAGCTGACTCATTAGGAAAAACCCAGATGCTGGGGAAGATTGAAGGTGGGAGGAGAAGGGGACAACAGAGGATGAGTTGGTTGGATGGCATCGCTGACTCGATGGACATGAGTTTGAGCAAGCTCTGGGAGATGGTAAAGGACAGGGAAGCCTGCCGTGCTGCAGTCCATGGGTTGTAGAGAGTCAGACATGACTGAGTGACTGAACAGCAACAACCAAGTTCATGAGAGCTTTTCATAGCCTGACCTGTCTTGGGTTGTTGTTTTTGTTGTTGTTCAGTCACCAAATTGTGTCTGACTCCTTTTGACCCCAATGGACTGCAACACATCTTTCTCCTCTGTCCTCCATTATCTCCCAGAATTTGCTCATTCATGTCCATTGAGTCTGTGGTGCTATCTAACCATCTCATCCTCTGCCACCACCTTCTGTTGCCTTCAGTCTTTGCCAACATCAGGGTCTTTTCCGATGAGTGGACTCTTCACATCAAGTGGACAAAATATTGGACCTTCACCTTCATCAGTCATTCCGATGAATATTCAGGAAGGACTTCCTGAAGAAGTCCTTTAGGACTTTAAGATTGGCTGGTTTGATCTTGCAGTCCAAGAAACTCCCGAGTCTTGTCCTGGGTTATTATTTCTATACTATTATAGACAGAGGGCCTCATTACTTCCCTCTAGTGGTCAGCTTTATAATTTTGAATTCTAGCTGGGAAAACTCAGCAAGAGAAGCTTCAAACTTACAGCAATCTTCCTTGATAATTTTCCTTCATATTTTAATATGGCTGCTAAAAGGACAAGGTGTTTGAATTTTAGAATGTCTTTTTGGATTAATTCTTAAATGAGGCAGTGTTTCCAGGAGGTAAGTAATTATAACTTGATTAAAATGTAAAGCGATGATTAGTATTCTCGGCAGAAGGTTTACCTAACCACTGTTATACTGAGAACCTCAGCGGCCATTTGATTTTAACCAGGGAATTGGGTTTGGCTTCTTGCAAGTGTTTTATCAGCACTGTAGAAGCAAGTGCGTATTCTAGATAAACTTGAAAACCACAGAGCTCTATAGGGCTAAGAGTGAGAGAGTCCTCTAGAGTATTGTTTGTCCTTCCTTCACAGATAAAATTTTATCTGCAGTGCAGGAAATGGCCTTTTTAAAAAAGAGCTCCACATTGGCATTCATTTCTTTACCATGCTTTAAAAAAGACGTGGATAGGGTCAAGGAGAAGTTGATGCATCTTTGTTTTCCTGAACAGAAGTACCTTTAGTAATGAGGTTGCCTGTCTGTCATTGCTCATCCAGCTCCACCTGATCCACTGGAACTCCACCTTGTTTGGCAGTATTGATGAGGCTGTGGGGAAGCCCCATGGAATCGCTATCATCGCTTTGTTTGTCCAGGTAAACAGTCTCCTGCTGAGATTATTACATTGTTCTATTCATCTTGCAGAAGGTTTTTGTTCTCTCTCAGTTTTACTACTTAGAAGGGACATTAAGGGCTTATACAGAGAACATTGATAGTTTAAAAATAGTTTAGAAAACTTGGGGCTTCCCTGGCAGCTCAGTGGTAAAGCATCTGCTTCCCAATGCAGGAGACACAGGTCAGTTCCTGGTCCTGGAAGATCACATATGCCTTGGACCACCTAAGCCCATGTGCCACAACTGTTGAACCTGTGCTCTAGGGCCTGGGAACAGCAACTATTGAGCCCATGTGCTGCAACTACTGAAGCCCCAGGGCCTTATAGCCTGTGCTCTATAAGAGAAGCCATGACAATGAGAGGCCTGGGACCACAACTTGAGGGTAGTCCCCACTCAGAGCAGCTAGAGAAATCTTGTGTGTAGCAACAAAGACCCAGCACAGCCAAAAATAAAGAAATTAAAAAAAAAAAAAAAAGAAAATGTGGTCTCTGTGGATCAAGTTCAGCCATACTCACTGGTAGAAAATGGTTCACTGTGTTATCAGAAATTTTCTTCAGAGTGGCATTCAGATTCTTTGGAGAAATGAATTAGAAAATGTCTCCTAAAGGCAGAGTTCATTTTATTAATGAAAAAGAATTTCAGGAAATGTTTTTGGACCCTGCCTCACTGAAAAATCTCAGAAAAGTCAATAATATAATCATGCAGTAGATTCCTTTAGCTATTTGTTATGAGTAATTTTCCTTCTAAGATGATTGGAAGAGCCTTGTAGAAAAACACTGATGAAATAAGACTGGCAAAGACCTTGGTGGATATAAAGTTTAGATATGAGCTCTTTGGTGGGCAAAGAACATTATATGCATTGAGTGAAATATACCCCTGGAGGAGGAAATGACAACTCACTCCAGTATTCTTGCCTGGAGAATCCCGTGGACAGAGGAGCCTGGTGGGCTACAGTCCATGGGGTCGCAAGTCAGACACAACTGAGCAACTAGCACACATACAGTCAAATGTACAAATTGGACCATAGAGTTTCAAAGGTAAGATTTTAATTCAGTTTTTCAGGTGACTCTTTTAAACTTTGTCGTATCATCTTCTTGATGCAATAAAAGATTTAGAGCTGAAAGAGACCCTGGAGGGGGTTCCCAGGTGGCTCAGTGGTAAAGAATCCTCCTGCCAATGCAGGACATGAAGGAAGATCCAGATTATCTGTGTGACGATGCCTTTCTCAGGAAAGAGCAATATCACAGAAACTGAGCACAGATGTGCACGGAGGAAAGAAAGGCTGATCCTGAGGGTCAGCCGAGGCAGAGAGGAAAGGATCTCATCTGGGGCCTTGCACTTAGGTCAGAGGCTGGGAAAGCGGAGACGAGGATGTCCAGGCAGTGAGGATGGATTTCCCTTTCAAGAAACTTGACTCAAAGACAGAAGGGGTGATAACCAGCGATGATGTGCACAGTGAGGTTCAGTTTGTTTCATTTTGAGATCCGAGATGGGCCTGTGTTTTTATTCTGAGCAAAAAGAGCTAGTGCAGGACTTTCCTGGTGGTCCAGTGACTAAGACTCTGCACTCCCAGTGCAGGGGCCCGAAGTTTGATCCCAGGTTGGGCAACTAAATACTGCATGCTGCAATTAAGGGTTTGCTTCCCGAAAACAAAAAAAAAAAAAGAAAAAAAGATCCCTCATGCCACAGTGAAGATCGAAGATCCTTCCTATCCCAACTAAGACCCAGTGTAGCCAAGTAAATAATTATATGTATTAAAAAAAGCTAGTGCAGATATAGTTTGAAAATACTGCAGGAAAGGAGATGATTGATGTAGAAGAGCCCCAGAGGAAGCGGGGGGTGTCGGATGAGAGTTTATGTGGATGCACTGACCCCAGACAGGAGGGGCCTCACCCTTTCTCCAAAACCGAGGGCGAGGAGGAAAGGGTGGGCACCAACAGCAAGCACTTTTAGGTGAAGAAAGACAGGAAATTAGGGGAGTTCATGCCTGATGACCTGTATTATCTCCGAGACATGCACAGCAAAATTATTTATAGAGCAGAGGAAATGTGGGTGTGCGATTGAGTTTTGAAATAGCTCAGGAGGTGAATGACAACAGACTTGACTGTCAGGGTGGGAGACCCACTTGAGGTTGGACATCACAGACAGTCTAGGACAGCGGATAGTGGGCTGGTCTCTCCATCCACCATGAGGAGCAGAGAATTCTAGCAAATTAATTGTTGCATTGGTGGGTTGCAGAGCAGTTGATTTAGGGGGCAGAGGGACTAGAGGATGGAGAAATGTCTTTCAGGGTAGGCAAGAAAGGAAAGAGATGGAGCCAAGAGGGAGCCCAGGGCTTGACTCCTTGTGATCAGTGAATAGGAAGAGAGAAAAGAGAGGAGAGAGATGGCTGGGTGGGCAGTTACAGTCAGAGGGGATGGTCTGTGGAGTTGTGGGTGTCAGAGTGAAAACAAATCCAGGGTACATTCTCAGGATTGGTTGACAGAGGTGGGATGGAGCTGAGGGACATGGACTGAGGGGTCAAGAGAGAGGCCAGGGAGGGCATAGGTCACACCCAGGGATGTTGAAGTCCTCTGGGGCGACCGCAGGAGGGAACAACTATTGGTTGTGACCAGTGGATCAGTGAGTGATAGTGGAGCAGGATAGCGTGGGAGGAGTGCGGTCCACTCAGAGGGGGCTGGCCTTGGGCTTGTGGAACAGGAGACCCATAAGAAGGTAACAGCCAGGCACTGGCCAGAGCTCTTAATCTCATCTTTGAGGGAGGCTGCACAGTGTCCACTCAAAATGCTTGGAGTGAAGACCTTGAGCAGATCCAAGGGTTTCACAGAGACCAGGAGGTGGCAGGGAGCTTGTCAAGGATGTGGCATCCTCCCATTCCAGAAGATGTGGTGGGAAGTGAGGGGATTAGCTGTAGAAGTTGAAAAATTCAGGGCTTTGCAGGGCTGAGGTTCTTGGAGAGGAAACTGACTGGCGGGCTGGAATTCTGGGCGGTGGTGAAAGATGGCGAAGGGCAGAGGCCAGAAGTTGCCTAGTTGTGGGTGGACTCTTGGCCCCAGGTTGTGTTGTCACTCACACTGTTGTAGGATTTTAGGGACTGGGCTGTGCAGAGCATCATCTATGTTTTCTTTTTGGTGGCTGTAACCTCTTCAGACAGGATTTTGACAAAGAAAGGAAGAAATGAGATGGAGCAATAGCTGGAGTTCAGAGAGGTTAGGTAAACTTGCTCAAGACTGAAAAGTGAGTCAAGGTCAGAACCCAGCATCCAATGCAAGTGACCTTGTTCCTGGGCCACTAAACTGTGTGGCTTCACAGTGTTCAGATGTGGGCTGTTCGAAGAATTATGCTCTGATCAGAGACGCACGAAGTGACGACAGAGCCCACTTGTGGGTGTAAGCATCCAAATACTACATTCTGCTTAAACCAGAACAACAGAAAGTGAAGATGTTAGTTGCTCTGTCATGTCTGACTCCTTGCAACATGGACTGTAGCCTGCCAGGCTTCTTTGTCCATGGAATTTTCCAGGCAAGAATACTGGAGTGGGCAGGCATTTCCTTCTCTAGGAGATTTTCCTGATCCAGGGATTGAACCTGGGTCTCCCACAATGCAGGCAGATTCTTTACTGTCTGAGCCACCAGTACAACAAAGGAGTCTGTTTTCCCCTGAAGGTGGATTGCAGGCATCTGCCTACAGGTCCACGCTTTGACACCAAGGAGTACATTTTGCCTAAGATACACACACACACACACACACACACACACACACACACACACACATTAACTTAAGAGAATTCATTTTCTATTTCTAGAGCCTATCTCAGGAATTGCAAACACTTGGAAAATATAATCTTGATTATTTGGAACCGATTGGCCTGTCTTAGATTGTATAAGTTTCCTGTCGTACCTCCTTCCTTTGATCCCCTTTGACCTAGTGTTTTTCCCAGTCGGTTCACAATGGAGAGAAACAGGGCATGTGAACATGGTGAAAGCTATTGTAGGTCCTTGTGGATCATTCTCCAAAAATTTATGTGCAAAAGGAAAAGCAAACCATAACAAAGATTGTTTATCTGAGGTTATAAATGGTCTCTGTTGTGACTGCCTTCCATTAGCATGGACAGAAACTGTTGAAACTTGACTGAAAAGTAGAAATGAGATTACACATATAATTTCTAAAGTTAGAGTCAAGAATACTTCACATCATATTCTTTGCAAAGTCTCAAATTCTTGGGACATTTTATGTACTGAAAATATGTAATGATATAAAATGCTTTAAAATAGAAAGCTACAAACAGCATATTCTTATTTATTCAAGAATAAATAGGTGATTATAGGATTATGTCCAATGATAATCAATAAGTGTCTCAATTTCAGTGACTTGAACAAATGAAATCACATACTTATTTTTTGGAGTTGATAATTTTTCAATATGAATACAATCTTTATACTAATGATCTAGAAATGCTAAAAGTAAAAATAGAAGGCTTTGGGCATGTGTGAATAATTCTAATTCAGAAATATCCTCGAAACTTTTATATTACAGTGTTATGTGATTTGATATATATATATAAACATAAGTATTTTTATAAATATATAAATATGTAGCACAGTGGGTAAAATCTATACCTAGCAAGGTAAATTTAGAATAGATTCTTGAAAATGCCCGGGAACATATCTAATATTTTCTTGTACTTAATTGCCTTTAGTAGATGTTGACCTATTTATTAAGAAGTAAGTCTTGTATTCCCAAGAAGGACTTTCAGGTGAACTTGAACTTCACTTCGGTTGGTTATTTTATTTACGTATTTAAATGCTTAGCAGCTATGGTTTATACTTTATACATTGCAGATCGGAAAAGAGCACGTGGGCCTGAAGGCTGTGACTGAAATCCTCCAGGATATTCAGTATAAGGTAAGTCATTCTCTAGAAGAAAATAAAAAATACTGGTTATGTAAGAGCCTTCCATGTCTATTCTCAAGCTTGGAGATTCCCTAAAAGGACTCAGACAAGCTGTTAGTCTCCTGGTTGTGGTTTATTCCAGTGGAAGGATACAGATCAAAAGTCAGCACAGTGAAAAGGTGGATGGAGCGCAGTCCTGGAGAAACCAGGTACAAGCTCTCAGACGTCCCCTCCCAGTGGAGTTGCCTGGGGGCACACCTGATTCTTCCAGCAGTGATGTCACAGCACTTATGAAGTGCTGCCAGCCAGGAAAGTTTACCTGAGCCTTGGTGTCCAGGGATTTTTACTGGGGGTCAGTTATGCCTGGGCAGTGCCTGAGGGACTGACCTCAGCTATGCTGACTCCAGCCCTCCCACCCCCAACCTGAGCAAAACCAGGCTTCCACCATAAATTACTTTGTTGGGATAAACTTATCTGGTCCAACTGGTACAGCCTGCCCAAGGCCTCAGGCTCACAGAGCCACTCTTATCAGGCGGCTTATTCCAAGGACTCAGAGACGATCTCCCAGGAGGCAGCCAAGGGCCAGGCTTGAAGACAGGACTTTTTAGGGGGATTGTGTAGGATTTGAGCAACCCAGGCCGCCTCAGTACCCCTTTCTGCCCTCTGGATATAGGAAGGTAGTATAAATGAAGGAAGTAAAAATTGTGGCGACCACACTTCAGAGTATTTATGTGAAAAGAAAAGCAGCACAAGCTCACTTAAGTCGTAAGATGATACCTCCCAGGGAAGGCGACTTAGGGTGATTTGCCCCAGTGGCTCAGCAGGTAAAGAGTCCTTCTGCAATACAGGAGACACAGGAGAGCCAGGTTTGATCCTGGGTCAGGAAAATCTGGAGAAGGAATTGGCGACCCACTCCAGTATTCTGGAGTCCATGGGGTTGCAAAGAGTTGAACCTGACTAAGCAACTGAACATGTACATACTGTGCTACCAAGAAGGTTAGGAACTGAGAGCAGAGTTTCAGGAGGAAAGTCATTTTTAAAGAATCCCTGGGTCAAGGCCCACATCTCTTCTCCAGGAGCAGCAAAGGCAGTGACGAAGAGCAGACAGACACTCGACGGACAATTTTAAGTTTCACACCAGGAATTATAGGGAAATTCCTAAGCTGTGGCCACAGCAAAAATAGTTACAGACTCAGAGCAGGAACGTCTTGTTGGAACCAAGCCCTGTCACTGCAGTGAGAAGACAGATTGACACACCCACAAACCTATGGGGTCTGGCATTCAGAAAAGACTTCAGGGCTTTCCCTGGTGGGTTCAATGATTAAAGATCCATGCTTCCACTGCAAGGGGCATGGGTTTGATCCCTGGTCAGGGAAGTAAGATCCCACATGTGCAGTGTGGCCAAAAAGAAAGGACTTCAACCTTGATTTTTAGTGCATATAAATGTTTTTATTCTAAAATTTTGTGTTAACGTGGGGTACATTATTGTCTTTTTTTTCAGGGGAAGTCCAAAACAATACCCTGCTTTAATCCTAACACTTTATTACCAGGTAAGCATTTATTTGGTTGCATAGGGTGAATTGTAACTGTGGCTATGACTGCATTGTTTTTCTCAGAATATACACAATTGTATCTTACGAGTTAGTAAGCTTTCTTTATAATTAATATTCTTTGTAGTTGTTACCAGTTTCAGATTGTTCTAAACTTGGGAGTAAACTTTTTGAGATAATAAACATTTTACCACTGAGCTTCCCTGGTGGCTCAGACAGTAAAGAATCCACCTGCAGTGCAGGAGATTAGGGTTTGATCCTTGAGTCAGAAAGAGCCCCTGGAGAAGGGAATGGCAACCCACTCCAGTATTCTTGCCTGGAGAATTCCGTGGACAGAGGAACCTGGTGGGGTACAGTCCATGAGGTCGTAAAGAGTTGGACACAATTGAGCACAAACACACACAGACACAAATCTAGTATAGTATATCAAGTGTTTATATATATAGTTTATATAACCATATTTAAATATGTGTAGGAATTCGTTGATACAAAATCACTATAAATAATAGAGGATACATCATGTTGTCTATTGATTGGTTTCTTCATATGGTTAATTTAAAAATATATATGTGAGGCTCCAGTTTAAAAATGACATCCGTCTGAGACATGTTATCTGGACAGTTTGTAATTTTGAAAATGATTGTTGGACTCTTCCAAATTATTTTTCATTAACCCACCTTTCCGTGACTGGTCCATGTGGTGGCACAGACCCCCTGCTGCGTGATTACTGGGTCTATGAAGGCTCTCTCACCATCCCGCCCTGCAGCGAAGGTGTGACCTGGATATTATTTCGATACCCTCTGACGATATCCCAGCTACAGGTGAGAGGAGGGCTTTAACCGTCCAGGACGAAGTTTTGCATTAAAGGGTAAATTTTCTCTCTGTAAAAGGGAAATGTCTGTTTCATGTTCTTGCTCCTTTCGGCTCAATTAGATCAGTCATATCTCTTCAGATAAAGTTAAATGTCTAGAGCCAGTGAAAGCAGTTGAAAGGTCAAGGATGAACAAAACCCAGCTTCCATTTACCATCTGTACTTTAAAAGTCAGTTTTTATAGAGTAAATAGAAGTCAGGGAAATACCCAAACTGTTCATTAGTCTAGTTACTGCTTCATGTGGGATTTCTCAGGTATTGGAGAGGAGAAAGTTCTTGGAGGTGAGGTGAGAACACCGGATATTTCTGTAAGCCACACTTGGGCTTTGTAATAGCTCTTTCTTGGCTTGGACAGGAAAATTCTGTATGGAGAGGGTGGGGGACCTAGAAAGAATGCCCTGTAAAGTTCTGGATTATTCTCTAGCCCACTTTTGGTTTGCCGTCTCCCACCTTGGGTGCAGCATAGGTGCTCTAGATGCTAATGCAGTGTGTGAGGCACCAAGGTGAACTGTCACTGGGATGTTACTGGTGGGGCAGGATGCAAGGTCACTACAATGTGTTTAAATATTGATTTTGATGTTATTAGTATCATAATATTTGATACTAACTGTAGCATTTGTTAACACTAAGAAGACAGCATTATTAATGATCAATCTCAAAAGACTTAGGCAATATGCTAAACAAATAAGCTGAGTTTCCTTTAGAAATTCTTACAAACTTTTATTATACCCCTTATATTTTATAACAAGTTCAAGTTTACTCACTATTCAGAAAAGCTTTCTTTTGTTTGTCCTTAAATCTTTAAAACACCTCTTTCAGCTTTGAACAGTTTCTTCTTATTTCTCTTTTTCTGAGGATTAATTTTAAAAGATACCCATTCAGCATCTTCATTGTTTCATTATTTTAGAAACTTTGATCACACCGCCTTTGGTCTTTCCTGTTTTTAATATGACAAATCCCAATTCCTTTATCTATTCAGTCATTTTTTTTTTTCTTATGAGAAACTATTCCTGAGTGCCAACCAGACACAGAGGATTCAGAGATTAAAAAACAGTTTTTATTCTTAAAAAGTTCACTGTGGAGTTGGGGAGGCAGATGTTCATACAAGCAACTATGTTGTGTCATAAGTAAGGAGCTCTGGAAACACATAGGACCAAAACCCAGTTCAGACTGGGAGGTCCAGGGAACAACTCCTGAAAAATATTAGGAGTTAGTCTATTAAAGGAAAGGGAAGAAATTAGAAATTTGAGTTGAATGTTAAAAATAGAGATTTGGACTAATGAGATATAGATGGAATTTAATAGCAAAGATGGTAGCTGCTGTGACAGATATACCCCAAAACTCCCCCAAACTGGAGACTTCCCTGGTTGGAGAGCTAAGATCCCACATGTTTCAGGGCCAAAAAAAAAACAAAAAAAAAAAACCACATAAAACAGAAGCAATATTGTAACAAATTCAATAAAGATTTTAAAAATGGTCCACATCACAAAAATCTTAAAAATTTTTCAGTGACTTATCACAGTAAGAATTTATTTCCTTTACACTCATAAAATCCAACAGATGTATTTTTGCTGTGTAGCCACTCAGGAAAAGGGGTTGCAAGGCACTTTGCCATCTTTAATACCTCTCTTCTCTTAGGTGTGGGCATATAGTGAGCAGGAGGGGAGAGCGTGTGGAGGATCTGAAGGGAGACTGCTTTCTAAAGACTAGACTTAAAAATGGAGAACAGCATTTATGCTTCCATTCTATTGGCTGGAACTCAGCACATGGCCACACCTGGTTGTAGGGGAAGCTGAGAAGTGAATTCTAGCTTCATGTCCAGGAAAAAGAAATGGATTTGATGATCTGTTCAGCTCAAGTTGAGAAAGAGACAGGATAGCCCAGCTGAATGCAAAACCTCAGTGCAGGTGGAGGAGACAGGGAGTCAAGGGCTTGCCCATGGGCCCTGGGGACAACCAGGAGGGAGTGATGTCCTGGGATCCAGGACAGGAGAGAGGATTTCCAAGTTGTGGAGAAGGGAGGTGAACAGTGACAAATGCTACAGAGAATCTAAATGAGATGCATGCAGCTCATCCAGGTAGAAAATACAGTAAGTCCCCTACACACGAAGCTTTAAGTTGTGAACTTTCAAGATGCGAACATACCACTGTATGCCAGCAGTTGTGCTGTGCTACTGTACTTTTCAAGGTACTGTACTGTAAGGTTAAAAATGTTTTCCTTTTTGTGTTTGTGTATGTATTGTTTCCATGAAAAGTATTATACACCTATTACAGAGCAGTACTATATAGCCAGTTGTATTAGTTGGGTACCTAGCCTAACTTTGTAGGACTTACAAACAAACTGGACTTAGCACCATGCTCTTGGAACAGAACTCTTTCCTATGTAGGGAACTTACTGTAACTACGCCTTATAAACACGTGCCCGGGGGGCCACTGCTCTGTTCCCACTCTTCACTCTTTTTTTAAAGTTAATTTCACTTATTTATTATTTTTGTCTGTGATGGGTCTTTGTTGCTATACATGGGCTTTCTCTAGTTGTGGTGCAAGGGCTTCTCATTGCAATGGCATCTTTCGTTGCAGAGCACAGGCTCTAGGGTGCATGGGTTTCAGTAGTTGCTGCATGTGGGCCCAGTAGTTCTGGCTCTTAGGCTCTAGAGTTGAGGCACTGTAGTTGTGGTTCATGGACTTAGTTGCCTCTCGGCATGTGAGATCTTCCCAGACCAGGGATAAAACCCGTGTCCCCTGCATTGGCAGGCAGATTCTTATCCACAGCCAGGGAAGTCTTCACCCTTGACTCTTGTTTCTTGCCCCGGTGTGTTCACTGGTGGATCTTGGTGCTTCTCTGTTGCTGAGCTTTGGCTTATGTTCTCCAGGATCATTCCTCCACCGTCCCTTTCTTTATGCTGCTCTGGCTGCTCTAGGTCCACACCCCAGCCCATCCAGCCAGTGTGCCATTGAGAAAGCCATCATCTCTTTTCAGAGTTGCCATCATGCAAGAAAAGATTCATGAACAGGGACTGTCATTGCCAGTTAACTGAATCATTAACTGAAGTGAGATGTTTCTGTGGAGCATTGAGCTGAAAGGGACCCAGGATAAGAGTTTCAACTGCGTTAGTCACAGTGGGGTGGGGTCAGACCGGCAGAGGAAGCAGAAGCAGCTCAGGGTCTGCAGTCACATTTGTTCAGCAGTTTAGGGGCAATTTTCTAAAAATAGGTCAAATCTTTAATGAAAAAATAAAGTTTTCCTCTATAACCACAATAAATGTCTATTTGTTGAAAGTCAGCTTGAATGAACCTGGCTGAGCCACAGAAAATTCTCGATTCCACTTAGAATTCCACAAAGGATTCTCTCGCTAGCACAGTATTGGGGATGTTAACCAACAGTCTGTAATGTGATGATTTACTTCCACCTCATCCAGTAAATTATGCAACAACCCAGAGACAACTCATCATGCCTTTTGGTCTCGCAGGCTTCAAAGGGAACCTTGTTTTGTACCATCCCCTTGAGTGAGGCCAGTGACAAAGTCTAACCCTAACTCACTAAGTCGTGGTCCTCAATGATTGGGAAATAAGCTGTGTCTTCCTCAAAGGGAGCCAAAGCCAAAGGAATGTGTATTTGAAGAAATAATTTCAATTGCTCTTGGAAATGGATAACTTTCCAGTTAGCTTTTCAAGAAAAGAAGATGTAGGTGCCGTTAGTGCAGAGCTCCATCGCAGCATCTGTTCAGGGAGCAGGAGTGTGGAAATGGACACACACACACACTCACATGTACATTAAATTGCAATGTAGAGTGATTTAGGGAAAATAGTTGTAATCTTAGGAGAAAATGAATCAGTCTGTCCTTGATTTGAATGTTTCACTGTTGCTGCTCGTATAGTTCCAGAGAAAGCAGAGTCCAAAATAGAAAAAGGTCCAGAGACAGCAGTAAAAAGGAGAGGAACTAAAGGGCAAAGGTGTGATTCTAGAATCAAAACCAAGAATTGTGGAGCCTCACCTTGTTGTACTTGAAGAGGAGCAGAGAAACATAGAGACAGAGGCACAGAGAGGACTGATATAGAAAATGACAAAAGGAATAGCAAATGGGAGGTAGATGGCTACTAAGTTGATTATATTGAGAAACAAAATTTTGCATTGAAGAAATAGTGTGTCCTCTTATAGAGGTAACATATGTAACTAAGTAGCTGGGTGTTATGGGCTTCCCTGGTGGCTCAATGTTGAAGAATCTGCCTGCCAATGCAGGAGATCCGGGTTCCATCCTCTGCCTGCTAGTCCAGGAGGAGGAGTCGGTGCCTATAGTGTAGTACTGACAGCTGAGCCCGTCGTGAACCATTTACATCTTCCTGAGCACTAGAATCCTGGTGTCTGGGACTGGGAGCCCCTGATTAGTTGGTTGACTTTCTCGTGTTGTTCTGGTTAGCAGACTCTATGCTGTGGGAGGAAACCCACACAATTGGATGGATTTGGATAAGTGTAATTTAAAACATTTTAAAAAGTAATCTGTAACTACTGTCACTGGCCTGCCAATGCAGGAGACATGGGTTCGATCCCTGGGTTGGGAAGAGCCTCTGGAGAAAGAAATGGCAACCCATTCCATTATTCTTACCTGGAGAATCCCATGGACAGAGGAGCCTGGTGGCCTATAGTCCATGGGGTTGCAAAGAGTTGGACATGAGTTAGCGAGTAAACAACAACAGCAATTCATGTATTATTATGAATTTCCTGCTGATAAAGGAAAATAAGATGAGACTTTTATGTGTTAGTTTAACATGATGTGTCTTTTAACATGATGACACATGAGATGTAAATCAAAAAAGTCTATTACAAAATGTGCATAGGACCCCAGGATTACTAAAAGTAATGTGTGCCAAACTTCAGACCTTAGAAATTAGCCTATTAACTGCTCTTATGAAGAAGGCAGTTTTAAAGCTGAACTTTGAGTGAATCATCAAGGTCAGATGTCAGTGAAGGTTGGAATGAACGTCTTAGACCAATGCGCAGGCCACCCAGTTCAGGGAACAGTGGCCTCTCAGCTTTCTACCTTCACGGGTGAGGACATGTCTCCCAAGTGTTAAATCTCTCTCCTCTCCATCTCTTTCTTTTAAATTGGCTGAACACAAATACCATGTTTAAGTAGAGGAGCATTAAAAATCTATGAACTCGTCCGTACTGGTTGATAATGATGGCCCCTGTATGGCCCTGACATTTGAATTTAGCTGAAGACTTTTATCTCGGAATATTATTCTGCTCCTTTCTCACTCTGTCTTGTTTTGGTGTGAATAACAGAGTGCGCACTGGAAACCATTTGAAGTGACTAAAGGGTTCTGAGGGGTGGTTACTTTAGAAAAATTGGCATTTCAGAGAGATGTGTTTTTTCCCTTATCTTTGTTGATGTTTGAAGTCTTCAAAGCATCACTCTGATCAGAGAAAAACATTTCTTGTGAAGCAGTTCTCTCTGAGAAGGCGGTGATTGGAGACTGGCCGGCTGTTGACTCAGATCTTCTCTTCTAGAAGTCGTTTTCACAGAAGGTGTTTCAGGCTGAGGCCTGGGGCTTGAAAGATTTAGCTTCAGTTCAGAATACGTAAATATAAAGTTAACTCAGCTTTGCAATAAGCTTCAGAGTCAATAAGAAATGGAGAATTTCTTGAAATACACTGAGATAGTCAAGCTTTGAGTCCACAGTGCTCGTTGGTGACCCCGTCCTGGGTTTATAGGTTCTGGTTGCAGCTCTTACATATGATCACACATAGCGGGAATAGGAGGAAAGAGACCCTTCTGTTTTCTCAGCCAGTTGGTTTATTATTTCTAGTCTCCTTTTTTTGCATACAAAATTGTAGCTAAATAATCATCTCAAAATGCTGAAGGTTGGACTTCAGAAGTCATGTGGTTATTTATGAACATTCTCTGTGTGCTTGGAACTAGGCTGAGTGTTTCCATGAATGATCTTATTTACCTCCTATCAACCCTGAAATACTGTTATCATTATCATCTCTGTTATTCACAGGTGGAAATTGAACTTAAAAAGGCAGAGCAGTTGGGTTGTTTGGGTCTTGGGTAGCAGAGACTGGACAAGAACCAGCCTTTGGATGCAGTATGTGTCCTTGACCTTCATCTTCCTTTTGAAAAATCATAGGCTTCTCTGACTAGGAAGGTTCCCTTTCACTCCACTCTTAGGGAAAACTAAGAAAAACGTACCTCACAAATAATTAAAAGGAATTCTCATGAAGACTTGGCTCTAGACATTTTTCAGGTGCAACAAGCAATATGAGTGCTGCCATATTCCCTCCTGTAAACCCCTGAGAAGGTCTAGTGAGAAACCATTATATAGATTAAACAGCTTATGGCTTATATGACTGGCACTTCTATATAAAAACAGCATGTAGATGTTATTTTAAAAAACAGGAAAATTCTAATAGGATCAGGGTTAACCCATTTAGGGAAATCAAACAGTATTTGAAGACATAGGAAGATAGAACTTGAAAGTCAAATTCCTTTCCTTTTTATAATTCTATTTATTTATTCATGGTTGTGCTGGGTCTTTGCTGTGCAGGCTTTTCTCGAGTTGCAGCAAGCAGGGGCTGCTCTTCATTGCAGTGCAAGGGCTTCTCATTGTGGTGGCTTCTGTTGCTGCATAGCACAGGCTCTCGGGTGCGCTGGCTTCAGTGGTTTCGGTTTCTGAGCTCTAGCACACAGGTTTGGTAGTTGTGGCACATGGGATTAGTTGTTCTGTGGCATGTGGGATCTTCCTGAACCAGGGATAGAACCCGTGTCTCCTGCATTGGCAGGCAGATTCTTTACTGCTGAGCCACCAAGGAAGCCCAGGAAGTCATATCTCTAACTTGGATTCTGATCTAGCAAGCCATTTAGTTCTTCCCAGCTCTGATTTCCAGTTCATATGTGAGTGGATTGAATTAGAATCTTATGAGATTCGACTCTTCTGGAGTCAGGGAACCTCTTCTTAGGAGAATGCACCGGTGAAATTTTATAGGAGTCCCATGAATCTTCTAAAGTCTGGGAATTTCTAGATTTTTATTAGAACCATGAATTAGTTAATATCCTGTGGATGTTTCCCCTCATGATTGGGTTTAGTCTGTGGCAGTGCTGTGTGAACCTTTGTGGATAGAAGCCTCTGATTCACAGATGGTGATGTTTTTGTCGATTGATGCTGTTTAGGTCACATTTGCTCAATGTCCTGGGATATATGCTGGCTATAGGGTGTACTGATGACCAGAATTTCTGAAGAGGTGGCTGTGGAACTGGGAATGTGGCACGTGGCCTTGGAATTGTCAGACCTAGATTATCTGGAATCTTCCTTAACCTGCTTGGCCTCAGTTTCTCCTTTTGTGTAAAGAATGAAGAATGTCTCATGTGATTTTATGTGGCATTTAAAGGAAATAACAGATGATTTGACAAAGGTAAATCAACTGCTAGATGGCAGTGAGCTTCGCGAAAGCTCATCACGTGTTTGCTTGTTGCTCAAACACTTCCAGTGGGTGGTGTCTGGCAGACTATGAGTTCTCAGGAGGTATAACCTGGCCAGTTAGGGAGAGTGCAGTGCAGCTGATGGGAATGGTCCCTTGGAACTGTGGCAACCAGTAGTGTGTAACTGGAAACCACAGGATCTAGGGAGGCTGCCTGAGAAGGGAGATAAACTTGAAAATCACTGTTGCCACAGGAAGAAGATGGGCTTAAACTTTTGAAAAATCAGAGGCATTCTTTGCTCTTCGGAGGGCTCAACAAGCAGCAAAGGGCGTTTTTTGATGGAAAAGCCTCCATCTATTATATTTAACATATAATCGGTGTTAGCAGCAGTAACACCATGATTCATTATAGAGATACACTTGGGAAGCACTTCAGAACATTTCTTCATTTGTTTACTTTTTCTTATTGTGTTATGACAGACATAGAAGTTTCCTTTTTATTTTCCTTTAGGTATTACAGATTATCTCCTTTTTATTTTTATCTTTTTTATTTTTGGCCGCAACAAGCAGCATGTGGGGATCTTAGTTCCCCTACCATAGATAGAACCAGTGACCCCTGTGTTGGAAGCATTGAATTTTAACCACTGGACCGCTAGACATGTCCCCGTAAGAGGTATCTGAGAGAGGTGTATATCATTTTTGCATGAGCAGATCCAGCAGGTTTTGATGGTTGTTTGGGTTTATCTGGAAGCCTTCGTATCTCGACTTCTGTTGTCTTCTTTCCTCTTGTAGAGGTTGTGTCTAATGTCTTAGCTCTGGAAGAATGAACACAGTTTTTCTCTTTTTCGAAGTTTAATTTTCTCTTTTTAAATGCCTGTAATTTAAGCATATTTTAAGTCATTGATGAGATTCCCATCTAGTTCGTGGCCGGTCGACAATTAATCTGCTTTGTTCTGCTTTTATTTTCAGATTGAAGAATTTCGAAGGCTGAGGACACACGTGAAGGGGGCAGAGCTCGTGGAGGGCTGTGATGGGATTTTGGGAGACAATTTTAGACCCACTCAGCCGCTCAGTGACAGAGTCATTAGAGCTGCGTTTCAGTAGCCAAAGAAAACAGGAGCTGATGTGTCTTCATCTGGGTACGTACGGATTAAGTGAGGAAAACAGGCACACAGTTGAGCCTGCACGTGAAAGCAGCTCTCATGATGAACCTGTTAATTTCACAGTGTGAATGCACTTCATTGAAATTTAGGACACATTCTCAGGCCCTATTCATTACAAGCCAGGTGGTTTGTAAAAATTTCATGCCCTATTAGGGAAAAATCTACATTCCTTATGTTTTCCCAGCAGTGCAGCCTTTCATTCTATTGATAAGTTTTGCTTTAATGTCAGCTTTCATAAGGGGAGGCGCCTGAGGCAGGATAATGGTGACACGCAAGTACTTCTTTGGTACTTTGCTGTGTTGTCGTAGCTTGAAACTGCATCTGTATCTCCTGGTGATTGGGGAACATGAAGAAAGGGACTGGAAGTTGTTGAGCCTCAAAGCTGGCCACTTGTTCAGTGCAGGTTTGGTCATCTTGCTTATTGGGATAGGTAGTGAGGGTAGATCGGGCCAGAGTGATAATACTTACCCTATGGAAGTGATTTTATTCAAGAAGCACTTGTTGATTATATTAATGCAGTATGTTTGTTTTTTTTTTTTTTTACTGATGGAAACATAATCTATACATTTTAATATATTGGATTCAATGTATGTGTTACTTACCCTTAAGGAGCTAACAAAATAAACATCACAAACAAGGAAAATATAAAATATATATAAACGCCTGTGTACTGGGTTACTTCTTCACCTTGTAGATTGCCCATGGTCACATACCTTGGTCAGTGTGTTGCTATGAAACCGCTGCTTCCCATGAGAGGAAAGTGTCTCTTGGAACAGTTTCCTAGGAGTCAGGACAGAGCTCTGACTGTTTAGTGGTCTGTTGGGAGTATGTCCTCTCAACCTGTGTCAGCGGTCCAGTGGATGAGGGAGTCACAGAGGAACTGAAATCTCTGGCCTCAAGGAGCTCACAGTGTAGGACTTCCTTGGTGGTCCAGTGGCTAAGACTTACCTTCCTGGAAGAGTGTGTGGAGTCGCTCCTGGTCAGGGAGCTAAAACCCCACATTCCTCATGGCCAAAATAACAAAGTGTAAAACAGAGGCAATATTGTAACAAATTCAATAAAGACTTCAAAAATTGTCCGCATCAAAAAATATTTAAAAAAAACAAAGCTTAAGCCTGAGATGGTGAGCAGGACAATGTAAAAACACTTCGAAAGTACAGTTACAAATTATAATAAATTCCATGAATGAGAAGAACAAAAAAGTGGAGTGGAGCAGATTTTGGCCAGAGGGAATATCTTTGCAAAGACCCTCAAGGGTCCCCTCCCTGTGGGGATGGTAATACTTTGATGTGCTGAAATACCTGAAAGAAGCCCTCTGAGTCTGGGGTGTGGAGATGAAAGGGAGAGTCAGGTTGGGCCCTGTCTTCAAGGGCCTTGTCAGCTGAGTAGACGTCTTTATTTCATTGTCAATGGCTTGACATCTAAGGGTTCTCAGGGGAGTGGCCTGATCCCTGTATGTTCTCAGGAGAGCACAGTGGCTGGAGAATGAATGGACTGGATTACTGTGGGCCAGGCTGGGGGAGTAGAAAGGTATTTTAGAAGTCCATTGGGTAACCAAGGTGCAAGGCATGGAGGCTTGGGTACCAGACTAGGAACAGTGTGGACGGAGAGAGGTTTACATTTGTGAAACAGTCCTTGAAAGTGATATCTAGGGGTAAGTTGGATGTGAGTGAGAGGAGATGGGATTATCAATGATAACAGCTGGGGTTTGGGGCTTTAGAAACTGTGTAGGCAGAATGACAACAGGGAAGCTGGAGGAGGTTCTGTCTGAGATGGAGAGAGAGAACAGAGAGTGGCTTGTCAATCACAACAGTGGGTGGACCCGTCATGAAGGAAGCTGGAATTTCAAGACTGGAGATCAGAAAAGAGGTCTGAACAGAATGTGGGAGTTGTGGGTGTAGATTATGTGTGTCTGCATGTGTGTGTACATATAATGTTCTAATAATACATGGGGATGACCTCACGTGTTCATAAAACCTTATGTGTTGCTTTATGACAAGTTAACCAAAGCACCGGGAAGTTAGGTCATTTGCCCCAAGTTGTTGAGCAGTGGAAGTGGAAGCTGGACTCAGGCAGCCTGATTGACAGATCCCTTTGTCATACGCACTAAGGGTCAGAGGTCAGGGAGCATCTCCACACTCAGGCCCTCAGGATAGCAGGAGGATGAGGGATATAGGTTGCAGTGGGCAGAAGCGGAGTTTGAAGGGAGGAGGTAGAGATACCTTGTGATGACCGCAGCTTCCCACTAGCTATCTATTTTACTCATGGTAGTGTATATATGGGGCTTCCCTGGTCACTCAGCAGTAAAGAAGCTGCCTGTAGCAAGAGACCCGGGTTCAATCCATGAGTCGGGAAGATCCCCTGGAGCAGGACACTCCTCCAGTATTCTCATACGTACAGTATTCAGTATGGAGTAGAGTATACCCGCTCCAGTATTTCCTGGAGAATGCCATGGACAGAGAAGCCTTGTGGGCTACAGTCCATGGGGTCACACAGTTGGACACAACTGAAGTGACTAAGCAGCAGCAGCAGCGGTGTTTATATGTCAGTGCTCCTCTCTCAATTCATCCCACCCCCTCCTTCCCTTGATGTGTCCACACATTCATTCTCTAAGTCTGCATCTCTATTCCTGACCTGCAAATAGATTCATCTGTACCATTTTTCTAGATTCCACATATATGCATTAATATATTTGTTTTTCTCCTTCTGACTTTACTCTGTATGACCATCTCTTGGTCTGTCTATATCTCTACAGATGACCCAGTTTTGTTCCAAATGAAGGCTTTTTTTTTTAAACAAAAGAAGTACTGGAACTTTCTATCTGGGGCAGCGGGGAATGAGCCAGTAGGTGGGCAAGGCTGAAGATGCTGTTTCTCGAGGGGCTAATCCTAGCAGTGAAATCTCTGAAAACTTGCCAGGGGATGGAATTCTAAGCACAAGTGGAGGCTGACTTTTGTTATGGGAATGGACACTTTCCATGCGGTCAGAGGAAGGAAGGAGATGGTGGTTTTTAGGCAGCGTTTCATGACTTGCTTTACTGTTTAAGGGGGATTGGGGAAGAGCTGGGGGTGGGGGAGGGAAGCTGGAAGAAGTTGGGAGCAGAGGGTGCAGGCAGGACTCATCGGAGGGCAGGCAGAGAGGCACAGTGAGGCTGGTGAACAAGAGTTTATGAATTTATCCAGTGTAGGTTTGGTATACTCTTCTGTGAATATCAGTAACTATAAATGACCCTTTTTATTGGCTTGAGTTTTTGATCCGTATCTTGCCCTCCATGCAAATTGCCTCTCTAAATATCTAAATAACCATCCCTATGTTATCTCTGTCTTACACACACACATACACCCTTAAATGTTTATGAGGAAATTGCATATATTTCAGATACATATGTTTCATATTCATTATATGATAGGAAGACAATGGGTAATTCTCAAAGTCTTCAGTTAATTACAGTATAGATATTTTAAGAGAGAGGATGGATTGCTATACTTGTCTTGGTGGCTGAGATTCCTGAAAGGGGGTCATTTTTCCTCAGATTCCTAAGAATGGTGCAGAAATTCTCTCAAAGATGAATTCACTTCTGACTGTATCCTTTCATGAATACATTTTTGATCCTTTTATCTTGAAATGTGTAATACAAATCTCCTCACACTTCTACATAAAAATTATATTGGGAAATCAGACTTATGGATGTGGGCTTTTTATTTGATATTTAATAATGCCCTAAGGCAGGTAATTCAAATTTTTATTAAAGTGAAATGATTTGACAGTCAGACTTTGAATTTAATGCATGAATGTTTCATTTAAGCTCTTGGAACTGAGAAGGAAAAAAACTTTTTTTCTGATAGCTTTCTAAAAAATTGTTCAAAATAATTCAGATTTATTTTAGCTGTGCTTTACTAAAATAACTTTAGTTTTGGGATTTAAAATGACATTCATTTTTACATGACATGTCTAGACATCTGGAGGGTTTTGATAACCGAGACTTATTATTCCCATGAATTACCTGGGACTTTTTATATTTCCATTTAAGAAGTATGAACTATGGTTTTGTACTTGTTTAAAGAGTTCACATATAACTCATCCAGATACAAGGCTAGTTCAGATTTCTGGGAGCCAATTTACCCATCGAACTTTATAGGTGTAGGAGAACCAAACCTTAATAACAACAAACAAAAAATAAGACCAAGCTTTCTGGCCAGTTTCTTTGCTGCCTTTGGCATAATAATGTGACTTCAATGAACCAGAAAGGGTCTCTGCCCAAAAGGAGGGTAAATTTGACACAGGGATCTTTCAGAAATACTACTTTTTTCTTCTTCCTTTCTTTTGTTTCCTGATCTATTGGGAACACACTTATCATTTCCCCTTTTAAGGGAGGGAAAGGAGATTATCTAGAATTTTTTGACATTGGTTTTTACAGAAAATGATTATGATTAGCTATAGTTACTGCAAACATGTGTGCACTTTAACAATATTTGAGTCACAGGAGATTCAGGCAAATATATGAACAGTCAGAATAGCTTTCTAAAAATTGGCTCATATTTAATGAAACAAACAGGCAAGTAATTATTTCTTTGGAAGGTTAGTATTATAGTATTTGATGCTACCTGTGACATTTATTACATCTAAGAAGACGATGTTATAAATTGCAAAAGTAAACATGGGGAAGAGTTCAGTACAGTCTGAATGTGACTTCAGACTCTTATAATAATATGGATACTAACCTTCGAATGAAATAATTATTTGCCTGTTTATTTCATTAAATATTAGCCAATTATTAGAAAGCTATTCTGTTTAAAAGTTTGCCTGTTTCCCCTGTGACTCAGTTTAATTGTTAAGCAGCACACATGTTTACAGTAACTATAGTTAGTTATAATTATTTTCTATAAAAACCAATGCTGCAGAACTCTAAATAAGGGGAAACTATAAGTGTGCTCCAAATAGATTAGAAAAAAAAAACAAAAAAAGGAAGAAAAGAAAAGATAAGTAAGTATCTCTGAATGATTCTTGTGTCAAACTTCATATTTGGGCAGAGACCCTTTCTGGGTCTTTGAAGTCACATTCAGACTGTACTGAATTCTTCTCCATGTATACTTTTGCAGTTAATAATGTTGTCTTCTTAAGTTTAATAAATGCTATAGCTAGCATCAATTTTGTATCAGTTTTCTTTTATAACCTGACAAAGTTGGAGGTTAGAAAAGGCCAAGCCATTACGGAAAAGGAGGGGCTGTGTGGGGAAGGGATAATGTCAACTCTGAATGACCAAGTAGGCAAAAGCTATTATCCTTCCAGGATAAATGGAAAGCTCAGAGCCATATTTTTAGTCAGTAGAACTTGGACTTGACTCACTCTAATAATTTAATATGATATACAGCATTAGGGTGAGAAATGAGAGCCCGATGGATATAGCTGTTTTCTGTTTACTGTATCATATAGAATTGTCCAAAAATGAATGGATTTCCTATAGGACTTCAAAATGATTTCAAGAAAAGTCCAAAATACCAAGGGTGCTCAACCCATCTATTATGTGTTGATTGTATGATATAAAAGTTGTTATTAACCCAAGAATGAAAAATGTCAAAGCTGTATAGACATTTCTTCAAGATGACCAAAGAAGTAAAATAATCCTTACTTCCATTATCTGTCTCTTTTTTGTGTGTATTGAAATGTTAGTAGTTTATTGAGGGTAAAATTGTTGAATGATTTATCCCTCCCCCCTTCACTTAAATTTAAACAAAATTGTATTTGGGAAGAAGAAAAGAAAATATTTTGCAGTCATGGGTCAGCTTTTATGTTGAACATTAATATGTTATGATACCTTAAGTATAGTAGATTTCATTATTTTAAACTTCATATATTTTCCATAAGAAAGACACTGAGACCAGGTTTATCTCACCTAAACATGTTGTATTGTGTCTCTTTCCTCATGGATACTCGTTATTGGTATTTCCTCAAATCAATTTTTAAATTTTATTTTTCCAGTTTGGGGCTTATTAAGAAAAAAAAGCATTCATTTCATTTTCCACCTCATTTATTGTCAGTTCTTTCTAGTTCTTCTTTTCCATGATGAAGTTCATAGAGACTTTGCTGTTGTTCAGTCGCTCAGTCATGTCTGACTCTTTGCAACCCCATGGACTGCAGCATGCCAGGCTTCCCTGTCCTTCACCGTCTCCCTGAGCTTGCTCAAATTCATGTCCATTGAATTGGTGATGCCATTCAACCATCTCATCCTCTATCGACCCCTCTGTCATTGAGACTTAAGAAAGCATATTTTGTCATAGACCCAGGGAACTATGAAGACCCAGCACATAAAGGGACCTTCCTGGAGGGCACTTGCTGTTGGAGTCCTCATGGTTCAGCCTAGGTGGCCTCCTCTCTTTGTAGGTGAATCACCTACATCCACAGCCTCTGTTACCACCAAATGCAAATAACCCTCATTTGTATGCCTGCACCAGGTCTCTCTGTTAAGCTCTGGAATTGGATGCCCAACTGTTTGCATGACTTTTCTTCTGCATGTGCCAAAGACCTATATACTGAGTCTCAGATTCAGTATATAAAAGATTGAATTTATAATCTTCCTTTTTAAAAAAAAAAATTCTTTTGTTGCTGTTCAAATTCACTTGAGAGTTGGACTATAAAGAAAGTTAAGTGCAGAAGAATTGATGCTTTTGAACTGTGATGTTGGAGAAGACTCTTCAGAGTCCCTTGGACTGCAAGGAGATCCAACCAGTCCATCCTAAAGGAGATCAGTCCTGGGTGTTCATTGGAAGGACTGATGTTGAAGCTGAAACTCCAATACTTTGGCCACCTGAGTCAAAGAGCTGACTCATTTGAAAAGACCCTAATGCTGGGTAGGATTGGGGGTAGGAGGAGAAGTGGACGACAGAGGATGAGATGGTTGGATGGCATCATCGACTTGATGGACATGGGTTTGGGTGGACTCTGGGAGTTGGTGTTGGATAGGGAGGCCTGGCGTGCTATGGTTCATGGGGTCGCAAAGAGTCGGACACGACTGAGTGACTGAACTGACTGGAATTCACTTGGTTACTTTTGTGTTTTTTAAAAAATATTGATTTTTATTTATTTATTTGGTGGTGCCAGGGATTAGTTGCAGCACATGGGATCTCTTTTTAGTTGCAGCATGTGAGATCTAGTTCCCTGACCAGGCCCCCTGCATTGGGAGCACGGAGTCTTAGTCACTGGGCCACCAGAGAAGTCCCATGATCTTCCTTTGCAGACTAGCCTTTCTTCCAGTTTTCTTATGGTCCATCTATATTTCTGCAAATGCCATTATTTCATTCTTTTTATGGCTGAGTAATATTCCATTGTGTATATGTAATACATCTTCTTTTTCCATTCCACTGTTGATGGACATTTAGGATGCTTCCACCTCCTGGCTGTTGTAAATAGTGTGGCAGTGAAAACCGGGGTGCATGCATCTTTCTGAACTATATATATATGTATCTTTTTGAACTATCTCTCAATATATGCCCAAGAGTGGGATTGCTGGATCATATGGTAACTCTATTTTTAGTCTTTTGAGGAACCTTCATATATTCTCCATAGTGGCTGTACCAGTTTACATTCCCACCAACAGTGTAGGAGAGTTCCTTTTTCTTCACATTCTCTCCCTTATTTACTACTTGTAGTCTTTTTGATGATGGCCATTCTGATCACTGTGATCCTTCAGTTTTAATCAAGCAAACATGCCAGTTAAAACTAGTTTTGGTAGCATACAAAGCTAAAATAGTGTAGACAATGCCCAATATCTTATACAGAATCTGAAATATTTGTTGGATAATATGGAGGTTTCTCCTATCAAGAAATTTGACACTATGTAATACCATTCTCAGGCTTCCCTGGTAGCTCAGCTGGTAAAGAAACCGCCTGCAATGCAGGAGACCCTAGCTCAGTCCCTGGGTTGGGAAGATCCCCTGGAGAAGGGATAGGCTACCCACTTGGGTATTCATGGGCTTCCCTGGTGGCTCAGATAGTTAAGAATCTGCCTGCAGTGAAGGAGACCTGGGTTTGATCTCTGGGTTTGGAAGATCTCCTGGAGGAGGGCATGGCAACTTACTTGAGTATTCTTGCCTGGAGAATCCCCATGGACAGAGGAGCTTGACGGGCTACAGTCCATGAGGTCCAAAGAGTCAGATACGACTGAACGACTAAGCACAGCAATACCATTCTCAGAATAAATTAATTGTTAAAACAGTAAAACCATGTTGGTTTTGGATGAGCCTATTTTCTATCATGTCTGTATAGTCAAAGCTGTGATTTTTCCAGTAGTCAAGTACAGATGTGAGAGTTGGACCATAAAGCAAGCTGAGTGCTGAAGAATTGATGCTTTTGAATGGTGGTGCTGGAGAAGACTCTTGAGATTCCCTTGGATTGCAAGGAGATCAAACCAGTCAATCCTAAAGGAAACCAACCCTGAATATTTATTGGAAGAACTGATGCTGAAGCTGAAGCTCCAATACTTTGGTCACCTAACACAAAGAGCCAAATCTTTGGAAAAGACCCTGATGCTGGGAAAGATTGAAGGCCGTGGAGAAGGGAATGACAGAGGATGAGATGGTTGGATGGCATCACGGACTCAATGGACATGAGCTTGAGCAAACTCTGGGAGATGGTGACAGACAGGGAAGCCTGGCATGCTGCAGTCCATGGGGTTGCAAACAGTTAGACATGACTTATCGACTGAAAAACAACAAATTTTTTATCACATTGCTGCTTTAAATGCCTGCATAGTTTCTGAATTCTTTTACTTTTAGTGGTTGGAAACTCATAAAAGTCTTGAGGGCTTGTCTGCAGAATATATTTTCAAAGACATCTTAGAAGCATGGAGTTGAACTGGATCTCAGAAAGTTATTTAATCTAGCCTTCTGCCTGAAGAGGCCTTCAACTAAGTTATTACAGATGGTTGATTTCCACAGCTAGGAACAAGCAAACAAACCTTTATTGTATGATATACCTACTTCAGAGGTTTTTTATTTTAACTCCTGCATAACGCAAAAGGAAAAATAAAAACAAAAAACCTCAAGAAATAGTCTCCTGGTAAAGTATGAACTGAATTGGAGCACCATTTTGATAGTAATATTTTTTATGGTTTGCCGTGAATGAATATTTCTGATGAATGTATTCCAAAATTTATGGTTTTCTTGTGTTAGCAGCATGTGAGAGTTCCAATAACCCTTATGGTACAGAGAAACTCATGTAATTTTTCACAAACATGAATGAATGTTCATTCTAATTTTAGTCTGGGTGCAGCCAATGGTTCTCTAATGGTATCTTTTATTTCAAGAATGATTATATTTAGTGGGACCCAGCAATAAAATCACTGTAGTGAGGAATAAAAGATTGTAAATAAGAATAACAGTGTTATTAATCATCTAAATTAGTCATTTCTGGCACATTTCTGGACCTGAAATATTTCCATAGGAAATAATGCAAAAATCCACATTTACTTATAGTTAGACATAATACAAACCTTCTCCTTAAAATAGTTGCTCAAATCCCAATTCAACTTAATTTCATTGACTTTGATTTCTGGACTGAAAGCATCAAACTTGAATCTAGTGAAAAATGTGTAATATGTGCATTCAATTAAGAAGTAATTAGATACTCAATCACCCTTAGAACACACTTGGGATTAGGGAAGAAGGAAGAAAAATGTGACTCACTGTTGTGTATAAAACAGTTTTGTTAATGAGTTTAGTGCTAATTGAGATTGAGAAAGTGTCAAAATAGCATAAGGTAGATTTGCTTGGGAAGAACTTTAAAAGCTAAGTTTAGTGGTTTATGACACTTTGGTGCAGAAGAGTTGGATATGACTTAGCAATTAAACAATATCAACATGTATGCGATATACAAAGCAACCTGATGTGATGGTTAAAGTTTACACATTCAATCTATTTTTTAAAAAAACGTATTCATTTTATTATTTTCTTTTGGCTGTGCTGGGTCTTTGTTGCAGTTTACAGGCTTCTCACTGTGGCAGCTTCTCTTGTTGTGGAGCACGGTCTCTAGGTGTGTGGGCACCAGTAGTTGCGGCTCCCAATCTCTGGAGCACAGGCTTAGTAGTTGTGGCACACAGGCTGAGTTGCTCTGCAGCACATGGGATCTTCCTGGACCAAGGATGGAACCCATGTCCCCTGCACTGGCAGGCAGATTCTTTACCACTGAGCCACCAGAGAAACCCTACACATTCATTCTAAGTGACGCAATCTAGTGAGTGATGATAGGAAACAACAAACGCTGTTTTGTATTTCAGACCCTGTGCTATATTTTATCTCATTTAATCCTCACATTGATCTTGTCAGGCATGTTCTTTTATTTTCCATTTTATAAATAAAGACCCTGAGTCTGAGAGGGATTGAGTAACTTGCTCAGGTCACAGACAGTACACTGCAAACCCAAGGTTCACACCCAGGTAGGTTTCACTGCAAACCCTGAGCTCTTTTCACTGCACATTTCAAACAACGAAGGGCAGACAATTATGAAGCCCTTGCATATCTTTGCCTCTTTATCGCTCTTTTTTTAAAATTTATTTATTTATTTATTGGCTGCACCAGAAAGCATGTGAGATCTTAGCTCCTCGACCAGGGATCGAACCTGTGTTCCATGCATTAGAAGGTAGAATCTTAACCACTGGACCACCAGGGAAGTCCCTCCTTATCTCTTTAGATAAGTTCCTAGGATTGAGATTTCTAGGGAGAAAGGACATCCAAGTTTTCATTTTTGGTATCACATTGCTAATATCATCCCCAGTTGGTGCTCATTTGTGTCCGACTCTGTGACCCCATGGACTGTAGGCAGCCAGGCTCCTCTGTCCATGGGATTTCCCAGGCAAGAATACTGGAGTGAGTTGCCATTTTCTTCTCCAGGGGATCTTCCCAACCCAATGACTGAACCCATGTCTCTTGTGTCTCCTGAATTGGCAAGTGGATTCTTTACCAATAGTGCCACCTGGAAAGCCCCAATACCATCCCTAAGTGTTATGTTAATTTATGCTTGCATCATGGATTCAAGGTGTTTTTGCCTTTTTAAAAATCAGTCACTCTGTGCTTCTCACCTCTTTCTCATCTCCTTTTTCACTCCTCACTGTCTTGAAATGTGTTCATCTCCATCGACCTATTGAAATTTCTGTGGCAAGAGTCACTCTTTGATTTTCTTTCTGTTTTTTGTCCCTGTGCCTCTAAATAGAATACGTGTTTGCAGCAGAAAAATCAAATAATACACAATAGAAAGAAGCAACAAGCATCTCTCAAACCCTCCTCTCAGTGACGAGCACTGGGGTGAATGTGGAGGCCCCCTGTGGCACAGTGGTGGATGGATGGCTTGGGTTCCATTCTGACTTCACCAGTTAGCTGTGTGACCTTGACAAAGTTACTAATATCTCTGAGTCTCATTCTTTCTTTTTTAAAAATTGTTTATTATTTTGTATTGTAGTATAAAGACTCTGCTTTTGGAGATTTTATACTGAATTATCTTACTTAAACAGGGACACGGCAGTGGGTTATCAATTAGCTGAACCAAACTCACTGGAACAAAGGTCAGCCAAGCAACTCGGTGACTTCTAAGGACATGTGTGCACATGTGCTTTTTTATTTTTGAGAGCTTTTCAGGAAGTTCTTCAATGGTAATTTGATTTGCGCTCATTCCCTAGGGTGTCTTCATAGAAGATAATTTAAGGTTCAGAAATAGTCACATGAAAGATAGCATCTGTTATAATTATATTGAAATAGCTGATGATTTAGAAGACTTCTTAAGATTATGGCCTTACTTCAAGGTCTCATTATGAACGAGGATCATTGGGTAATAGAAAATTTCCTTTTATAGTTAAACTTTCTTATTATTTATATATAGATAAATGAGTATTTGGAGGAAGTCCCAAGGAGGGAGAAATTCAGCCTGGTTACCTTTGTATATTCCAAATGTCATTTCTTTAGATTATTATACCAGGTAAATTAAAAAAATTTCTTTACAATATTGTGTTGGTTTCTGCCATACAACAACATGAATCAGCCATAATTATACATATATCCCCCTCCCAGATGAGCCTCCTCGCCTCCCCCGATCCCAGCCCTCTAGGTGATCGCAGAGCACAGAGCTGAGCTTCCTGTGTTTTATAGCAACTTCTCACCAGCTGTCCACTTTACACATGAAAGTATATATATATATATATTGATGCTACTTTCTCCACTTATCCCACTCTCTCCCTCCCCCACTGTGTTCACAAGTCCATTCTGTACATCTGTGTCACCTTTCCTTCCCTGCAAGTAAATTTATGTTCTGATTACCCAACGATAGAATTATTAGAGAAAGTTTAGAAAATATACAAATGCATAAAAAGGAACTTACTTATCAAATCATGCTAATCCATTAAATAAAAATGTAATCCATTTTAGTTTTGTTTCTGCCATGAAGTGTGTTAAAATAACAGGAAAGAGATTTTTTTTTTTAAGTGTGAAAACATACAAGAATAGAGAAAACAAAAGAAGAGACAGCAGGGACAATATTTTGGAAGCAGGTGGTTGTGTGGGAATGGCTTTATCACACACGAGGAACAAGGCTGTTTACACGACGGTATCTCTCAAAGTCCCAGGAATTGGTGGCAATGGATGTATCTAGAAGTTGAAGGAGGCTCAAGTCATCTGAACTAGTTAATAGCTGTTGGAGAAGCAGTTACATTTCCAGGTGCCCTCCTAATCTGTGGTGGATCCCTGGAAGTCCTTATGCTGTGATGAGGGGAGAGTTCCTCTCTTAGGGCACATAGGCTCGATTGAGGGTCGGGAAACCTTTCTGAAGACAGGGTGATTAAATAACATCCTTACTGTGCACCTCCTCCCCCACTCATCCATCAATATCCTGGCAGGAAGACCTCTACTCAAACAGCAGATGTGCTTGACCAAAGTAATCCAAGGAAACAGATGTGGGATCCAGGAAACAGGAGATCTGACAAAGGAAAAGCGCAAAAGGGATCCCCAGCATGATGGTGAAGCGAGGTGGCCAGCTGTGGAGGGTGTGAGTCCGGATATGAGCAGGCGAGAGGGTTCTAGAAGAGCTTCCTCCGGGAATACAAAGTTGATAGACTGCGTGATATGTCTTAACTTCTTGAGAGGAGAGTCAGACAATTGTAGGCAATTTGGGATTGAGTACCTAGGTGGGGAAAGCTTGAGATAATGATTCATTCCAGAGAAAACAAAAAGTTGTGCAAGAAAGGAAAATGAATGATAAATTAATACAGGTAGTTCCACTCTGAATAATATTTCTGTGTTTGCTAAGTCACTTAAGTGGTGTCCAACTCTTTGCGACCCTATGGACTGTAGCCCGCCAGGCTCCTCTGTAAACTGGAGTGGGTTTGAATTACCTCCTTCAGAGGATTTTCCCAAACCAGGGATCAAACCTGTGTCTTTTATGTCTCCTGCATTCACAGGTGGGTCTTTACCATAACGCCACCTGGGAAGCCGAATAATATTTACGTCATCACAATAAAAGAAATTGAATATTGATCCAACCAAAATTGCTATATACTGTATTGGGAGGTTGAAGGGAAGGGTTTATAGTGTGTGATGTGTGTGTGTCTGTGTGTGTGTGTGTAAATGGGTGGCTGACAGAAGGAAAAGAGGATTTATCTATCTATCTTTTGTCTAGTTAATATTTTGGACCATGGTAGCTTAATTTTTTTGCTTCCCTCATGGCTCAGATGGTAAAGAATCTGCCTGCAATGCAGGAATCCTGGGTTCGTCTCTGAGTTGGGAAGATCCCTTAGAGGAGGGAACGGCAACCCACCCCATTATTCTTGCCTGGAGAATCCCCATGGACAGAGGAGCCTGACGGGCTACAGTCCATGGAATTGCAAAGAGTTGGACATGACTGAGTGATTAAGCACAGCGCACACAGCTTAATTTTTAGAATAATTGTATATATTTTCATAAACTTGGAATCTCCGCCTCTAGAACACCCTTTCCCAACTGTGTTCTGCAGAGCAGTGTTCCCTTGAGATGTTTGTTAAATCAAGAGGTGACTGTTCCCATATATTTGGGAAATTCTGAATATGATAGTTTCCTTTTGGAGATTAACAATGCACATTAGCATATTAGAGACAGATGATTTTGTATGAAAGAATCAAGTTTTACTTAATTTGATCAGAGTTTTCACTGTTTTTTTGAATATAGATCCATTTTTTCCACCTAACTTCCAGTTATGTGGAACATATTTGACCAAGTGGCAGGGGGGCCTCCAGTTTATTTTCCTTTTGCAAAAATTCATGCATGCTGACCTTTAGGCTCCCTTGAAAAAGCTCTAAAATGCTGAGGCTTGACAATGTAGATCATCAGTTAGTTTTATGTCAGTCACTTTGATTTATAATTTGTTGGGTTATAGTTGTCAAATGCATATATAAACAGCATCCTGTTTTACCTTCAAAATCATATCTTTGAGGCATAATCTTAAAATATTTGATCATGGCCCACTATCTTATTTGAAATTTAGTTTGGAAATATATACCCTAGTGTTATTAATGTTTTCTAATAAATTGTTCCATAAATTGTATGTACTTATGTGAATATATACATACATGTGTGGTCATGTGTATGTACATATGTACAAGGAAGTCCATACATGTATCATGTATGAACAATTTTAAAGTAGTCTATTGTATCATAGTTTATTAAAGAAGGAAATTGCTTGTTTTTTTTCTAGTTTTTTTTTTTATGTAGTGAATATTCTTACACATAAAGTTTTTGTATAATTAGGTGATTGTATCTCTATCATAAGTTCCAAGAAATGTAATTCTGGGTGAAAAGTATATGCATTATTTTAATAGATATTTGTCGCCCCCAAAATTGGACTAGTTTATGTTTAGCAACTGTATGAACCAGTTGTCAGTTTTCCCAGCCCATCTGTTGTAACACGAGTAGACGTACTGAATGAAAATCTTAGCTGATATTGTTTTCTAAATGAGAAGACTCTTAGTTATCTCAAAATGTCTGACTGTTTCCTTTGTTATTCTGTATTCATTATTTTTTTCATTTATTTAATAGAATTTGGGGACTAGGAAGAAGTGGTCTTTGTGCTTAGTTACCACCTGCAATTATTACACAGGAAATTAATGACAACAACTAAAAGATTTATTTATTATTTTGCATGACATACAAATTTTTTGTTTAGAAAACAGTTCAAGCATTCATTTATTTGGGTTGAAAATATGTTTCTATGAAATTTTGCATTAATAGATTCGGTCAAAGAAATAAAGTTACGGTAGACTTTGTGGAAAAATTGCAGAGATGACAAACTTGAGCATGAAGATATTTTTGAAATTTCCATGTTTTCTTATGAAACTTCTCATTGTTGCTGTCTCCTGTTTGACTGTAGAAAAGACTTTTCAGTCTGTTGTGGAAGAATATCAGTAACATAATTGACTCCTTCTTTTTTGCCTTGAAGGAGGAAGACAATGGTCCTATGGTGCCCTTGGGTAAGAAATGGAAACTGAGCTGCAGCTTCGGTTTATCTGCAAAGCCTGCATTGTTTTCTTCATCTAATCCAGCTGTGATAGACATCTGCGAGAGTTGCCTGTACATATGCTCTAATGAAATATTAGAAATGGCTGTACATTCAAATGGAACCCCATATTCTGTATCCACATCACTGCTGCTAGTATTCACATTTTTGCACTTACTGTTTATTGCTTATGTGTAGAGGAAATGAAACTAGTTTTCAGAGTTATTGTTAATATGAATGCATATATATCATGTATTAACACTGAGACAGGAAAAATACATTTCCAGCATTTGCAGTCCTTCATTTCCTGTCTCCAACAGAAAATTCACTCATTCAGAGAATAATGTAATTCTTGATAATAAAATGAGAGTTCTGATCAAGAGCAGCATACAGCTTCAAAATGGAATGTGAAGGATTAGTAAAAATCTTATCCTGTGTTACTTTTCAACCCTCATACCATGATTAATGTCAGGGTGATTTGTTATAAAACATAATTTGGAAGTTAATGCAAGAACATAATACTCACTTTATATAGTACTTTCTTAGTTAGAGGATTTAATTGAATATACGAATCTAATCATATTTATTTGACATGAGAAGCTGTGGTTTCTAGGAACTTGAGAAAGGTGTAAGAAATAAATAGGATAAAAAGCAAATACTTTATTTTTATTTTATAGCTTTATTTTCCATAATAGAAACATAAATTTAATAGTGTGGCATAATAATTAAGTGATGTACAGTTTGTAAGTCTTTAAAATATTTTATCCTATAGGTTTCACGTCAGTATATTGAGATATTTCTTTCAAAGATGATCAATATCCTTATTTTAATTAATATTAAGTGCTACTGGCAAATTTAAGCATATGCTTAGATGCAATTAGATGTGGCAGAACAAGATAATTTATGTAAAGCAGTAGAGTGCCTGGCACAAATCTAGTACTTACTACATGTTATTAGTCATTGTTATAATTATTCTTGTAAAACTAATGACTTCAGTAACATAGACCCAATTTTGAGGGATTTCGTGATACAAAATATCAAAGTTAGAAACAATACAGATGGAATTAGGAAGTATGTGTTGAGAGATTTTAGATGTGTTGGGTGGAGGTTGTAATAATGAAAAGAATTAAATGCAAATAAAAAAAAAAATCACACCAAATATCCCTGAAAATGGAAGCCAAGATGGTTCATGGTGGAGACTTGGGCAGTTGGAGTCATAGCTCTGGAGCTGTGGGTGGGGACAGTGGTTTGCTTCTTGTGGATTGACTCTCCTGCTTTGCAAGCAGGGTTCTGGGTCCAGGCGAAGCCTCTGGTTTTTGTGGCTTGCCTCGCCCAGCATGAAACTTCCACCCTATGAATAAACTGAGGTTAAGGTGAGCAAGGTCCTGGTATTCTCAGTCTGCCTCTGGGTGAAAAACCTCTGCTGTGTGAGTGGGGGTTGGGTGGAGGAAGGGGGCTTAGGGGCTCTTGAAATTTAGCCTCTGTAAACCTTTTAAGGATTGAGGTTTGAGAGAAGAAGGAACCCCATCTTCCTGGCCATACCCACCTAAAATGGGTATTTAATCCTGCTAAACTGGAATGAGTGTGTTTATGGCTCAGATTCCAAATAATCTTACTGAGATTCAGGGGAGTTTTCTTGAATACATTTTTCTTCATTCGTTGCATGTCCTTAGGAAAATTTCTGGATACTTTGCGTTTCTTCTTCTTCTTTTTTTAATTAAAGTTTTTCTTCTGGACCATTTTTGAAGTTTCTACTGAATTTGTTACAGTATTGCTTCTGTTTTTTTTTTTTTTAATGTTTTCGTTTTTTGCCCATGAGGCATTTGGGATCTTAGCTTCCTGACCAGTGATCGAACCTGCCCTCCTGCATTGGAAGGCAGAATCTTAATCACTGGACCACCAGGGAAGGTTTCCCCTCACTTTTTAAAAAAATTCTATCAGGTATGGTTATTTCACTGGGAAGCAGGTCTGTGGAGCTGCTCATGTGGCCATTCTGGCTGTAATGCTCTATCATCTAAGATGGTACATTACTCAAAAGGTTATGCTGTCAAGTTCCTTTTGGAATTTTCACTTGAGTAAGCAAAATTGTGTCAAATACCATCATTGTGATTGAGGGTAGACTCATGCTTTTGGATGACTTAAAGTTTCTTGAAAGTGAAGTTGACATAACAATAATAGTCATTAACCTTCTGTGTTTGTTACTCTGAAATTTTCTCTATTTATTTTTTCTATTTAATTAAGAGCAATTAATTAGTATGTGCTGATTAATGACTTTCAAGTCTGACTTCTACAAGACTGCCTCAAGAGAGCATGTGCATGAAGAGGCACCCCAGAAACCTCCTTTTCCTTAGAATCCATGCACTTCTGTTAGAGTATATTAATATAGCAGATATTGATATGATAAAAAGCAACCTCTATTTTATTTCATACAGAATATTATTTGCATCATAGTTTAGAGTATTATGTAAAAGATGAGGCATTCTACATCAATGATGTAACACAATCCCTAAAGAGAGGCTCACAGAAACATTTGTTCCTCTTTTGCTACATTCCCTTTCTCTGTTTAGAGGTGTTTTCTTCTGCTGCTTTTTTTTAAATTTTTTGGCTGTGCTGGGTCTTCCTTGCAGTGCTCAGGGTCTTCGCTAGTTGGGGCACATGGTTCTAGTCACCTCTGCAGCATTATTCCCCAGTCAGGGTTAGATGTGGGATCTTGGTTCTCTGACCTGCCTTGGAAGGTGGATTCTTAACCACTGGACCACCAGGAAGTCCCTCCTGTGCTACTTCTGTGTGACACTGTTAACTGACACTCAGGTCATGTGGTGGTGACACGTGACCCTTCACATGCGTTTTTCTTTTTTTTTAAGAATGATAACAACATAGAAGAAAAAGTTTTATTGGAAACTTTATGTTGTGTTTGACTTAGATTACACTTTAATAAAGTATACTAGAAATTTTCTACTTCTGGCTATATAGGAATACCCATTTGAAGATGATGCTATTGAGTTTTAAGAAACTTTTCAATTTCTAAAACGTCAATGAGTCTGCATGAATGACTGACCTTGTAAGGCTTTTACACTCCTACCATACAAAGCAACACTGTAGTTTTAGTGAGTCAATAAAACTTAAGGAATTTCTTAGCGCTGCTCCAAAGACCTAGATATGCTTGTGTTATTCCCTTTTGGGCTGGATTCATTTCCAGAATGACTCTACTGAAAAATTCCTTTGGTAAACTTTAATTGCTTTCAAATTACATTGGAATTCAGTCAACTTCAGTAGGAATTTTCTTCTGAAATTATATTAGAATATGGCCCAAAGGGATTTTTTTAAAAAAATGCATAATAAAGTCTATACATGGCATGAAAAACATGTTATCTTTTATAATGGAAAGATGCTTCTTTGTGGCATAAAGAAAATCTGCAGTGTTATTATAGCAAAAGACTGGGATGAAAATTAACTCCTGGAAATTTCAGTCATGTTAAATAAATTTTCTAATAGAAGCTGTTTTCAGCAAATCTTGTTTGAATAAAATAATCTAAAAAAAAATCTTTATAATTAACATGTTTCCTCTTACTCTTCTACTCAGACTTAGAAATGATCTTTATATGACATAGTTCCAAAAATTCAAGAAATATGTTTGGGGCCCTATTAGACAATTCACATGCATGTCTAGTGAAGTCTCTTATGAGGGTTTTGCCTCTTAGGTTCAGTAGTTGCGATGGTCAACCTCAGTTTTCATACATAACCAGAAACGTGAAGCAGTTTGGAAAATACAGGGACTAGGTAAACCTATACTTCCACAGATCTTGGTTTTCTGTATCCACAGAAAAGAAACGTGAATGCAGTTTTTCCTGTGGGTCATTGGTTTTCCCAGGAAGAGGAATTAATGCTTCCAGAGCACCAAGGAGGTGATTTTCTCATTTACGTGTGAGAAATGTACTAGGTGGTACCCTCTTGTGCAGATAAGCACAGGAGAGCAGTTAACTACAAGGAGCCGTGCATCTCCCAGAGCCTGGGGCCATGCTTACTGTTAGTCCTTACACAAAACTGTTTATTGGAAAACATTTCATGGATGTTGTACACCTATTATTTCTCAATGTAGTCCCTACCTTTGGGCTCCAGCCTTGCATTTCTCTGTTCTCAAAACCCCTCCCCACCCACTCCTCCCAGAAAGCTTAAGAGTCCGTTGCTGATGTCTATGTCCTTGGCAAGAGAACATGTATTTTCAATACCATCTTTGGAGACCTTTTCTTATTTCTAAATTACCAACAATTGGTCTGTATAGTTTTTGCCATCTCATGCCTTTGTATTAGATATTTTAGTCATCTTAATCACTAGGTTGGGAGTTAGCTTAAAGGAGACAGATAACATTTAAGCCCAAAGAAGCGTTATATTTTCCTTTCTAAATCATATTTTAAAAACTGGCCACATAGGTTGATGTAATTGATTTTGGGGGTTTCTTAATTCTGTCCTCTGATTTAATGAAGGGCAACTTTCTTTCCTATTTTTAATCAGAGAGAAAAATCTGTCAAGTATTCATATGGTCAAACCTATGCATCTGATGAAAAATTATTGTAATTTTGAATTCCTCTAGGATATATACAATTTTCCCCCAACAGTATAAGTTTCCACAACCAGCTTGGGAGGCAGAAGATAAGCAGCAGGAAGCTTGGTACAGCTTCTCCAGCTGAAATGTGGGAAGAGAACCACAACAGTCAGTGGAGGCCAATGATACCTCCCAGGAGAATGTGGTGTCTAATATGAGAATGTACCTGGGGTGGGTGCAGACTTGAGAGAAGCCAAGTAAAAGGAGCAGAGAATTGCAATGAAGCCAAACTCCCTGTGGAATGTGCAGATACAGGTTGATAACAGCTTAGATAATAGTTCAGTTATAAAACAGAGACCTAGTTCTTCCTCAAGGCATATACATAATAATCTGATCCATATATTTGAGTTGTTCTGCAGAAACTGGGATTCTAACTCACCCTCTTGGAAGGTGGTGACTACACCCTGACCACAAGCCCATAGATTCCAGACTTGTTGGAACTGAAAGGCAAAGGATTAAGATTCCTGAAACATTGCCCTGTTTCCTTACTATCACCCAATGAAAAGAAAGTCCACAAGCTGCAACCTTTAACCCCCAAAGCCTTTAAAAACCCTTCCTTGAAAGCAATCAGGTAGTTCAGGTCTTTTGATCATGAGCTGCCCATTCTCCTTGCTTGGACCGCTGTAATTAATGTTGTATTTTCCTACACCATGGGGGCTTTCCTGGTGGCTCAGTGGTAAAGAATCCACCTGCCAATGTAGGAGACATGGGTTCAATCCCTGGGTCAGGAAGATCCCACATGCCATGGAGCAACTAAGCTCGTGTGCCACAGCTACTGCGCCTGTGCTCTGGAGCCCAGGAACTGCAACTCCTGAGCCTACGTGCCCTAGTGCCCATGCTCTACAAGAGAAGCCACCACAATGAGAAGCTGGGCACTGAAACTAAAAGAAATTGCCCCGCATCAGTGAAGATCCAGCACAGCCAAAAATAAATAAATAAAATTATAAAAAAATAAGACATCTTTGAGGGCCAGATGGATGAGTAAAAGTAGGCTCCTCAATTTTCCCATCTACACTGATAAATCCTACTTTGTCATAATGACAGAACATTGAAGACAAATGAATGTAGTGCGTGGACACTTCGCTTCATCCTGGTGTGTACAGAGACCTCTTAAACCTGCACAGACATAGATTTTCAGTTGTCCTCTTGCTACCAACCAAATGGATGACAGTAGCTGAACTTTCCAAAGTTTCTTCCTGAAAATATTCTAGCAAGAGAATCTGAAGCAAATAAAATAGATGGTCATTTGATTCATGCGAGTCATAAGCTGCAGTTTCCCTGGTGGCTCAAACGGTAAAGAATCTGCCTACAATGCAGGAGACCCAGATTTGATCTCTGGGTCAGGAAGATCCCCTGGAGAAGGGAATGGCTACCCACTCCAGTATTCTTGCCTGGGAAATTTCATGGACAGAGGAGCTTGGTGGGCTACAGTCCATGGGGTCACAAAGAGTCAGACATGACTGAGCGACTAATGCTTTGACTGTCACATAAGCTATGGAATTTGATCTGCTTCTAGTACATTAAAATTGTGATAGTTTTATCTTAACTGGATTTTAGATGAATCGGTAAAAAAAAGTCAGCAATTCATGAATTAGTGAATTGCAAAGGTAAGAAGTGGGCAAGACTTCTGTCAGCAGCACACTGACTACTGAATTAAGTGACAAGGAGGCTTGAGGACTCCTGAGACTAAAATTCTTGATTCCTAACACATTGGACAAGTCCCTTCGTGACAGGATGTCAGTTTGTGGGAGGTGATTCTCACATAAGTGTAAGGTAACAGTAGTCTTTTTAATTCTGCCCCCTCCACATTCTTAATTAATCACACCCTATTGGACCACTGCTTTATTTTGCTCCTTTTTATATTTATATTACAAGATCCCAACGTACAGTATCACCATTGACAAATTTTCTTAATATACACATTCCATTTATTTTCATGACCACTTAGGACCAGTGAAATTTATGTAGCAACATATTATCATCTGCCTTTCAACTTCTATCCATCAGAAATATTTAACAAATGTCCCCATCCTTTACTATAAAACTACCCCTGAAGCAAAGTGCTTTTATACTTGCATCTAACTGATGCATTGTCTTTTTTTGGAGGTGCAGAGATTTCTGGAGAGCAGTCTTCTGACAGGGGTCCCTAAATGATGGAGAGAGAATATTATTACTCATTGAAATGCCACCTGGGATGATGGTCTGGCTCATTGAGAAGCAGAAAATAGAATCAAATGAGGTTTATGTGTTGTTGGGGTCAGAAAAGCCCATTACAATGATTTCGTTTGATGCTTGTCATCTAGTCTGTTGCTGTTGTTAGTTGCTAAGTCATGTCCGACTCTTTTGTGACCCCATGGACTGTAGCACACTAGGCCCCTCAGTCTAAGGCATTTTTCAGGCAAGAATTGGAGTGGTTTGCTATTTCCTCCTCCATGGTACCTTTCCCACCCAGGGATCAAACCTGAGTCTCCTGCATTGGCAGGCAGAGTCTTTAACACTGAGCCACTAAGGAAGTCCCCACCTAGTCCTTAGCTGTCTTTGATACAATGCCTGTCCTGATGCAGATTTTTTTGTTTTGTTTTGTTTTGTTTTGGAGAGTGGGTATCTGTATCCACAAATGCATGGACTTTTGGGTAGTAGGAAGGGTACGTGGAGGATGGTGTGGATGGTACGGGAAAGTGGGCAAAATCGAGGGCAGTAATTAAGCCCCTCTCCCTTATTTGCATCTCTTCTTCCTCTTTTGCTGGAAATTAAACATGGTTGCTAACATCTAATATTTTTTCCTTAACAGTGAGGGGGACAGGGTACACATCTGTTATTCGTTTATTCAACAAACACTTTCACTGATTTCTTACTGTGTGTCAGTTACTGTGCTGGTACAAAGAAAACTCAAAACTTGCCCAGAACACACCCAATTAGAATTCCAAAAGCCATAGGAGTGGCACAAATTATATGTTCAAAAGAGAAAAAAAGACTATCTGGAGGTGGATGGCATGTTCATGAAGAAGGTGTCATAGGACTTAAAAGGTGGTGTGGCAGATGAGAAGAAGGGGTCCAGGTGTGCAAAACAGTAGGAGAAAAGGTGTGAAGAAAGTGAAGCCAGTGACCCAATACAGAGTTGGTGCATGAAGCATTATAGCTGAATTAAAATATGTACAACAGAGTGGAGAGATGTTATGATAAAAGGCAGGATGAAGGAGTCAGCCTGAGGACTTTGAGAGCTAGATGATGATGTTACACCTTTGTTTATAAGAGATTGGTTCAGCTAATAAAGAATCTGCTTGCAATGCGGGAGACTTGGGTTTGAAGAAGATCCCCTGGAGAAGGGAAAGGTTATCCACTCCAGTATTCTTGGACTTCCCTTGAGGCCCAGCTGGTAAAGAATCTGTCTGCAATGCGGGAGACCTGGGTTCAGTCCCTGGGTTGGACAGACCCCCTGGAGAAGGGAAAGGCTATCCACTCCAGTATCCTCGCCTGGAGAATTCCATGGACTGTACAGTCCATGGGATTGCAAAGAGTCAGACACAACTGAGCGACTTTCACTTTCACTTTCTTTCAAGCTATTCATTATGCATGTTAATTATGGAGCCCTTGAGTAGCAGGCACTGGAATAGACCCCAGAAAGACTAGAGATAAATGATGCACCCACATCCTTCAACTAGAGGCAGCAGCAAGGCTCAGAAGAGGTTTGACCATGAGGTTGATGTCTTCTGGAGGTTACCCCATGTGTAATTCATGGTGGGCTGGAATGGTGTAAAACTGGGGATTGACACCCAGCCTGTCACCCAGAGGTGTGAGCACGGAGTGGGAGATCAGTGCCAAGAAGCAAAACAGAGAAGCAGACAAGACAAGACAGTGCCTGCTTTTCCTGCTGGCTTGAGAGCCAGTGCCTGAAGCTGCTTCCTGTATCACATCTTCGCCTCTTCATCTAACAAATAGACATGTCCAGGTGTGAGTGAGCTGCTGCCCCCCAGCTTACTGTTTGGGAAGAGTCGTTTGCAAGTTTTTACATGACTCCTCAGGCTCTAAGAGATATAAAATAGCTCTCTGTCTTGTGAAATGTCTTGCTTGTAAATCGTCCCTAAAAGAACTGTATTGTGTTCCTGTCTGATCCTCCCAGGTAGTGTTGAAGTGCCTCAAAGGTAAGGACTGTGTTTCCAGACTCTCTGACAGGCTCCCACTGTGTGTCTTCCCCCCACACCCTTGTTGCCTGACAGATTTCCCAGTAAGACAAAAGATTCTGAACTTGCACCAGACACAAGCCAGCCTCAGTAATAACTAACTTCAGATTTACTTATCTTTTTGGAAATGCAAAATAAACCTCTCTCTCTGTGTGTGTCTTCCTTCAGCTTTTCTCAGCTCTCATTGCCAAATATGTGATTTCATGGTAAAAAAAAAAAAAAAAAAAACTGGAAAATAGCCAGTAAATTCTTGGTGTTTAATACTATCCTAAAGGCAAGCATCTTTCTCTTTCTAACTTGCTGACAACACAATTGTTAAGGGTCATACACTCAGGATGGGTGTGTCTTCTTGGTAAAAAATAACAGACATGTGGTTGTCCTAGCAGTTTTTGACCCTGTTTCTATTTTCTACACTTTCTCTAAGAGGATATCTGGGTCAGCTCTGACACACCCAGACCCTTCAACTCTTTACCTGGACTCCTGCCAGTCTCCTTTCTTCAGGCCAAGCAGCGTAAGACCAATCTACAAGGACTTTGGAGCTGGGTGTCTACAAGGCCAGGTGAGTTGATGTGCAGTGGGTGGCCCTCAGCCCGCACATTGAGAGTTGAGGGTACCGGTTGGTGGACTGGGTGGGTCCCCAGGCTGAACAGGATTCCAGCTTAGGAGATTTAGGGCGGCCCCAGGAGAACTGGTAAACCCCCCTGGGCCACTGGCCTGGCCTATTCTTCACTTTGGCAGTTTCATCATCTTCTAACTTCCTTTTTGTTTGTTTTCATACAACCCTCCTTTTGAATATTTGTACCCCTTTAAAAGCTGATTTATTCTATCTGCCTTATGTCACATAAGTGCTTTTTCATTTAGTGTAAGCTGGTGCACTTTCTCATTTTGATGAGGATTTGTCTTCAGAATTAATTTCAGTCATTTCTTCTTCTCTTCATATCTTTAGCAACTTACAAACATTTTTTGGAAAGATCAGTTTATTTGATTTATTGAATCTTTAAAAAACCATTGCTATCTCTTTCTATTTCATAATTTATTTTACTTAAAAGGCTATTTTTCTTATTCAGATGTGAACATAAAAAACAATATGTACTTCTGTTTACATAAGAAACACGGGATATAAAAAAAAATCAGATTGTTGTGTCCACATATATTTCAATGGGTTTTCTTCAGCCTTTGCAACTACGAAAGCAATACTATTATTTTTGTTTTATCTTAAACCTACCAAAGAAAAGAAGTGTGTTATATAGTGTTTCAATTAGCTTAGTCTTTCTTTCTCCAGTGGTAACAAGTGTGTTGCCCAGAAGCCTTCCCTAGTAGTGCTGGAGTGATGAAGCGTGCCTGGTACATGGCATTGCTTGCAATGACATCTTTTTCTGCACAAGTGTCCTGGAATCACTGTGGATGGAGAGCCTGTCTTAAAAGGACAGCCTACTGTGATTCATAATTCTGGTCCTGCAACAGTAGGCAGAGCTGCCTGAGACAAAAAGCCTTTTTCAGCTTTGCAGGAATCATCACTCTAGCATTTAAAACATGGAGTCTCTTCTTCCACTGCAAAACACTCCTGTTCATGTTAATGAAATTCACACATTTTCCCTCAAAGCCAGAAAGGATGCTTCAATCTTTCCCCAGGAATCCTAGATGATAAAGAAAGAGTATCTGTAACTTCTTTCTTTTTATCGTGGAGCCGAATGGAATAATGAAGCTTAGAGAGAAGCCGGCAACTCTTAAAATCAAGCTTTCCATTTGTTGACAACAGAAAAATAACTTAGTGCCAGAGCCTAAATGCAAATGTCTTCCTCCGTGCTTGATAATTTTCAGGTTTCTCTTTCCTTTTTCACTTTGAAAGGAAAAGGAAAATCGTTTTGATTTTTAAAAGATAAAACAGTGTTTTAAAAATATTTAACAGACACTAGCAGCTCATTCTCCCATTAATTCAAATCAAGCATTCTTATTGATAGAATCTGAGAAAAAGAGGAGATAAAACACAATAGATGAAAGACACAGATGGAGATAGTAGCAGCATAATAGTCCTGTTCTCTGGCTCTTAAGGGAGCAGATTCTATCATTCTTCTTAAGCTAAACTACCCCTGATGTTGGAAGGTTGAGTGCATTGAAAATGCTTCATTTTCAAAGAATTAGCAAGATCATTAGCAAATCCTTACAACCAAGGGTAGCACAAAGAATTGACAATAGAGCAGTATCATGTAGCATTGTTCTTCTAAGAACTATCATATTATATTTCAATTTTCTTTGTCAGTCCACATGGTGAATTCTATTCGCTTCGAGAATTTAGGGGTAGTTCAGTAGGGCTTCCCAGGTGGCTCTAGTGGTAAAGAACCCACCAGCCAATGCAGGAGACATAAGAGATATGGGTATGTTGTTCAAAAAACAAGAGGCTGTATGTGCAGGAAAGGGCATGGATTTGGAGCTTAGAACACAGACTCAAGTCTATTTAGTCAGTAAATACTTACGTGCTACTCGCTCCAGTGCTCAGCCTCGAGTGGTTATGGAATCTTGAATATTCAACTTAGTTTTTCTGAGTATATTTCCATGGACATATACTATCTTTTGTCTTCTAACCAATTTCCTTTCAGGAACTACAACTCTCCCACCTAGCAAAGTTGCCAAGATCTTCCTGTTGTTTAGTCACTAAGTGGTGTCCAGCTCTTTGCGACCCCATGGACTGTAGCCCTCCAGCCTGTCCATGAGATTTCCCAGGCAAGAATACTGGAGTGGGTTGCCATTCCTTTCTCCAGGGGATCTTCCAAACCCAGGGATCAAACCTGAGTCTCCTGTGTTGCAGGCGGGTTCTTTACCACTGAGCCACCAGGTAAGTCCAAGGTCTTACCTCCTCCATAAAGTGACTCAGAGAGGGCAGTCTAAACACTCAACCCCCATGGCCACTGTGATTAATTTGGGATGGGCCCATGGCCTGAGGGCTTCCCAAATGGCTTAGTGGTAAAGAACTTGCCTGCCAAGGCAAAAGACACGAGAGACGCTGGCTCGATCCCTGGTTTTGGGAAGATTCCCCTGGAGGAGGGCATGGTAACCACTCCAGTATTCTTACCTGGGAAATCCCATGGACAGAAGAGCCTGCAGCTTACAGTCCACAGGGTCATAAAAAGTCAGACGTGAATGCAGTGACTGAGCACGCATGGCCTGAACTGAGCCAGTCTGAGAATTTGGTGGAGCTTCCTGGACAGAGGAGTGAGAGAGCTGCTCTTCATGATCGCAAGTTATGAGGATGGTGTTAACTTAGTTTTCACGTGCATGCGTACTCAGTCACTCTGGTTGTATCTGACTCTCTGTGACCTCATGGACCGTAGTCTGCCAGGCTCCTCAGTCCATGGGATTTCCCAGGCAAAAATACTGGAGTGGGTTTCCATTTCCTTCTCCAGAGGATCTTCCCAACCTGCATTGCAGGAGGATTCTTTACCAACTGAGCCACCAGGGAAACCACATAGAGAGTAAATTTTAACCCACCGAGGAGGAGGTCTTTGGAGCTGTAAAGAGTCCCCACAAGAGAGCTCTGATAATGTGCTTTGAGTCGCTGTATCTAAGCTTACTGGATCCAGTTCTGGATATTTTAGTTACATGGAATTAAAGGAATTCAGAATGAGCCTCCCCAAAATGTGCCACTCTGGTATGTGGATTATTCTAAGCTGAAGAGCACCAAGGTCGAAAAGGCTCAGAAAGAGCTTTTTACGTCCCCCTTAACTGACTAAGTAATTGTTAGTCACTCAGTTGTGCCCGACTCTTTGAGACCCCATGGACTGCAGCCCACCAGGCTCCTGTGTCCATGAGATTTTCCAGGCAAGCATAATGGAGTGGGTTGCCATTTCCTTCTCCAGGGCATCTTCCCAACTCAGGGATCAAACCCAGGTTTCCTGCACTGCAGGCAGATTCTTTACCAACTGAGCTACAAGGGAAGCCCCCTTAACTGACTAAAGGATTTAAATAGAGGGCCCGGTCTAAGAACTGTCTGCTTTCTGTGGAGCAGCTAGAATGCTCATACATTAACGGTGGAAATGGAAGATGGTACCGCCAGTGTGGGAAGTCTGGTAGTTTCTCCACGACAAAGGATAGCACATGTCTATATGAATATTTGTACATACATATTCATATCATGTATGTGACAACCCCGGCAGGAAATGGTCCAAATGTACATCAACAGGTAAACGTAAAAATGAATTGTGGTATATCCACATAGGGCTTCCCTGGTGGCTCAGTGGTAAAGAACCCTCCTGCCAATGCAGGAGACACAGGTTTGATCCCCGGGTCAGGAAGATCCCCTGGAGAAGGAAATGGCAACCCGCTCCAGTGTTCTTGCCTGGAGAATTCCATGGACAGAGGAGCCTGGTGGGCTATGGTCCATGGGATTGAAAAGAGATGAACATGACTGAGTGACTGAACAACAAAAACAATGTCCACATAATGGAATACTATTCAAGAAGAAATGGAATGCACTCATGATATACACAAAATCAGAAATTTCAAAGCAATTGTGTGAAATGAAACAAGCTGAGTAAAAAGGACAGATAAACAAACGAACAAACAGGAAAAGAACCGTCAGCAGAGAGAACCACAAAGAATATGGGCCAGGTGTGGTGAGCAGGAGGGAGCCAGCAATGCCTGTGTCCCCTTGTGTGTGTACAGCATGTGTGTCTCATCGTCTCTGCCTGGCGTGGCAAACATCTGTTTACCAAACACCGTCTCTTCCCATCTCCCTGTGAACTGTCTTCCTCCCTTTTGAAGTCCCAGCCTCCCCTCCCCAGCCACCCCCCCCCCCCCAGCCTCCTTAGCTCAGGATGGGAGATAAGCCTCAATTGCCTGACTGCCTTTGACCCTCTCATGTCTTTGTGAGCCTGTCATACATTGGAAATTACATTTGTTTTCTCCTGGTAATCTGTCTCACGTCAGTTTAATTATTAGATCAGCCGAAAGGGGAAAATTTTTCAAGCTTTTTCTCCTCCCCCTCACCTTTTTTTTGTTTCATTTTGTTTAAACCAGTTTGAGTCTTGACGAGGACATTTTGGTTCTTCGCTGGTAAAGCTGGAATAATAGTACTATTTTCCTTGTGATTTCTTGTGATCGCCTCTTTATCACCAAGCCAAACTACTGAAATTGTTGCTAAATTCTGAGGCTTTGAGTATCTTCTAACTTTTCTTTTTCTTTTGAACAATAAATCTGTAAGTTTGAAGTTTAGAGAAAGTTAAAATACTGGTAATAAAATTAAGAATATGTATTTTCTCACCATCAAGAATTAACTATAAAGAAAACATCATATTAGCTCAGCCTGTTTGTCAAAAATGTGAAACATGCATGGAGCAGAAATCTTCCCTTTAACCACTAGAGATGTCATCAATATCCATCTTTGTGTCTGTATGAGAATTTTTCTAACATACAGCATTTAAACATTTTGGTACTGTAGGAAAGATTATGATATAGCATTAAAACCTAACAATTCTTTTGGGGGTAGAGTCCTGTTGATGCTAATATTCTCTTCACATTTTCAGCGCTGACAGCGGTGTGTTGTTGGCTAAGTGTTCAAAATTCCTTACTCCATCCTTCCCCTCAATTACCCCACCCTTCCACATGTCCCCTGCCCCTCCTCACAGACATAGTTATAAGCCACCCTCCCATCCTTTTAATGTTTTACCTGGTGCAGTTGCTCAGAGAATGTATATACATATTGCTTTCCTGTGACACTTGCCTCAGAAATAGCAAAAATAAATCTGATGGAAAAAAGTCATAAAGAAAGATCTATTCTTTATAATGCCAGCTATCAAGCTGATATGAATGACTCACACTCAGGAACTGACAAGTAATGTATTGTCATTTTTGAAACAGAAATGACTAATCTTTAACCCTTGACCAACCAGTTCATTGCAGTAAGATTTTCTCGGTATTCCCTAAGTGAGGGGTAGTAGACAGCCTACCCAATGCAGGGCATATCCATTCCCTTACATGTCAGATCTTATCACTGAGTATTTTATAATGAGAAAAAGGGATTTAAGCGAATATTTGAAGGAGCAAAGGAGATAACAGTCAAGTGACGGGGTGAGGAGGAGGAAGAAAACCTTAGATGCCAACAGTTTTCGTCCTGGAATTTGATTTGATTAAAAACTCTCAGACACAAATAGACAAAATATTGTATTTTTACATTTGTGTGCATGTGTGGTGAGTCATTTTAGTCATGTCCAACTCTTTGCGACCCCCATGGACTATAGCCCATCAGGCTCCTCTGTAGATAGGATTCTCCAGGCAAGAATGCTTTCTTAGTAATTAATTGTGCTAACGCAGCCTACGATTAAACTTGTAAGCTGTTTGAAAGTGTTAGCTGCTTAGTCATGTTCGACTCTTTGAGACCCCATGGACTGTACCCCACCAGCCTCCTCGTCTATGAGATTTTCCAGACAAGAATACTGGAGCGCGTAGCCATTTCCTTCTCTAGGGGAACTTCCCAACCCAGGGATCGAACCCAGGTCTCCTGCATTGCAGGCAGATTCTGTACCATCTGAGCCACCAGGGAAGTTCTTTAGATAGGTTTAAACGTAGGCTGCATTAGCACTATTAAATCCTAAGAAAGCATAAAATAGTAGCTACTGCAGGAATTCCACTTCTGCCCAGGAAGAATTTAATGCTTTGGAAGCTGCTCTTCTTTCATAAAACCTAGAAAACTGGACTGTGAGCCCAAGAGAAGGAAAACAATGGACTGAGCCCTGTAAGTGCCCTGGTTAACTGCTTGGAGCAGTTTCCAGGCTGTGGTACAGGGCTGGAGGACATACATGGAGCTGGTGGCTTACTGACTTAGGGAGACAGAGATGGCAGTTTGGGGAGGCTGATGCAGTCACACTTCATGGGCAGAGGACCAGGGAAGGTAGAGAGTGCTGGAGATCTGCAGAGGGTTCCTTCTGAGTCTTTGGCTAAATACTCTTCTGCACATGTAGGAGGTGAATCTACAGAAGCCAAGAAAAGAGCCACCAGGAAGCAGTAGACCAAAGGATTCCAGGAGCTCACACAGGACTGGGGAGAGTTCATGGTCTTCGCAACCTGCGTGAAGAAATCTGGTATGTCATGGGGTATTGGCAAAATTCTCCTGTGGTCCCACCATCTTCTCAGGGCTAAATTACTCCTAGAATTGTCTTCTCTGGGATCACCTGATAAAGATTAGCAACAAGCTTGAAGGGGTCCAAATGGTGTACAAGTGAAAGTGCCAGAGAAGCAAATACTCATTAAAAGAAAACAAACAAGCAAACAAAATCCAGCTCTGAATGACATACCCCTCACAGTGATCAGTAAATGATAAAGAAGTTACTTTGTTTGCAGATAAGCAGGAAACTCCGTCCAATACCCAGAGGAAAATCATCACCCAAAATGACAGAGATAAAGAAATTAGGAGACAAGGATCTTAAGACAAAGTTTATAAATCTTAAATATGCTCAAGGATGTAAAAGAAAACATGGAAAAGATCAGGAAAGAAATGATAAACATGATAAAGGACCAAAGGAAACTTTGGGAGGTGAAAAATACAATACATACACACACAAAATTAGACTGAATGAGATTAACATCAGATCAGACACAGCAGTCATGGAATTAAAAGACACCTGCTCCTTGGAAGAAAAGCTATGACAAACCTAGACAGCATATTAAAAAGCAGAAACATCACTTTGCAGACAAGATCTACATAGTGAAAGCTATGATTTTTCCAGTAGTCATGGATGGATGTGAGTGTTAGAACATAAAGAAGGCTGAGCGCTGAAGAACTGATACTTTCAAATTGTGGTGTTGGAGAAGATTCTTGAGAGTCCCTTGGACAGCAAGGAGATCAAACCAGTCAATCCTAAAGGAAATCAACCCTGAATATTTACTGGAAGAACTAATGCTGAAGCTGAAGCTCCAATACTTTGGTCACCTAACGCAAAGAGCCAACTCTTTGGAAAAGACCCTGATGCTGGCAAAGAATGGAGGCAGGAGAAGGGAACGACAGAGGATGAGATGGTTGGATGGCATCACCGACTCAATAGACATGAGTTTTAGCAAACTCCAGGAGATGATGAGGGACAGGGAAGCCTGCTGTGCTGCAGTCCATGGGGTCCCAAAAAGTCAGACACGACTTGGCCGCTGAACATCAACAACAATATCTCCTACATTTAAACATTATTTTAAATCTTTTTGTTACTCCATGTTTCACTCAGCTAATTTCTTCTAACCTATCTTCTGTTTCATTAACTCTTCAGCTGAATGTCTTGTGATAAACTCTCCCACTGAGTTCTTAATTTCAGTTACTATGCTTTTCAGCTTTAAACTTTGTACTTGATTTTTCTCCAAACCATCTAAGTCGTTGTGTAACAGTTTCCATTATGCTGCTGATAATTTTAACCTTGGCTTATAATAAATTACTTATTTTGTAGTCTGATAATTCTACTATTTAGAGTTCCTAAAGGAAATTAGTCCTGAATACTCATTGGGAGGACTGACGCTGAAGCTGAAGCTCCAATACATTGGCCACCTGATGCAAAGAACTGACTCATTGGAAACGACTCTTATGTTGGGAATGATTGAAGGCAGGAGGAGAAGTGGATGGTGGAGGATATGGTTGGATGGCATCACTGGCTCAATGGACAAGAGTTTGAGCAAGCTCCGGGAGTTGGTGATAGACAGTGAAGCCTGGTGTGCTGCAGTCTATGGGACTGCAAAGAGTTGGACATGACTGAGCTACTGAACTGAGAGTTCCTATGCATCCATTTCAGTTTTCTGCTATTTCTGCCGATTCTCATTTATAGGGTCTTGTGTTTTCAGCTGTTTAGTTATCTCTTACCTTGTTGAATATCAGAAATTATAGAAATAATCTGAGGTCCCAGACGATATAAACTTTTCTTGAATATCTTTAGGATACTTATTAACTTATAAAAATTTTTGGTCTATCTACAAAATGTATGAGCTTCAAATTAATGAGATTCCATTGTATTGTTGAAAAGTTTATGTGTATCTCTACCTTAATCTGTCTATTCATATTATTAAAAGCTTTAACCTGGGGAAGTTAACTTGATCTAACAGCTAACTCTGGATCAAGCATTTGTATCCCTGATTTGTGCATATTTCATTAGAACTGATTTTATTGATGTTCTAGTTTCCCTTTTAAGCTTCTTATTGTATACTGTGAACAATAAAAAATTATTCCAGATATAATATTCTGAATCACATGACCTTCACAGTTTTAACTGATTAGTAAATGTATTTACATTGTCTGAATTTAAAATTAATGTTCTTTTTAAAAAGTGAATTTCTATACATGATTTCTTTCTGTTCCTACTATCTTAAAATATGAGATGCAAATAATGGGACAGTCACCTTACATTTGCACAAGAACAGTCATACTATATTACACTGTAATTTGTCCTGATTATATTGTTGGCCTCTTACAGAATCTATGAGATTTTGATGACAGTGATACAGTCCCCTGGAGACTATAGCCAATAGCTACCTGCTTGATATTATAGAATACTGTAGATAAAAGAAATAAGTTTTAAAAGTTACTTTGATACAATTTGAGTTTATTAACTATTAAGCATAGAATTCATTCTTTTCTAGGAACCACCAATAATTGTGCCTCCTTGAATTCAATATTCATTCCAACAAGAAGATAAAACCAAATTGCAGCAAGTCATAAAAATTCCCTTTTCATTTTCATTTCTTGCCAGACTATTATCTTACTTTATTTTAACTCTTTCTTCAACTTTATTACTTCTAACTGTAAGTATCTCACCGTTATCCCTCTGATTATAACATTGTTCCTTTGGAGAAAATGAGGCATTGCATTATACTATTTTTCCAAATGCTTCTAGGATTAGAAATCTATTACTCAGATAAGTAGCACATATATAGGTTTACTTAAATTTTCTTTCTTTTGTAACAGGAATAAAATATTGGTCTATTTATAATCAGACCACCAGATGTATTTTCCTTTTTCCACAGGGAATGCGATCATACCCAGACTTTAGATATAAGAGCAGATAATGAGAGAATTAACACTATTTGAATCTATTACCTTTCTTTCTGCCCAAACCTCTTTTCTTCATTATATTACCGTCTCCTCGTGGAGACTATATTGAAACAAAACAAAATGAAACAAAAATGAGATAAAATGCAGGAATGGATTTTTCCTTCATTCTCATATAAGGAAACTCTGCATTTTGCTCTACTCTGAAAAGAAAGTAATTTAACTTTTCTTTGCTTTTTATTTTCTTATTTGTTGAAGCGTGTAGTACTTTCTTACTTCAATTTTTTTAAAGCTTTTTTTGGTTAAGGTGGAGAGGAAGCAGAGATAACCATATCATTTTCATTATCTTTCTCAAAAATTCAAATACTTTTTCACTTTCAACTTAAGATCATTTAATCATTCACATCAACTTAAGATCATTTTAATTCTTCTGTTATTAAAACAATGGTCTCTGGACTGAAGTTCTGAGGGGTATAAAAAGGAGGGTAGAAGAAAAGAACAAGGTAGATATCTAAAGCATCTTAGACTAAGATTACATTTCATTAGATTTCTTAAGCTCCTTCACTATGTAAAGTTCACTGAATGTTCTAGATGGAGGTGGACCTGCCTCCCTGGGTGAGGAGACCAGATGCCAGTTTGAGCATCTGAACCTCAGCCCTGTGCAACACCCAACTTCTGGGTTTTGTGATCTGGTCCTCATGTTGGATTTAACAGTTAACAAACTTGAAACACTTTGAGTACTTTGACCAAACTATTGTAGTACTAAGTTAGATATCAAACATACTTATCAAAAGGTGGAGATTATATTATGGTGTCTGTATCAATTAGCTGAAAATACAAGACAGTATTTTTTAAAGAACCAAATCCTTCTCTCTGTGGAAGGAATCAATTAGTCTTTTATTCTTCCCTGATTAACCTTGCTGCATCCTACCTATTGTCTATAGAAGTCAGTGTGTCTTCATCTTATTGGTACTGAATACATCTTGAAACTTGCAACTCCATCTGAGTTCTTTCATAAATACAACATTGATTTCACATTTGGTGCTGCTAAAACTTTTGTTGTTTGGGACTTCCCTGGTGGTCCAGTGGTTAAGACTTTGCCTTCTAACGCAGGGGATGTGAGTTTGATTCCTGCTATTGCTGAAATAGAAATTTTAAATAACATCAAGAGCACACGGTAGCATTCCAAGGACTTTTAAATGCCATTCAGGACATTTCTGATTCTGGATAGTCTCTGAATAATACAGATAGAGTATTTTTATTTCTTATTTAAAAATAGTTCTAACTATACAAGTCAAAAAAAGGAGCATGGCTAGAGTCAGTAATACACTAGAGCCACCTTATATGGGCTTGGAAGATATAGCTATTAAAATAATAGCTTTTGAAGCCATAAAATTATTCATGGTGGATGGATTTATTCCTCAGAAACCAGTAGACACTACAGTGGGAGATGTGTGTGCTAAGTTGCTTCAGTCATGTCCAACTCTTTGTGACCCCATGGACTCCCGCCAGGCTCCTCTATCCATGGGGTTCTCCAGGCAAGAATACTGGAGTGGGTTGCCATTTCTTCCTCCAGGGGATCCTGACCCAGGGATCGAACCCACATCTCGTACACCTCCTGCATTGGCAGATGGATTCTTTACCACTAGCGCCACCTGGGAAGCCCCAGTGGGAGAGCTGGTTGTCAAATTCGTAGTGGACAGCACTGGCTGGAGTCCTTTTGTTAAGCATCCTTAACACATGTTGTGTCTCCTCAACTCTCAAGATGTACCCACTCCATCAATTTAGGAAGCATCTTCCACATTATTTTCTGTGTGTTTACATAATTTAGGGTTCCCGGATGAAATATATAATTTTGTTAGCATTTTTCCTATTTATTTTTTAAAGTGCGGCACTTTACTCTTTGGTAGCTTGCTTTTCTCCCCCCTCAACAAAATCTTGTCTCTCTCCTTTTTTATACTATCTCATGTATCATATACATAGTATATATATACTATCAAATTGTGTAACTTATTTAACAACTGCTCTGTTTGTGAATGGGCTTCCCTTGTGGCTCAGCTGGTAAAGAATCCTCCTGCCGCCTGCGATGTGGGAGACCTGGGTTTGATCCCTGGGTTGGGAAGATCCCCTGGAGAAGGGAAAGGCAACCCACTCCAGTATTCTGGCCTGGAGAATTCCATGGACTGTATATTCCATGGGGTTGCAAAGAGTTGGACACAACCGAGCGACTTTCACTTCACTTTGCTATTTATGAATATAGGCATAGTTGTCAAGTTTTTACCTTGATAAACATTGCAGCAACAAATGTCCTTATACCTATTTTCTGGCCACCATATGTCTAAGATAAATAATGACATTTGGAATTTCTGGACTTAATGGTATAAGCATTTATAATTTTAATATAAACTGGCAAATGCTTTCCAAAGATGCTGTAATAATTAACAGCTCTGTCAGCAGTGCATGGCCACCAGTTTCTCTAATTTGACCTGGACTTAATCAGTGTACGTTTCCTAATGTAATGTTTAAAAAGTGGCCATTTTATTTTCTGTTTTCTTGATCGCTGTGTACATTTAACATAATTTCATATTTATTGAGTATTTGTGATTTGTTTTCAGGAAAAAAACTGTTCTGGTGCTTTCCTTACTTTACTATTTTGGGGGGCTTTTTTTTAGACCATAATCTGGACATTAATCATATGTCATTTATTATGGTTTGAGTATTTTCTTACATGGTCCTTTAATAGTATTGCTTTTCAGCTTTAATCTTTTTATTTTAAATTAATGTTCAGTTCACAGAAAAGTTGCACAAGTTGTACAGTGTGGTCCCATATACCCCTCACCCAGTTTCCCCTGTTATTAACCCTTCAAGTACTACAGCACATTTGTCACAACTAAAGAATCAATACTGGTATATTATTATGAACTAAATCCATACTTAATTCATGCTTCCCTGGTGGCTCAGTGGTAAAGAATCCACCGGCCAGCACAGGAGATGTGGGTTTGATCCCTGGGTTGGGAAGATCCTCTGGAGAGGCAGTGGCAAGCCCTTCCCAGTATTCTTGCCTGGAGAATTCCACGGACAGAGGAGCCTGGTGGACTACAGTTCATGGAGTTGCACAGAGTCAGACATGACTAAGCAACTAAACAACAACAATAACATCGACACACTGAATTCCCATTTTATTAGTCCTCACCAGTGCTCTTTTCCTGCTGCACTTTTCCATTCAGCACACCAGGTTACATTAGCTGTCAAGTCTCCTTGGCCTGCTCTGGATGTGACATGTTCTCAGGCTTCCCCTGCCTTCTTTTTTTAATAACCTTGACAGTTTGGAGGAATACTGGTCATGTATTTTGTAGAACCTCCCTCAGTTTTACAAAATAGAATTTTGTTTGTCTGATATGTTTCCCTAGTTTGACTGGGATGATGTTTTGGGGAAGGAGACCACAGAGGGGAGGCAACACCTCACCATAGCATAAAGGTCCATGCTCTTCCTGACTTATCCCTGATGATGTCAGCCTTCATCTCCTGGAGATGGGAATGTTAGAAGCAGGAAGTAATCATACCTCTGATTTTTGCTTTTTTCTGTAGAAATTGAATATTGGCTTAAGAAGAGCTAATTGGCACAAAAAGAGAAATCAGAATATAGATAATTAAATTTGCTGAATAATCCTGAGTACTTGCATGTTAAATATTTATAAAGTCTTGTTTTTATGAGTTTGTTTATGAAAGATGGATTTTGCCCATGAGATTACATTGGTTAAACTTTCTCTAAGGCTATTTGGTTAAGAGAGATAGTTTCCTCTGTTTTGTTTTTTAATAGTAAAAGATATGACAGGAAATAAACAGAATAAAGACTAGTACAATGCACATTGCATTTATAATAGCATAAATTTGCAATTACATCTAATGACCAACATTAAGTACAGTGTATTAAATTATTCAAATTGCTCTTCAGTATAAATTATGCCAATGATTAAATTTATGGTGGTAGCTATGAGATGTAAACTAAATATTGTGACATTCTTTAATTGAAATAGATGCTTGTACTTCAATTAATGGCAATTTTTTAGGTCATTAACTCTAGAAATTTGTTTTTATAGTCTATTCAGAATTCTACAATCAAATGAATTGAGACTCAGGCAGCATGGGTTTATTAAAAACAAATCAATGTCACATAAACCTGAAGACATTTTGGGAATATAATGATAAGATATCACATAAAATTTGCAATGCAAAGGAGTGAAAGTGTCTATGCCTGTCTCTTCTAAATCTTTTTATGTCAAATATGTCTACTTCTTTCCAAATATGGTTTATGGACAAAAGATATCTAGGCCTTATGGTGTGAGTTTTGCTCTCCTATTGTTTAACCCACCTGAGACTTCTTCATTAGCCTTGATAAAAATGCAGCCACATATTAACTTCAAGCACAGAGTAGGTTGTGCCAAAGGGGACTAGTTCATGGGTGTCATCTGGAGGGAAGAGCAGGGTCTTTATAAAGTGTCTTTTAAAACTTTACTGAACACTTGTCATTTCACTTTGGCAGCTTTTAAAACGTTTACTTATTTTTAATTGACGGATAATTACTTTACAATATTATCTTGGTTTCTGCCATACATCAACATGAATCAGCCACAGGTACACATATGTGCCCTCCCTCTTGGACCTCCCTCCCACCTCCCATCCCATCCTACTCCTCTAGGTTGTCACAGAGCACTGGGTTTGAGTTCCTTATGTCATACAGCAAATACCCACTGGCTATCTATTTTACACATGGTAATTGATGTATATGTTTCAATGCTACTCTCTCAATTCATCCCACCCTCTCCTTCCCCTACAGTGTCCAAAGTCTGTTCTCTACATCTGCGTCTCCAATGTTGTCCTGCAAATAGGTTCATCAGTACCATCTTTCTAGATTCTATACATATGCATTATTTGTTTTTCTCTTTCTGACTTACTTCATTCTGTATAGTAGGCTCTAGGTTCATCCACCTCATTCAAAATGAGTCAAATGCAACTTTAAAAGGAGTAAACTTTCTGAAGGACATTGAGCCAAGTATCAATGTTTAAGTGATATATCTCAAAATAGGGCCCAAGTACCCATACCAAGAGCACCTTGAATACACATTAAAATGCAAGCCTGCTGAATCAGATGCCTAGGAATTGGGGTGGCGTCTCCGTGTTTCCCATTTCTCTAGGTATCCGTATGCAAACTGAAGTTCAAGGTCCACTGCTGTGAAGGATACTGTTTTATTTATAATGTGCCAGAGAGTAAGAATGAACACATGATCTTCTCAAGTGAGAAATATCTTCTTACCAAATACAGTGTCACGATAAGCTGTTTTGCCTTTCTGAGGATATTGTGTTCCACGAAACCTGTCTTGTCTTTGTTCCTTTAACCCCTTGTGGTCATCGACTGTGTCACTCCACCTCACAGTTGCTCTCCAGTACTAGGTTGTATTAGGGGCTTCCCAGGTGGTGCTAGTCTAGTGGTAAGGAACCTGCCTGCCAAGGCAGGAGACATTAAGAGATGTGGGTTCGATCTCTGGGTTGGGAAGATACCCTGGAGGAGGACACGACAACTCACTCCAGTATTCTTGCCTGGAGAAAACCATGGACAGAGGAGCCTGGCAGGCTACAGTCCATGGGACAAAAAGTTGGACACAACTGAACGTGCACACACACACTTGGTTGTAAACTCCTTGAGAGTAGGACTCATGTGATATCTTCTTTGCATCCCTATTGCACCTATTTGATTGAGGGTACAGGAATATTTGATGATCTGAATTGGGAAAACAATTAGCTAAATAGGTGGAGACAAAGTAATATTGTTGCTAGACGTTTGTATTACTATCAGGTCTAATGATGAATTATGATAAATGACACTGAAAACAGCAGGGATAATTTCTGCCCACCAGGAAGTAATACAATCAGTTCTCCTGAGTATTTCTTAACATTTCTCTAATATTTTCCTAGCTTAATTCCAGGGCAAATCTCTTCCATCACTTTATATAACAGTTTCTCCCCAGCCCTGAGGGATATTTCCAGGCACACATAGTAATGTTCTTTGGGCATAGGAGAACCAATGTTTGTATTAAAAGTATACTGACTTTTATATATGTATTTATGGTTATTTAGGTAATAATAAGGGGCTTCCCAGGTGGCAGAGTGGTAGAGAATCTGCATGCTAATGCAGGAGACACAAGAGATGTGGGTTCTATGATCCCTGGGTCAGGCAAATCCCCTGGAGGAGGGCATGGCAACCCACTCCAGTGTTCTTTCCTGGAAAATTCCATAGGAGTCTGGCAAGCTACTGTGAATGGGGTCACAAAGAATTGGACATGATTGAGCACATACACACAAACACACAGGTACTAATTATAATAAAGGGTCAGAAAAACATATTAAAGATGCTTAATTCATTCTCACCTTGTGGTAACAGGTGAGTAGGTGTTGATTTCTACATTCCATCTCTTATTTGCTAGAAAATTATGAGATCTCCTTCCCTATAACCCCTCAATGAACAAAAAAATACTTTTTTCTGTTGTCATTCCTTGGGTTTAAGTTTGGGTCGTGGTGGGGGGAGCAAGACTAAAAAATACTGTGGTTGTGTTTTTTCTGATTTCATCAGTCTAGGCCACACAACTCTCTAGTGAATGGCAAGATGGAGATGGTAGCTGCCTTTTATAGGTCACCGGCCTTCTGGCGATGTCTTCACATAGGGAATTATTACTTTGTAAATCTACTATTTTGTAGTCACTAACTTTGACCACACTGAGAAGTGTGTTCAAACCCAGTCCTTCCTACAGGGCTGCTGCATCTAGCGTTAGTGTCTTGCCCTTGGTCTCAGCATCTGGTACGTAAGGTGCATCCTTCCTCCCTGGCTCTCTGGGAGTGCTCGGTCTCTAGGCTTTGCTCTGGCGTGGACTCAGGCTCTCTGAAGGACTGGAATTCTCAGGCAAGAATACTGGAGTGTGCTGCCAGTTTCTCCTCCAGAGGATCTTCTCAATCCAGGGATTGAATCCAGGTCTTCCGCATTGCAGGCAGATTCTTTACCATCTGAGCTACCAGGGAAGCCCTCTTTGACACTGTAGTGTTCTTATTTTCAGCTTATGATTGCCTTAAGTTCAATGTTCCAGTCCGTGAATGGGAAAAGCATATTCATGTTTACCTTTTTACATCCTGAAAGATTTACAAAGGAAACATTTACGGAGTAATTCCTGTGGATGATGACCTCCACGGGAGCCAGCTGATGTATGAAACATCAGTACCATGACATTCAACAGATAGTCTTGTGCCACGTTCTTTAAACTTTGCATTAATCAAAATCATTAAAGAAATTAGTCATACCAGCCAGCCTCATTAGTTTTAATTCATTCTATGATGTGTAATAAAATACAGAGAACACGTGCCTATATCAGGAGGCGTGATGCTCTCAGTCGCTCTCATCACTGGTTTAATGAATGCTGATTCTCACCTAATTGGCAGGTTTTGTTTGCCAATAAGCTTAATTAATTCACAATTGAGGCCTTAGCCCTTCCTTCCCCAGAAAGACTGGCATTATTTACCGATTTCTATAATTTACTGTTGGGGAAAGAAAAAAAAAAGCAGTCTCTGTAATGTTTGCTGCTTTGAAACAAAGCGTGAAGACCATAGCCATTGAGAGAAGAAATGTCACCTAGCAGTTCTGGAATCTCAAACTGTTGGAATTGGACAGTTTAGACTTTAATTTTCATGACTAAGAAATACAAGCAATGAATTTTGTTTATCTCTGTGGAATAATGTTTCATTTTTATTTATGCAAATTTGTTTTTTTCTCAGCTTCATAGAGATGTAATTGACAAATAAAATGGCTTGTATTTAAAATGTACAACGCAGGACTTCCCTGGCGGTCCAGTGGCTAAGATTCCACACTTCCACTATTGTGGGGATAGTTTCCTTCCCTGCTTGGGGAGCTCATATCTTGCATGTTGTGTGGGGTGGCCAAAATAAAAAAGTACAACCTGATGATGTGATGTGGTATACATTTCGAAACGATTATCACCACAGAGTTAGACATGGTTACCATTGTGTGTGTGTGTCTGTGTAGTGAGAACCCCTACGATCAACTTGTTTAGCAAAATTTCAAGTAGAAAATCCAGTATCATTAACTATAGTCACCTTATTGCACATTAGATTTTTGCAACTTATTCATCTCATAACTGAAAGTTTGTATCCTTTGACCAATGGCCCTCATCGCCCAAACTCTGGCAACCCCCATTCTACTCTCTGTTTCTATGAGTCTGACTTTTTCTTAGTGTGGAATAATTTTTAATGCTCATTTTTTGTGGAATAATATTTTATTTATCTTTGTGGAACTTTGCACATGAGAACTTTTTTTTTCAAAAGTTTTGTGGAACTTTTGAAAAACCGGCTTGTAAGGTCTCTTTGCTTTTCACTTTCAGATTTACACCTGTGATAGAAAAAAAGTGGAAAACAAGTCCTGTGATGAGATGTTACTACTAGATGTTGTTAAGAGCCTTGACAGCAGAAGAACTAAAGCAAGTGGCCTGGGAGTGGAAATGTCTTGAAACCAGCAGGTATTTCTATCATTATTATGTCTCCAGGGACATGTTGATTGTATGGAATGGGGCAGTGACACTTTAATTGTGTTGAAATGGATGATTCCCGTTATCACCACCAGAGGATGTACTAAGCACGTTTTTTGTCAGAGCAACTCACATTGACTGCAGTTGCCCATCCTTCCAACAGAGGTAGAACGACTCCGAGGCTGTGGAAAATCTCAATGTCAACAGCAGCTCATAAATGGAAAAGAACATGGTATCAGCTGTGTATTTAGAAAAGTCTGAGGTGTTTAGCCCAACCGTTCTTGAATCATTACCATGATACTGACAAGCAAAGATATTTCTGAGAAAGCTGTCAGATTTAGCCCTTGACTGCATGGTTAATAGAGAAAAGAGCCAGGTTACCCACATTTCAATTCTTTTTGAGCTTTGGGCAAGCAGCCATTTTGGTTGTTAGATTAAAAAAAATTTTTGTGGTGAGACTAGAATAGGAAGAGACACAGGGAAGAGACTAAAGGAGATATTTTTAGGGGAATTTTAGTGTCAGCTTCTTTAGATAAGGAAGGGGTAAGATGGAGAAATATGCCTTACAGTCATCTCCAAAATAAGCTATAAAATGCAGTCAGAAGAATAGCAAGAACACCTGTTGTAGATAAGAACTTTAAAAACTGGTATTGCAAAGCAAAGTCTGCTATCAAATGTCAAAAACTACTTGGAGGTTGAATCTCATGCCAGCCCAGAAGGAGACACAGTGAAGCCGAAAAGCAACAGGTTTTCCATCAGTTTACCTCATTATGTTAATTATAGCCTTTTTTTCATGCTGTGAGTACACTTGAGAATACATGATATATATGAAAACGGGTAAGTGTAATATGTTATTGGAGGTAAATCATTTGTGTGCCTGTGTATGTCTGTGTGTGCATGTGTGTGTGTGTATGTCTATACACAATCACTAAAGAGCACAAAAAGTGTTTTTCAAATAAAATATGCATATTTCAAAGGCCAATCACTACTTTTAATAAAAAGATGCTATTTATTTATGTAAGAATACTTCACATGAGATCTACCCTTTAAGCAGATTTTTATTTTATTTTATTTTTTTGGCTATGCCATGTTGCATGTAGGATCTTAGTTTCCTGATCAGGCATCAAATCTGTGCCCCTTGCATCGGAAACAGAGTCTTAATTGTTGGACCCCAGGGAATTCCCTCTTAACAGACTTTTAGATGTACAATACAGTGCTACCTGTAGGCACAGAATTGTACAGCAGATCTCTAGAACTTATTCACCTTGAAAAACAAAGTTTATGTCCACTGATTAGCAACTCTGCATATTCCATCTCCCCAGACCCTGGTAACCACCGTGCCACTCTCTGAGTCTATGATTTTGACTGCTGTAGACAACTTATATGCCTGGAGTCAGGCAGTGTCTGTCCTTTTGTGCCTATTTTGCTTATTTCACTTAGGGTAAGGTCTTCAAAGTTCACCCAGATTGTCACGTGTGGCAAGATTGCCTTCCTTTTTAAGGCCAAAGAGTAGTCCATTGTTTATCTATACTACATTTTATTTATCCATTCATCCATTGATGAAACTTCAGATTATTTCATCTTGGCTATTATGAACAGAACTTCAATATATTTATTATTATTATAAGGTTTGATTTATTTTTTATGAGATTCTTTTTTTTTTTAATAAATTTATTTATTTTAGTTGGGGGCTAATTACTTTACAATATTGTAGTGGTTTTTGCCATACACTGACATGAATCAGCCATGGGATTCTTATAGTAGACTAGTGAAATGATTGGTATAAATCTTAGTGACAACTACAATTCTTAGAGCAAAAACAGTTGACACCTGGAACTCTTTAGGCATAGAATCCAGTGGGCATGTGACTTTGTGTACAAGTCAACATCATGGTTGTTGTCTCCTGGGCCTTGAAGGGAATCACAGATGTTTTCTTCCCGGGAATCCTGGGATGCAGTGTCACAATCTAGTGTCTGGGCTTGCACTGTTGCACTAGTTACCTCCTCCTCATTAGTTTGTTATTAATTTGTGAACACTGGCCATCCAGACAATGGGGGACTGTGGTAGCTTACAGGATTACCGTGGAAGTAATAGAAAAGAACAAAGTTAATGTGAGTAGTGCATGTCTGGCCCATAACAGGCATTGAATAAGCACCAATTACAATTATTTCATTATTTCTATCTCTTGTTAGCCATTGCTGAACCCCTAAAAAAGACCACATTCAGAGCCAAACTCCACTGAGTTTGGAAGGAAAGCAGAAGCTCTCATCTTCAGAAAGTTTGAAGAATCACCTGAATTAATTGGAAAGAAAATCTCATGAGATCCCTTCTGGCTTCCTTCCTAAGGTGGATTGAACCAGAATCATTTAATTGTTGTGTGTGTGTGATCAGTCACTCAGTCACATCCAACTCTTTGTGATTTTATGGATTGTAGCCCACCAGGCTCCTCTGTCCATGGAATTCTCCAGGCAAGAATACTGGAATAGGTTGCCATGCCCTCCTCCAGGGGATCTTCCTGATCTAAGGATTGAATCCAGGTCTCTTATGTCTCCTGCATTGGCAGGTGGGTTCTTTACCACTAGCACCTTCTGGGAAGCCTCATCATTTAATTGTTACCCCCAATGAGAATTCTGGATTGGCTGATTTGTATCAAAGGGGTATTAACACCCCCTTTGCAAAGGTGACATTATCAGCTATAAATCTTGGTTTATTGGGACCAGTGAGATCACCCAAGATGATAAAATAGGACTTGCCTGGGATCACCTAGGAGGTGATGCTTTTAGAAAAGCATGTGAAATGACAGAGTGAAAGGATAGAACAAATGGAAGAGAGAGATTAAAACAAAACAAAACAAGTAAACCTTCCCGTCTGCCTAGTGTGAGTCTGGTAATTAACTAGATTATGGTGCTGATATTTACTATTTTTGTACAATTCAGTTCTCTTAAAAAATATTTCAAAAGTCACCAGGGAACAATATCTGTACTTTGTTACTACTTATCAGAACCAAAGGCATTTATCAAGTCTTTTGCTTCACATTCCTCTTCAATTTATTTCCTAAAATTATGCTAGTTATATAAAAGTCACTGTAAACAAGGAGTTGCTAGATTTTACCAGAACTCTACATGAAGGTTAAGTTTCTAATAAAAATGCTATAGGAAGAAGAACTTGGGTCTCAAATCAAGGGCAGATATCACTTTGTATTTTGGTAGGAAGTCAAGTTTAAAAGCTAACCTTTTTGACATACTCACATAAATTTGAAAGGAATTTGGGACATGACTTCTTGATTTATGGACGTGTATACACAACAAGTAACTTCACTTTGCCTTCTCCCTACTTCAGCATTTCTCTGTAACTTCCTCTACGGTCTCTTTATTCTCGTTTCCAAGTCTAGATAATCTTCTTTGACAAGCCCTGTGCTCTTATTTCTGTTCCCTCCTCTCGTCTTGATCAGATTGTTTTCTCTCTCCTGTCTGTGGTCTCTCTCTCTTCATCGGTTTCTCTCCCTCAACCATCAATTCATGTAGAGCATGCCCTGCAAATGTCCTGGAATACCTTCTATGGATCTTATGACCTCCTAGTTTTATCCTTGCAGTCACCCTCCAACATAAGGACAAAGTAATCAAAGTGGGCCTACACTTCAGAACCACAGAACACAAGGGTCCAAGTCTGGCAAGACAGTCTCTATCTATGTCAAGAAGCATAGAGTCCAGTAGACAGATGTGTAAATGTGCTGGGATGCTGAGACCTGTGGGTGTAAGCTGTCTTAAAGGACTCATTATATTCCCAGAGTTAGAGGAGGTGAGATTTGAATACCTGCTAAGAGATGAGCTGATATTAGCCAAGTGGACAGTGGCGGTAACAAGGAGGACTTTCCTTGTGGAGGTACAAGTAAGATATGAATTGGAAAGAGCATGAAGCAATAAGTGTGTAGAGAAAACCACAAGTGATTCTGTGTCACTGGAGTGTAATGTATTAATAGAAAGGATGGTGTTCAGTAAGGAGCAAGGGTGAGACGTGGCCAATGGAACTCTTTTTTCAAGCATCGAATGGATCTTTAATAAGTCTCCAGTCTCAGCAATTTCCTTTGCATTTTCTCAATTGGGGCTTTATTGCCTAGGCAGACTTTATATAAGATGGACTTTTCACTAAGTCCCTTTTCCTGATATGTTGTATCTTTGGGTAGTGTAGTCTTTCTGTGATGGTCTGCTGATCAGAGTGTCAATGTGGGACTAGTGGTAAAGAACCCACCTGCCAATGCAGGGGACATAAAAGATGCAGGTTCGATCCCTGGGTCAGGAAGATCCCCTGGAGAAGGGCATGACAACCCACTCCAGTATTCTTGCCTGGAGAATCCCCCAGACAGAGGAGCCTGGTGGGCTACAGTCCATAGGGTTGCAAAGAGTTGGACATGACTGACGCGACTGAGCACGTAGCACAATGTGTGACTAGTTTCCAGGCCAGGGACTGTCAGATGCACCTTCAGTACCATTCTCCCTGTCTTTAGTAATGGCACTGCAGATGCGTGGCTGTCGTGAGAGACCCGTGTCCCAGTGTCTCCTGCATGTTGTGTTCTGTGGGACTGGGTTCTGCACTATGGTGTGCATAAGCAGGTGAGATGCTGTCATATGTCCAGACCATCACTCTAAAAAGGGCTGTGCATACACCTCTCTGGCCCTTCCCACTGCCTGGGTGATAGGAAGACCTGGAGCAGCTGTTCTGCTTTAGAGAGAGAAGCTGCGTGCTGACCAGGGCAGGGGCACCCAGCCTGTTCTGCAACATTCTTCCCTGACCTGTTTAGAGGGAAATGTGGTTCATTACAAGCCATGTTTGGGTCTCTGTTATAGCTAAGTAGCTTGTTTTGTAACTAATATTATCACGAAGTTCTATAATCGGTTTTAAAACATGGACTTAAAATTATACAGAAGGTTTAGGAATGTTCAGGAAAGAATGTCTCAATTTAAAGCATTTTCCCCAATGTTGGGCATCACAGATACACAGATGTGTTGATGGAACAGGTCTATTCAGGCAACGGGGTCCTATAACACTCCTCAAACTGCAAACTCCATCTGTGAGGCACCTCACAGAATAACTGCCTGTATACTTCAAATATACTTCAAATTGCTCCTTGGAAAAAGAGTTATGATAAACCTACACAGCATATTAAAAAGCAGAGATGTCACTTTGCAGACAAAGGACCATATAGTCAAAGCTATGGTTTTTCCAGTCGTCATGTATGGATGTGAGAGTTGGACCATAAAGAAGGCTGAGTGCCAAAGAATTGATGCTTTTGAATTGTGGTGCTGGGAAGACTCTTGAGAGTTCCTTGGACAGCAAGGAGATCAAACCAGTCAATCCTAAAGGAGATCAACTCTGAATATTCATTGGAAGGATTAATGCTGAAGCTCCAATACTTTGACCACTTGATGTGACGAGTCAACTCACTGGAAAAGACCCTTATGCTGGGAAAGATTGAGGGCAGGAGAAGAAGGGACGACAGAGGATGGGATGGTTGGATGGCATCACCGACTCAACGAGCTTGAGTTTGAGTAAACTCCAAGAGATAGTGAAGGACAAGGAAGCCTGGCATGCTTCTGTCCTTGGGGTTGCAAAGAGTCAGACATGACTTAGCAACTGAACAATAGCAACATACTTCAAAAATATCAAGGGCAAGAAATACAAAGTAAGTCTTAGAAACTATTTCAGACTAAGGGAAACAACTAAATGCATGTATGGTCATGGATGAGGAGAAAAGGGCTGTAGGGGCCACTTTTGGAACTATTGGTAAAATTTGAGCATGATACCTTAGATACCTCAGTTATAAAAATATTGATACCTTAGATACCTCAGTTATAAAAATATTGATCTTGATAACAGTGTTATGCTTATATAAGAAAATATCCTTTTTTTTAGAGAATGCTAAAGTTTTAAGTTTAAAGCATCATGATGTCTATAACTCATTCAAGTGGTTCAGAAAAATATGCACACACATATATACATATCCATGGGGTTTCCTAAGCAGCACTAGTGGTAAAGAACCCTCCTGCCAATGCAGAAGACTATAAGAGGTGCAAGTTCGATCCCTGGGTTGGGAAGATTCCCCTGGAGGAGGGCATGACAACCCACTCCAGTATTCTTGCATTGAGAATCCCACAGACAGAGGAGCCTGGTGGGCTACAGTCCATAGGGTTGCAAAGAGCCGGACATGACTGAAACGACTTAGCACACATGCATATATTTGCAAACACACAAGAATGCCACAGGCAGAGAGAGAGAGAGAGAATGATAAAGCAAATGGTTAAAATAAATGTAAAGAATTGAAGAGTTGAGGTGGTAATGTGTAGTATACACACCAGTAACTTTTCTGTAAGTTTAAATTTAAGTCAAAATAAAGGAAAAGAAATGAGTATAATTTTCTCCTCCTCAATCATCAACAATATCATCAGTAGTCACATACTTGTATTTGAACACTGCCTGCCAATTAAATTTTGCCGTTGGCAAAACTTGGCTGGGTGGTCAAGCACATGACCCTGCATTTTGGACCAGTTTTCAATGTTGCAAATTTTCCTTGAAGCAAATTTGTCAAAATAATTGTGGAACAAGCTCCCATTTTAGAAGCTGGCGAAACAGACCTATTCTCCATCTTTTATCAAAGAACAGATGTGGATTTTGGTCTGCAGGGTAGGTGGAATTAGAGGCTGATATTAAGCATAGACTAAAATTTAATTAGTGTGATTTTGGTGATGTGTATATTTCCCCAATTTAGGGATATGCTCCAAAATAGATGCGTGTACACTTCCACTTCAAAAACACGGAGAGGGAGGTGGTGTCAGGGTTGAGTGTTAAGGTCATCTTTACACCAGTAAAGCTACTCTAAGTCAGAAACTTCTGTAATCCAGTAGTGTTATCTTCCACTTATTGTTGAAAAGAGACAACACTGACAAATTCACAGACCAAATACCTAAGTGATTACTTCTTGCATGCGTGCTAAGTCACTTTAGTCTTGTCCAACTCTTTGCAACCCTACGGACTGTAGCTCACCAGGCTCCTCTTTTCATGGAATTCTCCAGGCAAGAATCCCTTCCCTAGGGGATCGTCCTGACCCAGGGATCAAACTTGTGTCTCCTGCATTGCAGGCAGATTCTTTACCATCTGAGACACCAGGGAAACCTTGCAATATGAAAGGAAGGTATATGATATCAACAGATTGTACATATTAAGCTCTCATAAAGTTATTTGTCAATTATATCTCAATAATGCTGAGGAAAAAGTTACAAGCATGTAGTAATTTTAGGACAACTCAAATATAAACTTAGTTTTACTTTCTGGTCAAATATGTTAGTTAGCAGTTTCAAGTGGGATTTGGGGAAATTTATTACTCATGCCTCTTTCCTCATGGCTTCATGCAAAGTTATTCTATAGCAATTTTTAATAAAATACTAATGTGTTCATAGTTGGTAATCACCCTCATCTCTTCCAGCACAGTGCTCTTGGGTAGTATCTGTGCAGGAGAACCGGGATCAGGCTCGAAACCTCTCTTCTGAATCTGAACCAGGATCATTGGATCTGAGTCATCTACTGGCTACAGGGAGGCAGGAATGAAAGGCAGCCTCAGGGCATGGGTGCTGTCTTCTCCCCCTGGGAAGCAAAGCCCAAGCAACGTCTTGTATTTTGTCCAGGGAAATCTTCTCTTTATCTGAGGGCTAGAGGACTAGAAAAGCACATTGGGATGAGGGCGAAAATTCCCTTTTAAACATGCCACACTGTCTTTATTAGAGATTGGTTGGGTGGGTTATAGTTCTCTCTATGGTTGTAAGGTCCTTGTGAGTAGAATTCATGTCTTAACACATTTTTGTATCATCTCTATCTATTGTAATAGAGACATGTTTGCTGATTGATCGACCTTGATTGCATTATGCTTTAGATGACTGTTTTTAGAAGGCATTTTAAGATCTCCAGGTGCCTCCAGGACATGATTGTAAACATCGATTTCCATTGTACTATACAAGGATGCAAGTCTTGGTTAATAGACATTTCCAGATAAAGTAGTTTCTTCAGGACTAAAGCACAGACTACGAATAGTTTTACAGTATCTGTGTTTTTATGGAGCAACATTATCCAATAGCATAAAGCTAATGAATAAATTACCCCCAATAAAGTACAGTGCTAGCTGTTTTTGAGCTACTTTAATATGAGGTTTATACTGCAGAATGACTTAGCAAAAAGAAAATTATGCCTGTTGAGGGACAGCGTTTTGGACATTGTGTTTGATACAATTTTTTTTTTAAGAGTCTTATGAAGCCATTAACTTTATAATTACATAGCTACCTGTTCCAAAGATTGCACATTTACCAAGAGGCATCAGAAGATGTTTTGAAGGTATTTTGTTCATCCCTTAGCCTAAAATCCTCTCCATTCATGATTATTTAGTAAGTTTTTATGGATATAAATATAATAAATACTCAACAAATAGATGAATACTCAAAATATTTATTGAATGGATTCGTTGTTCTCCCTTGAAGAACTGACTTTAAAAAGCAAGTTTCCATGAATATCGGATCCTATTTGTTCCCTTAACAGCTTTTTATTTGACCTCAGGTTCAATTCACTCATCTCAGTGACGCAAACTGTGGAGAATCAGATTGAATCACACAGACCCATAATTTCCAAGAAATTCTACTCTTGGTCAAAGCACTTTCTAATAGATTAACATTGTCCTCTGTTCCCTGGTTAACAGAAGGACATCATGGACATATTCATAAGTTAGAAAATCCAGTGAGCATATCCTGTTCAGTGCTAAGAACAAAGTGATAAACAGAGTATTGTAGCGTTGCAAGCTGGTGAATGATGGACAGACTTACAATGGGCTTATTCCAGACTCTAGTTGGAAATTTACTCCCTCCTTAATATATTAGTTTACATGGGTATATTTGTTGCTATTTATTTAACGTTCTTAAATAAACAGAATGACTTATTAACTAAGCCCTTCCTTGACTTATTAACCAGACGCCTCTGTCCAGGGGATTTCCCAGGCAAGAATACTGGAGTGGGTTGCCATTTCCTTCTCCAGGGGATCTTCCCAACCCAAGGATTGAACCCACATCTTCTGCCTGGGAGGCAGATTCTTTACACTGAGCCACCTGGGAAACCCTTTACTTGGGCGTATTTGTTGCTTTTTATTTATTAATAACATTCTCTATGATAACTAAGTAGGATACAGCAGTGATGAGTCTACATTCTAGGAATAAACCTGAAGTAAAGCGCAGTTTTACTGAATTGTGATTGTGTTTCTGGAGTGTTGTTTCTTGAAGTTCTTTTGAGTTCTTTGTTCTCTTTTCTCAGATCCAATGCTCCTCTAAGAACTTTTATTTTGTGCTTGTAAAATGAAGATACTTAAAACAGAATCACAAAAATAACATACAAATGCTCTGGACCTTGTAGGTGACTACTTCACAGTCAAGCATTTCCACATACTTTCATTGTTTGTGATTATATTTACTTTTAGACAAAACCAAAAGTTTCACACTGACATCACTGCCCTTTGGAGGTCCAAAGTCATATACTTCTAGGTCCCAGATATCTGGATTTGAAAAATCTAACTCTAGAATAAAACACTTGCAAAGAATTCCACAGTCCTCTCAGGTCAGAGAAACACTGCTTATTCTTTACTCTGGTAGGGAAAGGATTAATTAAAAGAAGCATAGCATTAGTACCATAGATGTTGCGTGATGTTACTATCGGGATTAGCTGGATGAGAATGGCTGTAAGTGTTGCTGAGTCAAATAATCACATCTGCCTGAGAGGTTGTGTTATTGGTTCAGTTACTAGGAATTGTATACACATCAAAAAGAACTTCACCATGATAAGATGACTTGAGGTTGCTATGTATGCTATAAGGGAACAACGGAATCTGTTTCCTGAGTACCAAGAGAAGCTCTTATTCTATTTTTTGGCCATGAAGTGTGGCTTGCGGGATCTTAGTTCCCCACCTAGGGATTGAACCCAGGTCACAAAGTGAAACTGGAGTCCTAACTGCTAAACCACCAGGGAATTCCCCCAAAAGAAGCTTTTTTTTTTTTTAATCCCAAAAGAAGCTTTTAATTTTAGATTCCCAAATAGGTGAATTTTGAAAAGTAGACATTTTAAGAAAATGGTTTGGTCTCAAGATGATTCCAAATGAAGTTTTCCTCAAGCACGTTTCTTCCAGACTTTTTTCCCTTCATAGACATTTAATCTGCATGCTTCTGATTTATTTACTTCTGACTCATCAAAGCCTGTTTTTAAAGTGTTCTTTGATGTCTAAGGAACCTAAATAACTTTTGTAAAAAATGTTTAAGTCTGGAAATTGTGTTTGCAGCACAAAATAAAACATGCATAAGCCAGTTTGAATTGCCATAAATACTGCTCTGATAATCTGCTATGAGGCTCTTTGTAATCATCTTGTGACTGACTTGCTCCTTGGATAGAGGCAAACTTGAATCAAGAAGCATAAAACCTGCATTCTTTTCCTGCCTCCCCACTGAAGATAAAATGGGGTGCTATCTTCAAAAGTAAAATATTTTATTTGCAATCAAACTCAAATCATGGTTTCATTTCTTTAAAAAATGATTATCTAGTAGTTTCTATATCACTGATATTGGTAAGATGACAGATCTGAAAGTTTTAACTATTAATAGAAAAGAATATACTAATTTCTTGAATTTTGGAGTAGCTAAGTTTAGACTGGGTTTCCTGGGTGGCTCAGTGGTAAAGAATCTACCTGCAATGCAGGAGACACAAAAGATGTGGGTTCAGTCCCCGTGTCAGGAAGAGCCCCTGAAGGAAGAAGTGGCAACCCACTTCAGTATTCTTGCCTGAAAAATCCCATGGACAGAGGAGTATGACAGGCTACACAGTCCAAAATCACGGCTAAATGACCAAGCACGCACACATATTCTACTGAAATAGTAATATTTACTAATAACAAGTGAGCATTTACTATAGAGTAAACATTGCCCATAAATTATCTAATTTACCAATGTAGAAATCTGATACAATACTCTTATTATCCCTGTTTTACAAATTAAACATATTGGGTCTTAGATCAGTTAAGTAACTTGCATAAAGACAATTGGGCGGAGGCAGAATGGAATGCAGGCAGTCTTATCCCAGGACTACGCCTTCACCAGATGGCTGTTTCTCTCTCCTCTCTGTGTACATTTCAAAATTAATTTCCTCAATTGGGTTCTACATCCCTTTGAGTCCTTGGTGCTTGAGTCTTACTTTGGAATAATAATAATAATGATAATAATCTACAATATTTATAAATCCCTCTACAGTTTATGTAGCAGATTCACACTTGGTGTCTCTTTTTGGATCCTTATGACTATCTTCTGAGCTAAACAGGAAAGATATTATTATCAGCAAAATCACCCAGTGGAGAAGATATTCAGTGTAAAGGAAGAAACCATTATTTTTGCATGTGAGAAAAACAATGTCACCCTGATTTTAAATGTCACCCCAATTTTGAAAATAGCCTCTGGCTTCTCTGTGAAATCACTGGAATGAATGGTAGAAGACAAGTAGCACTCCTGTGCATGAATAAACCATGAAATATATTTGACAATAAAATTTTCAATTAATGTGGAAATATTTGCTCTGAGTCTCGGCTCTTGAGGATTTAAGTCTTGGCCAAATATTAAAAATATGTTTTATTTCATTGCCCAAAGTACCTTGCAGATGATTAGATTGCTAAGAAACTAAAAACTTCTATTTTTTGAGAATCCTGAATATGAATTAGGCTGATGGATGGGCCATGTTGGGAGAATTGGTTTCTTTGAGACACTAGATAGCCTTTACCCTTGCGCAGTGTGGCTCTGTTAGAGAAACAGCGGCTTTTACCGCGACTGACTCTTAGATGGCGGTTTTCTCAGGTCTCTTGATTCTTTGTGGAATCCTCTTCAATTCAGTGATGAAGCCAAAAAATAATAAAATTTTAAAAAAGAAAGTGGATCAAAGATTTTTGACTGAAGTCTTTTTGTAGAATTGGGTACTTAAAAAAAAGTTCTGTGTGATATCACAGATAGATACACCGTAACACATTTTAGATTATTTTAAAGATTGCAGGGAGGGTATTTTATTGTGCACAGAGATACAATGGAAGACTATGCAACAATTAAAGTGAATGAAGCTGAACCCCATGGATCATGATGAAAAAAAGAAAAGATGCAAATGTGTATTTATAGTATACCAGTTCTGTGAAGTGTTAGACTCTCAGTTGCGAAAACTCTTGTGGACACATAGACTTATAGCCTGTCAGGCTCCTCTGTCCATGGAATTCTCAAGGCAAAAATATGGGAGTAGGTTGCTATTCCCTTCTCCAGGGGATTTTCCCTACCCAGGGACTAAACCTGGGTCTCCTGCATTGCAGGCGGATTCTTCACCGTCTGAACCATCAAGGAAGTTTGCTGCTGTCCATGGGGTCACAAAAAGTCAGACATGACTTAGCAACTAATCAACAAGTTCTGTGAAGATAATAACATGTAAGAGTGCCTGATTATTTTATGATGCATATGTAGCTAAAGTATGAGGATGCCTGTGATAAAGATAAACATTAAATTCAGGGTAGTGATTGGTTCCCCCGCTTCTCTTGTGGCTCAAGGGAAGATGGGGGAAGGTAGGAGGTGGGACCTGCATTCTAATCGGAAAGTTCCATATTGTGGCAGAAGTGATGCTGTGAAGTCCTGGACCTAGCCTTTGAAGGTATAGAAACTCCTGCTTTTGTGCTTGGGGACACAGCTTCCATGCTGTAAGAAAGCTCAGACTGTCTTGCTGGAGAGAGAGGCCACTTGAGGATGCTGTGGAGGGACAGGCAGCATGTGGGGGCGCCTTCTTGGACCTTCCAGACCATGACTGAGGCCAGCCTTTATCACGCGGAGCAGAAGAAGCACAGGCCACCTGCAGAATCTGTATCAATTGTCATTCATCATTTTAACACAAGAAGTTTTAGGGAGGTTTGTTACTCAGAAATTGATAACTGAAATGGTCAGGTGGTTTGCATCGCCTTTGTTAGGAGACCATGAAATGGTAAGAAACTGTGTAGAATTCATGAGGACTGGCTTTCTCTCCTCTCCCTAATGTTATCTTTATTCCATGTGCACATCAGATTTTAATTTTATTCTGCTTCTAACAGGCTTATTCCCATATCTGTGCTTATTTTTGAACACATAAACCCCAATTTTCAGTCTAGAATGATTTTGCTTCATGTCTGCCTGAGTTAGCATTATCTTTGGGGGAAATTCTTTACTCAGAGAGCCTAAGAACAATTACATTGCTTGTGGATTCCAGCCGTGCAATGCTTTTAGAGGTATATTCATAGTAGTGCATTTGCAGCATTTATTGGGAATAAAATTGGTAAAATCTAATAATGATCTCTTTCAAACATTTATTTGGTAAAATCTGCAGGTATGGGAGGCCAATATGGTGGCAGAATAATTGCTGAGTCACTGTCAAGGCATTGCTCTATTTAATGTCTGCAATTTCACACAAGCCAAGCGGAACTAATCAAAATATTGAAGGTAGGTTCTTGCTGCTAATGCTCCCCCAACACTTACCAAGAGAACTGTTTACAAGGCCAAAAATATGACTTTATATATTGTGAGTGAATTGGATTTTTAAAATAATAAACCGTGGTTGAAATGAAGCAATCATTCTTTCTAAAGAGAACTATTAGTGATGTTTTCAGTGATTAAGTTCTGATTGTGCCTGAAGCTGGTCCGTTTAGGGGTAACACAAAGATAGGCTTAAGCAACTCCATCATTTTTAAACTCATTTTGGACGCATTTACCTGTTTTTCACAACAGAATCTCTCTGTGTATATGTGAGGGGTTCTGTATGAAGGGTGGTGGGCTTCCTCTGACATCCTCTTCCTGTGTGTGCCCCTCCCAGCCAGGACTAACCCCATAGGCTGGGTGGGGACTGGGAGAGGTAACCTCAACTGGCCTCTTCATTCTTGCCTGTTACCCTCTCGTTGACCTTCCTCCCAGACACTCTCGGTGCTTGCCAGCCTCGTCCTTGACCCCTAAAGTTTCCCAATCAGATCCTCCTTCTTACTCAGTCCTTTTTCCCGGGATATTCTTGGCCCTTACATTAGAATTCAGCCAACCTGTCTTCTTTTCTTTTTCTTCTTCTTCTTTTTTTAAACTTTTCATTTTGTATTGGTGTATAGCCTATTAACAATGTTGTGATGGTTTCAGGTGAGCAGTGAAGAGACTCAGTCACACATATACATGTATCCATTCTCCCCTAAACTCCCCTTCCATCCAGGCTGCCATGTAACATTGAGCAGAGTTCCATGTTCTATATAGTAGGTCCTTGTTGGTTATCCATTTTAAATATAGGAGAGTGTACATGTCCATCCCCAAATCCCTAACTATCTTTTCCACCCATCCTTCCCCTCAGCAATCACAAGTTCGTTTTCTAAATGACAGTCCTTGGACCTAAGAACCCAATACAAGGTCATGTGTCAGCCCAAACGAGGGTCCTAAGGATGGAATTTTTAGGACACAGGAAAAAAATACTTTGAGACAAAAAGGCTACTGGTTTTCTCTGAAATTAACAACCAGACTCTTGGTGGTTTCATGCAGCAGAGCTCAGCAGTTTACCGGCTGTCTGATCCAGAGCAGTGGGTTTCATCAGCTCTGATCTCTTGAACACAGCATGATCTCAGAGGGGAGAGAAAAAGCCCAGCAACAGTGAGAAAATCGGTCAAAATCATCTTGTTCCTTTTCTTGTATCAGACAAAGAATTGCCTTCAGAACTGGGGATGTAGGTTCAGGGACGGAATTATGGAGTAGGGGAGGGGCTGTCAGGCCAAAGCAAGAGCAGAGCCAAGGAGATGGGAGGCCAAGGGAGCCAGAGGAGGCAGGCGCCGGGCTCCTGTGTGTGGGGCCTAGTATGTTGCAGGCTTGATGGCTGCATTGTTATATTCATACTGTAGGGTCAGGCTCAGCCATATTAATAGATGACTACATCCTCAAAAAAGATGAGGTTGTAGTCAATGTGTTTTGCTTATAAAGGCAACAATGGTAATGCATTTTTTTAAAGGCTTAGTTAATTGTTTGTGATTCACATGCAAAAATTTTGCTACTGAAAGAGGTAAAATATGAGTTATTTGGGAAAGTTAGTTATTTAGAACAGGCCACTCCCTAAAAATTCTAGGCTCGAGGGCACCTGCAAATCCCTGACATGCGTACTTCAACCTAGGATCAAACATTGGAATGCAATTGCAGGATCTTGAACATTTCATTAAAAAATTTTTTTTGACCACACCCCAAGACATGCAGGACCTTAGTCCTTGACCAGGGATTGAACCCATGCCCTCCTGCAGTGGCAGCATAGAGTCTTAACCACTGGACCCCCTGGGAAGTCCCATGGGCATTTCGTTTCCATCAGCTCCATTTATCCTTCCATTGGCCGTGGGGATGACACTACTTTGAATCTGTCATTCTCTGTCACTTCTTGCTGCCACCTGTTTGTGCTGTAGGAGTCTTTCCTACCCTGTCTTTCCTACTCCAATCCTACTTGAGGGCCACCTGTCTGGGTCCTTTGCAAACAAGGAAAGCAGCATTAGTTCATGTCATAATGGTTTGAGTATAGTTTGAGTTTATGGGATAAGATGAGCCCTAGACCTGGGGAGTAGTCAACCTTCCTGGGTGAGGCAGGGTGGAAGGGGGCAGTGTCAGAAAGATGCAGGGGAGAAAACCAGTGAGAGCTCTTGCTGAAGACACTGGATTAGGCTTCAAGTAGCTTAGACCAGTGTTGGTATTTTTATTTATGGCTTTCTTTTGCTTCTTCAGAAATAATTAGCCTTTAGCATCATTAATGTTGTGTAAGTTAAAGGTTGAATTAAGAGGTTAGAAGGTGAGTAAGAGATCATCTATTCACACGGTTACATTTTTCTTTTCAACTGTTGGTATGGATGTGCGTATTTAATAATGAACTGTTGGGAAAATTGCTATGATAATCTTAAATAAGAGAATCATTATACAGAAATTACTGTGTATTTTCTACAAATAATCATCTTGATTTGAAATAGGCTAATCAGCTGAATTTAGTGATATATTTGTTCTTTGTAGTCCATCTCAGACTCTCAGAGAATAAAAATTACATATTTTAACAGAGCCTTAGGTTTTTGGAAAAACGTGGCTCATTGCATTCCATGAGGTGGGGTCTGTGTGCTATCCACCCTCAGATGTGTGCACCAGTCCTTTCTGAGCAGTGCCAGCTCAAGCTCAGTTTAAAATTCATCAATTTCCTACCTCCATGATAAAGGTAATTTTATCTAAAACTTTGGAGCCTGTAGACTTTGAAATGGAAAGAAAAGTCACACCAAAGGCTGAATTTTCTTAAACCCCAAGTTGCAAAACAAAGTAGGCTAGAAAAAGGTTGTGCTACCTGGAACCTTTAAGAAATGAATTATTTTGCTTCCAAATAAAGGACAAATTGGATTTTGAATTTCTAAAGCTAACAAATATTATTTATTATGTTAAAACATTAAAGCAGTATCAGGATCTATGAAAGAAAGTGTGAGATTCACAAAGATCATCTTCATGACTGAAAAATCTACACTGAACAAGAGTTTTCTACATTATACTGTTTGCAGCCTAGGAGCTATCATGAACAGAAGGGAGCAACTATAATCTATAATATGCAATAGATTCTATTTGAATATGTATAATGTAATATATTAAATTATAATTGTTAGGATATGTCTCCTCCTTTTATTCATTTATTTTAGGTCTTAATTATTGAGTGACTGATTCAACCTGGAGTTCTGAAACCTGGCATTTGGAATGTACTCATTCACTCATTTATTTAATAAATAGTGATTTGATTAAGAAAAAAAAGAAAATGTGAAATTAATTTCCAATATGTGATTGGATGTCTTCCCTAATCCTTGCCTTGTGGGTGCTAGTTAGAGATGTGAGATTTTTATACTCATATATTGTTGATTGAACCAATTGTACTTGTGACTGCAACCTCTTAGATATTGAGGTGACTTTGCTCTGAAGGGAAAATAAAGCTATGCTTAGTCACCAACTGCAAGTAATACACCTTGCTTTGAGATTATGGGAACACCAATTAACAGAGGCCCTTTTAAAGGAATCTTGGCAGAAGAGTGATAGTTGTTGGATATCTATGTTGGTTTCCATTGTTTCAATCCTGTTTACACAGAACATTTGTCTTAACCTACTGCTTTTTGTTAAATTTTGCCTTGTTTGTTTAACATTTGATTTCACATTTAATCATTTTCATACACTATAATTTCTTCTGTCTTTATATTATTTTCTGCATCTTACTGGCTCTTAATCTTTATTATAATAGAGCATATGATATGATTGTTTTAATAGTTTTAGACTTTTGCTCATTTTCAGTTTTAATTTTTTATTGAAAACAGTTTCTCTGAACTTTCTGTTTTAGTTAGAATTTTATGTTCAAGGACACAATACAGGAAATCTCACATAACAGTGGCTGAAAGAAGATAGAAGCTGACTTGATTTCTCCCTTTATGTAAACAATGTTCACAGGCAACCCATTGATATCAAGGATCAAGGTCCAGTGATGCAGGTCCTAATGTGTGCTTTCCACGTTCCTAGTCAACTCATGATCCAAGATGGCTGCCGCAGCTCCAGCCTGAAAAGAATAAAATTAGAAGATTGAAAAGAGGTTTTCTCTGCAGTTTAACCATCTGAAGCAGCCCTCCAGAAGTCCCATCCAGCTCTGGTGCTTACACATTTTGGTCAGAACCTGGTTATTTGGTTGCATCTGTCTGCCAGGTGGGCTGGTGAGTATAGTCTTACCTTGTGGATGGACAATGTGCCCGGTGAAAATCAGAGTTCTGTGTCTAAGTGGTAAAAGGAGAAGGGATGCTGGTCCAGGCAGCTAACTGTATCTGCTTATTTGCTTACTTGATGTTCAGTTCAGTTCAGTTACCCAGTCATGTCAGACTCTTTGCGACCCCATGGACTGCAGAATGCCAGGCTTCCCTGTCCGTCACCAACTCCTGGACCCTACTCAAACTCATGCCCATCACGTCGGTGATGCCATCCAACCATCTCGTCCTCTGTCATCCACTTTTCCTCACGCCTTCAATCTTTCCCAGCATCAGGGTCTTTTCCAATGAGCTGGTTCTTCGCATCAGGTGGCCTAAGTATTGGAGTTTCCGCTTCAACATCAGTCCTTCCAATGAATATTCAGGACTGATCTCCTTTAGGATGGACTGGTTTGACCTCCTTGCAGCCCAAGGGACTCTCAAGAGTCTTCCTCCAACATTGGAGCCCCCCAAAATAAAATCTCTCACTGTTTCCATTGTTTGCCCATCTATTTGCCATGAAGTGATGGGACCAGATGCCATGGTCTTAGTTTTCTTGATGTTAGTTATTTTTTAATAAGAAAAAAATTCATGCTACTTCTTTTTAAATCCTATTTTTACATAAGCATTTTAAATATTTGACTGAAATTTTTTTTGAAGTATGTTGATTTACAATGCTGTGTTAGTTTCAGCTATTTAGCAAACTGATTCAGTTATACAGACAGGTATATATTCTTTTTCATATTCTTTTCCATTTTAGTTTATTATAAGATACAGAATACAGATATAGTTTATTACTGGGCTGTCCAGTAGGACCTTGTCATTGATCTAATTTATACACAGAAGCCTACATCTGCCAAACCCAAACTCCTAATTTATCCCTACCACCTTTTCCCCCCCAGTTTCCCCTTTGGTAACCATGAGCTTGTTTTTTATGTTTGTAAGCACTTTAAATTTTGTTTCACTATTTTAAAAATATTTTGCTATTTTAAGAATTATTTTTATTATATTCTACTTTAAATTTTATTAGTTTAACAACTTTATCACTATTTGTAGTACTTTATTTTTTCAAATTTTATTGACATATATTGTATAAATTTGAGGTGTACAACATAATGGCTTGAAATATATATATCTTGAGATGATTACCCCAGTAAATTTAGCTAACACCTCTCACCTTCAGACACTATTTTTACATTGTTATTGTTTACAATTCTTTTGACTTGTTATGAAGCTTCTGTCTTCTTAGTTAGTAAGTACCTGAAAAGACAGAAATCATGGAAAAATCTACTATAGGAACAATTTGAAGCAAGGGAAGTGGATGCTTTTTCATGAGCTGGGTCTGAGCTGTCAAGTTTTTAAAATGTATTTTTAATTGGAAAATAATTGCTTTACAATATTATGTTGGTTTCTGCCATACATCAACATGAATTAGCCATAAGTATACACATGTTTCCTCCCTCTTGAACCTCCCTCCCACCCTATCCCACCCCTCTAGGTTGTCACAGAGCACCAGGTTTGAGCTCCCTGTATCATAAAACAAATTTCCACTGGCTATCTAATTTACATATGGTAATGTATGTGTTTCAATGCTATTTTCTCTATTTGTCCCATTGGTACTGCATCCTCTTATGCTAAAACTTTAGCTTGAGTGACCCAGGAGAACCTCAGGATGAAAGCTTCCCTCACCCCACATCTCCCAGGATGACTATAATTCTACTTTTATTAATAACACCTTTGAGCTATTATGGCAAAACTCTCTTTTAGATCCATCTAAAATCCATGTATCTTGGAAAAATAAATAACACTGTATGGAGTGAACTAATGTTTTTGCTGATAACCTTAACTTTTGTTTTACAGAAACATTTTTCTAAAGATTTTTTGATGTGGACCATTTTGAAAGTATTTATTGAGTTTGTTACAATATTGATTCTGTTTTTTATGTTATATTTTTTTGACCATGAGACATATGGGATCTTAGCTCCCCAACTAAGGATCGAACTCACATCCCCTGCATTGGAAGGTGAAGTCTTAATAAGCACTTTAAATTTTTAATTAAAATTTTTTTTAAAGTATAGTTAATTTGCAATGTTGTGTTAGTTTCAGGTATTCAGCAAATTGATTCAGTTCTGCACACACATGTATTCTCTTTCATATTCTTTTCCTTTATAGCTCATTACAAGATATATGATATAGGTCCCTGTGCTGTGTAGTAGGACCTTGTTGGACCACGAGGAAAGTCCCTATACAAACATTTTTTAATTGGCCTAATAATCAGAAATATGACGGTTGTTTTTTAGGTCTTATTGGAAAACTATAACTGTTACTTCAGATCTTCCTATATATATTCAATAAGGAAACTCCAAAAATGTCACTTGAGAATCGACTTGGGCATTTTATCTATTGGCGTGTGTCAGTTTGTATGGCATAGTTGCATTTCTGCTGTGAATTTTGCACATGTGAAAGAAAGCGTTTAGATCTTTACCAACTGAAGTAAAATTTTGATTATCGACAGCCATTGACAGATGATCTTGACATCTGCTGGGTCTCAATGAGCTTGACTGGCTGTGACTACTTATGTTAATGTCAATATGGTGTCTTTATGTTACTTCTTCACCAATGGAATCAAATGCCATTAGAAAATAGACTCAGTTTTATTCAGTGATTTAAATTTTATGTGTCTTATGTTTTAGTATCAATAAGCTATGAGAACAAACTTGCAATATGTTTTAAAAAATTTTTATTAAGAACTATTTGCATATTATTGAAAGGTTACCATGCACTGCTATGGGGGGAAAAAGATATCTTTCCAGGCCCTAAGTACCTAAAATTATACTTGGAAATAAGCTCAAGTACATACCATTTGATGAGAGATAAAACAAGTGTACTTACAACAAGATACAGAGGCAGCTAAAACTGGCCGTGTGTTGGCCAAGAAGGCTTTCCTAAAGGAGGGGACATTTCATATGAAACCTGAAGAATAAGTAAAAAATACCCAGGTGAGGGTTTCCCTGGTGGCTCAGTGGTAAAAACTCCAACTGCCAATGCAGGAGACACGGGTTCGAGCTTGGTTTCATCCGGGAAGACCCCACATACTGTGGAGCAACTAAGCCTGTGTACTGCAACTACTGAAGCCCCTGCGCCTAGAGCCTGTGCTCTGCAACCAGAGGAGCCATCGAAATAAGCCATGCATTGCAACTAGAGTCCCACACGGCAGTGAAGACCCAAGGATGTGTGTGGGTTGAAAACTGTGGTCGCCTCATCTTCATTTTCTCAAGGGCTGTGGGACATCTCTCAGAGGGTTAAAGTAGAGGTGGATGAGATTTCCTTCTGAAAAGTGTCCTTGGGGGCTGGGAGATGGATAGCAAGAGAGAGAGGCAGTGTTAGTTGATGCTATTGTTATCAAGAAGAATAATCTCTGAGCTGCTTTACCACTGGTTGGGAGAATTGGTATCCACACTTTTTAACCAGTCTAGCTTATGATCAAGGCTGAGACCGTGGGATGGCTGTAGTCTGTGGCAAGGACAAAGCAAAGCTAAATGGCTTAAGAAGAATAGATTCCGGAATTTGGAATGAACATATACACACCACTCTATATAAAATAGGTAATCAACAAGGACCAACTGTATAGCAGGCTTCCCAGGTGGCCCAGTGGTAATAAATCTCCCTGCTAATGCAGCAGACACACTGCGATGTAGATTTGATCCCTGGGTTGGGAAGATCCCCTGGGGTAGGAATGACAACCCGCTCCAGTATTCTTACCTGGAAAATTCCATGGACAGAGGAACCAGGAGGACTCTGGGGTCCATGGGATCACAAAGAGTTGGACATGACTGAGCACAACTACTGTATGGCATAGGGACCTCTACTCAATATTCTGTAATAACCTATATGGGAAAAGAATCTGAAAAAGAATAGCTACATGTGTATGTATAACTGAATCATTTTGCTGTACACTTGAAACTAACACAACATTGTAAATCAACTCTATTCTAATATAAAATAAAAATGAATCAAAAGAGAAAATGGGCAAAAAAGTTAAAAAAAGACTTCACTACTTGAAATTCCACTCTTATTAGCAGCATGTTCTGTTCAACTGAGGGCTTCCCTTGGTGGCTCAAACAGTAAAGAATCTGCCTGTAGTGCAGGAGACCTGGGTTCAATCCCTGGGTCAGGAAGATCCCCCAGAGAAGGGAATGGCAACCTACTCCAGTATTCTTGCCTGGAGAATTCCATGGACAGAGGAGCCTGGAGGGTTTGCAAAGAGTCGCACACAACTGAGAGACTAACACTTTCTATACAGCTGAGCTAATCTGTTTGGCACCTATAATATCAGCCAACAAGGATGTGCAATCTTAACTTTTATGATGATCTTAAGAGTAGACTATATAATTAGATGTTTTAGGGTCATGAGCACCTCCTGAACAGCCCTTTAGGTACCACTTGTGAAAAGAAATTTGACTAATTTTGCCATCTTTGAGTTTCTTTCAGAGAAAGAGGATCTTTATTTGGAACTTTTTCTTTTAGGTACAGAGGTACTCTTATTTTCATGAATGTAACATATTTTTGAGTTACATATTTTATATGAACTTTCCATCCTAAAATTAATATTAATTTAATGCCTTTTTGCAATTAAAGAATTCTGTCCATTCTTGTATTCACTCAAGGAAACTTTTATCAAGGGCCTGTTATGGACAGGAGCTACGCTATTATTCTAGTGAAAGCACAGTTATTCAAATATTACTTATCTAATTTGAAGATTAAACAGGCCTTTCATTCCTCCTCCTTGCTGCTCTGCTTTCTCTTTGAACATGTAATTGTTCATTGTTCTTCAGCATCTCTGCCAGTTGATGGACAGGAGAAATAAAATGAAATAAGAATCAGATCAAGTAATTCTGTTACTTGCCAGCAAATTTGGTAGGAAAGGACATTGTAGCTGGGTTTTTCCTTTTTGTTGTTCCTGTCTCCGTATGAGTTTTCAGTGAGTTTGGTCTCTAAGTCACTAAATGCTTGAGCAACATTTGGGTTTCTACTCTCCTTCTCCCCCATCATCTAATGTTTTGACTAACTGAGACTCGCCTAAATTCAAATTTACATTTTGGATTTAAAAGGGCTCTACTGTTTTACCTTGAATGAGGTATGGTGAAGCCAGATGCTCCTGGGGAGTGGCAACATTACAAAGAATGTTACAGTTTGCTGTGCTCGGGGTTCCCTGGGTAAATGCAGCCGTATCAGGTGGGGACCCCATGGGGGAGGCACTGAGAGGCAGAGGGATCAGGGGACAGTGGTGGGATGAGGGAGCAAGAATCTTTATTGTAGTCTCTGCAGCAAGAAACAGGAAAGGAGGACTTCCCTGGCGGTCCAGTGGTTAAGACTCTGTGCTTCCACTGCAGGGAGCATGGGTTTGATCCCTGGTTGGGGAACTAAGATCCCACATGCCATATGGTGCAGCCAAAAATAAAGAAGTCCCTCATCCCCCCCCCCCAAAAAAAAAGAAGCAGGCAAGGCAGGGTTAGCAGACTTAGGACTGGATGGCTTGAATCATTTCAGCTGGCTCTGGGGCCTGGAAAATTCCATGGACAGAGGAGCGTGGAGGACTTCAGTCCACGGGGTTGCAAACAGTCAGACACAACTGAGTGACTAATACTTTCACTTTCACTGGAGGCTTGGGCTGCCCATGGTCCTCTGTACCTGTCTGGGGGTGACGAGGGTAGGGGTACTAATGTCCCAGAGTCTGTCCCCCAATCACTGGGGCCCCGTGGGGGCCACTTCTCCGAACTGCAGTCAGAGTGAGCTCTGGACGTGTAAGCCTGTTCCCTCTGTCTCCACTCTAACCCTCGTTTCCACTGGCAACGTTTCACAGTTAGAACAGCAACCAAACTCCTGTGTGGCCCTGCCTGGCTGGATGTTTGGACCTTTGCTAGTTCACTCCCTGCAGCTTCTGCCCACCTGCCTTGGCCTTCTCTCTGTACATTTGCACTTTTACATGTTGTACCCCATCCCCCACTCCCATTTATCTCCCATTGCATTTTTACTAGATCTAATACACTATTGATTGTGAGAACACTATTTTTTTCCCCAAGAGGAAAAGAGCTGACAATTAAAAGAAGGCTCGGTTTCTTATTGATAACTCTGGAGAATGCACAATTAGACCTCCCTGACCTGTTATTACACAGAAACTTCTTTTCTTTATCTGAAGGGTTTGGATCATGTTTGCTGCCCTTGGTCACATTACTTGGTGTGTGATCAGCCGTCTTTTTGGAGGTTCCTCAACAACAAAGTGAAAGTGTTATTTGCTCAGCTGTGTCCAACTGTTTGCAACCCCATGGACTGTAGCCCCTCAGGCTCCATGGGATTTTCTAGGCAAGAATACTGGAGTGGGTAGCCATTCCCTTCTCCATGGCATCTTCTCAATCCAGGGATCAAACCTGGGTCTCCTGCATTGCAGGCAGATTCTTTACCATCTGAGCCACCAGGGAAGCCTGGCACCCTGCAGTTCACAGGGTAGAAAAGAGTTGGCCACAACTTAGCGACTGAACAGCAGCAACAACAACAATAGTAACAAAACCTATCCCAGTATCAGCCTTTTATGAGCATCTTCCTTATGTTGCAAAATACTTTTTGTTTTTGCTTTCACTGAAAACATGCCGTTCTAGTCATTCACCCATCTGGAAATATTTGATCCACTAATATCCAACCCAAAACTTCATGTCTTTCTGTGTTCACAATAACCATTCTTTTTGATGACACACGGAAAACATGGTAAAACATTTTGACAACACCTGTCAAAACAACAACGTACATAGCTCAGTTGAAGGAAGAACAGTCAGAAGACCCAAGATCAAGTTCATGCACAAACGGGCAATGACAGTAATGTCACTCTAGGTTCTTTTCTGTTTTTTCCACTGGAACTCATCCTCTCAAAATTATTGTTCCATGATTTTCTCCTTATTAATCCCCTTTCATTTCTAATAATCAAAACTATTTGCCAATTTTCATGGCACAGCCTCATAAGATTTAAATGATGCTAGCCAGCTTGTTCTTTGGTTGTTTGGAAGTGAAGAGTTGTTAGCAAACAGGATGTCTTCATTCTGACATCTTCTGAGTATAAAATTGTTAAATAAAATAAGTCTAATTAATGCTTCTCTATACCAAGAAGTGCTTTTTTTTAAACCTGTTTCTCACTCAAACAAAGCATTTCACATCATCCTATGTTAACTGATTTCAATCTGAAAAGTTGACTTTCTATAGAATGTCTTCACTATCTATTTGCAAATCTAAATAAATTAGAATAAATGGTCCCTTTTCTATACTTAGTAGACAGACATGATTTTTCTTTATTTAAAGAGACTATGTTGTCTTTTCCCCAATAGGCCATGATTACATCATCATCATCATCATCATCAACTGTGTAATTTTTATGGCATTTTATACTTTTCAAAGGATTTTAACATATATTATCTCATTAGGCTGCAGTCCATGGGGTCGAAAAGAGTAGGACATGACTGACTGACTGAATTGAACTGACTGATGTCATTATGTGCCCCACATTCCCACTTTTCAGATTCCACGAGCCAGCCATGAGTATGCAATAACTGTGTGCTGTTGAATAAATGAATGAGCATCATACTGCTACATCAAGACAACCCAAACTCTCACTTGTTTATGTCACCTTTAGTAGGATCTGTCTAGGACTGGCTTATTTTCTAGAACTTCATCATACTTGGTGATGGGTTTTTGTTTATTTCATAAATGAATCTATCTTTTTTAAGTCTTTACTGAACTTGTTGCAATATTGCTTATGTTGTTTATGTTCTAGCTTTTTGGCTGTGAGGCAGGTGGGATCTTAGCTCTATGACCAGGGATCAAACTGGCACTAGATGGAGTGGCATTGAAAGGTGATTCTTAACCACCAGACTGCCAGGGAAGTCCCTGGCAATAGCTTTTTAATGTGATGCAAAAGGAGCTGTGAAAGAGTCATGAGAAAATCATGTAATGGCGGCAAAGGATCTACCTGCCAATCCAAGTGATGTGAGTTCAATCCCTGGGTTGGGAAGATCCCCTGGAGAAGGAAATGGCAACCCACTTCAGTATTCTTGCCTGGAAAATTCCATGGACAAAGTAGCTGGGCAGGCTACAGTCCATGGGGTTACCAAGAGTCGGCCACAACTGAGAACATAAGGTTTTATCTTAAAAGCAAGATTTAGATGGATAGAACCATACTGACAGATGAGTAAGGGTTGAAATACTGTCTTTTCACTCTTGTCAGCTTTCAGTTATATTTTCTGTCTTGCTGTTGAGACACTTAACAACATTAACCAAATATCTACTAGGTTCTAGGTGACTGTGATAAATGCTTTCATACATTATTGCATTTGATCTGGTTATATGTTGTTTTTCTTCTGCTATTACTCTGGGTGGTATTGCTTTCAGTATCTCCCATTCGTTTACAGAAAGAGTTCCTTTGCTGCTTCTCACAAAGATATAAATTCTCTCATCAGTGATATCAGTCTATTACAAAATAGCTTGAAAGTGTTGCTTACTCATTGGTTTGCATCTTGGTGGGGTGAATTGCTGCCCATCTGAAATGTCTATTGCTCCAGCATCCCTTTAGTGATGGGTGAAAGCTTAGTGTTCCAGCCTCTAGGTCCTTCTCCATCCCTAAATCTGCTCTCATTTCTTGATGTTGCAAGAAATGCAAAAAGCTTGAGAAGTCATTGTCTGGGCTGAGATGGCATTTGCCACGAGCCATGCAACTCATCAGTTGCTCCTTGGGTCACTCTCTTCTGGTTTGCAAGAGGCTATTTCCAAAGGCAGAGAAAAATAATTGTCCACTTATCTAAGGGTTTTCCCTGGTGGCTCAGTGGTAAAGAACCTACTTGCTAATGCAGCTGACTCAAGAGTCATGGGTTCAATCCCTGGGTCGGGAAGATCACCTAGCAAAGGAAATGGCAAACCACTCCAGTGTTTGTGCCTGGGAAATCCCATGGGCAGAGGAGCCTGATGGTCTACAGTCCATAGGATCACAAAGAATCAGAAATGACTGAGTGACTAAGCACACACACACTGATTTATCTAATAAAACTTCACCCTAGTGGATGTGAATGAGAACAGCAATTGAAAGTCTTCTCTGAGTTTATTTTTTTTTCTTCTGATTGGTTGCAATCACCACAATATTTGTGCAGACAGTTCTGTATTGACATCCTGCTTTGATCAAGTATGAATAGCAGAGTGAGTGGCTATTGGTTTCACAGTTCCAACATTGCTGTTCTTGCTTTAAGTTTTATACTTTTCACTGACTTGCACCCTAATGGAAAGAATACCAAAGAATAAGTAACATCCCCAAACTTGCAATAAAAAGAGAGAAAGTCCCTTCATCTCAGGGAAAAGATGAGATCTTACTGCCTATCGGATGCTGGCATTTCTAAGGGAAATGTATGTGGTCAGCTTTGTGGAGTGTGAAGTGTGAGTGTGGAGTGTGACAAACTTGACTCTATTGTCATAACATGCACGTGGTGATATCTGTGACACAGGACCAGCTCCTGGAGACTTACAATTTCTCAAATGCTGCCATCAAAAATATTGATGTGAGCAAATTGTTAGCCAGTGTATCTTGATATACTGGGCATTATGGAAAGTGTGGGATTCCCTAATGGCTCAAACGCTAAAGCGTCTGCCTGCAATGTGGGAGACCGGGGGTCAATCCCTGGGTTGGGAAGATCCCCTAGAGAAGGAAATGGCAACCCACTCCAGAACTCTTGCCTGGAAAATTCCATGGATGGAGGAGCCTGGTGGGGTCGCAAAGAGTCGGACACAACTGAGAGACTTCACTTCACTTCATAGAAAGTGCTAAAGATGAGATATATTTGGAATGCTGACTTGCTAAACATCATCAGTTGTTGTTTTTTTCTAGAAAATTCTTCTCAGTATGGGAGAAAAGAAGAGCTTGAGAGTAACAAGAAGTTAGAAATAAAGGTGAAAATAAATAAAGCCAATTTCATCTCCTGATTCAGGGATTCTAAGATTTCCATGTGTATAAAGCCCCAAGGGTTGGGAACCTACACTTTAAAAAAATGAGTCCCTTTTTGTCTTCCCAAGTGCCTAAAACTGGGACTAGTCCATAAATGTTAGTTCAGTTCAGTTCGGTTGCTCAGTCATGTCTGACTCTTTGTGACCCCATGAACCACAGCACACCAAGCCTCCCTGTCCATCACCAACTCCCAGAGTTTACCCAAACCCATGTCCATCGAGTCGGTGATGCCATCTAACCATCTCATCCTCTGTTGTCCCCTTCTCCTCCTGCCCCCAATCCTTCCCAATATCAGGGTCTTTTCAAATGAGTCAACTCTTTGCATCAGGTGGCCAAAGTACTGGAGTTTCAGCTTCAACATCAGTCCTTCCAATGAACACCCAGGACTGATATCCTTTAGGATGGACTGGTTGGATCTCCTTGCAGTCCAAGGGACTCTCAAGAGTCTTCAACACCACAGTTTAAAAGCATCAATTCTTTTGCGGTCAGCTTTCTTCACCGTCCAACTCTCACATCCATACATGACTACTGGAAAAACCATAGCCTTGACTAGACAGACCTTTGTTGACAAAGTAATGTCTCTGCTTTTTAATATGCTGTCTAGGTTGGTCATAACTTTTCTTCCAAGGAGTAAGTGTCTTTTAATTTCATGGCTGCAATCACCATCTGCAGTGATTTTGGAGCTCCGAAAAATAAAGTCAGCCACTATTTCCACTGTTTCCCCATCTATTTTCCATGAAGTGATGGGACCGGATGCCATGATCTTAGTTTTCTGAATGTTGAGCTTTAAGCCAACTTTTTCACTCTCCTCTTTCACTTTCATCGAGAGTTTTTAATTGAACCACCCACATTTACCAAAGATCTGACCTTATATACCTCCACTTGGAGTTTCTTCTACTTCTTGAATTTAATGCTACCAATTTAGGAGAGAACTTTTTCTTAACAGTAGAATTCAGTCTTATCACCATGTAATTTGGCTTACCTAAAGCTACTTTTCTTTATGGCCTTATTGGATGTATTTATGTGCTGTATTCCTGTCTTCATTTATTCCTGATGTTTGTACATTTAGCTTGCTAAGAGATAATCCCATGCTTGTCCCCTTCATTTTTCTTTGTGTACAATTTTGAAAGCAATTCACAAGATTTCATTTATGCTGTCTATGTTGGACACAATTTTGCTTTCCACAGATATAATTTTCAGAATGAATTCTCTATGTTCAGTTGCCAAGAAAATAGTTTATCTTGGCATATTTTTGATTTCATATATATGTATGTATCTGTATAAACTTATACATCTATATATTATATTATTGTACCTATGTTTAATTTAAAAAGTCTTGCCCAAGAAATGGCAATTTTATATACTTCTTACTTTGCTCTTAAAAATTTAGAGATTTATCTAATATAGGAGTCCTTACAATTTGATTCTACAGATTTAATTTATGGCAACCAATTCTCATGATTCTTGTGTTGAAGTGAATGTTATTATGATGATATCTTAAGAGGTGGCCAGAGCTTTCAGTTGTGTTTATAGAGATTAAATCTGTTTGACTACCACGGTATTGCCTGCTGTTAGCAGTTGATGAGTTAGAACTTCAAACCATTTCTAGGTAAGCCTGGTAAAGTGATACATTTGTGAAAAATCACTGTGAAGACTCTACTTTCTAAGTAACAGTGATAGAGTTCTTACAAATTGCTTTCTCAGGAGGGACTCTAAAACATTGGGATTGTCTCATGACACCATGGTGGTAATCAAATCGCCTTCCATAAATTGGCCTAGATAGAAAAGTCTGGGTAGAAAAGTATTTTTCTTTGCATTAGATAAAACCTGACCACAGCCAATGGAAACATCTAGAAATGCTCTGAAGCGTGTTCTGTGTTGAGGATTTGAGGAAAGAGGAGAGGGAGTGCAAGTCCTCTTGAGGAGGAGAGATTGCTAGAGTATGGAGCTAGTATCATGGCCCAAGACATAACATGCTCAGATTTTTGATCACTGCAGATGGGAACAGCACTTAGAGATAATCAGTCTCACTTTCTATATTCTTCAGTGTCTACAGTTGAATCTGGCTGGAGTTACATACATAAGATGATCTCAGATGTCCTTCAAAAGCCATAAATGAATGAATGTGTGCAGTAAGCCTCAGGAGAATAACTGTGAGCCAAAGAGAAGGAGAGAGTATGGATTTTGGTTTTTCTTTGGCTCAGATCGCACGGATGGCAGTGATTTTGCTACCACAGAGTTGGCCCTGAGCAAAACTAATTTCACAGGGAGAAAATGATTCTATTTTCTTTTAAACAGCCTAGTATGTGAAGTGAATTAACACCCTCAAGTCCCTTGAAATTTGACTTGACTTAATTTTACAGCACTTTATTCA